>OY998252.1:75239164-76498664 GCA_963922045.1 Persicaria maculosa | reverse complement strand
TAACTTTTTTTTACATTTGTTTTTTATAAATTCGTACTTAACAGTAATAAGTATGATCTTATTTAAAAAAATTATTAAAAAATTTAATATTTAATATAGTTTTTAACACCATAAAATACGTACGTAAATAGTAAAACGTCAAGTTTTAATTAACGGAGGGGGTATCATTTTATCGTATTATTCTCATCTACAATCATTGCTACCTTTATTACTTTGTTTAGTTGCATCACTACAACTTGATATTTGCTCTTGTTCTCTTGCTTACGAAAGACATTTTTTTTAATGAAAAATAAATTTTTTACCTATTTTAAATTACTACTATGTGCCAAAATTTGGGTTATTTGAAATATTTTTACCTATTTTAAAAACCCATAATTTGATTTGAACAAATGATATAAGTTAGAAATATTTTTGTAAGATATTTCTCAAATGAAAGTTTTAATCAAAATTACACAATATATAACTTTTTATATTCCCTTCAAATATTTCTCAAATGATATAACTTTTTATAGTTTTCAAATTGGACCTAAAACAATATTAAACTAGGTTTTTAGTCAAAACTACACAAAATATACATTTTTTAAAATGAAAAATAAAATTTTCTACTTAGGATAATTGAGAAAAAAAAAATTCATCAATTTTTTTCATATTTCAAAAACACATAATTTGGTTAGAACAAATTATATAAGTTAGAAATATTCGCAAGTGAAATATATTTTTAATTTGTTCTATTGTTGTTAATTTATTAATTTTTAATTAAATAATAAATTAAAAAAAATCATTTGAGAAATATTTTACAAAAATATTTCCAACTTGTATCATTTGTTCGAACCAAATTTTTGGTTTTTAAGTTTTTTAAATATGACATAAAATAGGGATTTTTTTTCAATTATCTTAAGTCAAAAAATTTATTTTTCATTTAAAAAAAAATTACCTTTTGTCTAATTTTGATTAACAAATCTAGTTTAATATTATTTTAGGTTTTATTTCAGAACTATAAAAGTTAGGTTTTATTTTTTATTTTAAAAAAGACATTGGTGGTGATATAAGCACACAGTAGTAAAAGTTTGGGTTATTTATGTCACTTTATAAAGTTCATGGTGCTACATGCTCACCCTACTAAAGGTCGGGTTATTTGAATTAGTTTTAACAGATTATTATTTGGCAGTGAGAACCACGAAATTATACGCTCACTATCCCCACGTGGAGGGCTTCTTCGGACCCGTGGGATGATGACATGTGTGACACATAGCCATGGTGAGTTAGGATTTCACTTACGTACCTTTACATTTGTGGAAAATAGCCCTTCCTGCCTCGTCTGCTAATCATCAAATATATTTTAAACTTTCCTCAAGGATCTCTATCGGGCTGGTACTGAGGAGTGATGCATTTGGACTTTTCATCCATTTTGGGTTACATCACAACTCCTTAGGTCGTGCACAGTTTTGCAACCAAGCACGATCTGACACTTATTCCAAGAAACCTTTCATCACCCCAGGTGGATCAGGCCAAGTAGTTGAGCCGGACTTTAATGAGCATGAGGCAGTTTTGTCCCACTTTGAACCCTTTTAGGTGAATTAAAAAAGTCGGTAAAGATCCTATAAATATGGTCGGGCTCTTTCCTCATTTTTTACTTTTCACTTTTAAATTTTTACTCCGCCTTGCTTTTGCTCTAAATAAATCCGTCTTCTTCTTAGGGTTTCGCCACCACGAGCAATCTAGCTTTGGTTTTCCGGTTGAAGTTTCCAGCCATTCCGCTGCCAATCTCGGGTGAGTTTCTTCATTCTTTCATGGATTTTCGTAGTGTTCTCGAGGTTGTTCTTGGTGTTATATATTTAGGCCGTTCTTGGTGTTCTTGATGATTTTAACTCTTATGTTGTGTACCTTTGAATGCATTGATCAACTCAGGCCTGTAGATCTTAGGTTGGTGTGCTTTTTTATTTTTTGATAATTTGATCCACGTCTATAGATCTATTCCCATACATTTTAGTCTAGTTTAGTTTGTTGAGGATGTCTAGCTCTATCGAAGAAGCTGACCACCTGAGTGACTTCAAGAGGGATGGGGGGTGGCGACAATCTTCCCCCACAGATTCTCTTCCGCGAAGCCTTTCAGAACGCTTTAGGACCTTCTCTAGTCCATGAGACTCTCTAGAGGGTTCTAGGTCTCCCATTGACGAGGAACCAATCCATGAAGAGCCTTCAAGGAAATGGATTAAGGTGAGGAGACCTCGGAAGCCTTCGAGTCCCGATTATTACCCATCCGCTCACGTGCTTCCCTCTTCTTCAAAGGGCGGAGACACATAGGCTTCATCCTCGGAAAAAGGGGAAGGCGTAGAGTGGAGCCTTCATCACCTTTTGGGGAGGATCAGCCCACAAAAACATGTTCTTCTATTAGGGATCCAGGGTTCGCTGGTTCCTAGGAACCATACAGTTCTTCCCCTGTGGGAGAGGTCGATAAGAGCTTATTACTCCAAACTTTCTTGACTATATCTTCGTAGACTTTGTTTGTGATCCATGCCATTTAAAATCTAAAAGGGGTTCCTTTCTTTGACTTATTCTTCCCAATATCAATTGTAATGGGGCAGTGGTCAGAGAAAAGGAATGAGTGATGTTTAGTTCGGAGATTAGGAAAGAAAGAGATCGTGTGTTGATGGGCTAAAGCTCTGTCCAGTCTTTCATACGTATTATTTACGTTTGTTTTATTTTTCCTCCAAGTGAAGGGAGAACCATTAAAGGGTATAGTATGAATATTGAGATCTTCCTTCACTCATTTTAGTCTTCTAAATATGTAGGAAGTGGGAATAATGCCTCATACTTTTTCTGTATCACTTTCAATATCGTTTGAATCTCCTATTATAATGAAAGGAAGCTGATGTTTGTGGGCTAGCGCATAGATCTCTTTTCAGAAGTGATCTTTCTCAGACTAAATTGAAGGAGCATATACAAAGATAATAGCAAATTCATGGTTTTCTATCTTAGCACGAAGCATGATAGTTCTATTGTTTTGATCAATGATTTTGCAATCATCCATAATTTTTTACTTATAAAGCATCCAAAGGCCCCCTTTAAGGCCCAATGCTTTAATGCAGTGGTATTTTTGAAAGCTAGAAGTTCGAATTTGATCATCAGTTGGAGGTTCTATGGCCTTACTTTCGGCTAAGTTAAGAATCTCAAGGCTATTTACGAATCGTAGCCGGTTAATTTCATACCATAAAAGAGGTTTCTTGGTACCCCTAACATTCCAATAACCAACACTAATCATAAGGATAATCTTGATTATACATAAGTAGGATGTACATGTACGTAGTATACCTTACTGTAAATGGAAGGGTCTTGCTTATACATATACATAAATAGTTTATCATGCCATCCGTCGAGGCCAAAAGATAATGTCGTCTTATACACAGCTCTGTCGAGGCCAAAAGATAATGTCGTCTTATACACAGCTCTATAGGACCGAGTCTTAAGTTTTCTTGTTTGTTGAGGGCAATCTGCTTCTTGGAAATCCAACTATGGTGCCAACTGGGAGGGAGATCCTTGCACTGATAGTTTCTTCTAGGTTTTGTTTTGATATAAAGGTTTGTAACAAAGTTGTGTAGGGTATGCTTGTTGATAAATTTTGGGTCGCTTGCCACCACCAATCTATTAAGGAGATAAGTGGGGCTTCGTTGAAGGTTTGGAGTGAATAGGATGAAGAAAACCATACCTAAACTCCACTCAAGCACGAGAATCTGCAAATTAGGGAGATCCAATCCAAACAAGGAAACCATAACAGCACTCCCATCAAGAGCCAGGAGGGTGAAACTCCAAAAGCCCGAGCACCAGCAAACAACAAAAAACAAACAAGAGTAACACAGAGAATAACCAAGGACATATAAAGCATAGATAGGGCAACTGATGCAAAAGGTTGAGAAGAAAATTTGTTGTATGTTTTGGCGAGTAGTTTTTGAAGTATGGGTATCTAGTAAGGGACCCTGTTGGGGCTCACATACACATGTAACAAGTATGAAGCCCTGATGGAGCTCACATACGCACATAACAAGTATGAGGCTCAAACGGAGCTCACATACGGACTGAAACAAAACTAAGGTTTGAGTTTTTTTATAGTCTAAACATAAATAGGGAAGCCAGTTAATATTGAATTTCATGGTTGTTTTATTCCAATTTTTTTGGGAAAGATCCACAACATCAAAAGTATAGTATATAATAAGCTCTAGATTCAACGGAGGAGTTAAAATAGGCCATGAATAATAATTATGCTACAACGTAATGGAAAGAAGTATAAGAAGAGTGAGGAATAACTTACCTTCTTGAGGAATACGAGTCTTTTCTTGAGGAATACGAGTCTTTTCAGGGCTGGACGAGCATTGGGCTGAAGATTTCTTGGTGAGGCACCGATCAACCGGTAATAAGGCATTAGGATATCGCATCCCAGATCCGCTGCATGTTGCTGATCTAGTGTAAATTTCGCCAATGCCACCCGTCCTCACCAACGGAGACAACACCGAGCTATTTTCTTGCGAACTTTGTTAAACATCGTGGGTCGGATCTGAAAAATAACAAAAAAGAGAATACCAAGCATAGATTTAATACATTTTTGAGAAAAGTTTGTGTTGGAAATTTTGGGTTTAGGGATAGATTTAGTAAAGGTTTGGTAATAGTTGCCAGGAAGCGCATGGGAGAGGGTCAATTTGGAAGTCGAGAGGGATCTGTAAATAAACAAGGAGAGTTCAGGAGGGGCGACAACAACGCCGCACCTTCGATTAGAGGGTGTGGGAGGGAGACGGCGGACCAGAGAGAAAAAGAGAGATTGAGGGGATGGTTGTTTGTTCTGCAGAAAGGTTTGAGCGAGAGGGTGGGGTTTAGATTTTGTTTGAGTCCAACGGAGACACCCGAAGGAAGGTGGGTGAGCCGCCAGACGAGAAGGACCAGCAACGACGGAGGCGGTGCCACCAGAGCCAACGCCACCAGCAACGAGTGCAATTCAGGATCCTCTTTTTTTCCTTTTCGGAATCCATAAGCAATCTACGTCGGCCTTGCCCTCTTTGGATTGCGATTAGCAGAAAATACAGACGAGATTAGGGAGAGCCCTTTGATTTATTAACGAAGGAGGCGGATTGACTCTTAGAAAGGGGCAGATCGGTTGTTTTGAATTGAGAAAATTTGCGCCGAAACCAATTTAGCTATTGTTCCTCAACTCCGTTAAATTGGGCTTTTGGCCACGTAAATTTTTTTGGACAAAATTGCCCTCCCATATATAAGGGTTTGTGCTGGAAACCGCCCTCCCTCTCCTCACTCTGTTTGTCTCTTCGCTTCTGTCGTACGATTCGCTCTCTTTTCTCCATCCTCTCCCAAGCGACTTTTGCGGTTGAAACCGGCGATTCTTCTTCGATTCTGCTCCAATGTTAGAGAACAAAGTCGTCGGCGACCTCGAGGGACCTGCTGTTGGCGCAATCGAGCATAAACATTCAAGCGATCCTTCAAATGGCGGTGTGTTATCTGCGCTTTTAATTTTGTACTTGTTTTGAAGTTGAAACCGACATTTCTTTTCAATTTTTGTCGATTTTTAGAGAACAAGGACTCCGATGAGAGGGAAGGAGTTGATGTTGCCGCGGTTGGCAGTAAAACTGGAAGTGATTCGGCATATGACGGTTTGTATTCTGTGTTTATGTCGTTTATGCATGTTTGTCGTTTTTCCCCCCTTATTACTGTGTTTGATATCGAATGTATCTGATTTGCAGTGAAGAAAAGCTCTTCTGAGAAGGTTCCTTCAGTTGAAGGTAGCAGTTCATCCGATCCTTCAAGCAGAGGTGTGTCGTTTTTGTTCTAAAGTTTTGTATTTATGCTTTTCCAGGCCTTTGTTGTGTTTTGGTATGAAATGTATACATGCATGTGGTACTTTGTCTTTGATTTTAGCATAAATGCATATTTCAGCATAATCTGTAAAAGACCTATTTCAGCAGTTGTTCCTATTCATGCTGAAACGGTTGTTGTGTATTCTTTGTCTGTGTTTTTTAGATGTTAATGCCTCTGCAAGTGATCTTCAAGAATATAAATGTCAATTCGATGTGAGTATATTTTTTTTCCATACCTTATCCCCCTTTGTGTGTGTTTTTATGTTTATTCATGTTTATGAATGTGTGTTTTTAACAGAGATTGCAGTATTGCATTCCTGTAAAGGATAGATTTTGTGCAAAATCCAATGTTTACTGCGCCCCAGATGTCTGTAATGTTATAGAGGAACATCTGTCCAAATCTGATTTTGAGTTGCTGAGGAGAAGCTGATTTGGATGGGTTTTTGTTCAAAGAGATAAGATGAAACTTAATTTTCAGCTGATTCATCAAATGATGCTACGTTTGATTAAGAGTGATAAGATGCATGAATTGTGGTTCAAGGTTGATGGTCTAGTTGCTCGGTTCTCTCTGGTAAAGTTTCATGCAATTACAGGGCTTTCTGTCATTGATACTAAAGTTAAACCGCCTGCGAAATTTGCATGGTCTCATTTTCTGGGGCAGAAGCAGACAAAGTGTACCTATGATGAGTTGTTGGAGGCATTTAAAACATGTAGAAAATCGTCTACAAAGAAGCTTCAGATGGCAAAGTTGTTGATTATCGAGAAGATGTTATTGTTCAAGCATTCTAAAAGTGTTAAGAAAGATCATGCTGCTCTTGTATGCAATCCAGCGAAATGTGAACTGTATCCATGGGGGAGGTTGTCTTATTCTTTGGTTGTGAAGTATTTAAAGAAGGTTGTGGTTTGTGATCGATCTGATCCGAGACCATCATATGAATTGTTTGGATATATTTATGCTTTTCAGGTAATTTAACTTCATGCATATATGTTTCAGCATCTGTTTATTTCAGCATTTATGTTTCAGCAATATTTGTGTTTCAGGATTTGTATGTTTCAGCATCTGCTTGTTTGGTTATATTTGTAGGCTTGGATACTGGAGGCTTTCCCGGTGATTTCTGATAAGTTTCTTTGCGATTTCAAAGTTCGTGTGGGTGATCCATATTCTCTTCGGTGGGAGTGTAAGTTACGACATACTTACATTGAAGCGCAAGAGTTGTTTGATGGCGATGTGGTATTATTCTTGTCTCAGATCTATCTTCATACAATCTTCTTTTTTTATTAATTTCATTTTTATAATTTCAGTTGTCTTATTGTGTGTTAATATTGTTGGTTGTTTAGGCACCCATGTTCCCAACCTTTGGGGAGTTTGCAAGGTCCCCAGGAATGGTATTTGAAGATGAAGTTGCTCACCCCATTCTTGATCACATGACTGAACCTGTATTTTCCCAACCTGAGGCAGATAAGCTGTATGATTGTTGGAGACTTAGGACAAGAGCATACTGGAGACGGTTCAATTGCTATGCAGATGGTGATTTATCATTGGATATACCTTCTGCTGAAACCCAAGGCGAAGAACAACAAGAAGTCAATGAAGAGTCAGGTGGCAATGAAAGTGGAGGTGCTGCGGGTTCGAAGAAGCGAAAGATTGCGAGTAAAGCGCCGCCATTGGTGAAGAAACAGAAGATTGAAACAAGCAAACCTACCCCAACGCGGAGAGGTCGGTCTGCTGGTTTAGTTTCAGCAAAACAAGTTGATGAAATTGGTTCTACTAGAAAAAAGAAGACAAGGGGTAAGAAAATATCAGATGCAAAGAAACCACCAACTGTTGAAGATGCAATTGCGAAACCTAGGTTTGTATTTCGTAAGAGAGGTAAATCTGTTTCTGAAGATTCCAGTGATTTGTTTATGCCAATTGAAGTTGCATGTCCATCCTTTCATCGAGTTGCTGAAACTGCATTGAGGCCGGCCATCGAAGCTGCACCTGCAAAGGATCCTTTATTATTTAAGGATGGGAACGATGATGCTAATGATAGAGTAGCAGAGGGTCCCCAGGAGGATGTGGCTCAAGGAGGGGACGATGCAATGAATGTTGAAACTGATGACTACATAAACAATGAAGGCACTGAGAACGTTGCCAGAGATGATCACTTGGAAGGAGCGGGGAAGAATGTGGGTGGTGCTCAGACTGATGATTTCAGCAAACAAGGGGGACATCCTAGTTGGTTGAAAGAAATACAGATGAGGTTAGATAAGCTTGAAGAGTTGCCTCAAAGAGTCTCTGATTTATCTGCGAGGGTGGAGATGCTTGAGGAATGTTTGTCAGGATGTTTAAAGTTGGTGAATGTTGTTGATAATCTGCTGAAGAAGGTAGATTCCCTAGAAAATAAGTTAACAATGCAAGAGTCAATGCAGTTTAAGACCCAGTCATCCAATGTTGCAACTTGTGATCCAGCAATTTCAAAGGCTGTGAATGAGGTGTTGGATGAAATTCGGGAAGAGGCACCTACTGAGATTCTAGGTCAACCAATTGATACAAATGTTTCAGCATCTGTGAATGTGATCATACCTGTTACCCTTGTTGAAGGGCAGAAGTCATTAGACTCATCTTCAGGGCATGTATATGCTGTTGACTTAGGGCGTGACTCTGATTTTGAGGTGAAGGGTCAGGAACAGTGCTTAGATGATGGAGTTTCTGTTCGGTTGAGGAAGTTGGTGGTCCTGAAGTCAAGGCTGCTGGAACTGAAGTTGTTGAAACAAAGGTTGCTGAAAGTATGGTTGCTGAAACGAAGGTTGCTGAAAATGAAGTTGCTGAAACCAAGGTTAATGCAACAGAAAATGCTGAACCCAAAGCTGATGGAATAGAAGATGCTGAGATGGTTGATGCTGAAGCTGCATCACCTCATGGGCAACTAGACAAGGATGCTGAAATGGGTGATGCTGAAGCAACAAAAGATGCTGCAAGCAAAGATGCTGCTGGTGACTTAATAACCCCACCCCCTGGAAAAACAATACATTTAAGTGATGGTGAAAGTGACGATGAAGACTTGGTGAAGAAGCCATGCAATCAGTGGGATACAATTTCCAAAGATCCTAAATGTGTTGAAGAAATTGAAAACTTCAGGCATTCAAAGCGTCTTCCAAAAGCAAGTAGTTTTCTGGTGAGCCCGTTTGTTGCTGAAAAGTTAAGGATCCCGAAGCATGTTGAAAAAAAATCATTGCTCAGCAAGGTTGACCATGACTTCATGTATCAATGTGTTAAAAGCTCAAGGTATGTCCATCTTAAATTTTCATGTGTGTTTTCTAGTGCTCTAGCAATATATATATATATATATATATATATATATATATATATATATATATATATATATATATATATATATATATATATATATATATATATATATATATATTCGAGTGCTCTGACCCGATTTTTAAATCTTGTAATAATATGTGTAGGGATTTTTCAGTACTTTTAATGGGATCCAGAAAAGAGAAGTCATTTTTTAAGACCATTGTTAGGAAGGATGGTTGGCTTGATATAGATGTAAGTATGTTGAAACTGTTTTTCTTTTCAGCATCTTTTCGAGTAAATGTACCTATGTATGTATTTCTGTTTATATGAATTTTAGCACCTTACACTGTTTACTGTTTCAGCACCTTGAGGTTGGACTGGTTCACATGAGGAAGAGAGTCAGTGAAGATCCTAGCAGATTTGAAGGCGTTGTCGTGATGGATCCTATTTTTCATCAGAAATATCTTCCAGAATGCACGTCATCTTACGAAGAAACAACACCTGTTCAACAATTCACTGCTAGCTACTTCCTGGGCTTATATCCTAGTGATTATCCCAAGAGTTGGGAGTCTGCAAAAATGGTCTACACCCCTTTCAACATAAACAATGAGCACTGGATTGCATTGGAGATAAATCTTGCTGAAAAGGTTATAAATGCATATGACTTCAACCACTACATTCTGTTTGCTGAAAAGCTTGTTGATCATCTGCGCGGGATGGCTGAGTGGTTGCCAATTCACTTGGATAAGGCTGGTGTGATCCCAAATTTTCAACCGTCTACATTCCACATTAACAAGGTCCCCGATCTAGTGCACGATACAACGGGGTATGGAAACCTACATTTACAATGTTTTTAAAGTCTTTTAGAAGCATTATGTTGTTGTGCTTGTTATCTATATGTTTTTTTTAATTTTTTGCAGCGCATCTTGTGGGGTCTTTGTACTGAAAGCAATCGAGGCGCTGGTGTTTAGGGGAGATGTCAGGAAGTTTACCAATGAAAGAATCTTTCGATACCGAGAACTTATGGTCTCAGACTTGATTCAAGAGAAATGGAGCTTTAAATTCTAGTTAATAGCATCTTGTGTGTAACACCGTCTATCAGATTTAGGGATTTCAAGACATTCTAACGTAGCTGTGGTTTAGATGTATTTCCGTGGGATATTATGGACAACTGTTGGTATTTTGTATCATTTTGGATGCGTTTTCAGTGGCACTCTTTGAAGCCATTGGAATTGACATTTTATCTAATGTTTTAATGTAAATTGTGTGTGCATTTCTGGTTCAGCATTATTTTCTGCTAGTTTGTTTCAGCAAATGTTCCAGCAAGGATTTCAGCAAAATACTTCACCATATCTGTTTGCTGAAACAGTTTATAAGTCAACCAAAAATCAAAATCATCATTATTTTTCTGTATCTATCTGGTGTTGAGCTTATTAAATAGACATTTAGTTAATGGTATAATGCAAATTTTTTAGTTTTCCTGTTTCAGCATGTTGTTTCAACAAGTTATGTTTTCAAGTCGACACCAACATACAATGTTAAGTTGCCATATGTTAGAGAAACACAGAAATATAATCTCCAAAGAGGGTACTTATTGCGTCTGTCAAGGTGCCATATGTTTTCAGCATTTTCCGCCAGGACATTTGTTTTCAGCACATTTTTCATGCTGAAACAGAGATGATTGCCTAGAACAAAGCTTAAGCATAGCAATAAATGGTAAACATAATGAACTAAAAACAATATGATATAGCAAAGCAATGACACAGAGTACAACTAATTAAAAAAAACACAAAGCATCTCGTAAAATTCATATCAAATTGCTGAAATAGTGTAAAACTGAACTAAAAATTAAAATCAGCACATTTTTCTGTAGCCAGCTTCATTGGTGTTGAGCTTTTGAATTCTTCCCGTGCTCCCTTTGAAGCCATTCCTTACTGTATTTTGCTCTTCTCACAAACTCTCCCTTGGAAAGTTTCCTTTTCTGAGGAGGTCGACCACATCTCTTCCTTACATTGGGGGGGGTAACACTTAATCTATTTAATATATTCAGGAAGGTTTATTTCATCATCAGGGAGGACTGGATATATGGTTTCAGCATGTGCTAAAATCCAAGCTTCATTTGTGTAGAAACCAGCAACAAAATCTGAAACATCAAGCCTTTTAGACACTATCGCCGACAGAGCATGTATGCATGGGATTTTTTGAATGTCAAACACCCTACAGGTGCATTGTTTTGCTGAAAGATCAACAACAGTCCGCGTACCTTCTCCAGTAACCTCAAATACAGACTCATTCAAGTGCTTTACAGTGTATGCACCGACATCCTTTTGCATTTCCTGGATCATTTTCATTATTGCAAGGGCGACTCTCTGTGTATTCAGTGCTGCAGACTTCCTTCTTTCTTGAGACCACTCTGTGAACTTATCTCTAAAAAACTCCAACAGTGCAACAATGGGCAAATTTTTTTTACCACTCAAAACAGAGTTTAAGCTTTCAGCGTTGTTGGATGTCATCATGTTATACCGATTACCCTTTGCATGTGCTCTTGCCCACCTCTCCAGCCCCGCAGATATCAAATATGTTGCTAGGCTTGGGCATTCTTCTTTTATACGGTCAAATTGGTGTGCAAAATCACCAACAGTGTAGGTTTCAGCAGCCTGTTGGAACATGTCTGCAAGATGCCTTTTCTTGAAAGTTGCTTGGATGTTCTGCTTCAAATGCCACATGCATATACAATGGGTAGCATTAGGGTATATCTTTTTGATGGCCTTAGAAATGTTGGAATGCCTATCAGAAACAAACACCAAATCATCTGTAGGTTGTATAACTTTACTGAGTTGCTGGAAAAACCACTCCCAAGATGCATTATTTTCTGTGTCAACAATCCCAATAGCAAGCGGGTATAATTTCATATTTGCATGTTGGGTAACTGCTCCAAGCAATGTACCCTTATATTCCCCTGTTAAGAATGTGCCATCTACTACAACAACCTACAAATAAGACGGGAACAATTTAAATACTGATATCACCATAATTTTGCTAAATTATAAATGATTATGTACATATACATACCTTTTTTAAGATGGGAAATGCTCTAATGGATTGTCCATAAGAAAGGAATAAGTATTCGAACCTTTCAGCACTGTCTGTTTTAATGAGTGCTACTATTCCTGGATTTTTCTCCATAAGAATGTGACAATATGACGGCAAGGCAGCAAAATTTGATTCCGGTGACCCTTTTTCCCTCACTTGAGCTATTCATGCTGACTTCCATGCCTTCCAATAAGTAATTGAGATCTTGTGGTCTATTCTCATCTTATCAATAATTTGTTTTGGGGTGTATCCTATGTTGAAAACACAGAAATCAGTAACAATAAATATAGTGCTGAAATGAAAGCTGAAACTAAAATGCTGAAACTAACTGCTGAAATAGTATACACCTTGGTTGTATGAGGCTGGCAATAACATTGGATGGTGCATGCCTGGAGTGTCTTGTTCTTGTATCCCATGTGCATGTGTGTATATCTCTATACAATATCACCTCATGACAAATAGCTGAAATTCTCTTTGTATGCAATTTCCAACCACAATTTCTGTCTATGCATGCTGCTCTATAATATTTTGGTGTTGATTTTTTAACCTCAAATCCAAATATGTCTGTCATAGACATAATGTATAGAGCATCCTTTACTGCCTGTCTAGATTCAAATGTTTTTCCAACATACATAACCCTTGGGCATTGAGTGACACGGTTGACAATACTGTCCGTGATAGAGCTTCCAGCACCCCTTTCATCAACTGTGTTCCCTTTTCTATTCATCATTTCATAGCGCTCATTCCAATACCCATCATTGGAGTTATCTGAAAATGATTCACTGTTTTCAGCATTAGAGCTTCCTGAAAATCTGTCAGCATCCATATCGTCTTGTGGCACATCCTGAATCTCATCAAAAATAGAGACATTTTCTATTATATCCAAATTGGTGCTATATCTCTCATCAGTTTCAGGAAGCTCAACAGTTTCAGCAGTAAATTGAAACTCATGGACAACAATATCCAATGGCAAGGTGTTTGTGACACACAACTCTACAGAAAAATTCACTCCATCCAGCTTACTCAACAACAAGAATTCTTTTAAATCAGCATCAGAATCTACCTTAAGTGGTGCTTTCAATGTCTTGAAGGGGTGCAAATGGCTAAATTCCAATTCAACTGATTCATCAACATTGAATCTGCTGCAAACCTTGTCCCTCAAGGTTAATAAAGTGATTGTATCCTCTAGCACAAAAGCCTTTGAAGTAGTGTTTCCATCGAACAGTAATCCTGTTTCAGCAACTCTCCACTTTCCCCCATACACAACAGTTACAATGTTTGATGACATTTCTACCCCTGCAATTGATTGTTTGACAGTATTAAAGTACTTGAAATATAATTGGAATGCATTTCCGCAAAAACGAACATATACCTGTAGAAACACTAAAAAACAGAGCTGTTGGAAACAACTAAAAAACAGATAACTGCAATCCACATGAGATCAATATTCCACAGTTTCAGCAATCGAAAACGATAGTTTCATTCCACTTGCTAATTTTATATAGAAAATCGAAACATATACTTGCAAAAACACTTTTAGTAGCAATTAAAAAAACAGGAATTCTGTTAGTTTCAGCAGATCTCGTAGAAACTTTGCGCCCTCACAACAGATCACAGCAGAAAGTATTGAACTATAATAAATTGATAGAAAGTATTGATCTATAAGAGATCACAACAGAAACAATATAAACGATCATAACAGATCTGTTGGAACGTTACTTGTAGCAGAAAAATCGAAAATCCGTGTTTCAGCAAACCAAAAATCTGTTAGTTTCGATCACATCAGACCAGATCTGTAATCAATTAATAGCATAATCAAAATTTCGAAGAACATTGCTGAAGAATAGTCCAAAATTACAGGAAAAAACGAGCGATAACGCTTACTTTCTGCTGTGATCGCTTACTTTGTCGATATGCTTACGTAGTAGAAGCAATTCAGCAATTTACAGCAGCAATTCAACGTTACTTTGTCGATCGATGAATTTACAGCAACAAGGATGAAGAGGAGAATGCGTGTGTGGCAAGGTTTTCTGTGTGTTTCGGTTTCAGCATGACGAAAAATTCGGTGGACAAATCCCAAATATGGAGAGGGTGGGAGACGGATTCCTAATATAGCCCAATTTTGTGGCCTATATGGTAAATGCCCCTTTGGAATTTGATCAGCAGAGAGGCACTAGGTTGAATAAGGGTGGCGGCCGATGGGTGTTTTAGGGTGTGTTTGACGCCCCACCTCGTCCACCTTCATTTAAGGGGTGGGCTGAGTGGATTTGCCCTCCACCTCCTCCGTCCTCCCTCACAAGGTGGAGAAATTTCCCCAACAATATACTCCTAGGGGCTGTTTGGTATCCATATACGTATATCAGATATGGGTAGGGGTATCACTAATACCCATACCTGTGTTTTGTAAATTAGTATATGGATATGAAATTGATATACCCATATTTCTGTTCCTTCTTATTTTTCCCTAATTCCATATACCCATCAAAGCAGGGATATGAAAGGAATATGAAAACAGACGCTGAAATCTTTCTTCTCCTTCCTCCTCTTTCTCTGCCTCCCCAATTTCATTGCTTCACTGTCTCCCTCCTCTTTCTCCTCTTTCAAATCCTTTCTCCTTCCCCAATTAGCACTGCCACGCTAAAATCCCAAATCGTCTTTCAAATCCTTTGGTCGGAGGGGGGTCTGGTGGCTGCGAGTCCGTGGGCATAGGCGAAAGAGGCGCCCAGAACATGGGTCAATGGGTGCTGGAGGGTGGCGTAGGTTTGGGGTGGGAGGGCGTCGGGCGACTGGGTATCGCCGGAGGTTCAGGCGGGGGCCGTGCTGGGGCTTGGTGGGTGTCGAGGAGTGAGCGACGTTAGGTCTGAACTCCACATTGCTAATTTTCTGAAACCCATATCCTCATATACTACCACATACCAAACAGATATCGGATATCAGATTTAATACCCATATCCATGATATCGATATCTCATACCCATATCCGATATCTGATATCCGTATATGGATACCAAACGGTCCCTTAGTGTTTTTTAAGGGTTGAAGGTTTTTTCACCTTATCTCATGTCTAGTGATATCTTCCTTCATTACCCTAATTTTTTACTTTATCTAAAAATAAAATGAGGGTTGATATATAAACTCGTAATTTCATCAAAGAAAAAAAACTCATAATTGTCCCTTCTTAATATATATATATAGGTAATGGTTCAAATGAAAATGGAGCTTAAAATGAAAATTTCTCTTAAAATAACAATGGACCTAATTTTCAAATTTGGGCCACAGGTTTGTTAATTAAAAAAAAAATGGTCCTCGCTTCTAAAGCCAGCAACGCTTTTTCGAAAAGGAAGGGGCCTTTGGTGGCGATGGCGGCTTCGTTCAACAACGTCGCCTATGAGAGGCTCCCTTTGGAGGAGGACGACACCGGTGATAGTGGATTGGGCTCGCCGAATGTTCGAGAAATATCTGCTCGCTTCAACTCTGACCACCGCCCTCGCCGAATCCCTAAGCCGACGGCACACCAACCTCCTTCCCTCTCCAAATCTTCATCTCCGACCTCCAAGCTTTAACCAAGCATCCCCCCACCTCTAATCATCTCCATGTTCCCCCATTAATGGAGGTTTCTCTCTTTCTCTCTCCCCAATTCTGAAATCCCCTTGAATTTGTGATGATGATGCCTGTTTGTATAGATTTCCCATTCGAATTCCGAGCTCTGGAGGTGATGCTGGAAGGTATATGTAGTTTCCTAGATGCGTGTACCACCGAGTTCGAAACTGCAACTTATCCTGCTTTAGATGAGCTCACTTCTAAGGTAAGATCCTTTGGTTTGTGTTATTTTTTGGGTATTGTCGAGTAGTTCTGTTTTGATGCTTGTTTTCTTGAACTGATTGGGTCATGTAGTTGCCTTGTTTCCAATCTGTTTGCTATCTTGTTTATGAATCTGTTTTAAGAAAATGAGGATTGAAATATAATGATTGATATGCTAAGTGAATGCGTCTGTCATAGAGGGCGAGTTGATGTTTCGAACTCTGTGAGTTGAACTACCTTTCTACGGATCTAGGGTGCATATGGGCCACATTATCGCTGATGCATCCATGAAGGTGAATCACACTGTGGCGTCAGTGTTATGGATTTATGATTTTTTTACAATTTGATTGGCCAGTCTATGATATTCAATCGATCTTGTCAACTTCGAATCATAAAAAACACCGATGTGTATCTGTGTTGGATTCGGAAATGTGGTCCTTGCTTGCGATAAATATGTTTTCAGACTGGATGAATCCTCTGTGTTATTACTCCTATTGGACCCATCTGAATTCGGATTATAAATTATGCTTATTGATATATTAGTAGTCGTAATCTAGACATGGTGCGAAAACTGAAGAGTGCAATGACTAGGTTGACTAATCGAGTTCAAAAGGTATATATTTATGCCTTTACTTCATTTTTGGCTTGGTATTTTTTTTTAGATTCTTTTGCCCATACAATTGTCTCCTTTGATTGTTTGTCTTCAGATAAGAGACGAGCTTGAACGGCTTCTCGATGACGACGACGATGATGAGCTTGAACCATCTCAGTCGGATTTGACTGAATCCCAAGAGGCTCCATCTGCATTACCTGCTACCGTTGGACATGGGCTGGAAGAGCTTAACTGGCAAGATATTGACCTTAAAACCGAGTCCAGTCCATCCAGTGAATCGATCAGCCCCATTAATGTGCCTGAATCACTAAATGCTGCAGATATTCAAGTTGATTCATCAAAAGGTAATTGCAAGTTTGATGTACTTGGGTATGTTCTTCCTTTGTTTGCTACTTATTTGATCACATTGTTAAGTAGCTCTGATGTGATTTGGTAATTTGATTGCAGTAGATGATGCAGGTTCTGTAGAAGTTGAGCAGACAGTTGTAATAGAGATGATTGAGAGAGTAAATGAAGCGGAAAAAGAACTTGCTACAACTGATGTATCGAATGCCAGTGATGAAGGAACTCTACCGGCGTATAGTTTGGAGCTCGATGATGCATACAAGCTAGTTGTATGCAGTAGGGGAAGGCAGTTGTCTAGCAAAACATTGGAGCAGCTGCTAGGAAAGGATTCAACGCGAGTTAGTGAAGATTTGAAGCTTCTGTTGGCGCAAATATCTGTGGCTCGAGGACTGGAGTTACCACTAGCAGGTATGATAAGCCCTCGGGTGTCTGCCAATCTGGAGGACTCGAGAGCATTGGATGCCTTGGCTTCGATTGGAATCCAAATACTTCATAAGAGGATCTCGCTTTAATGGAGGATGTCCGACATCTAACTATCAGGTGTGTGCTTGTGCAGTGTGACCATCAAAGCTTGATTAGGATGTTATGTGATGGTATGGCTATTTATTTAATTTGCTTCAAGTGTATTATTCCCTGTGGTGTTTGTTCATTTGTTGAAGACAACTTTGGCTAATTTGGTTTAATATGATTTCATGTCCTAGAAAACAAGTGTGAAAGAGAACTTGTTGGTTTGGTTCCTTGTTATACCTTGATCTCTCCGGATTATACAACCGGACCCCTTAGATAGCTCCTGACAGGTAGTAAAGGTGTGTGCTTTTAACCAACTGAAATAGGACATTTTTTTTTGTTAAAATTACTAAATGTAAAAAGAGTGGCGTGATTTAAAGCCTATTAGCTCAAAATGGTAGAGCGATGTGCCATGCACAAAGATGCGGGTTCAAATCCCACATAGGCTATTTATGATTGTATTGTGTTTGTTCTCGTTCATGAATAAGATTATAACGTGCAAAAATAAAATGATAAAGTGCATAAATAAGATGATAAAGTGCACAAATAAAATGATAAAGTGCAAGAATAAAATCATGAAGTGCATGAATAAGATTATGGAGTGCACAATACAGATTACAAAGTGCAAGAATAAAATGATAAAGTGCATAAATAAGAAGATAAAATAATGAAGTGTATGAATAATAGTATGAAGTGCATTAATAAGATTATGAAGTGCACAATAAATATTATAAAGTGCATAAATAAAATGATAAAGTGCAAAAATAAAATGATAAAGTGTAAGAATAAAATCATGAAGTGCACGAATAAGATTATGGAGTGCACAATAAAGATTATAAAGTGCAAGAATAAAATGATAAAGTGCGTGAATAAAATGATAAAGTGCATAAATAAGCCAATATAATAATAAAGTGTATGAATAATAATATGAAGTGTATAAATAAGATTATGAAGTGCATAATTAAGATTATAAAGTGCATAAATAAAATGATAAATTGCGTGAATAAAATTCTGAAGTGCACAATGAAGATTATAAATTGCATAAATAAAATGATAAAGTGCAACAATAAAATGATAAAATGTATGAATAATAATATGAAGTGCATGAATAAGATTATGAAGTCCACAATTAAGATGATAAAGTGTATAAATAAAATGATAAAGTGCATAAATAAAATGATAAAGTGCAAGAATAAAATGATGAAGTGCGTGAATAAAATTCTGAAATGCACAATTAAGATTATAAAGTGCATAAATAAAATGATAAAGTGCAAGAATAAGATTATGAAGTGCATAATTAAGATTATGAATTGTACTTTTATCTTAAAATAATACAAACTATTAAAATTACACAATTTAGCCTATGTAGGAGTCGAACCCACGTCTTTGCGCATAAGCACATTGCTCTACCATTGAGCTAATAGGCTTTTAAAGCTTTGATAAGAGCTAGAATAGATATAGAGAATCAAATAATTGTTCCTTATCATATACTGTTCAAAAGTGCAAAAATAACATACATTCGTACAATTTTATAAAAATATTGTGCAAAAATAACATGCACAAAATCTCTTTATCACTAGTTTTAGGAACACACCCATAACATAATTCAAGACCCTAGAAAAAAATTGGAGAAATTATGACAAGTAGTTCAGACAACACAACTTAGTAACACTTCAATCAGAGACACGCAATCAGAGACACATACCAATATCAGGGAGCCCTATGATGCGACAACAACTACAGTAGAATGGGGTGGTTATTTCATCCCTCTTGACTTCAACGAAAAAGAGTTGATTCTCAGCATCACTTTCATTTTCAGGCCTAGCAATGAAAGTGAGTTGGTGTGCGAGTGAGAATACAATTACGTGTTTCCACAAGCTCATTACAACGACCCTGATAAAATTAGAGATGCAAATATATAGAATCAATTTTCATTCTATGTGTTTGAAAAAGAAAACAAAAGACTAAATTTATAACTCTAATTACCCTTTCATTTTGAACTTTCTTAGCATCGAAAAGTCCTAAGGCCATATGTGTGTATTGTAACGGCCCAGAATTATAATTTTCGGGTTGCGTTTCAAGGGATAAAACCCCTTGTTCGGATCTTGCAATCCAGGTACGGGTCGAGGTTTCAAACTCATTTTAAGATTAGTAGAAAGAGGGATTTCAAACCCTAAAAACCTCGAAGGGCCGTTGGGTACCCTTAACCTGTCCTAAGGCTATGTCGTGGAATCCATTTCAAACAGGAGTAAAGCGGAAGCAAGGTAAAGATACATGTGCCATGGCAGGTTCTTCGATTCGCAAAAAAAGGAACCCGTTATATAGACATCGAGCACTCAAATCTGCAGAAAATACCTTTAAAAGAAGAACGGGGAAAGGAGTCAGATCGAGCCACTCATGCGGGACCGGCAGTCCTCGCTGAGGCCACATAGTATGTGCTATTCCTAATAAAGATGCTCTAATGCAGTACGAAAGTCAAACACACTAGCATGCTCCTAGTCATAATAATGTGCAGAAATACTGTAAAGGGCCCAAAACAATGCCAAATGGCATATCCCTCTCCTACCTCTGCAACCCCTTCCCGTTAGTGCAGAGACTGGCCAGTTCGGGCGATAGCATAGCAATTACCTCGTGGTGGTGCACAAACCACGACATCATCATATCATATCATTTCATTGATTGCCCGATGGTGCTGAGCAATCATATCATGCTCATATCGACTCGATTGACTCAGGGCGCCCGATGAGAATGGGCTACCCTATGACCTTAGTAAAGACTCTAGGACTATCACAGATAACGGTCATTCTGTTTCAAACGCATAAAGTGAGCAGATGCTCATTCAATTAGTGCAACCTAAACAGGATATTACATGGCATGCTTTTATGCATATGCAACACCTAACATAAAATGCAACAACAGGCATGAATGTCCAACCTGAGTAAGCCCCCTAGGGAACTTACCTGAGGATGCAGAACAGCAGGATAACACAAGCAAGGGCCCAAATGCAAGTCCAAAGCAATCCCAAAAGCAATACACACCTATCATCAAGCCATTTCCATAAGCTACCAGACCAACATTCATACGCACGAAACCCAAGTTTTCAACGCACTCAAAACAACCCGATAGTGAAATCGTTTTCCAAAACCTTTCCGATATGATCAACATCGACCAAAATCATTTCATTTCCAATCATACCCATTGATAAAATCGTATCAACCATATTTCCAAAGTTCCTTCTCAAAACCAACATCGTCAAATCAAGACAAAGAATCCCGACCTTAAACATTTAAACCTTAAAACCAATCTTTCCAAATCATATTATAGAAACAATTCTGGCATTTTATTTTAAAACCTTTTTAAGTAAATAATCAATCAATGTTAAAATAAACACCAACAAATCAATCCATTTTACAAATCCTCATTTCTAACTCAATAAATAGTTTATTTGATAAATCATCCTCAATAGATCACTTTACCCTTTCTAAAATCTCATATTAAAACACCACAAAATACATATTCTAATTAATACTATTATTTTCTTTTAAAACCACTTATAATATATAATAATTTCAGAGAATATATTTTCATAAAATCTGATAGTATAATAATAATAATCTTAACAATAACTAACAACGATTAAATATTACGCGTAATATATAATGTATCCCATATATAACGTAACAAGGCATAATAAAAAATCAACTAATATAAAACAAATAACCCAGAGAAAAGGCCCAACCCAAAACCCTAATGATACCCGGACCCGAGCCCACTGAAGCCCAACCCGCAACTGTGTAAGTGAACCGGACAAATTAGGCCAAACCGGCCGGTCTGAGAAAGAAAAAGAAAGGCTGAACCCGCCCTCTCCAAACTCACGCAAACTCCTGTTCACGGACGAAGGAAGATGGAGAAGGAAGCAGATAATCAGAGCCGCCGGGGCTCCGTTCTCGATCCGACCCACGCACCCGAACTCTCCCGACACTAAGCAACGCAGAACACATCAAGATGACACAGAAGGAGGGAGAAAGAGGCTCACCGAGATTTGAAGGGCTTCGCCGAAAAATGCTCATCGAGCTCGATTTGGCTTCACCAGAGGGAGGTCAGTGTCGGAAACCTCCTACCACGAAGGGAGGTGTTATAAAGGTGGACCTTTGCATATGAATTGAGTGAAAGGAGGGAGAACGGATGGCTTACGCTCGGATTGAATCAGAACAGGGGAGAAGAAGGGCGTTGGGCTCGGCGGAGGCTTTTCCGGCATCTCTTGGTTCCTACGACGAGGTGGAAGCCTCATGGGTGCTCCTGCGTGCTAGGATCGCAGCTGCGGCCGCTCGTCAAGAGAGAAGGAGAAATGGAGGCTTGGAGCTCGGCCTCGGCTTGCTCGCGGAAACAGGGGGTTGTTGTGGTGTCGTTGGCGGCCAGAAATCCGGGCAGAGCTGCTAGGCGTGGGGGTGGCTCGTCAAGGACTGCTCAGAGGTGGAATGGAGTTCATGATGAGAGGTTATGGAGCCTTATTCGGACCCGAATAGGGTTGCTTGGACGGGATTCACAAGGTTAAAGGGCTGAGTTTTTAATTACAAAATAAGGGGGATTGGGTTTGTTCGGATTCAATTTATAAGGGGGTACTGATTCTGTTGGTTCTGAATTCAACAGGGAGAGGTGGTGTTTTGGCGTGGGGCTTGTGGGTTCTTGCAGACAAAAGCAATGAGGAGGGGGAGCTACTGCTATGGAAATCAGAGGGGTAAGGGAGTGGGCTGTGTCAATTGTGGAGGGAGGTGTGGGTTCTGCAGAGCAGAGGTAACGACAAGGAGAGCAGGAAGAGAGGAGAGAGAGAGAGAGAGTAAAGACAAAAGGAAAAGAACACAAATTTTGAGAATGGTCCCCAACAAGATATTTTGAATACGGAACAAAATATCTCAAAACCCGTTTTCTCGACCTTATCCGACCCAACTCAAAATGATTTTTAAAATTTTCAAATCCGAAATTAATAATGAACTCCTAATATTTTTTTTAATTTTTTTTTTCGCGTAAGCAGCGGGATAGAACATATTTTAAATTTCAACTAAAATGCCGGAATTTCATTTCGAAAAATTTAGAATAAAACTAATAGCTCGAGGACGGAATTTTCAGACCTTTCGAATTTTAGAAGTCGAAATGATTATAAATCACTATTATAATAATTTTAATAATATAAAATTTCCCAGTCTTTACATTTATGTCTGGAGGTCCTTGTGCAACTAAATCTGAAAAGTCCTAAGACATATATCACCTTGATCTTAGCCAAAATGCCGAGAAAGGTGTAAGACACATCTCACTTGCAATCACAAACAACAAAACTTGCTATAAATCTGGATAAACTGAAATTGATCATAAGAATCTGAATCAAGATTGCAGTTTGAAATGCATCTTCTCAAATTGGTGATTTTCAATTACCCTCTTTCCCTTTCCATTCACCCCCAAATGCCTGCGGGACTATTATGAACAAGATGAGTAAATCAACTTCATCTCTAACATTCACATCCCCATCTATCATGAAGGTTCGACAATGTATAACAAAGTAATATAAAGATACTCTAGAAGGGGGGTTGAATAGAGTATGCCAGTTTTTCGCAGATAATCTCAAGACTTTTGAAGATCGTGAAAAACCCTTTGAGATTAGACGTAATTCTTTTTTTTGGCAAACCTGAATCACAACAGAGTTATACAATTCGAAACAAGTGCGGAAATATGGTAAAGCAGTTAGTAAAGGATGCAATTAATTGTTTACGAGGTTCGGCACGAACTTGGCCTACGTCCTCGCCTAGGGTTCTTCCACAACCCTAGGATTCAACCGGCTTTTATTGATTCACAAGACTTAGGATCCTAATAGCTCACTGAGAAGCCTCTCTCCTATACAATTGCAATCTAGTCAACTCACGTTCCCTTGGAGTCCTAGACCAATCTAGAAGAGCCCCACCTCTCTCAGGTATCTAGTACAATCCTCTTACACTTAGTGAATCAATTGCCTAGTGTCCACTTCCTGGGTTGCAAACTCTTGAGTATAACACTCTCTTGAAATATATCCTATAAGCTCACTGTGTAACTCTCAAATGCTTTGAAACAAAATAAATGACTCTTAAGAACTAGCAGAGAGCACACGAAGAAGACATATTTGACATGAAGGCTTGAGTGTATGAATGCTTGTGTTCAACGAATGTATTGTTGTCTTCCCTTCTTTCTTTTCTTTATATTGAACAAATCGGCGCCTAAGGATCTTCTCCAACGGCTAGAGCAGATCATGGCTTGAGCTGGAAACTTCACAATCTTCTATTCTTGGAAATTCTGAAGCCATAATCTCTGATTTTCTTCTCCACGTTATTCAGCTCAAGGAAGGAGATATAATTCGAAAAGCTTCCTGAAATGTTAGTGCATATATAATAATATCTGGAAGCATATAATAACATATAATAATATTTGGACATAATATAATAAAGCACAGATTTTGTGTTTCATCAACACAGTTGTAGCTTCAAGACCTTTGACACAAACTGTGTGTCAAAGCCTTTGAAACTATTTTCGATTTTCATCAAGGGAGTGGAGTTATCAATCTCCCCCTTTAATGAAAGACAAAACCTGTGCATCCCTGCAACTTAGTCAAGCAGATATATCTTAAGCAAAATCGGACTAAGTACCTGCTTGGTGTTAGACAAATGTTGGATCATAATTTTAAAGCGTGAAATATCCAACCAAAAACAAAACAAGGTCATCCAAGACCCTTGGTTCACAACTGTTTAAAGTCTAAACCATCAGCAGATCATCTCCCCCTTTTTGTCTTTCAACAAAGGGAGGAGGTAAAACAGTCACCAAAAGTTTTAAAGCAGTATCCAAAAACCACCAGGGTTCAAAATAGGGGTTAGGGTAGGGTAGGGTTTAAGATTCATCTTCGGGAGCACCATACATGAACAGCACCCTCAGCTCGTGCAACAACTTAGACACCCCGCTCATCTCCAGCGAAAACTCTCTATGCAGCTCCTTGATGTCCAAACGAACTTCCTCCAAGCTCAACTCCAGGTTGTCCATGCGCTCATCAATGGCAAAGGCAGTGGGAAGTGTTTTTGAGGGAGAGGCAAGACTCCAAGTCCCTTGGGGGGACTGAGTGATGCCAATCTTCTCAAAGCTCTTGGAGTCGAATTTACCCATATGATGATGTTGTTCTTGATTTTTGAAATCGATTTCATAAGCTTTGAAGATATGGGTCAAAAGTTTGGCAAAGGGGAGGCGAGTTCCTTTTTTGGCTTTGCGAGTGTGAGCCATGGATCCTATGATTGTGTTGGCCAGATCAAGATCATGGCCATTCAAAATTGGGTATAGAAGGACCATAGCATTATCAGTTAGGAGGGAGCCAAAGTTTATTCGGGGTAAGAGGCATCTCACAATGATGTTGAAGATGATTTTTGCCTCGAGAGTAAGGGACGAGTGGGTAAGCTGTTTTGTGGTGTTGTTGGATGCTTCGGGGAGAAGGTATTTGGATCGGGCAAGGGCAATGCACTGTTCTTTTGTGGAGTTTTCAGGAGAGGGTGGACAAGGTCTAGGAAGGCCAAGGAAATTTGCGAAGTTAATGGAGTTGAAAGTGATTCTAACTCCCTTGACGACTGATTCCAAAGACCAACCATCAGCATTGTGTTTGGCTTTTAGGTTTATGTAGAATAGGCGGGTGAGTTGGGGGTAATACACAGATTCAAGGTTCAGATGGGTCCAGGTAGGGGTTTGTTTGAGGAGAGAGATGCAAGGTAGGTTCAAAACTTCCAAAAACTCAAGATCAATGAAATCAGAACAACATATCTTACGAGTTCTAAACTCATTTACCCACTTTCCAGCCATCTCAGCATTTTCATACCAGGAGGAGGGCAAGGATTGGTTTACCTGGATAAGTGCAGGCAGATCGGCATTCTTCCTGCGAGCCTTTGTGGGAGCAGTCCTCTTGAGAGGCACGTCAAGGCTTCTGAGAGTGCCTTTCCTTGTGCGCTTGGGAGACAGAGGCTTTGCTGCAGGGGCTTTGCGCTTCTTCAGAGACGGGGGAGGAGGAGGAGGAGAAGGAGAGGGAACAAGTTATGGCTCCTCATCCTCTTCATCCTCAGACCCCGAGTCCTCAGCGGACCCTTCAGCATCGTCTCCCTCAGCATCCTCGTCGTCTCCAGTCTCGTCGTCCTCCTCTTCCTCTTCCTCTGGTTCCTCTTCAGTGGGAACCTCCTTCTCTGCAGCTCTTAGGGCCTATTGCTCGGCCTCTTTTCTTGCTTTCTCAGGCTCTTCCTCGGCTATTTTCCTTGCTTGCTCAGCCTCTTCCTCGGCCTTTTTCTTTCTCTGGGCCTCTTCCTCGGCCTCCTTTGTAGCATCTCGTTCCAAAATCTCATTAAGATCCTCCTCTTCCTCAGCAATGATTTTCCTTTTCCCGTTTTGCTTGGCACTGAGTGATTTCTTCGTCGGGCGCTTTAGAGAACGCTTGATTTTAGCAATGGTGCTCTCAGGGACAGTGCTCGGGACAGTAGCTGGGACAATGGCTTGAGGAGTAGGTTTGGGTTGAGGGGAAGCAACAATGGTCTGGCGTCCCTTGGGGGTAGCGCCAAGGCGTTTGGGTGTGGAGGTCTTCTTGGATTTCGGTGCCATGGATGAGATTCGGCTAGGTTTCCAGAAAAAGGAGGAAGAAGGAGTTTAAGAGAGGGTTTAGGTTTAGGTAAATCTGGAGAGGTGAGAAATTGGGGTAAAGTGTGTGGTTTGAAAAGGGAGAGAGGGTTAAGTTGATGGGACGGGTTTAGGGTTCCAATGAGGGTAATCATCACACTGCCATTTTGAAAATATTTGATTTCCAAAACAATTCAAATTCCAAACCATCTTGTCACACTTCAATTTCAAGAAGGAGTATATCCGAAAATATATTTTCCATAAATAAATGAACTCGGGTATAGGAATTTTTGGAGAATAAAATGTGTACTGTATAAAGAAGGTTAAAAATCATAAAAACTATATTTGATCAAATATCTAATAAGATATTAACCAAATATATGATCCGTTGTATGTGCTCTACCATTCAGCTCACAATCTTTGACATAATTCTCAAAGGTCTTGACACTGAGTAGAATTTTCTTTCGTAAAGGGAAAGCTCCCCCTACGAAAGTGCATCCCTGCTAAGCATTCCGATCTCACGTCGAATGAAGGTGAACCTGTCCTCTGCCAAAGGCTTAGTAAAGATGTCAGCCCATTGATAATCAGTTGAAATAAAGGATATGGACACATTACCTTTTTCGACATGGTCTCTAATGAAATGATGTCTCACATCAATATGTTTGGTCCTTGAATGCTGAACATGATTCTTTGTGATTGATATGGCACTTGTATTGTCACACTTAATGGGAATACCTTTGAGGTTGATGCCAAGATCTCTCATTTGTTCACCTATCCAAAGGATTTGGGAGCAACATGCTCCAGCTGCTATGTATTCGGCTTCGGCAGTGGATAGAGCAACTGAGTTTTGTTTCTTTGACTGCCAACTGATCAAGGATGCTCCTAAGAATTGACAACATCCTGACGTGCTCTTCCTATCCACCTTATAGCCTGCAAAATCTGCATCAGAATACCCGATTAATGTAAAATCTTTTTGCTTTGGGTACCACAGGCCAAGCTCCTTAGTGCCATTGAGATATCGAAAGATCCTCTTCACAGCCACGAGGTGAGATTCTTTAGGGTCAGCTTGAAACCTAGCACACAAGCAAACACTAAACATGATGTCAGGTCTACTAGTCGTAAGATATAGTAAAGATGCAATCATCCCTCGATACTCATTTTGATTGACACTCTTCCCAGTCTTGTCTTGATCTAGAGATAAGGTTGAGCTCATGGGTGTCTTGGCTACTTTGGATTGATCCATCTTGAACTTCTTCAAGAGATCCTTAGTGTACTTGCTTTGGTTGACAAAGATCCCTTTCTTAGATTGATGAACTTGTAATCCCAAGAAGAAGTTGAGTTCTCCAATCAAGCTCATCTCAAATTCACTGCACATGATGTTAGAAAATTCCTTGCACAAAGATGTGTTAGTAGCTCCAAACAATATATCATCAACATATATTTGAATAACTAAAATGTCCTTTTCTTTGGTTTTGATAAAAAGAGTCTTGTCGATCAACCCCCTTTTAAAATCATTTTCTAAAAGATATTTTGACAAGCGCTCGTACCAAGCTCTTGGGGCTTGTTTCAAACCATATAGCGCTTTGTCTAGTTTGTAAACATGATTAGGAAATTCCGAACTTTCAAAACCTGGGGGTTGAGCCACATAGACTTCTTCTTCTAAGAAACCATTAAGAAAAACACACTTGACATCCATTTGATATAACTTTATGCTCATAAAAGATGCAAATGCTAATAATATGCGAATGGCTTCAAGCCTGGCTACGGGAGCAAAAGTCTCCTCGTAGTCAATACCTTCCTCTTGATTGTATCCTTGAGCAACAAGCCTTGCCTTATTCCTCACGAACTTACCATTCTCATCTAGCTTGTTTCGAAACACCCAACGTGTGCCAATGACTGATTGATGCTTTGGCCTGGGCTTCAAGGTCCAGACTTTGTTCCTTTCAAATTCGTTGAGCTCACTTTGCATAGCAATGATCCAGTCTGGCTCTTGAAGGGCCTCATCTACCTTTTTGGTTCTATATGAGAGACAAACGCGTGAAAAGCACAAAGATCTTTAAGTTTAGAACGAGTTTGAACACTAGATGTAGGGTCAGAGATGATATCCTTTAATGAGTGTGATGAGGAGTATTTGAATTTTCTTTTGCTAGTCTCAGCTCCTTGGTTCGTCACACCAGCAGGATTGATTTGTAGTACATCTGACTCTGTGGATCTGTTAGGTTCAGTTACATCAATTTTTGATGCTTCAACACCTTTGGATTGGACACCAATGGCATTGGATGAAGCTTCAATACCTTGGCCCAATTCTTCAGTGTTGAGAATCTGATCCTGCATGTTCCTCTTCTCTATGTTCTTGATAGCAGCGTTGACACCATCCTCGTTCTCTGTATGGATGTTAAGATCTATATCTGCAACACTTTCACTCAAAGAACCGTCATTGCATTCATCAAATATAACATGTATACTTTCCTCAACTAACTTAGTCCTTTTTTTGAGGATTCTATAAGCTTTGCTACTTGTGGAGTAGCCAAGAAATATACTTTCATCACTACGCGCATCAAATTTCCCAAGGTTATCTTTTCCATTGTTATGAACAAAACAAGTACAGCCAGAAGGTTTTAAGTAAGATATAAGGGGTTTGCGGCCTTTGAAAAGTTCATAAGGAGTTTTCTTTAAGATGGAACGAATAAGACAACGATTCAAAATATAGTTAGCTGTGTTAACAGCTTTAGCCCAATAGGTTTTAGGTAATGCATTTTCTAAAAGCACAGTCCTGGCCATGTCCTCTAGGGTGCGGTTCTTTCGTTCCACAACCCCATTTTGTTGAGGTGTCCTAGGAGCAGAAAAATTATGGGAGATGCCATATTTAGCACAAAACAAATCAAACTGAAGTTGATCAAACTCCCTACCATGATCACTTCGAATTGACACTATGAGCTCGTTTCTTAAAGTTTGCAACTCCTTACAAAGTTTTGAAAACTCAAATAAGGCCTCTGATTTTTCTTTTAAAAAAGCAACCCAAGTATATCTAGAAAAATCATCAACAACGATAAGCATGTACTTTTTACCATTGGGAGATTTGACTCGCATAGGACCACATAAATCCATATGTAAAAGTTCAAGGGGTCTAGAAGAACTTACAATCTTTTTGGGTTTGAAAGAGCTACGTTTATTTACCTCGTGTGCATGCTTTGCACATATCAATACCTTTGAAGTCCATCTTAGGTAGTCCTCTTACAAGCCCTTTGGACACAAGCTTTTGTAGTGTATGTGAGCTCACATGACCGAGTCTCCTATGCCAGAGCTTTGGATCGTCCGTCAAAGCCTTTAGACAGGTTAAGCATCCTTGTGCCACTTGCTCAGCATTCACGGCATAGATGTTGTTATAACGATATGCAGTTAGAACTACTTCACTTGTATCTTCTCTGCGCACTAGACATCTTTTCTTGTTAAATCAAACATCATTACCACTATCACATAGTTGAGAAACACTAAGCAAATTATACTTCAAACCATTAACAAGATAAACATTTTTAATACTATGGTTAAGATCACTCCCAACACTACCAATACCAACGATGTCACACTTTCCTTTGTCACCAAGAGTGATAGTTCCAGTGGATTGCTTCTTTAGATCATGAAAGAGAGAACTCTTCCCACTCATATGTCTCGAGCATCCACTATCAATAATCCATTTTTGCTCCTTCACCTTGGTGATCTCCTGCAAAACAAACATCAACCTTTGTGGCTAGACCAATAAGCAAATTTAGATCCATTATTGGGATAAACCATATTTGGTAAAATAGTGCCTTTGGGGACCCAAACTTGCGTTATCCATTTTTTTCTCAAATAAACAGGAAATGTATTGGGAATGATATGTGGATCCTTTCTTCTATAGGGGCAGGTCTCTTTTACATGTCACTTTCTCGCACAGTGGTGACATATAGGAGAGGTTCTACTTCCTTTTGCCTTTACAAAAGTGGCAATGTGCTGCTTCTTTAAAAACCTTGGATTGTAACCAATACCACTTTTGTTTACAGAACTTTGTTGCTCACCCAACATCCTATCAAGAGTGCCTTTGGATTTGGTAAAACTTATGAGGGCTGTCCGTTGGTCTTGAATCTTATTATTCAGGGAGATCTTCTCGTTCTCTAAGTCATGATGTTCACTTCTTAGAGAGGAGAGATCTTGCTTGAGTTCAGATTTCTCTTAGTCAAGAGTCTTGACTTTAATGTCAAGACCTGAATAAGAAGTTTCAAGACTTTTGACCCTCATAGACAGATCCTCAATAGTTCTTCCTTGGTCCACAGTTTTCTTAATAAGAGTGTTAGTTTGGGCAATAAGTTTCTTTTCATTGGCAATCATATTAGAAAGATAATACCTCTTTTGGACTTGCCATAAGTTCTCTTACAGTTACCTCAAGCTTCTCATCGTGGGATTCATCTCCTGAGGCCATAAGACAGACATTGGTCTTCTCATCATCAGAATCTGAGTCAGAATCGCTCCAAGTTGCCACCATTGCTTTCTTTTTCCATCTATCACCTTTCTTGGACTGGCTCTTCGTCTTTTGAGAGCAGTCTTTCACAAGATGGTCTATTTCACCACATTCAAAACAAGACAAAGGTTTAGTCTTCTTGTCATATTTGTTGTATTGAGACTTACCTCGAAATTTAGAAGACTCTGATCCATCCTTGTTGTTGAATTACTTCTCCATTTTGAGGATTCGAGAAAGGCCTCTTGTGATAAGAGCAGAAGGATCATCCTCATCGTCATCCTCATCTTCAGAATCAGACACATCTTTGGGCTCATCCTTCTTAGACTTGAGCGCCAAGTTTTTAGTGCTTGCTGGGAGTTCTCCATCGTCTTCATTGAGAATCATCTCATGTGTGATCAGCTTCCCAAGCAAGTCATCAAGGGGCAGAGTGGTCAGATCTTGGGCTTCCTCTATGGCTGTCACTTTAGGGCCCCATTTGTCTTTTGGGAGACACCTCAATATCTTCCTCACTTTCTCAACGTTCTTAAAGCTTTTACCGAGAGAGTCAAGGTTGTTGGTGATTTCTTTAAACCGTGTGAACATGGCCTTGATAGACTCATCAGGCTTCATTTTGAAAAGTTCATACTTTCGAAGGAAGATGCTGATCTTGGTATCCTTCACTTGGCTAGTTCCTTCGTAGGTGACAACCAGCTTGTCCCAAATCTCTTTAGCTGACCTACAAGATGAAATACGGTTAAACTCATCAGTGCTAAGACCACAATATAGTAAGTTAATAGCCCTGTAGTTTTTGGAGACGAGTTCAAGGTCCGCTTGGATGTATTCAGCCTCGGTCTTAGCAACTTTGGTTCCATTTGGTCCGTCTTTCTCTGGAACCTTCGGACCATTCTCTATAATGTTCCAAAGTTCCAGATCTTGATCTATAATGAACATTTTCATCAAGGACCTTCAGTAGACGAAGTTGTTTTCTACAAAGAGTGGTGGTCTACTGATAGACCTTCCTTGTGCAAATCCTCCGCTTGCTTCACCAGACATGATCAAAACTCACAAGATTGTTAGATTGAAAGCAGTGAGTAAGGCTCTGATACCAATTGAAGGTTCGATAATGTATAACAAAGTAATATAAAGATACTCTAGAAGGGGGGTTGAATAGAGTATGCCGGTTTTTCGCAGATAATCTCAAGACTTTTGAAGCTCGTGCAAAACGCTTTGAGATTAGACGTAATTCTTTTTTCTGGCAAACCTGAATCACAACAGAGTTATATAATTCGAAACAAGTGCGGAAATATGGTAAAGCAGTTAGTAAAGGACGCAATGAACTGTTTACGAGGTTCGACACGAACTTGGCCTACGTCCACGCCTAGGGTTCTTCCACAACCCTAGGATTCAACCGGCTTTTATTGATTCACAAGACTTAGGATCCTAATAGTTCACCGAGAAGCCTCTCTCCTATACAATTGCAATCTAGTCAACTCACGTTCCCTTGGAGTCCTAGACCAATTTAGAAGAGCCCCACCTCTCTCAGTTATCTAGTACAATCCTCTTACACTTAGTGAATCAATCGCCTAGTGTCCACTTCCTGAGTTACAAACTCTTGAGTATAACACTCTCTCGAAATATATCTTATAAGCTCACTGTGTAACTCTCAAATGCTTTGAAATAAAATAAATGAATCTTAAGAACTAGCAGAGAGCACACGAAGAAGACAGATTTGACTTGAAGGCTTGAGTGTATGAATGCTTGTATTCAACGAATGTATTGTTGTCTTCCCTTCTTCCTTTTCTTTATATTGAACAAATCGGCGCCTAAGGATCTTCTTCAACGGCTAGAGCAGATCATGGCTTGAGCTGGAAGCTTCACAATCTTCTATTCTTGGAAATTCTGAGCCATAATCTCTGATTTTATTCTCCACGTTATTCAGCTCAAGGAAGGAGATATAATTCGAAAAGCTTCCTGAAATGTTAGTGCATATATAATAATATCTGGAAGCATATAATAATATATAATAATATTCGGACATAATACAATAAAGTACAGGTTTTGTGTTTCATCAACACAGCTGTAGCGTCAAGACCTTTGACACAAACTGTGTGTCAAAGCCTTTGAAACTATTTCCGATTTTCATCAAGGGAGTGGAGTTATCAATTCATAAAGAAAACTAAAGAATGAAGGCACAACCAATCTGTACATTTTCTATTTACAGTTTACACAACACCACATAAATTTCAAACTGAATTTTTTTTACAAAATGTAATTACACAGCTAAATTGATTACTTATTAGTTATGTACAAGTGGATGCAATGAATTAGAACTTATCAAGATTGAACATAAAACTTTATCATCCATTTTTTGTAACATAATACATGAACAAGCTCCATGATGCACATCTACACTCTGTTATTCGGTGTCATTCTGCAAGTGTGAAGCCTGTTGGTGCACATCTTCGATGTCAGTCTGCACATCACCGCCCTCTAAATGCACATCTGCACTTTGTGCATAGAAGTGAAACCTCGACATTTCGTCGAAAACTTTGTGAGCAACTGGATTGAGGGGCTTCACTGCAACAGGAGAAACAAACATCCATTCTGATTATCATAACTGAAATAATCAACTTCCGACAATTGAATTCAGAATCCAAGACTAAAAAGTAAAAACCTAATAAAACTCGAAACAGTCAAATATTTGATGAGCTAGGGCTGGTTTCAGAGTTGATTCATGTTGCCCTTGAGGAAAATTACTCAAATCAGCCGAATCAACAAAGAATTAACATGAAAATTCACTCACAATCAAGGTAAGAAGAAAATTGATAAAGCAACCCCGAAATCATCCCTAAATCGGGGCAAAAGAAGCTTAAAAGGGGGATTTTCGAACACTAAAATTTATCAACAAATTAAGAATTGAGGCTTACATATGTGATTCGAGCATCGTTTGGAGCTTTTGTTCCAATCTTTGATGCAAGCGACCACATATCCAAAAAATCGCGAAAAAGAGAGATAGGAGACGACGAGCTCCGACAAATTACTAGCAAGGGGCTTGTTCGAATCTCATCTGCAAAAGACTTCGGTGGCGTTCGGGACGACGTCGATGCTTCTGGGAAGGAGAACGGCGGCCACTCCAGTGATGGTGGCGGCGAGAGCGCTCAGCCGATCGAGATATGGCTCGATTTGGAGAGTAGGAGTGAGATCTTGTTGAAGGAGCAAGATCTGGTTGATGGAGATGACCATGGTTGATGGTGCCCCGATTCGTTTTTTTTTTTAAAAAAAACCCCGCTTGTCCGGTTTTACACTTTTTTTTTGGTGATCAAACTGGGAGCAAGCTCCCTACATATAACAAAAGAAAGTTACAGCAGACAGATGCGAGGAGCACCAGTGCCCACCACATCCGAAGCCAAAGGTAGATCGATACAACCCGGCAGATCCTTAGAATGTGATAGCCTAAGGCCAGGTCGAGCGCGAATTTCGCGAGGGAGTCTGCCACCGAGTTTGCCTCTCTGAACACATGACGAAATTGGATGGACCAATTTCTACGGATGAAGCCTTGGCATTTCGACACCAGGTTGAATATAGGATGAGACGCCTTCATCTTCCGCTCCACAAGATTAACTAGGACTGCCGAATCAGTTTCCCCTATCACCTTCCTGAGGCCAAGGTTCCAAGCCAATTCCATCCCTCTGAGCACCCCCCAACCCTCTGCCATCAACACCGAGCATGTCCCGATGTTAAAAGCGAAGCTGCCAACCCACTGAGCACCCGCATCTCTCACCACTCCTCCTGACGCAGCTCCTCCGTCCATAGTCACGGCCCCATCAGTATTTATTTTAGCCTAACCCTGCTCCGGTTTCTCCCATCTGATGATACTCTCAATTCTCCTCCTTTGGATAGCTTCTCCCCTCATATTTCTAGCAGCGTTTGTGTACTCAGCCGCCACCTCTAGGCAGTTGCTAGGATCCACATAAGCCGGTATCGCACCCCTGAATATGACTTCATTCCTTCTCTTCCATAAGGTCCACATAACCACAGTAAAGATCACGCACCATTCAGCTCCTCCTCTCGTCTTTTCCTTAGCTAAGATATTTGACTCTAATCCAAGCCCCGAAAACAAGATTTTCACTTTAAGCCAAATTTATATATATATATATATATATTTAATTGGTTTCCACTGTAAAGAAATTACTCATCGCAATTATCCAACGGAATAAGGCATACAGACATTGCAATTATGCAATGCGAGATTTCTTGCATAATGTCACCCAACGCTAGGCGTGGGCCGTGTGGCCATGGGTCCCCGGGTCGGGTCAATGGTCATAGTTGATTGACCCAAAGTCTAATACGGGGAAGACACGAGTCGACCGATTTGGGTCAACCGGACGGCCCTCCGGTTACCTAACTAAAAAAATTATTAAATAAAAAAAATATTAAAATATTATATCGCCATATCACTTTGAAATATTTTATAAATTCAAACCACTTTCTTAGTCCATTACAATTTTATTGTGAGATGTAAGAGAGAAAAATACAATAAGATATTTTTCTTAAACTTCATTTGCAATACATGAAATAAAATTTAAAATTTAAATGAAATTGAAGTCTTGAGATAATGGTGTGTATATATATATATATATAGGGTCGGGTTCAGGTACACATAAATTCAAAAGTGAGAAGGAAAGAAGCGATTACATTGGTCCATCCGCTACATCTCGCGTGCGCATTTAGACTATTCACGCGCCTTTCTCTCTTATGTAGGGAACCCCTTTTCAAAATGGAGAATCGAGCCCCGACCTGGTGGAAAGCGAAAGCACTTGTTTGTTCTCTTATGTAGCACTTACTTTCCTCCTAATTGCTTTTGTTTCCTCTCCATCATACCCGATCAGATGAGAAGTTTACCAACAATAATTTTTTCCCTATATGCTGATTTGATTCATCTCTTGTTTGTTCTCTTGAGCTGCAGTTAGTAGCCTAAATTTGAGTCCACAAAAACATGCTACTCTAATTTCACCGTTGTACAAACCTTGTTAACTGAATTTGAATATCTTTTTACTTTTTAAAGTTTTTCTTCTTAAAATTCAATTAGCACGGTTTGCTTAGATTTATTTTGAAAAATTAATGAAAACATCATCATATAATTTTATTAATTATACATTAGAAAAAATATATATTTATTTCACTATAAAATTCCCAAGTGTAATTTTATTTCTAATGGTTCAACTATTTTACTCGTGTGGTTCATCCCTTTTACTCTCAATGATTCAACCCTTTTACTCTTAGTGGTTCAACCCTTTTTCTCATAGTGATTCAACCCATTTACTCGTGTGGTTCAGCCCTTTTACTCATAGTGGTTCAACCATTTTCCTCATAGTGGTTCAATCCTTTTATACATAGTGGTTCAGACCTATAAATAAGTGGTTCATGAACCTATAAAGAAGTGATCCGTGAAGTTATAAAGAAGTGGTTCAAGAATCTATAAAGAAGTGGTTCATCAAGCTATAAAGAAGTGGTTCATCAAACTATAAAGACGTGGTTCATGAGCCTATAAAGAAGTGGTTCATGAGCCTATAAAGAAATGGTTCATGATCGAGCCTATAAAGAAGGTCTTCATGAAGCTATAAAGAAGTGATTCATGAAGATATAAAGAAGTGGTTCATGACTTGTATAACAAATGATTTATAAAGCTAGTAAGAAGTGGTTCGTGAAGTTATTAAGAAGTGGTTGATGAAGTTATAAATAAGCGGTTCATGAAGTTATCAAGAAGTGGTTCATGAAGCTAAAAGAAAGTGGTTTATGAAGTTATCAAGAAGTGGTTCATGAAGCTATAAAGAAGTGGTTCATAAAGCTATGAAGAAATGGTTAATGAAGCTATAAAGAAGTGGTTCATGAAGCTAACAAGAAGTGGTTCATGACTTGTATCAAGTGGTTCATAAAGCTAACAAGAAGTGGTTCATGACTTGTATCAAGTGGTTTATGAAGCTAATATGAAGTGGTTCGTGATGTTATAAAAAACTCTGAACCACTTGGTATAAAACCCCTCAACCACTTGATATAAAAACCATGAACCACTTAGTATCAAAACCCTGAACCACTAGGTATAAAAACTAAACCACTTGGTTTAAAACCCTGAACCGCTTGATATAAAAGCTCTGAACCATTTCTATTTACTTCGTGAAACTTTTCTATTTATATGTGCTAAACCAATTGCTTTAAAACTCTGAACCACTTGGTATAAAAAAACTTAGTTTGTATAACTCGGACAGTTAAAAAAAAAGTCCAAACTACTTGAAAAATAAAATCGAGAGCAACAGTGTAAAAAAATTGAAAAGCGAACATTTTAAAAAAAAATTCCTATTACATTACAGGCTCTTGAGATTTAATTGGCATTCAATTGGTTTAAGTAGAGGTTTGATTTCAAATAAAAACCCTTAAGAAAACACAAACCCTTAAGAACTGCTAAATCTGATCAATTCACTAAAACACAAACCCTTAGAAAACATCAGGCAATGCCCAAAATTACTATCAATTCATATACGAAATGCTAATTTATAAACTGAACAATTCACTGAAACACAAACCCTTAAGAAAACATAGCAATTCGTAATTAGACAACTCCATAAGAATCAAGCATAATTTCAGCAGATCGAATACAATGTATTAATCCTTATTCGATCTCGCCATTGTTGAAGCTGATGAGAAATAAACGATCATATCGAAGAGACTAGAAGGTGCCCTCCCGTCGATGCCGATTTTGATTAGGTTTCATCGCCATGTCGCCGTTGTCGTGGTCAAGCACGTCGAGCTTCTTACAGTCGGAGAAGGCGGTGGCTGCGTATCGGGGCTTCTTGTAGTCAGAGACGGCGCGAAGGAGGGAGGAAAAGGGTGGGGGAGAACAGAAGCTTGGGGGCAGTGGCGGAGGGTGAACTCAGATCCGTAGAAGAAGTTGATGGCGACAGAGACAAGCTTGCGACGATGGGTGGGAGGAAGGAGGAGGAGGAGGAGGAGCAGGATCGGAGGGATGAGATTCGTCGCCGACGGGGTTTATCGGAGTCGGCGGAAGCGATGGAAAATCAGTGATGAAGAAGGGAGGGATGGGAAGAAGCAGTGAGAAAGACGCGTGTTGTACAACCAAAAAAAAAAGCACGTGTGTTATATTTTAAGTAATCAATCACATTGCTTCTTTCCTTCTCACCGGTATAGAATCTTCTCACTTGAACCCTATATATATATATATATATATATATATATATATATATATATATATATATATATATATATATATATATATATATATAGCAAATGGATCAAATGAAAATGATCCTTAAAATGAAAATCCCTCTTAAAATGAAAATTGTTCAATTTAAAGGTAAATGGACATAATTTAAAGGTAAATGAGCCTAATTAAACGAGTAATAGATAATGGGCCTAATTAATGTGTAAATGGGCCTAATTTCATGGGGTAAATGGGTAAATGACACTAATTATGAGGTAAATGTCACCACTTCTCCCATACTTTCTATTTCTACCAATATCGCTCTTATTTCAATTATAAAAATTACAGATTTTAGCCCGTAATTTTTATTTGAAATAATATTAAAAGGTGCGTCTATAAGATTACAAATGCAACCAAATATGATACATCACATTTTTTGTCTTTATTTTAAAAATTGAAAAATATGAGATTACAAAATTTAAAGTGAACAAATAATACAATAAAGATTATTATTAATAAATGTGCATTTTCCTAATGTAAAGTAAGTTTCTTCCAAAATATTTTCTTTATGGGTTGCTATTTTTATGGCGGTTTTGTACTTTGATGCGACATGAAAGCCTTTTAGCTCAAAAATAGTATAACGATGTGCCCATGCACAAAGGTTCGAGTTCAAAATCCCGCATAGGCTATTTATGGTTGTCTTCTTTTTGTTCCCGTTCATGAATAAGATTATAAAGTGCAATGATAAAATGATAATGTGCACAAATAAGATGATATAATGCATATATAACATTATGGTGTGCAAATGCAATATTATATTGTACAAATATAACTTTAAGTTGTGCAAATATAATATTATGTTGTGCAACTAAAATAATAAAGTGCAAGAGTAAAATGATGGTGTATGAATAAAAAATATGAAGTGCATGAATAAGATTGTGAAGTGCACAATTAAGATTATAAAATGTATAAATAAAATGATGAAGTCTATGAATAATAGTATGAAGTGCATGAATAAGATTATGAGGTGCATGATTAAGATTATAAAGTATATAAATAAAATACAATATTATATTGTGCAAATATAACTTTAAGTTGTGCAAATATAATATTATGTTGTGCAAATAAAATAATAAAGTGCAAGAGTAAAATGATGGTGTATGAATAAAAAATATGAAGTGCATGAATAAGATTGTGAAGTACACAATTAAGATTATAAAGTGCATAAATAAAATAATAAAGTCTATGAATAATAGTCTGAAGTGCATGAATAAGATTATGAAGTGCACGATTAAGATTATAAAGTAAATAAATAAAATGATAAAGTGTAAGAATAAAATTATGAAGTGCGCAATTAAAAATTACGGGTTAAAATATGCAATTTTTACTATTGAAATAGGGCAATATTTATACAAATAGAAAGTATGGGGAGGTTTTATGTAATTTTCGCATCTCCTTCCTCTCCCATGCGTTGCTACAGTACCAGACTACCAGTACATACTTGTTTCTCGTTGACGACACATCACAACTCCGATTACCAGCGATGGCACAACGGCGTCGGTTGAGTGGGTGGTGGATCCGGCAACGAGGGCACATCACAACGGCGGGGCATCAGTGGGTGGTGGATCTGGCGGCGGAACAGCACAACGGCGTCGCTTCCCGGTGGCGAGGGCTTCCTGGATTCAACCTCGAGGCGCTGAGGGCTTCGTGATTGGTTGAATCTTCGAGGGCTTCCTGACTGGTCTAATCTCCGAGGTCTTCCCGGCGACGCTTCTCGGCAACGAGGGCTTCCGATTGGTCGAATCTCCAAGGTCGGATTGGTCAAATTGAAGCAAGGAATCAAACAAATTAGTCGGAGTCGGAGGTCTGATTGGCATCGATTTCGGAGATCTGATTGGATTCGCCTAGATTCAGCCTCGAGGCGCCCGATTGTAGGCGGCAAAGCTCCATGGTTGGCGTCGGCGTCGAGGAGGGATGCGCCATTGGGAGAGGCGTCTGGGCTCGAGAGGATGCAATGTCGGGAGAGAGCTCGGACTCAAGGTCGGGAAAAAAAAGAAGCTAGATTGAGAGTGGGAGAAGAGGACGGGAGCCATGGGAGCTCTGCGAGGCCGCTCTGTTCAGAAAGACGGAAGAGGGGAAGAAGAGACGGGAAGAAAGGAGGAGACTTAGGGCTATTGGGCCGCTCGGTTCAATTATTTTTTAAAAATCAGGCCTATTTTCATTTTAAGCAATTTTCATTTTAACCATCATTTTCATATATATATATATATATATATATATATATATATATATTCAATATGAATGTTTTATCTCTAGAGGCTGCTCTCCTTTCTCAACGAAAAGGGCGTTCACCTTTCCAACCCTAGCCTCCACTTTGCCTCCCTGCGCCGGCAGACTCCTCTCAAATCTGTCCTCAAAAAATCAAGTAAAACAGTGGGATTTCTGTGTCTCCGGTTCCTAAGGCTCTCTTTGCTGATCAATTCGTACAGTATCTCTCCACCTTGTCTTCACCCATTTGTCTCAAAAAGCCTGTATGGCGCTCGGGTGGGAAAATTCCTCCCTTTGGTCATTTCTGAATGGATTCGGGGTTTCTCAATCAATCTTCTTTTCTGTGCTAAGTACGGGGAGAAATCAAATCAAAGGAGACAAAAATCCCAATAATCTTTGGCTCTTTGGTGTGTGATTTGGGATTATCCCCCTCCTGTGGAGTTTGTCTCGTGCGGTCGGCGCTGGGGCAGGGTGGCGATGTTGGCTGTTTGGAGGGCATCCCCTTTCCATTGTGTTGTTGTACGACTGTCTCCCTCTGATGGGATCCTAATTCTGCAGGCTGTGTGGTGCGCTCTCATCTCCTTGGGAGATTTCACATACTATTTTGCCTATAAATTGGCAAGGATTTGTCCTACCTTTGCACAAACCATCTTCTCTCCTCCTCTCATCTTCTCTAATCAATCTTGTTCTGTGTGTTTTTGCCTGATGAATTCCACAAGTGACAAAGGAAAATCAATCATGGTGGAAGAGGTTCTCTCTCCACCATCTGCAAACCCCACCCAAGGAATCCCATTCCTTGGGGAAAAAATGATACCTGAGGAGGTACTCACCTCCAAGAATGGAGCAAAGAAGAAGGCTGGTGGCTCCGGGAAGGGTCCTCGTCGGCCATCCATTAACTTGGATCGGCTGCAAGGGCTGGCCGGGAGTGTCCAGAGTAACATTTCCATGCTGCACACAACCTCACTCTTTGGCACCATCATCGGAGACCCGGTGGAGGCTAAGCTCATCCGCAATAAAATAAAGTTTGCTTGGAAGTTCTTGTCCAAGGGCTTCCAGTTGATCCCCTTGGCGAGCAATTGGTTCGAACTTAGGTTCGATCTTTCTACTGATTGTGAGCATGTCTGGTCGGGCAGGCCATACCATATCCTTGGGCGTCTTCTCCTGCTCAAGCAGTGGCGGGAGAACTTCGACCCTACATCTGAACCAATTTCCACACTGGAGTTATGGGTCTGGTTCCCGGGCCTACCTGCGTAATACATCTCTGATGTTGTGTTGACTAAGATTGCTGTTGATAATGGCTTGGGCTCTGTTATCAGAGTTGCTGCTTACAATGAGAAGGGTGTTAGGCTGAGCTACCCAAGGGTATGTGTTATTGTGGATATCACTCTTATCTCTAGCCGCAAGATCCTGGTGGCCAATGATAAGGGTGTTGTGGAGTCCTACCCTCTCTGGATTGAGGACTTTCCAAGCTGCCCTAAGCAGCATCTCTGCACTAGCGGTGTGGGCAAGGGAAGTTCCTCCTCTGCTCGACCGGATGCTGCCAACAAAAACCAAGCAACTTCTCCAGTGGATGGCGAGGGGTGGCAAGAGGTTCCTCCAAGGAGGTCCCCTGTTGTAGGAGGAAATCGAGAATGCAAATATAAAATATAACTAAAGTAAAGCAAACCAGATTCCGTCCCTTGTAAATAATTACAAGACTTCCTCCCGATGCAGCAGTGGGAAGTCAGGATCAATCCACGAGGAAGCGTGTCAGCGGATCCTAGGCAGCGGAGAAATCTCACAGAAGTCGACAATAGGGGTCCTAGATCTCGAGTACAGTTACTCGACAGAAGATCGGACAGTCGAACAGCGCAGCAGCAACTCGGCGGTTTTTGGTCGATCTCGACAAAGCCTTACTCGAGATCGAGTAGGGTCGTCGACGTCGGGTTGGTCTTTGTCGATCACCTGCACACAGAAGCTACGGCGATGCTGGATCGAGAATCAGTAACTCGAGGTCGAGTAGTGCAATTCGAGATCGAGTAAGGGCAGAAACTAAAATGAAGAAAATAAAGACAAGTGCTTTGGGATTTCAAACTAAACTGTATTTAAAAGACTTCCAAGATTGGGGTTTGCATCAACGATAACCAAGCATGCATAAGGCAGAGATAAAACAGATAATCATATAATTCGCATCAAAGGACTAAGCTTTCGCCTTTTCCAACAATTAGACAACTCTTTCAAGAAACCCTAATTGTCTCTACCGATTTTATGTTTACAATCCAAGTTGTTAACATGGACCTCCATTAGATGGGTAATAAACACATAACAAGTAGGAGATGCTTAAAACATGATAAAAGTCGGATCTTTACCTCAAACACGCATGGCTATCGTCGGGCTCGCCCCAATCCTAGAAGTGGGTGGACTACTCGCGCTTCATCATAATTAAAGACATCAATAATAAAAGGAAATAAACTTGCATTAATAAAATAAAATAGAGCTTACAACCAAAGGAAGCCAATTCCGCTCTCGCTTCACAAACTCCTCTTGGCCACTCACTCTCTCTTTCTGTCTACTACTTCTCCTCTGAAATTTAATGAATAGAAATCAGCCCTTTGGGCTTTATTTATAGGCTTCTAAACCTTGCTACTCAAGGATAGAAATCTTTATCTATATCTAAAACTATATCTAAAAGGCTTAATGATAAATAAAAGTAACAACATAATTAAATTTAAATAAGGGAAATATATCTAAAGTGTCTTCAAGTGGATAAATCTTCTTCTTCCATGATGTATCTTGATAGATCGGATAGAACTATGCAACCTTCGGCTCCAAGGAATCCCAATCCGAGTAGGATAGATCAAAACGCGTTACGCGGCTTCTGGAGGCTTCCTCGATCTCGAGTAAGGCTACTCGATCTCGAGTAGACATGTCGTCGACCGGGCTGGCTCGGCGTCTCGGCTAGCTGGTGCTCGACAGACTCGGACTCTGGCTCACCAATCTCCTCGATCTCGAGTACGGTTGTCGACATCGAGTTGAGATGGCTCGTCAACTGGTGTGGCTTGGCTAGTCGGGCAATCCTTGTCGACATGCTCGGACACATGCTCCCCGGCTTTGTCGACATCGGGTAACAGTCCTCGATCTCGAGGAAGATGTCCGGGCATGGTCGGGTAATCTCTCCTCGACTCCGGGTAATTTCTCCCACTACAAAAAAAATGAAATTCGCTTCGGCAAAAAGCCGTGGCAAAAGGCCTTCAAGGGGTGGCAAAAGGCATTTAGCTTCGGCTAAGCTACGGCAAATGGGGGGGGGGTGGCAAATTTTGGTAGCTTCGGCAAATAGCCGTAGCAAAAAAAATTAGCGACGGCTAAGCTACGGCGAAGCAACCCCTATGAAAGACACAACATATTTGCTACGGCAACATGCCGTAGCTAAAGGGTGGATGAAAAATTTAAAAAAAACTTGCTTTTTATCCCGGATTCTTCAGACCCGAGCTAAAAAGTCCAATATTTTTTTTTAAAAAAAATCACAATTTACATATATAATAAAATTTCATTAATTATACAAAATTTACATTTATATAATAAAATGTCAAAACTACATAATTTACATATATATAATAAAATGTCAAAACTATATAATTTACATGTATAATAAACTGTCAAACTACATTTAGGAAAGATTTTTCATTATAGGATTTTCAAATGAAAACCTAACCTCCACTCAAAATTGTCCAGCAATATCGACCACGTCAAGTAACCTACCATGCCTTCGACTCCCTTGTTGACCCTTTGTGGATGTCGGACACTTCTTCAACTTGATTTTCCTGGTGACATGTTTTCTTTTGAGAGCATCCTCCTATTTATCATCACTGCATATATATTATAAAAGGAAGTTTCGAGGAAACTCAGGTGATATCTATATGAATGAGATTTGAGGGTCAGAGTGTTAGACTTGGACCGACCTGTGAAGTCTTGAGCTCCAATTCTTCCCACTCTAATGATGGATTACTTCCTTCCACTATCCCAGTTCCAGCATAGATCAAAGCACCAAGATCCTGGGAACCCAAATGAATAATCGATTTTATTGTCAAGACTCGAACAAATTGCTTTCTCAATAGTTGCTTAACCACTGATCTAATCATGACCTTCTTGGTGCATACGTGAATTTCCCTCTTCTTATCTTTAGAAATTGCTATATCTCATGGTATCAGAAAAGAGTTCATATCGAGTTTAAAGTAACTGGACACACGGGTATATCATAAAAGCTGTATAACAAAGGGTTTCAAAAAAAAAAAAAACAGGTAGAGCCTATCAGGAAATGTGAGTACCTTCTCCACTAAGGCTGACCTAATTCCAACAGCAAATTCAGTTTCTTCCCCTCCAAACCAACCAACAGGGCCAACATACATGCCTCGGTCAAACCTTTCTAAAAAGGTCACAACCCAAGAGAGGCAAAATCAATAAGCAAAGAAAGAAGGAAACAAGAAAAGAAAAGAAATGCTTTGACTACCACATTCCACACCCGAAGCATAGTAGTAGCTTACAAACAAGCAACATATTTCCAATTAAAAAACATTTTAGTTGCAATGTATTCAAGGCATTCACTTTCATCATCAAATCATCAAACCGTTAACAAATAGGAATATCAAGCAAAAACAAATTGACATTTCAGAGTTCAGACAGTGGAAAATCCAAATCACGTTGAACATATTTAACCCTATATTCCAATGTGTTATCATTAGCACTTATCAATGGAATATCAGGATCCAATCACATTATAGATACTAGAAATGGGAGGTGTCAAAAACATGAGAAGTAGATACAATAGCAACGAGAGAAGTGTTTTGTATATACCAATTTCAGCAATTAGCAGTCGTGCATCTTCTGTAGGGAATCCACAAACTGCTGGAGTTGGGTGAAGAGATGACAAAATGTCGAACTGGGAGAGAAAAGAATTGGATACTAATTGATATGAGTCTAAAGCACCGAACAAAGAAATCATTCAAATAAATGAACTATAACTACAATTGTTACCTCGTGATCTTCACTTTTCAGTCTTCCTACTAATTGTGCATATAGATGCTGGACTCTAGGGAGTTTTCGAACTGCTTTTTCAAGATCTACAATCACCCAACTGCATACAACCTAAGAAGTGATGATTAAGAACAACGTCACATCCCAGAAATATCAGCTGAAACAACACAATGTGAATAAAGATATTCACAATTTCACATGTTGAAGCCCTTTTCTAGCAACTAACGAGACTAATTGTGACAACTTGTCCCAATCTGAAGTCAACTAGTTTCAAACCTACTTGGAAGTTTTGCCTAGATAAGTAATTAATTACAGCTTTCTTCAAGCATGGAGCTAAATTAAATCATTACATAGGGAAGCATGATCCATGCAAGATAAAGATGATAGATGAAAAAGGGCAGTCATACAATGCCACTACTTAATAGTATTCATCTTTGAGGACCCAATCTATTTGACTATTTCACAACCCCTTGCATAATGAAATTTAGCTGCATGGTGGGTGAGATAATGAATACAGCTTTTGCAAATATAGTACCATATCTAGGCTCTGTCAGAAGAAATACATCAAGCTGCATGATGGGATTTGAAAAAAATTTACCTGAAGTTTTTTCCGTATGCTTTCTCGTACTATAGTAAACTCTAAGTGCTCTTTGAGGCTAACAATTCAAACAAGGAAAGAGGATGAGTAAGTTCAAGGAATCACAAAATGAGGTGGAAGCTTCAATATATCAAACATAAGATTAGAGAAAATGCAATGTCAGCAGTCGATTTCATAATAAATGGTGGGACTTGAATAATTTGACAATCACATAAAGTCACTTCCAAACGTAATAGGTGGGTCTTTTTATAATCAATCTACCAATTAAGTAGGTTGAGAAGAATACCAACCTGGAGAGAAGATCCACTTCTATTTCGTGATCTAGTGCTTTTGATCCACATCTGGCACGGGTTCCAGCCAAAGCTTCACTAGAAATATTGAGATGTTTGTGATGAAACAGCTGCTCTGGCTGCTCATAAAATTGTGAAAGTAAATAACAACACTAAGCAACAACCACAATCATAGCTTCTTCAAACTAAAAGAAGAAAATTAAATATATTCACTGTGCAATGTTGTTGGATTTTGTACATCTATCAAAATGTGACAAGTAACAAGGATTAAGAAATAATAGTTAGTTTCTGATCCAAAAAAAATGGAAATAATAGTTATAGTATTTAATAACATGGTATGGGGTAAAGGATGAACATACTGTGTTTCCAATAAATGCTGGTGCATCAGGTGGCTGGAGGCAGAACTGATACACATTCTCACCAACAGACAAGATGAAATCTAATCAAGTACGTTTTTATTCACAAAAAAATTGCCACAAACCTAAAATTTCACCTAGAAATTAGATGAAAAGAAGAACAAAAAGAGTACCTTCATCAGAATAATGTTTCAAGCGCCTATGGGACTTGTCGTGCTCTTTCTCATCTCTTCTATTGCTCCCTCTTCCAGATTTCTCATCATCATCATTTGAAATTCTTCACCTCTTGCTTACATCCCTTCCTAGAACCACAATAAAAGTAAGAATTTGCAATATGAAAGGGCCAACAGATCAAGCATGCAATGTAAGAAAAACATCATTTAATAGTGCAACTGGCTACGCATGATTGAAGAGTTCTGAAGCTATAATCCCCAGGAAAACATCACTTAAGAAGGGAAAATGAAAAGAAGAAACCATAAACAGACATAATCATCTAGAAAATCAAGCAGCATAAGAGAGAGTAAAAGAAAACCCTAATCATTCAAACAACACCCATACAAATCTAAATTCGAATATAAATCAACAATCGAAACTTACCTTCTACCAGTTTCTCCTACGGCGAATCGATCCTTAGGTCAGAAGACAAGCCACTGTTTCCCCGGACTCCACAGAGCTAATAAGAACTTCAAAACGGAAACGTTGTGCACCTTCAATGGAAACACCAAATTGAACATCATGAACAAATGAAAAACGTACAAACCAAACAAATTAGGGCTGTAAATTATCAAAAAGGCTCAAATTTTAGCTCAAACCTTGGATGAGAAAGGGTTCAGGTTGGCATGGAGACGAAAGCTGAGATGGTGTTGAGGTGAGGATGAGCGCCAGTGGAGAAAAGATTGAGGAAGGTCGCTGGTGAGGGGTGAAAGAGGGCCGGCGGTGGTCTCTATCGGAGAGAGATATTGAGAGAGCGGAGAGAACTAACAGAGGTTGGGGAGAGATGGAGGCGCGACGGTGGTTCTCACAGAGGGATTGATGGAGGAGAGAGGCGAAGTGGTGGTGTTGTCGGCGACGGAGGCTCGAGAGTGAACACCGGGACAAGAGGCGGTGGTGTAGGTCTTGGCTGAGGTCACTGGTGGTAAGGAGCCAAGGAGGATAGTAGCGCCGGTTTAGGAATCTGGCGAAAAAATGGAGATAGGTGGGGAGAAGACGTGGTGGCGCTGTTGGAGGCGTAAGTCCGGCGACAGCAGCAATTCCGCGAGATCTAGGGTTTGTTGGGAACCTTCCTTCTCCTCTAGTCTGGTGGCAGCCGTATTGCTCTTTTCTAAAGAGAAGTGCTTATTTATTTTTATTTTTGATTTAAAATAAAAATAAAAAATATATAGCGTTAGCCACGGGTTCACAGTGTCATCGCAAATATTGGTCCGTTACAGCAAAACTAGCTACGTGAAGCCTATTTCCGTGGCAAAATTCCACTCAATAGCTACGGCAACCCTTGCCGAAGCTACCATCGGTGGCAAAAGGGTACCAATTGCTACGGCAAGTCCCTTCCGAAGCTAGCTAGCGTGGCAAATTTCTTTATTTTTTGTAGTGTCCTTAGATCCGGATAATTCCTTCTTGGCTCCGGATTGGCTCGTCTTTCGCTCCTCGACATGTGCTCTTCGACTAGGGTATGTCTAGGCGTGATTCATCGAGATCGACTACGGCTTGTCGATGTCGAGTGACTTTGAGCTCCGGTTCTCGCTTCTTGATTTTCTCCCGAAATGGTTCCATATTCTGCAATATTAAACAGAAACTTATGTAGATCTCCATTTCTGACAAATAAGCATATACTACATAAATCCGACATATTCCCAACCCGAAATATGCAAAATGTGAAGAATATGGAACTAAAATATGCATAAAGACATGGCTACTTTGGAGACATCAAATCACCCCATACTTAGACTTGCTTGTCCTCAAGCAATAACCAAACAATAACCAAGACCTACAACACATCCTTCAAGTCTTCGCCTTTTGTCAAAAGCAACATCTTAAGTAGTAGCAATGTAAGACAAGTGAATTTAACGTCATCACACATATATGAGCGATCCATAAGCATAGGCAATATAAATCCAACCTCCCAGGAATAATGTGTTTACTCTCAACTCTCAATGTGTTTAGACTATGTAGATCATCTCTCAACTCAATTCCATATACAATCTCATAAACATTGCAATTTAAATATAAATCCACTTCGCAACCAACACTACAACAATTAACACTTTTTGTAGCGGCTCAAAACCGTCACAAAAGGTACAAAAACCGCCACAATAGGCCTATTGTGGCGGTTTTGAACCGCTTCTGTTGCTCGAGTTGCATTAGATCTATTGTGGCGGTTTTTACTATCTATTGTGGCGGTTTATTAAAGATGCTTAAAACCGCCACATTAGATAAAAAACCGCCACAATAGATCTATTGTGGCGGTTTTTCAGAGGTATTGTAGCGGGTTATTTTACGTATTGTGACAGTTTTCCAAAGCTATTGTGGCGGTTTTTGACCTATTGTGGCAGTTTATTTCCTCTAATGTGGCGGTTTTTTAATTAGCAAAATAAAAAAACCTGTGTTTTTAGGTCGGATTCTTTGGACCCGAGCTATAAAGTCCATTTTTTTTATATAAAAAAAAGACAGTAGAATGCACCCAAGAATAGGGTTTATTCTAGCTTCTTTTTTTTCCCAGAATGCACACCGTACCCAAGCATAGTTCTACTTCTGGCTAACAAAAAAAAGGGAAAAGATGAGGAATGCCTTTGATTATATGTAGAAAACCAGAATCTGTCAACAACAAAGACCTGTAATCATAATCCTAGTTTAAAAGAAACCAACAATGTAGTTTGATATATTAGAACATTCCATCAGCTTTTACACTTCCATCTTTTTATTAGGCTGCAACCCCCATTGGCAAGCGGCATGCATGCTTCAAGTCCAAAATTTCTAGTATTTTTCTACGAAGATTTGTACCCATTGAAATGAAATCAATTAAAAGAGCATCTGAAGGCAAAAAAAATAAAAAAAAATAGCAAACTAATCACGTCCTTTAAATAGTAAAAAATATGACATTAAAATTCAATGTGAGGTCACACTAAAAAATTGCAATGCTAGTGCCTAGAACCACAAAAGAGAAAATTACAATGAGGCAGATCAAGATGCTTTCTTCACAAGAAATTATGGAGTGCTACATAATTTATTATGATCAAATGTTAGAAGTAAAATTAAGAGAAGCATTACTAATCGAATTTTACGAAGCAAGTGATCCAACCTCATACAAGCCCTTACTCTCCCTGTTGATATCCACTAAAAAGTAAAAAGCTGCCCGCAACATAATTTTAAAGAATTACAGCCATACCTTCTGCATGAAGTCCTCATCTATGCAGCCAAATACAATAGGAGGATCATCATATGTGGTTAGTTTTCCATCATTCTGTAGCTCCAAAACCACCTGGCAGCAATTATGTGGTCAATCAAGCTCATTGGCTTTCTGATTTCCCTCAAAATAGACAGTGGAAATGATACAGAGAACTAGAATAAACGAGCAAGCACAAGAAGCTGGGGTACTTGTTGCTGAATATGAATTTCTCCTTTGCTATCTGTATCAATAGCATATTACACTTCTCATCCTTCCAGACCAGTACCAATGGTGTATTTCCTATTTGCTAATGTGCATGCCTCTGAAAGGAGCCCTGCTTAAGAGGATCATTCTTAACTCATAACAGATTAATTGCCAAAAGTCGAGTTTTAAAGAGAATTGGATTTTGTCCATTTAATAATTACCATAATCCTTGCTTTTAAAGAGAACTAAAATTATGTAAGTAAAGGCAAGGTACATATAGGTTACAGTAGAAAACTAAATCAATTGGCAAATGCAGCAAAACAAATCCACAAGAAATTATAGAGTAGAAATTTATAATGTGAATATATAATGAATATATCTATACAGTTTATGTTCGACCGAGAAAAAGGAAAAAAAAAAAGGACCAGATGAGATAGAATTGACCATGAGTTCACAGAGGAAAAATAGTGCCCAACGTTGGGAAATAGGCTCATAGCAAACAAACCGATAACTACTTCATTGTAGAGAGCATGCTTCGCACTGGCCGGAGTACAGGATTGCTATCTAAAGATTCACTGTCTCCTCTCTCTCGCAACACATATATATAGCTTTAACAAGTAGCAATAATCATCTCTAGCAAACAAAAATTTATGCATTCAAGAATTTCAAGTAACATCCTAGATGATCATATCAAGACTGAAATGCTTCTAGCCTAGAAACACAAGAATATAAAGAAAGTGTGCATACTAGTTGTAAAACAATAGGCCATCTTTGACATATGGAGCAGCCTCAGAATAGGCTGTAAGAAGTCCACCCTGATCACAGTTGTAAATAGGAACCATGCATACTGAATCTATATCTAAGGTATTGTGAAGGGGCATCACAGGCCCCACTTTCATTAAGCTTAGAGGTCGACCAAAAAAAAAAGAACTCAACAGTAAGTCATGTAGAGTATCCTTTCCAACAAACCTTGTCGATTACACAGGAGGAATTATTAACAAATAATTCCTTGTTTAAATGTTAGACAGATTGTGTTGATATATATTATTAACAAATATAAAATCCATCAATGAAAATAAAGAGAAATTTAAGCATTATTAAGCATATCCAGCACAACATATTACCTCATTTGTGTCTGAGCTAGATGTTCCATATAGCCGACGAACACTATCGATGATTTTATCAGGCAGACCCAATCTTTCTGCTATGTTGATTACATTTGAGCGTCCTGAAATAAACATCATAAGCTGAAGCTGTAGCTAGATAGTAAATGGAATGCCTTGACAAGCAAATCAACTTCCATGATGCTATTAGTCTATAGCATTTTTCCAGCATGAAAAAGGGCAAGGAAAGAATAAATATTCACAAGATATGGCACTCAGCCACTCACAACAAAATGTCTTAAGTATCATTACTGAATCCTAAGATACCCTACTATATTTTATAAGATGCTAGGGTGGGCAGCAAAACATCGTTTCCCAGCAGGCCTTGCCATTAAAAACATGAACAACCATGTTTTTCTAAGATCCCGAAGTCTTTCAATAAAACAGTAAACTCTCATGGATATAGACATACAGTCCATCTTAACAAGGAAATGAACTAAACACCTTCGATTCTAGGATATGCCTTCCCAACTTGAACAAGACAACAAGCAGTAAAGAATGCATCTTAGAAGAATTCAATTTTTTATCTACAGATCTTATCACCTTCATCTACAAGCTACTATTTAATTAAAGAGAGAAATGGAATGCTACTAATCAGAAGTAATTACATAGAAGAACAAAAACCCTAACTCTAACCACTCTTAAGCTGTCAAATTGAACTAACCTAACAACTGTTAAAATCGTAGGTGGACCCTAATTGTAAGAGAAATCCAACGAAGCAAGAAATTGAGAGTATCAGTCGAGGCTAAGCCGATCAAGAACGTCGATCATCCACTCAGGAAGCGTCAACTGTCTAGCAAACCACCTCCGAGCTTCTTGTCCCCGAAGCTTCGACGCCTCACGAACATCACTGGGAGCGGCAGAAGCGGAACCAACACCGTCACCAAATTCTTCTTCAACAGCTACTTCTCCACTCTGTTGACCGGCTCGGGATCCAGAGTCCAGGATTTCGACCTCAATCGGGTCTGAATTTGTCGAGAAATCCTCGTCATCGACGGCTTGGTAGTTCGCAAAGAGGGAGCGAAAGCAAGCGGTGGAGGTGAGAGGAGACTCCCGGCTTGGTAGGCGCAGGGCGGTGTAGATCCCGTTGATGCAGGGTGGGCGAGCGACTGGCGGTTGGTGCGAGGGTTGGGCGGATCCGGCGGTGTGAGGGGATGGGTAGTCGGCTTAGGGTTAGGAGTTGGAGAATAAAATGGGAGAGAGGACTTTAAAAAAGGCCCAAATAAGTATAAAATTTATGTGGTGAAAAAAGCGTTTTGGTAAAACCGCTACAATAGCTAATAAACCGCCACAATAGAGTTTACAAAACCGCCACAATAGGTATTATAATAATTCATGATCAAAACCGCCGCATAAACCGCCACAATAGACTAAACCGTTTCACAAACCGCTTCAATAGGTCAACCGCTGCAATAAAGTGCCACAATAGGCCTTAATTGTAGTAGTGCAATTATGAAAATGCAACAAGAATTATCAGGAGGACTTCGCTCAATAGAAGTCTTCAAAGAAGATTCCATTCGGCGGGGTTGTAATGGGGCTTGGTAAGAAATAATAAGGGCATGGAATTATTTGGCCATGTGGTGCTTAATAAAATTTGGGAATCAAGACTCCTAAATCTCCAACACAACCAAACCATAACTTCTCAGTCATATGCATCAACCAAATTCTCCAATTTATCTCAATGAAGTATGTAACCTTTCAAACTTCCTCAACCTCTCTAAAGTATGTATCTTTGTGAAATAATGAAAGAAATAAGGTAAATTTGGCTCATGCACTTTATATATACTTTTTTTTCTTTCTTTTTTTCGATTTTTTTTTTGAAAACGAAAATAAATAAAATAATACTAGTGCATTTATAGGGTGAGCAAAAAATCCTTTTACATAATATGTATAGCAAGATAAAAATTTAAAACCAACCCATATCTCAATAAATTCCACAATCCTTCCTACTTGAAAATGAAACACAAGCTCATTTCTTCCACAAACCATTGTTTCAACCAACTCTAAGTCTTAATTCCAAAATGGGGTCAGGCTCAATTTGGCTAAGGATAATTTTGTGGAGTTTATAATAAAAGTCTCAGGCTAATGTTCTGGCTTCAAGCAGGGATAATGCATGGTAGGTAAAGAGAGAATAAAATTGGCTTAAAAGGTGCCTCCGTCATTTAATTCTCATCAACATAAACATATAAATGCATTGGCTTTGAATAAATATCACAACATTTAGAGATGCATAGGAAGAGTAAATTCACTCAAGAAAGCAGAGGGATTTTTAATGTTCTCCCTATAAGGCCAAAATTCTCAGTAGGACAATTTTTGTTGGATTTTAACCTTTCGCTTAGGATCATATGTGCTCAATTTCATCACAAGTTCACAATCCACTTAAAAACAATTTCGAGGACTTAGGCTAAACCTTCCAAACACGCCATAGGATTTATATGATCAAGTCAGTCATTATTTATCATCATAGGACATCTAAGTTAGGGTATAAAAACTAGAACAATGCAGAAATTTAAACAGGGACTTTTTTTTATTATTTTTATCTATGTAACTAAAAACAAGACTAAAGTATGACACAAAGACTAAATGCATAAAATTTAAACATGAATGCATAACCTAAAAATTAAAATTTCACCATGTCAAACCAAAAGCAAGACTAAAACATATAATAATGATAATGAGCCCTTCCCCCACCCCATACTTAAAATTTATAGTGTCCCCACTGTATAAAAATTAAATAAAAACAAGAGTAAAGGAAGGAACTCACAGGATAACATATCGAGGAGGACGAATCAGTGCATGTCGAGGGAAGTTGCTTGTCGATCTCGAGTACAGGGTACTCGATCTCGAGGAGCTTCGTCTGCGTCCAGTGGTTTCTGAAGTCGAGGAGCTTCTGGTGGCTTAGTCGATATCGAGTTGGCCTACTCGACATCGACGAGTTTTTGGGGCTGCTCCTCCTTGTCGTCGTCGACTTGGCCTTCGTCGATTCTGACTGTTTTTCAGGGACTTCTTTATTCCACTTTTCGTGATCCTTATATGCTTGCCGACCTAAAAGTGTTAGATTGCACACAAAAACAAGACTATCCACATGAAGTATTCTTAAAAGACATAAAACCAAAACCAAAAACAAAAAAAAAAACAAAAAGTTCAAAAGTTCCAAAATTCATAAAGTTTATATACATGCTCTAGATTTTAGAGTCGCTAGGCCGACTTCTCCGTTTGTGCTCAAGGACCATTTGTGTGGGGCCCGCTCATGCTTGGCCCTTCTCCTGGATCATCTAGGTCCTGATGGTAGTATGCAAGCTCAGCTGACAGGGGGTTGCTTGCATCATCTCCCTTCTCTTTCTTCTTCTTTCTTCCAGCTCTTAGTTTCCGCAGATTCTCTTGCCACGGGGCCTTACCTCCCCTTAAATTATTGAAAAATTTCTTTATGAACCGAGGGGGAGTAGAATTCATACCTGAACTTACCTTTTCGGACCCAAAACAGAAATCTTTGGGTTTGGGGCTAGTCGATGTCGAGTACGGCTGGTCGAGATCGAGTACAGGGACCCCATACTTAGGTTCTTGGCAAGTCAGTGGCTCAGCAGAGGTTGTTGACATCGACAAGGGCTTGTCGAGTTCGAGTAGAACCCTTGTCGAGATCGAGTTGCTCATGTCGACCTCGAGTACAGTGTTGGCGCTTTCCTCCGCTGTTTGCTGGGTCCCGTGGTTGCTGATGCTTTTCACCTCCAGCCAGTAAATTTACTCTTTTGCAGGGCCAAAAGAGAAATCCAAAACCTCATCGCCTATGGTGAAGGTGAGCGATCGATTCTTTACACTAATTCTGGCATCTGCAGTAGCTAAGAATGGTCTACCAAGAATAATAGGGCTAGTAGGATCTTCAGCACAGTTAATGATAAGGAAATCTGCTGGAACAAAGAATTTACCAACCTGGACGGGGACATTCTCAACTATACCTGTAGGGATGACCACTGTATTGTTTGCCATGTATAGTTTGGCATCCACATGCTCTATGCATCCTATCTTTACCTTCCACCAGATTGATAGAGGCATGATACTTACACTTGCTCCTAAATCACACAGAGACTCATATTTATATTGTCCAAAACCCACAGTAACAGAAAACTTACCAGGGTCAGGTATCTTTTCAGGGAAGAGGAGTACTTTGCATTCGCCTCCGATCTCTGAGATGGATCTCTTCTTACTCAGGATTTCCTTCAGAAATTTGACATATCCAGGGATCTCTTGCAGGGCTTCTGTAAAAGGAATAGAAATATTCAGTTCTTGCAGCATTTTAACAAATCCGGTAAACCTACCTGCAGTGGGATCTTTCTGTGCTTTGGAAGGGAAAGGCAATGGCTTTTTCTGCTTTGGAGCCAGATCAGACGTCGGAGGTGTTGCAGAGTCGTCAACGTCGCCTTGTTGTTCCTCGATCTCGACCAGAGGCTCCTCGAGATCGACTGGGGTGGTCGACTTCGACTTGCTGGGTTGCGCAGTGGAGTCCGATCTCAGCTTCTGGTCTGTGTCGAGCAGCTTCTTGTCGAGGTCGGGTAGAGACTCCTTGAGATCGAGTTGATCTTGCTCTATCTCGAGTTGCTGCTCTGCCTTGTTTTGCTGTTTCCCGACCTCTGGCTCGTGTAATTGATGCCCACTTCTGAGTTTGATAGCTGTGACGTGTCCGGTCTTCCCCTTAGGATTTGGTTCTGTTTTCCCAGGGAGCTGTCCGGATGGTCGTGGGATCTGTGCAGCGATTTGACCCATCTGGGTCTCTATTCCCCTTTTCCAGATGTCTAGCTCTCCAAATTTTATGTTGAAATTCTGGAGCTGATTGTTGATGGTGTTTGTAGCCTGCAGGTTCTGTGTATGATTTCGGCGCATCTCTTCAAGGATCAGCTGCAGATCATCCTTCTTTTGATCTCTTTCTGGATGTCCTGGAGCTCTGTAGGGTGGGGGGTTCCTAGGAGGACCTTGGTTCCACTGTGGCTGATAGAACCTTTGATCTCCCATGTAGCGATTGGGACCTCCTGCGTAGGCTGCCTCTTCATGTGTCTCTGCCATCCTGACTTGCTCAATGTGTGGGCACTCAGTAGTGGTGTGCCGCTGTGATCCGCATTCTATGCAAGGCTGGTTGACAGACAGATATTTAACTTGCTTGAGGAGCTTGCGATTCTGGTCTCTGTAGAACTGCTCCCTGACATCTAGGTCAATCTCCTTTGCTGGCTCATAGAGTGGCATAGATGGTGCTGGCCTGGCATAGGAGTTCTCCTCATAGTTCGCAGTAGACTCGTATTTGTTGTCATAATTGGTGAGCTTGTCTAGCACACCCCAGGCGTCGATTGGTGGCATCGTTAGATACTCATAGCGAGTGTGCTGATTGATCCTGTCCTTAGTTACTTGATCAAGAGAATTGAAGAAGATCTCCTGAATGACGTAGGGTGGCTGTCCATGAGTAGGGCAAGATCGCAACAGTTCTTTGTAGCGTTCCCATGCCTTTGCCAGCGGTTCCCCAAGCTTCTGTTTGAAAGCGGTGATTTTCTGGCGGAGGAGTGCTGTCTTGGCGGGTGGGAAGAATTTATTTAGAAACTCTTGCTCTACTTGGGCCCATGTTGTGAGTGATCTTGGTTTCAGCCCTTCAAGCCACTTCAGTGCAGGCCCAGCGAGAGACCAGCGAAAAGCCTTCATCTTGACATATTCCAAAGTTGTACCTTCAGCAAGAGTATGGTACATGTCAGAAAAATTGGTAATATGTTCAAGAGGACACTCATTAAATTTTCCATAAAAAGCATTATTTTTAAGCTCTATCAGAAATTGAGTGCAAATTTCAAAAGAGTTTTCAGGGATAAGAATCGCTGATTCAGGCACGACGAGAGTTGGATGCATATAATCCTCAGCAGTGGTTGGATTTTGGGCAAGCTCAGCTTCTGCTTGCCTTGCGCGCTCAGCTTCTTGTTCCCTTGCTGCCCTTTCAGCGGCGATAGTAGTATCCTTTGCGGCTAGTTCCCTTGTAAGCCTTGGAATCAGCTGTTCTTGCGTCTCAGCCGCCGCCATGGCTCTTTGTAGTTTAGCTCTGATGTGTAGAAGGCACTCTGGTTCGTCTAAGCCGTCAAACTCAGGTGGTTGACCAGAACGGCGCATACACCTGTAAAGTAACTCAAAGTAGATGTGAGATTTAACTACCTAAGGCGCGAATGATAGCTTCCCCGGCAACGGCGCCAATTTGTTGTAGGAGGAAATCGAGAATGCAAATATAAAATATAACTAAAGTAAAGCAAACCCGATTCCGTCCCTTAAAAATAATTACAAGACTTCCTCCCGATGCAGCAGTGGCAAGTCAGGATCGATCCACGAGGAAGCGTGTCAGCGGATCCTAGGCAGCGGAGAAATCTCACAGAAGTCGACAACAGGGGTCCTAGTTCTCGAGTACAGTTACTCGACAGAAGATCGGACAGTCGAACAGCGCAGCAGCAACTCGGCGATTTTTGGTCGATCTCGACAAAGCCTTACTCGAGATCGAGTAGGGTCGTCGACGTCGGGTTGGTCTTTGTCGATCACCTGCACACAGAAGCTACGGCGATGCTAGATCGAGAATCAGTAACTCGAGGTCGAGTAGTGCAATTCGAGATCGAGTAAGGGCATAAACTAAAATGAAGAAAATAAAGACAAGTGCTTTGGGATTTCGAACTACACTGTATGTAAAAGACTTCCAAGATTGGGGTTTGCATCAACGATAACCAAGCATGCACAAGGCAGAGATAAAAGAGATAATCATATAATTCGCATCAAAGGACTAAGCTTTCGCCTTTTCCAACAATTAGACAACTCTTTCAAGAAACCCTAATTGTCTCCATCGATTTTATGTTTACAATCCAAGTTGTTAACATGGACCTCCATTAGATGGGTAATAAACACATAACAAGTAGAAGATGCTTAAAATATGATAACAGTCGGATCTTTACCTCAAACACGCATGGCTATCGTCGGGCTCGCCCCAATCCTAGAAGTGGGTGATCCACTTTCACCATACCTTTTCATCCTGGGTGCAGAGCTACTTGCCAGAAGGTTACATAGTGAGTCGTCTACACCCAATGGGAAAATCGGGTTTAAGTACGGCCGTCATGGTCCTTGCATCCCATTCTTAGCCTTTGTCGATGACATTATAATTTTCTCAAGAGCCACTGCGGAAGCTAGCACAATAGTTAGAGATATTATAGAGGAATATTGTTTATTATCAGGACAAAAGGTTAATTTCCATAAATCAAACTTCCAAACTACAACATGCATTCCGAACTCAAGGGTTCAGGTGCTTATGGAAAATTTTCAGATTCCACACACTAGATCGTTAGAAAAATATCTCGACTGTCCAATCATAAATGGAAAGGTAAACAAAGAAACCTTTGAGGGCATTTTATGCAAGTCTAAGGAACAAGTTGCTCAATGGAGAGCCAACTCTCTCTCAGCAAGGCCGGTCTGTTCTTATCAACTTAAATCTTGTCGCCAAACCGCTATACACCATGCAAAGCTTTACGCTACCAGCGAACATCCACAAAGAGTTGGACCAAGTAAATCGAACTTTCTTCTGGAACAAAGATGTGCGGCATAGACCACTTATTAGCTGGGATAGAATTTGTAAGCCCAAAAGAAAAGGTGGAATGGGATTAAGGAAGTCGAAAGACATAAATGAAGCTCTCCAAATCAAGCTACTATGGAAAACCCTAGCAGAACCTGACAACGAATGGGTTACAATTATATGATACAAATACTTAAAGGAGTCGAATATACTTAAGTATAAGAGATCAGGAAATGCTTCCTGGCAGTGGGGCAAAGCCAGCTCCCTGATAGAGAAATCCTCCTCGGGCCTGATATGGTCCATAGGAGATGGGACATCTGTTAGGTTCTGGGATGACAAATGGGTCTTCCTTGAAAAATTGTCAAATAGAATAAAACCAAACCAACAAATTCAGCTTGAGTCCCGTGTCAGTGACTTCATCTTAGAAGGAAAATGGTGGAAGGAAAAACTTGAGCAATTCCTAGAGGAGAGTACGGTGAGATAAATAATGGACATACCTCTCCCCGTTAACCCATTCCCAGACAGACTTTACTGGTGGCCAGATAAAAGTGGCTGTTTTACGACTCCTAGCGCCATGAAAATTATTTCTAACACCAATGACGAAACTGATGACCCAAATTTCTGGGTTTGGAAGTTTAAAACACTTCCTAAAGTCAAGAATTTTCTATAAAGAATTAGCCAAAGGGGCCTACCTACAAAGGATAGGTTAATCAGCAGGGGCGTCGCTATCCATAATGGTTGTTCATTCTGTGACGCACCAGTTGAAGACGAATCACATCTATTCTTTAAATGTACCTTCGTAAAAAATTCTTGCCTTCATTCCCCAATAGCGGATAATATTGTCACCCCCATTGTTGAGTCCACAAATGATATTAAGAAAATCATGGGATCCCTGGGAATAAACCTAAATCACAATGAGAAAGTCCAATTGGCGATAAAATGGTGGCTTACTTGGCAATTCAAAAACCAGATTTTATTTAAGAACCACAAAATATCGACTCCTGGAGCAATTGAGCAAAAAGTCAGAATAACCCATGGCAACTGGCTCAAGGCAAACCAATATGACAAAGACTATGTCATGGATCATTTGCAAAAACCAAAAACAAAGAAAATCAGAAGAAAGAATATAAAATGGAGGAAACCCCCCAGGGTTATATAAAACTAAATTTTGACGGTGCAGTTTCTGTCGATGGTGTAGGACACGATGGGTTTGTCATTCGGGACTGGAATGGTAACCCTATGAAATTTGGAAACAAAAGATTTGGAAAATCTTCCCCGATTATGACTGAAGCTCTGGCTCTTCGGGAGGCACTACTTCATGCCATTCAATTAAAAATTAACCGAGTAATCATTGAAGGGGACTCCCTGACAATAATCCGGAACCTGAACCGGTTGGGTACCTGTCCTTGGGAGATAGAGCTTATAATGGGAGATATTAAATGGCTAACCACATCATTCCATAGTATATCCTATTCTCATGTGCCCCGGGAGGGAAATGTGGTGGCTGATAAGGCTGCTCACCTTAGTCACTCGTTCTCTGAGATTGCGCTTGAAACTCACAAAGATCTTTCTGATCTCATCCGAAAGGATGCTATCGGCTAGGCTACGCTAGCCGAAATCTTAACTTATCAATATATATATATATATATATATATATATATATATATATATATATATATATATATATATATATATATATATATATATATATATATATATATATATAGGCAAAGGTTCAAATGTAAAAGGGTTATTTGCACAAATATACACTTTTTTTGCCTGGTTTGCACAAATACCACTTTTTGAGAAAATTTGCAAGAATACCATTTGTGGTATTAGTGCAAATAGGAGGGGCAAAGTGTTTAGCCGGTTGCAGGTTGTCCCAAGGGGAGAGAGAGAGAGAGAGAGAGAGAGAGAGAGAGAGAGAGAGAGAGAGAGAGAGATGGGACATTGGATTGGGTGGGGGATTTTGGCGCCAAAAATGGAGAGAGAGGAGGTGAGGTGATGGGAAAGGGTTTCCCTCCATTTTTAAAGTGTAATAAGAGAGGAGGAGAGAGGCTAGCATTTTCGGTGTTCCCGTGGAAAAGAGAGCTGGAGAAGAAGGTCACCATTGGAGAAGAACCCATCCGCATTAAGGTCCAGTTGGTGAGCACGTGTCGGGCTCTTAATTCGTTCGTGTCAGTGTTCGTAAACTTCCGTGTCACAGAGATATCTGAGAAACCCTAATTCTCAGTTGCAATGGGTAGGCTTCTCTTCTATTTCTCCTCTTGTTTCGTGAAGAGTAGATACCCATTAGCAATGGTGCTGATCCGAGTTTTCAATTGCAGGGCAAAACGCCAAAGTATGTGTGACTCTCAACTTCAACGGGCGTTGGTTGTTCGATGGTGCGGGGTGGGTGTATTATGGGGAAACAGAGTGGAAGAATGTGATAATTGAAGAGGGCATCGACTTCGCCTCTCTGACTCAACTGTTGAGGGGGAAGGTCGGCCATGATTGTTCATGTGAAGATTGGCGGTTGTCTTACAGGCCAAAGGGGGAAGAAGCGGGTCATCCGATAACGATAGGTGATAACGACGACCTTGAGGCTTATAAGTTTCTCAACTCGATGTCTGGGGAACATCCATGGCCCATGGCGATATATATTGGTCCAATGGTGAAAGAGAGGCTTCAAGTACCACAACCCGGCGTCGGGGAAGAATGCTTGAGTGGGCCTCGTAACTCTCAAAAGGTGGACGAGCTGGAGGCAGAAGGTAAGCCACAACCAAACCCTATGGTTGTAGATGTGGGGTTATATGGTGGAGGAGGGGTTAGCCAGTCAATAGGGATGACCAACGATATAAGGGTGAAAAACAATGTGGAAACGGGGTTGGGAAGGGGTGACAAAGATAAATATGAGGGTGAAAAAGGTAAGGGTCCGGAGGTGATCCTCTTGGATGAGGTCATAGGGAAGAGGCAGGATGACGTTACTGAAAAGGGTTTTGGAACTGGTGATAGACGTATTTTTGAAGGTGGCAAGGGTAAATGTCCAGAGTCGAACCACATGGATGAGGTGATAGGGAAGAGACAGGAGGACGCTACTGAGAGCTGGTTTGGAACTGGTGAAAAGCTTAAGAGTGTAGGTGACAAGGGTAAAGGTCCGGAAATGATCCAGTTGGGTGGGGTGATAGGGAAGAGCCAAGAGCACGCAGGTGACATAGGGTCTAGAACTGGTGACATGGATATTCTTGAGGGTGACAGGTGTGATGGTCTAGATGTTATCCACTTGGGTGACACGGACTCCTCTTCAGATGACACGGAATATTGTGAAGGTGACAAGTATAAGGGGGTGGATCTCATAGCAATTAGCAGTGAGGAGGAGGACGAGGAGGAGGACTTCGATTCCGGAGTGAAAAGGGAAGAAGATTGTTCATATTATTATGACTGGGAGGATTATGAGGAAGACCAGGGTATGAGGGTGCCGGAGGAGGAGGAGGAGGTGATTAGGGAACTAGAAGATCGGGTTCCTAGGTCCAGCACATCCCCACCGTCGATGGAGAACGTAGAAGCTATGTTGGACAAAGCAACGCCTCGGACCCAGGACCCACGACGGAATCTGACAGAAATTTCGGAGGGACGAATGTTCGGCTCGAAGGTAGAATTGCAGACTTGCCTGAAGTGGATTGTAGTTCAGAAGTGCTTCGAGTTCGTAGTGAAGAGGTCGTGTAAGAAAACCTATTTAGTTGGTTGTTTGGACACCAAGTGCACGTGGATGTTAAGGGCGTCGACTTACCGGTGCACGACAATGTGGTGCATCCGACAGTATGTCCAGGAGCATACATGTGACATGAGCACGATGCACAACCATAGCCGACATGCTACGTCGAACATGATTGGACGCAACCTCGTGACCACGTAAGTGTTAATTTAGTTGCGAACAGCTATTTCTGTCACACAACATTATTCCCCATGTCACATGACGTAACTCACCATGACACCATTATATGCAGGTTCACCGGGACTCGAAAGGACCTCGTTCCCGAGCAAGTCCAGAAAATGACGAAGGCCGAGTATGGAGTATCGTGTAGCTACTGGAAGGCACGAAGGGCACGGCTGACAGCGAGGGAGGTGAAGCATGGGACGTACGAAGACAGCTACCGACATATTATTCCATACTTGCACATGTTGGAGCAGACGAACCCTGGGACATATACTAAGTTAGAGCTGGACGCATCCCAAAGATTCAAGTACGCCTTTATTAGCTTCGGGGTATGGCGCAAGGCGATTCCCTACCTTCGAAAGGTAATACCCTGTGTCGGTACTAAAATATTGCATGTCACCTAACATACATAACCATGTCATCTAACCAACTAGTGTCGATATCCATGTCCAGGTGATTTCAGTTGATGGGAGTTTCCTAAAAGGGAAGTTCAGGGGCCCGCTTCTATTTGCCACAGCCCAAGATGCAGACCACAGTATATACCCGATCGCTTTTGCGATTGTCGATGGTGAGAATCACGGGTCATGGGGCTTCTTCTTCAAGAACATGCTACATGTCGTCGAGGATACACCGAACTTAATGTTTGTCTCTGATCGGCATCTTAGTATCGTCAAAGGTTTGAGGGACAATTATGTGTTTGCTAAGCAAGGGGCCTGCCAATGGCATCTATTTCAGAATGCCAAGGTTATGTACAGGGGGGTGACGGCCCTGCACACATTGTACTTAAAGGTGGCGAAGGCGTACACGAGGGTACAGTTCGAGAAGCACTTTGCTGATTTTTGCGCTCAGGCACCCGCTGCGGGACAATACCTAAGAGAGGCTGGATTCCAGAACTGGGCCCGGGCATACTTCTTGGGGATGCGCTACAACATATTGACGACGAACAACTCCGAGTGTCTGAATTCGGTGTTCAAGGAGGCCCGCGACCTACCCATCACAACCCTGATTGATGCTGTCATCGAAACAATATCCAAGTGGTTTTACGATCGACGGGAAAAAAGCACCAAATCGGCGTCGACGGTCAGCGATTACGTTCAAGGTGAGCTGCTAACGAGCTATTCGTTGGCAACATTCTTTGATGTCAGAGCCCTCAGCTCACACGAGTACACTGTCCGCAGAGGGTCCGCCACCTGGGTTGTGAACCTGTGTGCCCGGACCTGCACATGCAAGCGGTTCGACATTGACCAGTTTCCGTGCCAGCACGCCATAGCGGCTTCAAGGTATCGAGGTAGCAATTTCTTCTCTCTCGTGAATGACTTCTACAAAGTCGCCACATGGAAGGCGTGTTACGAGAATGTGCTATATTCGGTTCCTCCAAGAGAAGAGTGGCGAATCCCCCCAGCCATGTTCAGTGCGGTGTGTCTCCCCCCAGACGTGAAGCGACGCCCTGGTCGCCCTAAGACTTGTCGATACCCATCTTGGGGAGATGGGTATCGCCTTACCTGAGCAGCTGGGTAGTCTTTTGCATTTGCCGTATCGGGTCAGTGGTTGGACCATTCTCCGTCTGTGTTATTTTTTGAACGGGCAACGTATTTGGTAGTGTAATTAGGCTGTTTGTGCATATGACAAACTGTAAGTAGTCTGCTGTACTTTTGGGAAGGGTTTCCACACTACAGTTAAGCGGTGAAGAACTTCGTAGTACTTTTGGGGATGGTTTCAGAACAAAAACCATGTCACCCTATTTGTATTCCCGTGTCAGGTAGCAGGGGTTATCATGTCACAGCTTTCAATTTCATGGTAGACATTTCGTCGGTTGAAGCTATGATAATGAATTCAACAATGCATTGGCACTTATTTGACAAAATGTTTACAGTCCTGAGTGGTTGTGGTAGTGGTGTTAGGAATTCACCCTTGTGAACATATTGAAATCACCTTCATGACAATGTTGAAGGGGTTATTATGTAAGGTGACACTGGATTGTAAGTTGGGTGACACGGGCGATTTCCTGACAACTTATAACCAAAGTTTCGACAATAATAACTTAGTCAACCAGTGGTCATATATAGACCAAATTTTGCCCAAACTTGCATAAATAGGACAATGGGGGATAATTTGGATAAATTGACCCTTTCCCATTTTGGTCAAAAAGGTTGCCCGTACCTCAAAACAAAAAGAAAACAACAAAGAATAAGTTGACACGCGTCCCGGATATCACCCCACACTGTATTTCTGTATTCATCGGGACTCCATCTCTAAATTTCCGTAACTCAAAACCGTTCGAAAAGGGGAGGAAGAAGAGACGCCGGCGACGAGGAACAACGGGTCGAAGAAGATACTGCCGGGGACTGTCGGATAAGAGAAGAACGCCGCCAGGAAACTCAGAAGGTACGCCCCCTGTCTCTGTTGTCCGTTATCTTCGAATCTTGGGTTCGGGGTGGGTGGATGGAACAACCTACTATGGTGGTAAGGGATTGAACGTTAATGAGGGCGGTTTTGTCGATGGTGGAGGTGGTTGCGAATGAAGGACAAGGAGCCGGGTTTCGGTGATTGGAAAACCCGCGGTTAGGGTTTAGTAAGCCCGAAGAGGATGCCTACGGTGGGGGTCGAAATAGGGAATGGGGTAGATTAGGGGTTTGATTGGGAATGGGGACGATTCGGGGTTCCATTATTTTGAAATTCAGATTTGGGGAGTTGATGTGGAATGTATGTCGTCATTGGTTTAGGAATGTTCTGACATTTGTGACATGGGTTTCCAAATTGAGTGACATGGGTTTACAAAGGTAGTGACATTGACTATAAACTTTCTCGATAACTTATGGTTGCTCTTAAACTGCAGGAAACAAATGGCTCGGACAAAATTTACACATCCACAGAATCAGCGCTTCCGCGCACGGGTAAACGAAGGGTCGAGTGTGGCGATGCTTGCCAACATCGCCGAATACGTCGAGGAGACGGACGCCGCTAGGGATCTCGTGGGGAAGACACTCGAGAAGATTATGGATACCTTGGAGAAGATGGATGATAGGATACTTCAGTCTTTCGCATTATTCACTCTCATATTGTTCTTAAGTTCAGTGACTACGGTAAATAGAATAATGACATGGGACTTACAGTATGTGGCAGTGACACGGGATATAAAACTATTGGAGGAGATGGTGGACTTATTGTAACAAGTTCTTGTGTGCAGATAAAAGTGTTGGAGGAGAAGGTCCATGAAATGCGGGATGGAAAATTGATTGGAAGAGGCAAGGAACAAAGAGTAAGGGATAGTGAAAAGGAGTATGTACATGTTGGAATCCATCTAAGTTGTAGATCGGTTTTGCAGGTTGTTGATGTTGATGTAGCAGAGGGGGCTCGTGCTGAAGCTGTGGAGCAGCCCCGACAAGTTGCTAAGGTACGCTCCTTGTGGCTCGTGCCATTCATCCGTTATGTTTTCAATAGTGGCATGGGGATGTTAGCTAGGCGACGGGGGTCGGTTTGTTATGTGACATGGGAAATGTTTGTTTGCATTCAGAGGTTGTTCGTAGACGAGGAATGTGAGAGCAAGGCGTGAAAGATTACAAAACCGCGGGCCTCTAAAGGGAAGGACGCCATCGTTCCCGGTGAAGCCGTTGCCATGGGACTAGTTTCTGCGGCCGACTATGAGGCCCTACAGGGGTGGCTCGCAAGGTAACCCATCGTCTCATTTCATTCTTCATTATACGGCACAGTAACCCTTTCATTGATTCCACTCCATTGTACGGTCCAGTGCCGACGGTGAGAACCTGTCAACGGCTTGCGGCAAGGACCTGTCGAAGGAGTTTTTTACCACCCTCCAGACGCCCCGCTATTGCATCAACTTAGAGGTATATTGTATTTCTCACATTTTATTATGATTGCCCTTGTATACGCATTTGGGTTGCTGTTGGACTATGTTGTGGGTTGTCATGGGGGTTAACTTGACGCAGCACTTCGAGCAGTCATGCTACCTGCTACGGAAACAAAGCGCAGAGAGGGGTTACGAAAATGGGCGTCGAGTCATTGTGTTGGACTCCTACTTCTCCAGCTTTCTAGAGAGGGAGTGGAAGGAGTACAACTCAGACGTCGGGGGGTATGAGGCGAGTGGCATACTCCTCTCATACTTCAACGGGCGGGCCCCGGCGCCCATGGCCCGGCCGTGGGTAGGCGGGGACCTCGTCCTCCTACCCCTCAACCTGAGGGGAAGACATTGGGTTGCCGTTGCTCTTGATCTGAATGAGTGGTAGTTGAAGCTGTACGACTGCGATGTGCACTGCGTGAGAGACGCCGAACTCCCACCCCTGCTGATGCACGTTACCCACCTCCTCCCCATCATCATGGATGCACACGCTGAGTTGAAGGTGAAGTATGCATCGAAGCTGCCAGGCCCGTTTCACATAATCCGCGACAAGCGCGTTCCGCAAAACAAGCTTAGGTATGATTGGTGCGACCCCTGTATTTCATTTTACTTGATGATATCTCCGCCTCTGTTTTGACAAAATCTCCGTCATTGCAGTGGTGACTGTGGCCCTTACACGATCAGATTCATGGAGCTCCTCATGGAGAGCAATCCCCCCCTTCGATGGGCTGGACGACACGTTTATTGGGCCGTACAGACAGATGCTAGCGGCTGCCATCTTCAATGGTCGGCTCGGTGGACGCATAATCTGATCGTCGTTTGGGTGTAGGTATGGAAGTGATTTGTTGTCTTATGTTGTGAACAACGTTGGTTTTAGTCTTGTCCTTTGGTTGTTTGGATACATTTACTTTTGGAAACGGGTTAAACTCTAGTGGTAAGTGGTAAAGAACATCGCAGTACATTTGTGGATGGATTCTGTAAAAAACCCCTGTCACCCTCTTTGTATTACCGTGTCAGGTCGAAGGGGTTTTCATGTCACTGGTTTATATTTCATTATGGAACTGATTTGTTGTCCTTTGTTGTGAACAACGTTGGTTTCAGTCTTCTCCTTTGGTTGTTTGGACACATTTACTTTTGGAAACGGGTTAAAGTCTAGTGGTAAGTGGTAAAGAACATCGCAGTACTTTTGTGGATGGATTCTGTCAAAAACCCCTGTCACCCTCTTTGTATTACCGTGTCAGGTCGAAGGGGTTTTCATGTCACTGGTTTATATTTCATTATGGAACTGATTTGTTGTCCTTTGTTGTGAACAACGTTGGTTTCAGTCTTCTCCTTTGGTTGTTTGGATACATTTACTTTTGGAAACGGGTTAAAGTCTAGTGGTAAGTGGTAAAGAACATCGCAGTACTTTTGTGGATGGATTCTGTAAAAAACCCCTGTCACCCTCTTTGTATTACCGTGTCAGGTCGAAGGGGTTTTCATGTCATTGGTTTATATTTCATTGTGGAACTGATTTGTTGTCCTTTGTTGTGAACAACGTTGGTTTCAGTCTTCTCCTTTGGTTGTTTGGACACATTTAGTTTTGGAAACGGGTTAAAGTCTAGTGGTAAGTGGTAAAGAACATCGCAGTACTTTTGTGGATGGATTCTGTAAAAAACCCCTGTCACCCTCTTTGTATTACCGTGTCAGGTCGAAGGGGTTTTCATGTCACTGGTTTATATTTCATTATGGAACTGATTTGTTGTCCTTTGTTGTGAACAACGTTGGTTTCAGTCTTCTCCTTTGGTTGTTTGGATACATTTACTTTTGGAAATGGGTTAAAGTCTAGTGGTAAGTGGTAAAGAACATCGCAGTACTTTTGTGGATGGATTCTGTAAAAAACCCCTGTCACCCTCTTTGTATTACCGTGTCAGGTCGAAGGGGTTTTCATGTCACTGGTTTATATTTCATTATGGAACTGATTTGTTGTCCTTTGTTGTGAACAACGTTGGTTTCAGTCTTCTCATTTGGTTGTTTGGACACATTTACTTTTGGAAACGGGTTAAAGTCTAGTGGTAAGTGGTAAAGAACATCGCAGTACTTTTGTGGATGGATTCTGTAAAAAAACAGCTGTCACCCTCTTTGTATTACCGTGTCAGGTCGAAGGGGTTTTCATGTAACTGGTTTATATTTCATTATGGAACTGATTTGTTGTCCTTTGTTGTGAACAACGTTGGTTTCAGTCTTCTCCTTTGGTTGTTTGGACACATTTACTTTTGGAAACGGGTTAAAGTCTAGTGTTAAGTGGTAAAGAACATCGCAGTACTTTTATGGATGGATTCTGTAAAAAACCCCTGTCACCCTCTTTGTATTACCGTGTCAGGTCGAAGGGGTTTTCATGTCACTGGTTTATATTTCATTGTGGAACTGATTTGTTGTCCTTTGTTGTGAACAACGTTGGTTTCAGTCTTCTCCTTTGGTTGTTTGGACACATTTAGTTTTGGAAACGGGTTAAAGTCTAGTGGTAAGTGGTAAAGAACATCGCAGTACTTTTGTGGATGGATTCTGTAAAAAACCCCTGTCACCCTCTTTGTATTACCGTGTCAGGTCGAAGGGGTTTTCATGTAACTGGTTTATATTTCATTATGGAACTGATTTGTTGTCCTTTGTTGTGAACAACGTTGGTTTCAGTCTTCTCCTTTGGTTGTTTGGACACATTTACTTTTGGAAACGGGTTAAAGTCTAGTGGTAAGTGGTAAAGAACATCGCAGTACTTTTGTGGATGGATTCTGTAAAAAACCCCTGTCACCCTCTTTGTATTACCGTGTCAGGTCGAAGGGGTTTTCATGTCACTGGTTTATATTTCATTATGGAACTGATTTGTTGTCCTTTGTTGTGAACAACGTTGGTTTCAGTCTTCTCCTTTGGTTGTTTGGATACATTTACTTTTGGAAACGGGTTAAAGTCTAGTGGTAAGTGGTAAAGAACATCGCAGTACTTTTGTGGATGGATTCTGTAAAAAACCCCTGTCACCCTCTTTGTATTACCGTGTCAGGTCGAAGGGGTTTTCATGTCACTGGTTTATATTTCATTGTGGAACTGATTTGTTGTCCTTTGTTGTGAACAACGTTGGTTTCAGTCTTCTCCTTTGGTTGTTTGGACACATTTAGTTTTGGAAACGGGTTAAAGTCTAGTGGTAAGTGGTAAAGAACATCGCAGTACTTTTGTGGATGGATTCTGTAAAAAACCCCTGTCACCCTCTTTGTATTACCGTGTCAGGTCGAAGGGGTTTTCATGTAACTGGTTTATATTTCATTATGGAACTGATTTGTTGTCCTTTGTTGTGAACAACGTTGGTTTCAGTCTTCTCCTTTGGTTGTTTGGACACATTTACTTTTGGAAACGGGTTAAAGTCTAGTGGTAAGTGGTAAAGAACATCGCAGTACTTTTGTGGATGGATTCTGTAAAAAAACCCTGTCACCCTCTTTGTATTACCGTGTCAGGTCGAAGGGGTTTTCATGTCACTGGTTTATATTTCATTATGGAACTGATTTGTTGTCCTTTGTTGTGAACAACGTTGGTTTCAGTCTTCTCCTTTGGTTGTTTGGACACATTTACTTTTGGAAACGGGTTAAAGTCTAGTGGTAAGTGGTAAAGAACATCGCAGTACTTTTGTGGATGGATTCTGTCAAAAACCCCTGTCACCCTCTTTGTATTACCGTGTCAGGTCGAAGGGGTTTTCATGTCACTGGTTTATATTTCATTATGGAACTGATTTGTTGTCCTTTGTTGTGAACAACGTTGGTTTCAGTCTTCTCCTTTGGTTGTTTGGATACATTTACTTTTGGAAACGGGTTAAAGTCTAGTGGTAAGTGGTAAAGAACATCGCAGTACTTTTGTGGATGGATTCTGTAAAAAACCCCTGTCACCCTCTTTGTATTACCGTGTCAGGTCGAAGGGGTTTTCATGTCATTGGTTTATATTTCATTGTGGAACTGATTTGTTGTCCTTTGTTGTGAACAACGTTGGTTTCAGTCTTCTCCTTTGGTTGTTTGGACACATTTAGTTTTGGAAACGGGTTAAAGTCTAGTGGTAAGTGGTAAAGAACATCGCAGTACTTTTGTGGATGGATTCTGTAAAAAACCCCTGTCACCCTCTTTGTATTACCGTGTCAGGTCGAAGCGGTTTTCATGTCACTGGTTTATATTTCATTATGGAACTGATTTGTTGTCCTTTGTTGTGAACAACGTTGGTTTCAGTCTTCTCCTTTGGTTGTTTGGATACATTTACTTTTGGAAATGGGTTAAAGTCTAGTGGTAAGTGGTAAAGAACATCGCAGTACTTTTGTGGATGGATTCTGTAAAAAACCCCTGTCACCCTCTTTGTATTACCGTGTCAGGTCGAAGGGGTTTTCATGTCACTGGTTTATATTTCATTATGGAACTGATTTGTTGTCCTTTGTTGTGAACAACGTTGGTTTCAGTCTTCTCCTTTGGTTGTTTGGACACATTTACTTTTGGAAACGGGTTAAAGTCTAGTGTTAAGTGGTAAAGAACATCGCAGTACTTTTATGGATGGATTCTGTAAAAAACCCCTGTCACCCTCTTTGTATTACCGTGTCAGGTCGAAGGGGTTTTCATGTCACTGGTTTATATTTCATTGTGGAACTGATTTGTTGTCCTTTGTTGTGAACAACGTTGGTTTCAGTCTTCTCCTTTGGTTGTTTGGACACATTTAGTTTTGGAAACGGGTTAAAGTCTAGTGGTAAGTGGTAAAGAACATCGCAGTACTTTTGTGGATGGATTCTGTAAAAAACCCCTGTCACCCTCTTTGTATTACCGTGTCAGGTCGAAGGGGTTTTCATGTAACTGGTTTATATTTCATTATGGAACTGATTTGTTGTCCTTTGTTGTGAACAACGTTGGTTTCAGTCTTCTCCTTTGGTTGTTTGGACACATTTACTTTTGGAAACGGGTTAAAGTCTAGTGGTAAGTGGTAAAGAACATCGCAGTACTTTTGTGGATGGATTCTGTAAAAAAACCCTGTCACCCTCTTTGTATTACCGTGTCAGGTCGAAGGGGTTTTCATGTCACTGGTTTATATTTCATTATGGAACTGATTTGTTGTCCTTTGTTGTGAACAACGTTGGTTTCAGTCTTCTCCTTTGGTTGTTTGGACACATTTAGTTTTGGAAACGGGTTAAAGTCTAGTGGTAAGTGGTAAAGAACATCGCAGTACTTTTGTGGATGGATTTTGTAAAAAACCCTTGTCACCCTCTTTGTATTACCGTGTCAGGTCGAAGGGGTTTTCATGTCACTGGTTTATATTTCATTATGGAACTGATTTGTTGTCCTTTGTTGTGAACAACGTTGGTTTCAGTCTTCTCCTTTGGTTGTTTGGATACATTTACTTTTGGAAACGGGTTAAAGTCTAGTGGTAAGTGGTAAAGAACATCGCAGTACTTTTGTGGATGGATTCTGTAAAAAACCCCTGTCACCCTCTTTGTATTACCGTGTCAGGTCGAAGGGGTTTTCATGTCACTGGTTTATATTTCATTGTGGAACTGATTTGTTGTCCTTTGTTGTGAACAACGTTGGTTTCAGTCTTCTCCTTTGGTTGTTTGGACACATTTAGTTTTGGAAACGGGTTAAAGTCTAGTGGTAAGTGGTAAAGAACATCGCAGTACTTTTGTGGATGGATTCTGTAAAAAACCCCTGTCACCCTCTTTGTATTACCGTGTCAGGTCGAAGGGGTTTTCATGTAACTGGTTTATATTTCATTATGGAACTGATTTGTTGTCCTTTGTTGTGAACAACGTTGGTTTCAGTCTTCTCCTTTGGTTGTTTGGACACATTTACTTTTGGAAACGGGTTAAAGTCTAGTGGTAAGTGGTAAAGAACATCGCAGTACTTTTGTGGATGGATTCTGTAAAAAAACCCTGTCACCCTCTTTGTATTACCGTGTCAGGTCGAAGGGGTTTTCATGTCACTGGTTTATATTTCATTATGGAACTGATTTGTTGTCCTTTGTTGTGAACAACGTTGGTTTCAGTCTTCTCCTTTGGTTGTTTGGACACATTTAGTTTTGGAAACGGGTTAAAGTCTAGTGGTAAGTGGTAAAGAATATCGCAGTACTTTTGTGGATGGATTTTGTAAAAAACTCTTGTCACCCTCTTTGTATTACCGTGTCAGGTCGAAGGGGTTTTCATGTCACTGGTTTATATTTCATTATGGAACTGATTTGTTGTCCTTTGTTGTGAACAACGTTGGTTTCAGTCTTCTCCTTTGGTTGTTTGGATACATTTACTTTTGGAAACGGGTTAAAGTCTAGTGGTAAGTGGTAAAGAACATCGCAGTACTTTTGTGGATGGATTCTGTAAAAAACCCCTGTCACCCTCTTTGTATTACCGTGTCAGGTCGAAGGGGTTTTCATGTCATTGGTTTATATTTCATTGTGGAACTGATTTGTTGTCCTTTGTTGTGAACAACGTTGGTTTCAGTCTTCTCCTTTGGTTGTTTGGACACATTTAGTTTTGGAAACGGGTTAAAGTCTAGTGGTAAGTGGTAAAGAACATCGCAGTACTTTTGTGGATGGATTCTGTAAAAAACCCCTGTCACCCTCTTTGTATTACCGTGTCAGGTCGAAGGGGTTTTCATGTCACTGGTTTATATTTCATTATGGAACTGATTTGTTGTCCTTTTTTGTGAACAACGTTGGTTTCAGTCTTCTCCTTTGGTTATTTGGATACATTTACTTTTGGAAACGGGTTAAAGTCTAGTGGTAAGTGGTAAAGAACATCGCAGTACTTTTGTGGATGGATTCTGTAAAAAACCCCTGTCACCCTCTTTGTATTACCGTGTCAGGTCGAAGGGGTTTTCATGTCACTGGTTTATATTTCATTATGGAACTGATTTGTTGTCCTTTGTTGTGAACAACGTTGGTTTCAGTCTTCTCATTTGGTTGTTTGGACACATTTACTTTTGGAAACGGGTTAAAGTCTAGTGGTAAGTGGTAAAGAACATCGCAGTACTTTTGTGGATGGATTCTGTAAAAAAACAGCTGTGACCCTCTTTGTATTACCGTGTCAGGTCGAAGGGGTTTTCATGTAACTGGTTTATATTTCATTATGGAACTGATTTGTTGTCCTTTGTTGTGAACAACGTTGGTTTCAGTCTTCTCCTTTGGTTGTTTGGACACATTTACTTTTGGAAACGGGTTAAAGTCTAGTGTTAAGTGGTAAAGAACATCGCAGTACTTTTATGGATGGATTCTGTAAAAAACCCCTGTCACCCTCTTTGTATTACCGTGTCAGGTCGAAGGGGTTTTCATGTCACTGGTTTATAATTCATTGTGGAACTGATTTGTTGTCCTTTGTTGTGAACAACGTTGGTTTTAGTCTTCTCCTTTGGTTGTTTGGACACATTTAGTTTTGGAAACGGGTTAAAGTCTAGTGGTAAGTGGTAAAGAACATCGCAGTACTTTTGTGGATGGATTCTGTAAAAAACCCCTGTCACCCTCTTTGTATTACCGTGTCAGGTCGAAGGGGTTTTCATGTAACTGGTTTATATTTCATTATGGAACTGATTTGTTGTCCTTTGTTGTGAACAACGTTGGTTTCAGTCTTCTCCTTTGGTTGTTTGGACACATTTACTTTTGGAAACGGGTTAAAGTCTAGTGGTAAGTGGTAAAGAACATCGCAGTACTTTTGTGGATGGATTCTGTAAAAAACCCCTGTCACCCTCTTTGTATTACCGTGTCAGGTCGAAGGGGTTTTCATGTCACTGGTTTATATTTCATTATGGAACTGATTTATTGTCCTTTGTTGTGAACAACGTTGGTTTCAGTCTTCTCCTTTGGTTGTTTGGATACATTTACTTTTGGAAACGGGTTAAAGTCTAGTGGTAAGTGGTAAAGAACATCGCAGTACTTTTGTGGATGGATTCTGTAAAAAACCCCTGTCACCCTCTTTGTATTACCGTGTCAGGTCGAAGGGGTTTTCATGTCACTGGTTTATATTTCATTATGGAACTGATTTGTTGTCCTTTGTTGTGAACAACGTTGGTTTCAGTCTTCTCATTTGGTTGTTTGGACACATTTACTTTTGGAAACGGGTTAAAGTCTAGTGGTAAGTGGTAAAGAACATCGCAGTACTTTTGTGGATGGATTCTGTAAAAAAACAGCTGTCACCCTCTTTGTATTACCGTGTCAGGTCGAAGGGGTTTTCATGTAACTGGTTTATATTTCATTATGGAACTGATTTGTTGTCCTTTGTTGTGAACAACGTTGGTTTCAGTCTTCTCCTTTGGTTGTTTGGACACATTTACTTTTGGAAACGGGTTAAAGTCTAGTGTTAAGTGGTAAAGAACATCGCAGTACTTTTATGGATGGATTCTGTAAAAAACCCCTGTCACCCTCTTTGTATTACCGTGTCAGGTCGAAGGGGTTTTCATGTCACTGGTTTATATTTCATTGTGGAACTGATTTGTTGTCCTTTGTTGTGAACAACGTTGGTTTCAGTCTTCTCCTTTGGTTGTTTGGACACATTTAGTTTTGGAAACGGGTTAAAGTCTAGTGGTAAGTGGTAAAGAACATCGCAGTACTTTTGTGGATGGATTCTGTAAAAAACCCCTGTCACCCTCTTTGTATTACCGTGTCAGGTCGAAGGGGTTTTCATGTAACTGGTTTATATTTCATTATGGAACTGATTTGTTGTCATTTGTTGTGAACAACGTTGGTTTCAGTCTTCTCCTTTGGTTGTTTGGACACATTTACTTTTGGAAACGGGTTAAAGTCTAGTGGTAAGTGGTAAAGAACATCGCAGTACTTTTGTGGATGGATTCTGTAAAAAACCCCTGTCACCCTCTTTGTATTACCGTGTCAGGTCGAAGGGGTTTTCATGTCACTGGTTTATATTTCATTATGGAACTGATTTGTTGTCCTTTGTTGTGAACAACGTTGGTTTCAGTCTTCTCCTTTGGTTGTTTGGATACATTTACTTTTGGAAACGGGTTAAAGTCTAGTGGTAAGTGGTAAAGAACATCGCAGTACTTTTGTGGATGGATTCTGTAAAAAACCCCTGTCACCCTCTTTGTATTACCGTGTCAGGTCGAAGGGGTTTTCATGTCACTGGTTTATATTTCATTATGGAACTGATTTGTTGTCCTTTGTTGTGAACAACGTTGGTTTCAGTCTTCTCCTTTGGTTGTTTGGATACATTTGCTTTTGGAAACGGGTTAAAGTCTAGTGGTAAGTGGTAAAGAACATCGCAGTACTTTTGTGGATGGATTCTGTAAAAAACCCCTGTCACCCTCTTTGTATTACCGTGTCAGGTCGAAGGGGTTTTTATGTCACTGGTTTTAATTTCATGTGTATCATTCCGGAGGTGACACTTACTTTCAGGTCATGTTTAATTCTTGTGAGTGTATGTTCTACAGGTTTTAATACCAACCTTGTGACCATATTGAATTGTATAATTGTGAAAATTGACCTATATTTCGAGTTCAAATCTACCAAAAAACATATAGTTTCTCAATTCTACCATAAACGATATAGTTTCTAAATTCTACCAAAAAAGATATAGTATCTCATTTGATCAATTTTTTATGAGCTCCAATTCATCATATTTGGATACAGTAACAATAATATCATTATATGTTATAATAACACAATAGATATAGTACCAAAATTAACCAAACTTAATAGACCGAACACATGTGCAAATTTTTATTCCACCATATTTCGTGTAATCCACTGAAGCATACACTCGACTAAACCACACTCATTTGTGCACGTGCATTCCTCACAAGAAAGAGAATCATCTTTATCTTCAGCAAGGAGCTGAAAATTTTTCCAGGGGTTTGATCTTTGACAACTCCGAATCGCTGTTCCATTGGTGATATTTTTACATGTGTTCCGCTTCCATTTGAAGGAAGGTCTTCGAGCAATTACGAGAATATCATAAAATAGATCAGCAACTCTCCGGCGACACGATATTATTTTATAACCCAACTTATGTTTCACACTATTAAGTAATGCAAAGCCTTTGGGTTTGAGGTCTTCAGATCCGCAACAATACATAGCTATGCCACAAACATAGCTTGCCACGTCGTGTCCCAACTCCGATGCCTTTAGAAGATCTTGAATGCCTGCTCCGTGATCGCAATTTCTGAAGAATTTAACCTGCATTTTGAAATGAAGCTATGAGGAACTATGATAAAGCATACACCGAAACAATGATCCTGAATGAACGTCTTACCATTCCTTGCTGAAATATTGCCTCCGGGTTTTCCGTGTTGACGCATTGATTTAAAAAACTTCTGGCGTGACTATCGTTTCTCGATGCGACTACAACCGAAATTCCCAAGTCATCCTGGTACTCAATTGCCATCTTCGCAAGCACGTAATTGTGTTTTCCAACCAAATCAAAAGTTTTGCAACTGCATCACACTGAAGTGAATCAAATTTTTTTCCAATACATAAATTTACGAAATCAAAAGTGGAGCAATACCTTAACCGTAATCTGAAGACATCTTCTATAGATTGAATTGCTAATCGACCGACAATATCCAATAGGATGTCGAATGGCAGTGTTAGAAGCGTCGATGCCTCTGCCGTCCTTGCCCTTACGTTCTTTCCTTGATCCATTGCAACTATCTTAATTTCGGTTGTAGTTGGTAAAGGAGGATGATGCAATTGAAGGGAATGGGATGATGCAATTCAAGGGAGAATGAGTTGGCTATATATAACAATGCAATGGAGAACTTAACTGCCACCGGAAGAGGAATAGCCGAGACGTGTGCAATGTAATTCAGAGGAAGAGACGTGTGCAAGTGCAATGTACAATTGAAACGCAATGGATGTGGATGCGGAAGTGGAAGAGGAAGCGGAAGAGATTTTCAATCGTAAATAACTGCCGTGGTTTTAATCTCATTCTATTAATTAATCTTTTTCTTATATTATCTATTTCTTCAATTAATTGTCGGTTAGAATCTTGATATGTGATATTCTTAACAAATATATTATATGTATAACGGAATAACCCTATAAAACACTTACTAACCCTTGTTTTAAAAAAATAACGGATTAAAGTTTCAAATTTAACCCTTTATTCAACAAAATAACGGAGTAAGTATTCAGGGTTTTGTATGAATTAATTATTTGATAAAATTTTATAACGGATGACAGTGTAAAATTTAACCCTTTATTCAAAAAATTAACGGAATAATTATTCAGGGTTTTGTATCAATATATTATTTGATAACATTTTATAACGCTTTGAAATAAATTTTATATCGCATATAGAGAGTAAAACATTACCGCATGAAATTAAGCACAAAAGTTAAATCCATATATGTATTTTGCATGCTTATTGCATGGGAAAGTAGTTAGAGTTTGTAAAATGTTAAAATATGGTGTATTAAAGTTCATAACTTTTATAAATATATTTTACAACCATACAATCAATATATGTTAGTGCAATATAGAGAGTTCAAAATTACCGCATACACAGAGTAAAAAAAAGGATAAAGAAATCGAAACACTTAGTTGTCGTTCGGCAAAAATTGTCGTTGACTATTCAAGCACCCGTAATTGTAATTAAAAAATCTATATAACATATAGGTGTTCATAACATTTTTGTAACAAGTTTGTACTTGATAATAATAGGTACGAATTTGTTTTTACAAATAAATACGAAAGTAGATATTTTGTATATTTATTTCTCAAAAAATATGCGTGCGTTAATAGTCAACTGACAAGTTTTTCGGAACAGATGTAGTACTTCATAGCAACGTACAAAAATACCAATCTTGTTACCATATTCAAATGTATATTAGTGCTAATTGACCTATATTTAATGTTGAAGGCAAGGTTATTAGGATCGGGATTCTAGGATCGAATCACAATAGGGTCCGTGGATCGGATCGTAAGATCCCATTAGGAGATCGTAAGATCCTCGAAATATAATTACATAATAAATTAAAAATATATATAACAAAGTTTCTTAATTTAAAGTTCTATAATGAGGGAAAAAATGTTAGTTGCACAATATATTTTGATTTTAAGACATAAAAATCTACATTTACGACCTTAGACATTGTCATATTGGTTGAAGGGGTTATTATGTTAGTTGACACGGGATCCAAAATTTGGTGACCCTCACCAAACCCCCACCCCCCCATGGAGCCCCTCTCTCTTCATAAATACCACTCCATCGGTCATTTCACTCCCACTCTTCCCTTGCAAGCCACAAACATTTTCCGGATGAAGAAGCGACGCCATCGTCTTTCGTTCACCAGTGGTGCTCATCCTCATCCAAAAGCTTTCAATTCCAAGTAAGTACAACCCCGATTGCCATATGTGTTGAAAAATAAGTGTTTGTATTTTAGGGTTTTCGTCGATTAGAAGTTTGTGTTGAATGAAATCTGTGTTGTTACTAGGGTTTTGGACATAGAGTACTAATTGACGACATCGAAAGCTTTCTGATTAGGGGCAACGGTTTATGCCTGTGTATGCTGCATATTTTGGGTGAATTTGTCCATGGCTCACTGTTTTATGGTTTGTGCCTTGTGCAGTGAAAATGTCCATTTGTCTCTTTTCTTACATGTGCTTAGTACATACTTAAGTTGAGTAGTTACTTGGAGTTCGTATATGTGTTTATTGGTTTACGCTTCATATATGCAATTAGTTCGTGGAATTTGCTGAATTGGGGCTGAGAAAGCAGCCAGTCAAGTATATGTACTTGGTGACAAGGGATTACAACTTTGGTGACACGGGTGATTTCTAACCACCTTTTTGTAATTGGTCTTTGCTTGCAAATAATTCCCTCCTTATCAAAATTATAAGGTGCTTACAGTAATTTAGCTTATATATTACATCGTTCTTTAGTTTTTTGGTGACATATCATCTCCCTCTCCCATTCATCTTCTTCATATATACGTACTTGTTAGGCTTGAAAAAGAAATAGCACATTTAGCATCCTTTCTGTGTGAATCTAAAGCATAAATATGATTAAGCCTATGAAAGTTGCAACCTTTCTCTTTGTCTGTGAAGGTTCTTAGTAGGATGTCTACCAAGTATTTAAAATTGGTGACACGGGATTCAACTTTTGGTGACACGGGATTTCATAGTTGGTGACACGGGTGATTTCTTCCATTTGTAACATAACTTTGTCATAACTTTAATTCATTGATATGAGTTTCATATTCACACTTGTATTTACCATTTCCAACTTTGCTTGCACATATATCTGTCCTTCTAAACATTCTAAGGTCCGGACATTATTTTACCTTATATTTGACATTCTCCTTTACTTGTTTGGTGACATATCATTTCATAACACCATTCATCTTTTCCACATATTTGTACTTGTCTCCAATATAAAACATGCTTACATATTTGTCATGTGTACGTATGTTCTTGTGTTTGATTTTCTTCTGCCATCTGACGTTTATTTTCCCTGGTACTGGTAGGAATAATGTGGCCGCACTCAGATAGCGACATCGACACAGACTCCGACAGCGATCGGAGCTATCAGAGTGGTGACGACCGTAGGTACTTCTGGCTGTGTTCAGATTACGACTACGGGAGGAGCCGTCGTGACCGTCGTGATGAGGACGAGGTTGATGATGAGTCAGACCCCGACCAGGTTGTTGAGGACAACGCGCTATTTGACTTGGCCGCCGAAGAGCTCACCGACCTTCGCCAGCGAGTTCAGTCGCTGCTCAATCGGGATGCTGCCCGGGAGGGAGTTATGGCCGCACAGCGCACTGAACTTGAGGCCGCCCGCACGCATGTCCAGACAACCACTCTTCAGCTGCAGGCCACCCAGTCCACCCTGGAGGCTACAACTATTGAGTTGGAGTTTACCCAGAGCTCGCTGCAGGCCACAATTGATGAGAACTTGGTCCTCGCCAACAAGTTGGTGAGGAGCGAGGCTTACAACAGGCACCTGGCGCAGCGGTTGGTCCAGGTGGGCTCCTTCCTCTGTGGGAAGTGGCTCGGGCACGGTAGTGACCAGCTCCGCACCCGACAACTCACCCGCTGGAACAGGCTGATGGGGTGGATTCTCGTCCTGATGATGGGAGTTATGGTGCGTCTGGTCACCAGGGCTTAGGAGCTTCGAAGCTAGTTCTCTTTGTTTTTTGCCAAAACTTGTGATGTTGTTGTAGTAGTTGCCAAATACTGATGTGATCCCAAACAGCTGTGGTTTTTGGGACTCCGCCAGGACTCCGTATGTGGCGGATGGCCCCCATTTGTTGCAGTTAGGGGCCTATGTAAGGGTAGTTAGAAACAATGTCTCACCCACGCTCGGTTAGTTGTCGTTTTTTGGAAAGTCGAGTGTGGTTGCACCATTATGAATGGTGCCTGTATTTTCGGAAATGGTATGTATAAGGCAATGTCCCTCCTATATTATGCATGTCTAGTAGATTTCCACTTGTTGGTGTTATGCATGTGTATTACATTCAATCATCCATGAGGAGACAAAATGTAAAATTATGTGGTTCTTATGATAGGGCGTTGTCACAATTCGTATATGAACCTATGAACACATAAACAAGGTTAGAAAATTATCCACGAGACCATCTGTGACACGGATAATCACGTCAGGTGACACGGGATTTCAAGTTACGTGACACGGGATATTTCCTTACAACTTATAATCGGGCTTTCAACCGAGTAAGTTGGTTGCCACATGACATTCAATCATCCACCAGAAAATGAAAAATTATGTGGTTCTTGTGACACGGCGTTGTGACAATTCGTATATGAACCTATCAACACATAAACAAGGTTAGAAAATCACCCTACTCACCATCAGTGACACGGACAATCACGTCAGGTGACACGGGATTGCAAGTTCGGTGACACGGGAGATTTCCTTACAACTTATATTATGCCTTTCAACCGAGTAAGTTGGTTGCCACATGACATTCAATCATCCACGAGAAAATGAAAAATTATGCGGTTCCTGTGACACGGCGTTGTGACATTTCGTATATGAACCTATCAACACATAAACAAGGTAAGAAAATCACCCTACTCACCATCAGTGACACGGATAATCACGTAAGTTGACACGGGAATCCAAGTATGGTGCCAGGGGTAATTCTGAACTAATTATAACCAATGTTTGCACCATGCCAACATGGTCAGTCACTGCTTACAAATTATCATACAAATAATGTAAAAGTCCGCAACACAAAACCACTCACCGAAGACAAACAATGCGAAATAGTTCAAATACCAACCTAGTGAACTACCGTCCACAACTAAATGTGAGAACCAGCAACCATGTTCATAAATATCCAACACAATAAAAACGATGTTCATAACATGGATAGACCATAACATAAAATTTCATAACAATGGCCAATGGTGATCACAACTGAGATCATAACCGTGTACCATTGAAGATGCGAACAGCGAGCATGTGCCTGTACGCCCCGATGAATACGTCGTCAAGACCGTCGTAGGTGGGGGCGTCCTTCGTGAGGAGTTGCATGAACCTGATCGTGTATGGTCCGCAGTCTCCACTGCAATAGAGAATCGCCGGAGTCATATTCATTAAAGGCGGATGCAACTATGAGACGAAGATATATTTAAGTGTTGGACATAAATTACCTCTGCTTGTTTTGCGGAATCCTTTTCTCGCGACTAAGGGCGAACGGCTTTGGCAACTTGTCACTGTAGGTGGCCATCATCGCGGGGTGGGCATTCATCAGCACGGGGATAAGGTGGGTGATGCAGCTTAAGTGTGCCGGCAGATGGCGGTCCCTGACGTTGTAGACGTCCGAATCATAAACCCTTACCTGCCACCCCACCAGATCTATCGCTACGGCGATCCAGTGAACACTGTCCACGTTCAAAGGTAGGAAGATGAGTTCCGCCCCTTCCCACGCCCGGCCTATCGTCGCCGGGGACCGCCCGTCGAAGTAGCCAAGCAGCTTCTCGTCGGCTTGGTAGCTATCCGCATCGCTCTTGTATTTGCCCCACTCGGTCTGCAGATAGCGACCGAAATATGTGTCCACAACGACAACTCGACCGGCAATGTCGCCGGCCCTCTCCGTTACCCCTTTCCGAAGAAGATAGCATGCTTGTTCCATGTGCTGCATCGATTACAACCCTAGTCAAAATCCAAAAATATTCCACTACCTTTTACAGTACATACCGTGTCAATCACAAGACAAAGATAGTCACTTAGGTGGGTTTCGTACCTCAAAGTTTAGCCAAACTGTGGGCGTTTTTAGTGCGGTGAAGAACTCCTTACTCAGCGCCGTGCCGTATGCAGTCTTGCAGCTGTCCTCATCCCCGCTGCACAACCACAACCACAATGTTAGGGGATCGGAGTCATCTATGCAATAACTTGGGTACGTCTGCTGATGAGTGTCACCTATCCATCCAGCGGAGGAACCCATCGTTGTCTGACACAGAAACAAGACCCAGCTTAATCGCGACCGTGCCTTTGACAATGTTCTTCCCTTTTCGGCCCGCGTTTTCTTCTCAGGTGGGGGCTTCACTTCTCCTTCACCTCCTTGCCCTCTCTTACTCTTCCTGCCTCGAACGGGCTCCGCTCTTGCAGGCTCTGGGATCTGCCAATTGGTTAAACAGTTTCAACGGTGAAGGAAAAAAAATTTTCACCCCCGTGTCACCTTGATCTGTACTCGTGTCGGCTAACAGTGATACACTTGTCACTTACGTACTACTATAGATTAAAATGACAGGAAATGTAACAGGCATTTTACCTTGTTCTCATCCTATCCTTCCGGCGTCGCTTGGTCGTTCACTGTAGGTGGTACATCCGTTGAACCGGCTTTACCGCTTTTGTCCTCAGCATCCCTATGGTTCCCGACCTTCTGTCCACTAACATCTCCCCCAGTTCCTCCAACGGTATCGTCTTTGACCGCCGCTGAGATCTGGCAATTGGTTACGGTTATGTCAACTGTGATTCAGATCATATATTTGTTCCCTTGTCACTTTACATATTAATACGTGTCGATTCACTTTAACAACCGTGTGCGTTGTGTGCAAAATATTGACACATTAAAAATTGCTGATTCTATAACCCCTTCACCGTGGATTCAAAAAATACCATGTCAAGTAACAACCAATTTACCTCCTCTTCTCCTTCTGGTGAATGGTCTTCCACCCTAGTTTGTCCTTCTGTCCCCCCGTTCTTTCGGTCGTTATCCTCTCCACGGACATCGCCCATTGGTTTCTGCTCACCTCCTGCATTCGACTGCCCATCTCGCATCCCATTCACAAAACCTTCCAACACCTTCATCTGATACACAAAGTACATAAATGAGGGGTGGTTAGCGAATGTTATTCAGCATTGGGAGATAAGTAACCCCTGTCACCTTTGACAATTATCCGTGTCACATATAAAATATACTGGTGTCACAAATGCCAGAAACGTTACACGTACCTTCTCATCCTTGCTCCGCATCCAACTTGACATGGTTCCCAGCCTCTCCAATATCAGTTCTACTGACTTCCCCAACTTATCCTCCCAGGATTCCCGTGTCCCATCTCGTTGCTCCGAACTTGGGCCGGACTTGCCTGAGCCTTCACCGTAATAACTCGGTGCCAACGCAGCCTCAATGTCATCAAAGTAGAGGTCAGGCTCCTCATGCTGGTAGAAGCACCCGAGCATCAATTCATACTCGCCGGCCTTCGGTACTAGTATCGGGTTGTCTTCGACCTTGATTCTATCAGATTTTTCAGGGTCCATGCGGGACTGGATCGTCTCATACATTAGATTGTCGTCATCGGCTGTCCACCTCAGCATGCGAGGCAACGCCGTGTTCGACACCCGGTTCGCGAACGCCTCCCCAATCCCCGGCACAGCTTCGTACAGCCAAATCTAAAACAACCACACATGTCACTCGAATGAGTGCATCAATTGCGCGTACTAGTTCAAGCATAACTTCGGTCAAGTAGCTTACCTGGAACGCATACGGAAAACCCATAAGCCCATATCCATATCGATCGTCCTTGTCGTTCGCCTTCGGCTTCATGTCAGCGACACGTCGTTCTATGACGCCCGACAGGGACTCGTGGGTGGCCTCGTACACAACCCTGCCCTAGGGGTAATCCAGAAATCGATCAACGTTCTCCACAAGCTTCACAATCCACCCTCGTATGGATTTCCTGGGTTCTTCCCCGAGCAGAACTCCTTCGACGATGAGTAGGAGAGCGATCTTAAAACGCTTTCTAGCACTCGGCTCCTTCAAGATGGAGTTCTTGAAGGCGTTCTCCAGCTCACCGACCTTCATGTTGTCCGTTCCGAATAAGTCCTTGAGAGCCTTCTTTGTCTTCTTGTCATCCTCCGTCTCTGTGTCTTCCCCCCGAACTCGACCACACCGCAGCCCAGTCACGAGCGCAAACTCCTTGATAGAGAATCGCCGCAGCTTGCCTTGAAGCATGTACCAAGTCTCCCACTTCTTTTCTGTCACAAGCTGCCTTTGTAACACGTAATGCAGTAGTTGCGACGAGAATTGAACCCGGTTTGCCATTTGCACAATACCCCCAAATTGGCTTCGCAACAGCTTCTCCCAATCGACGGGGTCAACCCAGTCGTCCATGTTGACGAGCAGAGACACTTTGGAACACTGGTTGACCCGGCCTCGGAAATGCTTCTCTTCCGGCACTGCGAGTCGGGGCTCCACCTTCTTAGGTGCCCGGACACCTTTCCTCCTCAAATTCTAGGACCGAACCATTTTCTTCCTGCAATTAAGTGGACATGAACATTATCAATATTCACACAAACTCACCCCCTACTGAATAAGTCTGTCTGCGACCGTTTCACGAGAAAAGGCCCATGTCACCTACTGAAGTAACCCTTGTCACCCAACAGAATAGCTCGTGTCATGAATGTCAATTGTCTTCTCCCAATTGTCCTACAGTACCCGTTTCTGACAGGGGTTTTTCTCCACTCTCACAATCTGGGTAAAAGGACCCGCAAGCCTCCCACGCTCTTCTTCAACCTCCCTCGCTCCTGTCTGTCAATTCCTCAGTTCCCCACACCCCTTTTAGCCCAGATCTGTATTTCCCCGTATCCCCAATTCCCCAAATGACAGTAATTCCAAATCCCCAATTTCCATTTTTTTGTTCAATCCCAAATTGCATGCCTTACAACGAAACAATGGAATAATGCAAATGAAGTGGGCAAGATTGGAAATTAAGTGAAGATTCAGAATAGTAGAGATGGGTGAGGACAGATTTCAATAATCAATTGAGTTGTACCTGTATTCCTGCGCCTTCCTCTCCGGTACTGCCTTCTCCGGCGTCTTGGTCCCTTTTCCGGCGACTACCTCCCTCTCCGGTACGAAACAATGGGAGAATGCAAATTAAGTGGGGAAGATTGCAAATTAAGTGAACATTCAGACTAGTAGAGATGGGTGAGGACAGATTTCAATAATCAATTGAGTTGTACCTGTATTCCTGCGCCTTCCTCTCCGGTACTGCCTTCTCCGGCGTCTTGGTCCCTTATCCGGCGACTACCTCCCTCTCCGGTATGAAACAATGGGAGAATGCAAATTAAGTGGGGAAGATTGCAAATTAAGTGAAGATTCAGAGTAGTAGAGATGGGTGAGGACGGATTTCAATAACCAATTGAGTTGTACCTGTTTTCCTGCGCCTTCCTCTCCAGTACGGGCTTCTCCGGTGTCTTCCTCCATCTCCGGTACGGGCTCTCCCCTTTCCCTTCACTTCACAACCGCCTCCCTTCACTCCTAATATTCGGTCTCTATCTCTCTCTCTCCTTCCCTTGTGTAGGTGGTGGTTTTTTTCGCCAACTGCAATGAATGCAAGTTACTTACTTTTACTATTGTTTTGTTTACCTTTTAATTTCGAGGAACACAACATTTTGTTTTCTTTTAAATTTTTTTTTAGTAGGTCAATGGAACTGTGCAACCAACTGCCACCCTGAAAGATTCCTTTTCCTTTGTCGTTTTGTTTTGTTGTCCCAGTATCGGGTCCCGTCTTTCCATGCACGTGTCACCTGACAGGTTTTTTCGTGTCACTATTAACTGTCTCATATTCCTACGTATAGTGTAAATGACCCATGTCACCCCTTTTAATCCTCGTGTCCCCTTACGACAAATACCTTGTCACCAAATTGGATAGATACATGTAGCTACACTGCCAAGTTTAACATGTCCGCATATACAAAATGTTCACATTCGACAACTACCAAGTTTTGCAAAATATCCAAATGTTTTACTTCCACTATTACAGGAGGGTGTTTATGATTGGAACCAAGTGTTCAACTACGAAGTCTAGCATCCGAGTCGACCATGGAATACCCCAACAGCTAGCATCTGGCGGTATGCCTCAATGTACGTGTCGTCCAATCCATCGAAGTTAGGGGCGGTCTCCAGAAGGAGGTGCATGAATCGAATGGTGTACGGGCCACAATCACCGCTGCAAAGGGGAACAATCGGTCAGAACGCGGGCACCGATTCCCCATCCAATCAAACGAAATTGAACCATGTCATCCTACTTACCTTAGCTTGTTCTGTGGAAGCCTCTTGTCCCGGCGAATGGCAAACAGTGTGGGGACCTTATCGGCATACTTGACCTTCAGATCTGGGTGTGCACGCATGACGACAGGGATCAGGCTCGTCACAGGCATTAACAGGGTTTGGAGTTGGCGTTCCGTCGTCATGTGGACGTCGCAGTCATACACCCTTATCTCCCACTCCTTAAGATCGATGGCAAGGGCAACCCAGTGTTTGTTCTTGACGTTGAAGGGGAGGAGGATGAGGTCCGCACCTGACCACGCTCGTCCCAACGGCTTCGGCGACCCCCCATTTAAGTACGCCATCAATGCATCACTAGGCTCGTACGCTTCGGGGGTGGCGCTGTACACCTTCCATTCCCGAGGTAGATAAATTCCCGCTAAGCACGTATCGACTACGATGGCTCCACTGGCCATGTCACCCGTTCTGTCTGCGACCGCTTTGCACAGAAGGTAGCAGCACTCCTCCATCTCCTGCATGAAGTGAACCGCAATTACAATCCATAATCCTCACACGGGAAATTTTAGAGGTGACAAGTCGTCATACCACACTTCCAAACCAATCCTGGGGTTTCTTCAGACGGTTGAGTAACTCCTTCGTCATATCCACACCGCAGGGTGACGTACGCACCTCCGCGTCCCCACTGCACGTTAAGTTTCTGTCAGGTATTGTGGACGTCCAACTATCTACCTTCGTCATCTATTCGAGTGTAAGACACATAACCTACGTACCTTGCCAACCAACTTGTCATGGCGTCGTTGTCCGTCGCTGACACCATTCCTAGCTGAACAGCATCGGCGGGAACAGTGGCTGCCTTCTGGGGTCGCGGTTTCTTGGCCGGGGGAGCCAACTCCTCTCCAACAGCCTTCCTCATCTTCTTCGCCCCCTTAGATACATAAACCTGAGCTACCCTGGGCTTCGGCCTCTCATCAACTTCAATTTTCTTTCCACCTTCCTCATGACCAGACGCCTTTAAACCAACCTCTCCCAACTGCAAACATATCAAACTTCAGCTAAGAGTTACACTTTCCCTTGTCACATAACAGATATACTCATGTCACTTGCCATATACTATCATGTCACATATATAATCACCTTTTTTTCATAAATAAACCTCACCTCGTTGGTCTTTCCTTCCCCCCCATCCCCTGCCTTGACAGATTCAGCTTCATCATTCTTGTCCCCGATATCATGACCAGCTAGCTTGCTCTCTCCTGATATCTCATCCCTTGCCTTCATAGTTTCAACTTCTGTGTGCTTATCCCCGCCATCATCCACTTCACTTCCCTTCTCAACAGCACCTCATAACTGCAAATGAATTCAAATTTGAATTATGGCTCAATTTTTCCAGTGTCACTTAACATAACAAATCATGTCACACAGCTACAATATTCCTGTCACATTCTTCCAGTGTCGCTGAAAATAACAAATCTTGTGATGTTTACCAACAACTAACCTTACCACCTAGTCCACCCTCACCGGCTTTACCCGCAATTGACTCTATCAACTCGTCAAGTTCGACCTGTAAAATATATATTAACATTTGATATTGAATCCCCATTTCAAACAGGACTAAACATCGACACGCATGTCACGCAAAAATAAACTTACAAACTCATCCCGTTTTTTCTCATCTCCACCTTGTTCTTTATCGGTTGCTTCTTGCCAGGCCGTCCCCTTACACTGAACATCCCGCAGCTCAGTCACGGCCACCTCCAATAATTTCAGCTGCAGGTGATCAAATTATTACTTCATATCACCATAAGGTGAGAAAAATCAACACAATTCACCCTTCATACCACATTCGTTCATTATCTACACTACTTGTCACTTGTCCAATTTCACGTGTCAGGAGTCCATTTACCCTAGTTCACAGTTATCCCGAGTCTCCACAGAACGAATAATTGGGAAGTTATTGCGTACCTTTTCATCCATCTTCTCCATCCCTGTTGACATTGTCTGAAGCTTGTCCATAACTTGTGCCAAAGTCTTGGCCATGTCCCCCACCCCGCCATCCTTCTCATTGCCTCCTCTTCCCGTCCTTGGGGACCTCCCACCAGGGGCTTCGAAATGTCTCAGGAACGGTGCAACTAGGTCGTCGAAAAAGAGGTCGGACTTCTCATCATCGTACACACACCCATCCATCAGCTCCAGCTCAGCCTCCTCTGGTCTGATTATTGGGCTATCATCAATCTCTATGGCCTCCTCTCCCTCAGCTTCGGTGCGGCTGGCTATATCCTTATAAGCGAGGTTCTCGTCCTTGAGGGCCCATCTCATGCAACGAGGGAATGCCGTCGTCGACACCTTCGTCGCAAACCGGACCCCCCATTTCGGCATGGATTCCAGCAACCAAATCTGCACCGTATCCCCACTCAAATTAATACATTTTCAGCATATGAATTACAAATTGATCATGGGTGTGTTCGAGAAGGTTACCTGAAAGGATACCGGATAACCCATCAGGCCATAACCATTGCGCTTCTTTCGATCTTCTGCCTTTATCTCGGCCTCCCGACGCTTTACGGCGCCGTTCAGTGACACGTGTGGGGCAGCATAGATGACCCTCCCCCATGGGAATGCCAAAAACCTATCGGCATTTTCCACCAATCGGACGATCCAGCTCCTCAGCCCCTTCCTTTGGTCCTCTCCTAACAAAACGCCCTCCACAATGTACAACAGCACTAGCTTGAATCGTCATCGCGGGCTCCGCAACACCATTAGTGAGTTTTTCAGCTCGGTCTCGAGGTCACCAACCGTCATCTTCTCGTTTCCAAAAAACTCCTTGATAGCTTTCTCGTCCTCCTCCATGTCACTAGCTGCTGGTTGACTGCACCGCAGCCCGGTTACTAAGGCAAACTCCTTGAGGGAGAACCTCCTGAGCTTCCCCTTAATCCGGTACCACGTCTCCCACTCCTTTTCGCTTGTAAGCTGTCGCTGGAGTGCATAATGCACAATTTGTGAAGAAAATTTCACAGTGTGCGCCAGCTGCACAACCCCACCAAGCTGGGAGTCAAGCAGCTTCTGCCAGTCCCTAGGGTCAACATAATCGTCAATGTTGTTCAGCATTGACAGTCTTGAGCCCTGGTTGACCCGGGCCCGGAAGTGCCTAGCTTCGGGGACTAGGTAGTCAGGCTCTTTGTTCTTCGCGCTCACATTCTTCGTCCTCACCATTTCTCTCCTGCAATTTCCATCACACGAACAAACTCAGCTTCTGCCATTTATATTCGTCTCCCTCTGTCACCTAACAGACTAACCCATGTCACTCTACCCTTGTCACTCAGTGTGAAACCCATGTCACCCATTATGAATCGGAAGCCTATTATAACCAATACCTCAAACCTCCTTCAATAGGACACCTACGACATCCACATATCCCAATTTCCACAGCTCGCCAATTCTCGTATTCCGCCTACCACAATACATTTACAAACCCTTCTCTCCAAATTGGAAACCCCTGTCACCCAATGTCAAACCCCTGTCACCCAATTCGAACCTCAAACCACCAATTTCCCCTATCCATAGTTCCCCGACCGTTGCCCTAACCCATTCCGAAAACCACTGTCACCCAATTGGAAACCCTAACCACCGATTTCCCCTTTCCATACCCGAAAACCACCCATGCCACCACCACCCACCATTATCCAAACAATAAAACCACCACCCCGACCCACCATTCAGGCCGCCATTGCCCTAACCCCTTCACCCACTGCTTCCCCCGACCCACACCCGCGCACAATACCACCAAAGGGAGAAGAGTAAAAGGGCGTACCTGATTTATGTCGTGTCTGGTGTACTTTCCGGCGACGGTGGACCTGTCCGCTCTCTCTCCTGTGTTGTTCCTCTCTCGAACCGGCGTCTCTGCAACTGCCGAAGAAGAAACCGCCCTCTGTATCTCTCCCTTTCTATGTCTCGCTGCAACTGCCGATGAAGATGAAGAAGCCTCTCTCTCTTTGCTATCGGTGTGTTTTCAAACGGGAGAGAGATATGTGATTGGATTAGCATTTATTAACACTCCCCCTATTTCTCCTTCCCGCCCTCTCTCTCTTCACTAGGCAATGATGCCTCTAATTTAATTTTCTTTTTTTTTTTTTGGCCAACTTTACATATGATAGCCGGTGCGCGGGTGTGGGTTTACCGTGACATTTTTGCAAATTTGCGCTTAAAATGACATTCTTGCAAAATTTTCTAAAATGCTGGTATTTTTGCAAAGTTTTTTGAAATTGTGGTATTTAGTACTATTTCCTGAATGTAAAATTGTTTTAGGTGTAAAATTTGCTTAAGGTGTAAAATTTTGACATTTAGTGTGAACCCGGACACGCGGGCCTGTTTTCAAAAAATAAACCAGGTTGAATCGGCAAAAAAATAAAAACCCTTCTTTCTCAGCCTTTCCCATCCTCATACTTTCCATGGCTCCCCTCGCCTCTCCTACTCGCTCGCTGCTTAAGACCCGGGCTGTTAGCCCAGCCTTGCCACTCCTCTGGTGAAACTCCGCCTCTTGTTCCTTCGAAAATCGTTCCCTCTATTCCCTTTCCATTCTTCTTCTTCTTCCCATGTACAACGATCTCGATTTGGCCCATGGAGAATCAGGCTCCGATTCTGACTACGAAAACCTATTCGGTTTCTCCTTGGTGGAGTTGCTAGGCCGATAGAGGTTCCTTGGGATAAACATCGCCGGATTCGTATCCGATTTGTGTGTGATTGTCGCCAGAAATCCCAGATAAAGTCTTGAATTTATGTGCGATTGTCCAAGGTGATTGGTGAGTGCTTCAATTCCTTTGCACTTCTCTCTTATCATAGATTAGCAATTGTAGTTCTGGATTGAGGAGGAAGAGGACGGGCTCACGTGACATATTTATTTTTCTGACAGAGAATTGTTGGTCTCTCTTTGGAGTTTGATTTTGGTATTTGCCTACTGTTTTTTTTTTTTTGTTGAATGGAAGCACTTGTGTGTGTTGTTGGATTGAAATGCAGTACCACTACGAATTTTAATGTAGGTGTTCTTATTATGGCTGTGTGTGTTTGTTTGGATGTAATCAGGGAGGTTAAAATTTTGCAATGTGGAGCTACGTGTGTTTGTTTGGTTGTTTGTTATTGCATCTTACTTTGACTTCTCATAATTGATGCTAATCTAGTTAGTTTCCCTTGTTTACACATGTACTCCGACCACTACTTGCATCCAAGAGAACATATGTCAAATATGGCAATTTCTACTATTTTGATACTTGATATTTGCTATTGTTCTTGAAAGTTGAATTGTTATTGTATTTGGTTAAAATAAATGTGTCCTGGATCATCGTACATGCAGGTTCCAAATTTCTCAGTTAGCATGTTCCAAATTTCCAATATCATCGTACATCCAGAAATATAAAAAATTGACAAGTCTACCTTTTAAAGATCCAGCAGAAAGAGGAAAAGGAAAATGGTTGGCAAAAGTCATGATTCAGGAATCAGGATTATAATGACTAGAAGAGCAAGTTCTTGCCATATTTTGTCCAGAATGAAGAGTCTTTAACCAAGGAGAGAAAGAATGACAAGTTGTGTTAGAAGCATACAAGGCTCACCTTTGACGAGGAGAGATCCATATGCTATGGCAGCACCAGCATGTCCCTGCAAACATTTTAAGAATAAAGATTATCTTTAGCTTTAAGTATCTTAACAGACGCATTCCTGATTAAGGGATATGCTATGACATCCATGATCTATATCAGCCAACTGAGTTCACTAACTTCTATGCGTCTCTATGGAAAGTCCATAATGTAAAGGCAGTGTCTTGTTTGACACAGTCCCCGGTCAGATAAACAGCACCTAAAAGATATAGAGCCCCTGGATGAAGGTGGTGATATGGAGAATAAGCAGCTAACGATCAAAGGTACATTGCTTCTAGTGTTCTATTTTAACAGTCATCCAGTCAAAGGTCAAAGTACCTGTTCAACAACCTTCTCAATAAAATGCTTGTTGAGCTGATTCAACATAGTCATTCTGTTGAAGGCAAATAAGAAAAGCGGATTTCAAAATATAGACGGTATCAAACATAAGAAGTAGCTCGGAATATCAGGGACTAGGAATGAGTAATAGATTGTTTTAAATTTAATTCCCGCACAAAGAAAGATGGATATGACCTTCCCGAATCAGGAAAGGAAATGAATATATATTATAGGTCAATGATGCACCCCTAAATTGATTGGACATAATTCATTATTAGAATTGTAAAAAAATCCAGAAGCCAGGAACAAAATTTAGTAACATATGTCATAATCTCATGCTTTCTATACTGTCATTCAGTTTACAAGTCCAAAAACAGGTGTACACAGTACACACTACGTGCTTGTATCCTGGATTGCTTGTGTTGTGTTCTTCTGTAAATCTGAATGATTCTCATCCACTATTCTTGACTCTCTGTAGATGGATATAAGAAGCTTGTCTAAAGAGATGGCCCCTGCTAACTGTGGTAAAAGTGATCTCTGCTAACTCATTTTTCCAAGAGCTGATGGTTGTAGCTTGGTAACTACCTGTATAGTGAGTTGATCTTGTTGTGTTTGTGTGAATGATGAGAAAAATCATTAATTAGGATCAATTCAGTGCAAATTATTTGATTAGTTCTTCTCCTTTTATACGTCTCTCTCCATTTTCATTTGGTTCTGCTTACTAATTATTTATGGTCTTTGATTTCCGTGAAGAATTTACTAGTGTAATGTTTCAGCATAGATGAAACTATTTACTAGGGCTGTTACTTGAGCCGAGTAGCTCGAGCTCGGCTCGGACTCGGCTCGAAAAAAGCTCGACTCGGGCTCGCTCGAATTAAATATGAGCCAAGCTTGAGCAGAATTCTGAGCTCGAGCTCGGCTCGAGTAGCTCGTATAGCTCATTTTATGGGTGAAATTACAGTTCTCCCCTATGTTTTATTTAACCCCATGTAAATAAGTTTTATTTAACCCCTTGTAAATAGGGCATATATCTCATTTCGTAGGTGAAATTACAGTTCTGTCCCTAGGTTTTATTTAACCTCTTCGTCTAAAGAGTCTGTCAGCCGTTTTGCCTTTTGGGCTCCATTCACTTTAAATCACAGATCTACATTTTGTGAGTAGCTCGAGCTCGACTCGGCTCGGCTCGAGAAAATGAGGCTCGAGCTCGAGCTCGGCTCGTTTGTAAACGAGCCGAGCTTGAACACCCACTACTTGAGCTCGTTAGCTCGTATATCAGCCCTACTATTTACTAGTGTAATTGTTTATTAGGGTCAATATTGATTGTTTTCTGAAGTTTTTGCACTAAATCATATTAGCTCAAAATGGTAGAGCAATGTGCCTACGCACAATATGCGGGTTCAAATCCCGCATAGGCTATCTATGTTTATCGCTTGCAAGTACTATGTTTCTCTTCATGAATAAGAGTATAAGGTGCAAAAATAAAATTTTAATGTGCAAATATAAGAAGATAAAGTGCAAAAATAAGATTGTAATGTGCACATTTAGAATACAAGTGTGCAAAAGTAAGATATAATTGTGCAGATTTAAACTACAATTGTGCAAAAAGTAAGATACAATTGTGCAGATTTAGAATGCAATTGTGCAGATTTAGAATACAAGTGTGCAAAAGTAAGATACAATTATGCAGATTTAGAATACAATTGTGCAAAAGTAAGACATAATATGTTTTTAAGCCTATTAGCTCAAAATGATAGAGCAATGTGCCACACACAAAGATGAGAATTCAAATCTCATATAGGCTATTTATGGTTGTATTTTTTTGTACCCGTTCATGAATAAGTTTACAAAGTGCAAGAATAAAGTGATAAAGTGCATATATAAGAAGATAAAGTGCAAGAATAAGAAGATAAAGTGCAAGAATAATAACATGAAGTGTATGAATAAGACTATGTAGTGCACAATTAAGATTATAAAGTGCATAAATTAATAAAATGATAAAGTTCAAGATTAAAATGAAGTGCATGAATAATAACATGAAGTGCACATTTAAGATTAGAAAGGGCATAAATAAAATGATAAAGTGCAAGAATAAAATGATGAAGTGTATGAATAATGATATGAAGTGCATAAATAAGATTATGTAGTGCACAATTAAGGCTATAATGTGCAAAAATAAGATGATAAAATGCAAGAATAAAATAATTAAGTGCACAATTAAGATTCTAAAGTGTATAAATAAAATGATATTGATGCGGGACCATCCAAGACACCATCTTCGGACACATCTATACTTGAGGATGGACCTATGATTCAAGCTCATGAGAATGAAGTCATCCTCAAGAAGAAGAAGAAGGCTCCACCATGGGAGAAGGTCCAAAGGTGCAAGCTTGATTAATGACGTTTTAGATTCGTTCAGGATATTTGACAGCTTTTCGACGTCTCAGTAAAATGAGTCGTACGGATTCAATATTAATCGGATTGGATCGTGCCATACCTTGTTGGAACGAGGACGAAGAGACCTACAACTTTTATGTTGAAGGTTTTTCCAGATTCGACCTAGAGCTTGGCCGAAATCCACATTCTTTGAGCTGTCGCTGGTTTTGACGGGATTTTATTAATTCTTGAACATTATAGTATTTCCTATTTTAGCAACTTTCTTACTTAAGTTATTTTAGGTAATTTAGAGGTTATTTTATTTAATTACTTAAGTATTCTTTTTATCTTCTAGCTTTACTAGAATCGGCCCAAAACAGCCTTTAAGGCCTATATAAGTCGATTCCTCCTTTGTAATTCAGTTGGATTTCATGGAATAGAAAAGCTCTCTTTTTGTGTTGAAACACAATGAGTGGTTGTCGATTGAATAGAGTTGTGCTCTTCAATTGAGAATTGGTATCGTTTCAGCTTGGTTTGCTTTGTGTTCATCAACTTCGCAAGACTTGGTGATCCTAGTATCCACAAGCCTCCTCCTTGTGCCTCCAAGTTGTCCGCTTGGTTGTGTATGGTTGCAGAGGCGGGTTATATAGTCATTGGTATTGGTTCCTACCTTCTACCAAAGTCTGAGGTCTCTATCTTGTTCTATATAGATCGCATCGGTCCTTATCAGGTCGTGTCTTTCAATTCTTGTTAATTATTTTCGAGTCTTGGTAGTTTCTTTAGAGTCTTTGCTGCGTTCTTTAACTTCTTGATTGATCTTGCAGATTTCTTGATCGATTCTTGAAGTGATCTTGCTGCGTCCTTTGTTTCTTGCGTCATTCCTGAGTCTTTCTTTGAGTTTCTTGCTTGTTGTCGAAGATCGGACCATCTCACGGCTAACCCCGTATCAAATTGGCATCAGATCTTTGGTTTCCGACATCAAGATTGAGTCTTTTTGTTTTCCTAAACACAAAAACACAAAAATAGAGTCAGTCTTTTGTTTGGTTATTTACTTCTTGCATTCTTTATTGATTCTTGCACTAATCTCGAGTTTGTGATTGTTTGTGGTTGCATAGCCTAAACACAAAGCCTAGCCGAGACCGTGGAGTGGACCAAAGTGGTGCGCAATCCCCTTGTGCAGCACCTAAGTCGGCGGCAATACCCTTGTCCCCATAGTCACAGCTTGGTCGACATCACATAACACAAGAGAAAACCCTTGTTTGTTGCTCTTTTCTATCTTTGAAATATTTGATCTATCTATATCTATTTCCATATTATCTATTGCCTATATATATTCTGATTTTTGGTGGATTTAATTTATTTTATCTATCAAATATCTATTAAGGCATAAGATAGATCCACGTTCCTATTTTATCAAAAGGGTTGCCTATATATATTTATCTTTAGGGCTGGAATTTATCTTTTCACCATTAGTTTTCAGAATTTTCGAGTCCTCCTCTTGCATTAAGTCTTTCTTGCATTAGTATAAAAAAAATCAAATTAAAAAAAAAAGAGATTTATCTTGGACCTAGGAGGATAAAATTCACTAGGGGTAAAAGTAAGTCAAAAAAAAAAAGAGGAAAGAGTTGTTTGATCTAGTGCAAGAAAGCTCCAAGGACCAAAATTGGTGATTTCTACAGCCTTAATCAACAACCCTATCCCCAAACACATACCTCCACAAAATTGAAACCCTACCTTGCAACTACAACATCCTAACTTAAAGGTTTTCAATCAAAAGGGGTAAATTTCCATATTTTCTTAGTTTTTCTTTTATTTCTCTTTAATTCCAGCTTTGTCGAGTTGTTGTTTGTGTTGTGTCGAGTACTTCTCCCCGAGATCGAGTGCTCTTTGTGTGTCTATAGCTTCTGTCGAGCACTTTACCACTGATTTCGAGTGCTTGTTGCTTGTGTCGAGTACACTAGACCCCTGTTGAGTGTTCTCTTGGCCACATCGAGTGCTGCAAAATCTGAGTAGAGTTGATCCTTGCTACTGTCGAGTTTTGTTTGTGCTTGGATCGAGTTGTTTGCTTACATCGAGTTCTCCACAGCCTTTGTCGAGTTCTCTTGGTTGTTTGTTTCATTCATTCTCTTCATTTGCATACTTTGATTATTAAGTTCTTTTGCTTGGTTGTTGATTTGCCCAAACCGGATTGCCCTAGCAAGCGTGACATATCAATCTGAGAGGGAGTGTGAGCGAAACACAATTGTGAGCTGTTTATAATTTTTACTAATCTTAACATAGTTCCTTGTTTCTTTTCTCTTTGTTGCAATGTCTAACAATCAGGTTAACAATGAGAACAACCCCATCAATGAGGGTAACTCGAGTGCTACCGTGACACCCGAGCAGTTCAACACGTTGGCAACCAATATGGCCACAATTGCAGAAACCTTGGCTGCACTACAAGCCAAGATGGCGGCTTTGGAGAACTCTCAGCCTAGTGGTTCAAACACCATGGGTGGCCAGCAGGAGCAAAGGCGTGAAGAGCCGCCTCGCGATGAAAGGGAAGTCGTTAATCCTAAACCTAACCCTAATCTTAATGTGAATAATCCTTTATTTAATGAAAACAATTATCCACGAGGTGGGAGAAACGAAAGGAATAATGAGTTTGTTCATGTGCAGGGCCAAGGACAAGGAAGGGGAAGAGGACGCGGCTACCAAGAGTAGTTCTATTACTCGGAGCACGATGTTGACTTCCAAGAGGATGATCATTGGGAGCAACGTCCTAGGCGAAATGATAGAGGAGGTCGATACCACTATCGAGCACCAAGAGAGCCTGCGCAAGATGGCATAGGTAAGGTCAAGGTAAAGATCCCTCAATTTGATGGTAACAACAATCCAGATGCATATATTGATTGGGAAACTAAAATGGATCGAATATGGAATTGTCATAACTTCTCTGAACATAAAAAGGTGCAATTAGCTTCTTTAGAATTTCAAGGGTTCGCTTTAATTTGGTGGGATAGTCTGAATAAAGAAAGAAGAAGAGCCCTTGATGCGCCTATCGCTTCTTGGAACCAATTCAAAGCACAAATGAGAAGTAGGTTTGTTCCCCAACACTACTCTACAGAGCTTAGACAACGACTAGAAAACCTTAGACAAGGTAATAAAAGTGTTGAGGAAACCTTTAATGCAATGCAAGAAACCATGGCTAGAGCTAATGTAGTTGAAAATGATGAAGATACCAATGCTAGGTTTCTTAGAATATTGCACCCCGCCTTAGCTCATGAAATTGATTACGTTCCTTATTCTACGCCTACTGAACTTTTACATTTAGTTATGAAAGTAGAAAGGAATGCTAGATACAGGAGCCAAGGTGGTAAAATGTCGAGTGGGCAACCCCAAAGGTGGCGCCAAGACCATGTGCAGCAGCCCCAAGGGAGGTTTGATGGCGGCTCAAGGGAGAGAGTAAGTCAGCCCCAGGGAAGAGGTGAATATCGAGCACCCCAACAGCCCCTCGACAAGGGTAAATCGCCATGGAATGGACGTGAATCGTTTGGGGCATCTACTGGCCCTAAAGGGAGTAATCCTAACTCTTCTACTTTTGAACCTCTGTACATTCCTTGCTTTATATGCCAAGGTAGAGGACATGTTATGAAGGATTGCCCAAATAAGAAAACTCTCATGATTAATCACCTAGGCGATAATGAATCTGAAATTTCTAGTGATAAACATGATGAGCATGTTAATAATGATCAAGATCTTAGTTTACTTGCCTCTAAAGGTGTTTGCATTGAATATGAGCATGATATTTCTTTGATTGATAGTAATGTTTTAAGTGTTCAACCTATTCTTTGTGATGATAATCAAAGAGAAGATTTGTGCTTAGAAAAAGGCAAAGTTTCTAATATGATCATTGATGGTGAAAATTCTTCTAATATTGCTAGCCTTGAATTAATTGAAAATCCAGCCTTGAAAAAGGATGAAAATTTGCTAGCATTAGATGGAAACTTAGGGATTAATGACCAAGCCAAAGTGCATTTAAGTTAGAACATCATGAAGTTGATATGAAACCTGAATTATGCACTAATAAAGTTTCTTTTCTTGATTTTGTAGTGAGCTCTACTGGCCTACAAGTTGACGAAGCTGTGATCAAAACCATCAAGGAGTGGTCAATCCCTACATCAATCGGTCTTGAGATGAGTTTCCATGGGCATGAGGTTTTCGATCCAGGAGCCCGTGTGGATGCATTTGCGGAATCATATTCGACCTTGGATTCGAGGACGAATCCTTTTCAAGAAAGGGAGATTGATGCGGGACCATCCAAGACACCACCTTCGGACACATCTATACTTGAGGATGGACCTATGATTCGAGCTCATGAGAATGAAGCCATCTTCAAGAGGAAGAAGAAGGCTCCACCATGGGAGAAGGTCCAAAGGTGCAAGCTTGATTAATGACGTTTTAGATTCGTTCAGGATATTTGACAGCTTTTTGACGTCTCAGTAAAATGAGTCATACGGATTCAATATTAATCGGATTGGATCGTACCATACCTTGTTGGAACGAGACGAAGAGACCTACAACTTTGTTGTTGAAGGTTTTTCCAGATTCGACCTAGAGCTTGGCCGAAATCCACATTCTTTGAGATGTCGCTGGTTTTGACGGGATTTTATTAATTCTTGAACATTATAGTATTTCCTATTTTAGCAACTTTCTTACTTAAGTTATTTTAGGTAATTTAGAGTGTTGAGGGGTTAAATTTGTTGATTTATTTTTGTCAAATATATGGGAGCTATAAGCTTCGAAGTTAGATCTCTTTCTTAAAAAAAAAAAGAAGAAGTTAGATCTCTGATTTTTATGTTTGGCATGTTAATGGGAATTTGTCCACATCAGGCCCAAGCCCACAGCCCAGAGCCACGTGATTAAAATCAGTCCAAAAAGGTCAAAACCCTAAATATATATATAAAGAAAAAAAAATTAAAAAATGAGGAAAGGATAAAAAAAACTGCTGAGAATGTGCAGTTTGTCAATCGTGCTCAGTGGGCAGTTATTCAATAGGCCGGTAACCGCTCTTGGCCATCTCCTATAAGTAGGAGCTGGGAAATCGGAGAAGGCCCTAAACAAAGCACAGAGTAAAGTGCAGAGAGAAAGAAAGTGAAAGGAGAGAGTGAAAGGAGAGTGCAGAGTGCAGAGAGAGTGAAAGGAGAGTGCAGAGTGCAGAGAGAGTGTTGTAGAGTGAAAAGAAAGAGAGGTTCCGGCTGTTGTTGAAGACCAGTGTTCAAACAAAAGGTAGAAGCTTGCATCTGTTTATTTTTTTGTTTGATTCTGCAGGTGAAAAAACGATGAAGAGGTCACTGCAAAGTATTAGCGGCTCGAGAGTTTAGTCTCTCGTCGCTACCCTGGCTCAGCGGCTCGAGAGTTTAGTCTCTTGTCGCTACCCCCGATCCCGACGTGGATCGATTCATGGCGCCGAAAGGCTGCCGGATTTTCCGCGGAGGGTTTCAACTATTGTTTTGTCTACTTGCTTGGAAAACAACAAGAAAAAGGAGGCTCCTAGTGGACAGATGCAAACAGGGGTCTCCCAAGCAATTGTTAAACCACATGACAAGGATCATGGCCTCTCAATCAGGCCTGAAATGGATGGTTTCAAAGGCTGAAAATAAAAAAAATGTGTTGAAGTGAACTTCTGACTTGATACAAAATTGACGTCACGGGAGATTAAACTATCACTCTTGCCATTTCTGGTATAGCAGGACTTGACTCAAAACAAAGAAAAAGTGAAATCGCAAGTGCTTCCTATGCCAATTTCAGCCTTACCAACTTTAAAGAGGGGGTGGTTTAGTTGGGATCCTGATATGCGATATATTATATAGCGCATTTAGTAGTTTTTGTCATCATTTACATGTCATTGTGAGAGATATTTGTATGAACCTGGTGATTCGGAACCTGTTGAAGAAGTTGAAGAAATCATAGGATCATGCAAGTTATAGAAGAGTTGAAGTGAACAAATTCGGAAGCAGCTGGAATCTGGTGAGCTGGCGCAGCCGCGCTGTTACTGACGTGCCCGCGCTGCTAGGAGGGAGTATCTGCGTCGTTGCATCAGAGAGAAGTAGCAAGACAATTCACTGACGCGCCCGCGCTGCTACTGGCGCGCCCGCGTCAGTCCCTGGAGACGGATTCTTATCCGATTTTCCCCTATCTTATTAGTTTTTAATATTATATTTTTACGGGATGTTAAACCCTTTTAATTAGGTTATATTATTGCTGAGAATGAGCCGGTTGTTTTAGGTTATTTTTCCAGAGACGTATTTTCTTTTCCATCATCTCACAAACCCTATGGAGAACTAACTCTCCTTTGTTACACTTGGTTCTTTGAAGCCTTCGATTGATTTGGTTGTGAGTATTTTACTCTTGTTCGTCCTTTGTTAATTGTTTCGATCTCCTGAGCTTATTGCTTGATTGCTTATTATTGGTTAATCTGGATTGATCACCTAGGTTTATCGATACTAGTCATATTGCTAGGGTTTCCAATTCCAGGTTTGGGGTTGTAGATTCATTGTAGCAAACACAATCGTCATACGCAGGTTGCTTGTGGTAGATTGTGAAGGAGATTCGATTACAGGCTATTTTAACGGGTTGTTAGAATCGCTTGTATCTCATTATAATTCATGTTTGAATGCTATCGCTTTATTATTCGGTGAAGGTTTCCCCTTGTAATTTGGTGATAAGTGCTTTTAGGACTGGTAGGACTAAAAGCTATTACATGATCTGAATTGAGAACAATTACTGGACATTAGAACTTGAGACTCATAGAATGTGATGATGAACCATCTCAATTGTTGTGCGGATAATTACCTGGTGTGATACTTTTCCATCATATATTCGCAACCTCTTATTGCAACTTGTTCGGTCACTATCGCTTACACACAAAACTCCCCCTTGAATTGGTTACTTTTGGGTAATAATACTTGCTCTTACAATTGATTCTGTTTCCCTGTGGGTTCGACCCTAACTTACCTACTATACTTGTTATAGTTTGCATCTTAGGAATTTACTTTGATTTGGCATAACGACTTTAGGCCTGTCAAATTTGGCGCCGTTGCCGGGGAAACGGATTATCTTTGTTCTTGTTTGTCTTATTACCTGTTTGGGTGCGAACCTCTTGCATGGTTCGCACTCGTGCTACTGATCCCCATCTTGTTGATTTTGATTGGGAAATTGACAGGACATACCACCGCCGCCTTAGAGAACAATTACTGGACATTAGAACTTGAGACTCATAGAATGCGATGATGAACCATCTCAATTGTTGTGCGGATAATTACCTGGTGTGATACATTTCCATCATATATTCGCAACCTCTTATTGCAACTTGTTCGGTCACTATTGCTTACACACAAAACTCCCCCTTGAATTGGTTACTTTTGGGTAATAATACTTGCTCTTACAATTGATTCTGTTTCCCTGTGGGTTCGACCCTAACTTACCTACTATACTTGTTATAGTTTGCATCTTAGGAATTTACTTTGATTTGGCATAACGACTTTAGGCCTGTCAAATTTGGCGTCGTTCCCGGGGAGAGGATTACTCTCGCCACTATCCACCCCCTCAGTGAGTCCTTCTGTTTTCTTTCTCCCTACTTATTTCTGTCTTCTTTCACATTGAGGACAATGCTTCATTCAAGTATGGGGGAGGGAAAGGATTTACATATCTTGTACATATTTCATTTCCGCATTATTTTTGTACAGATTTTGCACTTGTTATTCTAAAAAGAAAATCTTGTACATATTTCATTTCCGCATTATTTTTGTACAGATTCTGCACTTGTTATTCTAAAAAGAAAAAAAAAAAGAAAAAAAAAAAAGCAATCAAAATCCTGGGATGAGTTGAAAACCCGAAAGGGCGACTCAGGCAAAAAGCAGGTAGTCTGGCGAGCTTTAGGCTTTGGCAATATGAGACTTGAGGGAAGTGAGAATGTTTATGTGAGTACCATCTTTGAAAAAAAAAATGAGTGGCTTGGTGAAAACCCCAAAAGGGCGCCTTGGCAAGATGAGAGTTTACTTTGAGTGTTTAGGATTGATCTCTTGGCGAAGGCGACATAAGAAGTGGAGTGATAAGGAGGTTTTCGGGTAGGCCACTGGGAGCTATAAGGTGTAGATGGTTGAGATATAATTGTAAGACTCATTTCCTATTTTGATTGTCTTTTGTGCTGATTGTTGAGATGGTGGAAACTACTAGTACTTAGTGTTCATTTTCCTTGTACTGTCTGTGAACCTTTGAGATTTATGGTGAGAGTAGGCTTAGCTTCTATGCTTACTCGGGACGAGTAAAGGTTTAAGTATGGGGGAATTTGATATGCGATATATTATATAGCGCATTTAGTAGTTTTTGTCATCATTTACATGTCATTGTGAGAGATATTTGTATGAACCTGGTGATTCGGAACCTGTTGAAGAAGTTGAAGAAATCATAGGATCATGAAAGTTATAGAAGAGTTGAAGTGAAGAAATTCGGAAGCAGCTGGAATCTGGTGAGCTGGCGCGGCCGCGCTGTTACTGACGCGCCCGCGCTGCTAGGAGGGAGTACCTGCGTCGTTGCATCAGAGAGAAGTAGCAAGACAATTCACTGACGCGCCCGCGCTGCTACTGGCGCGCCCGTGTCAGTCCCTGGAGACGGATTCTTATCCGATTTTCCCCTATCTTATTAGTTTTTAATATTATATTTTTACGGGATGTTAAACCCTTTTAATTAGGTTATATTATTGCCGAGAATGAGCCGGTTGTTTTAGGTTATTTTTCCAGAGACGTATTTTCTTTTCCATCATCTCACAAACCCTATGGAGAACTAACTCTCCTTTGTTACACTTGGTTCTTTGAAGCCTTCGATTGATTTGGTTGTGAGTATTTTACTCTTGTTCGTCCTTTGTTAATTGTTTCGATCTCCTGAGCTTATTGCTTGATTGCTTATTATTGGTTAATCTGGATTGATCACCTAGGTTTATCGATACTAGTCATATTGCTAGGGTTTCCAATTCCAGGTTTGGGGTTGTAGATTCATTGTAGCAAACACAATCGTCATACGCAGGTTGCTTGTGGTAGATTGTGAAGGAGATTCGATTACAGGCTATTTTAACGGGTTGTTAGAATCGCTTGTATCTCATTATAATTCATGTTTGAATGCTATCGCTTTATTATTCGGTGAAGGTTTCCCCTTGTAATTTGGTGATAAGTGCTTTTAGGACTGGTAGGACTAAAAGCTATTACATGATCTGAATTGAGAACAATTACTGGACATTAGAACTTGAGACTCATAGAATGTGATGATGAACCATCTCAATTGTTGTGCGGATAATTACCTGGTGTGATACTTTTCCATCATATATTCGCAACCTCTTATTGCAACTTGTTCGGTCACTATCGCTTACACACAAAACTCCCCCTTGAATTGGTTACTTTTGGGTAATAATACTTGCTCTTACAATTGATTCTGTTTCCCTGTGGGTTCGACCCTAACTTACCTACTATACTTGTTATAGTTTGCATCTTAGGAATTTACTTTGATTTGGCATAACGACTTTAGGCCTGTCAAATTTGGCGCCGTTGCCGGGGAAACGGATTATCTTTGTTCTTGTTTGTCTTATTACCTGTTTGGGTGCGAACCTCTTGCATGGTTCGCACTCGTGCTACTGATCCCCATCTTGTTGATTTTGATTGGGAAATTGACAGGACATACCACCGCCGCCTTAGAGAACAATTACTGGACATTAGAACTTGAGACTCATAGAATGCGATGATGAACCATCTCAATTGTTGTGCGGATAATTACCTGGTGTGATACATTTCCATCATATATTCGCAACCTCTTATTGCAACTTGTTCGGTCACTATTGCTTACACACAAAACTCCCCCTTGAATTGGTTACTTTTGGGTAATAATACTTGCTCTTACAATTGATTCTGTTTCCCTGTGGGTTCGACCCTAACTTACCTACTATACTTGTTATAGTTTGCATCTTAGGAATTTACTTTGATTTGGCATAACGACTTTAGGCCTGTCAAATTTGGCGTCGTTCCCGGGGAGAGGATTACTCTCGCCACTATCCACCCCCTCAGTGAGTCCTTCTGTTTTCTTTCTCCCTACTTATTTCTGTCTTCTTTCACATTGAGGACAATGCTTCATTCAAGTATGGGGGAGGGAAAGGATTTACATATCTTGTACATATTTCATTTCCGCATTATTTTTGTACAGATTTTGCACTTGTTATTCTAAAAAGAAAATCTTGTACATATTTCATTTCCGCATTATTTTTGTACAGATTCTGCACTTGTTATTCTAAAAAGAAAAAAAAAAAAGAAAAAAAAAAAGCAATCAAAATCCTGGGATGAGTTGAAAACCCGAAAGGGCGACTCAGGCAAAAAGCAGGTAGTCTGGCGAGCTTTAGGCTTTGGCAATATGAGACTTGAGGGAAGTGAGAATGTTTATGTGAGTACCATCTTTGAAAAAAAAAATGAGTGGCTTGGTGAAAACCCCAAAAGGGCGCCTTGGCAAGATGAGAGTTTACTTTGAGTGTTTAGGATTGATCTCTTGGCGAAGGCGACATAAGAAGTGGAGTGATAAGGAGGTTTTCGGGTAGGCCACTGGGAGCTATAAGGTGTAGATGGTTGAGATATAATTGTAAGACTCATTTCCTATTTTGATTGTCTTTTGTGCTGATTGTTGAGATGGTGGAAACTACTAGTACTTAGTGTTCATTTTCCTTGTACTGTCTGTGAACCTTTGAGATTTATGGTGAGAGTAGGCTTAGCTTCTATGCTTACTCGGGACGAGTAAAGGTTTAAGTATGGGGGAATTTGATATGCGATATATTATATAGCGCATTTAGTAGTTTTTGTCATCATTTACATGTCATTGTGAGAGATATTTGTATGAACCTGGTGATTCGGAACCTGTTGAAGAAGTTGAAGAAATCATAGGATCATGAAAGTTATAGAAGAGTTGAAGTGAAGAAATTCGGAAGCAGCTGGAATCTGGTGAGCTGGCGCGGCCGCGCTGTTACTGACGCGCCCGCGCTGCTAGGAGGGAGTACCTGCGTCGTTGCATCAGAGAGAAGTAGCAAGACAATTCACTGACGCGCCCGCGCTGCTACTGGCGCGCCCGTGTCAGTCCCTGGAGACGGATTCTTATCCGATTTTCCCCTATCTTATTAGTTTTTAATATTATATTTTTACGGGATGTTAAACCCTTTTAATTAGGTTATATTATTGCCGAGAATGAGCCGGTTGTTTTAGGTTATTTTTCCAGAGACGTATTTTCTTTTCCATCATCTCACAAACCCTATGGAGAACTAACTCTCCTTTGTTACACTTGGTTCTTTGAAGCCTTCGATTGATTTGGTTGTGAGTATTTTACTCTTGTTCGTCCTTTGTTAATTGTTTCGATCTCCTGAGCTTATTGCTTGATTGCTTATTATTGGTTAATTTGGATTGATCACCTAGGTTTATCGATACTAGTCATATTGCTAGGGTTTCCAATTCCAGGTTTGGGGTTGTAGATTCATTGTAGCAAACACAATCGTCATACGCAGGTTGCTTGTGGTAGATTGTGAAGGAGATTCGATTACAGGCTATTTTAACGGGTTGTTAGAATCGCTTGTATCTCATTATAATTCATGTTTGAATGCTATCGCTTTATTATTCGGTGAAGGTTTCCCCTTGTAATTTGGTGATAAGTACTTTTAGGACTGGTAGGACTAAAAGCTATTACATGATCTGAATTGAGAACAATTACTGGACATTAGAACTTGAGACTCATAGAATGCGATGATGAACCATCTCAATTGTTGTGCGGATAATTACCTGGTGTGATACTTTTCCATCATATATTCGCAACCTCTTATTGCAACTTGTTCGGTCACTATCGCTTACACACAAAACTCCCCCTTGAATTGGTTACTTTTGGGTAATAATACTTGCTCTTACAATTGATTCTGTTTCCCTGTGGGTTCGACCCTAACTTACCTACTATACTTGTTATAGTTTGCATCTTAGGAATTTACTTTGATTTGGCATAGCGACTTTAGGCCTGTCAGATCCTCAAATCTAAAATTTCCTACTCCCTCCGTTCTTTAATGTTTAACATTATACTATTCATGCACGTTATTTAAGGTACTAAAAACTATATAAAATATTAATTTTTAAAAAAAATTTTAAAATAATTTCATACTTATTAGTAATAAGTATAATATTCTTTAAAAAGATTGAATAAAAAATTAATATTTTATATAATTTTTATCTTTCTAAAAATACGTGCAGAATTGAAAATGACAAATATTAAGGAACGGAGGGAGTATTAGCTAACACCCACAAATCCAGAATCAAAGCCAGCTCACAATATGAGTAACACAAGCCAGAGAGGTAAATTAAACCTGTTATCTCAGCATCTCAGCATATCAGACAACCTGTGATCCTAAATAAATTCAATACAAAGGATTGGGGGCAGAGCCTAATCAAAGAAAATGTGGTGAGCCACCAACAAGTGATTTCTCTCATTTAGTCCCAAATTAATGAGCCAAAATCAGTATTCCAGCCTCAAGTCACAAAATTTTGAGGCAAACAAAAATTCACTAAAGTTAAACAAACCTGTCGAATTTGGTCCGTAGCTTCTTCAAACACTTTCTGACGGTCGGATTTGCTCTAAAAAAAACTCCTGGTGCAGTCAATTACAGTTGCGGGTAGAAGCTGGCTCACCATTTTCCCGTGAGCCATGGTTGAAACCGGCGCACTATGTTCAAGCCTTGCCAAATTTAAATCGAATACGGTCAAGATTCGAATGTCAAAGAGCAAATTCAATATAAGAGGAGGGGAAAGCTAATTTGACAAACAAATGGAAGGCTTTAATTTGGGGAAACAATTGAAATTGACTGGGTTTCAAAACAAACCTGAACTGCCTTTGCCATGGCTCTCCTCGACTCCTTCCCAGTGCTCTCGGCTACCTTCGTCTCCTCCCGGTGGCCAGGAACGCATCGGATCTAGGCTCACCCGCCCCGAGCAGTTGTGATTGAAGCTCGTCCGGGCTTGGCTCCTACTAATCCGGTTGGATTTGGGCTCCCACCACCCAAAATCGCTCACTAAAGTCCACCTTGGTCATGAATTTGGGGGGCATTTACCTTTGAGTCAGGTTAGAACTCCTTTTAGTTGCAGCCATGGAGGTTTCTTCGTGCTACTGATAAAAAAAAGGAAGGAGAATGTCAGAAGCAATAGCACAAGACAAAGAGTGACGTTGTAAAATTCTAAGCATAAACCAAGTGGGCCTAACCAAAATAAAATACTCCGTAAAAATGATAAATGTGGGCTAATCTGCCCATAGAAAATCATTGCATTTGTTAAATTTTGACTCAGCAAAATGAAAGCTAATAATTTATCTAATATACCCGTATATGCTTTCTTGGCATACTTGAAAAATTATGCCTAATTACATAACTCACCCACTAAAGTATACAAATTATGATTGGCACAAATTAGAAATTGAGTTTAACAAAAGTCATAAAGTTAAACTCATAAAATTTCATTGTCATTTTATTTTAGTGGGTCGGGTCTCAAATCGGTTCCTAAATAACAAAAACGGAGTCAAGAGCTTAAATCGAATTTTACTAAATTAAAATCGGTGCAGGTAGAACTACGTAAAGACTTGACGCCGGCAAAACGGCTACGTAGGTAACCTGATATTAAATATCAAAATATGTCGGGTACAGTCGCTAACCTCTAAATTCACTTTAAAAATGAAAATGAGGTTAAAATTAAAGTCAAATTAAATATATATAATTTTTCGTGTAAGTGATAGCCGTTGAGTTGGGAAACCCTTCCGAGAAGGTGTGCTCAATTTATTCGGGTGATACATGAGAAAATCTCATGCATATGATAGTGTGATTTATCTTAGGGCTACCCTTCCGAGAAGGTGGGTCCTAATACGATCCAATGATGCATGAAAATCCTAAAGATGCTAAAACACACAAACTCAAACATTCGGAACTACGTGAGGCTTGATTCTCTTCCAAGAGATACGTAGGCAACCCGCTAAAATTCGGGTGCAGCCCAAATCACCAAAACCAACAGAATCTTGGTATCGATACGACTTCGAATCAAGAGGATAACCAAAAGGGGTCGAACTCAAATTTTAAAAATCAAATAAAATATGTTGTACGATCATTGCGCATTTTTGTCCAACATATTTTTGGCACGCCCAGTGGGACCCTTTTTGCCTTTTCATCTCTTAGTTTTATTCGATGCTAAAGTTTGCTTATTTCTTTTGGTTGCAAGGAAAAATGGCACCAATCGCGACTGTGAACTTTGATGAGCTACCTGCTACTTTCATGGTGAAGGGAGGTCGCTGGATCAAGAGACGGTCGTTCGAAGTTCGCTTTGAGGTTAGTAAGGATTCCATCACTGCGAAGATCCCAGTCAAGAATGTTTTCGGAGCTCTGCCAGCCCCGGAGGATGAGAAAATCACCAACTCGGTGATTAGGTTTCCACTACCGGCCTCAAGCAAAGAAAGCACGAAGCTTAAAGGGTTCGCGAGTAATGGGGGCAAGAAAGCTAAGCCCGTGAATCTCGATGAAAAGAAAGTTTACAATCCATCAACCAGCAACAGGCTTGTGCTCTGTAAGGGTGCTAGCAATGTTGCCAGTCCGAGCGGCACAAAGCCCGGAGAAGGAGTTGTTCGAGGACCCACCATTCAAGTTATAAGAAAGAATGTTGGGACGGATGTGATTCCGGTCGTGCAATCTACACCCATGGCCAGGAAGGTGAGCAAGCCCAAGAGAAGAAGAGGGGAGAAAGTGTGGCTCCCAGCGCGGGAAGGCTGGGGGACTTCGCAAGTTAGCCCCATCCCCGGCGTTGGACCTGGCCAACGCAACCCTATGGAAGGCCGCCAAAGACCTCCTTGAGGCAAACAAGACTATCATCGCACGTCAAACCGCGAGCTCAAGCCATATTTTCTTTGGTTCAATTCCTTCCGATATGAACCATGTGGAACAAGTCATGGTTACCTCCTATTTGGAGGGAGAGGTCGAAGAAGGATCTGTAAAAAAGAGAGATCGGAAAGCCAAAGCTTCGAAGGTTAAAGTGTTGAAGCCTACGGAGCCTCAGAAGGATGTCCAAGCATCTTTTCAAGCTCATGAAAAAGGGAAAAGCATAGTGGTGCCAAGAAAAGCTACCTCACTCCCCATTTATATGGAGGGGTATGAAGGGCCAATGACAAGGTCAAGGTCTAAGACCACGTCATACGCCGGCGCGGTTACTCGTTCTCCAAGTCCGCCAGCTATACCAAAGAAGAAACAAAGCTCTCCCTTATATGGAGATTCAGATTCATTGTTTCATGAAGATGAGTTTCCGACGGAAGTTGCCAGCGGTATCGGATCAAATGATAGGTCCGAGGAGGAAGTTGAAAGCATGTCAGTGCTAGTTACCAGTGCCTCAACCGTTAAAGAGAAACTCCAGGAATTACAGAGAAAACTGGAAGAAAGAGAGGCTCAAATACAACTCCTCATGGATCAAATGCAACAACAAAATTCCGAAAACAGGCAAGAGCAAAGACGAGAGGAAAGTAGCTCCTCTATCTCTCCCCAAGAGATAAAGGAGTTAATTGCTCAAGGGATTCGGGAATTTAAGATCTCCCAAAGTCCGCCAGTGATCGGCTATAGAAAGCCATACCATGCGGATTATGATGCAATTCCTTTCCCTCCGCACTATCAAAGGCCGACTTTTGATAAATTTGACGGCATTCATGGTTCACCTCATGAGCATCTCGCCCATTTTTACTCCGGGTGCGGAGAAACTGCTTTAAGCGATCAATTGTTGATAAGGCAGTTTGTCCAATCGTTAAGAGGATCCGCGTTTACATGGTACACGCAGCTTCAGCCAGAGTCGATCCATACTTGGGATGACCTACAAAAGGAATTTCTTGCTCAATTTGTGAGCTCAAAGGCCAAAGTTTCCATCATGGATCTTGCAAATGCTCACTAGAGGCCAAATGAGTCTGCAATTGATTTCATTGCAAGATGGAGAAGCTTAAGGCTTCAATGCCCGGAAAAATTGAGTGAAGAAGCATGTGTGCAAATGTGCACTAACAACTTGATTCCCGAGCTAGCGGTGCACGTAGGCAGTGCGGAACCGAAAGCTTTCGATGCTTTAGTGTCGAAGGCCTGCAATGTTGAGCGCCAATTGGCTCGGCGTAAAATCGGGGCGAGTCGGCCTCAAGTTAACGAAGTAAGGAAAGATGAGGGTAGAAAACCCGTGAAAAAAGGAGAATCGATGGCCACCTTCATTAAGCCCCAAGGAAAACCCTCTGGGAGTACTTCTAGGGCCAATGAGAAGGGTCAGGCCAAAGAGACTGCTAAAAGGCTAACTCTTGAGGAGAGGAAGCAAAAGAAATACCCCTTTGATGATGAAGATGTAAGGGGTATAATCAGCGAGTTGATAAAGGAGAAAATGATATCTCTCCCGGAGTCAAAGAGGCCAAATGAAGTCAACAAGACGAGTGATCCGAGGTATTACCCTTATCACCGGATTGTTAGTCATCCAATTGAAGATTGTTATGTTTTCAAAGATATTGTCGAGAGGATGATCAACAGGGGTGAAATTGAAATTGAGGGGGTAAGCTCTAAAAACCAAACTGCTTCGTCGAATCCTATATCGATAGCGGAAGAGGTAGAGAGCAACCCTTCGTCGGAGGTTGTCATAGAGGATGCCATTCCTACAGTATCATTGCCTCCGAAGGCCGTCCCCGTACAGTTTCAAATGCGCAATGAGGTGCGTACTGTATGGGCCTATCCCGATATGCCGAGAGATGGGCCAGGTGGCATGTCTTTATATGACGTATTGACGCAAAAAAACGTCGAAGAATCGTTTCCGCCGGATGGTGAGGGCGAGAATGCTTCCAAGTGGCAGGTTTGTGTAAGTCGGAAAAAGTCTCCCTCAAAGACCACCCGACGAGCAGGACCTACGGGCTTTAGGATGATCGGTAGGAAGCCTGAAAAGAAAAATAAGAAGAAGAAAAACAAGAAGAAGGGTAAGAAGAATAAGAAGCCCGAAAGTAAGTCCGACGAAGAGTATACTCAACCCGGACGTAAAATGTTCACTCTTATGGATTACATTCCAAAAGAGTTCTTGGAGGATGACTCTCCCGATGAAGAATTACTTCGGGAAGGTGAAGTTGTCGATGATCCTTCCGATGAAGAATTGTTTCGGGAAGGTGAAGTTGTCGATGATTCTTCCGATGAAGAATTATTTTGGGAAGGTAAAGTCGTCCAGTGTTGCATGACCTCATGGGCCGACATGGTCGAGGAAGAAGAGGTCGATGAAATTTCTCTTCGGTCGGGAAAAAAGTTGTCTTCTTCTAAACCCAATGAAAAAGAAAAGGGTAAGGAGTCACCCATTGGTGATACCTCAAAGACGACAAATTTTGAAGGGGCGGTTGACAAAGAAGCTTCCATACCAAGCCAAAGTGACGAGGTTGGGGCATCTAATCCAGAAGATGTTGCGCCGCGAATACCGATGTCGCTTCGAAAAGCTTCTTACAAAGAGAAGGTGAAGTATGATGTTATCGGTCACCTAAAGCGCATTCCGGCACGTCTAAGTGTGTATGATGCTTTACAAATGTCAACCAACCTAAAGAAGGCTTTAATTCAAGCTCTCATGGATCCGGAAGATTATAAAGACCAAGTTGATCATGTAGAGGTCGACGAAGTCACACCATCTCCTCCGGTTCATTGTGCTTCTTGCATGGCATGTATAACCTTCTCCGATGAAGATCTACAATTAGGAAGCAATGACCATAACAGGCCGTTATATGTAACAGGTATGGTCGGGGATACCAAATTGAATAGAATCCTATTGGATTGTGGATCCGCAGTAAACTTATTGCCTTTGCGGGCTTTGGAAGCGATGGGGTTGTCTGTTGGGCATCTATTTCCAACATTACTCACGATTCAAGGATTCAACCAAGTGGGGCAAAAAGCGCTAGGTGCTATCGCCCTAAAAGTGGTTCTGGATGATCTTTACAAGGATGCACTCTTCCATGTGATCGATGCCGGAACCTCTTATAATGCTTTGCTTGGAAGACCTTGGCTTCATGCTAGCAAATCAATCGCTTCTACACTTTACCAGTGCTTAAAATACACCGATGAGAACGGGAACGAGAGGACTATCCGAGGTGATAGTGATCCTTTTCAAGGTGAAAGCGTTAACTACGCGAACGCCAAATTTTACAAGGCGGTTCATTGTAGTCCTAACACTCGTTCAGAAGCGAAAGAGGACAGTAGAAGTGAAAGTCCTCAAAAAGAAGAGATTGGCCGAGAACAGTCTTCACCACCTAAAATCTCTCTTGTTTGCAAGAAGGAGGTGCAAGTGACCCGTCCGAAGGTGTTGTTCAAATACACACCTAAAGACAAGCGCCAACCCGGTCAAAAGCCGTTAAGTGCCACGGAGAAGGCCATGCATTCTTTAATGACAAGTTACACTTGTCCTCTCCGCAAGATTGACCAATCCGTGCCTAAGAAGAAGTTGGTCATTCATCGGCATTTCAGAGAGAAACGAAATGAAGACACGAGGGTAGTGTTTAAGGGCGAGTCGTCTAAGTTGCCCGATGAGCAGGTCCCTTCAAAGCTTGATAAGAAAGTCAAAATTAAGGTGGCGAAACCCTCGTGGAAATGCAAAAGCCAACAAAACACCCCTAGCAAGATCTTGATGGATGATTTGCAACTTTCGCAAGAGGGCGAATTGTTGTCGGCCAAAGTCTTAGAGCCTATGACTCTTACAAGTCATGAGCAAAGTATGTTCTTGCAAGAGACAACAAACGCTCCGCGAGTCTCGGTCTTTGGAAGACTGGGAGAAAGTTCTCCGAAAGTTTCTGTGTTTGAGAGACTTGGAGAAGCCAGTGTGTCCAAGAACAAGAAGGCCAATAGCAAGAAAAATAAAAAGTGGAAGCTTAAGAAAAAGAAGTCAAAAGCTCCTACTTGTAAGCCGGAGGATCCAATGGATACTCAAATGGAGGAGGTGAACATGGTATTGGCCTCTAGCGAGAGTGAATCGATCGAAGACTCACAGGATTTTGTTAACATAATCCAGCCGGCTCCACCGAAAATGGAGGATGGTGGTCAAGCCACGGTCGATAAACTTCAAGAGATCAATCTCGGGAGCATCGAAAATCCTAAACCTGTTTTTGTTAGTGCTTTTCTAACAGACAAAGAAAAAGGATTATATGAGGAGCTTCTCCATGAATATCGAGATGTGTTTGCTTGGGGGTACCAAGACATGCCTGGATTAGATCCAAAGGTGGCAATGCATAAGTTGTCCATTTTGGAAAAAAGAGAAACCGGTAAAGCAAGCCCAACGCCGTTTTCGGCCCGAGTTGACTGTACAAATCAAAGTTGAAGTCAATAAGCTCATCGAGGCCGGATTCATTCGGGAGGTCCAATACCCGATATGGTTGGCTAACATTGTTCCAGTAAAGAAGAAAAATGGTCAACTGTGCATCTGTGTTGATTTCAGGGACTTAAATGAAGCATGTCCCAAGGATAAGTTCCCTCTTCCCATAACCGAGCTCTTGGTTGATTCCACTACAGGGTTCCAAGCCTTGTCCTTTATGGATGGGTTTTCGGGATACAATCAAATCAAAATGCATCCCGAAGATGAAGAACTAACGGCCTTCCGTACACCATTAGGCACGTACTGCTATACAGTGATGCCTTTTGTGTTAAAGAATGTCGGGGCAACCTATCAAAGAGCCATGACGGTCATCTTTCATGATCTTCTTCACAACACCATTGAGTGTTATGTAGATGACCTTGTGGTGAAAACGAAGAAGAGGGAGGATCATATAAATGATCTTAAAATTATCTTCGAAAGATTGCACAAGCACCAGTTGAAAATGAATCCTCTTAAATGCGCCTTTGGTGTAACATCGTGAAAGTTTCTTGGTTTCGTTGTTCGAGTCCGAGGAATAGAAATTGATCCCGATAAAATTAAGGCAATCATGGAAATGCCAGCTCCGAGGAATCTCCGTGAACTGCGAGGCTTGCAAGGCAGGCTTGCTTATATTCGACGGTTCATTTCGAACCTAACGGGGAGATGTCAACCCTTTCTAAGGTTGATGAAGAAAGATGTTCCCTTCGTTTGGGATCAAGCTTGCCAAAATGCCCTCGAGAGCATCAAGAAATATTTGATTGATCCGCCAGTTCTTATGGCGCCAGTTCAAGGAAGACCCTTGATTTTGTACATCGCAAGTCTCGAGCGGTCATTAGGGGCTATGTTGGCTCAAAATAATGATGACGGGAAGGAAAATGCCTTGTACTACATCAGTCGAACAATGGTAAGGGCAGAACAAAATTATTCCGCTATGGAGAAGATATGTCTAGCGTTGATCTTTGCCATCCAAAAGCTACGACATTACCTTTTATCCCACCAAATCACATTAATATCCAAAGCTGATCCTCTACGATACATTTTATCAAAAACTGTGTTCTCGGGACGATTGGCCAAATGGGCTATGCTTCTAGCCCCTTTCGACATCAAATATGTGCCTCAAAAGGCAGTAAAGAGGCAAGTCATAGCTGATTTCTTAGCAGCCCACCCTACTCTGGACAATGAGGAGTTGTCGGATGATTTGCCGGATGAAGAAGTCTTCATGACAGAAGAAAAATGTTGGCGGTTATATTTCGATGGTGCTGCAACAAAAAGAGGGGCTGGTGTGGGTATTGTGTTCATTACTCCAAGCGATGGAATAGTGCCTTATTCATTTTCTCTTTTGGAGAGTTGCACAAATAATGTGGCAGAATATGAGGCACTCATTATCGGCTTGGAGATAGCTCTTGAAATGCGTGTTGATCCATTGAAGGTGTTTGGTGACTCTCAATTAGTCGTTAGACAATTAAATGGGCAATACGAGGTCAAAAACGCAAACTTGATCCCTTTGCATCAAAGAGCTAAATATCTCACACATCAATTCTGCCAAGTTGAAGTGGTGCATATATCGAGGTGTGAGAATGACAAAGCAGACGCTTTGGCAAAATTAGCTTCATCGTTGACGCTACCAAATGAAAGGGAAATTCAGGTTACCATCGGTGAACGCCATTTGCTTATGCCATCCTCGGAGCGAGATGAGCCAAAAGAAGAAGTGGAGGTCGCTTCCGTTTATGAAATTGAGGAAGAAATGGATTGGCGACAACCAGTTGTTGAATATCTTCGTCATAGGGTCCTCCCCGATGATGCGAAAAGGAGGGTGGACGTTAAAAGACGAGTGTCAAGATTCTTACTTAAGAATGATACTTTGTATCGAAGAACATTTGACGGAATCTTGCTAAGGTGCTTGTCCAAAGAAGAAGCTAAATACATTCTAGCCGAAACTCACGCTGGAGTGTGTGGAGCGCATCAAGCAGGTCCTAAATTGGCTAATCAAATCAAACGGTTAGGCTACTATTGGACTACTATGGTGAAAGATGCTATGGACTTCGCTAAAGCTTGTCACGCTTGCCAAATTCACAGCGACTTCATACATCAACCTCCTCAAATGCTACATCCTACTACTTTATCATGGCCTTTCACTGCATGGGGTCTTGATGTGGTAGGGAGTATAAAGCCATCTTTTTCCCGAGGTCACCAATATATTTTGGTGGCTACGGATTATTTCTCCAAATGGGCCGAACCTATACCTTTGAAGGAGGTGGGAGCTAAAGAAGTCGCCAATTTCATAAGGACCCATTTGATTTATTGATATGGAGTGCCTTCGAAGATCATTTCCGATAACGCTCTTTACTTCAAGAATCAAATGTTGGTGAAGTTGAGCGAGAAATTCAGGTTTAAGCACAACTTTTCATCTAGCTATAACCCATCATCAAATGGCCAAGCTGAAGCATTTAATAAGGTGCTATGCAAAATTCTCAAAAAGATGGTCTCGAAATCGAAGAGAGAATGGCATGAACGGTTACCGGAGGCATTATGGGCTTACCGGACTACCACCCGAACATCGACAGGTTGTACACCATACAACTTGGTCTTTGGATCCGAGGCCGTGTTGCCACTAGAGATACAATTGCCATCTCTAAGAGTAGCAGTTCAACTTACCGACCCCGAAGAGAATGTCAAAATCCGTTTGGCCGAGCTTGAAGCATTAGACGTGCTCAGGCTAGCAACACAACAAAAACTTGAAATCTACCAGGCTCAAGTAGCTAGGGCATTCAACAAGCGGGTCAAGTATCGCTCATTCGCTATTGGTGACTTGGTTCTTACCATTCGACGACCAATTGTCATTAATCGAAAAGCGCAAGGAAAGTTTGAATCAAAATGGGAAGGTCCGTATGTGGTGACCAAAGTTTTCCCAAAGGTGCATATGAGCTCTCAAATACCGAAGGTGAAGTGGCATATTCATGTGTGAACGAAAAATTTGTGAAAAAGTTTTTCACATGAAGTTTCAGAGTCAAAACGTTAAGAACTATGTTAAGACTTGATCTCCAACAAGGAGTACGTAGGACGTTTGACATCAAAACATTTGTCAAATTCAGTCGCGCAAAAAAAAATAAAAAATAAAAAATAAAAATAAAAATTAAAAAATTAAAAAAATCCGGGTTCGCATATGATAGTCGGGTCATTTGGGAAACCCTTCCTAGAAGGTGGGCCTAGGTAATCCGAGTGATGCGGAAAAAAAAAAAGAAAAAAAAAAGAGAAAAGTCTCGGTAAAAAAAAAAGAATGAAAATATGGACTTGAAGCTAGTCCGAAATCGAGGCGCCCTGGAGAATATGTGAAAAATGGGCGCCCGAATGAACTACGAAAGGCTTGATCCCTCATGAAGAGGGTACGTAGGCAACCTAGCCGGTCAAAAATGCTAGGCGCAGCCCCAAAAACAAACATAATCCCAATTTTGTCCCACTTATTTAGAGTGGCTCTCTAATATAACATCTTCTATTTTCAAGAAGATATTAATTTCATTGATGCAAATTGATAGTTAAGACTTTCAAATTGCATGTCGATATAAGTTCCTTTTATGAGAAACCTCCAAAATTCTTGTATATGGGAATCACATGTCTTAGCTACTTCAAGCAATCGTTGCAACTGGGGGTGAAAGGTACTTCAAGTGTTGTAATGAAATGCCTGTTGGGGTGTGAAGGGTAATAGGACTATGAAAGTCCACATTGCTTAATGCTCTATTGGTAGTGATATAAAGTTGACGAAGCTAAGAATTTGAGGGGAGTGGAATCCACCTTTTGCTTCGTAGAAGAGCTTGCACATGTTGAAATAAAGCAGCAAAACAAATGCATATAATTAAAATGATAAATGGTCATATTTTGCCAAATCAATGTCATGCTTAATAAACTAGGCAAATGGGTACACATGAAGGAATCTAAAAGTGCATCCGTGGCAGTACGAGAATCCATAAGTCAAAGAGCTTATTTGAGCATAAATAATGCAACTGGGCAGTAAGTAAATTCAAGGGGATGAGCATAAAGCTATTATCTCCTTAGTCAAGGCTTGGGTGTTGCTTTCCTTCTGCTGCAGCTCCGCTAGTCTCCGAACCTGATTCAATTCACCTCGAACAAGGGTCACTCCCTGTTCGTCTTGAAGGATGGAACGTTGCACATCAGCACGATCTGTTGTCCACTTAGCCCTGCTAGACTCAAGATTAAGCTCCTTTGCACGAACCGTTTCCTGCAGGGCCAAAAGTTCCTTTTCTTGTTTTTGGATATCAAGAGACCATTGAGACTCCAAACTGGAAAGCTGAGCTTGCTTTGATTCCAGCTGAGTTGAGAGCTCAGCGAGTTTACCCGTCAATCGCTCAACCTGTGCTGCATCAACTACACTCCTAGTATTGATAGTGTCTTCAACATTATCAAATAAAGCCCGAACCCTTGAGCCAAACCAAGTGAGGTCGACATCAGCAGTGACGACGAGAGCCTCCAGTCCCTCCAAAGTCTGAAAGATAGAGGGCTTTGCAGATAGAAGTTCCTGTGCAGATTGCGACTTTGAAAGAATGCTTGCGACATGGGCAATACCTGAGATAAGGGTGCCGCGAATCCAATGATTCATGGTAGTAGGAAGCCAAGTCTGCAGATCAGTAGGAGCTTCTGGAAAAGGAGCAACTACCAAGGAGGCCATCTCATTGCTTGAAGGTTGTACTAGAGGCAGCCGTTCAGTCATTGCATCAGCTGCGTCATTTCCGATTGGAGCTAGTGAGCTGCTTTCATGAGGGAGTACCTCATCAGCAATGGGAGAATTGTTGTTTACAGAAAAATCAGGGAGTGTTTCAGTAGGACGACGATTATCAGATTCAGGAGGCCTGTTGTAGCGTATCCTTTTAAAATGAATATCGACATTAGGTGATTTCTCCTCTGATAGGATGTCAACTTGAGCAATCTTATGAGTGCCAGCACTTTTATGAGGATGTACATGAGTAGACGAATCAATCGAAGGGGGAGAAACAGAGTGTTGGGAATGCCAATCAGAAACCTTCATTGCTCCCCTTATATTAGCGACAACAATCCGTGAATCCGAAATAGTGAAGAGGGGTTCTCGCTCAATGCATTTCTTATTGCCGGATAATATAGTTCTGGCCTTGTGACAGGATTGAGTCAAATAAGGAGCTGAAATCTTAGCCCACCATCTACAATAGTTGGAGGTGTAAGTACCTACGTGGTATGACTCGGTCGGGGATGTGGAACAAGGTACCCGTGTTCTTTCTGAATAAGCGAGCATAGGCCAAGGCAATATCTTCTAATGATCTCTTACTTCGTCGAGCAAAGGCAAATCTCAACGAGTTAGCAGGAATGCCTTGGTCAAAACCAAATTGTCGAGCAAATCTGTTGGGGTAATAGGGTTGCAACAGCAAATTAGCCCCAAAACGAACAGGTAAGACAGCTGAGCGGATGGTTACCAGTTGTTCCAAAGATTGATCAGACAGCTCACCAACATCCACCTCTTTGTGATCAGAGTTACCGATCACTGACCCGAAGTGCACAGCTCGGTATGAAACACGCTCAATCCCCCTAAATACAAGCCTGGCTTGGTAAAGGTCTAATGGGTGGCCTAACACTCCGGCATACTTGGCCAATGAAGGAACATCCTCATTGAACTCGTCATCGGAACGGAAAGGATACAAGCATGGGAAGTATTCAGCTAACCACCCAACGATGAAATGTAATCCGAAGTTGGGTTCAGCATTACCTGGATTACTGGGATGAGTAGCAATTCTCCCGATCTCATGATATATGTGCCCTAATACAGTAGGAGCGATAGAAACTGCTCTTCCTTGGGCCATAAAGCAGGCCATCACGAAGGTTTCAGGTCTGATAGACGGTGAGCCTGTTGGTAGGACAAACCTACTCAACAAAAGAGCTAAAAATGCAGCAAGTTCTCCTTCATTTGATATTTCTAGAGGTGGCGAATTTCTGGAGTTATCCCTTAAGATAGGTGGTGGTGATCTTTTGGTGCGAGATGATGAAGGGTCTTCTCCGTATGCACAAAACCTTTGTTTGCCTCTATAAAAATGTACAATCCAGTTATGCCAAGATACCTACCAGTGAAAAGGGAATACAAAGATTCAGGGGTTACATTGTCAAGTATTAAAAAGAATGACAGTAAAGTTGAAGTTTCAAATACCACTGTATTTTTGTGATGCCGACAAAGTTCAGCATGGATCCCTAGAAGCTCCAACACAGTAGTCGGGTATTGGGAGGTATCCAAAAGTTGGCCATTGGGTGTAGATATTCCTCATAAGGATCTCCCAAAATAGGCAGCCCACCAATTTGTTTTAAATCCATAAGCGAAATTCCCACCTCACCGGCCCCATGATGGAGTGTATTTGTCAGAGGACTCCAATGCTCACAAAAGGCTTTCCATACATCTTTATGATAATGGTAGGGGAATTGTGAAATTGCTGCGAGCCCAAAAATACCAGCTTCCTTCAGACGGTCCTTGTAAACATCTAGAATGTGTTTCGTCCACTCCATGAGGAATACAGCAAAAGTAGATAAGCCATGAAAAACAAATGTGCTACCCCAATTTTTGCGTTCGTTGAGAAGCCTATATAAGACGGGGTAAGACTCTTTTCTAGCTTTAGAGGTATCATCATTGAGGCGGACCTTTTCAAGAAGAGTAGCATTGAAGGTTGACCCAAATTCATTGCGAGGCTTTATAGAGCCCATTTCCTCATACAAGGAGCAAATTAAGCCTCCTTCTTGAACCTTTTCCTTCTTAGTTAATGTGACTAGTTCACTGTTGGAGGGGTTGACCTTTAGCACTTTCATAGAGAGTGTCCTGTTGTAGAAAGGACCATAAGCAACTTCTTTGCCATTGCTTCCTAATGCTCTTTGTGCACCGACTTCGCCACATGCTTTCATGGTGGATACCTACTCCATAGGAAGAGGATGCATGAGTCTGAAGTATTGAAAGAATAGAAATTCAAGAAGAGATAACAAAGAGGTATATACCTTGCTCTTTTGCTGGCCCTGCATATCTGATTTCGATGAAGAACAGGAGGAAAAAAGGGTGCGCAACAAATGACCTTCTCGCACGAAGATTTTCTCCAATTCAAATATATAAAAAAAAATGACATAACAATTTGAAAAATTTGGCAGATTGACATGTGATTTCGTTTGATGGGGTAATCCCTAAAAGTGAGGAGGTTAGTAAATCACAGAGCGAAGCAATTTTATCTGATTGCCTTCTTTCAAATCCAAACTCTTCCAAATCCAGATTCTTTCTAATCTAAATTCAAACTGAAAATTCTCTAAGCAAGCACCTGATTGCTTTAGATGGATTCAAATCACTTCTCTGGTTTTTACCGAATTTTACACGTATTCAACATTTCATACGTATAAAATTCGGGGGGCAACTGTTGAGGGGTTAAATTTGTTGATTTATTTTTGTCAAATATATGGGAGCTACAAGCTTCGAAGTTAGATCTCTTTCTTAAAAAAAAAAGAAGTAGTTAGATCTCTGATTTTTATGTTTGGCATGTTAATGGGAATTTGCACACATCAGGCCCAAGCCCACAGCCCAGAGCCACGCGATTAAAATCAGTCCAAAAAGGTCAAAACCCTAAATATATATATAAAGAAAAAAAATGGAAAAATGAGGAAATGGTAAAAAAAATTGCTGAGAATGTGCAGTTTCTCAATCGTGCTTAGTGGGCAGTTATTCAATAGGCCGGTAACCGCTCTTGGCCATCTGCTATAAGTAGGAGTTGGGAAATCGGAGAAGGCCCTAAACAAAGCACAGAGGAAAGTGCAGAGAGAAAGAAAGTGAAAGGAGAGAGTGAAAGGAGAGTGCAGAGTGCAGAGAGAGTGAAAGGAGAGTGCAGAGTGCAGAGAGAGTGTTGTAGAGTGAAAAGAAAGAGAGGTTCCGGCTGTTGTTGAAGACCAGTGTTCAAACAAAAGGTAGAAGCTTGCATCTGTTTATTTTTTTGTTTGATTCTGCCGGTGAAAAAATGATGAAGAGGTCACTGCAAAGTATTAGCGGCTCCAGAGTTTAGTCTCTCGTCGCTACCCTGGCTCAGCGGCTCGAGAGTTTAGTCTCTCGTCGCTACCCCCGATCCCGGCGTGGATCTATTCATGGCGCTGAAAGGCTACCGGATTTTCCGCGGAGGGTTTCAACTATTGTTTTGTCTACTTGCTTGGAAAACAACAGGAAAAAGGAGGCTCCTAGTGGACAGATGCAAACAGGGGTCTCCCAAGCAATTGTTAAACCACATGACAAAGATCATGGCCTCTCAATCAGGCCTGAAATGGATGATTTCAAAGGCTGAAAATAAAAAAAATGTGTTGAAGTGAACTCCTGACTGGATGCAAAATTGACGCCATGGGAGATTAAACTATCACTCTTGCCATTTCTGTTATAGCAGGACTTGACTCAAAACAAAGCAAAAGTGAAATCGCAAGTGCTTCCTATGTCAATTTCAGCCTTACCAACTTTAAAGAGGGGGTGGTTTAGTTGGGATCCTCAAATCTAAAATTTCCTATTTGCTAACACCCACAAATCCAGAATCAAAGCCATTTCATAATATGAGTAACACAAGCCAGAGAGGTGAATTAAACATGTTATCTCAGCATCTCAGCATATCAGACAGCCTGTGATCCTAAATAAATTCAATACAAAGGATTGGGGGCAGAGCCTAATCAAAGAAAATGTGGTGAGCCACCAACAAGTGATTTCTCTCATTTAGTCCCAAATTAATGAGACAAAATCAGTATTCCAGCCTCAAGTCACAAAATTTTGAGGCAAACAAAAATTCACTAAAGTTAAACGAACCTGTCGAATTTGGTCCGTAGCTTCTTCAAACACTTTCTGACGGTCGGATTTGCTCCAAAAAAAACTCCTGGTGCAGTCGATTACAGCTGCGGGTAGAAGCTGACTCACCATTTTCCCGTGAGCCATGGTTGAAACCGGCGTACTATGTTCAAGCCTTGCCAAATTTAAATCGAATACGGTCCAAATTCGAATGTCAAAGAGCAAATTCAATATAAGAGGAGGGGAAAGCTAATTTGACAAACAAATGGCAGGCTTTAATTTGGGGAAACAATTGAAATTGACTGGGTTTCAAAACAAACCTGAACTGCCTTTGCCATGGCTCTCCTCGACTCCTTCCCAGTGCTCTCGGCTACCTTCGTCTCCTCCCGGTGTGCTCCCGGTGGGCCTAACCAAAATAAAATACTCCGTAAAAATGATAAATGTGGGCTAATCTGCCCATAGAAAATCATTGCATTTGTTAAATTTTGACTCAGCAAAATTGGCATACTTGAAAAATTATGCCTAATTACATAACTCACCCACTAAAGTATACAAATTATGATTGGCACAAATTAGAAATTGAGTTTAACAAAAGTCATAAAGTTAAACTCGTAAAATTTCATTGTTATTTTATTTTAGTGGGTCGAGTCTCAAATCGGTTCCTAAATAACAAAAACGGAGTCAAGAGCTTAAATCGAATTTTACTAAATTAAAATCGGTGCAGGTAGAACTACGTAAAGACTTGACGCCAGCAAAACGGCTACATAGGTAACCCGATATTAAATATCAAAATATGTCGGGTACGGTCGCTAACCTCTAAATTCACTTTAAAAATGAAAATGAGGTTAAAATTAAAGTCAAATTAAATATATACGATTTTTCGTGTAAGTGATAGCCGTTGAGTTGGGAAACCCTTCCGAGAAGGTGTGCTCAATTTATTCGAGTGATACATGAGAAAATCTCATGCATATGATAGTGTGATTTATCTTAGGGCTACCCTTCCGAGAAGGTGGGTCCTAATACGATCCAATGATGCATGAAAATCCTAAAGATGCTAAAACACACAAACTCAATCATTCGGAACTACGTGAGGCTTGATTCTCTTCCAAGAGATACGTAGGCAACCCGCTAAAATTCGGGTGCAGCCCAAATCACCAAAACCAACAAAATCTTGGTATCGATACGACTTCGAATCAAGAGGATAACCAAAAGGGGTCGAACTCAAATTTTTAAAATCAAATAAAATGTGTTGTACGATCATTGCGCATTTTTGTCCAACATAGAGGTTATTTTATTTAATTACTTAAGTATTCTTTTTATCTTCTAGCTTTACTAGAATCGGCCCAAAACAACCTTTAAGGCCTATATAAGTCGATTCCTCCTTTGTAATTCAGTTGGATTTCATGGAATAGAAAAGCTCTCTTTTTGTGTTGAAACACAATGAGTGGTTGTCGATTGAATAGAGTTGTGCTCTTCAATTGCGAATTGGTATCGTTTCAGCTTGGTTTGCTTTATGTTCATCAACTTCGCAAGACTTGGTGATCCTAGTATCCACAAACCTCCTCCTTGTGCCTCCAAGTTGTCCGCTTGGTTGTGTAGGGTTGCAAAGGCTGGTTATATAGTCATTGGTATTGGTTCCTACCTTCTACGGAAGCCTGGGGTCTCTATCTTGTTCTATATAGATCGCATCAGTCCTTATCAGGTCGTGTCTTTCAATTCTTGTTCATTATTTTCGAGTCTTGTTAGTTTCTTTAGAGTCTTTGTTGCGTTCTTTAACTTCTTGATTGATGTTGCAGATTTCTTGATCGATTCTTGAAGTGATCTTGCTGCGTCCTTTGTTTCTTGCATCATTCTTGAGTATTTCTTTGAGTTTCTTGCTTGTTGTCGAAGATCGGACCATCTCACGGCTAACCCCGTATCAGATATAGTGCAAAAATAAAATGATAAAGTGCATGAATAATACACAAGATAGGTTTTTGGAATCGGTGTTTTAATTTTGCTCTTTTGTTTTTTTCCAATTAAATCTAATTTTTAAGCACGTCAATTTTAGCATTGTAATATGAATTTTAAGCACTTCAACTTTTAGTTTGAATGTGCACTTTTAGTTTCAAAAAGTGCAAATATAAAAATTAAATGTGCAATTTTAGTTTCAAAAAGTGCAAATATAAAAATTAAATGTACAATAAAGAACGAATCTTGACAAACAATGTGTATATGTTGATCAGTGAAGATGGATGCTTGAGTTGATGAGTGAAGACTAATGCTTGTAAATAAAGAATGAATCTTGACAAGCAATGTGTATAGGTTGATCAGTATCGAGAAACACGGACACTTATCATCATCCGGGTAAGTCCTACGGTGTATTGGGCATTCGGTATTGGGCAATTTCATAGCAGCAACTTCTTCATAAGTGTAACATATTTATGAAGAAGTTGTGCACGTATAACTTGATGTTGTGCACATATAACATTATGTTGTGCAAATATAACTTTATGTTGTGCAAACATAATAATCTCTTATGGGTAAATAGGTAAATGAGCATTTTCAATTATAAAAATTTGTAAATTTAAATGTGCAATTTTAGTTTGAAAAACTGCAAATATAAAATGATAAAATGTAAAAATAAGATCAAAAATTACATCAATAAGACACAAGATGGGCTTTTGAAATCGATGTTTTAATGTTTTTTTTTACTTTTTAGAGTTTGGGTTTACCTCTCGCATAGTAAGTTTGAAATCGATTTTTTTACACATAACAATTTCAAATCAACGCGCATAATTAAGATTAAAAATTGCATAATTAAGGTTAAAAAGTGCACAACTAAGCATATAATGTGCATGATTAACAATTTGGGATAGTTGTGTTCTTGTCTATTATGTAACCTATTTGGGATTCGAACCCACATCTTTGTGCATACGCACATCGCTCTACCAATTGAGCTAATAGGCCAAAAATATTCTAACTAGTTACAAAAATGCCAAGAAAAATCCATAGTAGATATGTGAACTATATGTACTGATGCACATGCATTTTTGTTAGCAATTGAACCCTTTCATGACCGCAATTGGATTTGTAGCAACTTGAACAAGGTTACTAATTGTGTGGGAGGGACTGCGTGTAACACGTACCCTTGACTCCATTTTGGAAGTATGGAATGGTAGCATGTGCATTTGCTGCAATTATTTCAAAGAGTAACAAAGCTTTTTTGCTTCTATCTAGTTGTCTTTCGAAAGGAAATCCCCATCTTCATCTGAAGCATCATCATCGGATGAACAACTTTGGTTGCTTCTTCACCCATCTATGTTAGATTCAAACAACCCATTTCCCCAAAAATCAAACCCACAGAGTCATCTAAGTGCACTAAAATGAACAGAAGATTCAACACATATATGGCTAATTCAAGAACAAATAAAAAACAAGAAATTAACAGGCCTACTGATATAATTTGGCTAGAGCAGACACCAAATTTCCCAGGTCATACAAGCTGAAACAGTTGCTTTTAATCAGCATTTAAAATAGAAAAAAAAATTGACAGGAATTTTTAGTTTTAAGTCAGATGAAAGCCATGAAACATCATACATACCAGATTTGAAATGCAGCATAATTCTCCATTTTTTGGATCAACCCTTAAGATTTTATTCAAACAGATCAATGAAACCCTCTGCACTGGAGTTGCAAGAGATCCAACATTATTCAAACAGATCAATGAAATGAAATTAGACAAATTCCCCCCTAAATGATTCAATTTTTTCATTTTCTTGTACTGAGCTACCTCACCGTCGTTGGGGAAGAATCCCATCAATCGGCCAGCTGAGTTCTGGCAAGCGTATATGAACCTGGCCGTCAACGCAATCAATCTGCCAGTTACCATTGATAGACCTCTAATCCCGGGCTTAATACCTAAAACGCAAATGAACCAAAAAAAAACAATCTAACAATTAACAAACTGAATAAACGGTAAATGAAGAGAATTTTGGAGATGGAGATCGGGTTACCAGATAAGTAGCCGACAATCACGGAGATGCCGGTTATGGTGGTGAAGCGGAGGTAATCGAAGGAGCTGAAGTTGCCGACGACCTTGGTGAAAGGCGGATTCCGATCGAGTACTGGATACTCTGGCTTCGCCGATGCAGTGATATCGGTGTTCATCTTGAAACGCTCTCAATCTGATTTCGATCGCCGTCAAACCCTTTCTCGCTCTCTTTGATTTCGACGGCGCCTACTGAAGATTGGATTTCCGGCAACGGGGAATAGGAGGAATACGGTCAGGAAAGAGCAACACATACGAAGAGCAACAGCTGCTGCACCACAGAAACATTCGAATCTGAGCCTCATCGAGGCACTTGATACTAGGTTTTTAAAGCTCGGTCAGAGCATCTACTCGAGGGAAAACCTCAAGCGGAGATTCATCCTCTGAGTTTCTATCTTCACAGGAAATACACTAATTACAGCAGCTCTTCCCTTTATGGGTGACTTCATCAACCTTATAGGATCATTTACACTTGCCTTTAACCTTCATCTTTCCTAGCATGATTTTTCTCAAGGTGAGCTCTCTAACTAATGGTGCACTGTCTTTTTAAAACAAAAAATATATACTTACTACAGTGATGCACCGTGCACGCTTACTTGGACAGGTGAAGTGGAAGACTACAGGAGCAGGACAGAAAGCATGTCACTGGACCATCATTTTTGTTTCTTCACTGCTTGCAGTTCCAGCTACAACATCTGCAATTAGGTTAGTTGTCAAAGACATTAAAAAAATCTATTTATTTGCAAACTCTTGAAGTGTACACAAGGTGAAATGCATAGAAGAAGTTAATCCACAAACATTCACACAGGTTAGGTAATACACGTTCCAAAACGTCACATTGCTCACGAGGCCCTTGATACTAGGTTTTTAAAGCTCGGTCAGAGCATCTACTCGAGGGAAAACTTTGGTGCAGTAAGCATCGTAGTTTCAATCAAATGCAAGAACTGATGAACAAATAAAAAATGTATTATAGTTTCATTCAGTCATTTTAGGGCAATTGCTTTTCTGAAGAGGACAACAACTGCTCAGATTCTGCTGCAAGACAAGCCTATCAGATAATGTACTCACAATTCCAATGTCAAGCACTGCATCAAATAAAACAGACATATAGGAGCATACAAAATGTGAATACAACGCTAATCTGACACATAGATCAAATTGCTGGTGATAGTTCAGCCAGAATAAGGGCAATTGTGTTATTCTTTCAATGCTCTTCAGGGATGTTAAAATCCGACGCTGTCTTCCCTCTTTCAAGCAAGAGGTTGTAGAAAATTTCAAGCATGAAAAAATTGGGGGAAACAAACCCTAATCTGACATATAGATCAATTAACTTTGCACATAGATGAAATCGAATTTGAGAGAGAGATAGAGAGAGAGGGAGCAAACCTGCATAATTGAGTGTAAGGAGAGGTCGTTGCAGCCGCGAGCCTTGACGCCGAGGTGGAGGAAGGGGCGCTGCGAATTTCCGCAATGGTCGAAGTGGAATTCGGATGTAGATGTAGGAGATTTCGGCGGAGATAGCGCGTGGACGAGGTCGGCCGGTGGAAGCCTCGGGGGGATGAACGACATCGTCGGTAGGAGCCTCAGGAGGAGGAGATGGTGCTGCAGCCAACGATTGCGAGGAGTCGAAGAGGAGGAAGATGTGAACAGGAGAGAACCGAGAGAGAGAGCACGCCCGCGCCCCAAGGGTGTGAACATGGGCAGCCCAACTCATTTCATATAACAGCAATCCGCGCCCCATAGGTTAATTAAGGAAATTTTACATCTTAAGCCAATTTTACACCCTAAGGCAATTTTATATTTTAACTCTTCCATATATATATATATATATATATATATATATATATATATATATATTCAATATGAGAAGATGTCCTTGTTCAACATTAAAAATGAGGGATTGAAAGGAAGATTTCCACATCTATAAATAAAAAAGAAGAATGAGTGCGTCTTTGTCTCACATTGCATATAACATATTAGTTTATATATTATTATAAATTATTTTAAGAATAATATACATAATAATTATAATTTTTTTTTAAAAAAAAATTAACTTTTTCAAAAAAAAAAATGTGTGTGGATCCACTCAATGGGTCAGTGTGTCACGAAAGCAATCTTGGAGGCATCACTATAGTGGGGAATGGCGAAGCCATGTCGGTTCAAAACAAACTTGCAAGCTCCCATCTTGGGACTCGTCCACGAATAGTAAGCTCCGACTTCGCCTTCAAACAGCTTCTCCGACGATCCTACCAAGACTGAGGTCGACATTTTCAATCTTCTTCTATCATCTTCTTTCTTCTTCACTCAATTCAGTTAATACTTTTCAAGTATATGATCGATCGATATCCTATACTCCCCTTTATAAGAGCGAAGCGATCTCCACTGTATCATGCCTTGCATCTCATCTTATCTACTCGTATTTGAATCGGTGCAGAGCAATTATTGTTGTGTGGCCCTGCTCGGTCATTTGCCTTGGCCGGTCTTGATACGGGGTAAGCCTTAGCATGGCCCGATCTTCGACAGTCAAGACACTAATTCAAGAACTGAACAAGAACTCATCAAGAACGCAAGAAACGCAACAAGATTAACAAGAAAGACGCAAGACTCGACAAGAACACCAAGAACAAGGATGAACGTACTCGATCAAAGAAGAACAAGAAACACAAAGACTCGACTTAAGCTATTGGACTCGATATCGACTAACAATAAGAAGAACAAGAACGCAACAAGAAACAACGAAAGACTCGACAATAATAATTCAAAGGCTGATATATGGGTGATTCGAACTATGTAGAACGAGATGAAGACCCCAGACCTCCGTAGAGGGTAGAAACCAAGCACCAAGGACTACACCACCCGCCTCTACAATCTTACACAACCAAGCGGACAACTTGGAGGCACAAGGAGGGGGCTCATGGATACCAGGATCACCAAGTTCCCGCGAGGTTGATGAACACAAAGCAAACCAAGCTGAGATCAATACCAATTTCGCAATCGATGAGCCACGCTTCGAATCGATTGACTTGCACTCTTGTGTTTCACACAAAAAGACAAAAACTTTCACAAGCAATAGACGTGTTCTACAACGATGGAAGAGATCGGCTTTTATAGCCTAACATGGGCCAATTTCTTGATTAAAATAACAGTAAAAGAATTAAATAAAATAACCCCTAAAGTTTCCTAAAATAACTTAAGTAAGAAAGTTGCTAAAATTGGAAATAACATAAGGAGTTCAACAGTTAACAAATTCGGCCTATTCATGACTAAGTAGATTCGGCCTCTTGAACCCCTATACACATATAGGTCTTCAATGATGGCTCCGGGAGTTGAACCGTGCTCGAGAACAAAGCATGACTCACAAACATGAATGAGTCTCGTTGAAGCTTCTTAGCTCGGGCTCGAGTCATTGGTCCTTCTCCAAGTATAATAGACGTGTCTGGAGGTGTAGAAGATGGTCCCGCATCAACCTTCCCTTCTTGGAAAGGATTCGACCACGAATCCAAAGTCTCGTCCACAACAAGGTAGGGAATGAGATCCGTGACGTTGAATGTTGGGCTCACGCCATAGTATCCAGGAAGCTCCAACTGATAGGCATTCTCACCAACTCGACGAAGAACCTTGAATGGTCCATCTCCTCGCGGTGCTAGCTTGCTCTTCCTTTGCTCTAGGAACCACTCCTTCCGTAGGTGCACCCACATGAGATCCCTTGGCTGGAACACCATCAAACGCCGCCCTTTGTTGGCGTTGTATTCAGCCTTCTCCACAAGCTTCTGACGCGTCCGTTCATGTAGATCCTTAACGAACTCGACATGCTTACCTGCTTCAAATGATTCTTTCTCTCTCATAGGATATGGAGTAAGATCAAAAGGGGTTAGTGGATTAACACCATATACACATTCAAATGGAGATATCTTCGTTGAGGAATGCATAGTCCTATTATAAGCAAACTCCACATGAGGTAAGGCTTCTTCCCAAAGCTTCAAATTCTTCCTAGTTATGGCTCGAAGGACGGTTGTTAAGGTCCTATTGGTCACCTCAGTTTGGCCATCAGTTTGGGGGTGACTAGAGGTAGAGAATAGCAATATAGTTTCCAATTTACTCCATAAGGTTCGCCAAAAATGACTAAGAAACTTAACATCCCTATCACTTACAATTGTTTTAGGCACACCATGCAACCTAACTACTTCTCTAAAGAATAAGTTCACAACATTAGTAGCATCATCGGTTTTATGACATGCAATAAAGTGAGCCATTTTAGATAATCTATCAACCACTACAAATATAGAATCTCTCCCCTTCTTAGTTCTAGGCAACCCAACAATAAAGTCCATAGAAATGTCTCTTCCCAAAGGGCTAAGGGGGTAGGTAGTGGCGTGTAGAGTCCATGGGGCATAAGCTTAGATTTGGCCTTTAAACAATCGATACATCTCTTAATGCAATGTTCTACATCCCTAAGCATATGTGGCCAATAAAAATGTCTCCTAAGTGTATGATATATCTTATCTCTCCCAAAATGACCCATTAAACCTCCACTATGGGCTTCATTTACCAGTAATAATCGAAGAGAACACCTAGGTATACACACTTGATCTTTCCTAAATAAGAATCCATCAAAGATATAAATCTTGTCGGTAGGACCCTTATCTAGGCATTTTCGAAACATATCCCCAAAATCCTCATCATTTGCATACAATTCCTTTATGTAAACAAAGTCTAAGACTCTAGAATCCAAAGTGGTTAATAAAACATGTCTTCTAGATAAAGCATCAGCAACCACATTGTCTTTGTCTTTCTTATACTTTATTACATAAGGAAATATTTCAATAAACTCCACCCATCTACCATGTCTCATATCAAGTTTATCTTGGCTCTTAAAATGTCTTAGCGATTCATCATCGGTCCTAAGTATAAACTCTCTAGGCCATAGGTAGTGAGACCATGTCTTAAGTACTCTAAACAATGCATAAAGTTCCATTCATCGCCTTACTTCATTCTAATATGATGATAGCCACTCTTAAGGTCTATTTTCGAAAAAATTGAGGAACCATGCAATCCATCTAGCATATCATCTAAGCGTGGAATAGGATGATGATATTTGACAGTTATATTGTTAATAGCCCTACAGTCTACACACATTCTCCATGAACCATCTTTTTTAGGGACTAATAACACAGGCACATCACAAGGACTCAAGCTTTCCCTAATGTATCCCTTATCCAACAACTTTTGGACTTGGGATTGGACCTCTTGGGTTTCAGTGGGATTCATTCTATAAGCAGGCCTATTAGGCAATGCAGCCCCCAGAATGGGATCAATTTGATGCTCAATGCCACGAATAGGGGGTAGGCTGTTGTAAGCCTAATTTGCCATGTTTTACACTTATTTCAATATCGATTTCTGCATACATTGCATGCATTTGGGTTAGAATAATACAGAATCTGTGTAGTTTACACTTATTTGAAATATATGGAGGTCTACACAAGTTTTGGTTATATTTCGCAGAAATCGGACGCACTTTGGAGCTTAAAGGAAACTCATGGAGAAGCTAAGGATGGTGCAGCTGGAGAAAAACCCATTTTTCGGCTTTTATCATTCTGAATCAAGCTTTGATGTCTTCATAAGAGTTGTTGCCCTCGGAAAGAGCTTTCCAACGCATGGTCATATGCGTCAATCTGACGAACGAGGACTCGGGAAAGTGCGTTTTAAGAACGGAGCAGAATGCTGAAAGCAACAGCGTTACTCGAAATCGACCAAATTGGTCGACATCGACAAAGGCTTACTCGATATCGAGGAAGGTCTACTCGATCTCGATGAGAAACTTCAAAAGCCCTCGTCTGCACTGCACAGCAACTCGACATCACCCAACCTGGTCGAGATCGACAAGGGCGTGGTCGATATCGAGGACACTCAACCCGAGGTCGAGAAACCTGCAACACCTCCGACATCTGTTCTGGCTCCAAATCAGAAAAAGAAGCTACCTTTCCCCACAAAATCTCTAAAGGACCCGGCAGAAAAGAAATTTCAGCGCTTCATCAAGATGCTTCAGAAACTCAACGTCACCATCCCCTTCACAGAAGCTCTCAATGAAATGCCATCCTATGTCAAGTTCCTGAAGGAGATTCTGAGCAAAAAGCGGTCAATGGCTGAGATTACAGAGGAGTGCAGCCATTTGGACATACCGGAGAAAAGGCCAAATCCAGGTAAGTTTGCTATAACCATTGGATTTGGTCCATATAAAATTAATGCTTTATGTGATCTTGGAGCTAGTGTGAGTATAATGCCTTTAACAATTTGGTCCAAGATTAAGATAGGTGCCCTAGAGCATGTGGATGCTAGACTTTACATGGCCAACAACACGGTAGTCATTCCAACAGGCATGGTGGACAATGTGCCAGTACAAGTAGGTAAATTCTTTGTCCCTGTTGATTTCCTAGTTGTTGATATGCAAGAAGATCCTGCTTGTCCAATTATTCTAGGGAGACCCTTCTTGGAGACGGTGGATGCCAACATAAGCGTAAGGAAAGGAGTGCTCACTTTCAACATCAGCGATGAGGTAATTGAGTATTCCTTTAATAAAACTGAAAGGCATACAGGTCCAATGGAAGAGGTAAAATCTATCTCAGCTGGCTACATCACCTGCGGGGAACCCAAGGTCAGAAATATGACCCCTGAGGAACTGGAAAAGAGGGATATGGAGGCCCAGGTGAAGGAGATCATGGCAATCCTAAAGGAGGACACAGAAAGTCCAATCGACACAAACCAAGGTACGTCATTATGGACTAATTATTTTTCGGATGCCTTGACAGGAACCAAGTATGGGGTCAAGATCGACCAAGGCTCCTCGACATCAAGGACCCTAGTCAACCTCGACCAAAAACAGAAACCTCCACCAGCACCAGCATCGTCGATCAGCCAGACAGAAGCTGGGCCCTACTCGATATCGAGTACGTTCCTCGACATCGACCACCAGAGCCCTGCCTCGACTTCGCCTTCCTCGACGCTGACGACACCAGAGCCAGGATCCTCCTCGACATCGACCACCCTAGTCGATATCGACCACCCCTCTGCTGCCTCGACTTCACCTTCCTCGACACTGGAGCCACCAGGAGCAGAAAGCTACTCGAGATCGAGTAGTCTACTCGATGTCGACAAGCCCTCACCTTCATCGACTTCTGCATCCTCGAGTAGACCACCACCAGAACCTGCAGCCTTGTCGAGATCGACTAGCCCTAGTCGAGATCGACCAAATACTGTGGTTCCCGATTCTGTCTCTGCAAAGGTAAGCCAAGGTATGGATCTTTCTTCTCCTATTTCCATTAAAGATCTATCTATACATGAGAGAGGTTTGCCTTGGTATGTGCGCTTATGTAGGATATCCAATGATGAGCCCAAGGAATATGAAGTTGGAGACAAGCTCTATGTCTCTAAATCAAAGGATCATTGGTTCCCTAATAAATTCAACAAGAAGCGGATGGGGCCTTTCGTGGTGAACAAGATCCATTCTGGAGGATTACAGCTGATGGACAAGAATGGAGTCTTATTTGAGGCCCAAGCTACATGGGCCCTGCAAATGCCACCTTGAGCTTAATGGAGAAAGTCGGTCTAGCGACTATAAAATCTAGAGCTTGTACATAGACATTTATTTTTGAGACTTTTTGAGACTTTGTTGCTTTTGTTTTTGTTTTGAACATTTTTAGTTTTTCTATTTTTGGTATATGTCTTCCATACTTCTCAGGTCCATGGATAGACCCAAGCAATATACATACTCGGCCCAGGAGGTGCTTCCATTCGAGATTTAGAAGCCCTGCACATCTGTCTAGTGAGTTTCTTTCTTTACCCTTGTTTTTATACAGTGAGGACACTGTAATGTTTAAGTATTGGGTGGGGGAAGGGCTTACTTTATGCATATTTGCCATATTTGACATTATGTGTGCATTATTTTTGAATTGCTACATGGCTATTTTGGAATGCATTATTGATTTATGTGCTTATATGCATGTTTTCCAAAGTTTGAAAAATCACCCCCATTGAAAATTTTGATTAATGTCATGGAAGCTTTATTGAACTCGACGATGCAAAATTGGATTCATTAGAGATATAGCATGAAATTGCCTAGTAAAGGGAAGTCACAATGAAGTGCATATTCTGATGAAAACCATGAAAGGAGGTAAATTTGATGTTGCTTTTGACATGTTGCATGATAAAAGGATGGAGGACTTTATATTTCCATATAATGCTCATATGTTTATATTCATAGCCTTACTTATGCTTATGCATTACACAAAAGCCATAATATGCCTTATTTCAAAATATTGCTCCACATGATCTAAATATTTACCATTCTTTACCTTATTCGGGGATTATGTTGAGAATGATGGAGAAGTTATATGGTTGTTGTGTTGAGATTATTATTATTGGAGTTTGGAAGGAAATTGTTTGAAATGTATGGAAAATTTAATGAGTGAAAGAAAATCCAATCACCTCAGGAGATAAAGGTAGATTGACCCTGCTCTCTGAGATAATAGTTTGGAGAGATGGGACACATTGTGAGGAGTCCAAAGCACTAAGTATCCGGGGCCATTCATGACACCCATGTTTGCGACTCGCGAGAAGGCAGTGATGAGGTTAGAGAGGTAAAAGCATTATTATTGATAAAAGCATTATGAAATGTGATGAAACTTATGAGAAAGAATGTGGTATGAAATTTAGTTTGGAAATACTCCATTTCCCCGGATCATTAGCACCACATTGCCAAAATTTGCCCACCTTTAGCCTTTTACCGATCTACTCTTTATTTGAGCTGAATTAAAGTCCTCTTGATTATTAATGCTTGGTCACATAAATTGTTTTTGCATAACCCTCCTTTTATGAGTAGATGTTGCTTTTATTTGCACATGCATGGACTTGTGACACTAGTACCTTTTCAAGGATGGTAATTGATTGCAGGGACATATAAGAATGAATCTAATATGTTGAGAGTTTTGAATTCTTCCCCTGAATGACAGTTAAAAGTATTGCTTGAGGACAAGCAAGCTTAAGTATGGGGTGTTTGTTGTAAGCCTAATTTGCCATGTTTTACACTTATTTTAATATCGATTTCTGCATACATTGCATGCATTTGGGTTAGAATAATACAGAATCTGTGTAGTTTACACTTATTTGCAATATATGGAGGTCTACACAAGTTTTGGTTATATTTCGCAGAAATCGGACGCACTTTGGAGCTTAAAGGAAACTCATGGAGAAGCTAAGGATGGTGCAGCTGGAGAAAAACCCATTTTTCGGCTTTTATCATTCTGAATCAAGCTTTGATGTCTTCATAAGAGTTGTAGCCCTCGGAAAGAGCTTTCCAACGCATGGTCATATGCGTCAATCTGACGAACGAGGACTCGGAAAAGTGCGTTTTAAGAACGGAGTAGAATGCTGAAAGCAACAGCGTTACTCGAAATCGACCAAATTGGTCGACATCGACAAAGGCTTACTCGACATTTGCTCCAGAGGACGAGATCGAGCACGAGATGAAGACAAATGTTACTCTACGTTGAGGAAGTTACTCTACGTCGAGGAAGTTGGTCGACGTCGAGGAGTCCTAGTCGATGTCGAGGAGACCCAAGTGGCTGACGTCGAGTAATCCGAATCTTGTTAAGGTTCTATCCCGAATCCGATGGTGATATTTTCGAGATCAAATTCCATCCGGATCTATCAAGAGCTATCAAGTTCCATCATGAAGAGAGAGATCTATCCACTTGAAGACTTTAGATATATTTCCCTTATTTAGATTTAATTATGTTATTGCTTTTATTTATCATTAAGCTTTTAGATATAATTTTAGATATAGATAAGAGATTCTATCCTTGAATAGCAAGGTTTAGAAGCCTATAAATAAAGCCCTAGGGGCTGGTTTTTCATTCATTCAATTTCAATCAGAGACAAGTAGTTCCACAGAGAAGTTTTAGGAGTTCAAAAGTTTTTAGGGTTTTGGCTTTCAGCGAAAGTTGATTGCCGGGATTGTAAAGGCTTTGAATTTAGTTAATGCAAGTTATTTCTTTTCAATCAATGTCTACGATTGCGATGAGGCGTGAGTAGTCCACCCACTTCTGGGGCTGGGGTGAGCCCGACGGTGGCCATGTGAGATGATGCGATAAAGGTCAGATCTTGCTATGCAATTCTTCTTCTATCCCTATGAGCATGATTCTTTTGCGAGAGTTGAAGGTGATCCTTGTTTGTATTATTGAAGCGAAAGTGATCTTAATGCAACTTGGGTTAATTATGTGAAAAGGGTTAGTAACAATTAGGGTTTATGCGAAAGCCTCTATATGCCTATTTGTTAATAACGAAAGTTATTTTGATGGAAAGCATGATCTTTTATGCCTTTATGTGTTACTTTGTGATAGAGGGTTTTTAGTCGCCTAAACCGTATCAAAATAAATTCGAACTTACTAACTAATGTAGTGTGGTAAGTACGAGTCAATCCCACAGAGAATCAAGTTATTCCTAAGTTAAATTTATTTACCAATTACTAGAAAAGGGGTTTTTTTTAGTGGTGAAATTAGAAAGAAAATAAACTAAATTATAAACAAGTTAACGGAGATAATAATTAAGAATATAGTTTCATCTACAAATATGCACTTTAATTTGACTAGTTGATCCTTGATTCTTCTTCAAGTTCTCTTTTCATCCTATTATTGTTCCTGTCCTGATCTTGTGTAAATTACTAGTCCTACGAGTCCTAGTAACCCTTACTAATTAGATAACCCTAACACGGTCAAGATTCAACCTAATAGTAGCATTAAGATTAAGGATTAACCAAGATACATGCAACACCAAGCTACGAGTCAGCATTCAACATGTAATTGATTCTCTACACACCAGTTTAGTCCTACGAGTCCTAAAAAGGCATGATTGCTACTATGGATTAAGGTTCGCTACGAGGAATCTACAAAATCCTAGCAATAATCTCAACTAGTTGTACAGACTAGAAGAAATCAATAATAATCGCAAAAGAATCAATACGAATCAATAGGAATAGAACAAGAATAGAAATCTCACAACTTTATCAAATCAAAGCTTCAATCCATAGACGAAACGGGAGAGTTTAGATCTCCATAAAAACAAGACAAAAACAATTAGGGTTTAGGGTTAAAGGAAATAAACGAAAGGTGGCTCTCGGTAAGTCACGGCGCACTCCCACCGTATGAATACCAATCAATATATATTGTGATGGAAAACCTAAGCTATCTAAATTAATATAAAATATAATATATTTCTATCTAATATTATAAGTATATATCTATCTATATATACATAATACGGAGTATTAATTGCTCCTCCAATCCATCGTGTTTCACTTGACCGTCCTCATCATCCTTATAATATGCAACTCGTCCGCAATATTACGACCACTCCAAATTGGTACGATCCATCCCGAAAATGCCTGAAATATATAAAAATACTAATGTAGACTCCGAAAATCAAATAATACAAATTAACTATAAAATATGTAAAATAAGCATGAAAATAAGCTAATATAATATGCAATTATACGACTAAAATAGATCCTATCACTTTGCATGGTTATCGTCGTGGTGTTGATACCCTGACTCTGGAAGTCTTTTATTATATTGATTTATTTCGTCAAAAATCTGAGTTTTGGGTTCGAGAATTTGCATTTTAAAGTTTCTGTTTTCAGTCGACACAGAGGAGCTCTTGTCGATCTCGAGTAGCCCCTAGTCGATATCGAGTTGGCTTGTCTACATCGAGTTATCTGTTTGCTTTGCTGAGTTACTGTTGTCGATTTGTTGTTGTCGATCTCGAGTGCCCTTTTGTCGAGATCGAGTAGCTTCTGTCTTGCTTTGTTCTTTACTTTCGTTTGCTATTTTCTGTCTTCGTTTTGATCTCTGCTTTTGTTTGTTCTTTTCTGTTTTATTTCTGTTTCTGCCTTTGTTCCTTTGTTTCTGTCTTCTGTTGCTTTTCTGTGAGATATACAGCTGCCTAGGATCCGCTGACACGCTTCCTCGTGGATTCGATCCTGACTTTCTCTTACTGCATTGGAGGAGTCTTGTATTTATTTGCTGGGGCACAAATCTGGTTTGAGTTATTTTATTATATTTCATACTCGATTTTCTCCTCACAACATAGGCCTGGTGGTATATCTTCAGGGAATACATCCTTACACTCTTCAAGAAGAGATAGGATGTGAGGAGGGAGGGTAGCTCTAAGCTCCTCACTCAACATATTCAACCTTTTGCATAGGAGCATGACGGTCATTTCCCCATCCACAAACTCGTCTATAAACGCACTCTTGGAAGCCAAGAACACGTCTTTAGGCCGAGTAGGGGTAGAAACATGGCTCGACTGAGCCTTCTTAGCTAACTCACCTTTACTTACCTTCGGCTTCTCGATCTCATCAGCCACTTGTGTTGGCGTCATAGGCTTGAGAACGATGTTCTTTCCTTGAAAAGTAATAGGAGAAGCGGTTAGTAAACCGATCATGTAAGACCTTACGATCAAATTGCCAAGGATGTCCTAAAAGAATGTGACAAGCTTGCATAGGCACAATATCACATAAAACATCATTTTCAGAATGTCCTAGTTCAATATGCACTTTAACTTGTCTATTCACTTTCAAATTTCCACAGTCATTCATCAAATGCAATCTATAAGGTCTAGGGTGTTGGATAGTTGGAAGTTGTAATTTATCAATCATCTCTTGACTAGCTAAGTTACAACAACCCCCACCATCAATGATCACATTGCCAACCTTACCCTTTACTAAACATCTAGTATGGAACATATTTTCCCGTTGATTGTCATCACAAGGTGTACGTACAACACTTAAGACTCTCCTAACAATCAAAGATTCACCATGCTCATATTCAATGCCATCTTCATCATCATAAGCAAGAATGTTAAGGTTTTGATCATTATCATTAGCATGCTCTTCATGTTCATCACAAGAATTTTCAGATTCATATTTGCCTAAGTGATTAATCATGAGAGTTTTTTATTAGGGCAATCCTTCATAACATGACCTCTACCTTGGCATTTAAAGCAAACAATGTCCCTAGACCTAGTAGTAGAGGGGTTAGGATTATTCCCTTTAGGGCCAGTAGATGCCTTAGACGAATCCCATTCGTACATAGGCGATTTGCCCTTGTCAATGGGTTGTTGAGGTGCTCGTCCATCACTCCTCCCTTGGGGTTGGCTCGCCCTCTCCCTAAAGCCAATGTCCGACCTTCCTTGGGGTTGTTGTGGCCGGTTTTGGCACCAACCTTGAGGCTGCCCACTTGAAACTCTTCCTCCTTGGCTAATATATCTTGCTCCCCTTTCTACTTTCATAGCTAAATGCAATAGTTCAGTAGGCGTAAAATAAGGAAAGTAATCATCTTCATGAGTTAAGGCGGGATGCAATATTCTAAGAAACCTAGCATTTGTATCTTCATCATTTTCAACTACATTTTCTCTAGTCATGGTTTCTTGCATCGCATTAAATGTTTCCTCAACAGTTTTGCTACCTTGTTTAAGATTCTCTAGTCGTTGTCTAAGTTCTCTAGCATAGTGTTGGGGAACAAATCTTCTCCTCATAAGTGCTTTCATTTGGTCCCATGAAGCAATAGGCGCATCAAGGGCTCTTCTTCTTTCCTTAACTAGGCTATCCCACCAAATTAAAGCAAAGCCTTGAAATTCTAGAGAAGCTAATTGAACCTTTTTACCGTCAGAGAAGTTATGATAATTCCAGATTTGATCCATTTTAGTTTCCCAATCAATATATGCATCTAGATCTATCTTACCATCGAATTGAGGGATCTTTACCTTTACCTTACCTATGCCGTCCTAATCAGACTCTCTAGGTGCTCTATAGTGGTATGGACCTCCTCTATCGTTCCGCATGTGACGTTGCTCCCAATGCTCCTCCTCTTGGAAGTCGTCATCGTCTTATGAGAAGCAGTATTCATCATGTTGTCGTCGGCCTCTCACTCTTCCTCTTCCCTGCGCATTAGCAAACCCATTTGAAAAAGCCCCGATCCCTTGAAGCCACCATTTTTAGTGGGGCCCGGGAATCTACCTGGTGAAGTGATCAATCTCCCCGACGGGCTTACCTAACCCGCATCGAAATGATCGATGCGGCCCAACCTGTGCCGCGGGAAGTAACTTTCGAGTTTTTCTAAAAGGCGATTCCCTTATCGAGTTTTTTCTAGAAAATTCAGAAAATTGGTTTACTTACCTGTCGCTGTTGAATATCTTGAGAATTAATAACAACAGTCTTTTTCCTTAATAGATATTTATTCTAAAGACAAACAGGGTCTGTATCCGCGAATTTGGTCCAGTGAACGATGCTGATTTTGCTATGAAATAGGCTCTTTTCCGCGCGTACGAATTCTTCTTCTTGTTCTTCTTTCTTCTTGAGTTCACTAGGCCAGAATCCACCTTTTTCCCCTCTCCTCCGAAAAGTCCCTTTTCTTAATGAAGTTTCTCCCTTTTATAGGTCTTGGATAGTCTCGAGTGTTGTGCCACGTGGTGTTTGCCATTCGACACGTGTTCTACTCGTGGGGTGTGGGCATGGCTGCCACGTGTTTACTCTTTTACATCCGCGGATGAACGTGGTTGAGTTATTTTTGGACATTTGTCCGCGGACGATATTTATGATAACATGATTATCTTGTTTTTTGCTAATCGGTTGGTGTTCTTCACTTTATTATTTTTATATTCTTACAGATGTTTCTAATATTGGTTTAGTCACAGCTCATCGGGCCGTGTTGATTCCAACTAGGAATTGACGCGGATCGATAAAGATTTTTATAAGTAAACATCTGTAGTTTCGTTACTGCTATATTTCTGATTTAGGGTTGGTGGGCCTTCTCTTTTCGAGTTTTTGGCCCAATTTGGGCCCAACAGGCCCATTTATGCTCGGAAGTCTAAACGTCAGTAATTTTCTATAAGTTACCCCGTCCCGTTTTCTTTTTCACTCCACACCTGTCTTCTTCTGCTTTTCCAGAAATTTAATCCTTATCCACATCTTGGTTTTCCGGCGGCGGTTTTCTAGGGTTCCGATTGTTTGCTCGAGTTTTCCGGTGGTTTTCTTCAACTTCTTCAAGGTATTTTTTCTTGTTCTAAGTTGTTCTTGATTTTTCTTCGTTAAGTTTTTTAATTTCTTGACGTTTAGATCGTTAACTTGGGTGCAAATTTGTCTCTGAATGTGTTTTTGGATGAGACTTTGCTTTGTGGAAGTAAAACTTCATACAATTTTCTTCTAGTTTCTTTAGAAATGGCTAGTCTCAACGAGGAGCGCGATTTGTTAGAAGATTTTGAGAGGGATGAAGGATGGAGGAGTGGTGTCACTTCATCCTCTCAGGCGCGTCCATCCCCAGAGGCACTTTCTTCCTCTTATGGGAGTTCTTCTTCCAACTCTGATGATTCTTCGTCGGAGTCATCTTCTTCTACATCCGCGTCTACCCCGGATCGAGTTGGTCCTACTGGTAGTCCTATTATGGTGAGAAGGCGCCGGAAGCGTTCTGACCCTGATTACTATTCTTCACCTTACACAGTTTCTTCTTCTTCGAAGGGATGCGCGGAAGATGAAAATCCAAGGGCTGTGGATGATTCGGGTGCTAGTTCTTCGGTGGACGCGGGGACTTCGTCTATTTCTCAGTCTGCGGATCAAGAGTCGGAGGAGGTTTGGATTCCTTATGAGCTTCCTCCAATTGGTTTAGCAGAAAGTCCGAAGGTAATCCGTTCTAAGGAGAACTTGAGCGACCTGGACACCCCAGTGTATAACTTAGGGGATTTAGATACTTGTCTTTTCCTGGGAGATTTTAAACCTCTTCCACCTCCAACCAGTCGTCCACCAGTTGTGCCTGATAGGGTTCATCCGTGGAGGTCTCCTGTGAGTAAGTTGAGAGGTTGTACTACTCTTTTGAACTTAGAAGATCTTGACGCTCTTTCGCAAGTTTTCCCTTGGCCAGCGGGTGTAGAATTTTGTCTTCCTGAGGAAGGGGGTGGTTGTCTGGACGCTTATGAAGATTGTTTGGTCGTATATGCAGATAGCTTATCTCAGGGCTTCCGACTTCCTCTTCATCCTTTTTTCTCAAAGTTTTTAGAGGAATATAATTTGAGTCCTGCTCAGATCGTCCCTAATGGTTGGATGTTTTTTACCAGTTTTATTATAAGGTGCAAGGAGATCGTCCCTAATGGTTGAAGTTGATGTTCAGTATTTTTTCCTTAAAAAAGGGAACTCAAGATTCAAGATTTTACCAGTGCAACTCAAGTTGTAGGTACATGGAAAGGTTGTCTAGTAAGCCGAATTGGAAATACAAGTGGTTTTTGGTCCGCGACAGATCTGGGCAAGGTTTTAACTGTCGAACGGTCCCAGGGCCTTTTTGCTCTGTGATGAAACCAAAAATTTCCAATCTTTCTCAGTTCAAGCTATCGTTTTCTCATATTCCTAGATTTCCGTGGGATAAAATGTTATCCGCGTTTCGTCTTGAGATGGCTGGCTTGAGCATGCCTCATCCGCGACTAGGTGGCTTCTTTGTTTATTTGTTTCTTTCGGTATATAGATTTGTGTCTTTATGTTTTGTCTTTCTTCAATGGATAACTTATCAGGAAATGTATTTTTGTGTTTAGACAAAATGGATTTGGATGCACTTTTGAAGAGGCATAAGGCCAAATCTGGGAAGAAGAAGAAATCTAGTTTAGTGGCCAATGATCCTCCTGTTCCTCCCCAGGCCCTAGAAGTGGCATCGAATGTTGATGTAAGTGTCGCGGACGAGACTGGAGCTTTAGTTGAATTTTCTTCACTGGTTCCTGTATCTCGAGAGAAACGCACTTGTCCGTCCGCGCCCGAGACTTCTAAATCAAAAAAGAGGAAGATTGCCATTGCTGTTGGGCCATCAGCTTCAGACAAAAAGGGGCTCTTTTTGGAGGGTGTAGCGACTCTTCGTGAATTTCCTATCCCAGGCTTTGATCTGATTGACTTACAAGGCCTTGCTTTTCCAGCCAAGAAGCGTTGTCTCCCAGAGCAAGGATATATCAAACGACTGGACCCCGTCACTCTTTCAACTAACTTTGATCGTATTATTCAGTGGGTAGGTTAAAATTCCTTTCTCGCTTTTCTTCGTCTTTTTTGACGCGGTTTATTTTCAATTTTTCTTACTCTTACCTAGATTTTTATAGTTGAGGGTAATTCAACCAGATGTTGAGAGACGTATGGTATGTGGAGAGGAAGATTTTAGAAAGAAAGACGAAGAAATAAAAAAACTGAACCATCAGCTTCGAATATTGGGGAATACAGTGGGAGACCCAGTCTCAGTGGAAAAGTTTAAGAAAAGGTCGGCTGACCTTCATGAGGAGGTGCAAACTCAGAAAGAGGCCATGGCTGCTTTACAGAAAAAATATGATGATTTAAAAATTTCTTCGAGCTCTGCCGTCTCTCGTGTCAAAGAGCTGGAGGCTACTGAAGGGGCTTCGCGGAAGCTCCTCCAAACTAAACAGGCTATCATTGATAAAATGGAAGAGGATTTCTCCATCCTTCGCGAAGAACTGTCCATCACCAAACAGGAGCTTGACACCATTAAGGCGCGCTCAGATCAAGACGTGGCCCTCCAATGGCTTCAGAGTCCTGAAGGTTTGAATTATCTTTCTTTTGAGTGGATAAAAACTGAGGTTGGTATCTCCTTCATGTCCTCCGTGGCAAAAGCCTGCCTCCAGACTTCAAAAGGCTCTAGTATTTTGAAGGATAGGTGCTTTAGCTATTTTCGAAAGGGAATGGTTGCAGGGATCAACCAAAGTGTTACACGTTCGTCAAACAACCCGAGTGTTCCTCTGGAAAAATTTGAGCCTAGCCTGGAGAGTGCCACTGGGGACTTTCAAAAGAGGAGATGGACGCGGAGGATTCTTATTCTGAAAATGACGACGATGAGGACGCGGAGGAAGAAGTTGAGAAGACAGCCACTCCTTAGTAGACTTTGACCTTTGATTTTTTTGGGGGATGAAACTTTCATGGATTTTGGGAACCTATATGTGGTTTCCTGTTTTTTGGTATATCATCGAGATACTTCTTTTGTTTTGAATATGGGTTGAAGATCTCTTTGGTCGAAACATTGGTATTGATTGTATGTTTTGTTTGTAGTAAATATTTATATATTTATATTCCGAATTCTCCAAGTGTTGAACGGGTTAGTCCTGATGTTCGAAATCCTTCACCACTTGTCTTCACCCCTTAGGATGAATTTTTTCTTTTTAAAGCCTTAATCTCCATCTTTTTTGCTGCCTCCTATGTTGTGTTAACCGATCGTGCTATTGCGAGTATCATATCTCCAGGAAGCTTTAATCCTTGGGCTTTTTTCCAACAGATTGAGAATGTGGAACAGCTTTCTCGGCTAGTGAGTTTCTTTTAATTTTACTTCAATCTGAATTTGGGCTTCCTATATTAGGTCTTGATTTTATTAATATGTAGGTCATGCCTCCCCAGTTTGAGGCTGAGCATGGGCCTCTTCCGCCTCGGTGGGCTTTTCTTTCAACGTATCTCGTCCGTGATTTTCCAGTGGCTGTATGTTGGAGTGAGAATGGTCTTTTTCAAATTGATAATGGTTGGGATGAGTTCCTTCTGCTTCACCACCTGGGAATAGGAAGTGCCATGATGTTTTTTCATAAGGGCAACGTTTCCTTCCAAGTTTGTCCGCGTCGTGAAATCGAGGATGATCACGAGGCTACCTTGGACTCGATTTCTTCATCATGCAGTTCTAATTAAGTTATTTCCGCGTCATGCTTTAGGATTTTGTAAACCAATCTTTTGATATAAACCTTCGTAAAAATAAAGAAAAAAGGGAATCCGTGATTCTCCTTATTGTACCCATGTGTTTTTTAGAAATGAAATAGAAGGAGGGATCCTTTATTATTAATAATACGAAACAGCGTACAGAAACCTTTCTCAGGGGTTGGATCCCTCTAAGCTTGTTACACCATTGACGCGAAGAACCTAGTGGGAATTCAAGAATGCCCTACCTCTCCATTTTCTTCGCTGTCTGGGTTGACGACGTCGACTTCAAAGATGGAATCGCCCATGTAGGTAAAAATCAAAGCTGACCCTACATTGACTCGATTTGCTTGTGTAAAGTCGTGCCATCCTTGAGTTAACCAGAAAAGGCCATCTTCATCCCTATCTACCTTCACTTCGTGTTCCTGGTTGGAGAGGGACCAGAGCCTAGCTTGAGTGTGAGCGTCTTCGTCGATTAGAGCATACATGAGGGGGAGGCGAAGGGTTTGAAGTTGTTCCTCCCTCATAATGACTCTATAAAAAGCCCTAGGCTGTGGATTTGGATCCATCTTGTTTTAAGATTGTTCATCCCTTGTGGATACCCAAGCATGTTTTATACTCGTTGCGCGAGGCTCTCCTATTGTTGGTTTTGTCGCTTTTTATCAAAAAGTAATTCTAATTTTCCCCATTGTAATTTACTTTTACTGGTTTCGGGAAAAGATTCTTCTCTGGTTAATCTTTGTTTTTAGAGATAAGGAGACGCGTGCCCTTGGTGGCTGTGCTACCTATTGCATGTCATGCATGCAATTCTTCCTTTTTCCTGTTCAACTGTTCTCCCGTGATCGTCAATAAAGCAAAAGGGTCTTTAATGTTTTCCTCTAATTTCATCGAGATGCGGGGATCCATTATAATCCCTCCTCTATCATTTAGGGCGGACGGGGTTTTTGGGTCAGAACCACGATGGGCTTTTTTCCAAGCGATCGATTATCCCGAACAGTTCCAGCAGTTGGTGAGCTAATTATACTAAATTTTAACTTCTTTTAGAGAATTTTCTCTTGGCTTACATCTTCCTTCTATTTTTTAGTTGCTTCCGCTTAGGTTTGAGGAGGATTATGCAGATGCTGTTCCTAGCCAGGTTTTACTTTCTTCTCATCTGCTGCGCAATTTCCTGGTCCGTATAGAGTGGCATAACGGTGGTTTTCTCTACCTTGGCCACGGATGGAAGGATTTTGTGGAATCGCATGGTTTTGCAAGGGGGGTCTCCATGATTTTTACTTATATGGGTGAGGCTCGTTTCGAGGTTCGGGTGGTGGATCCACGCGGAGGAAATCACGATGATCCTATCTTCCGCGTCGCAGCTTCGAATGGATTTTAAACTGTATTTTCACAATGGAATAAGACTTTAAGTCTCTTTGCTATTTTAGTCGCAACTTTGTTGTTTGTCAGGCTTTTGATAATTGTTTCTGGAGGTCTCTCAGTTTTGTATGCTAACGGTGTGATCGTTTTTAGTCTTTCGAGGTCTATTTGTTATGATATTCTTCTCACGGGATTTCCGAGAAGTTCAGTAATAGTGTTTATTGTTTATCTCATGCATGGTGCCTGTGGTTTTTTGTCTCAATGATTTGACCATTCGAATTTATTTGCCCCATATTTCTGTTTTCGACACATGTCCAGTATTGTTTACGTGCTCTATAAAAGAGAGTATGGGGGAAAGGGTTACTGGCCTTGTTGTATGCTTTCGTTATGCCTTCCTCTATTGGTTTACCTTGGTCCTTTTTTTAGAGGATTAGTTTTCCTGAGCAACTTCTCCGCTTGGTTAGTTTCTCTATTGCTGAATCTTTCCTTTATTGGGTCAGTTTATCCTTTAACATCCTTTAAAATCTACTTCTTGTTAGTCTTTGCCACTATGTTTTGAAGATATACTTGGGCCAGATCTTCCCAGGAGCATTCTTTCGTCAACCAGGATTCTTCGGGAGTTCCCGGTGGAGGTTATACGCAGAGACTATAGGGTTCCATTTTTAAGGGGAGGCTGGAATGATTTTGCCGAGTCACACAGCGTCCATATTGGTTCCTCTTTAACCTTTATCCATAAAGGAGGAAATCGCTTTGATGTTCAGATCTTAGATGCTGTGGGGGATGAGGTAGATGCGGAGTGGGCTTCTCCGGAGTCAGATGGTCCTCCTTCAAATGGATTTCCTTAAGTCAGGGCAGAACTCGCCTTATCCCTGCTCGGGCTCCGTAGACATGAGCTGATGGATACTCGTTTTCTTTTATCTTAAATTGTCAACCCTTTCGAACGTGGTGTCATGTTTTATCCTTTGTTGTTTTTATTTTAATTGATGGCTTTATAGCCACAATTTCCTTCGAAAATTAAAAAACTTTGGGAGTTTCAGGAGGGTTCATGAAAACCATGTCTCTCTTTTCTAGATTGCCTTCAACAGAGATCCGTCGTGGGGCTTGGATCTTTAGAGTGTTTAGATACTAATTGAGATATGACGCGGAGCCAAGCTCCTGCGTCCCATGATTTTTTATAAAATATCCTCTCTGAGAATGGGGATTTGATTAGAGGCCTAACGCGGAGCCAAGCTCCAGCGTACCAGGACTTTTTATAAAATATCATCTCTGAGAATGCGGATTCGATCAGAGGCCCGACGCGGAGTCAAGCTCCAGTGTCCCAGGACTTTTTATAAAATATCATCTCTGAGAATGCGGATTCGATCAGAGGCCTGACGAGGAGCCAAGCTCCAGCGTACCAGGACCTTTTATAAAATATCATCTCTGAGAATGCGGATTCGATCAGAGGCCTAACGCGGAGCCAAGCTCTAGCGTACCAGGACTTTTTATAAAATATCATCTCTGAGAATGCGGATTCGATCAGAGGCCTGACGCGGAGCCAAGCTCCAGCGTCCCAGGACTTATTATAAAATATCAGCTCTGAGAATGCGGATTCGATCAGAGGCCTGACGCGGAGCCAAGCTCCAGTGTACCAGGACTTTTTATAAAATATCATCTCTGAGAATGCGGATTCGATCAGAGGCCTGACGCGGAGCCAAGCTCCAGGGTCCCAGGACTTATTATAAAATATCAGCTCTGAGAATGCGGATTCGATCAGAGGCCTGACGCGGAGCCAAGCTCCAGCGTACCAGGACTTTTTATAAAATATCATCTCTGAGAATGCGGATTCGATCAGAGGCCTCGCGCGGAGCCAAGCTCCAGCGTCCCAGGACTTATTATAAAATATCATCTCTGAGAATGCGGATTCGATCAGAGGCCTGACGCGGAGCCAAGCTCCAGCGTACCAGAACTTTTTATAAAATATCATCTTTGAGAATGCGGATTCGATAAGAGGCCTGACGCGGAGTCAAGCTCCAGCGTCCCAGGACTTATTATAAAATTACTTAGGTGCAAGACATGATAGAAAGCGCCCTCTAACCACTTTATTTCATTTTTGCGGGGGCGACTAAGTTTTATATTCATATAGCTACCTGGTGATTATACATAGTACTTTTTTAGATTGTCCGCATTCCAGGTCTTGTTTAGAACAATACCTTCAGGGGTGCTGAGCTTGTACGCACCTTCTTGAACTTCTTTGATGATCACATAAGGTCCTTCCCAGTTGGGGTCTAGTTTCCCTCCAGAGGTAGCTTGGCGTAGCACCAAATCCCCCTCCTTGAGATGCCGCGGGAAAATTCGTCTATCCTGATACTTGGAGAGCCTCCTCTTGTATTCTTGCTCCTTCAAAGCTACCGTCATCCTGCGTTCTTCTATGAGATGGAGCTCGAATTCTAATGCTTCATCATTGGTGTCTTGGTCGTATGCCATTATTCGTGCTGAAGGAATCAATCTCTCGATTGGGATAACCGCGTCCATACCAAAGACTAAAGAAAACGGGGTTTCTCCAGTCGGAGTCTTTGCTGATGTGCGGTAGGACCAGAGTACTAGAGGTAAAAGTTCAGCCCACCGTCCTTTTGTTGTGTTGCCAAGTTTCTTTTGTATCCCATATAACAATTGTCGATTGGTTGTTTCTGCCTGCCCGTTCGTCTGCGGGTTAGCCACGGACGAGATTTTGAGGTTGATGCCTAGACCGACGCAGAAATCTCTAATTGTTTCACAATCAAATTGAGGTCCATGATCCGTAATTATTGAGTCGGGTACTCCGAAACGGCAGATCATATTCTTCCATAGGAATCTCCTCACCTTCTCCGCGGTGATTAATCCCATTGCTTCGGCCTCCACCCATTTTATGAAATAATCAACCAAAACCAAGACATATCTTAACTGACCGGGAGCAGTGGGAACGGACCTAGAATGTCCATTCCCCAGGCAGAAAAAGGGCAAGCACCGGTTATACTTTTCAGTACCTCAGAAGGGCGGTGATTCAAGTTTTCAAATCTTTGACACGCGTCGCATTTTTGGGTATAATCTTGAACATCACGCTTCATAGTTGGCCAATAATATCCTAGCCTGGTTGCTTTGGCCACGACAGCCCTCCATCCTTGGTGATGCGCACAAACTCCATCATGCAATTCTTCTACTACGAGACTTCCTTCTTTTGATGATATGCACAACAAATCTGGGAGGCAATATCCTCTCTTATATAGCTTTCCTTCCCTGATGGTGAATCGAGAGGATTTGGCAATTATCTTCTTGGCAGCATTTCTTTCTTCAGGTAGAACACCCTTGCCCAGATAGTCCGCGATCGGTGCCCTCCAATCTTCTATCTCAATTTCCTGTACTTGGTAGACTTCCTGAATAAGCCTTCGATTGTTCATCCTTTCGAGGATGGCTTCTCTTCGTACTTCCTCAGGCATAACAACTCCCAATCGAGCTAACGCGTCCGCCTGCTGATTATCATCCCTGGGAACAGCCGTTAAGCAAAAACTTAAGAAAGCCTTTGATAATGCCCATGCCTTTCTCTGATAATCAGGCATTAATCCAGTTCTCGCTTCATATTCCTCTGTTATTTGCCGCGTCACCACTTCTGAATCAGTGTAAACTGATACCTGCCTAGCACCTTTAACCAAAGCTATCTCTAATCCAGCGAGCAGGGCTTCGTATTCAGCCTCGTTATTTGTAGCCTGGAAGTCCAATTTATAAGCGTAATTGTACTGCCGTTCATCAGTTGTTGTTAGTGTGACCCCTGCTCCGCACCCATCTTTGTTGGCTGCACCATCTACCCTGAGTGCCCACTCACTTCTTTCTGTTTGGGCATTCAATTCGAAACTTGTTTCGCCAATAAAATCGGCTAAAACCTGAGCGAGAGCTGCTTTCCGCGGGGTATATTCTATTTCAAATTCTGTGAGTTCGACCGCCCACTTCATCATTCTTCTTGACAAACATGGTGAGTGGAGGATTTGACGCATCAGTAAGTCTGTCATAACTCGGATAGGATGGTCCTGAAAATACGGCCTCAACCTCCTTGCTGCGAATATTAAGCACAAAATCATTTTTTCTACTGGTTCATATCTTGTCTCAGCGTCCTACAGCATACGACTGATGTAATAAACTGGGAATTTCTCCTCTCGCGTCAAAACTGCACTGATGGTGACACTTTTTACTGACAGATACAGATGAAGGACTCCTTGCTTCTCGGGTTGATGAAGAGTGGGAAGTGATGACAGAAAATTTTTCAAACTTCCAAATGCTTCTTGTAACTCGGGAGTCCATCGTATCGGTCCCTTTTTCTTGAGCAGAGCAAAGAAAGGTAATGACCTATCCGCCAGGCAGGAGCAAAAACGGCTTAAATAATTTACTGCTCCATTTAAAGACTGTAACTCTTTAATCGTCCGTGGTGGTTGAAGATTCTGAATTGCCGTGACTTTTTTGGGATTCACATCAATTCCTCTATGGCTAACCATAAAACCAAGGAATTTTCCGGAATCAACCCCAAAGACACACTTTTCCGCGTTCAAGTTCAAACCTCCTCTTCGAAGAGAATCAAAAGTCTCCTGTAGATCCGCTGCGTGATCCTCTGCTCTCTCGCTTTTGACTATGATATCGTCAACATAAATCAATACATTCCTGCCAATTTGATTACGAAAGATTCGGTCAACTGTTCTCTGAAATGTTGCCCCAGCATTCCTGAGTCCGAAAGGCATGACGCGGTAACAGAATGTCCCCTGATTGGTGATGAAAGTTGTAGCTTTCTTGTCTGAAGGGTTCAGGTTTATTTGATTGTATCCTGAGTAAGCATCAAGAAAACTAAGGACTTTGTTATCCGCGGTTCCATCAACGAGTTCATCGATAGACGGTAATGGATAACTATCCTTTGGGCAGGATTTGTTAAGATCAGTGAAATCTATGCACATCCTCGACTTCCCATTAGATTTCTTCACTAATACCACATTTGAGAGCCATTCTGAGTCTTCCATTTCCTCTATGAAGGCTGCTTCTAAAAGTTTATCAGTTTTCTCTTTTGCCGCGGCAGCTTTCTCCGGAGCCATCTTTCTCTTCTTTTGTACTATGGGTTTTGTTCCTGGACGAATTCTCAAGGTATGCAAAGCTATCGCGGGTGGGACACCCAGCAGATCTTGAGGATTCCATGCAAAAACGTCTCTCGACTTCGTTATGATTTCTAAGACTCGAACTCTTTCTACTGTCTCCAGTGCCTGTCCCAAGTAGACCTTCTCTTCTGGGTTTGGGAAGGGTGTATACGTAATTCTTTCATCCGCGGTAGGTATTTTTACTTCTGACGGTCTAACCTCTAGTTCGGCTTCTGAAAGTTCCGCCGAGTCATTGCCCCCGACCACGGATTCACAATTTTCACTAATACACATCACTTCTTTATTTTTCTTGATGGAAGTTAAGTAACAGCTTCTGCTTTCTGGTTGTTGCCCGCGAACCTCACCAATTCCTCCTCCGGGTAAAGGGAACTTTCCCACAAAGTGGTAGATTGAAACTACCATATGGAACTTATAGAGTGAGACGCGACACAGCAAAGCATTGTATACAGTGGGAATTTTTACCACTGTGAACACAATATTTTCCACGCGTCTGTTTGGGGACGTCCCCAAAACAACTGTAAGCTCGATTGTGCCTGCTACTTGTACCTCTCCTCCTGAGAACGTGATTAGCGTTCCTGAATATGGTTTCAACGATGCTGCAGAAATTCCCATTTGAGAAAATGCCTCCCATGATAGGATGTCAACAGATGACCCAGTATCAATAAATACTCTTTTTACTGTCTTGGCGGCTATCTGCGCGTGAATTACCAGGGGATCTGAGTGCGACATCCTTACTTCTTCAGCGTCATTTGGGGAAAAGGAAATGTTCTCATGTTGTGCAAGAGAAATTCTTCTGCTTGACGCGGACGGTGGCTGTCTTTCTTCCCTCTCGTAATTTCTTTTTTCCTGTCTACTGGACCCGGCCATGGAAAAGCCTCCTGCGAGGGTTTTGATGAAGCCCTCAGGTTCCGGTATTTGGCCTGCCTCTGTTTTTTGAGCTTCTCTCTGGTTGACAGATCTCTGGACTGCAGGTGTATAGTTGTATCTACCTCCGCGTCCTTTTCTTCCTCTCCCTCTTCCCCGGTTGTGAAAAGGGAGATCTCTTCGCTGATCCGGTTGCCTGAAAAATCGTTCTTGTGGATTATGAGATTCGTCAAACCTAGGGTTTCGGTCCTCCCAACGTGGCCTATGGTCAGGTCGATTCTCCCTTCTAGGTGGAGACCTCATATCACGATTTCCATATCGGTTCTCTCTTGGATGATAGGAACGCGGATGATCTTCCTTGTGGCGAGATCCTTGTCCTCTTTCTAAGTTCATATACACTTCATCGCGGCGGGGATGAAAATCTATTGCTTCTGAATGATGCCTGGGTGGCTTGGCCTTTTCTTCTCTGAATTTTCCAGTTATCTTCCCAAAGAGACCTGGATTCCCAGTATTCGCCTTAGAGCTGGACGCGGCTGCTTCTTCTGCCGCAATCTATCTTGACATCCGCTCTTTTAAGTCATCGTAACTAGTTGGCTTCTTCCGAAATAGATACGTCTTGAAATCTCCCTCTGCTAAATTGCCCATAAGTATGATAATTGCTGATTCATGATTAAAGTTGGGGATCTGAACTACCATGCTGGTAAATCGAATGAAAAAGTGTCCCAAGGATTCTCCAGCTCCTTGCCTAATGGAATTCAGGTCGAGCATGGTCTTCTTTCTCGACCGCGCACTTCTGAAATGGGACGTGAAGATGTGGGACATCTGGGTAAAATTGGCCACGGACCCTTTTGGAAGGTTTGTGAACCAGGTGAGCGCGATCTTCGTTAAGGTCGAAGGGAATGTTCTACACAACATGGCATCATTATACTCGTTTATTCCCATAGCAGTTGCAAAATGGCAAAGATGATCTTCAGGATCAGTTGTTCCATCATATTTCATGAGGTTCACATCTCTCCACCGTTTTGGTACAGACGCGGAACAAATTTCTTGGGTAAACACTGATGGAAAACCCGCTGGTGCATTTTTGTTTCTTTTTTCGGTTGAGTCGGATTTTGTTGAGGTGGAAACATCTGCTGACCTTTCCCCGCGTCGATATTTATTCTCTCGGTGCCAGTGATCATTCTGCCATGCCTGGCGCGGTATTTCTTGATTCTGAAAGCCGTAGTTCCAGTTGCTGGGATTATCGTATGCTGTGTTACGCCTATTAAAATTTCCATACTGCTCTTCCTGTCGATAATTCCCTTGTTGACGCGGATTCTGTTCCCTCTGATCATAACAAAAGTACTGAGACTGCTCTTGCTGAAAAGGGTTAGGCTGCTCTTGACGTGCTTCAAAATACCAGAAGTTCTGCGGGATGAATCCTCCATCCTGTCCATACTGATCGCCATAATGATGTGGAGGGGTTCCGAGGTGCTGATCTCTCATCTCACCATCTGGATTTGGTGGTGGTGTCAACGGGACATACATGCTGGAGGCCTCCTGATCCTGGTGGACCCCTTGACTCATGTCTTGTGTTGGATTGTTCTGGCTTTCACTCATCTTCTTAATGTCGTGAATATGTCGCGATCAAAATTTTAATTTCATATATCTAAAAATTTGTATTTCTAAGTTCAGACGCGGACCCTAACTTTTCAAAAGGTTTGAGGGTCTTTGTGTATTCTTATCAAAAAGGAAACCCCCTAGTGTGAGGGGGTTCCCACAGACGGCGCCAGTGAAAAAGCCCCGATCCCTTGAGGCCACCTTTTTTAGTGGGGCCCGGGAATCTACCTGGTGAAGTGATCAATCTCCCCGACGGTCTTACCTGACCCGCATCGAAATGATCGACGCGGCCCAACCTGTGCCGCGGGAAGTAACTTTAGAGTTTTTCTAAAAGGCGATTCCCTAATGGAGTTTTTTCTAGACAATTCAAAAAATTGGTTTACTTACCTGTCGCTGTTGAATATCTTGAGAATTAATAACAACAGTCTTTTTCCTTAATAGAAATTTATTCTAAAGACAAACAGGGTCTGTATCCGCGAATTTGGTCCAGTGAACGATGCTGATTTTGCTATGAAATAGGCTCTTTTCCGCGCGTACGAATTCTTCTTCTTGTTCTTCTTTCTTCTTGAGTTCACTAGGCCAGAATTCACCTTTTTCCCCTCTCCTCCGAAAAGTCCCTTTTCTTAATGAAGTTTCTCCCTTTTATAGGCCTTGGACAGTCTCGAGTGTTGTGCCACGTAGTGTTTGCCATTTGACACGCGTTCTACTCGTGGGGTGTGGGCATGGCTGCCACGTGTTTACTCTTTTACATCCGCGGATGACCGTGGTTATGTTATTTTTGGACATTTGTCCGCAGACGATATTTATGATAACATGATTATCTTGTTTTTTGCTACTCGATTGGTGTTCTTCACTTTATTATTGTTATATTCTTACAGATGTTTCTAATATTGGTTTAGTCACCATTATTTCTATCATACCTCTCCCTTCGTGGAGAGTTGTCCTAATTAAATAAAGGGTTATCTAAATTAGGATTAGGATTAGGGTTATGATTGTTTACTTCCCTTTCATCGCGAGGCATCTCATCATGCCTTGGATTCCCTTGCCCAGCCACGGTGTTCGAATCGGTTGGCCGAGCCTCTATTGTCGCAAGCCTATCCATCACCATCGCCAAGGTCGCATTTAGATTGTTAACCATGTTGTTGAACATCTCAGGCGACACGGTCGAGGTATTGTTGGAGTTGTTATCGTTGTTGCCATTGTTGGCATTATTTTTGTTGTTTCCCTGATTAGACATTGCAAATAAAAACAAATAAAGAACTTATGTAAAAGTTAGTAAAAATATAAATAACTCGCAAGTGTTTCGCTCACACTCCCTCTCTAATTGGTATGTCACGCTTGTTGATTCAATCCGCCTTGGACAAATCAACACTCAAGCTAAAACCTAGCAATACAAGGTAAGAGATCAAGAGAATGAATGAAACAAGGACAAAGGAGCACTCGACAGAGCAAGAGAGTACTCGACACAACAAAGAGCAACACCGGATAGAACTAAAGAGCACTCGACAATGGAGATAAGCACTCGACGCCGCGACAGGTGTACTCGACAGAAGGCTTGAGCACTCGACAACAATGAAATAAACAAGACAAAATACTGATTTTGTGGAAGAATAAAGAAAATAAAAGAAATCTTAGAAATTTACCTCTTTTGATTTGAAATCTTAAGTTAGGATGTTGTAGTTGCAAGGTAGGGTTTCAAGTTTTGTGTTTGGGAGGTAATGTGTAAGAATGACGGCTAGGGCTCTTCAAAATCACCAAATTTGGTCCCTTTGGAAGCTTTCTTGCACTACATCAACAATTCTCTCTTTTTTTTTAAACTTACTTTTGTCCCTAGGGAATTTTTATCCTCCTAGGTCCAAGCTTTGAATGTCTCTTCTTCTTCTTTTTTTTTAATATTTTCTCACTGTTTTTTTTAACCTAATGCAAGAAAGAAACAAATAACAATAAGGGGACTCGATTGAATTGGCAATAGAGCTTTGGTTTCCGACATCAAAAGTTGTGTCTTTTGTTTTGTTCTTCATATACACAAAAAAAAAATCCACAAAAATAGAGTATTTGTTAAAGTTCGGTCTTTTACTTCTTGTTTCTTGAATTTGATTGCACTAACCTTTATATGTTTGTGATTGTTGTGGTTGCTTAGCCTAAACACAAGCCTAGCCGAGACCATTGAGGCCAACCACACCTTGTGCTCGCATCCCCTTGTGCAGCAACATAGTCGACGGCACCAAAGGGTTCCTTCCCTAGTCGATTTCGGCCTCCCACACACACACACAAACCCTAGTTTGTTTTTCTATCTTTTAGCTATCTTGTTCTATCTATTTTTGGCCTATTTAATTTCTGATTTTTGTGGTAGATATAATTCATTTATCTATCATAGATTATAAAGGCATAGATAGATATACTTACCAAAGTTAGCCCAACCTCACCTATATATATTTCATAAAGGGCTAAATTTTTATTTCATTCACCTTGCTTATTAAATTTTCGAGTCCCCTTATTGTTATTGGTTTCTTTCTTGCATTAGGTTAAAAAAAAAACAGTCCAAAAATATTCAAAAAAAAAAGACATTCAAAGCTTGGACCTAGGAGGATAAAATTCACTAGGGGCAAAAGTAAGTTTAAAAAAAAATTGTTGATCTAGTGCAAGAAAGCTTCCAAAGGGACCAAATTTGGTGATTTTGAAGAGCCCTAGCCGACATTCTTACACATTACCTCCCAAACACAAAACTTGAAACCCTACCATGCAACTACAACATCCTAACTTAAGGTTTCAAATCAAAAGAGGTAAATTTCCAGGATTTCTTTTATTTTCTTTATTTTTTCACAAAATCAGTCTTTTGTCCCGTTTATTTCATTGTTGTAAAGTGTGTTAAACAAAAATTGTTAAAGGAACAATCTCGCATAACACATTTTAATTTGAAACTTTTTTTATAAAGTTCGACCCTTATTTGTACTTCCTCACAATTTTAAATTATGCGGATATTTTAAAAGGATAAGGATTTGGAATTTTGGTGGTTTGGACTGCACCTGTTGATGAGGGTTTCCTACATACCTTCATGGGAAGGATCAAGTCCAACGTAGTTCAAAGATATAGAGTTTTTGTGTTTTTTTTAATTTGGCTTGAATCACCTTGGAATTGGATGGTCTTTTTTTTGTTTTGAGTTTTCAGAGCACTTATTTCATCATTGCTCTTGTTGAGGTTACTTTAGTTTGTAACCCTCCCATCTTCTTATGCCCAACTTATATTTGTATGAACATTCTGGGACTTTTGTTTGAAAGTCATTAATTTGTGCGGGCTCGAGTGAATGACCTCTTTTGGTTATGGGGTCTTGGAGCCTTCTTCCGTTCATGGCTCTTGATTAAGAAAAATTTCCTCCTCTTTTTTTTTTTACCGAAATTTAGCACTGCTTTAACTGCTTTTGAGTTCTGATTTTTGTTAAGGATCCCGGAAATGAGATTCTTTTGGAATTAGATCACACTCCTCCTTGAACTTGCACCGTAACTGACTCAAGTTCATCCCCAATTTTTTTGTCCATGTCCCGGTGAAATTTTGGCAGCATTTTGCTAGCATTTGGATCGATCCCGTAGGATCGACGTAGCGGGGAAATTTTAACTTTCAACCCGACTACAAGTTTTGACCCTACGCGAAATTTTAACTTTCGAGCCTAGCGTTCTAAATTTTGGGCAGCATTTCTTTCCAATGTATATGACCCCGTAGGATCGGTGTAGTGGCAAAATTTTAACTTTCAAGCCAACTACAAAATTGCTTTGACCCTAGGCGAAATTTTAACTTTCGAGCCTAGCGTCCCACCGGTCTTCGAATGGTTACCGCCTGGGTGAAATTTTAACTTTCAAGCCCAAGCCTTTTCTGTTTTGTTGTTTTGCTTCGTGTCCCTACAAAAATAGAAGAAGGAGATGAGAAAGTCTACCTGCTTTCTTTTTTTTCCACTGGTTTTTTTTTTATTGCTTTGATTTTTTTTTTTTGGGAGTACTTGCTCTCTCTTGTTTTCTTTCTTTGTTTGTCTCACAGGACCTCCTTTTTTTTCTTTTTGTTTGTAAAAAAAACCCACTTTATATAATGCCAAGCTACATGCTGCTAGCCTATATGTAACTCCTTTTTCATTAATCATGATGGTTTGAATAACCATGTAACCTCCCTCTTTACTGGCTTTCATTTCACCCGTTTTTTTTGGACAATTAGGAGGTAACAATCAATGTAATTCATGTCCCAAAATGAAACACTCTTAACATATTGACCTCCCTCTTGGGCATTTGTATGTTATTTATATGACATAAGATTTAATTATGGTCAACCATAATATACAATATAATAAGAATACCACACGTTAGCAATGAAGGTTATGACCTTCGTGGCATATCATACATAGCCCAAGACTTGTACGGAATTTTAAACCTTAGTGCAACACTTGATTACATCATGTGACTTAATTTCATGGCATACTTCTTATTTTTAAGCACTAACTTTCACCAGTCAACAGATGCCCCCGAACATTGTATGTGCGAATTTGTTGAACGCATACAAAGTTCGCCCCCCCCCCCCCCCTCTTTTTTTTTTTTGTGTGTGTGTGTGTTTTACACACTTTCAACTAACATGATTGTTTCGGTGCGGGCTAAGTATCCGGAAAGAAGATCTGTGGAGAAGTCGGATCACCAAGAGCTCCCGGTCCGTAATTGATTTTTTCCCTTTTTTCCGTAGTCGAAACAACACTCATATGACTACAAAAGCAGAGAATTTGACTCTTTTTTTTCTTAGTCGAGGAAAGCAGATGTTTTGTTTGTTTTTGTGGCTGCACCTAGCACTTTGACTAGCCAGACTGCCTACATACCCTCTTAGTGAGGGATCAAGCCATTCGTAGTTCTTTTGATGACACCCATTTTTCCACATATGCTTTAGGGTGCCTAAATCATGGACCATTATTACGTCCATCTTTGCTTTTCACCGCAAATCGGGAACCTTTTTTTTTTTACCGCATTGCTCAAATCGTTAAGGCCCACCTTCTAGGAAGGGTTTCCTAAACAATCTGACTATCATTTGCGAACCCGAGTTTTTTTTTTTTGCGGTGGGCTGCATCTAGCATATAGACCGACTAGACTGCCTACGTACCCCTACTATATGTGTATAGGGGATCAAGCCTTTTGTAGTTCATGACAGCCTAATTATCTCTCACAAGCTCACTTTTTGTATGTGAGATTTTATAAGCACCTTTGGGCTGAACTATTGGGATGAAATCCAGAGACTGCTTCTCATGGTTTTGACTTTAGCCGAGCCAAGGATGATGGGCTTGGGCTGTTTTCCCCTTTTGACCTTCCACTTCTTGGTCTTCTTAGGCTGGAGAATCACCTTGTTTGGTTTAATGTCTCCCTCTAATCTTCGGAATACCGACGGCCCAGAGGATTCACCTATTGATGTTGCGTCAAGTCTTTCGAACACTTAGACTCGGAGTGAAGGCTTCGTCTCCTCCAAGAACATATCTTGTTCCTTCGAGGTTAATGTCATTGGCTCTTGAACACTTGCTGTTAAGAGCCCTTCTTCTTGAGAGACACGAAGATGATCAAGCGAAAGCTCTTTATGTGACCCTTGTGAGCTCTCTGCCCCATGACGAGAACTAGCATTTTTCACCTGCACCAATGGCCCCTTCGGCTCCTTAGAAGCTGTCACAAACTCTTCGATAGCTCTAGAAAAGCCTTTTGACACTTTTCTCTTATTCTTGTTTTAGCCACCTTCAACAGCCGGATGAATGACCAATGTTCCCCTCGGAATTGTCTGGTCAATTTTTCGTAGGGGAAAAGTATAGTCTGTCACAAGGGACTGTACAACTTCCCCTTCACTTGAGGTTGAGCTCTTTCCCTTCTTTTTATCTTTTAAGGGGAGGGGAGGTAATTGATGACCAGATCGAAGAACGACCTCATCCACTTCTTCTTGTTTCTCCACCTCATCGGCCCAACTTGTCATGCAGCACTGAATCTCATCTTCTCCCCAAAAGGGATCATCATCATTGTCAGACATACCATCCCTAGTCAAGTCCTTAGGGACATAGTCCTTTAAAGTAAAAGGGACTCGGCTGGGTTGAAGATACTCCTCTTCGGGCTCCGCTTTCATCTTTCTAGCTTTTTTGCCACTCTTTCTTTTCTTATTTTTCTTCTTTCTGGATCCTCTCCCAATGATTCTGCAACTTACAAGCTCGACATGTCGAGTGACAACCAATTGAGATTTATTCCGACCCGTAGCAGTTTGCCATTCAAAGAGACTTTCATCATCGTCATCTTCATCTGAGAACAGGTCTTCAATATCGAAACACGTCATGATCTCATACAATGTAGGTTGCCCCGGACCATCTCTTGGCATGTCGGGATATGCCCAGACAATGCGTTCTTCAACACCGACCTTGAATTGGACCGGTATAGCCATAAAAGGCAAGGAGACCGTAGGAATATCACTACTCCCAATACCCTCGGATGACGCCTCTGAAGATATTTCATGCGATCCCTGATTTGGTGAAGGAAGTGCTTCTGCTACCTCAACCATTGAAATGGTATTAGATGAGGTAGAGGGCGCTTTTGGTTTTGCCCCTTCGACCGCGATCTCTCCTGAGTGAATCATTCCTTCTATCTCGTCTTTTAGAACATAACAATCTCGGATTGTGTGTCCAGGAATGCGATGGTATGGGCAATAGTTAGGATCCTCTGTTCGATCAACTTCCTCGGGTCTTTTTGGCTCCGGGAGATTCAACACCTTGACTTCCATTAATTGATCAAATATTCCTTGAACATCCTCATCATCAAATGAGTACTCTTTTGACTTCCTTTCTTGCAAGGAAAGTCTTTTTGGCGGCTCTTTGCCCCTTTCTTGGGCTTTTTTATTGCCACCACCGGTTGTCTTTCCACCGCTCTTAACAAAAGTCAACATAGACTCTCGTTTAGGTCGACGTCTCGTGTTTACCCTTCTACTTTCATTTACTTGATAGCAACTCGCTGTGACCTTCCGTTGGAGCTGTCGCTCCACATTACATGCCTTTGACACCAATGTATCAAACGATAGTGGCTCGGCACTTCCCACATGAACGGCTAGGTCCGGAAGTAAGTTATTTGTGCACATTTGGACACAAGCCAATTCACTTAGATGCTCTGGGCATTGCAACCTTAAACTCCTCCATCTTGCAATGAAGTCATTTGCGCTCTCATTTTCGCCTTGTATGGTGTTCGCCAGGTCTATGATAGAGACTTTTATCTTCGTGTTCACAAACTGGGCTAAAAAGGCTCTTTGCATGTCATCCCAAGTCTCTATTGATCCTTGCGGGAGTTGGGTGTACCATGTAAATGCAGACCCTTTTAATGATTGAATGAACTGACATATCAACAAGGCATCGATAAGGGCTGTTTCACCGCATGCTGAGTAAAAGTGAGCAAGATGCTCGCGTGGGGACCCATGTATACCGTCAAACTTATCGAAGCTAGGCTTTTGATAACTCAGAGGGAATGGCACGACATCATAATGCGAAGGGTATGGCTTTCGGTATCCCATCACAGGTGGATTCTGGGCAATTCGAAAATCTCTTATGCCCCGAGCAATCATCTCTCGAATCTCATCGGCTGAGATGGCTGCACCAGAGGTTGTTCCTGAGGGGCCGTTTAGAGCCTCATTACTAGTGTCACCTCCTTCATGCTTACTTTCTTGACCCGGATCGGGAATCTGGGCCATTAATGCTGCGATTTGCTGGTCTTTTTCTTCCAGCTTTCCTTGCAACTCTTGAAGCTGCTCTTCAATATTGATGGCCTCAGTGGTCATCACAGATGCCTTGTCATGTGAGGTAGTCTGGACATGCACTTCCTTACTTGTGATGGGTGGGAACTCTTCCCTCATGAAGAGTGAGGAATCCAGACAGTTCTCCGTTGTTTTGTCCACTGCCTCGGTTGTTGGCTTAGGGGGAGTTGATAGTTGGGAAATTGCTTCGATATATGAGCTCTCCTTGGTCCTTGATCTAGTCATTGGACCGGTGTATGCCTTAGAATCCTCATGGATGGAAGGCTTTCGCTGCCCCTTTCCTTTTTTAGTTTGAGGATGGGCAACTACTTTCTCCTTCTCAATTCTAGCTTGAACATCTCCCTCTTCCACGTGCGAGGTCATGTTCACCTCTTCTACTTGTTTGATGTAGCAAAGGAAAACTCCTACCATAATGTGAGGCCTCGGGACTGGTCCCATTTCCAGCTCTTGAGCGGCCTTTTGTAGAGTAGCCTTGGCCAACTCGAGGGCAGGTCACATAGCCAGCTTGGCGAGAGTACTAGTCACTCGACGCTTAGATCCGTTCTCGCGACCTCTCCTCCGTAACTTCTTCTTCATGTTTGCAGAAGTGGTCGCCGGTAGGACTGCTGGTGGTGGAGCTCCATTGTTCTTGATGACAATTATGGTGGGTTGAAATGTCCCACCCTTCACGGGCCTCCTGCCTACTTGATTAGGTGATGAAGTAGGCACCAATTTGGTAGATTCGCTCTCCTCCTTGAGTCCCTAAAGAGGTCCGAACTGGTTCTCCATTGGGATTGTCGCAGAAATCGTTTCTCGAGTGACGTCAAACATCACCTTGAATGAGCGTTTCCTCATCCATCTTCCCCCGTTCACAACGAAGGTTGTTGGGAGCTGGATCACTGCTCTTGGTGCCATATTCCTTCCCTTTAATGAAGAGAAAGAAATGTAAGCATCCACATAAATAAAAATTACAAAGAAAGAAAAGGGTCACACTTGGCGTGCCAAAAATATGTTAAACAAAAATTGTTAAAGGAACAATCTCGCATAACACATTTTAATTTGAAACTTATTTTATAAAGTTCGACATTTATCTGTACTTCCTCACAATTTTAAATTATGCGGATATTTCAAAAGGACAAGGATTTGGAATTTTGGTGGTTTGGACTGCACCCGTTGATGAGGGTTGCCTACATACCCTCATGGGAAGGATCAAGTCCAACGTAGTTCGAAGATATAGAGTTTTTGTGTGTTTTTTTTAATTTGGCTTGAATCACCTTGGAATTGGATGGTCTTTTTTTTGTTTTGAGTTTTCAAAGCACTTATTTCATCATTGCTCTTGTTGAGGTTACTTTAGTTTGTAACCCTCCCCTCTTCTTATGCCCAACTTATATTTGTATGAACATTCTGGGACTTCTGTTTAAAAGTCATTAATTTATGTGGGCTCGAGTGAATGACCTCTTTTGGTTATGGGGTCTTGGAGCCTTCTTGCGTTCATGGCTCTTGATTAAGAAAAATCTCTTCCTCTTTTTTTTTTTTTTTTTACCGAAATTTAGCACTGCTTTAACTACTTTTGAGTTCCGATTTTTGTTAAGGATCTCGGAATTGAGATTCTTTTGGAATTAGATCCCATTCCTCCTTGAACTTGCACCGTAACTGACTCAAGTTCATCCCCAATTTTTTTGTCCATGTCCCGGTGAAATTTTGGCAGCATTTTGCTAGCATTTGGATCGATCCCGTAGGATCGGCGTAGCAGGGAAATTTTAACTTTCAAGCCGACTACAAGTTTTGACCCTAGGCGAAATTTTAACTTTCGAGCCTAGCGTTTTAAATTTTGGGCAGCATTTCTTTCCAATGTATATGACCCCGTAGGATCGGTGTAGTGGCGAAATTTTAACTTTCAAGCCAACTACAAAATTGCTTTGACCCTAGGCAAAGTTTTAACTTTCGAGCCTAGCGTCCCACCGGTCTTCGAATGGTTACCGCATAGGCGAAATTTTAACTTTCAAGCCCAAGCCTTTTTTGTTTTGTTGTTTTGCTTCGTGTCCCTGCAAAAATAGAAGAAGAAGATGAGAAAGTCTACCTGCTTTCTTTTTTTTCCACTGGTTTTTTTTTGTTTGCTTTGATTTTTTTTTTGTGGTAGTACTTGCTCTCTCTTGTTTTCTTTCTTTGTTTGTCTCACCGGACCTCCTTTTTTTTCTTTTTGTTTGTAAAAAAAACACTCTTTATATAATGCCAAGCTACATACTGCTAGCCTATATGTAACTCCTTTTTCATTAATCATGATGGTTTGAATAACAATGTAACCTCCCTCTTTATTGGCTTTCATTTCACCCATTTTTTTTGGACAATTAGGAGGTAACAATCAATGTAATTCATGTCCCACAATGAAACACTCTTAACATATTAACCTCCCTCTTGGGCATTTGTATATTATTTATAAGACATAAGATTTAATTATGGTTAACCATAATATACAATATAATAAGAATACCACACGTTAGCAATGAAGGTTATGACCTTCGTGGCATATCATACATAGCCCAAGACTTGTACGAAATTTTAAACCTTAGTGCAACACTTGATTACATCATGTGACTTAATTTCATGGCAGACTACAAATTTTTAAGCACTAACTTTCGCTAGTCCACAAAGTGCTCAAGCCTTCTGTCGAGTACTCCTGTTGCGGCGTCGAGTACTTATCTCCATTGTCGAGTGCTCTTTAGTCCTATCCGGTGATGTTCTTTGTTGTGTCGAGTACTCTCTTTCTTTGTCGAGTGCTCCTTTGTCCTTGTTTCATTCATTCTCTTGATCTTTTACCTTGTATTGCTAGGTTTTAGCTTGAGTGTTGATTTGCCCAAGGCGGATTGAAACAACAAGCGTGGCATACCAATTAGAGAGGGAGTGTGAGCGAAACACTTGCGAGTTATTTATATTTTCACTAAATTTTACATAAGTTCTTTGTTTGTTTTTATTTCCAATGTCTAATCAGAGAAACAACGAAAATAATGCCAACAATGGCAACAACGATAACAACTCCAACAATACCTCGACTATGTCACCTGAGATGTTCAACAACATGGTTAACAATCTAAATACGACCTTGGTGGCTGTGATGGATAGGCTTGCGGCAGTAGAGGCTCAGCCAATCGGTTCGAACACCGTGGCTGGGCAAGGGAATCCAAGGCGTGATGAGAATTGCCTCGTGATGAAAGAGAAGTAAACAATCCTAACCCTAATCCTAATCCTAATCCTAATTTAGATAACTCTTTATTTGATGAGAACGACTCTCCACGAGGGGAGAGGTAGGGTAGGAATAATGGGTTCGCTAATGCGCAGGGAAGAGGACGAGGGAGAGGACTACGCTTCCAAGAGGAGTACTACCAATCCGATGACGACTATGACTTCCACGAGGAGCATGGGGAGCAACGTCCTAGGCGGAATGATAGAGGAGGTCGATACCACTATAGATCACCTAGAGAGCCTGATCAGGACGGTATAGGTAAGGTAAAGGTAAAGATCCCCCAATTCGATGGTAAGACAGATCTAAATGAATATATTGATTGTGAAACTAAAATGGATCAAATCTGGAATTGTCATAACTTCTCTGACGTTAAAAAGGTTCAATTAGCTTCTCTAGAATTTCAAGGCTTTGCTTTAATTTGGTGGGATAACTTAGTTAAAGAAAGAAGAAGAGCCCTTCATGCGCCTATCGCTTCATGGGACCAAATGAAAGCACTTATGAGGAGAATATTTGTTCCCCAACACTATGCTAGAGAACTTAGACAATGACTATAAAACCTTAAACAAGGTAGTAAGAGTGTTGAGGAAACATTTAATGCAATGCAAGAAACCATGGATAGAGCTAATGTAGTAGAAAATGATAAAGATACAAATGCTAGATTTCTTAGAATATTTCATCCCGCCTTAGCTCATGAAGTTGATTACTTTCCTTATTCTACGCATACTGAACTGCTGCATTTAGCTATGAAAGTAGAAAGGGGAGCAAGATACAGGAGCCAAGGAGGAAGAGTTTCGAGTGGTCAGCTTCAAGGTTGGCGCCAAAACCAGCCACTACAGCCCCCAGGAAGGTCGGACATGGGCTTTAGGGAGAGAGCAAACCAACCCCATGGGAGGAGTGATGGCCGAGCACCTCAACAACCCATCGACAAGGTCAAATCGCCTATGTACGCACGATATTCATCCAGGGCATCTACTGGCCCTAAAGGGAGTAATCCTAACCCCTCTACTACTAGATCTAGGGACATTGTTTGTTTTAAATGCCAAGGTAGAGGTCATGTTATAAAGGATTGCCCTAATAAGAAAACTCTCATGATTAATCACTTAGGGGAATATGAATCTGAAAATTCTTGTGATGAACATGATGAGCATGCTAATGATGAAAATGATCAAAACATTAACCTTCTTGCTTATGATGATGATGATTGCATTGAATATGAACATGGTGAATCTTTGATTGTTAGGAGAGTTTTAAGTGTCCAACCTACAACTTGTTATGACAATCAACGTGAAAACTTGTTTCATACTAGATGCTTAGTAAATGGTAATGTTTGTAATGTGATCATTGATGGTGGAAGTTGTTGTAACTTAACTAGTCAGGAAATGATTGACAAACTACAACTTCATACAATTCAACACCCTAGACCTTATAGATTGCATTGGATGAATGATTGTGAAAATCTAAAGGTTAACAAGCAAGTTAAAGTGCATATCAAACTAGGACGTTATGAAGATGATGTTTTATGTGATATTGTGCCTATGCAAGCTTGTCATATATCATTAGGTCGTCCTTGGCAATTTGATCTTAAGGGCTTACATGATGGATTTACTAACCGCTACTCCTTTACTTTTCAGGGAAAGAAAGTTGTTCTCAAGCCTATGACGCCTACACAAGTGGCTGACGAGATTGAGAAGCGGAAGGTAAGTAAAGGTGAGTTAGCTAAGGAGGCTCAGTCGAGCCAAGTGGTGTCCCATTCTCGGCCTAAAGACGTGTTCTTGCCTTCCAAGAGTGCGTTTGTAGACGAGTTTGTGGATGGGGAAACAACCCTCATGCTACTATGCAAAGGGTTGAATATGTTGAGTGAGGAGCTTAGAGCTACCCTCCCTCCTCACATCCTGTCTCTTCTTGAAGAGTATAAGGATTTATTCCCCGAAGACATACCATCAGGCCTACCCCCTATTCGTGGCATTGAGCATTAAATTGATCTCATTCCGAGGGTTGCATTGCCTAATAGTCTTGCTTATAGAATGAATCCCACTGAGACCCAAGAGGTCCAATCCCAAGTCCAAGAGTTGTTGGATAAGGGATACATTAGGGAAAGCTTAAATCCTTGTGTTGTGCATGTGTTATTAGTCCCTAAAAAAGATGGTTCATGGAGAATATGTGTAGACTGTAGGGCTATTAATAATATAACTGTCAAATATCATCATCATATTCCACGCTTAGATGATATGCTAGATGAATTACATGGGTCTTCAATTTTTTCGAAAATAGACTTAATAAGTGGCTATCATCATATTAGAATGAAGGAAGACGGTGAATGGAAAACAACCTTTAAAACAAAATTTGGACTCAATTAATGGTTGGTTATGCCTTTTGGTTTAACTAACGCACCTAGTACTTCTATGCGCTTAGTGAATCATGTGCTTAGGAATTTCATTAGGGAAATTTGTTGTTGTATATTTTGATGATATTCTTGTTTATAGCAAATCTCCTAAGGAACATCAAGCACACCTAAGGGAAGTACTATCTACTCTAAGATTAGAACACTTGTATGCAAATCTTAAGAAATGTGAATTATGTAATGATCAAGTGTCTTTTCTTGGTTTTTTTGTTGCTAGGGCTGTGATACCAATTTGATACGGGTAAGCCGTAGTATGACCCGATCTTCGACAATCAAGACACTAATTCAAGAACTGAACAAGAACGCAAGACACAACAAGATTAACAAGAAAGACGCAAGACTCGAAAATTTAATAAGCAAGGTGAATGAAATAAAAATTTAACCCTTTATGAAATATATATAGGTGAGGTTGGGCTAACTTTGGTAAGTATATATCTATCTATGCCTTTATAATCTATGATAGAAAAATGAATTATATCTACCACAAAAATCAGAAATTAAATAGGCCAAAGATAGATAGAACAAGATAGTTAAAAGATAGAACAACAAACTAGGGTTTGTGTGTATGTGGGAGGCTGAAATCGACTAGGGAAGGAACCCTTTGGTGCCGTCGACTATGTTGCAGCACAAGGGGATGCGAGCACAAGGTCTGGTCGGCCTCAATGGTCTCGGCTACGCTTGTGTTTAGGCTAAGCAAACACAACAATCACAAACAAACAAAGGTTAGTGCAATCAAATTCAAGAAACAAGAAGTAAAAGACCAAACTTTAACAAAGACTCTATTTTTGTGGATTTTTTTTTATGTATATGAAGAAAAAAACAAAAGACACAACTTTTGATGTCGGAAACCAAAGCTCTGATACCAATTTGATACGGGGTAAGCCGTAGGATGGCCCGATCTTCGACAATCAAGACACTAATTCAAGAACTCAACAAGAACGCAAGAAACGCAACAAGATTAACAAGAAAGACGCAAGACTCGACAAGAACACCAAGAACAAGGATGAACTCGATCAAAGAAGAACAAGAAACACAAAGACTCGACTTAAGTTATTGGACTCGATATGACTAACAATAAGAAGAACAAGAACGCAACAAGAAACAATGAAAGACTCAACAATAATAATTCAAAGACCGATAGATAGGTGATTCGAACTATGTAGAACGAGATGAAGACCCCAGGCCTCCGTAGAGCATAGGAACCAAGCACCAACGACTACACAATCCGCCTCTACAACCTTACACAACCAAGCGGACAACTTGGAGGCACAAGGAGGGGGCTCGTGGATACCTGGATCACCAAGCTCTCGCGAGGTTGATGAACACAAAGCAAACCAAGCTAAGATCAATACCAATTTTGCAATCGATGAGCCACGCTTCGAATCGATTGACTTGCACTCATGTGTTTCACACAAAAAGAGAAAACTTTCATAAGCAATAGACGTGTTCTACAATGATGAAAGAGATCGGCTTTTATAACCTAACATGGTCCGATTTCTTGATGAAAATAACAATAAAAGAATTAAATAAAATAACCCCTAAAGTTTCCTAAAATAACTTAAGTAAGAAAACTGCTAAAATTGGAAATAACATAAGGAGTTCAACACTTAACAAATTCGGCCTATTCATGACTAAGTAGATTCGGCCTCTTGAACCCCTATACACATATAGGTCTTCAATGATGGCTCCGGGAGTTGAACCGTGCTCGAGAACAAAGCATGACTCACAAACATGAATGAGTCTTTTTGAAGCTTCTTAGCTCGGGCTCGAGTCATTGATCCTTCTCCAAGTATAATAGGCGTGTTTGGAGGTGTAGAAGTTGGTCCCGTATCAGATCTGTTTCGTAGTTGATTCGTTCTTTCAAAATTATTAAAATATAATACAACTAGTATATTTTACCAAAAGAAAATAATACAACTAGTATTTCGTTTTTGGAGTTTTTGTAAATCGATGATATTTTATTATATTCCATTATTTTTTATTATTATTTTATTACTTATTTATCCAATAGAGAGAAAATAAAAGATCTTTATTTTTATTTATCATTTGAAAATATAAAACTATATAAATTACAATCCTTTTGTTTTGCAAAACATTTCGTTTAATTATTGTACTATTGATCACGCTCACTTTTTAGGAGGGTAAAAACTATATAAAATATTTTCTTTATAAATATTTTTAAACAATTTTGTATGAAATTGTTTTTAAAAATTTAAGTAAAAATGAATATTTTATATTTTTTTATTATCCTAAATAATGTGGAACAACATGTTTTGCCAAAAGTATCACATATTTATTTAAGGGTGGTAGTAAAATGTTATTAATATAGTAAAATATCTCATAAGATCGATGTAGGTAAAAGATTCAATGATTGAGGTCATATATAAATATAGTGACTAACCAAGTAATTAATAAATAAGTGATATCATATACACCATGGGTGCATATAGACCTAATGGTATTTCATAAATTTTTATAATTTACATGCACCTGTATAAACCATAAATTTGAATTTGAAAATTCAAATGGCTTATACTCACCCTAGATGCGTATAAACTGTAAATTAGATTTTTGGCGTGGAGGATATATATGCACCTTGGGTGCACAAGGTATGGGTGATCATTTACACACAATTAGGGTGAGTATAAAGGTGTGCTTTGGCGACCCGAAGAAAAATTGAAAGAAATTAAATTGAAACCATTAAAAGACTACCATTAGATTTTGGCTAAACTTCACATTTTTGCTTTGGGAAATTTTGGTTGGTGCATCTGAGGTTTTGCCAATTCCGATTTGTGTCTCAAAAATTTTTGAATTTTCGGATGGTGCTCCTAAGGTTTATCAAAAGTTCTGGTGGCCAAAATCAAGAGGGAATCGCATCAATTAGCCCCCTATCCGGTGAAAACCAATGCCCCACCTGGCTACCCACATTTATTGAGGAGAGAGAGAGAGAGAGAGAGAGAGAGAGACTTATGGGAGATATGGGAGAGAGAAAGAGAGATGGAAGTTTTAAAAAAAGTAAAAAAATAAAAGATTAATAAATAAGGATGACTTGGGAGATATGAGGGAGGGAAAGAGAGATATGACAGTTATTAAAAAAATGTCCAATCAACCGAACTGTCACATGAGTGGTTTTTAAATCAGGGAGAGAAAGGAAAAAGCTATAACTGAGCATCAGAGGAACAAGAAGAAGACGACATTAGATTAAAAAAAGCGAAGGAAGTAGAAGAACACAACGACAGCACGTCCGAGGAAGAAGATGAGGATGTCCAAATTTGAGGTGGAGTTCCAAGTGGTGATGAAATCTGAGCGATTGCCCGCCCGGAAGTTTAAATTTTCCCTGCTCACGCGGGTCGAGGAGGTGCTATTCGGGAAGGAAATATGAAACTATTTTTATGGGTGGGTGGTGAACCTCGTTGGAGACATTGCAAAGTTATTAGAGTACCCGTGGGAGTGGCTCTATTACGAGAGAACCCAAGAGCTTCTCAATCATGCAATCGAGAGGAAGCTCCAGCACGGGGTCAGCGCCACTGCACCACCCCTAGCTGATACGGGGTTAGCCGTAGGATGGCCCGATCTTCGACAATCAATAAAGAAACTCAAGAACGGAAGCAAGAAACGATAAAGACTCAACAATAACAAAAGAACGCAGCAAACAACTATCAAGATTCGACCAAGAATGCTCAAGATCGATCAAGAAACAAACAAGACTCGACAAGATCTCAAGAACAAGAACTCAACTCGAAATCGACCAAAGGAAATGAACAAAGACTCGAAATTTAGATGCAAGAATTGAAAGACACGACCGATAAGGACTGAGTCGATCTATATAAAACAAGATAAAGACCCCAGGCCTCCTCAGAGGGTAGGAACCAATACCAATGACTATATAACTCGGCTCTACAACCCTACACAACCAAGCGGACAACTTGGAGGCACAAGGAGGGGGCTCGTGGATAGTAGGATCACCAAGTCTTGTGAAGTTGATGAACACAAAGCAAACCAAGCTGAGACAATAACCAATTTGCAATCGATGAGCTCCGCTTCTAATCGATCGACTTGCACTCGATGTGTTTCACACAATATGAGAGATTTCTAATTCATTAAGTTCCAAGTTGTTTACATGAGAGGAATCGGCAACTTATAGGCCTTAAGGGCTGAGTTGGGCCGATTCTAGGATAGAAGAAGATAAAAGACCTACTTAAAGAAATTAATAAAATGTCCCTAAAGTTTCCTAAAATAACTTAAGTAAAGAAAGTTGCTAAAATAGGAAATAAACATAGGTGTTCCACTCTTAGAAAATCGGCATGACTAGAACTAAGGTGGATCGGCTGAATCTTGAATCCCTATGCACATATAGGTCTTCAATTTAGGCTCGGGGAGTTGAACCTTGCTCGAGAACAATGCGTGGCTCACAATTGTGAATGAGTCTCTCTGAAGCTTCTTAGCTCGAGCTCGAGTCATAGGTCCTTCTCCTAAGATGATAGGTGTGTCTGGAGCTGTAGAAGATGGTCCCGCATCAACCTCCCTTTCTTGGAAAGGATTCGACCACGAATCCAAGTCCTCATCCACAGTGAAGTAAGGGATTAGATCGGCGACGTTGAATGTTGAAATACCCCAAAGTATTTTTGGAAATTTCGTTTTAAGTAAATATTTTTTTTCTACAAAAATTCTCATATTTTGAATTTAGAAAAAAAAAAGAGTCCTTGAATTAAATGTATATAAAGTTTTTTTCGACATTTTAGTTTACTTTCTCATAAATAAGTTAGTTTTTAAGTTATATTATTTCAAGACGAAGTAGTATATTTTTCTTTAAAATAAGGAGAAGGATTTACAATTATAACTTCTTTTAATGTACTTAAAGTAATATAAGATTTTAGAAGAATATGGTTAAATTAAATGTGTTATTATTTTTATTATTTACTTTGTGTAAAATTTTAGTAAATAAATTTATAGATGTATTTATAAAGAGGGAAAAGGATTTGCATCAAAGGGTTTTCTATTTATATTCGGTCCAAGTGAACCGGACCCATTAAAACAAATGCCATGAACCGGATGGCTGAACCCTTCTTCTTCCCTTGCGCCTCTTGACCTACTGTTGAACATGATAGAATTTCACTCCCTCAAATCTCGCACGAATCTTAACGTTTTTGCTTCTAGAATGTTTCCCACGTTTTATTATATCTAAATATTTCAACCAATTTGTGATTTCGAATCCGAACGAAGTCAAACGGGCTTATCCCAAAATCGAAGTTTTATCTAAATCGGCCAAAATATGATATATTTTATTCAATTGATCAACTAGATAGCTTTTATATAGATTTGGGGTTAGTTTCTGAGATTCGATTCGATCCAATTCGGCTTCGTATGACATCGACTATAAATATAGGGTTCGGTGTTCTCCGAAATTCATCTCGTAGAGAAGAAATCAGAGCTTCTAGCCTATCCCATTGTGTTCTAAATCCTTCCAGGAATGTTTCCCCTCACAAAACATTCCTAAAAACATCCTGAATTCGAAGACCCCAAATTCACTTTGAACCTCTCCGTCCCCGGAGCCGCCTGGAGAGCTCGTCGCCGTTGCCGGAACCACCACCCTCCTCGGCCGGAGCCACCATCGCCTCTGTCGAAGTTTCCGTACCGTGCCGAGCCACCGCCGCCGAGCCACCATAGCTAGTTGAGGAGCTGCTGTGTGAACGTAGTAGCATTGACGGGAGGAGGAAGGAGGTGAACTATTTACACCAAACACCCATAAGTTTTTATTTTGTTAAAATATGCCCTTTTTCGGTTTTAAAAATTTCAGATTCTAACCCGTACTTTTAATTTGGCATAAATCGCTTTCAATTCCGTTAGATCGCAAAGAACCGTCAACCCTCACGCTCAGACGAGGGAATTCGAGTCCAACCAACCACTTAAGTCAAAGCTTGCAACTTCGGACCAAGGCAAGTGACTTTCCGAGCCTTTCCGCTCATTTCGGTGCTTTCGTGTCTAGTTGTTTTCTTTCCTTGAAATGCTTGCCAAATTAAATTACAAATAAATTGCAATACATCTGCTTGTGTGACCTTCTGTTTGAATTTGGCAAGTATAATTGGGTGACCTTACAATAAGATAATAATATAGTTACCCACCATTTATTTAAAGCATGATTTATTCTTGTTCTTTCATGCTAACTGGTTAAGTATGGAACATGCCTTTTCTTTGATGTTTCCATCCTTTATTTTATTTGCTTTCATTTCATTTGGCATCCATGTTACCTATAAATAACATGGGTTATTTTGTGTTGTGTGATCACCTAGGGTGTCTTAATAAAATAGTTAACAATGTGAGGATTGTGTGCTACGATTGGAACTAGATTAAATCAAGATCAATCAAAGTAAAACGTATCAATCAATGCAAAGTCATGTGAACCTAGTGGTAGGATACCAAGTTTTGTTTGAGCTCATGTTAAGTAAGATAGGTGGTGATATGAGACATGGCGCTCTCATCAAGACATAGCGTCTTATGTAAGTGATATGAGACATTGCGTTCTCATCAAGACCTAGCGTCTTATGTAAGTGATACGAGACATAGCGCTCTCGGTTTTAAAGTTTCATGAAACCCTTACACTTCCATGGAGGAGTGTGCCATTGTTGGTTTACTAGAAGTGTTTTGTGAGGTTATGATAAGACATTTAATTTAATATAATAAAGTATCTCCATTGTTTGACTAGTATAGTAATGCGGTAAGTAATGTTATAAAAAGTGTTTTCACGGTGATTACAATTAGCTTTGTATCATATTCCATTCGTACTCGGAGTATGGTTCCTAAGAGTGCTGGTCACTCGCATCTTTTGTTACTCAATCCTTCTGGATTATCCGTGTCTCAGGAGTCATGTTAAAATGTTTAGCCTTCACATAAATATTCTCAATAATCACATCTGGGTTTAGATTCATACCGTATTATGGTCACTGAGTTGGAGTCCAGAGAAGTCCTAGTTTTCGAGCCGTCATTTGCTAGTTCTCGTGAACTAACCGTCCTTTGTTTGGATGGCTGGTGTCCTTCATAGCATTCGGACGCCAGGCCTATTTTCGCAGGTTAGGTGCTACGAGGTCGAAGGTTGGAATCAAAGTCGGAATCATCTTTAAAGTGTTTTGAGTACCCTGTTGAGGTCGGTTGATAAAGGTTTTGACCATTCTTGAATATTATTTAAAGGATCATTTGCGAGTGTTGTTTTATTTGGTTTTATTTTATGTAATTATTTATTTATTTATTTATTAAATATAAGTCTTCCGTTGCAAATCTCTTATTATCATCTTGTTTACGGGAGCATGGTTGCATGTCCCTATAAGCCTAAGGTGGTTACAAAGACATTAAAGTCCGCGTAATCACTGGCGCTGTGGCATTCCCTTGGATCACAAAAGGGGTGTTACAAATGTTGTGCTCACACCATAGTCTCCAGGAAGCTCCAGCTTGTAGGCATTCTCACCAACTCCTTGTAAAACCTTGAAAGGTCCATCTCCTTGTGGTGAGAGCTTGCTCTTCCGCTCAATTAGAAACCTCTCCTTCCTCAAGTGCACCCACACAAGATCCCCAGGCTGGAATGTGATCAAATGCCACCCTTTGTTTTCTATGTTGGCGTTGTATTCAGCCTTTTGCATAAACTTCTGACGTGTCCGTTCTTGTAGCTCCTTGACGAACTCGATATGCTTACATGCTTCAAATGATTCTTTCTCTCTCATAGGATATGGAGTAAGATTAAAAGGGGTTAGTGGATTAACACCATAGACACATTCAAATGGAGTGATTTTCGTCGCAGAATGCATAGTTCTATTATAAGCAAACTCCACATGAGGTAAGGCTTCTTCCCAAAGTTATAAATTTTTCCTAATTATGGCTCTTAGGACGGTTGTAACGGTTCTATTAGTCACCTCAGTTTGGCCATCAGTTTGAGGGTGGCTAGAAGTAGAGAATAACAATCTAGTTCCCAATTTATTCCATAATGTTCGCCAAAAATGCCTTAAGAATTTTACATCCCTATCACTAACAATTGTTTTACGCACGCCATGCAACCTAACTACTTCTCTAAAGAATAGATTAGCAACATTGGTAGCATCATCAGTTTTATGACATGCAATAAAGTGAGCCATTTTAGAGAATCTATCAACCACTACAAATATAGAATCCCTCCCCTTCTTAGTTCTAGGCAACCCAACAATAAAGTCCATAGAAATGTCTTCCCAAGGGGCTGATGGTGTGGGTAGTGGCGTGTATAGCCCATGAGGCATAAGCTTAGATTTGGTCTTTAAGCAATCAATGCATCTTTTTAGGCAATGTTCTACATCCCTAAGCATATGTGGCCAATAAAAGTGTGATTTTAATGTATGATAAGTTTTATCTCCTCCAAAATATCCCATTAAACCACCACTATGTGCTTCACTAACAAGTAATAACCGAAGAGGACATTTAGGAATGCACACTTGATCCTTGCGAAATAAGAAACCATCATGGCCGGATATAAAAGTTTTCGTTTGGCCCTTGTTCTTTGCATTTTCGAAAGTAATTGCCAAAGTCTAGATCATGTTCATACAATTCCTTAATATAAATAAAGCCTAAGACTCTAGAATCCAAAGTGGTTAAAAGAACATGTCTTCTATAAAATGCATCAGCAACCACATTGTCTTTGCCTTTCTTATACTTAATCACATAAGGAAATGTTTTAATGAACTCCATCCATCTATCATGTCTCCTATCAAGTTTATCTTGGCTTTTAAAATGTTTCAAAGATTCATGATCAGTCCTAAGAATAAACGCTCTAGGCCATAGGTAATGAGACAAAGTCTTAAGAACTCTATACAATGCATACAACTCTTTATCATATGTAGAGTAATTAAGACAATTCAAGCACCTTTAAGTTTCTCAGAAAAGAAGGCTATAGGTTTACCTTCCTGCGTAAGGACTCCACCAATTCCAACTCCGCTAGCGTCACACTCGACTTCGAATGGCCGAGAGAAGTCTGGGAGAGCGAGTAGTGGTGCGTATGTTAGCTTGTCCTTAAGCGTGTTGAACGCCTCCTCCTGAGCTGCGCCCCATTTGAACTCACTCCTCTTCTTTGTGAGCTCGGTAAGTGGGGATGAAATGGTGGTGAAGTCGCGCACGAAACGCTTGTAAAAGCTCGCCAGATGATAGGGTCTATTTTAGTTATGTATTTGCATATTATATTAGGTTATTTTCATACATATTTTACCTATTTTATAGTTAATTTATATTATTTGATTTTCGGAGTCTACACTAGTGCTTTTATATATTTCAGGTATTTTTAGGCTGGATCGTATGATTTTGGGGATTATTTTACAAATTGAAGGATTATTGTGCGCTAAAGTTAATGCAATTGGAATCCGGACGTGGCCAGGCAGAAGAGGCATGGCTCGTTTGCTATTTACTATATATATATATATATATATATATATATATATATATATATATATATATATATATATATATATATATATATATATATATATATATATATATATATTAGATCATATATAGGTAGATTTTTATTATTATATATTTATATTAGGTTATTTAAATTAGATAGATTAGGATAGATTTATACTATATATACATACAATTCATACGGCAAAGAGGTGTGGGTATATACGGAGCCGTGTTCACGTAACCGTAGCCGACTAACTTTTCACCTATAACCCTAGTTATGTTTTGTCTTGTTTTTATGGAGATCTAAACTCCTCCGTTTCGTCTATGGATTGAAGCTTTGGTTTGATAAAGTTGTGAGATTTCTATTCTTGTTCTATTCCTATTGATTCGTATTGATTCTTTTGCGAATATTGTTGATTTCTTCTAGTCCGTACAACTAGTTGAGATTATTGCTAGGATTTTGTAGATTCCTCGTAACGAACCTTAATCCATAGTAGCAATCATGTCTTTTTAGGACTCGTAGGACTAAACTGGTGTGTAGAGATTCAATTACATGTTGAATGCCGACTCGTAGATTGGTGTTGCATATATCCTGGTTAATCCTTAATCTTAATGCTACTATTAGGTTGAATCTTAACCGTGTTAGGGTTATCTAATTGGTAAGGGTTACTAGGACTCGTAGGACTAGTAATTTAAACAAGATCAGGACAGGAACAATAATAGGATGAAAAGAGAACTCGAAGAAGAATCAAGGATCAACTAGCCAAATTAAAGTGGATATTTGTAGATGAAACTATTTTCTTAATTGTTATCTCCGTTAATTTGTTTATAGTTTATTTTGTTTTCTTTCTTATTCTCAATCACATAAACCCCCCTATTTTCTCTTAATTGGTAAATAGACTTAACATAGGAATAACATGATTCTCCGTGGGATCGACTCGTGCTTACCACACTACATTAGTTAGGTAGGTTCGAATTTATTTTGATACGGTTTAGGCGACTAAAAACCACTCATCAAATTGGCGCCGTTGTCGGGGAGTCAAAGTTTATTTCTTTTTTTGTGTGTTTTCCAATTATTATTGTATATAACTAACTTTGTTGTGAACCTATCTTACGGTTCATAACACCTTTGCTACTAATTTTTGAGATGTTGAGGTTGTTGCAGTTTCAAGGTGAGAACTTTCACCAATATCTTACCAGATTGCAGAGATATGTTGACATTCGTAATTCACGGGGTTATCAAGACAACGTCCGAGATATGATTATTTGCATAATTGAGGGGATGACTCCTGAGACACGAGCGCTTGCTGAGTACAGGAGTAACGGAGGCCTAGCACGGTTAGGTTTGTTGGGGTTGTGTGATTTTTTCTGTTATATGGATTACCATATTGCGCAGGAAGAATCCTTCACTTCGATATCTCCACCAATGGAGGACTCTGTCATATACTTAGATTATGCAATCCAAGCCCTTACACAAGCATCGAGCGAGATAATAGCAGAATAAAAAACTTGGGGGAACAATTGAGCGAAGTTATTCAAACATCGAGCGAGATAATAGCAGAACAAATGGCCGCCCCTCAGGTTGATAAAGAAAGTCAACCCATTCCGCCATCCCCTGAGACATTGAAAGATGCAAGAATGGAAGATCCTGTCGAAGTCATTGTCCTTAATTCATTCCCTCCTAGTTGGTTTCAGAACGAGGAGGAATTGTTCACAGATGACGACAGTTTCTTTGACGATGGAGAAAAGAGTCTAGTGCTTCCTGACTTGGAATCTCATGAGTCGACGCATGAGGTTTCATGTGTTGTGTCTCCTACTCCATCCGATGCATTCATTCTCAGCTCCCCCGTTGATGAACCATGTCTAGAGCCACCTGCTGAGGCTCGAGAGGTAATAAAGGTAAAATTTTGTAATTTGGAAGGTAACGGTGATTATGTTGATCCTTTTAATTATTATTTTGAAAAGCCATCAGTGGAACTGAACTGGTGGTATCATATTCCTTCAGTAAGGAGTCATAACTTTGATAAATTGAAAGGGTTTTTAACTTATATAGCTTCAATTTATTAGTATGTTATGACGTCTTTTGTAAAATGTGTGCACAGGAATATGATAGACTACTGAGGGCTTTGACGATGTCTGATTGGTAAGGATTTGAGATTAAGAATAAGTCAGGTTAATGACATAAAAATCATAAGTTAGAGTTTTCTTTTTTCTTTTTGGTTAGGATTAATTTTTGTGTATATTTTTTATTTTCGTACAAAAAAAATTTTTTTTAAAAAATTAAAAAGAAAAGAAAGGTCGAGCGAGCCTTCCTCTTTCTTCTGCCTCGCCGACCACCACTCCGGCAATCTGAAACCGGATCCTCGCCACCTGACCACTGGCGATCTCCCAGAATCGCTGGAATTCCCCAGCAAGTCTCGGCCAGCCAGAATTGCCCAGCACCAGCCCCTCTCGGAAATTTTTACTGCTAGTCAATTCCGCAACCGGTAAGTGCAGGTATGTCATCCTTGAGATTCTCGTGATTTATGGAAGAGGATGATGAATTGATTTTGTTGAAATTGCTCATATCTTATTTTCGATTCTTGTGGCTTCATATTCACGGGCTGATCTGAATTGCCCATTCCTTGTTGAGATTGAGTGAAATTTACTGTCAATTGTTTGGGATTTACTATTGATGTTGGGTTGATTGAGATCCTCTTAAATTATAGATTGGTTGTTTCTTAGATTTTTGGTTGCACAGTAGATAATGCTTTCCATTTTGGATCTGCTGTATGTTTTTGATCAATCTGCTGGACTTCAATGTGGGTTTCCTGTCATGCTGTCCTTGAGTCTGTTTGATCATCAACACATTTGTGCTGTTGTGTTGTCTTTGGTAGCCTTTTCCTTTATGTTGAACTGAGTGTGAAAATTAAGTGAGTTTTATAGCTGAACTTGATCAATTTGGCTAGTAATTTTGGTTGATTTCTACATAATTATTTGAAGTTCCGGCTACTGGATAAAACTTTACTATTGACTAGGTTGTTTGATCATGAGATGTGATTGGGTCCATGTTTATTTTATATTTTTAATTTTTTTTTATTCTGTTTTCGTGCTTGTCTCATGCCCTCTGTGTCCATTTCAATTTTCATGAATTTAGTTTGTAAAATATGGATGGGTGTGAATCACGGGATTTGCTTCTTTGTTTAGTTGTTTGTGTTCTTGGATAGTTGGGATACACTTGTTTGGGTATGGTTTCTGTGTGCCGTGTTTTGGCCAGGCATTATCGCGAGGAGAATGCTCCGAGAGGGTCTTTCAGTGCAAATTGTTTTCAATATTGTTGCTGAAATTTCTTTTGAGAACAGATGTAGTCTTGCTTTGGGACTTGTCATTGCTTTGCTTCGGTCTTGTTGCTGTCTTGCTTTGTGGTTTGGTGTGCTTGTTTTGGACAGGTATGTTTTGCTTCCAAGCTGTAAGGAGTTGATGTTGCATTTTTCTGGTGGGATTTGCTGCTGAATTTTCCCAAGAACATCGATCACTTGCTTTCTTCCTCCCTTCAGATTTGCTTCAAGCTTGTTTCTGAATGCCTGATTATTTGGTGAGTTTCCTCTACCTCTTTTATTCATTTTCTTTACTTTGAGGACAAATTAAAATTTTAAGCATGGGGTGGGAAATTCAAGTGTAGCTCCGCGTTTTATATATATGTTTTAGTTTTTTTTATTACTTCTTTTTTCAATTTTTGTTATGCACTTCATTGCATTATAGGTTGCATTATAGATATTTATATTTGATAATTATCCCATGGTCTAGTATAAGTCTTTGAGTCTTTGTTTTTGATCCGTTAATTTTTCTTTAAGTTGTGTGAAAGAGATATTTCTATGATTGGTATGACCTCGATGATGATGATATATGGTTTTTCATGGCTTAAAAGTCAATAAACCTGAATTTTAATTGAATAACGACACTTGTGGGATATCCATAGATAATCTGGATTATGAGCTTTAGGTGTAACTTGATTATTGGTTGGATGTTCAGTTTAGAGCAATCTTTGAAAAAAAAACTTATATATGATTTCTATTGCATATGTCTAAACCCCTAATGAAAAGCACTAGTAAAGTCGGTTATATATTTGATGTGATTTTTTATGTGCATTGATATATGTTGGGTTGATGAGTGTAAAGAGGATAAAATTCACTTACACCGCTCGAGGATGATAAAATTCACTCGAGTGAAAAGAATCATCAATAAACCAAGCTTGATAGAAATGTTCGAGGAGGATAAAATTCACTCGACACTAATAAAAATTGAGAAAAAAAAAATACGGGTAATAACCGATCCTGTTTGTGGAGGATAAAATTCACGCAAGGAAGAAGAAAAAGTGTTTGGAAAAAAGAAAGAAAAAATATGAGCTTTATTGAAATTTCGAAGTAGAAAAGGCCTAGTAATCTATGGGTGTTTATGACGATTTTCATGTGCTTAATGAATTTGATTGCTCAATACATTCAGAATGCAAGCATCCCCTGAACCTAATTGGAGTATAAAGCAATGAGTGCGAAAGATTTGATGTGGGTCTCATAGTGTCATAACTATTTTGAGCTTAACATAATAAACACTCCTGAAGCCATGACAACCATAGTGATGAGTGATCATTCATAGAAATTTCTTTATGTCTTTGTCTTTGTTTTTAATTCTATCTTTGTTTTGTGATTAGTTTGCATGAGGACAAGCAAAAGTCTAAGCATGGGGTAGTTTGATAGGGTCTATTTTAGTTATGTATTTGCATATTATATTAGGTTATTTTCATACATATTTTACCTATTTTATAGTTAATTTATATTATTTGATTTTCGGAGTCTACACTAGTGCTTTTATATATTTCAGGTATTTTTAGGCTGGATCGAATGATTTTGGGGATTATTTTGCAAATTGAAGGATTATTGTGCGCTAAAGTTAATGCAATTGGAATCCGGACGTGGCCAGGCAGAAGAGGCATGGCTCGTTTGCTGTGTTTTACTATATATATATATATATATATATATATATATATATATATATATATATATATATATATATATATTTAGATATATTAGATCATATTTAGGTAGATTTTTATTATTATATATTTATATTAGGATATTTAAATTAGATAGATTAGGATAGATTTATACTATATATACATACAATTCATACGGCAAAGAGGTGTGTGGGTATATACGGAGCCGTGTTCACGTAACCGTAGCCGACTGACTGCTTTCAACTCTTAACCCTAATTATATTTTGTCTTATTTTTATGGAGATCTAAACTCTCCAGTTTCATCTATGGATTGAAGCTTTGGTTTGATAAAGTTGTGAGATTTCTATTCTTGTTCTATTCCTATGGATTCGTATTGATTCTTTTGTGAATATTGTTAATTTCTTCTAGTCCGTACAACTAGTTGAGATTATTGCTAGGATTTTGTAGATTCCTCGTAGCGAACCTTAATCCATAGTAGCAATCATGCCTTTTTATGACTCGTAGGACTAAACTGGTGTGTAGAGAATCAATTATATGTTGAATGCTGACTCGTAGCTTGGTGTTGCATATATCCTGGTTAATCCTTAATCTTAATGCTACTATTAGGGTGAATCTTAACCGTGTTAGGGTTATCTAATTGGTAAGGGTTACTAGGACTCGTAGGACTAGTAATTTACATAAGATCAGGACAGGAACAATAATAGGATGAAAAGAGAACTTGAAGAATGAAGGATCAACTAGTCAAACTAAAGTGGATGTTTATAGATGAAACTTTATTCTTAATTGTTATCTCCATTAACTTGTTTATAGTTTATTTTGTTTTCTTTCTTATTCTCAATCACATAAACCCCCTCTATTTTCTCTTAATTGGTAAATAGATTTAACTTAGGAATAACTTGATTCTCTGTGGGATCGACTCGTGCTTACCACACCACATTAGTTAGGTAGGTTCGAATTTATTTTGATACGGTTTAGGCGACTAAAAACCGTTCATCACCAGACCTTGGAAGCTGCGCACATGGCCGATATTTGTGGGGGCCGGCCACTCCTTGATCACCTTGATCTTCGCCTCATTGACACGCAATCCATTTGAGCTCACTACAAAACCAAAAAAAGACACTTGTTCATTACATAGTTCAAATTTCTTTAAATTAGCATACAAGTGTTTATTTCTTAATGTTTGAAGTACTTCTTTAAGATGTGCTTTATGGTCATCATGAGATTTGCTATAAATAAGAATATCATCAAAATAAACAACAACAAATTTCCCTATAAAGTTCCTAAGCACATGATTCATTAATCGCATAAAAGTACTTGGAGCATTAGTTAAACCAAAAGGCATAACCAACCACTTACATAAGCCAAACTTAGTCTTAAATGTTGTTTTCCATTTATCGCCTTCCTTCATTCTAATTTGATGATAGCCACTTTTTAAATCAATTTTCGAGAAAATAGATGCTCCGTGTAACTCATCTAGAATATCATCTAAGCGTGGAATAGGATGATGATATTTAACAGTTATGTTGTTAATAGCCCTACAATCTACACACATTCTCCATGATCCATCTTTCTTAGGGACTAACAACATAGGCACAGCACAAGGACTTAAGCTTTCTCTAATATATCTCTTATCCAACAGTTCGTGGACTTGGGATTTGACCTCTTGGGTCTCAGTGGGATTCATACGATAAGCATGCCTATTAGGCAAAGAAGCCCCTGGAATAAGATCAATTTGATGCTCAATTCCACGAATAGGGGGTAGACCTGCTGGTATGTCATCGGGGAACACATCCTTATACTCTTCAAGAAGAGATAGGATGTGAAGAGGGAGGGTAGCTCTAAGCTCCTCACTCAACATATTCAACCCTTTGCATAGGAGCATGAGGGTTGTTTCCCCATCCAAAAACTCGTCTAAATATGCACTCTTGGAAGCCATTAGTACACCTTTAGGCCGAGATTGTGAATCCACATGACTCAACTGAGCCTCCTTATCTAACTCACATTTACTTACCTTGCACTTCTCAATCTCATAAGCCACTTGTGTAGGCGTCATAGGCTTGAGAACGACGTTCTTTCCCTGAAAAGTAAAGGAGTATCGATTAGTAAACCCATCATGTATGACCTTACGATCAGATTGCCAAGGACGGCCTAATAAAATAGGACAAGCTTGCTGAAGGTTCGATAATATAAAACAATGTAATATAGAAATACTCTAGAAGGGGGGTTGAATAGAGTATGCCCGTTTTTCGCAGAAAGTCTCAAGACTTTTGGAGCTCGTCCCAAAACCTTTGAGATTAAACCTGAATCACAAAGTTAGACAATCGAACCAAGTGCGGAAATAAGGTAAAGCAATAAGTAAAGAACACGAGTAATTGTTTACGAGGTTCGGCACGAACTTGGCCTACGTCCCCGCCTAGGGTTCTTCCACAACCCTAGGATTCAAAGGCTTTATTGATTCGCTTAGCTTAGGATCCTAATAGCTCACCGAGAAGCCTCTCTCCTATACAATTGCAATCTAGTCAACTCACGTTCCCTTGGAGTCCTAGACCAATCTAGAAGAGCCCCACCTCTCTCAGCTATCTAGTACAATCCTCTTACTCTCACAAATCAATAGCCTAGTGCAACTTCCCGAGTTATAAACTCTCGAGTAACACTATAAATGAATATATCCTATAAGCTCACAGTGACTCTCAAAGGCTTTGAAATAAACAACAAACTCTTGAGCGCTTAGCAGAGAGACACTTTGGAAGACAGATCTCGCTTGAATGAATGAAAGCTCGTGTAGCACTTGTGTGTTTTCTGTCTTCTTCTTTCTTTCCTTTATATAGAAGTGGAATGGCGCCTAAGGATCTTCACCAACGGCTCTTTCGAATCAGGCTTTGATCTTGGATCTTCTATTTATGGATACTCCGAAGTCATGATCCTCTTTGAATAATATCTCCTCAATATGCGCCAAAGGAAAGATATAAACTTCGATATACTTCCTGAAAGATTAGTCATACATATATATATATAATATAATATAAAGGAAGTATATAATAAGATTAAATAATATTCGGAAATAAGATAGGTTTTGTATTTCATCAACTGTTAATGCTCCAAGGCCTTTGACACAAACAACCTGTCAAAGCCTTTGAAACATTTATTCCAATTTTCATCAAGGGAGGGAGTTATCAATCTCCCCCTTGATGAAAGACAAAACCTGTGCATCCCTGCAACTTAGTCAAGCATAAATAATATAAGTGAAATCGGACTAAGTACCTGCAAGGGTTAGACAAATGTTGGATCAAATTTTTAAAGTATGCAAAACCATCCAACCGAAAACCATAATTCAAAACCAAGGTCTTCCAAGACCTTTAAGCAGAGGTTTTCAAAGTCTAAACACCACAGATCATCTCCCCCTTTTTGTCTTTCAACAAAGGGAGGAGGTAAAACAGTCACCAAAATAGTCACCAAGAGTTTTGAAAACGTTTCCAAAAACTAGCAAAGTAACAAGTTTCAGGGGTGGGATAGGGTGGGTTAGGGTTTAGGCTTAGTCATCCGGAGCATCATCAGGGAGCCTCGTCCACAGTCCTTCCAGCATCTTGGAAATCCCGCTCATCTCCGTCGTCATCTCCTTCTGCAGCTCCTTAATATCCAGGCGAACTTCCTCCAAGCCCAACTCTAGGTTATCCATGCGTTCATCGAAAGCTGGAGCAGTGGGAAAGGCTTTTGAAGGAGTGGCAAGACTCAAGGTCCCTTGGGGAGACCGAGTGATGCCAATCTTTTCAAGGCCCTTAGAGTCGAACTTACCCGTATGACGCAGTTGTTCTTCATTTTTGACATCAATTCCAGAAGCTTTGAAGATAGGGATCAAAAGGGTAGCAAAGGGGAGGGGAGAGCCTTTTCTAGCTTTTCTGGCATGAGCCATGGTTCCAAGGATAGTGTTGGCCAGGTCAAGATCAAGGCCATTTAAGATGCGGTAGAGCAGGACCATAGCATTGTCGGTAAGGAGTGAGCCAGAGTTAAGACGGGGTTAGAGGCATCGAACAATGATGTTAAAAATTATTTTTGCCTCAAGGGTTAGGGATGAGTGGGTGAGTTGCTTTGAGGTGCTGTTGGATGCTTCGGGTAGGAGATACTTGGCTCGGGCAAGGATGATGCAATTCTCTTTTGAGGGGTGTATGTCAGCGGGTGGAACTGGGGTAGGTAGGCCAAGGAAGTCTGCAAAATCATTGGAGTTGAGAGAGATTCTAACCCCTTTGACAACAGAATCCAAAGACCAACCATCGGTGTCGTTTTTGGCTTTTAGGTTAAAGTAGAAAAGTCTGGTAAGCTGGGGGTAGTAGACGGTTTCAAGGTTCAGAAGGGTCCAGGCTGGAGATTTTTTGAGGAGCTCAATGCATGGTAACTTCAAAGCTTCGAAGAACTCAAAATCCAAAAAATTAGAACAGCTAATCTTACGAGTTCTAAACTCGTCTACCCACTTACCAGCAGTCTCAGCATCTTGAAACCAAGAGGAGAGTAAGGATTGATTTACCTGGATATAGGCCGGGGGATCTGCGTTCTTTCTGCGAGCAACTGTTGGAGCAGCTCTCTTGACAGGCGCTACAAGACTCTTGATAGTGCCCTTCCTGGTGCGCTTGGGGGATGGAGGCTTGACAGCAGCAGGGGCTTTCCGCTTCTTCGGAGACGGGGGAGGAGGAGGAGAAGGAGAGGGAGATTCTTCCTCCTCTTCCTCAGACCCCGAGTCCTCACCGGACCCTGCTTCTTCTTCTTCAGCATCCTCGTTATCTCCAGATCCCTCTTGCTCCTCTTCTTCTTCCTCAGGCTCCTCCTCGGATGGAACCTCCTCGGCTTCGGCTTCCTTCCGAATCCGCTCAGCTTCTTCCTCGGCCAGTTTCTTAGCAATCTCGGCCTCCTCATCGGCCTTTTTCTTCCTCAAGGCCTCCTCCTCGGCTTCCTTGGCAGCATCCCTTTCCAGAAGGGCGTCGAGATCTTCTTCCTCCTCTTCCTCGTCCACATCCTCAGCCAAAATCTTCCTCTTTCCTTTCTGTTTAGCACTGATCGGCTTCTTAGCAGAGCGCTTTTGAGAGCCCTTGGGAACAATGGCCGTGCTCTCAGGGATGGTGCTCTGGACGACAGTTGGGACGATGGCTTGAGGAGCGGGTTCAGGTGTGGGAGAGGTAGCGGTGGCCTGACGTCCCTTGGGGGTGGCGCCAAGTCTTTTGGGTGTGACAGCTTTCTTAGTTTTGGGTGCCATGGAGGAAATTGGCTAGGGTTTTCTTAGAACAGATGAGAGGTTGAAGAGGGAGAAGGTGGAGGGGTTTTGATTAGTTCTGAGTGTGGGTTGTAATCGGGTGCAGGATTTGGTTTAAGTAGAGGGAGTGATGGGACGGGTTTAGAGTTCCAAGGAAAGAAATCATCACATTGCTGATTTGAAAGGTTTCAAATTCAAATTTCAAATGTTCCATTAAAATCGGACTGAAAAACCGTGTGATTTAGTTCCAAAAAAAAAATATCTTAACGGTTAAGGAAATCACAGAAATAGGCAATTTTGAAATTCAGTAAAAATATAATTGATTAAATATCTAAAAAGATATTAACCAAAAATATATGATCCGATATATGTACTCCACCATTTAGTTCATACACCTTGACATAGATCTCAAGGGTCTTGACACTAAGTAGAATTTATCTTTCGTAAAGGGAATGCTCCCCCTACGAAAGTGCATCCTTGTTAAGCATCCCAATCTCTCGTCTTATGAAGGTGAACCTGTCCTCTGCCAAAGGCTTAGTAAAAATGTCAGCCCATTGATAATACGTAGAAATAAAGGATATGGACACATCACCTTTTTCAACATGGTCTCTAATGAAATGATGCCTTACATCAATATGTTTGGTCCTTGAATGCTGAACAGGATTCTTAGTGATGGATATGGCACTTGTATTGTCACACTTAATTGGGATACCTTTGAGGTTGATGCCAAGATCTCGCATTTGTTGAGCTATCCAAAGGATTTGGGAGCAACAGGCTCCAGCTGCAATGTATTCGGCTTCTGCTGTGGATAGAGCAACTGAGTTTTGCTTTTTTGAGTGCCAACTGATCAAAGATGCTCCTAAGAATTGGCAACATCCTGATGTGCTCTTCCTATCCACCTTATAGCCTGCAAAATCTGCATCAGAATATCCAATTAAAGTGAAATCCTTTTGCTTTGGGTACCATAGTCCAAGTTCCTTAGTGCCATTGAGATAACGAAAGATCCTCTTCACAGCCACGAGGTGAGATTCTTTAGGATCAGCTTGAAACCTATCACACATGCAAACACTAACATGATGTCAGGTCTACTAGCTGTGAGATATAATAAAGATCCAATCATTCCTCGATACTCCTTTTGATTGACACTTGTTCCAGTCTTGTCTTGATCTTGAGAAAATGTTGAGCTCATGGGAGTCTTGGCTGCCTTGGATTGATCCATCTTGAACTTCTTCAAGAGATCCTTAGTGTACTTGCTTTGGTTGACAAAGATCCCTTTCTTGGATTGATGAACTTGTAATCCCAAAAAGAAGTTGAGTTCACCCATCAAGCTCATCTCAAATTCACTGCACATGATGTTAGAAAATTCCTTGCACAAAGATGTGTTAGTAGCACCAAATAATATATCATCAACATAAATTTGAATAACCAAAATGTCCTTTCCTTTGGTTTTGATAAAAAGAGTCTTGTCGATCAACCCCCTTTTAAAATCATTTTCTAAAAGATATTTTGACAAGCGCTCATACCAAGCTCTTGGGGCTTGTTTCAAACCATAAAGCGCTTTGTCAAGTTTATAAACATGATTGGGAAATTCTGAACTTTCAAAACCTGGGGGTTGAGCCACATATACTTCTTCCTTTAAGAAACCATTAAGAAAAGCACACTTGACATCCATTTGATATAATTTTATGCTCATAAAAGATGCAAATGCTAATAAAATGCGAATGGCTTCAAGCCTGGCTATGGGAGCAAAGGTCTCCTCGTAGTCAATACCTTCCTCTTGATTGTAGCCTTGAGCAACAAGCCTTGCCTTGTTCCTCACAATCTTACCATTCTCATCTAGCTTGTTTCCAAATACCCATCGAGTGCCAATGACTGATTGATGCTTTGGCCTAGGCTTCAAGGTCCAGACTTTGTTCGTTTCAAATTCGTTAAGCTCATTTTGCATAGCAATGATCCAGTCTGGCTCCTGAAGTGCCTCATCTACTTTCTTTGGCTAAATAAGAGAAACAAACGCGTGAAAAGCACAAAGATCTTTAAGTTTAGAACGAGTTTGAACACTAGAGGTAGGGTCAGAAATGATATCCTTTAATGAGTGTGATGAGGAGTATTTGAATTTTCTTTTGCTAGTCTCAGCTCCTTGATTCGTCACACCAGTAGGATTGACTTGCGGTACATCTGACTTCGTGGTCCTGTTAGGTTCAGTTACAGCAGTTTCTGACGTCTCAACACTATTGGATTGGACACACCAAGGGCTTTGGACGAATCTTCAACACCTTGGGCCAATTCTTCAGTGTTAAGAATCGGTTCCTGCATGTTCCTCTTCTCTGTGTTCTTGGTAGCAGCATCATCACCTTCCTCGTTCTCTTCATGGATGTTAAGATCTATATCTGCAACACTTTCACTCAAAGCACCGTCATTGCATTCATCAAAAATAACATGTATACTTTCTTCAACTACCTGGGTCCTTTTATTGAAGATTCTATAAGCTTTGCTACTCGTGGAGTAGCCAAGAAATATACCTTCATCACTACGCGCATCAAATTTCCCAAGGTTATCTTTTCCATTGTTATGAACAAAACAAGTACAGCCAAAGGGTTTAAAGTAAGATATAAGAGGTTTGCGGCCTTTGAAAAGTTCATAAGGAGTTTTCTTTAAGATGGAACGAATAAGACAACGATTCAAAATGTAATTAGCTGTGTTAACAGCTTCAGCCCAATAGGTTTTAGGTAATGCATTTTCTAAAAGCATAGTCCTGGCCATATCCTCTAAGGTGCGGTTCTTGCGTTCCACAACCCCGTTTTGTTGAGGTGTCCTAGGAGCAGAAAAGTTATGGGAGATGCCATATTTAGCACAAAACAAATCAAACTAAAGTTGATCAAACTCCCTACCATGATCACTCCGAATTGACACTATGGGCTCGTTTCTTAAAGTTTGCAACTCCTTACAAAGTTTTGAAAACTCAAATAAGGCCTCTGATTTTTCTTTTAAAAATGCAACCCAAGTATATCTTGAAAAATCATCAACAACAACTAGCATGTACTTTTTACCATTGGGAGATTTGACTCGCATAGGACCACATAAATCCATATGTAAAAGTTCAAGGGGTCTAGAAGAACTTACAACCTTTTTGGGTTTGAAAGAGCTACGTGTTTGTTTACCTCGTGTGCATGCATTGCACATGTCAATACCTTTGAAGTCCATCTCAGGTAGCCCTCTTACAAGCCCTTTAGACACAAGCTTCTGTAATGTATGTGGACTCACATGACCGAGTCTCCTGTGCCAAAGCGTTGGATCGTCCGTCAAAGCCTTTAGACAAGTTAAGCTTCCTTGTGCCACTTGATCAGCATTTACGGCGTATATATTGTTGTAACGGTATGCAGTCAATATAACTTCACCTGTATCATCTCTGCACACTATACATCTTTTCTTGTTAAATCTGACATTGTTACCATTATCACATAATTGAGAGACACTAAGCAAATTATACTTCAAACCATTAACAAGATATACATTTTTAATACTATGGCTAGAATCACTTCCAACACTACCAATACCAACGATGTCACATTTTCCTTTGTCACCAAGAGTGATTGTTCCCGTGGATTGCTCCTTTAGATCATGAAAGAGAGAACTCTTCCCACTCATATGCCTCGAGCATCCACTATCAATAATCCATTTGTGATCTTTCACCTTGGTGATCTCCTGCAAGACAAACATCAACCTTTGTGGCTAGACCAATAAGCAAATTTGGATCCATTGTTGGGGTAAACCATATTTGGTAAAATAGTGCCTTTTGGAACCCAAACTTGTGTTATCCGTTCTTTTCTCAAATGAACAGGAAATGTATTGCGAATAATATAAGGATCCTTTCTTCTATAGGGGCAGGTCTCTTTTACATGTCCCTTTCTAGCACAATGGTGACATATAGGAGAGGTTCCGCTTCCTTTTGCCTTTACAAAAGTGGTAATGTGTTGCTTCTTTAAAAACTTTGGATTGTAACCAATACCACTTTTGTTTAGAGAGCTTTGTTGCTCACCCAACATCCTATCAAGAGTACTTTTGGATTTGGTAAAACTTATGAGGGCTGTCTGTTGGTCTTGAATCTTATTATTCAGGGAGATCTTCTCGTTCTCTAAGTCATGATGCTCATTTCTTAGAGAGGAGAGATCTTGCTTGAGTTCAGATTTCTCTGAGTCAAGCGTCTTGACTTTAATGTCAAGACCTGAATAAGAAGCTTCAAGACTTTTGACCCTCACAGACAGATCCTCAATAGTTCTTTCCTGGTCCACAGTTCTCTTAATAAGAATGTTAGTTTGGGCAATAAGCTTCTCTTCATTGGCAATCATATTTGAAAGGAATTCCGATAATACCTCTTTTGGACTTTCCATAAGTTCTCTTACAGTAGCTTCAAGCTTTTCATCGAAGGATCCATCTTCTGAGGCCATAAGACAAATGTTGGCCTTCTCATCATCTGAGTCAGAGTCAGAATCACTCCAACTTGCCACCATGGCTTTCTTCTTCCATTTGTCACCTTTCTTGGGCTGCCTCTTTGTCTTTTGAGGGCAGTCCTTCACAAGATGATCTGTTTCACCACATTCAGAACAAGACAACCGTTTAGTCTTCTTCTCATACTTGTTGTATTGAGGCTTACCTCAAAATTTTGAAGACTCTGATCCATCTTTGTTGTTGAATTGCTTCTTCATTTTGAGAATTCTAGCAAGGCCTCTTGTGATAAGAGCAAAAGGATCATCCTCATCGTCATCCTCATCTTTGGAATCAGATCCATCCTTAGGCTCATCCTTCTTAGACTTGAGTGCCAAGTTCTTGGTGCTAGCTGGAAGTTCTCCATCGTCTTCATTAAGAATCATCTCATGCGTGATCAACTTCCCAAGAAGGTCATCAAGGGGTAGAGTGGTGAGGTCCTAGGCTTCCTCTATAGCTGTTACTTTTGGACCCCATTTCTCCTTTGGAAGGCACCTCAGTATCTTCCTCACTTTCTCAACGTTGGTAAAGCTCTTGCCGAGAGAGTCAAGGTTGTTGGTGATTTCTGTGAATCGTGTGAACATGGCCTTGATTGACTCATCAGACTTCATCTTGAAGAGCTCATACTTTCGAAGAAAGATGCTGATCTTGGTGTCTTTCACTTGGCTTGTTCCTTCATAGGTGACGACCAACTTGTGCCAAATCTCTTTAGCTGACCTACAAGATGAAATACGGTTAAACTCATCAGTGCTAAGACCACAATAAAGTAAGTTAATCGCCCTGTACTTTTTGGAGATGGTTTCAAGATCTGCTTGGTTGTATTCAGACTCCTTCTTTGCAACTTTGGTATCGTTTGGTCCATCTTTCTCTGGAATCTTCGGACCATTCTCTATAATGTTCCAAAGCTCTAGATCTTGGTCTATGATGAACATCTTCATCAAAGATCTCCAGCGGACAAAGTTGTTTCCTACAAAGAGTGGCGGTCTGCTTGTGGACCTTCCCTGTGCAAATCCTCCGCTTGCTTCACCAGATATGATCGAAAACTCACAAGATTGTTAGATCAAAAACAGTGAGTAAAGCCATGATACCAATTGAAGGTTCGATAATATAAAACAATGTAATATATAAATACTCTAGAAGGGGGTTGAATAGAGTATGCCCGTTTTTCGCAGAAAGTCTCAAGACTTTTGGAGCTCGTCCCAAAACCTTTGAGATTAAACCTGAATCACAAAGTTAGACAATCGAACCAAGTGCGGAAATAAGGTAAAGCAATAAGTAAAGAACACGAGTAATTGTTTACGAGGTTCGGCACGAACTTGGCCTACGTCCCCGCCTAGGGTTCTTCCACAACCCTAGGATTCAAAGGCTTTATTGATTCGCTTAGCTTAGGATCCTAATAGCTCACCGAGAAGCCTCTCTCCTATACAATTGCAATCTAGTCAACTCACGTTCCCTTGGAGTCCTAGACCAATCTAGAAGAGCCCCACCTCTCTCAGCTATCTAGTACAATCCTCTTACTCTCACAAATCAATAGCCTAGTGCAACTTCCCGAGTTATAAACTCTCGAGTAACACTATAAATGAATATATCCTATAAGCTCACAGTGACTCTCAAAGGCTTTGAAATAAACAACAAACTCTTGAGCGCTTAGCAGAGAGACACTTTGGAAGACAGATCTCGCTTGAATGAATGAAAGCTCGTGTAGCACTTGTGTGTTTTCTGTCTTCTTCTTTCTTTCCTTTATATAGAAGTGGAATGGCGCCTAAGGATCTTCACCAACGGCTCTTTCGAATCAGGCTTTGATCTTGGATCTTCTATTTATGGATACTCCGAAGCCATGATCCTCTTTGAATAATATCTCCTCAATATGCGCCAAAGGAAAGATATAAACTTCGATATACTTCCTGAAAGATTAGTCATACATATATATATATAATATAATATAAAGGAAGTATATAATAAGATTAAATAATATTCGGAAATAAGATAGGTTTTGTATTTCATCAACTGTTAATGCTCCAAGGCCTTTGACACAAACAACCTGTCAAAGCCTTTGAAACATTTATTCCAATTTTCATCAAGGGAGGGAGTTATCACTTGCATATGCACTATATCACATAAAACATCATCTTCATAATGTCCTAGTTTAAAATGCACTTTAACTTGTCTATTTACTTTTAAGTTTCCACAATCATTCATCCAATGTAATTTATAAGGTCTAGGGTGTTGGACCGTAGAAAGTTGCAATTTATCAACCATTTCTTGACTAGCTAGATTACAACAACTTCCTCCATCAATGATCACATTAACAACCTTTCCTTTAACTAAACAGCGAGTATGAAACAAGTTCTCACGTTGATTGTCATCACAGGGAGTAGGAACAACACTTAAAACTCTTCTAACAATCAAAGATTCACCCTGCTCATATTCTACACAATCATCATCATCATAAGCTAAAAGGTTAAGGTTTTGATCATTATCATCATTAGCATGCTCATCATGTTCATCACAAGAATTTTCAGATTCATATTCTCCTAGGTGATTAATCATGAGAGTTTTCTTATTAGGGCAATCCTTCATTTAATGACCTCTACCTTGGCATTTAAAGCATACAATATCTCTACATCTAGTGGTAGAAGGGTTAGGATTACTCCCTTTGGGGCCACTAGATACCCCAGACGAATCACGTCTATACATGGGCGATTTACCCTTGTCCAGGGGCTGTTGGGTTGCTCGGCTCTCACCTTTCCATTGGTGTTGGCTCGCTCGATCTCAAGGACCACCATCCGAGCGCCCTTGGGCCTGTTGTGGTCGATTTGGACACCACCCCTGCTGTTGGCCACTCGATATCCTCCCTTGGCTCCTATATCGTACTCCTCTTTCTACCTTTATCGCTAAATGCAAAAGCTCAGTAGGCGTAGAATAAGGAAAATAATCAATTTCATGAGCCAAAGCGGGATGCAATATCCTAAGAAACCTAGCATTTGTATCTTCATAGGGTTCAACTACGTTAGCCCTAGCCATGGTTTCTTGCATTGCAATAAAGGGTTCCTCAATAGTTTTATTACCTTGCTTAAGGTTTTCTAAACGTTGTCTAAGTTCTCTAGCATAATGTTGAGGAACAAACCTACTTCTCAGAAGTGCTCTTAATTGAGTCCAAGAAGTGATAGGCGCATCGAGGGCTCTTCTTCTTTCCTTAACTAGATTATCCCACCAAATTAAAGCAAAGCCTTGAAATTCTAGGGAAGCTAGTTGCACCTTTTTAGCGTCAGAGAAGTTGTGACAATTCCAGATTTGATCCATTTTAGTTTCCCAATCAATATACACATCTGGATCAGTTTTACCTTCAAAAGGAGGAATCTTTACCTTTACTTTACCTATACCGTCCACGTCAGGATTTCTAGGTGCTCTGTATTGGTATTGTCCTCCTTTATGGTTCCTCCTCGAGCGTTGCTCCCAATACTCCTCTTCTTGGAATTCGTCGTCGTGCACCGAGTAGTAGAACTCCTCCTGGAAGCCTCGGCCTCTCCCTCTTCCTCTTCCTTGACCCTGCGCATTAGCAAACCCATTATTTCTACCATATCTCTCCCCTTGTGGAGAATTGTTCTCCTCAAATAAAGGATTATTTAAATTAGGATTAGGATTAGGGTTAGGATTTCGGACTTCCCTTTCATCGTTAGGCGTATCGTCACGCCTTTGATTACCTTGACCACCAAGGTTATTAGACCCACTCGGCCTAGACTCCACAGCCGCCACCCTTGCACCTAATGCCGCCAAATTCTGGTTGATGCCATTGAGAATGGCCACCAATTCGGGTTGTAAGGTGGAAGTGTTGTTGGAGTTGTTGCCGTCGTTGCCATTGTTGGCATTGTTGGCATCATTATTTCCTTGCTGAGACATGACAAAGAAAAGACAAACACGGAACTATGTAAAAGATTAGGGAAATATAAACAAGCTCATAATGTGTTTTGCTCACACTCCCTCTCTAATTGGTGTGTCACACTTGTTGGGGCAATCCGCCTTGGGAAAATCAACACTCAAGCAAAAACCTAACAATCAAAGTATATTTATGAGAGAAGATGAGTAAAACAAAGACAGGAGCACTCAATATGATGAATTAAGCACTCGATAACACAAAAGGTCACACAAAGAGCACTCGGCAAGAGCTGTTGTACTCGACACAAGCAAGATAGAACTCGATCCAAGCAAAAAGAATACTCGACAATAGCAACGATCACACAAGGAGCACTCGACGTGGGAGAGAATGTAACACCCCCTTTTAAACCTCAAGGGAACGTTACAGCGCCAGTGAATCCGCAGACTTCAATATCTTTGAATTCACCTGAGGCTTATATGGACATGCAACCATGCTCCCATAAACAAGATGATAATTTAAGCAAATAAAATAAAATAGGCGGAAGTCAATTAAATATCCCAGTTTAAAATATCTGATCACAATAACATAGAAATACCAAAACCATAAAGTATAAATAACTCCAAAATAGCTAAAACTAAAGTAGCAATGCGGAAATTTTAAAGGTCCAAAACTTTGTAGTGAAAAGGTTCATAAATGATAGCCCGCTCTTCAACTCTCTCCTGATCTGCTGCTTGCACTAGACCTGTGGAATATGGTATGTTCAAACTTTAACCTTCCAGTGACCATAAAACGGTATGTCATAGGTTAAGGGAAAGACACGAATATTTAAAGTGGAAACTGGATAAGAAGGTAAAAATTCACACATGACTCGGATGATCATAATGATCGATTATAAGATAAGAAAAGGAATTATACTCGAGACAAATAAGTATAATAACTGAAATGATCACTTATTTAACAGTCGATAATAACCATACTCACAATGATAATAATAATAACAATAATAATACGTGGTACCGGTCGGGCTTTTAACATAGACCACGATCTACATTAGATCGTTGTTTTACCACCCCGTAGAGAATGCATTCCGAGATGGTGTTTCATGAAACCTTATAAGGCGGTGGCTTAATGAACCACAACCTACAAGTCAGTCTACTGCATAACTTGCCAAAGGCCTATGGCCACTCGCATCACGTGGTGCGCATTTTCACATATCATACCTAAGCGGCTAAGCATCACATGGTGCCTATCTTAACTTATCATAAATACCCAGTTTATACTAGGTGATCATAATAACGACATTAAATCAAAAAGGGACAAGCATGGATAATTCAAAGGATCTTACTATCACATGCCACTAGTTTGCATGAAAGAAACAAGCAGAATATCATGCAATTTAGGAAGAAGAAAATGGGCAACTTTCACTTATCTCGGTTTATAAACAAACAATCATATTTAATACCCATATCACTATAATTAATAATTGCCCATTAATTTAACTCATGCCAATTTATGAATAAAAAGATAAATTACATCAAGCAGACGGGTATGCAATTTATCGAAATTGGCAAGGAAATTGGCCACAGAGCCGCATTCGACACGGAAGTATTTAAAAGGCACATCAAAAGAATCACGAAACACGCAAAGTGCGTTTGAACGAAATCACTTGCCTTAACTTTCGACGATTGGTTGACGACAACAAGACGAGTCTTTAGCACCAATATGAATTCCACGGGAAGCGGGATCCGGCGTGGGTGCTTCGAAATTTCTTGGTGTCGCTGAAACGGGGCAGAATTGAATAGTTTAGAAATATTAACCACTTAACTAAATAAATAATTAACTTAGGGCCAGAAATGGAATTAGTATAAAAATATGGGACATTTATGTGATTTCTTCAAAAGGGATTAAAATCCCAATTTCTTTCTCCCTGGAACTCACATACAGAGGAAGAGGAAGAGGACGAAGCTCCTCGGCGGCGATTGAAATCGGCGAAGGCTCACGACATGCGTGGCTCTTCCTTCTCCGGCTTCGATGGGCTACCGGTGACGGCGACGATCGGGGCGGCGGTGGTAATTGTAGACGAGGCAGCACGGGCTCGGCCTTGGTGATCTTCGGGCAAGGCTGCGACTGCGGTGATTCGACCTGCTGTTCATGGGCGTGATTCCGGGCGAGGAATGGGTAGCGACTGCGGTTCGTGACCCCGGTCGTCGGCGGTGTACTGCGGCGTATAAGAGCCCAGTTCACGCCTTCGATAAATGGATGCTGCTTGATCTCGGTTGCTCCTCGACGGTGGTGGTTGGACATTGGGGAAGGGTCACAAACTGAAAGGGGAATTGGGAGGACGGTGATGTTGGTGATTGAACAAGGGATGGTGATGCGGCAATGGTGATGCGTGAGGGAGGAGATGAATAGGAGACCTGGGAGGCGGGTTTGTTTTGTGAGTTGTGGAACCTAGGATTTAACGCGATACTGCTCAATTAGGTTAGACAAAAAATAAAATTTTAATTCTTTGCGATTAAGAATCAATTAAAATAAGGATTAAAGGTAGAGGATAAAATTTAAGAAAAAAAAATAAACGGATAAAGACTAGATAAAAGATAGATTTCTCCCCTTTTATCGGGATAAATATTATTTAATTTAATTTCATAAATTAAATAATAGGAATATTTAGAGGATTTATGTTATTAAATCCATCAAATATTATATTCTTTAGAATAATTTAATTATTCTGTTTTATATTATATAACTTAGGTGAATTTATTAAATGACCAAATTCACAAGATATATAATATAGTTTGATGTAATATAGACTTATTTAATTAAATAAAAATAAGAAATAGCCCAAAAATAATTTGGGGTATTTCATACCTTCCTCCTTAAAAATAAGTTTCGTCCCGAAACTTAGAAAAGAAACGAGAAATGAATTGAAGATAGGATAGTAACCTCGTAATAGATAAGAGGATATAGACTGATCAAAGCGAAGTTAGGTGTATCTAACAATGGTTCCCGAATAGGTAGAATTTAAGCACTCTTCGCCTAATGTGCTTATCGAATACGTGAGTGATGAGACTTACATCTAAAGTAACTCATTGCTTTCCGAACTCCTCAATGGCAAAGTTTAAAATTTTTAATCATATGAAAACAGTGTATCACTATAGCTATGAATATCTAAAATAAGGATAATAAAATTTTGAAAGACATCTTTTAATGTTCAAACCTGTTGCTCGAGGTAAGTGAACTCGCATCACATAAGAAACAGGGTTAACTAGATTGTCATTGGCTTTCATCTCAGCCCCATCTGGCTTCCTTTTCCAGGTTGCCAAATGGCCTGAGTGGCTTTGAAGGCAACCATTGTGACAAACTAGCCAGCCTTATTCATATGAGATGAATTGTGTGTCTTCATCTTCTGGTTTATCAACATGAACGTTGTCCGGTTCTTCAACACATGCGTCCTTGCATCCTTGTCTTCATCATAAATATAAATCGTGTATATTTATATTTAAAAGTATTATTCTCAAGTTTTTTACCAATGAGAGTTCGGTTGCTCAATCATGGAAAGGAGAGATGGGGTATATAACCCATGATCGTTTACTACTATCAAGATTTAGGAAAGGTGAACCAACCTACATAAAAAGTTACTATTATCCTCCTAAAGAACCTTACGTATGACATATCGATCATTAATCACTGATTTCACATGCGGGTATTATTCCTGATTATAAAGAAGTGAAACAGAGGAGCCTTTCTAGAGTCTATAGGGAGCACTTCCCGACTCTGTTTGGATAGCTATAAAAAAACACGGGTTGACCAACTTGATATGGAATCAGAAGTATCAACACACTAGAGCTGACTGCATAACATGAAAGGAATATTAGTAGGGAAATGTGCAAAACTTATATGGTATTCAACGTTAGAATATTACCAATTCGCACACCAATTCCCCACTTTGACTTCAACCTATAAGGTCGTAAGGATGAATTCAAAATTGACTACTTAGAATAACAATACTGGAATTTTGATTGCTAGATATGGAGTTTATCGAAAATACTTGTCCATTGACTCCCTTTATTGAAATGCTAGAATGTACTAGCATAAAGGAATTACTAAAAAGCTTGACGTTGCACAACTTTTTCAGTGTAGCTTACTCCTGTTCATCAGCCTCGGTAATGGCATCTAAGGTGTAAAGCTTAAGACCTTGCTTAGACGTTCCTTCCATTGGGACCTTGTTCTCATTTCGCATTATAGGTTCCGATGGGGCGGACCTCCATGTCCTCGTAGCTCAAAATGTGATTTGGGTCAGGCACGTACTTTCGAAGCAATGATACATGGAAGACGTCATGCTCTGGATGAGCTTACGGAGGCAGAGCATGGCGGTAGGCAACATTGCTTACACGTTGTAGAATCTCAAATGGCCCGACATATCGAGGGTTCAGCTTCTCTCGCTTTCCAAACCGGAAGACTCCCTTCGTGGGTGACACTTTCATGAACATCTTGTTGCCCACCTCAAAGTTGACATCTCTACTCCTAGGGCCAGCATAAGACTTTTGGCGACTCTGAGCGGTCAACATTCGTTGTCTGATCATTGCAACTTATTCACCTGTCTTCTCTGACAACTTCAGACCTATATGGATAGCATCTGTTGCATCCTCCCTACACACTGGCGATCGACACTTCTGTCTATAGGGGCTTCTAAAGGAGTCATCTTTATAGATGAATGCCAGCTATTGTTGCAGGTGAACTCAATCAAACTTAAACTGGTCTCCCAATCTTTCGGCCTATCCAGGACACAGGCTCGTAGCATATCCTCTAGTGTTTGGATGGTCCTCTCTGACTGACCATCTGTATGAGGATGAAAAGAAGTACTGAAATTCAACTGAGTTCCAAGTCTCTCATGTAACTTCTTCCAAAACTCTGACATGAATCGTCCATCACGATCAGAGACAATGGACGACGGAACACTGTGAAGGCGGACTATATGCTGAAGGTACAACTCTTCTAGCTTTGCCAACTTCCAGTTAAATCGGATAACAATGAAGTGTGCACATTTGGTGAGTCGATCAACAATCACCCAACTGACATCCTTCTGCCCCTGATCTCAGGGAACCACATAACGAAATCCATCGAGATTTGTTCCCACTTCCATGTGGGTACTAGAAGTGGTTAGAGCTTCCCACCAGGTCTCTGGTGCTCAATCTTGACCTGCTGACATACCAAGCATCTGTCCACGTGCTCGGTTACTTCATTATTCATACCAGACTACCAGTAGTTCTTCCTCATATCATGGTACATCTTACTAGCTCTAGGATGCACCGAATAACCGGATGCATAAGCTTCCTCAAGGAGGGTCCGTCGGATCTCAGGGACACTGAAGATGCAGATGCGATTCCTAGACCATAAGGATCCCTCATCCATCACGACAAAGCCTGGGCTTTACCATCAAAGAAATCAACGGTGATCTGTAGTAACACCACATCCTTTGTCTACTTCGCCTTTATCTCCGCTAGCAGATGTGACTGAACCTCCATCATACACAACTGTCCTCAGTTCCTTTCAAACAAAACTTCAACATCTAACTTGAGCAGATTCCTTTGCATAACAGGACTTGCTGTCATAAGCTAATTATAGCCTCATGCTGAGATTTGTGGCTCAAAGCATCAGCTACGACATTAGCCTTTCCAAGATGATAGAAAAGCTCAATGTCATAATCCTTAATCAGTTCTAACCAGCGTCTCTGTCTCATGTTCAACTCCTTTTGAGTGAACACATACTTGAGGTTTTTGTGGTCGGTGTATATCTAGCAACGAACTCCATACAGATAATGGCGCTAGATTTTTAGAGCAAATACCACAACAGCTAGTTCCAGATCATGCACTGGGTGTTTCTCCTCATACGGCTTCAACTGTCGTGATGCCTAAGTCGTCACCTTCCCATCTTGCATCAATACACAACTCAAACCTTGCTCGGAAGCATCACTGTAAATCATATAATCCTCTGACTCCTTAGGGAGTGCCGGAATAGGTGCTATGGTCAACCGCTTCTTCAGCTCCTGAAAGCTCGCTTCGCACTTTTCATTCCGAACGAATTTCTAGGATTTACGCAGAAGTAAGGTCAGTGGTTGGTACAATTAGAAAACCTTCCACGAACCTCCTATAATAACCTACTAGTGCTAGAAAACTCCGGTTCTCCTTTACGTTCTTTGGCAGATTCCACTTCTCTACGGTTGCTATCTTTTCGGGGTCAACCATCACCCCTTTCTCCGAGATGATGTGGCCTAGGAATGTCACCCACTTCAACCAAAAGTCACACTTAGACAACTTGGGGCGTTTGTTAATCCAAAGGGCATCACCACGAACTCAGAGTGCCCATAATGCGTCTTGAAAGCAGTCTTTGGAATATCCTCGTCACGAACTCGGAGTTGATGGTAACCAGATCGAAGGTCAATTATGGAGAATATCTTTGCCCCCAGAAGCTGATCCAATAAATCATCGATGCGTGGCAGTGGATACTTGGTCTTGATCGTCACCTTATTCAGCTCCCGATAATCAATACACAGACGGAAAGAGTTGTCTTTCTTCTTCACAAACAGCACGGGAGCACCCCAAGGCGAAGCACAGGGTCTAATATAACCCTTCTATAACAACTCTTCAAGCTGACTCTTCAATTCTTACATCTCCACGGGAGCTATGCGATATGGAGCTTTGGAAATGGGAGCGGTTTCTGGCTCTAAATCAGTAGTGAACTCAATGAACCGCTTCGGAGGTAAACCAAGAATCTCGTCGAGGAAAACATCAAGGAATTCCCAAACTACAGGAATATCGGAGATAGAGACCAGGTCCGACGGCTGATTATGCAGATAACATAAGAATCCGGCACAACCTTGACGTAACAATTTGGCTGCATGTATTACATTAATAACACGGCCATCCTCCTCGGGATGCGCCCACGAAATCTGCACACAACCCTACCGTCCGAAAAAATGGTCACGATTCTCTGTCCACAATCAATGATTGCAACATGGCGAGTAAGCCAATCCATACCGAGACCGAGGTCCTAAGAAAGGATTGGAAGCAGAATAAGATCGGCAAGGTACTCATCGCCACTTATCGCGATGGGGAAGCGGAATAGCATTTCCTACCTCGAACTCTATCCCCCATAAGGGAATTTCACAAATACGGGATAATCTAGAGTCATAGATTCTAATCTGAGTCTTTCAACAGTTTGCTCGGCTATCTGATAAATTTGGAAGTCTCTTAATTATGGATGTTGAAGAGATCTTAATCCTCGTCGTCTTCTGAAAAGACATACAGCTCGACGAGTTTGTCCAATTCATAGCTATGCTTCTGTGATGCTGCATCTCTCTCTGGCTTAGCACGCTCACACATCTCTTTCATTTCCTTCCTAGCACGATCACAGAGTTTTCTCCAGCTCATCCACAATACACTCCTTATTCTTGTATGTTTCCTTGGCCTTTCTCACGTGGAGTCTCTGCCTCGCTCTTCTTGCCTTTAAATCTTGGTATGCTTTTCCATTAGCTAGGTTTTCCAAAAAGGATATCTTCTTTGGCTCCTCTTCACTAAGGCTTTGGGATGGTTCCATGTCGTACACTCAGACGAGGTTCTGGAGGTACTTTCTCCTGTTACCGTCCAGAGGAGGTAGCATGGCTTTCTTTTCGCGCACTGCCTTTTCCTCGCTATAAGATCAAGGAGTTCCCAAATTATGTTCCTTGTACCCCTTGTAGATGAGCTTCTTGCCATATTTGCCACATTCTGTGGCTGCATCTCCTTCAGGATGGTCGACCAGGACATTCTTCCCCTTGGATAACTCCACTGTAGCTTTTTCCACGACCTCCACCTCTATACTTGAGTCAGACCCAGTGTCAGAGTTGTTGGTGAGGTCAATGCATCGAGGGTAACCTGTGGCGTGCAGTCCTGAGGTTTTTCGAACATTAGACATCTATCGAGGAGGGCGAGGAGTCATCGATACTCGAGCGAGATGATCCAGAAATCGAGATTTAGAGGAAACAAGAATAGAGAATCTAAGATTAGTCTATTGCAGGTGCAGGAGCTTGAGCAGGACTATCGGACAAATAGTTTGAAATCATTTCCAAAACTGCTTACTTTTGTAAGTAAAAACTGAGTTTTGATAAAGACCTTTTTGAAATTCACTTTAGAAATTATTTTCAAATCCGAATGAAAACGTTTTAAAACCTACAACTCTGATACTACCTTTTGTAACACCCCCTTTTAAACCTCAAGGGAACGTTACAGCGCTAGTGAATCCGCAGACTTTAATATCTTTGAATTCACTTGAGGCTTATAGGGACATGCAACCATGCTCCCATAAACAAAAAGATAATTTAAGCAAATAAAATAAAATAGACGGAATTCAATTAAATATCCCAGTTTAAAATATCTCATCACAATAACATAGAAATACCAAAACCATAAAGTATAAATAACTCCAAATTAGCAAAAACTAAAGTAGCAATGCGGAAATTTTATAGGTCCAAAACTTTGTAGTGAAAAGGTTCATAAATGATAGCCCGTTCTTCAACTCTCTCCTGATCTGCTGCTTGCACTAGACCTGTGGAATATGGTCTCGTGTTTCGTGAGTACGAAGGACACCATCCATCCAACATATAGGATGGTTAATACAATTAAGACTAGCAAATGATAGGGAAAATGTTCAAACTTTAACCTTCCAGTGACCATAAAACGGTATGTCATAGGTTAAGGGAAAGACACGAATATTTAAAGTGGAAACTGGATAAGAAGGTTAAAATACACACATGACTCGGATGATCATAATGATCGATTATAAGATAAGAAAAGGAATTATACTCGAGACAAATAAGTATAATAACTGAAATGATCACCTATTTAACAGTCGATAATAAACATACTCATAATGATAATAATAACAATAATAATACGTGGTATCGGTCAGGCCTTTAACATAGACCACGACCTACATCAGATCGTTGTTTTACCACCCCGCAGAGAATGCATTCCGGGATGGTGTTTCTTGAAACCTTGTAAGGCGGTGGCTTAACGAACCACAACCTGCAAGTCAGTCTACTGCATAACTTGCCAAAGGCCTATGGCCACTCGCATCATGTGGTGCGCATTTTCACATTTCATACCTAAGCATCACGTGGTGCCTATCTTAACTTATCATACATAACCAGTTTATACTAGGTGATCATAATAACGACATTAAATCAAAAAGGGACAAGCATGGATAATTCAAAGGATCTTACTATCACATGCCACTAGTTTGCATTAAAGAAACAAGCAGAATATCATGCAATTTAGGAAGAAGAAAATGGGCAACTTTCACTTATCTCGGGTTATAAACAAACAATCATATTTAATACGCATATCACTATAATTAATAATTTCCCATTAATTTAACTCATGCCAATTTATGAATAAAAAGATAAATTACATCAAGCAGACGGGTATGCAATTTATCGAAATTGGCAAGAAAATTGGCCACAAGGCTGCATTCGACAGGGAAGAATTTAAAAGGCACATCAAAAGAATCACAAAACACGCAAAGGGCATTTGAACAAAATCACTTGCCTTAACTTTCGACGATTGGTTGACGACAACAAGACGAGTCTTTAGCACCAATATGAATTCCTCGGGAAGCGGGATCTGGCGTGGGTGCTTCGAAATTTCTTGGTGTCGCTGAAACGATGCAGAATTGAATAGTTTAGAAATATTGACCACTTAACTTAATAAATAATTAACATAGGGCCAGAAACGGAATTAGTATAAAAATATGGGACGTTTATGTGATTTCTTCAAAAGGGATTAAAATCCCAATTTCTTTCTCCCTGGAACTCACATACAGAGGAAGAGGACGAAGCTCCTCGGCGGGGATTGAAATCGGCGAAGGCTCACAACATACGTGGCTCTTCCTCCTCCGGCTTCAATGGGCTACCGGTGACGGCGACGTTCGGGGCGGCGACGGTAATTGGAGACGAGGCAGCACTGGCTCGGCCTTGGCGATCTTTGGGGAAGGCTGCGACTGCGGTGATTCGACCTGCTGTTCGTGGGCGTGAATCCGGGCGAGGAATGGGCAGCGACTGCGGTTCGTGACCCCGGTCGCCGGCGGTGTACTGCGGCGTATAAGAGCCCAGTTCACGCCTTCGATAAATGGATGCTGCTTGATCTCAGTTGCTCCTCGACGGTGGTGGTTGGACATTGGGGAAGGGTCACGGACTCAAAGGGCAATTGGGAGGACGGTGATGTTGGTGATTGAACAAGGGATGGTGATGCGGCAATGGTGATACGTGAGGGAGGAGATGAATAGAAGACTTGGGAGGCGGGTTTGTTTTGTGAGTTGTGGAACCTAGGATTTAACGCGATACTACTCAATTAGGTTAGATAAAAGATAAAATTTTAATTCTTTGCAATTAAGAATTAATTAAAATAGGGATTAAAGGTAGAGGATAAAATTTAAGAAAAAAAAATAAAAGGAACGGATAAAGACTAGATAAAAGATAGATTTCTCCCCTTTTATCGGGATGAATATTATTTAATTTAATTTCATAAATTAAATAATAGGAATATTTAGAGGATTTATGTTATTAAATCCATCAAATATTATATTCTTTAAAATAATTGAATTATTCTATTTTATATTATATATCTTAGGTGAATTTATTAAATGACCAAATTCACAAGATATATAATATAGTTTGATGTAATATAGACTTATTTAATTAAATAAAAATAAGAAATAGCCCAAAAATAATTTGGGGTATTTCAGAGAAATGCTCGATAGAACTCAAACAATGAACCAAAATACTCGATCAAGGATATCAGCACTCGACACAAAGAGAAATCAGACAATAAGCACTTGATATAGGCTAAGGAGTTCTCGACAAAATTGAAAAGAGAAAAGAAAAACAAAGGAAAGTATGGAAATTTATCTCTTTTGATTGAAAACCTTAAGTTAGGATGTTGTAGTTGCAAGGTAGGGTTTCAATTTTGTGTTTTGTAGGAGGTATGTGTTTGGAGAAAGGTTATGTCGATTAGGGCTAGAAGAAATCACCAAAAAAAATTGGTCCTTGGAGCTTTCTTGCACTATATAGATCAACAAAACTTTTTTTTTTGACTTACTTTTGCCCCTAGTGAATTTTATCCTCCTAGGTCTAAGTTCAATCTCTTTTTTTTTTAAGAATTTCGAACTGATTTTTTTTTAACCTAATGCAAGAAAGACTCTAAACAATGTAAAAGGACTCGAAAATCTGAATGAAAAGGTGAAAAGATAAAATTTGTAGCCCTAGGATAAATATATAGACAACCTTTGGTTAAATTTGGTAAGTAGATCTATCTTAGCCTTAAAGATATATGTGATAGATAAAAAGAAGGGGGATTTTGCAAAATAGCCACGAAAATGGGCTTATTTTGCGAAATATCCGCGTTTTGGGACATTTTTGCAAAATGTCCTAAATAAAAGGCTTCACCGTATCTCGACAGCCGCTTTTCTCTCTCCTCCAGCTCTCCATCTCCAGATGTTCTCTCTTTCTCCCTCCCGACCTCATCGCCGGCGATTGCTAGTGATAACTCCCTCCCTTGATGAAAATCGGAATAAGTTTTCAAAGGCCTTGACAGTATGTCTGTGTCAAGGGTCTTGGAGCTTTAACAGTGTTGATGAAATACAAAACCTGTTCTATATTGTTCCATATGTTGTTTTGTTCGAAATATTATTTAATATGATTATATACTTTCATTATATTATTATATAGTTAACTAATCTTTCAGGAAGTATTTTCGAATTATTTCCTTCCTTGTGATACAACTTGTGAAGATTCAAATCGGAAAGATTGTGGCCTTCGAAGTTTCCAAAGATAGAAGATCCAGCTCAAAACCATGATCTAGACTAGCCGTTGGAGAAGATCCTTGGCGCCGATTTGTCTCAATATAAAGAGAAGGAAGATGAAGACAGAATACACACATTCATTGAACACGAGCTTTCATACACTCCAAGCCTTCAAGAGAAATCTGTCTTCGTGTGCTCTCTGCTTGTCCTAAGAGTCTGTTATTTCATTTCAAAGCATTTGAGAGTTACACAGTGAGCTTATAGGATATATTCATTTATAGTGTTATACTCGAGAGTTTATAACTCAGGAAGTGAACACTAGGCTATTGATTCTCGAGAGTAAAAGGATTGTACTAGATAGCTGAGAGAGGTGGGGCTCTTCTAGATTGGTCTAGGACTCCAAGGGAATGTGAGTTGACTAGATTGCAATTGTATAGGAGAGAGGCTTCTCGGTGAGCTATTAGGATCCTAAGCTTTGTGAATCAATAAAGTTGGTTGAATCATAGGGTTGTGGAAGAACCCTAGGCAGTGACGTAGGCCAAGTTCGTGCCGAACCTCGTTAACAATTCATTGCGTCCTTTACTTTATTGCTTTACCTTATTTCCGCACTTGGTTCGAATTGTTTAACTTTTTGATTCAGGTTTTCAGAGAAAAGATTAAGTCTAATCTCAAGGGTTTTGGCACGAGCTTCAAAAGTCTTGAGACTTTCTGCGAAAATCCGGCATACTCTATTAAACCCCCCCCCCCCCCCCTCTAGAGTATTTCTATATTACTTAGTTTTATATTATTGAACCTTCAATTGGTATCAGAGCTTTACTCACTGCTTTTGATCTAACAATCTTGTGAGTTTTCGATCATGTCTAGTGAAGCAAGCGGAGGATTTGCACAGGGAAGGTCCACGAGCAGACCACCACTCTTTGTAGGAAACAACTTTGTCCACTGGAGATCCTTGATGAAGATGTTCATTATAGATCAAGATCTGGAACTTTGGAACATTATAGAGAATGGTCTGAAGATTCCAGAGAAAGACGGACCAAATGGAACCAAAGTCATAAAGAAGGAGTCTAAATACATCCAAGCGGATCTTGAACTCGTCACCAAAAACTACAAGGCTATTAACGTACTTTATTGTGGTCTTAGCACTGATGAGTTTAACCGTATTTCCTCTTGTAGGTCAGCTAAAGAGATTTGGGACAAACTGGTCGTCACCTATGAAGAAACGAGCCAAGTGAAAGACACCAAGATCAGCATCTTCCTTCAAAAGTATGAGCTTTTCAAAATGAAGTCTGATGAGTCAATCAAGGCCATGTTCACACGATTCATAGAAATCACCAACAACCTTGACTCTCTCGGCAAGAGCTTTACAAACGTTGAGAAAGTGAGGAAGATACTAAGGTGCCTCCCAAAAGAAAAATGGGGTCCAAAAGTAACAGTTATAGAGGAAGCACAGGACCTCACCACTCTACCCCTTGATGACCTGCTTGGGAAGTTGATCACGCATGAGATGATCCTTAATGAAGACGATGGAGAACTTTCAGCTAGCACTAAGAACTTGGCACTCAAGTCTAAGAAGGATGAGCCTAAAGATGGATCTGATTCCGAAGATGAGGATGACGATGAGGATGATCCTTTTGCTCTTATCACAAGAGGCCTTGCTTGAATTCTCAAAATGAAGAAACAATTCAACAACTAGGATGGATCAGAGTCTTCTAAATTTCGAGGTAAGCCTCAATACAACAAGTATGATAAGAAGACTAAACCTTTGTCTTGTTTTGAATGTGGTGAAACAGATCATCTTGTGAAGGATTGCCCTCAAAAGACAAAGAGCCAGTCCAAGAAGGGTGACAAGTGGAAGAAGAAAGCCATGGTGGCAACTTGGAGCGATTCTGACTCTGACTCCGATGATGAGAAGACCAATATTTGTCTCATGGCCTCAGAAGATGAATCCCACGATGAAAAACTTGAAGCTACTCTAAGAGAACTTTTGGCAAGTCCAAAAGAGGTATTATCGGAATTCCTTTCTAACATGATTGCCAATGAAGAGAAACTTATTTCCCAGGCTAACATTCTTATTAAGAGAACTGTGGACCAGGAAAGAACTATTGAGGATCTGTCTATGAGGGTTAAAAGTCTTGAAGCTTCTTATTCAGGTCTTGACATTAAAGTCAAGACGCTTGACTCAGAGAAATCTGAACTCAAGCAAGATCTCTCCTCTCTAAGAAATGAGCATCACGACTTAGAGAACGAGAAGATCTCCCTGAATAATAAGATTCAAGACCAACAAACAGCCCTCATAAGTTTTACCAAATCCAAAGGCACTCTCGATAGGATGTTGGGTGAGCAACAAAGTTCTCTAAAAAAAAGTGGTATTGGTTACAATCCAAGGTTTTTAAAGAAGCAACACATTACCACCTTTGTAAAGGCAAAAGGTAGCAAAACCTCTCCTATATGTCACCACTGTGCTAGAAAAGGACATGTAAAAGAGACCTGCCCCTATAGAAGTAAGGATCTCTTGATGAAAATCGGAATAAGTTTCAAAGGCCTTGACAGTATGTCTGTGTCAAGGGTGTTGGAGCTTTAACAGTGTTGATGAAATACAAAACCTGTTCTATATTGTTCTATATGTTGTTTTGTTCGAAATATTATTTAATATGATTATATACTTCCATTATATTATTATATAGTTAACTAATCTTTCAGGAAGTATTTCCAAATTATTTCCTTCCTTGTGATACAACTTGTGATGATTCAAATCGGAAAGATTGTGGCCTTCGAAGTTTCCAAAGATAGAAGATCCAGCTCAAAGCCATGATCTAGACTAGCTGTTGGAGAAGATCCTTGGCGCCGATTTGTCTCAATATAAAGAGAAGGAAGATGAAGACAGAATATACACATTCATTGAACACGAACTTTCATACACTCCAAGCCTTCAAGAGAAATCTGTCTTCGTGTGCTCTCTGCTTGTCCTAAGAGTCTGTTATTTCATTTCAAAGCATTTGAGAGTTACACAGTGAGCTTATAGGATATATTCATTTATAGTGTTATACTCGAGAGTTTGTAACTCAGGAAGTGAACACTAGGCTATTGATTCTCGAGAGTAAGAGGATTGTACTAGATAGCTGAGAGAGGTGGGGCTCTTCTAGATTGGTCTAGGACTCCAAGGGAACGTGAGTTGACTAGATTGCAATTGTATAGGAGAGAGGCTTCTCCGTGAGCTATTATGATCCTAAGCTTTGTGAATCAATAAAGCCGGTTGAATCCTAGGGTTGTGGAAGAACCCTAGGCGGGGACGTAGGCCAAGTTCGTGTCGAACCTCGTTAACAATTCATTGCGTCCTTTACTTTATTGCTTTACCTTATTTCCGCACTTGGTTCGAATTGTTTAACTTTGTGATTCAGGTTTTCAGACAAAAGATTAAGTCTAATCTCAAGGGTTTTGGCACGAGCTTCAAAAGTCTTGAGACTTTCTGCGAAAATTCGGCATACTCTATTCAACCCCCCCTTCTAGAGTATTTCTATATTACTTAGTTTTATATTATCGAACCTTCAGCTAGGATTTCCGACAGATTACATTCCGACATCATCCAAGCGATCAATTTTGAAGTCTATTCTATAGAATCAGGTAAGCAAAGTATTCGATTACAATTTTGAAGTCGATTACAATTTGCGGCAAAGGCGCAAATTTTATTAGAAATTGGATGATTCTAAGTTCATACTAGAATTTAGATGATTTTAAGTTGATAATCAATTTTTCTAGAATTTGAAGTCGATTACAATTTGCGCCGAAGGCGCGAATTTCCTAGAATTTTTGGATTACTCCTTCAGTTTTGCGATTACTGCTTCAGTCTGTGTTTATTTAAGCTTCAGTTTTGCAATTACTACTTAAGTTTTGCGATTGCTGCTTAAATTTGCGCCGAAGGCGCAAATTTCCTAGAATTTTTTAGTTTACTACTCGAGTTTTGCGATTTCTGCTTTAGTCTGTGTTTATCTATTCTTTTGATTTCCGATTACTGATTCAGTTTTGCGATTAATGCTTGAATTTGCGCCTTCGGCGCAAATTACTGCTTCAGTTTTGCGATTACTGATTGGAATCGTATGATTACAAATGTAGATTCCGTCAAATTTGTGTTTATCTATGCTTATATATGCTATAACAGTATAGAAATATAGTTGAACAGAATGATTACTGATATTGAATGCATCAAAATCTGTGCATTTTGCGAAAACTTTGATTCAATTTTTATGCATTAAGTGATTAAGTTTATGGAGTCACACATACAGTAGAGTCAAATGAATAATGTTATAGAATGCATCAAAATTTGCGCCGTTGAAGCAAATTTTGATTGATTTTTTAAGCATGAATTAATGTTTGTGAACATTTTTATCTGTATATATGTGCAATCTTCAAGTTTCAAATCGAATCTGTGTATGTTTATGGTTATTTATGCTTGTTAATATTTTACATTGCTCAAGTCATTACTATGATTGCTTAGGATGTGATTTCACTATGATTGCCATCACTACACTTGAATCTGGCCATTATATTGAATTATCCCTTCCTTATTAGACTTTAATTGCTCATGTGATCACTACATTTGAATCTGCGCTCTATATTGAAGTATTGATTCCTTATTAGACTTTGACTGCTAATGTCATCACTTCACTTCCTTATTGAACATTGATTGAGCCATGTCAGCACTACAATTGAGTCATACTAAAATTGCACAGGGGGTGCCTGTTAAGAATATTTTTCAAAGCAGGTGTATTCTACTCACTTTGGTTGCTCGTGTCATCGTTTTTGAACATTGATTGAGCCATGTCAGCACTATAAGTGAGTCATAGAAAAATTACACAAGGGGTGTAAATCTATTGTTGCATTTGACAATACAATGATCTATAGATTCCTCATTACAGTTTGAAAGTTTTAATGTCACCACTGTATTTTACTCATAAAAAATTTGCACCGTAGGTGCAAATTTTGTGAGAATTTTTTTCATAACAGGTGTATTCTACTCACTTTGGTTGCTCGTGTCATCGTTTTTGACAATTGATTGAGCCATGTCAGCACTACAATTAAGTCATAGAAAAATTGGACAAGGGGTGCAAATCTATTGTTGCATTTGACAATACAATGATGTATAGATTCCTTATTACACCTTGAATGTTTTAATGTCAGCATTGTATTTGACTCATAAAAAATTTGCACCGTAGGTGCAAATTTTGTAAGAATTTTATTCATAACAGGTGTATTTTACTCACTTTGGTTGATCATGTCATCGTTTTTAATCAGATTGTGTTTGTTATTACTTAAATGTATTTATCCTCTTAAATTCATACTCTGCAGATTACAATGGCAACCCACATTATTACAGTTGTATGTGGTGGGAAATGGTTGTTTGATGATTCATGCCCAACCTTTGTTGGAGACACTACTTCAAAGGTGTTTATGATTGACGGGTCAATAACATTACAGGGTTTAACCGAAAAAGTGCACAACAGATTCAATATAGATAGTGCATTAGAATTGAAATTCAATCATTTACACCCTTTCAAAATGTTGAGAGCTCCGCTTCTTGTTGAATGTGATGCTGATTTGAAAGAGTTTTTAAGGTTGTCCGACCTAAAGGATGTTAAATTTGCTGTTGAGTTGTGTGTCAGCATTAAATCAGATAGTGAACAAGTCGAAGATCAACAACCATTCTCAGCTGACAGTTTACAGTTGGTGACATGCAATCCAACTATTACCAATATTGTTACAGGGGAAAATAACATGACATTGATCGGTGACACCAGGATGAAAGGTGTATTGTTGGAAGATACTGGAGATGACATGAATTCTCTAAACAGTGACACTGCAAGTGATGAAGATTCTGCAGATGAAATATAGAGAGCATTCTATTCTACAACACATAAGAGAGAAACTACACTAGAAGATTGGGATGCTGAAAGCTCTACTGTGCCTAGTGTGAATCTTAATTCACAAAACTTGATTTGCGTAGGCAAAAGCTTTGCATCAAGGAAAGCAGTTAAGCATGCTTTGGGAATCTTGTCAATAACCGAGATATTTGGTTTTCGTGTGGCAAAATCAGATACAAAGTATTATAGGGTGCATTGTCTAGATCCTGACTGCAAATGGAAAGTGCATGTCAAAACTTTTGGTCCAACTTGGCATGAGGTTATAGTATATGTGGACATGCACACTTGCACATGGGATTTCAGGACAAAACACTGCAAACAGCCTTCAACTTCTGTGATTGCAAGTATCATCGAATCAAGGTGAGAACTTTTTTTAAGAAATAGTATTTATATTTAATCTTGCTTTCTAATATATGATTTATTCTAATTTGACTATAATTACACAGTGTTGACGCTGGATACAGACCAGCACAGATAATGGATAAGATGAGAACAGAAAAAAAGATGCAAATTACCTACTGGAGAGCATGGAAGTCATCAAAAATAGCTCACGAATTGGTTAAGGGGACACCAGAATCAAATTATGCAGATTTACCATCATTTTGCCATATGCTTGTGGAGAGAAACAATGGGACTATAGCTTTAATTTCAAAAGACAAAGAAGATAGGTTTCAGTACTTCTTTCTGTCATTTGGACAGTGCATCAGAGCATTCCCCCTCTTAAAGAAGGTATGTCTTAAACAGTGTTAGCACAAATTCTGTTGTCATCGATTTCCTTAACTTCGATAACATAAGTAATTTTATTTGTTTATATACCAGGTTGTTGTTGTTGATGGAACATTCCTAACTGGCCAATACAGAGGAACGTTGCTTGGAGCAGTTGCACAAGATGCCAATAGACAAATTTTTCCACTTGCCTTTGGTATTGTTGACTCCGAAAACAACAGCTCTTGGGAATGGTTTATGTATCAGCTGCTGCAGGTTGTGCCTCCATCAAATGACTTAGTGTTTGTCTCTGATAGACATGCTAGCATTTCAAGGGTTGTATCTTTAGTTTACCCAGCAGCTACACACTGCATATGTATGTGGCACTTGAAACAAAACATCAAAGCGACGTTCAGGAAAAAAGAGCTGGGGAAGATGTTCACAAAAGCAGCAGAGAGTTACACTATCCAAGAGTTCAACAACTACCTTGCACAAATTGAAGCAACCTTTCCAAAACTGTCAGAATATCTGGTGTCAGCAGGTTTTGATAAATGGGCCAGAGCACATTCAAAGTGTGATAGATACAACATGATGACATCCAACAATGCTGAGAGCTTGAACTCCGTTTTCAAAGGGAAAAAGGATTATCCCATTGTGGCACTTGTGGAGTTTGCTAGAGAAAAGCTCACATCATGGTTCCTGGATAGAAGAGAGAAAGCACTGGCAAACCAAGACAGAATAACTCCTGAGATCCTTAAGGTGATAAGACAATCACAAGAGCAAGTTGGAGTATGCAGAGTAGAAAGGATGAATGAATCACAATTTGAGATCAATGGTCAAGGAGCTGTAGCTATAGTTGATCTATCAGCAATGACATGTACGTGCAGAGTATTTGATGTCGAGAAAATACCTTGTGTACATGCTCTAGCAGCCATTACACACATAAAAGCAAATGTGTCTGATTTTGTTGCAAAATTTTACAGCAATGACGCTTGGCGTATGGCATATGCAGAAACAATATATCTAGTGTTGGATGAAGATGAAGGAAATATCCCTGATGTGATCAAATCTATCAACTGTTACCCCCTAGTAGTAAGAAAGAGAGCAGGAAGACCACCTTCAAATAGAAAGCTTTCATTGGGAGAGTACAAGAGGAGGTTGAAGCATTCAAAATAAGGATGTCAGCACAATTTCTGTCATCAGTATTATATAAGAATAATGTTAGTAGATAATACAGTTTATAAATTTGTGAATGACATTTATGTTTCAAAATAAACATTAATTCAATACTATAGAATAAAATTTTAGATTTTATCATGTAATAATACAAATTTGTATACTCTTTTCCATCTATGTCAGCGCAATTTTACCAATGGTCCGAATGAAATTTCAAATTTATATCATTGTTGTTCACTCAAAACACAACACAAAGTTGACAAAGTGATGCCGTTGTGCAAATAAAAACTATTGATGAGCAAAAATAAGACCATGTTGAGCAATAATTTATTAAGCAACTATGAAAACATAATTAGATAAAACTAAGATCTTGTTGCAAGCAAAGTGTTGTTGTTGTGCAATATATAAACTATCGTTGAGCAAAAATAAGGTGATGTTGAGCAAGTTCTCCCCAATCATAATATATTGTGCAATTTTATTCTATTGATGAGAAAAAATAAGACCATGTTGAGCAATAATTTATTAAGCAACTATGAAAACATAATTAGGTAAAACTAAGATCTTGTTGCAAGCAAAGTGTTGTTGTTGTGCAATATATAAACTATCGTTGAGCAAAAATAAGGTGATGTTGAGCAAGTTCTCCCCAATCATAATATGTTGTGCAATTTTATTCTATTGATGAGAAAAAATAAGACCATGTTGAGCAATAATTTATTAAGCAACTATGAAAACATAATTAGGTAAAACTAAGATCTTGTTGCAAGCAAAGTGTTGTTGTTGTGCAATATATAAACTATCGTTGAGCAAAAATAAGGTGATGTTGAGCAAGTTCTCCCCAATCATAATATGTTGTGCAATTTTATTCTATTGATGAGCAAAAATAAGACCATGTTGAGCAATAATTTATTAAGCAACTATGAAAACATAATTAGGTAAAACTAAGATCTTGTTGCAAGCAAAGTGTTGTTGCTGTGCAATATATAAACTATCGTTGAGAAAAAATAAGGTGATGTTGAGCAAGTTCTCCCCAATCATAATATGTTGTGCAATTTTATTCTATTGATGAGCAAAAATAAGACCATGTTGAGCAATAATTTATTAAGCAACTATGAAAACATAATTAGATAAAACTAAGGTCTTGTTGCAAGCAAAGTGTTGTTGTTGTGCAATATATAAACTATCGTTGAGCAAAAATAAGGTGATGTTGAGCAAGTTCTCCCCAATCATAAGACCATGTTGAGCAATAATATATCAGTGAGCAAAATATAATCTATCAGTGAGCAAAAATAAGGTGATGTTGAGCAAGTTTTCACCTATCATAATATGTTGTGCAATTTTATTATATTGATTAGCAAAAATTTATTAACCAAATATCAAACAGTATATAAACAAGGTAAGATCATTGTTCTAACAAATTCACAAGGGTCAAGTGTTGTGCAAATATAAACTATTGTTGAGCAAGATTTATAGAATGTTGAGCAAAATTAAGGTATGGAATTATATGTTAAATAATAAGAAATAAATAAAGTATCACACAATTCCCGATTTTTGGCAAACAAAAAAAAAAGGAAAACGGTTTTCCTAAAAAAAATATAAAAAGCAAACAATGTAAATGCCTAATACGCTTTTCACGTTCGAGAAATTCTACATCACCTTCGTTTAGTTTCATTCACCAGCTAAATCTACTCTCTCCATTTCTCTGCGAGATTTCTTGAGGCTTGATTGTAGGCTTGTAAGGAGGAGATCTATCATATACATCAATATGTCTTCAGATCCGAAAAGTTTGATTTCGTGTTTTCTGTGTATTAAAGTTTAAATTAGAACGAGTACTGTTTAGGGCTTAGTTTTTCACGAAAATTAGGAAAATGGCACTTATTCAAGAGAATTTAATGTTTATAATAAAGCAGTTATTCAACCTTGGAAGAGCTACCATTGCTATTTCAATCACTTTCGCATTATAAATTGAAGTTAATGTGATAAATCTGAAGGCTCAACTTGGGGATTTGAGAATTTGGTAATTTATTCGGCATAAACTACTGTCTCTTACAATGTCATTTCTTCAATTATATTTGTAGAAATTGATTGTAAGTGTTCATTCTATAGGTAAACGTCCGCAGAGTGTAAGTGATTCACCTGTTCCATACAGTCCAAGTAGAATTTCGAAGAGATCAAAAAGATCTGGAGTTAAACCTCCAATAGTTGATTTATCTAGAGATTCACCTCCCTTCAAGGATGAACTGTCTGTTGATACTGAGCCTGGTAAATCCTACGAAGTAGGGGAGGGTTGTCGATCACTTGAATCCAAAGATTCGCAACCGCTTGTAAGAAAAAACAGTAAGAGAGAAGTTCGCCCTGGGATTGATCTTCCTGTTAGCAGTGTTGCTGTTGAGACCATTGAAATTGCAAGGTTGGAAAACCATTCACCTAATGAGACGGTTGTTCAACATGTAAACCCAACTGTGCATATCATAACATCTGATGAGCAAACAGATACCACAGACATACAACATATCGCAGAAAACAGGCAGGTGATTGTGAGGAACGAGAGAAACACTAGACAAAAAAATCTCCCGTCATTGAAATCACGGTCAAGCCCACGCTTGCTGGTGTCATCCTTGAAAAAAATGAATGTCAAGCAAAAGAAATTGATTGAAGATATTGGTTTTGGATTTTTGTTCAACTTGGATATTGTTACCCTACCACTGCTTCTTTCATATTGGTTAGTGAATCAGTTTGACCCTAACAAGTGTTGCTTGGTGTTGGCTAATGGAGGCGAACTTGAAATTGCAGAAATAGACGTGCATATCACAATGGGATTCCCAATGGGGAAAGTTTTAGTTGGAAGAAAATCAGCTAAAGAGAATTTCAGTCTTGTGCAAGAGTGGAAAACCACATTTGATGTCCAAGACAATATAACAACAGCTATGGTTATGGAAAAATTGATAGCTGACACTGACTGTGGTGATCAATTCCTTCTGAACTTTATTGTTATATTGGACTCTATCTTGGTTGATACACTAGGAAACGGACATGCCAACCATAGTTTAATAAGAGTAGTTCCTGAATTGGGTGACCTGAAAGACCTAAATTGGTGTGCTCTTGTGTTGGAAAGTTTGGTTGATGCAAAGAGAAGCTGGGAAAAGAACAAGAATGGCCATTTCAGAGGGCCTCTATTATTCTTGGTTGTAAGTATTTTTTTCAAACCTTTGCTCTGATGCTAACTTAATTTCTTTACCATGTCGGTAGTACAAATGTCACCCCCCTACTTTTATCTACATGTCTATAGTATTCTTTATGTTAGCATTTCCTGCTCCATCGTTATACTGATATATGTTTATCCCCTTGGTGTGCCAGTTGTTTTACATGGATAGGGTGAAATTATTCACAAGCACAACACTAAGAAGAATGACTCGTTCTTTCCCAGTTTTCGTTGGCATAAATTACAAAATCTTGCGCAAACGAGAAACTGATGATATAAGTACTGGAGGCTTTGGATGTGGCTTAGTCCAGGCTCTCCAAGTTGTTCCTCACCATCAAGACGTACCATCTACAACTTGTCCGCACACTACTGCACAAAACGGTGAAGGCACCAGTCACCCTACTGCTCCAGAAAAACAGCCACCCCCAGTTGAGGTTTATATGAATTATTTAAACCAATTGAATGTAATATTAGTACAGTATAGCAATGTTCTGATATTTACTGATGACTTTTTATTCATATTTTTTATGTGATGTTATCTTCTAGAGTTGGATAAAGTTGTTTGCTCAAAAGACTTCTGCACTTGCATCTGCTATTTCCGATTTTGTTGAGTGGTCTACGAAAGTCCCGATTGAACTACAACATGATGACAAGGTGAAAAGACTTCTACATGGAGCAAATCGGCTTTTAGGGGTGGAAATTGTGAATTTTGAGCCTCCTACGGATGCTGCTGACACGTCAAATATAAATGACCCTGCAAGCCCATATTTTACCGAATCCCAAGAGAAATTCTGGTCAGACCCTACTTTCTTAGATTGCATTACTCAGATTGAAATGGCATATCAGAAAAGGCAAAAAATGAAATCAAATGTCAAAGTGGACGGGGAATTTTCCTTTGATATATTTCTAGATGATCCTGTTTTTAAGAAAGATGAAGGGACATCATTAAACACATCGGTTGAAATGAAGAATGCTGATGAAGCAACGCAGGATCCCCCAGACAGCCATGGCCAGTCTCCAATACAACAGGGTGTTGAAGCTACTCCTAATCCCCTAGACAGCCATGGCCAGTCTCCAATACAACAGGGTGTTGAAGGTACTCCTAATCCCCTACCCACTCAATTTAAAACTGATACTCCACCAGTGAACCCTTTGGGAGGTACAATAAAATGCATTCCCCCTGCTGCCTTGCCACCGAGAAGGTCGCCACGGATCAACATACTTGATGAAAATGCTGCAGAACAAGTTAATAACATGAAGAGAGAAGAAGCTACAAGGAGAGCACATAAACCTTCTGCATCTTTTAGAAGCTCATATTACTCGCGTGTTGTTGACATTACTGATCCTATTTCTGAAATTGAGCGCACTGTTTCAGCCTATTTAGCAATGAAAATACCTCACAGCATGTAAGTTCATTTTAAACTTAATTTTCTTAATGTATGTTCGGTTACAAGTAAAATATTATTTTCATATAATCCATCTTCAAAATGATTGACATTGCAATGAAATTTTGTTTAAGCACAAGTCTGTTGAAGTTGTTAGAACAGACATGGGTACGCTTGAGGATGAAACCCACTTGTCTAGTGTTATTATTGATGCATGGACAGCTATCCTCAACCACAAGGAACAGTATAAAAGTGCTCAATCACCAGCAAGACTATTTGTCAATATCAACAAAACTGAAATATTTTTACAATTTTATCTTTCAATTACACTGCATTGTTAGCCATTATTACGATTGGTCTGTTTTTTTACTAATTTCTATTCTTGATCCAGTTTAATGTAGAGAGTGTATCATTAGGAGCTTGTGATGAACAGTTTCAGAGGTTTAACCTCCACATTGATAATGTATTGTCGTTGTCACCACACCTTTCTTTGAAGGATACAGACATGGTACTCCCTTGCAATTAAATGAATAAATTTCTCTAAATATTGAATCAAAGTTAACAAGATCAATCACTAATGTTTATTTGTTTTTTATTATGTTGATTAGATTGTATTTGGGGTTGAACGAACAGCAGACTATGTCATGGTTGTCTTCAACTTCAAAAACAAAGTGGTCCAAATTGTTGATGTCACACCATCTTCCACTGATCCAACTAGCCCCTTCCCATCACCCTTTGAATGTTTGGTAAGTTTTACTACTGATATCTAATATTTCGTTCCTTGTCTTAATTTCATTTAAATATCAACTCAGTTTATAATTAAAATTACATGATTTATAATTCAATCCAAGCAGGGAGATATGCTGATTGCTTATCTAACAGATAAGGGACTCCGAGCAAAGGCAGAAATAGTGTCAGATGCACCATCATTAAAAGTCCCCATCACATGGGCTGGAGAGAAGAAAGTTCAACATTCTGGGGTATGCCTCATGCGTCACATGTAGACCTTCTTTGGGACAGAGAGAGGGTACAAGTGTGGATTGGAAAAGGGGAATTTCAAGAATATTTCAAATCTAGGGGTGAAGTATCTGAAAGATATAGTATGTTCAGAGTTGAATGAAGTGAACGCAGATGTTGTGAAGGCAGCAAAATCCCATGCAAGAATGACTTCTAAAGGAATTCAGGGCCAGAAACTAAATCTTGGTTGAACAACCACAACGCAATTTCGTGTTTTATTTGCAAACTTTGGAATGTATTTTGGTGTAGACAGTTATGTACTCTGCTTCTGAACAGTTTTCTCGTACCAATTAAGACAATTGTTGTCCCTGTGGTCAGTTTTCTCGTACCAATTAAGACATTTGTTGTCCCTATGGTTTTTTGATGGATAGTATTTGTCAAGATGCATACAACTATAACTGCTTCTAAACAGTTGTGTTTGTTCTTCTATGTGTCAGCATAATTCTATGCCCCAGTAATCAAGTGGTCTATGTTATTCAAACAGTTTATTTACTGATATCCATTTGTTTGTTGTGCAATTATAAACTATTGTTTAGCAAAACTAAGATGATGTTGAGCAAATTACCAGTAACATAAAAACTTAATTAAACAGTGTCAGCACTACTTTTACCAAAAAATTCCACAAACTAATCAAATGTGTCCGCAGTATCACAAGAGATAGACGTAAAGCTTCAGTAACACTTTATAATATGAAATATGAGGAAGGAAATCACAAAATAATTATATGATTATTATGATATTAATATGTTGCATCATATCATTCGGATGGAACACATAGAAACTAAAATAAGGAAAAAAAAATACATTCAACATATAAATAAGTACCAAAGTTATCACTTATTAATATAGTAGAACTACAGTCCTAAGAAGTCATCAATCTTCTTCCTCCTTTCCATTTCTGCATCTAAAACCTCTTTAACACACCCCATGAGATTGTCCTTTGCCTCTTCAAACAACCGTCTTTGATTGCCCAGTTCTCTTTCCATCTACATAAAAGATAAAATACAAGACTCAGTCACATTATGGAAAAAAAAATTATGGATAAAACTTCAAATATCACCTTTGATAATGCTTCACCGTCTTCATCTTTGGATGCAATCTGAATGTGATGTTCAGTTGCTTTTATTGATCTTTGTGATTCCTCATATAATGTATAATGAACCACAACGGCTTCCAACAACTCAGCCCTGCGAGCCTCTTTGTTAGTCTCGCATGCTTCATCAACTAGATTCATGTGATACCCGCGGTAAACAACACCATCAAGCACGTCCATCAATTGATGGAAACTCGTGCAAAACCCAACAGTGTTTCCATAGTTCATCTTTTTAGAGAGGGATTTTTTAGCAGTGTGGTTAAAGGGTCTGGTATACTGATTTCTATTAAAGCCAGTTTTCAAACGCCAATGGACAACAAAAGAATGATAAATGGGTATATATAGGCCATAATTAGACAGTTTTCATCTTGTAACAGTTATTTGTGACAGTTCATTACATAGTAACTATAAAAAAACTGTCAAAACTGTAAAACTATAAATTGAAAACGGATTACAGTTATTTGAGTTACAGTTATCATTGGTGGACATTAACTAACTCGTGTCAGCACTGCTTTTGGACTTATCCACCCAGTGTCATCACAAAAAGTTCAATAACAGAAATCAGCCAAAACTATAAGAATAGTGTCACCAATAGATCCAACTACTCTAACCAACAATGTAAACAATGTAACAAAAGACTTAACCTTAAACTTCAATAGCAGAAACCACCAATATGATCATCTAGTGTCACACCAAATGTCCTACTTAAATATCAAAAATTACTATAATTTGAATAGAAATCAGAAAGAAATGTGATCAAAGAAAAATTTCATTCATAAAATATATTTTAGGTTACATCAGTACCATAAAATGTTACATACTACACTTATATCATATACAGCTAGAGTTCTGCTCGGCAAAGAGGACAATTGTTCTGAACTAGAAGCCAAGATCGTAAACAATTTCGATGAAAGTGATGTTGGCATGGCGTTTGAAGAACAGGATCTGACTCCAACATTGGAAGCAGGCATATTGTACATTCTTCAACATCAAGATCAAGGTGATATATCTCCCTTAAACCATCAACCTCCATAGGCTCTGGAGGTGCTGGATGATCTAGTTGGTCAACCTCCATATGAATGTCATCGTTTATGTCGGACTCATAGCTTGAATCAGACGAAGAGTCATCATAAAAATGTACATTGATGGTGATGTTGGGGCAAAGACCATACTCAACAAGATCAGCATCGGCCTCAAACCAACTTCTAGTGTATTCCATTAGAAGCCGATTGGCTACCTGGCTTCTAACCTCAACAGTTACTCCTGCATCATTTAGCACTTCGTTGCAGCGGGCTAGACTCATAGGCATACCATTCCAAGTAGACATATGATAGAATGTTAAGGGAATGCTGTCAGAATGGATGGACACAACAAGTAGACTCGGTCCATACCAGTATGACTCAGATGATGATATTTCGACTTCATAAGTACCAACAATGTAGTCATAATCTAGTTCAGTATAGGTTGGGAATGCCATTGAATGAAAGAAAACCTACACAGACAAAATAAAAAAATACTCATATATTAGACAATCACTTAAAAATAAAACATTACAGCGATATTAATAGGAAATAAACATTTCAGAAAGACAAAAGAGAAAAAATGTCTGAAAAACTGGAACAACCCTAACTAATGACTTTTAATGACAGTAAGAATCACACAACACCCACAGAATATAATGCAATATGAACTAAGCAAGACAAACACCAATATATGAGTATTAATAGACTAAAAAGCAAGGGGAAGATAAACGAAAATCGGAGAATACAACAATAAAAAATTTGTTGAAACAGTACATCAAAATAACCGAGAACGTTTTTTTTAAAGGAAGAAAACATAAAGGAGTGCATACCACAACCGGAATCGCACCTTGAGAAGAAGAAATCTTAATGGGAACGAGAGAGGATGAAGATGAACAAGTACAAGGAGATGAAACGACTTGCAGACAATCTGAACAACGTTTAAGCAACGTATAAGTAAGCGCGAAATGGGCCGGGCATCTCTAAACAAAGCCCAACAGCTATGTTGAAGGCAATATCAAAAATCTAAACATTTGTGCAAAAATAATCTATTGATAAGCAAAAATAAGATCATGTTTAGCAAATTTTCACCAATCGCCGGTGTTTGGAAATTTTAATCTAATGATGAGCAAAAATAATACCATGATGCAAAAACAAAATTATTGGAAATTTATAAAATTATATTGACAAAAAATATAATCATTATGAGAATATTTCAAAAAGCTCGATTGTTGTGCAACTATAAACTACTATTGAGCAAAAATAAGGTGATGTTGAGCAAAATTACACCAATCACCCCACACATTGTGCAACTTTATTCTATAATTGAGAAAATTAAGACCACGTTGTGTAAGACTCTATTAAGAAACTATAAAATTATATTGACAACTAAAATTGAATCATAATGGACAAAATTTCACAAGTCTCAAGTGTGATGCAAAAATAACTTATTGTTGAGATATAAATTACACAACATACACTCCCAAAATCATAGAATACAACACTGGTATCACCACTAGTTGTAACTAATACAAGTTTGGTGTCAACACTGTTTGTAACCACCATTAGTGTCAGCACTACTTTGGGTGTCAACCACCTAGTCTCCCCATGTACAATTCAATATCAGAAAAATAACCAACTGATGACACCCCTACTTCAAACTAATAAATCCAACAATTTCAACAATACTATATGCATTAAACACCTCTTGCAACCACATAGACTTTAAAATCAAAAAATACAAGTGTAGTGTTACCACTATTTGTACCTAGTATCAGTGTCAGCACTACTTTGGGTCTAAAACACCTAGTGTCACCAGATGAAATTCACTACTTGTAATATAATATCAATGACACCAATACTTTGCATCTCAACCACATAGTGCCCACCACATACACTATAAAAAGAAAAAAAATACAAATACATACACTTAAAAAATCATAGAATACAAGACTTCAATATCAGGGGAAAAAAAAGCCAGTGTCACCACTAATTGTAACTGATATCACTGTCAGCACTACTTGGGACACCAGACACCTAGTGTCACCACATACAATGCAAAGTCAAAAAATACAAGTATGGTCTCGCCATAACTTCAAACCAATCGGACAAAAATACTTTGGGCATTAAAAACCTCTTCACAAAACATACACGTCAACATCATAAAAATCGAGGCCACTGTCACCACACGGGATATATGAGCATATTCATCAAAGTTCAGGTGGTCTTTCTTCCTCAAATAAAACACAGTATCATACACAAACAAATATAACAGTGCGCAAATTTCATTAATAATATACATTTACAAACACCAGTTACGACGAAGAGTTACTAAATACATTGGTATGATTTGAATGGAAATCAGATACAAAATATTGCCAAACACCAACTTCCATTCATACCATACATTTCCTTAAATTAACTACCACAAAATAGGTGCAACTACAATGTCTTTTCCAATCACATATACATTACAAATATGCCTAAAAAGGTGATCGACAAAGTGGACAAACGGGTTGATACGACACCCACTCCATGAGACACCAATGGTGGAAGGAATGATCACATGGTGTCCGAATGACAGGCATTGATGGCAGCATCTGATCAAGACATATTGAGCACTGATCCCAATCCTGTTCTGGTTGATGTGGCTCTTGTAAATTGCCATTTTGTTCTACATTTGCTGGAATCAGAGCTTATGTCAGATTCAGAGTCTTCAATGTAACGTACATCCATAATGAGATCTGGGCAGAGACCATATTCAATGAACTCAGCGTCGCCCGAAAACCAACTGTGAGTATAATCCATTAACATCAGGTTGGCTACTTGAGTTCGAACCACAGCAGTGACCCCTGCTTCATTTAACACCTGATCACATTGTTCATAAGTCATCGGCAGCCCATTCCAATCAGAGAAATGGTCCAAGAACAGCTCAGGGATTCTATCAGAATGAATAGCCACGTGGAGTTGGCTAGGTCCATACACAGGTGTCTGTCTTGGAGTGATAACCACTTCAAAGGAGCCGACAGTGTAATGGTACCCAATTTGAGTTGTAGTTGGAAGTGCCATCTAAGGATACAAATCATACACAAACAAAATAAATATACACTCATATAACTTGCTGAAATCAAAACCCTAACCGACTAAAAGATAATGAAAAAGTCATCTAAAATCAGGAAAAAACAAAATAAAACTTGCTGGAAAAATGTAAAAACCCTAACCGATTATATAAATTTTACAGAAGAACGAAAGGGAGAGAACTACATAATAAAGGGCGCACCTTGTGAAGAAAAATCCGGAAAGAGGAAGAGCTTGTGGAGGACGACGAAAAGACTTGGAGAGACTTGGAGTGAAAAGGGTTGAACTTGAAATGACGTTGAGGCTTGTAGAAACACTGAAGAACACCCCCCATAAATAAAGTAACTGAAATGGGCCACCTTCTTTGATCAGGAAAATGGGCCACGGTATCCTACAATGAAATTTAAACTAACCCAACCACCAATGTTGTCCAAATCCTATTGTTGTGCAAAATCTAACCTATTGTTCAGCAAAAATAAGATCATGTTGAGCAAATTTTCACAAATCAACTATGGTGTGCAATTTAATTCTAATGATGGCCAAAAAAAAAAAGACAACATCATGAAAAAAATATATTTAAAAATTAAAAAATTATATTAAGGAAAAATAAGATCATATTGGGCACAAATTCACAAAGATCAATTGTTGTGCAAAATTTAAACTATTGTTCAACAAAAATATGATCATGTTGAGCAAATTTTCGCCAATCGACCATGGTATGCAATTTTATTCTAACGATAAACAAAAATAAGACAGCATCGTAAAAAGAATATATTTAAAAATTCAAAAATTATATTAAGGAAAAATAAGATCATATTGGGCACAAATTCACAAAGATCAATTGTTGTGCAAAATTTAACCTATTGTTCAGCAAAAATATGATCATGTTGAGCAAATTTTAAACAATCGACAATGGTATGCAATTTAATTCTAACGATGACCAAAAAATAAGACAACATCGTAAAAAAATATATTTAAAAATTCAAAATTTAACCTATTGTGCAAAATTATTGTGCTCAATTATTGTGCAAAATTTAACCTATTGTTCAACAAAAATAAGTTTATGTTGAGCAAATTTTAAACAATCGACAATGGTATGGAAGTAATCTATTGAAAAAGTATAAAATTATATTGAAAACAAATCAAATTATGTTGGGAACAAATTCGCAAGACTAAACTGGTGTCCAGACACAATTCTAGTGTCACCAAGATTTCTAACTACAATAACCACCTCGTGCCGCAAACATACACTTCATAATCAACAAAATACAACAACAGTCTCAACACTGCTTGAAACTAACAACAGTGTCACCACTATTTTCGTACTTAGGCACCTGGTGTTATCCCATAATGTTCAATAACATAAAACGCCACCACGTACACGTCAAAAAGCAAAAAAATATAAAAATAAAAACACAATGACATTGATCCCCGCTACTTCATATCAGTGTAACCACTACTTATCTATTTTGAGCACTTAATTTGTCAGATTGCATCCAAACTTCCCCATTTACACAACAACATCCTATCTAACCACTGGTTTTAAAATTTAAAACTCCAGGTTTCTTTGATCAGATCTGCACACATGAGTTCTCTGAAACAAAAGATCTTTTCGTTGTTGAAATTTTTAACATCTCCCCCAAATACAGAAGCTTCAATCGCTTTTAATGTAAATACACCACATGAAGCCCTGTGAACAAAAAAAAATGTAATGTAAGAACATAAATAACAAGTATATAAACGTAACCAACAAACAAAACAAGATAACAAATACATACCCAGTGGAATCATGCATTAACCAAGGAACCATGAATAGCTGGAAAGGAGAGGAATCGAAGTTTTCAAATAGCCCAGCCTTTGCCAAATGAATTAGGAGCCAACTAGCAAACAGTTGCAACTGTTCTTCAAGAACACCTTCCCTAACAGCAGGGACATTGCAATCGAACATGCTGATTACCCTATCCTCAATATTAATCTCCAACGCCACCCAGTGCTTGTTTATCACGTTGAAAATTGTGTAGATTTTCTTGACAGATACCCATGGCTTCCCATAATCAGCACACGTACCGACAAAATACTCCTCGGTGTTGGCTTCAAGAGCTATGTCTTCCCGATAACATGAAGCATATTCAGGAAGGTACTTTAGGTAAAATATCCAATCAAGAACAAGAACATCTCGATACTTGACAGGGTCCTCAGAAATGCGCTTCCTGATGTGAATCAAACCTGCTTCTAGATGCTAAACAAAGTAATAAAAAAAGTGAATTCAACAATCAACTAATACAATAAAATCCAATCCACACACACACACACACACACACACACACACACACAGATATATATATATATATATATATATATATATATATATATATATATATATATATATATATATATATATACTACAGAAATACAAGCAGTTATTACCTGACAATCAAGCCACATATTCTTCACTAAAATGTTCTGGAAAAACTTTTTGTCAAACCTTGAGATTGGACCAGCAACAGAAAAATTCCTACCAAAGATTACACAAAGCGAATAAAAATATATATAGCATGAGATGTTGTAACTAATACAATAACAACACCATTTCATACCAAATACTAAACATACAAATAAACCATACCTTTGCTTCTTTACAAGTCCATAAATAAAATCATGATCTTCCGAGCTGATCAATGATTTCTTAGGGGCATGCTTTGGCATCCTCACTTTCTTCACCTGCTCAACTGGACCATACAAGAATGTACTATTTGATGGGATAAGATTGGAAGCCTTTAGTTGGTCAACTTCGATTTGGATTGCAGGATCCTTGGCAACCGAATCACAATCAACACCTGCACACTTGTCGTCATCATTTTCAGACAGACAAATGTACCTTTCCATGGATGGGTCAACCCTAACTCCAGCAACTTTACCATCAGCACCGTCACCTTCACACTTTGTAGATTGAGGCACTTCAGCAGAAATTGCTGGAATCCCAACCTCATCTCCAAGAACCTTGAATTCCGTGTCAACAACAACAGGTGGAGACTCCTTACCCACTCCTGGAACCTCAGTACTTACTAATGGCAAAGACACGTGCACAGATTTAACAGAAACGGGAGATGATTTCAACATTAACTCCTCATCATGGAAAGACTGCTGAAGATCAGATACAACATCATTCAAACTTAGGGTTTCTTGTGGTGTGTTTGGATTCGGCCAAGCTTGGACTTATGGGGACAGAATGTCGCCAACTCTAGGGTGAACACAAGGGGTTGCACACAGCTTGGTCGACTCTACTAGTCTCGGCTAGGCTTGTGTTTAGGCTATGCAACCACAAACAATCACAAACAAAAGATTAGTGTTTATGAAAAAGAAGTAAAAGACCAAAACAAGAAAAGGACTCTTTTTGTGGGTTTTTGTGTGTATGAAAAGAAAAGACTCAATCTTTGATGTCGGAAACCAAAGCTCAGGTACCAATTTGATACGGGGTTAGCCGTAGGATGGCCCGATCTTCGACAATCAATAAAGAAACTCAAGAACGGAAGCAAGAAACGATATAGACTCAACAATAACAAAAGGACGCAGCAAGCAACTATCAAGATTCAACCAAGAATTCTCAAGATCGATCAAGAAACAAACAAGACTCGACAAGATCTAAAGAACAAGAACTGAACTCGAAATCGACCAAAGGAAATAAACAAAGACTCGAAATTTAGATGCAAGAATTGAAAGACACGACCGATAAGGACTGAGTCGATCTATATAGAACAAGACAAAGACCCCATGCCTCCTCAGAGGGTAGGAATCAATACCAATGACTATATAACCCGCCTCTACAACCCTACACAACCAAGCGGACAACTTGGAGGCACAAGGAGGGAGCTCGTGGATACTAGGATCACCAAGTCTTGTGAAGTTGATGAACACAAAGCAAACCAAGCTGAGACAATAACCAATTTGCAATCGATGAGCTCCGCTTCTAATCGATCGACTTGCACTCGATGTGTTTCACACAATATGAGAGATTTCTAATTCATTAAGTTCCAAGTTGTTTACATGAGAGGAATCGGCAATTTATAGGCCTTAATGGCTGAGTTGGGCCGATTCTAGGATAGAAGAATATAAAAGAACTACTTAAAAAAATTAATAAAATATCCCTAAAGTTTTCTAAAATAACTTAAGTAAAGAAAGTTGCTAAAATAGGAAATAAACATAGGTGTTCCACTCTTAGAAATTCAGCATGACTAACTAAGGTCTTCAATGTAGGCTCGGGGAGTTGAACCTTACTCGAGAACAATGCGTGGCTCACAAATGTGAATGAGTCTCTCTGAAGCGCCTACAACAAAATGGCTTATTAGCGACCACAGTTTTGGCGACAAATTTATTTTCCTTGCTAAATGTTGTCTTTCGCGATGACTTTAACGACTCCTCTTAAAATGGTATGTGAACTTTTGCGAGGAACCTATATTCCTCGATGAAGGCAACATTCAATGACAAATGTTTCATTTCCTCACTAATTGTTACCGTACTGTGGTCACCTAAAGTGTAAGAGCAATAACGACAAATGTTGATCTTTTATTTACTAATGTTTTCATCGCAAAAAACTCAATCAACGAGGAATTTAAAATTTCCTCGTTATATATTAGAGGAGAATTATATAGAACTCGACAATTTTTTACAGCGACAAAGAAAGGACTTCATCGCTAAAAGTGTATGTTTAACGAGGAAAATTTTTGTCACTAAAGATATTAGTTAGCGAGGAAATATCACTTTCGTCATTATTATTTGGTCTGAGTAATAGTCTAAATTGTAAGAGCAATAACGACAAATTTTGATCTTTTGTTGAGTAATTTTTTCATCGCAACAAATTCAATCAGCGAGGAATTTTGAAATTTGTCGTTTTATGTTCAGCGAGAATTATATAGAACCTGTCATTTTTATACAACGACAAATAATGGACGTTATCGTTAAAAGTATATGTTTAACGAGGAAAGATTCCATCACTAAAGATATTAGTTAGCGAGGTAATATCAATTTCGCCATTATTAGTTGGTGTGAACGATAGTCTTAAGTGTAAGAGCAATAATGACAAATTTTGAGCTTTTATTGAGTAATGTGTTTCCATCGCAACAAATTTAATCAACGAGAAAATTCCAGCCTTGTCGTTATATGTTCAGTGAGAATTACACAAAACCTGCCAATTTTTTACAACGAGAAATAATGAGCTTTGTCGCTAAAAATATATTTTTAACAAGGAAAGATTACATCATTAAACTGATTAGTTAGCGAGGAAATTTCAATTTCATCATTATTAGTTGGTGTGAATGATAGCCAAAAGCGTAAGAGTAATAACGACGAATTTTTAGCTTTTATTAAGCAAAATTTTCATCACAATGAATTCAATAGATGAGAAAATTCCAAATTTGTCGTTATATGTTTATTGGGAATTATACAAAACCCACCAATCTTTTTGTATGTATGTTGGCCATTATTTTGGATTATTTGAATTTTAAGGATCAAAGTTTATGCATAATCTGAATTTTCAGCACTATAAATTGATTGTTATGAGGATTGTAATATGATTCCTAAGCACCATCGTTTCAGCACTTATTGTGATTTTTATGCATCTTAGTTCAGCAGTATAATTTGATTTTTGAGCACTTTTAAGTTTCAGCAAAGTAATCTGAATTGTAAGCATCAAAGTTTCAGCACAGTAATCTGACTTTTTCAGCACTATAATTTCATTTTTATGAGCACCTATGTATAAATCTGATTTTTAAGCACCTATGTTTTAGCATTGTAGTTTAAGCATATAATTTTAAGCATATAATTTTCAGCATTGAAATCTAAATTTTTAGCATTCAAGTTTTTCCAAAAATATTGACTCTCTCTCTACATATCAAATAGATGCTTGTACTGTGAATTCTTTTAATTTGGTTACAGTATGCTCTTATTCTTCTGTAAATTTGGATACACTGTGCTCTTATTTTACTGTCAATTCTTTTAATAAGAATCATAGTACATTTATTAAAATATAAAGAAAAGTAGAAAGTGACAGTAATTTATTCAGAAAGAAAAAAAACATCACTCTTTTCAGTCCAAATTTTAATGAAGGAAAAGGTTGACAACCTCTTTAGAAAGTTGTAGGAATTTACAAAACTCGATTTGGTGCTCTGTGAACAAAGTTATGCATTTTTATATCAAAATCGATCAATTTTAACCCCCCTTTCTTGTGACAGCAGTAGCAAAAATAAATCGTCACTATTTTTAGGCTAAATTTTCATGAGGAAAAAGGTTGATTGCCTCTTTAGAAAGCTGTAGGAATTTACAGAAATCGATTTGGTGCTATGTGGACGAAGTTATGCATTTTTCTATCAAAATCGATCAATTTTAACCCATTTCTTGTGACAGCAGCAGCAAAAATAAATTGTCACTGTTTTTAGGTAAAATTTTCATGAGGGAAAAGGTTGATTACCTCTTTAGAAAGCTGTAGGAATTTACAGAAATCGATTTGGTGCTATGTGGACGAAGTTATGCATTTTTCTATCAAAACCGATCAATTTTAACCCCTTTCTTGTGACAGCAGCAACAAAAATAAATCGTCACTGTTTTTAGGCCAAATTTTCATGAGGGAAAAGGTTGATTACCTCTGTAGAAAGCTGTAGAAATTTACAGAAATCGATTTGGTGCTATGTGGACGAAGTTATGCATTTTTCTATCAAAACTGATCAATTTTAACCCCCTTTCGTGTGACAGCAGCAGAAACAAAAATCATCACTCTTCTTAGGCCAGATTTTCATGAAGTAAAAGGATGATTACCTCATTAGAAAGCTTTATGAATTCACAAAAATCGATTTTGTGCTCTGTGGACGAAGTTATGCAATTTTTTTTATCAAAACTGATCAATTTTAACCCCCTTTCAAGTGACAGCAGCAGCCAAAAAAATAATCACTCTTTTTAGGCCACTTTTTCATAAAGGAAAATGTTGATGACGTCTTTAGAAAGCTGTAGGAATTTACATTAATCGATTTGGTACTCTGTGTACAAAGTTATGCATTTTTCTATCAAAATCGATCAATTTTAACTCCCTTTCTTGTGACAGCAGCAGTAGAAAAAAAATATGTATGCAGCATAATTTTAAAAATGAAATATTTTATAATACTCTAACAACTATGTATTTTGTTTAATGTATTTTAGGTTAGTTATACAATGAATATCTTTTTCACCAAAAATATAGTAAATATTAATTTAATCTTTTACATCATACGAGATAAAATTTCATCTAATAACATTTGACTACCACCAAGAAATAAATATGTGATATTTTATTATGATTTATATACTTTTAGTGTGTGTGTAATGATTGATAGGTACTTTGAGAAAAATATTATTCAAATATCTATATCGATATATTGTATTGATATAATATATCTATGTTTAACAAAATTGGGTAAAATCTTGTAAAATATATTCATATCTAATGAAATTGGATAAAGTTATTGATAAAGTTATTTAATTCATGTAATATATTGATAAAGTTTTTATATTCTAAAAATATGTTCATATATAGGGAAAAATAGGTAAAATAATTTAAATAATATTTTTAACTTAAAAAAATATGTATGCAACATAATTTTAAAAATGAAATATTTTATAATACTCTAACAACTGTGTATTTTGTTTAATGTATTTTAGGTTAGTTATACAATGAATATCTTTTTCACCAAAAATAATTAGTAAATATTAATTTAATCTTTTACATCATATGAGATAAAATTTCATCTAATAACATTTGAATACTACCAAGAAATAAATATGTGATATTTTATTATGATTTATATACTTTTAGTGTGTGTGTGTGTAATGATGGATAGGTACTTTGAGAAAAATATTATTCAAATATCTATATCGATATATTGTATTGATATAATATATCTATATTTAACAAAACTGAGTAAAATCTTGTAAAATATATTCATATCTAATGAAATTGGATAAAGTTATTGATAAAGTTATTTAATTAATAAGACCATGTAATATATTGATAAAGTTTTTATATTCTAAAAATATGTTCATATATAGGGAAAAATAGGTAAAATCTTATCTTATATAATAGTCTTTAAACTTAGTTAATATATTCTAAAAATATATCCATATCTAATCAAATTTGGTCAAATTTTATCTTAAGCACATATAGATATATTGATTAAATAGAGTTAGAATAAAAATTCATCTTATGCATATATTGATTATTTAAAAAATTTGTGATTGGTTCATATGACTAGAATTAAGGAGAAGTTGTAACGTGCCTAAGACGACTTCTCCTTTATTATAATAACTAATTCAGTACCCGCACTCTGTGCCTAAGATAAAACTACCCTTATCTTATACTCCCTCCGTCCAACAATACATGGGTTTTTAGATGTAAAATTTTGTCCAACAATAGATGGCCTTTTATGTTTTCTAGGTAGGAAGTTGTAATGATTTGTATTGGTTTGTGTGCTGTTGACTTTTTAAAATAATTTGATTGGTTAAAATGTGTAGTGGGTGTTAAAAAATAATAAAATTTATGTAAAAGTTAGTGCAATGATGATGTTTTTTTAAAAGTAAAGTGTTTTATTAAAACTTGTGCAAAATGCTAAAAGGCCATGTATTTTAGGACAGAGGGAGTATAATAGTCTTTAAAATTAGTTAATATCTTCTAAAAATATATCCATATCTAATCAAATTGGGTCAAATTTTATTCTATGCATTAATAGATACATTGATTAAATAGAGTTAGAATAAAAATTTATCTTATACATATATTTTTTAAATTAGTTATTATCTTCTAATATATATATATATATATAATCAAACGTGGTCAAATTTTATCTTATGCATATATAGATATATTGATTAAATAGAGTTATAATAAAATTTTATCTTAGGTATATATTGATTATTTAAAAAAATTATGATTGGTTTATACGACTACGATTAGGCATATATTGATTATTTCTAAAAAGTTAGTTATTGTGGATTAATATTAAGATTCTTAAGCTTGGTGTAAACAAACCTAAAAGCTTATCCTAATATTGTTGTAGTGAAATTAAACCTGTATTTAATTTGTTGATTCAATCCTATTTGCTAGAAAGGATATATAAATGAGTATAATGTTACATGTTATTGTGATAAATTAAACTTATATCAGTGTTTGATTTTTTAGTATATTATATGTATTGACACTTCTAAAATTATATTCTGTATTATTTAACATCACTTTATTTACGGGTAAATTACATCAATGGTCCCTAAATTTTACATGTTTTTCCTTGTTGGTCCTTAAACTTTAAGTCATTCTAATAAAGTCCCTAAATTATTAAAATGATTGCACCATCCATCCTTCCAACCATAAATCTCCACCAAATTTTATGCTAATTACAAAAAATCACCAATAAATTTGTCAATGTTTACAAAAACACTCATAAATTAAAATTTTGAAATAAAATAAAATAATTTGGAGTTTTGTTTTCAATCAACCACCCAAAACCTTTACAATATTTAGAAATAATTTTATTAGGTTCATAAAATAATGTCCAAATTATACAAAAATATCGATAAATTAGGAAGTTTTCACAAAACCACCTGTAAATTCAATTTTTTTTTTTACAAATAACTCAACTAAAGAACCACCATAAAATTTCAATGTAAAAACAAAAATGCTACATTATCACTTAATATCTCAAAGTCTAGAAAAATGTTTAATCAACATTGTTTATTTTATTTGACCTTTTTCTGAAAAATTCAATGCTTTTCAAACAATTATTAAATGATATGGATTGTGTGGTTCTGTAACCCTAGATTGAATAGTTTTTTTTTTATATATTTTTCTAGTTATGGGCCAGTAAAATAAAATGTAGGTAGGAGTTTTTTTGTGTAATTTATTTATTATCTTATTCAACTAATTTAACCATCGCTAACATTGAAAGGGTTTAGTGTTTTTCTTATTCAACTAATTTTTGGCAATTTGTATACTTTCATTATTTATGGGCCATTTTTTTAATTTCTTCGCTTTCTTACGAGCCAATTTAGTCATTTTGAAATATTAGATGGGGGGTAAGTCTGATATCTCAAAACTAAAAATCTCAAAGTTGGGGGATTTCCTATATTTTTCCAATTCATGGGTAGTTTGTGAAAACTCTCCTAATTTAAGGCAATTTTGTGTAATTTATTCATAATATTTAATGGAGACCTGGCAGTTTTTTTATGGAAGGGCTAATGGTGCAATCATTTTAATAGTTTAGGGATCTAACTGGAAAGACTTAAAGTTTAGGGACTAATAAGAAAAAGCTTGCAAACTTTAGGGATCGTTAGTGTAATTGACCTCTTTATTTACATATGATGACTTTATAAAATCATCATTTATATTTCCGTTTTAAATAAAAAAATATAAACATCAGTCTTATCTTATGATGTTAAAATATTTTTTCAAATTCGGATAAAAAAAGTATTTATTGACCAAAAAAAGTGCTGAATTTAATAATATATATATATATATATATATATATATATATATATATATATATATACCCGCTAATTCCTAACACTTTGAAAACCCTATTCCTTAGCCACCATTTTTAGATCTGAGTTCCTCTCTCTTGCCCCGTCTCGCTCTCGCCTCCTTCTCTAGTATCTCTTCCTCTTCTCGGTCGCTTCCCCGTCGGAACCTAACTAACCTCTTCTCCCCTATCGAAAATCGCTAGCTACTATGGTGACCCCAGAGATGCTGCCCATCCCATCTCGCTCTCTCTCGTCGCACCTCCCGCCTAATCGCCGTCGTCGCGCCTCTGCTCGTAGGCCTCATTCGACACCTTGTTGGGGGCCTGCTCCTTGCACCTGACCACGCAGCCACCTCACCGTCTCCATTCACCGCACCTGATGCCGCTTCTCTTTCTTCTCGGAGGTAGATCTTTGCTTTGCTGCTCCCGATTGGCTTTCAGTTCATAATGAACATCAATGATTTCTTACCTCTGAGATAGATTCTTGCTTGTTGAGGAATAGAGTGCATTCCAGAGGTTGAAGACGACATGTTCTAAAGGAGATTTGGGCATCAGTCAATACGACGACGTTTTGGTTAAAAACGTTTTATTTGTTTTCATTAAACAGAACGGCACCGTATTGACCCACAACGACGTCGTCTCACACTCTCTTCCTCATCACTTGCAATTGATCGCCAACAAACACAGAAGCTTGCAAAAGCCATTGGAGATCTGATTTCCAGATTCAAGAAGAAGGAAACGGCAGTTGAGATTGGCGGGAAATTAAGTACACGTGGATCACTACACACCAATCAATTTGTAACTTCTCTTTGTATATATAGCTTAGATCGGTAGTTCAGAGAAGCAGTAACAAACAATTTTCCAATTCCGAAAATGAAATCTCATTTCTCTCTCTGAGAATTACAAATCCCTCTTTCGATTTCTCAAATTTCTTCATGGTATCAGAGCTTTCTCTGAGAAATTTCTGAAATCGAAGTTGTTTCCATTGAAATTCCGCTGCAATTTCCCACAATGAAGACAACTTTTGAAGAAGGATCAAATTCGAAGAGTAACCAGCAGAAATCGCAAGCGAAAACGAACTTCGAGGAAGGCTCAAGCTCAAGGAGGAATGTGGAGGCGTATGCAATCAACAACGCAATGATGAGTGATCCGCTGTCGCTCTCAAATTCAGACCATCCCGGAATGAATTTGACGAGCGTTCCGTTCAACGGAGGGAATTACCTCGCATGGAGAAGGCAGATCCGCATGGCGTTGGGAGCAAAACTGAAGCTAGGTTTCATCGACGGAACTTGCTTGAAGCCTGATGCAGGGAGCGCCGAGTACGAAAGGTGGATTCGGTGCGACTATAAGGTCGCTTGCTGGATCCTCCATTCGATGGCGCCAGAGCTGTCCAGTGCTTTCATGTATGCGAATTCGGCCAGGGAACTTTGGCTGGAGATCGCTGAGAGGTACGGCCAAGCCAACGCTCCATTGATCTTCCAATTGCGCCAGGAGATCGGTCAGATCAGACAGGTGAACGTTTCCATTGCTGCCTATTTCTCGAAATTGAAAAGGTGCTGGGATGAGTTGGATAATCTCTGTGGAATTCGGACTTGCACCTGTGGAAATCTGAATCTGTGCTCATGTGCTATTCTGTCACGAGTTATGGACATGGAGAACCAGAATCGCGTGATGCAGTTCCTGATGAACTTGAATGCTGATTACGATCAGGTTCGAAGCCAGATCCTAGCCATGGATCCTTTTCCTACTCTCAACAAAGCCTATTATCTGTTACAGCAAGTTGAAAGGCAGAAGCAAGTCATTCACATCACTTCGGATCCAACTGCTTTCACAGTCCAGCAAGGAAGCACTTCTGGTGGATCTTCGAAGAAAGATTCGAAGAAAGCTAAGACTGGAAAGAAAACTTGTGATCATTGCAAAGACGAAGGTCATTCAATTGATCAATGCTTTGAGATAATAGGCTATCCGGACTAGTATAAAGGAAAGCGTGGAAAGAAAGGGAAGTTAGTTGCTCAAGTGAGTTCTGGTGGCCATGACATGATGGACACTCCAATGACTGGTGAAGGTACTTCCTCCTCCTCAGTGCACATGAATCCTGACTTTGTTCATGCTGTTTGCCAGGAGGTGCTTCGAGTCATCAAAGGAAAGGGAGTTGATCAATCAGGCTATCCTACTGCAGGACCTTCCAACAGCTCAGGTAGCTTTGCAGGTATAACTCTTACTGAACCTACTGTCTTGAGCACAAAATTAATCGGTGGCAATGGAGTCTCTTGGATTCTGGATACAGGAGCTTCAGATCATGTATCTTGCTCTTTGCATCATTTTATCTCTACTGCAAAGGTTTTGCATCCAGTTTATGTTATTCTGCCTGATCACACTCGTAGAGAAGTTACTTTTGTTGGCTCTATTCGTGTGAGCAGCAATCTTATTTTGTCTGGGGTATTATTTGTTCCTGATTTCCATCATCATCTGATCTCAGTGAACAAATTGCTCAGAACTCATAAACTTGGGGCTTATTTTACTGAGGATTATTGTTGCATACAGGACCCTTTGAGTGATCAGATTGTTGCTGAAGGCTGTGTCACTGATGGCATATACAAACTAGGTGTTGCTGATGGCATTCAAAGAAAGCTTTGCATTCCCAAGTTCACTGGATTTGCTTCTACTGTTGCTTCATTGTCTTTGTTTCACAATAGGTTAGGCCATCCCTCTGTTGGGAAAATAAGGCATATGTCTGTGTATAAGGATCGTGTGGATCCAAAGTTTGTTTGTGACACTTGTGATATGTCCAAACTGCATCGTCTACCATTTCAGATCAGTTCTTCTGTTTACAGTGTATTGGATTTACTTCATGCTGATGTTTGGGGTCCATATAGGATTCCCTCTTTGAATGGAGAAAGGTTTTTCTTAACTCTTGTTGATGATGGCTCTAAGGCTACCTGGACTTATTTGCTGCAATCTAAGGCTCAGGTTTCAGGGATTTTGAAGGATTGCTTGCTTTATGTCAAGAATCACTTCTCTATTACTCCAGAGTTTGTTCGAACTGATAATGGTTCTGAGTTCATAAATAGGGATTGTCAACTACTTTTCCGATCTTTGGGTATTGTCCATCAACGATATATGGTGTACACTCCTCAACAAAATGGAAATGTTGAAAGGAAGCATCGACATTTGCTAGACACTGCTAGGGCATTGTCTCTTTATGCTAATCTTCTTGGGTTTTTATGGGGAGAATACATATTAGCAGCCACATATCTCATCAATCTTATGCCTGTTCAAGCTCTTAACTGGTGCACTCCCTTTGAGAAACTCTTCGGCAAAGCTCCTTCCTATGACCATTTGAGGGTGCTAGGATGTCTATGCTACGCTGTGAGGAGTGGCCCTCGCCATGACAAGTTTGCATCTAAGGGTAGAAGGTGTGTGTTTGTGGGTTACCCTCCTCATCAGAAGGGTTATAGGTTGATGGATCTGGAATCCCATGAGTTATTCTGTAGCCGAGATGTGTTATTCAGGGAAGATCAATTTCCTTTCAAGTCACCTGGACTCTCAGTTCCGCCTTCCAACACCTCTCCAACCCTCAGAGATTCCTTTGAGGATGTTGTGTATTTTCCTTCCCCTACACTGGCTCCTGGTTCCAACACACCTTCTGACCTTCCTTCACTATCCCCTTGCCCGGTGTCCTCCCCTACACCAGCAAGTGCCTCAACTGATTTTTCCAGCCAGCAATCTCCCACTTCTTTGCCTGAATCTATGCCTGCATCTAGTGCTTCTCCTCCTACTCCTGTCATTTCCCAACGACCTAGGAGATCTATCAAAGCACCTGCTTGGCACTCAGATTTTCTCATGGCTACATCATCCTCTTGTTCTGACATTGTGGATGATTCTCATACATATCTTGCCTCTCTTGCAAATGTGCTTAGCACCAGGGAACCTCAGTTCTTCAAAGAGGCTGTCCAACATGAGTGTTGGCAATTGGCTATGGATTTAGAATTGAAAGCCTTGGAAAAAAATCAGACTTGGGAGCTTACCACCTTACCTCCAGACAAGTCTGCTTTGCCTTCCAAATGGGTCTATCGGGTGAAATACAAGCCAGATGGATCAGTGGATAAACACAAGGCTCGGTTGGTCATAAAGGGCTACAATCAAAAGCTTGGAAAAGACTACAAACATACCTTCTCCCCCGTTGCAAAAATTGCCACTGTTCGGATTTTGATAGCAATTGCAACTGCCTTTGAATGGCCTCTTTGCCAGGTTGATGTGAATAACGCTTTTCTTCACGGTTTTTTGGATGAAGAAATCTTCATGAAGCCTCCTGATGGCTACCATGGAGCTGCTTCTGGTCAGGTCTGCAAACTCAAACGTTCCTTATACGGGCTTAAGCAAGCCTCACGTCAATGGAATTCTGAGTTAACCCGGTTTTTTTGCTCTCTGGGTTTTAAGCAATCTATCCACGACTATTCTCTATTTGTCTTCAAAAAGGGTGAGATCTTCACTGCTGGGCTCGTTTATGTTGACGACATTTTATTAACAGGCAACAGCATTTCTCATATCACCTCTGTCAAAGCAGCTTTGGACTCCAAATTCACTATCAAAGACCTGGGTTTTGCTCGGTATTTTTTGGGTATTGAGATCCTTCGGACTGAAGCTGGTACTCATCTCACCCAGAGGAAATATGTCACTGATATTCTTCAGGATTACGGTATGACCTCTGTTAAACCTTCAGGATTTCCTTTTCCTTCTGGTTTGAAATTGAGCGCTGATAGTGGTGAATTAATGGCCGATCCTGAGCGCTATCGCACCTTGATTGGTCGCTTGTTGTATCTTACCCTTACCAGACCCGATTTATCTTATTCAGTTCAGCATTTGAGCCAATTCGTCTCTTCCCCCCGGCTTCCTCACTGGCAGGCTGCCCAATATGTTCTGCGTTACTTAAGTGGTTCAATTTCACATGGATTATTCTATCCTGTGCAAAGCTCCTTAAAATTGGCAGGTTTTTCTGATACCGATTGGGGATCATGTTTGACCACTCGACGCTCGCTCACTAGGTATTGCATTTTTTTGGGCCACTCTTTGGTATCCTGGAAGACGAAGAAACAAGCCACTGTTTCTCGTAGCTCGGCTGAATCTGAATATAGGGGCATGGCAACCACCACCGCCGAATTGGTTTGGGTTTCGTATATTCTTCGAGATCTCCACATCCCAGTTGATCTTCCTGTTACCCTTTTCTGTGATAACAAGGCTGCCCAGCAGATTGCGGCTAACCCTTGCTTCCACGAGCGTACCAAACATTTGGATATAGATTGTCATTTTACCCGCGAACGCATCCAATCTGGGTTTCTATCAACTGCTTTTGTTTTGTCCAAACTTCAATTAGCCGATGTTTTCACTAAGGGTTTGTCCCAAGCTCAGCATGAGTTTTTATGTTCCAAATTGGGTCTTCAATCCCCTCCAATTTGAGGGGGGGGTGTTGAGGAATAGAGTGCATTCCAGAGGTTGAAGACGACATCTTCTAAAGGAGATTTGGGCATCAGTCAATACGACGACGTTTTGGTTAAAAACGTTTTATTTGTTTTCATTAAACAGAACGGCGCCGTATTGACCCACAACGACGTCGTCTCACACTCTCTTCCTCCTCACTTGCAATTGATCGCCAACAAACACAGAAGCTTGCAAAAGCCATTGGAGATCTGATTTCCAGATTCAAGAAGAAGGAAACGGCAGTTGAGATTGGCGGGAAATTAAGTACACGTGGATCACTACACACCAATCAATTTGTAACTGCTCTTTGTATATATAGCTTAGATCGGTAGTTGAGAGAAGCAGTAACAAACAATTTTCCAATTCCGAAAATGAAATCTCATTTCTCTCTCTGAGAATTACAAATCCCTCTTTCGATTTCTCAAATTTCTTCATTGCTTACATTTTATTTTACTTGTGTAATGTTTGAAACACTCAAATCATAGTCAAATTTATTCACCCGAATGTTTAGATGCTGAATTTTGCCTTTGGATTTGAAATCTCGGACTTTCTGCTTCACAATTAGGTTTGGTATAATTGAGTTTTCTCTATTTAATTCCACTTAATGTTATATTACTAACGGAGAGGAAACCTGTCGTTGATCCGCCAAAGTAAACTCAAACCTATAACTAGTATAGTAATAAGCAAGAGGTCGATCCCACAGGGAAATTTATGATTCAAGTGTGAGTCAAGTGTCAATCAAAGTAACCAAATTGGGGGGTTTGTATGTGTGAAAGTCTTGCCTTTTATCAAAGCAAAGTAACGAAAGCAGAATAAGTGAGTTGTTTTAGACAAGTAAGAGAAGCAATTCCACCTACAATTTTCCACTTTATTGGATTGAAGCGATCCTTGTAACTTCTTCTCGTCCTATTACGTTTCCTATGAATGCCCTTGTCCCGACCTAATATAGTTACTAGTCCAACCAGTCCTAGAAACCCTTATCAATCGAACAGTCCCTAAAGAAGGATTTAACCCAATTGATAGCTTTAAGTTCAGAGATTAGCCAAGGTATTTGCAGTCCCTAAAAAAGGATTTAACAACACATTCAACTTCCTACTCATTCAATTAGTTCAACCAGCCCTAAAGGAATAAGTTTGCCACTTAGGTTAAGGTTCGCAACCAGGAATCTACAAAACCTTAGCGATTGAATTGATCTAACAAGTTGGCCAGACAAGATAGAACAAATCAATAATCAATCAAGCACAAAGAAGTTGAAGCATTCACAAATAGGAAACCAGGAGCGAGAATTAGAAACTCACAATCAATCCGAATAAGGCTTCAAATTGCAGGCAAAATAGATGAGTTTAGTTCCTCATGGAAGACATCGCTCGAAAATCTCTAAAGTGTCTCCTGGAATTCTCCAAGAATGAAAAGTGAAAGTAAAAATAACATAAAAGTCGGCCTCATCAACATCAAAGTCGGCCTCCTAAAACAAAATAGAAATCTAGGGTTTTTTTTCTCAAAACGACGCGCGCTGACAGTAGCTGCGGTGGCCGCCGCAAGTCTGCTGCGCCCGCCGCAAGTATCTTCTTCACATCCCGCTGCGGCGGGCTCTGCTGCGGCCGCGGCACCTCTGCTGCGCCCGCGGCACGGTACTTTGCCGTAGCTAATTGGCTTCCATTGCGGGTTTCTCCTCTTGTCTTGCTTCTTCCTTCCTTGTTCCTTCCCATGTGTCTTGTGTTCCTCTTCGAGATATTGCATCTCCCAAATGTGTTCCGATTCAATCTGCGAGATAAACACAAAATTGCGCAGAATCCGAACTCTTCCAAAATAATCACAAGATGCAATTTAGCAACAAAGTATGAAAGAAATGCAACCTAACTAAACTAAATATGTCTATAATGCCTATCTAAAATATGCATTATCAATTACATAGGTTACAAACATGTAGTTGAATACCCAAAGTGGTGTTCTGATTTGATTCCACTTAATGGTATATTCTACATTCTTGAAAGAGAGTAGCAAATTATGCAAGTTCATAAAGAGGCTTTTGTTGTTTTTTTTCCCAATCTATAATGTTGTTGTCAATTTTATGACGATCGGTTATAAAATGCAGATGAGGCCTCTCAATGATCCACAAAGGGGGCCTTGGGAGTAATGTATGAGGAATTTTACCACTTAACTGCTAAGAGAATCACCATTTCCATCTTTAAGTGCTGCAAACCGAAGTGAATGACTTTCCAAGGTGATTTATTTTTCTATGAATGATATTTACAGCCTGTTGTGGGGTGGAATTTGTTTGTTGTTGGTTTCATTAACATCCATAGAGTTAAATGAGAAAAATCCAAGGCAATTGGTTCAAAGTTTACATACAACTTTTTTTTATCACCAAATATACCTCCTTAAATTTTCGCAATAGTTCTCAACATGATAGTTTATTTTTTCTTCATTTTATCTTCTATTTAATTTAGTTATAAAATGATTATTGACTATGGTAGCTGCGCCTACGAATGGGTTTGTGATGAAGTGGGTTATCAACTAGAGCATTATCAATTATTTGCACAAAATTCTTTAGATGTCCTTCCTCATAGTTCTCCTTTTCAATTGTCATTCGATATTCTTAAATTAGCTATTGATGCAAGAATGCATGACTTATTTGACCTTTACATTAGCTACAAGATGGGATTTTTAAGATGAAAGTGATTGTTTGCATTGAGAAGATTAGGGGATTGTTTGCGTTGAGAAGATTAGAATTTATAAAATTGCTCATATTTTTTTTGTTGCCTGCATATTTGTTGTCGGATTTGGATGTTGAATCATTTGTCCTATGTTGAGATTGAGTAGAATCTACTAGGATGGCACTTGCTCTTTTATTTTCTAAATCGGTATTTTGACGAATGCCTGTTGGGTCATTCATGTGTACTTCTTGAGTCTGTTTAGGGAATGTGATAATTTTGGTTTGTCTAGGGCTGAAATATGCTACTGATTTGTTGAGCTTTATTGGATATATTGGTTTGATTATGATCTTACTAGCCTTCACTTTTGAATTAAATTTAGAAGTGGAACTTGACCGAGGCTCTGTTCTGATGAATTGATCTTAACAAAACTAGTTGGGGTGAACGCTCCATGCCCTGCTTATTCAGTTCATGCAATATTCTCTTCCATCATCTTGGGTAAGTTCTTCATTGTTGATGTATTCTGATTATTAATAGATATTTTTTTATGTTTAATAACAAATTTCTTAATCTCAACCTTTGTTTGCAGCTTTACTGAATTTTAAGCTGGACAATGCTCCTAGAAGTTCAGGTTCATATGACAAACGCAGGTGAGGGATTCTTTTGTCTATCTCTCTCAACCTTATTTTTTGTTGTGTCCATCCCCTTTTACCTTTAGATCATTTGTGATAAATTTATATTTTGATGATTTATTTCCCTCCTTTGAGGTCCTTGCAGTCTCAGAAGAACAAACTTGTGTTCTTTTGAAATTGATAATCTGAAATCAGAAAAAGTGAAGGCACAGAAGAACCTTTGATCGATGTACCCTGGGTGTGAGTGTTCTTTTTATTTTGTTCTACCCTTATTTCCTTGAACTTTTGCTCTTAGTTGACAAATTATTTTATTAACTCTGTCTTTAATTTTTATAAGATAACAGTAGGCTTTGAGAGTAACTTGATCTTAGATGTCCTACTTGAAATATGCCCTTTTTTGTATTATATTTCTACTCTTAATCAATAAATTGTTTTTGCTTTTGTTTCTATAGGGCGTCCTTTCTACCGGGCAACAAATAGCAGTGAAGAGGCTAACAAGCAATTCAGGGCAAGGTGAATCCGAATTGAAGAATGAGTTTCTGCTTAGTGGCCAAACATCACCACATGAGTCTCATTAGAATTTTCAGTTTATGCTTAGATGGCGAAGAGAGACTTGTGATTTATGAGCTTCTCTAACAAATACTTGGATTGTAATCTCATTTCATTATTATTGATGTATGTATACATTGACCTAATTGGCAAGATTATCTATGTTAATCTATCATTTCTCAGTTGAGGTGTGTATGTATATAGTACTAGAAGCGATATTTAGCTGTCAAAGCTATCATTTCTTAGTGTGAAGAATTAGTGATGAACTTTTTTCGTCACAAATATGTTTGGGCGACGAAGTATAGGCTTTGGGCAACGAATCTATTTGTCACCAAAAATTGTTTTTCTTGTATTTGCAAGGAAACTACTCTATTAGCGATGATTTTAATCATTGTTAAATACATTTAGCAATTATTATCGATTCTGTCGACATCTTTCCTGAGGAAATTATTATTTTTTTGGTGACAAAAATATATGTCGCGAAATAATATCGAGCCAACATGATATCATCATTAGCGAGGAAATATACAATTTTGCGAGAAATTAAAATTTCTCGCCATCTACCTTCTACGACTACTATGGAATCCATTGACTTTTCTTGTGACAAATATGATTACTTTTTGCGATGAAATTAATAGTCACTAAAGAGACTTACAACGACAAATATTGACTTCATCGCAAAATGTTTGTTGCGAAGATTTCATTTTTCCACGTTAGACTCTTTTGTGACGAGGTTTCAGCGACTATTTAAAAAGGAAGCATATTTCCTCGCTAAATAGATTTAGCGATGAAATATCAATTTTCAACGAGGAAAAAATTTCTCGCTAAAATCGACTTCTGTTGTAGTGAGCTTCTTAGCTCGAGCTTGAGTCATAGGCCCTTCACCTAAGATGATAGGTGTGTCTGGAGCTGTAGAAGATGGTCCCGCATCACTAGCTACTGCTTGTTCGGCTTCCCACTCACTTTCCAGGTCGTTTTTCCTCTAAATATTTTACTACCCCTCCTTTTATTTTCAACTGGAGATCCATTGATTATGTTATTCAACAACCTGAGTTTGCAGCTGTGGGTGTACGAAGCCCTCCCTCCAGTGGTTGTTCAATGTGTTAACGTAATAGACGAGGACCTGTATCCAGTGAGTCTGTGGTGCGAGTACAGAGAAGGAAACCTCGGATACGACGCCGTCCAAACCCGACTATGGGAGGCAAAGGAGGAGCTCGGTTACTTCGATAACCCTGAGGCCGTGAGGCCAGTCCTAATCCCCGATGCGGTGGAAGTTGAGAAACTTGTGACCCGCCAGGCCCACTGCTTTCGAGAGAAGCCAGACAAGTTCTTTGACATTGTGAGAGCATTCATGGAGACTTAAGATGCACGAGCGAAAGCAAGAGGGGAAGCACCTAGGGGGACGCGAGCATCCGGGTCGGGCACGCAGAAAGAAGCGGACATGTCAGGGATCGAGTCAAGGATACTGGCGAAGATGGACTACATCGTGTGTAGCATAATCGCGGAGTTTGGATCAAGGATGGCGACGCTTGAGGAGTCCATCGACAACTTGAAACGGGAAGTGAGGGGAAAGAGGACTTTCGATATTTGGCCTATTAGGATTGCACGATACAGAGCGTACCAATGGCGGGATGGTGGACGTTAGTTGCCCTATTAGGATTGTGCTTGCACATTGATTTGCTTCACTATACTTATTCTTTCTATACTCCAACCCAGATGTCGTACTTTTAGTTTGTTTTCACTTTACGTCTTTAACCGAGCAGAAACACTTTCTTCCATTATCACTTTCTTTTTTTGACTTACGTGCCCTGGACGAGAACGTTTTCCCACAAGAGATAACCACGTTGAAGGTTTTTTTTCATCGATCATACGATTCAACATACGATTTTGCCTTACTTCGACCTAGCTAGCTTGACCCACCATTTTCTGGCCAACTACTGCAACCAGTCCGACCATGAAGACAAAGGAATGGTTGCCATCTTTCGGTCCACTGCATCACCATGCAGTGGCCATGAAACGGAAAGTACTAATCCACCGTATCGTATTGCGGTGGACATGAAACGGAATGAACTACTCGGTGGACATGACTATACACCCAACCCACTGCAACTTATTGCGGTGGATATGTAAATCATAATTAAACTCATCGCTTCTTGTTGCGGTGAATAGTGGTGTACATAGTAAAAATTAATTAGTGGTGAAAATAACTCAAGACTAACTAATTATTACTCAATAATATATAGGTGAAATAACTGAAACTCATACATAAGATTCGTAATATGTTATATCAATCGTTAATGATTGAAATCATAAAATCTTTTCTGGTTTTTAATTTAGTGATGCATGCTTTATTTTGGTGATATCAGTAGTGACACTGTCAAATAGATAATAACATCAAAGTCACTATGAGATGACACATAATAGACACCACATTTTCATTAGCTTAGAATTAGCTTTACTAGGGTTTATACTCCCTTTGTGACACATGTTTTTTTGTGACACGTTCAGATTTGTGATTACACTGTCATATAATGTCAGAAGTTAAGGCTCTAAACCCTAAATCATATTCCCACTATCCTAGAGTTATAGCCAAAAAGAAAGTGTTTCAAAAATAATTGTCATTAGTGGGTGACATTGACATAGTTGATGAGACCTCTCTTCCAAAAAAAAAAAAAAAAAACTACGGAGTAAACTTCTTCTTACTTTAAAAGAAAGTGTTACAAAAAAAAAATTGTCTTCAACTTGACACCGACACGATTCATGACATTGTCGTCAAATTTTTTTTTTTAAAAAGCTAAATTTTAACAAAAAAAATTGTCATTAAAAAAGTTATAACACATATCTATCACCAATATCATCGACTTTTAACCATTCAAAAAAATGAAAAGAAATGATAGAATGGACATTAAAAATATTTTATTAATGTTGACATAAAAGTGGATATTCATTTAAATTAGGTTTCTTTTTTTGGTAAAGAATTTAAATTAGGTTTCTAAATGCACATGTACCCAATTAAAGCTCTTTTTAAGAGCACACATCGCCATTTTCCGACATTTTCGAACGGTTCCTTATCTTTGGCGCTTTTGGTTTATATACATAAATTAAGATGTTTATAGTTAAAATAAAATAGAAGTGATAAATATGCGGTGAAAATCTTCAAATTACATGGTGAGATAAAGTAAATGCGAAATGGCCGTTCACGAAAGGATTTCTGCGAATGCGGACTATGGATATACTGATGTCTTATCTTTTGCAGAGTTCACAGACCATTTCAACCTTTGATTGAAGGCTTTGGGGCACCGGAGCTTTCGCATGCATAGAAGGGTGGGAGACGAAGGAGTAGGGGGTGGACGGTATACATGCGGAGGTGGAGGTTGAGTTAGTGGGGCCGGGGTGAGGGTGAGGGTGGATAAGGAGGAGAAGGTGAGTAAACTGGTGGAAGCGGAGGCGGTGAGACACATGTGGCAATGGAGATTGAGAGGCAAAACAATTGGCGCGCGGGAGAGGTTTGAAAACAGGAGAAGAAGGAGGTGGGGTCGGTGGGGATGAAGAAGGCGAATTGTCCCCATATTTACATTTTTTAAACATGTAAGAGGGACTTGTTGGTGAATTGCCCCCAAAAAAATTCTGTAAAAAATGCACATGTGCATTACAAATTCGGGAATTTTTCGCGAATATGCGATGCATGTTTGCGACAGACCACAGTAAAGATCCCCTATAACACAATATGTATCACTCGGTATATTACAAAATTAGTTTACATGGAAATTATTGTTAAAAAAATTCAAAAATTATAACAATATTGTATTTGATAATTCATACAGATTTGCAAATTTTTTGTTTGAAAAATCATTAGAAAAAAATTTATTTTGCTAAAATGTTGTTATTTTGTGACTTTCACTCGTATGTATTTTTTAGAAAAATATTTTAATGATTTTTCAAAATATTTTTTTTACAAATATGTATGAATTATCAAATAAAATATTGTTATAATTTTTGAAATTTTTTTTAACAATAATTTCCATGTAATCTAATTTTGTGATATACAGAGTGATACATATTGTGTTATAGGGGATCTTTATTGTACAGACCATTTAAATTGTTACTCAAACAAAATCATTAATTAACTAATACGAAATCACAATCCAAATTAAAATCATTTTGCAAAATTAAACCAATTCAGATTGTTAATAAATTATATTATAGAGATCGATGATGAAGGATTTTCAGCTAGAGCTTCTTGACAAAGCAGCTCAGAAGCCTTTGCTTGCAGGGTGTTAAGCAGCTCTTTACCTCATCCCGGGTTATCCGACATCCGTCATCCGGTTCGAGAGCCGAACCAGGGAAATATCTGATACCAAAAACGGATACAGAACCCGAGCTAGAACTCCCGGACGACCCGAAACTCGTACTCGCTTTGGAGCTAGTGCTCCCCCGCTCCGACGAAGACGGCCTCCTAAATGATAACATGTTTATCAGCCGGTAAAACCGCCTGCTAGTCTTAGTTCCTCCAAACGACATCATTTTACCTCTCTCGTTCCTGCGGAGTCGCTCGCCTTTGCGCGCCTGCGCCTCGAAGGGATAGGAGAAGTCATAGCTCCGCCGCAACCACCAGATGTTCTGCCGCCTACTCTGCGGGAGGCTCCGGCTAGATGGAGGAGGCGAGTCGGTGCGTTCGCCGCTGATTTGGATCTCTGGAGACGGTGGCTTGATAGTCCTGATTTTGCCGCCGTCGAAGAGCTCCTCCGCAGGGAGGGAGAAGCTCTGGAACTGATCGACCGAGAACTCGAACGTGATGTCTTGGTAATCCTGGTCATCGTCGGCGTCAAACGAATTAGGTTTTAGCTCATCCCGATCGAAGGCCAAGGAAAAGCGAGAGGATTCGAGGAGCTCAATGTCGGTAGCAGACGCGCCGTCTGAAGATGAATCGACCAGGTGTAGTGGACTGGAGGGAGCGGTGATGTACGGGGAGGGAGTAGGGCTGAAATTCGGCGAAGGGGAGACTCTTGCCATTGCTAATTGCTAAAAGAAGAGAGCTTGGAGAATGGATTCAGTGCAGGCCTTGCTTGGGATCGATCGATGGAGGTTTATAAAATGGTGGAGATCGGTCGTCAGTGGGGGGGTGGGGGAGGGGTTTCACTTTCACGCACATTAATACTCGATCGGTTAGGTTTCGTTAAAGGGGAGGGGAGGGGAGGGGAGGGGTGAATGCAACGGGCGAATGAGAATCAAAGTGGAGAGCAGGTGGAGGGTTGGTAACGGCAGGACCACGCACGAGGCCGATACCTCACCGTAGTTGTGAGATTATCATTACGGTGATGATGGTTATCATCATTTAACGTCCTCTTTTTAAGCCCTTGCTTTTATCATGGTTATGATCATCATTATCACTAATTAAAGTTGTTATATTCTAGGGGCCTTTAGTAAAATATCCATAAAAATGTGCTAAATTAGAGGAGTATCTATATATTTGAAAATTTTGCAAAAGTGTCAATTCCCTTTTCCCCCTGCCCCCCATCCCACACCTCAGTGCCCCCAGGCCCCCCCTCGCGTGCCTAGATTTTTTTTTTCTGTTTTTTTTTTTTTAAAAAAAAATTACATGTCAGCACTTTCAGATATGCAACTATTACCCGTTGTTATGCAAATATAATATTATGTTATACAAGCTTAAACAATCTTATGGAAAGAATATGCACACGCATTTGTATTATCAAATTGCATTAATATATCTTATTTTCACATAAGTATATCACTCTACCATTGATTGACCTAAGATGCTTTTAAAATTGCATTAATGTCAAATTCGATGTTGCTGACACCGACATTCCTGACACCGTTGACACTGACATTGTTGACATTGCTGGCACTACTGACACTGTCACCGCCGACATCGGAGATGCTGACGCTCATGTTGGCTGACGATGACGCCGACATCGGAGATGCTGACGCTGATGTCAGCTGACGACGACGTCGAAGATGCTTTTTTCCGTGTTAGAAGCACTGACGTTGACATTATTGATACCGACATCAGAGATGCTGACACTTACGTTGCCGACGTCAACATAGGAGATGTTGACGCTGAGATCAGAGATGTCGGCTGGCGCCGACATCGATGATGCCGAAGCTGCTGACGCCGACGTTAGGGATGTTTTTTTTCGTGTCAACGCTTCTTTTTTTCGTGTTAGCACTGACACTGACAATGTCGACGCCGACATTCGACATGCTGATGCTGCTGACGCTGAAATCAGAGATGTCGGCTGACGCCGACATCGGAGATGTTGTTGACACCGACATTCTTGACACTATTGACACTGACATCGAAGATGCTGACGCCGACGTCGAAAATGTTTTTTTTCCGTGTCAGCAGCACTGACGTTGACATTGCTGATGCCGACATCGAAGATGCTGACATTGATGCTAACGTTGCTGACGTCAGCATCTTCGATGCTCACAGCCTGACACTGCTAACGTTGCACATCTGAGATGCTGACACTTATGTTGATGTTGTTGACGTCAACATCGGAGATGTTGATGCTGCTGACGCTGACATCGGAGATGTCGGCTGACGCCGACATCGATGTTGCAGACGCTGTTGACGCCGACGTCGAAGATGCTTTTTTTGTGTCAACGCTTTTGCACATCAACGGCTAAATGTCAACATTTAAATTAAATGTCAACATTTAAGGTAAATGTCAACATATAATAAAAGATAAAGTTTACAAAAAAGATCATTCTCAAAATTGATATCATATTACATGAGATGATAAGCTCAAACTTCTACAATCCTCTATTAAAAGAAATGGTAAAAGATCAAGCGTTTGCACATCAATGGCTAAATGTCAACAATTAAGCTAAATGTCAACATATAATAAAAGATAAAGTTTACAAATAAGTTCATTCCCAAAATTGATATCATATTAGATGAGATGAGAATATCAAACTTCTATAATCATCTAATAAAAGAAATGGTAAAAGATAAATCTTTTGCACATCAACGGCTAAATGTCAACATTTAAGCTAAATATCAACATATAATAAAAGATAAAGTTTACAAATACGATCATTTTCAAAATTGATATCATATTACATGAGATAATAAGCTCAAACTTCTACAATCCTCTAATAAAAGAAATGGTAAAAGATAAAGTTTTTGCACATCAATGGCTAAATGTCAACATTATATTTAAGCTAAATGTCAACATATAATAAAAGATAAAGTTTACAAATAAGATCATTCCCAAAATTGATATCATATTATATGAGATGAGAATATCAAACTTCTATAGTCATCTAATAAAAGAAATGGTAAAAGATAAAGCTTTTGCACATCAACGGCTAAATGTCAACATTTAAGCAAAATGTCAACATATAATAAAAGATAAAGTTTACAAAAAAGATCATTCCTAAAATTGATATCATATTACGTGAGATGAGAATATCAAACTTCTATAATCATCTAATCAAAGAAATGGTAAAAGATAAAGATTTTGCACATCAACGGCTAAATGTCAACATTTAAGTTACATGTCAACATATAATAAAAGATAAAGTTTACAAATAAGATCATTCCCAAAATTGATATCATATTATATGAGATGAGAATATCAAACTTCTATAATCATCTAATAAAAGAAATGGTAAAAGATAAAGCTTTTGCACATCAACGGCTAAATGTCAACATTTAAGCTAAATGTCAACATATAATAAAAGATAAAGTTTGCAAATAAGATCATTCTAAAAAATGATATCATATTACATGAGATGAAAAGCTCAAACTTCTACAATCCTCTAATAAAAGAAATGGTAAAAGATAAATTTTGCACATCAATGGCTAAATGTCAACATTATATTTAAGCTAAATATCAACATATAATAAAAGATAAAGTTTACAAATAAGATAATTCCCAAAATTGATATCATATTATATGAGATGAGAATATCAAACTTCTATAGTTATCTAATAAAAGAAATGGTAAAAGATAAAGCTTTTGCACATCAACAGCCAAATGTTAACATTTAAGCTAAATGTCAACATATAATAAAAGATAAAGTTTACAAAAAAGATCATTCCTAAATTTGATATCATATTACATGAGATGAGAATATCAAACTTCTATAATCATCTAATCAAAGAAATGGTAAAAGATAAAGATTTTGTACATCAACGGCTAAATGTAAACATTTAAGCTAAATGTCAACATATAATAAAAGATAAAGTTTACAAATAAGATCTTTCCCAAAATTGATATCATATTACATGAGATGAGAATATCAAACTTCTATAATCATCTAATAAAAGAAATGGTAAAAGTTAAAGCTTTTGCACATCAACGGCTAAATGTCAACATTTAAGCTAAATGTTAACATATAATAGAAGATAAAGTTTACAAAAAAAGATCATTCCTAAAATTGATATCGTATTAGATGAGATGATAAGCTCAAATTTCTATAATCATCTAATAAAAGAAATGATAAAAGATAAAAATTTTGCAAATCATCGGCTAAATGTCAACATTTAAGCTAAATGTCAACATATAATAAAAGATAAAGTTAACAAATAAGATCATTCTCAAAATTGATATCATATTACATGAGAATATAAGCTCAAACTTCTACAACTATCTAATAAAAGAAATGGTAAAAGATAAAGCTTTTGCACATCAATGGCTAAATGTCAACATTTAAACTAAATGTTAACATATAATAAAAGTTAAAGTTTACAAAAAAGATCATTCCCAAAATTGATATCATATTAGATGAGATGAGAATATCAAACTTCTATAATCATCTAATAAAAGAAATGGTAAAAGATAAACTTTTTGCACATCAACGGCTAAATGTCAAATATTTAAGTTTAAATGTCAACATATAAGTTACTGTTATGCAAATATTACTTTATGATATGCACAAATAGCAATTTGTTTGTACCTCTTAATTTGAAGCAAATAATGTGACAAATCATATAAAAGAATGAACTAATCATATAAAAGCATATGTAAAAGTATGTAAATGTAAAAGTATGATATGTAATTATAAATTGATGATATGCAAATATAAGATTAAAATATGCAAATATAAATTGATGGTATGCAAATGTAAAATTATAATATGCAATTATAAATTACTAAAAAATTGCACTAATATATTTTATTATTGAACAATTATTAGAAAATTTTATAAATTACTAGAATTATTATAAATTTTAGCCTATGCGGGATTCGAACCCACGTATTTGCGCATAAACACATCGCTCTACCATTGAGCTAAAAGACTTTTAATTATATTATAACATAACATTCAAATAAACAAATAAGAGTTATGTTTACGCCACAACCAAAAAAGGAGAAAAAAAGAAGTAGGAACTCCTAATAAAAAGTGAAAAATAAGAAGTTTATGTTGTGCAAATATAAGTTATGCAAAGATAACTTTATGATATGCACATATAACAATCTGTTATTCAAATAAAACAATCTGTTATGCAAATTGAAACTGCTGACACCGAATGTCAGCAAGATTGTTATTCCATCTTAATTTTAAGCAAATAATGTGAACAATCATATTCCTCCCAGCAATAAGTCTAGTAAAGAGCTATGCAAGTGAAAAATCAAATTGAACTTGTTTTACAGATTTCAGAAATACAGATTTCTTAAATTACATATTGCTGAAATTGCATATTTAGGAAATTACAGATTTCTAAAATTTTAGTTTTGTGAAATTACATATTGCTGGAATTACAAATTAAAATGTGAATTTAAATATTTTAAAACTTAATTTTTTGCAGATTACAGATTTTCACAGATTACAGATTTTTTACAGATTACAGATTTTCACAAATTACAAATTTTCACAAATTACAGATTTTTTTTACAGATTTTCACAGATTACAGATTTTTTTACAGATTTTCAAAGATTACAGATTATAGATTTTCACAGATTACAGTTTTTCATAGATTACAGATTTTTTTTTACAGATTTTCACAGATTACAGATTTTCACAGAGCACAGATTACAAATTTTTTTTACAGATTACAGATTTCACAGATTACAGATTTTTTACAGCTTGTACATGATCACAGATTTACAGATTTTTTTTCCTGATTATAGATTTACAGCTTTTACATGAATGGTGACAGATTTACAACTTATGTTTACATATTTTTTGCTACACAAGCATGTCACCACACAAGCATCAGCAGCTGCTCGTAAAAAAAACTCTTCAAAACCTTGCTATGTTCTCACATAACCAAAAAAAAAAAAAAAAAAAGAGGAAGGTAATTTAAAAAAAAAGTTGAAAATTAAGAAGTTTATGTTGTGCAAATATAAGTTACTGTTATGCAAATATAACTTCATGATATGCACATATAACAAACTGTTATGCAAATATAATAATCTGTTATGCAAATTGAAACTGATGACACCGGATGTCAGCAAGATTGTTATTTCCTCTTAATTTTAAGCAAATAATGTGAAAAGAAATAGTAAAAGATAAAGTTTTTGCCTATCAACGGCTAAATGTCAACATTTAGGCTAAATGTCAACATTTAGGCTAAATGTCAACATTTAGGCTAAATGTCAACATTGAAGCTACTCATAAAATAAAAAACTCTTCAAACTCTTCAAACTGAATTCTTTTTTAGAAGACAAATTCAAACACACTGCATTTGTTTTCGTATTGTACAATTTGTTGAGATTGATCTGTTGGATCATTTCATGAAGACGCCATATGCTTCCCTGTCAGCGATCTTACAATACATATTTAAACAGACAAATCAACACACGAAAATTCATATGAACACAAGGTATATTTTTATATATTCAAAAGCAAGAGAATGGAAGCATAGAAGCTATACAAATTATTAGATGTCAGCATAACAGCCAAGACATATAGGTAAAAAATTATTTTTAATCCAACAAATAAAATAACTCACTTTCAATTTTTGCCAGTGTTCACATTGTGTATAAAATCCCCCTTCCTTATGACCCCCTCATAAATCCTGCATTTAACTCAGAACACCATCAAGAAATGGTTGCACTACCTGTCATCCAGAAATTGTAACCATAAAAACAGTAACTTAAACTATGGTATAATTTTTGTGCCGACATGTTCTAATTGAACAAGAAATTAACAAAACAAAACCATAAGCTAATGCAAGATAAAATACTGACTTACGATTTTAATGAATTTCTAAAGTTTCGAATGTGTTTAGTTTCCAGAATATTTTATTTCCAGAAGATTTTAATAAATTTCTAAAGTCTTCAAAAGATGTCAGCATTGAAGATGTCAGCATTAAAGATGTCAACATTGAAGAGATGTGAACAGCAATGGTGGTGTTTTCACAAAAACATTTCTCAGTGCTCCTATTTGTCAATTTCATTATAAAATTGACAAATAGGAGCACTAAGAAATTTCTAATGACAAAATAAAATGGTGGAGACTATATCAATCTATAAGAAATTGATATCAGTAGCTAATTCGATCAACAACAACACATTTAGATGAAAGGAATTGATATCAGTAGCTAATTCGATCAAAACCTAAATTTGCATATCCAATCACTATCACATTCAAGAATCCTTTTGATGTATCACATTCAAAAATTCATTTATTTCACAAAGATCCAGAAAAAGAAAAAGCCCTAGTGGGCATGGACTGACTCACATGGATCTGATCTTGAAGGAACTGAATATACCAAATAGCTTCTATCAACACAGAAGTTGTATCTGTCTGCAAAATGGAATTGAATATGTATATAAATTTCAGACAGTTAATTAAAAGCATGCATTTTAGAGCATGGTCTAAATAATAAAATATACACTCTCTGAATTAGCAGTGAGCAGGAGAGAGTGGAAACTTGTACCTTCCCAAAAGGTGATACCAGTTGATAAATCATACTCAATATGAAAGGATTCCTTTCATAACAAGAGCCACTAATTAATAATGATATGATAACTATTTTCAACATTCAGCAAGATATCACATATTAGCATTATTGCACAGGGGCAAAGATATTTCCACAATAACGGAGAGTACTTCAATTACATTACTTGAAGCATTGAATGTACCTTTTGAGGTCCATCAAAGGCCAGTGAGCCCTTGTGTTCGACCCATCCATTGCCATCCTTAGCTTGATGATACTGACAGCAATCCTGAGAGCAAATCAAGTAATATTAGTCAGCTGAGGGGGGTTTCAAGGAAACACTACCTTACACCATCTTGCTTTGGCCTTTGATCTGTTGGTGCAGACCCAAACATGCGAATGGCCACACTTGGTGCATTGTATGCGCCTTGACTCTTCTGTGAAGAACTCTCGGTTATCCTGCTATCATGTGATGAAAATCATCAAAAACACATTTACGAACAGAAGTAGACAAGTCTAAGCAAGCATAGGAAACGGTCTAATGGTTCTATGTTGGATGAGGGGCGGGATCTACAGGCACCCGATAGCTAAACGGAGTCATCGTCGCTGGAGGACCGAGGCTTGTTGGGCTTGCGATAGCTCTGCTCAACGGTCTTGGCCATGAGCAAGACGGCGTCGGCGAGCCTCTTGATGTTGGGAACGCTGGAGAATCGATGGACAATGTCTGGGAATCAACCTCTGGAGCGCAGAGAGATCTGAAGCAACGGAGAGAGATCGCAATCCCCGCCGCCCCTGCACGGAGAGAGAGGGAGATCATCAGCGGCGTCGTCATTGATGGTGCTAGGGTTCGGAGCGAGATCATCAGGTATGCCGTTGAGGGTGAGGGAGGCGGTGACGGAGGAGATGGAGAGGATCGGATCGATGAGGGTTACCATGAGAAGTTCTTCGCCTCTGAGATCTGAATCAACCTCTGCCGCTCCCTCGCCCTACCTCCACCTTCAATCCCCGCCGCCGGCACAGAGAGAGAGAGAGAGAGGGAGACCATCAACGAGCCATTGATGGAGGAGCGAGGAGGAGGATTCTGGGTTAAGAAGGAAGGGCAATATCGTCAATTAACCATCCGAAATTAGAAAAGTGGACATTCCACTAATTTTTATAAAAGCTAGGACAAACCTCAAATTAGGGCGAAAATTTGTGCCTTTGGCACAAATTTTCTCTATATTCTATAGGCAGGTTGGATATAATGACACAAAATAGTCTAAACTTCTGGTCATTTTTTGACAAATAGCCCTAGCTAGTCAGAAGGTTACAATATAAAAGAGCCATGCATCCATTATCAATCGAACAAATATAAATATATGATGGTAATATGTTAGTAATGAGTATTAAATTATAAAAAAAAATAATAGAAAAGTTAATATATTATATAGTTTTTATTGGTGATTTGTGAAAAATTATCAATTCATTTGTCTGAAATCATAAATGTTAAGTATGAGAATTACTAAGGGCATCACTCGGGCTTAGGGTGTGCGGGAGGCACGACCCGTGTGATCGGTTCTAAGTAATTATAAGATTTTAAGGGAAAAGGAAATCATAAGGAAAGACCCATACAATAGTCTCAACATCAACAAAGTCGGTCTCGAGCTTGTTCAGATGCTTTCCATAAAAGTGAGGAATAGGGATATGCTCGGCATTCGATCTAATATGGTTATGATCGAGTTTTGATCACTTATAGTGAGTTAAATCACCGTCTCATGATTTGTAAAGGAAGATATTAAGCTTTAAAGCTTTTGTGCAAAATTTGAGAGTTAGCCGAGCTTCGGAACTCCAAAAATGACCTAACTCTAATTTTGAGCTTGGTTAGGTTTTAGCTTCATTGAAGTTTTAGCTTAGTCATTTTAGCTGTATGGTAGCTGCACTCAACTTTGTATAAAAGTCAAGCACATTTTATATTTTATGGGTGACCTAACTCCGACATGCTAGCTCTGTCATTCTAGCTTGTCCTTAATTGGGACAGTTCTTATTGAGCTTTTATTGGGCCTTTATTGGGAAAGCGGTTGGATTTAATTATTGGGGGTAACCACCCAACCACCATAACTACCCTAACCATCAATAACGTACTACCAATAGCTACACATAACCACCCAAAAACTACCACCCCATTTTGCCTATTAAAGGTCTTTGCCGTCCAATTGGAAAGGCATAAGTTTTTTCGATATTTCTCTTAATCGGAAAAACAAACACTTAAAACACAAACAATATATGTATATATGCAATAATAAAATGGGATGCCACCCTTTTATTGCATAGGAAACGTTATCCCACAACGATAATATAGTGCAACCCTTTAGCATAAATGGGGGCAATAAACGTTGAAGGAAAACTCGATTTATTTGAGTGACTCATTTTCCATTATCTAAGACATTTTATATATCTTTTCTAAGGGGCTTAAACACTTAGTTTTGACGCCTAAAAGAATTCGGTGAAGACTGCCTTTTTGGCCTACTCCCTCGGGATTACCTTTCGAGGTCTACCCATGAGATTACCATTTTTGGGTCTACTTAAATCGTCTTGATTATCCGTAATGATCTACAAGAAACGAATTTACCTTCAACCCATTAAAGCAACATTACCTAAAACTAACAATTTTTGGCTCATTAAAATACGTTTTGAAAAGTAAAACAACATGTATTTTGGATCGGGAGTATTATAATTTAAAGCTCCATTTATGAAGAGTATTTAATAAAACAAACAATTATTATTTTCAACTAGGCAGCTTGCCCGTGCGATGCCCGGGACATAGGTGAATCAAAGTGGATGAAAGTGAATCAAATGGTTGTAAATTTCATGTGATAAAAGTGAGGTATGAGATTTATCAATGTAAATTAAGCAATAAAACTCAATGGCAAAACCATATAATAAACTTCAAATATAGATAATATAATTATATATATTTTACGTAAGAAGTAAATATCATGTTGGTCTCGAAAAAATATCAAGTAAATAAAAAAATCCCCATAACATCATAATGTATTTGTTGACTATAAGTTGTAAGAGGACATTCTATGATGCGTAAATACTTAATGGGGTATAATAAAAATAAATGAAACATTTGAAACAAAATAATTACAAAAATTGATATTGAATATATTTTATTAAATAACTATGAACTAAATAAAAAAAGTAATAGAAAAGCTTCGCTGAATATATGTGGACTCTTATAAAAAAGATATACTTCCTTTGTCCCGGATTAAAAATCGTTTGATTTTTCAGCATGTTTTCTCTATAAATATATAAAATATTATTTTTTAATTAATTTTTTTACATAATTTCATACTTATTTTTGGGTGCAATAAAAGTGAATCGGGACTAAATTTTGATATGATAGGAAATTTATCTAATCATGTATAATTATGATGTTTAAAAAAAACTATTTTTAAATTTGTCTTTTTTCTTAACTATTTTTTTGTTTCAACTTTCACTAAAATATTAATTATATAGAAGTATAAAAGTAGAACATTTTCTAAGTCAATAGTAAAAACTAATGTTATTTAATTCTTAATCTGTTATGAAAAGATTTGATAGGGATTGTATTTTAAGGATTGGATAAATTTATATATATATATATATATATATATATATATATATATATATATATATATATATATATATATATATATATATATATATATATATATATATATATATATATTCTATATTTATGATCATTTACCCTTTACAAAATAGGAAAATAATGCTGTAATTCCCACAATTTAACCTATCTTGGATCCCTGCTGTCGAAGTCATGAATCGCTAGGTCGATGCCATGCTTGATTCCGATCAGGAGCACACCAAGGAAATTCTCCATCGGAGGCATATATCTGTAGACTGTAGTGTACGTGGTTGGAGATTTCGATGAAGGAGATGAGATTTGAATATTTGATGGCAGTGTGTAATAAACTAAGGGTATATTTACTTAATGGGTATTTATCTGTTTACTGTTGAGAGAATGAAAGATGTGAAGAGATCAAAAGGTTAAGAGTCCCATATCGATAGTTTGAACAAATAAGCCTTAGTATATAAGTTAGTGGGTTACTCCTCCTATTGTCAATTGGTTTTAGGATGGAACCCCGCTCGGCTTATGTGCTAGGCTATTAGCGCAAGGGCGCACGTGTGCACACGACCCCCGATCCCGAGTCCCAACGGACTTTAGTATGGTATCACAGCGAAAAAGCCAAAACGGCCCGACTCTCGATCCTGGGCTAGCTAAAAAGAGAATGAGATACTAGACCCGTTGTCCAAGTGTGAACTAGAGGCGAAAAACGACCCTAATTGCACTTGTGGGGCGTGTTGAGAGAATGAAAGACGTGAAGAGACCAAAAGAGTCCCACATCGATAGTGTATATAAGTTAGTCGGCTTATGTGCTAGCTTAGTATATATAGTGGTTAAGCAAGAGAGATTTATTTTAAATTGAAATTTTGTGAAATTTTTTATTAAGTGTTCGGTATTTCAAGATTTATAGTCGGATTTCAAGGTGGAAATGACCAATTTGGGTTTCGAACAGAAAGAAAAAACAATACGGAGTATAAAAATTGCTTTAAATGGGCAGTATGTGTGAAGCAACTTCGAACCAAACACATATCCGTGCACTCTATTTAACAGCATTCCCAATCTCTAACCACATAGAAGTTATCATACACCCCTCAATAATAGCTATAAATTAGGTGGGGGAGTTTTACACCAAAAAACCAAAAATCGTAGCTTGTTGAACTTGCTAGAATTTAAAAGATGGCGAAACTAATTAAAATAACCCAACCTTTAAGAGGGTGTTAAAAATATATCTCCACCTTTCAAATGTAGGATAAATATCCCGACCTTTATAAGTGATGGTAATATAATATCCTAATGATTTCTCTCCAACAAAATTCTTATTTTTTGTATTGTATTACTCATGTATTTTCAATTCAAATAAAACATATAAAATTAAATTAAATGAGTTTAAAAGTTTATTTAGTAAACTTTTGTAGTTTTAGATTTAATTTGTACCTAACTTTTTATATCTTTTTTAAAATCAATAATATGTATAACAAGCCAAATAAATAAAAAATGTAAAGCAAAATAACATATTTTCAATTAGTACTAAATGATGAGCTAGTGATTTAACTTATCAAAACTGAAGAATATTTTTTCAATTATAAACTTTATGTTACTACAAAATTGAAATGAAAATTTAATTCTTTAGATTATTCAATGGTGTTCACATATATATATATATAAGAAGTAAATTATTATTATTAAAAAAATATAAAAGAATGTAAATTGTTTATTTTTTCTTAAATCCAAAATAAATGAAAATTAAAATAAACTTAAAAACCAATCTAATCTAATTTAATCTAATAAACTTGAATGATATTTTACACAATCAAGATATTGAAAATTATATTTTAAATTTAATTATATAATCTATAAATACGTATTAAATTGAATAATTTAAATTAAATACGTATTAAATTGAATGTTTAGGGGCGAAACTAATCATTTTTGTGGGGGAGAAAATTTTGGGATATTATATTACCATTACTTATAAAGGTCGGGATATTTATCTTACTTTTTAAAGGTGGGTACTTTTTAAAGGTGGGGATATATTTTTAACACCCTCTTAAAGGTTGAGTTATTTTAATTAGTTTTGCCTTAAAGGATTAGTGAAGCAGATGAATATCCGATTGGACAGCTGCGGTCAAGAGATGAATTCGAACATGATGATTACATGAATCACAGTAGGAATCTGGAACACTAGGTCGTAGTCGCAGTCGCAACCGCTGATTGCAGGTTGATGGCAAAGGCTGCTGAGAACTAAAATGTTGCCCGTTGACAGAAGAAAAGGCGAGTGTTAGCAGCCATGGGTAGCTACAAAAACAACAGGACTCTGAATGTTTTGGAGCGCGGATCTTGTTCACTGCTAGTCAGGGTAATCTGCAAATATAACCCATCAACGGATGCGAAGAGACCCACAATCAGATCAAAATGGCAGTACTTGTTAGTAGAATTAGGCATCGAAAGGGCGATAAAGATTGAGTTTACATACCCGATTTCTATCGGTTGTTCCCAAATCTTGAAGTCAATAGGGGAGTATGCCTTCCAAGCATGAGTATGAAAAGTATAATGGAACGACATTTGTTGTCCAATGTCTCCATGCTCCTAGTGTATCTCTCGTTCTTCCTCCCTGGCAAGAAATCAGAAATGGAAACAACTGAACAAAAAGGCGAGATCTTTTGGATGCTACCATTGAGAATCGAAACATGGAGGAAAAAGGAGTTGGGAACTAACCATATGTACTCGGCGATGGGTTTCTCGGTGACGTCTAAGGGGTTGAGGTTCAAGAGATCGGCTCGACGATGGGCTCCTCGGTGAAGTTTGAAAGGATGAGGTTCAAGACATCGGCCTGTCAACAATTTAATTAGGCATTTCATCTAAGTACATAAACACAATTCAACAGGCACATGTAGGTTGATTTCTAACATATCTCACAATTAACAAAGAAATCAAAGCACAAACATGGATCCAGATCCGAAATTCTCAACAAAATGAACCAAATTCACCAAAAAAAAAAAAAAACACGAATCACTTCAAATGAATGTGTAAATAAAGCAAAATTCTCAAAATGGTGATCAATCTAAAGATATCAAAATTACCCGTAGATCAATGCTTTCACAATGCGAGAGACGGAGCAGATCTGATGAGAGAGAAAGGAGAGACAATGCGGAAAATGGAATTGGAATGCCGAGATCAAGTTAACCGAAATTGGGAAATATTTTATATGTGGGATTTGGGATCTTGCAATTAAATCAATCAGAGGTGGAAAGCCATTTGCTATTGAAACGCCTAATTATTGGATGAAATGCATAATTAAATTGTAGGTGAAACGACATTAACCCACCTTTACAATCATCTAAAAATACATAAATCCAAAATAATCAAAATATATTCAAATATGCATATATTGCTGTAAATTCACTCCTTTCAGGATATAGCCAATCAATGGCTAGAAGCATTATCGTGTCAAATATCAGGTCAAAATATAAGTTTAACGATGATAACCATGATCTAAGATGAATATTACTATACTGGGTTAAAATCCTTAATATTCCTTCTTATAGAGAGAGATGTAGGTTTTGTGAAAGAAAATAGATGGTTAAAATCTAGGAAATGAATAAATTATTACACTGCCTCAACCAAAAAGAATAAAATTACTGCACTACATTACAAATAGCACAATGAACTGCACTGCATTAGGAATTCAAATGTAGGAATATGTCTTGTTTACCTAAAAATGGAAACTCTTTGAGTCCCTTGCTAACACACCAGACTTCAGCCCAAATCCTCCACCTCAAACTCTGTGATTTTCCTTTACAGGCTAAACACTGACAGCATAGACAGCCAAAACAAAATCGTAAGCAATCCACACACACTGAAACCCAAGAAATGACTTATCGCCCCTATTGGCAAACATGTCATTCTCGAGTTGGAACATGAAACATCTAAGCTTATTTTTAAATTAGTAAGAAAAGCACAAGTAATATAAAACCTGAAATGAAAAGAACCCAATACAAACACACAAAAAGGGGCAAAATTGATAGATTTTATATCACTAAACCAAGCAAGATATCCAAGAAAGAGTGTGACAGAGAGGGAAAGTGGCAATCAAAAAGGGGCAAAATTGATAGATTTTATATCACTAAACCAAGCAAGATACCCAAGAAAGAGTGTGACAGAGAGAGAAACTGGCAATCAACCACCAGACGCCTCTGAACCAACTTGAGAGCTTGGATGTGTTTTTGGATTTGTCTCAGGAAATAGGGTACATCATTGTTAGTTGACGCCATCGCCCTTTTTACTCTACTCTACCAATGTCTTGAGGCCATCCATGACTGCTCTAATTGTTACTCTACAAACTCAAAAACATACACAATCTAAAATATGGAATTAAGAACAATGATCAATTTGTTTGCAAATGCTCAACAAAATGCATAAATGCATAAATGAAATCCTAGTTCCCAACATACTATATGGGCTAATATATCTCCAAGCCTAAAAAATATATTCACTATCTATTTTGGATTCAATTTCAATCAATTTTACTTTGCTACAATAAGTGACATCATTGACTAAGGCCATACAATATTAAAAAAAATATTCATTGTCTATTCAATATAAAAAAAATGGATATGTTTTAGCAAGAGCAAGCAAACAACAGCAATAAATTGAACAACAGTAGCAGCAATCCAACATGAACATATATGTCGATTTTCAACAATTACCCTAATCAAACAGAAATCAAACAACCCTAACAAACAGCAATTGTACGTCCCTAATCGATCATTAATAAAACAACTCCAATCAAACAGTAAGAAATAGCAGGAGCAAACAAACAACTCTAATCCAACCAAAAAGCGGTAGCGTGGACATCAATAGGCAACACTTCCGTCATGGCAACAGATTCGGGTAGGCGTGGCCACGGGTCGGGTATGCAACAGAAATTGAGAATGAAAAGACAGAATAAAATCCTTCTCACAACATTAATTAGGCCTGTAATGGCAGTATCTTTGTTACTGCATAAAAATCATCCTAATCATCGCATAAACCAAAGAAAAGCAAATCTAGGTCAAACACCATCATCTATGGATCTAATAACCCACGAATAATTTCGATAGAAGAACTGCGAAATTGAGAGACCTGAAGGTGAGAAGCGCGAGTGAAACAGGGAGGATCAGGAACATTGCGAATCTCCGGGTGCCACTACATGCGGAGAAATTTCTCGAGTGCTGCCATTTGAGCATCCGTGACCGAGAAGCTTTTCTGAGTAATCTGACTGTTATTGTTGATGAAACACCAAATAATAAATTATATTTATAATGATATGCATAATCGGGTTCCCGCTATATAAATAAACCCGTTTTTAGGTTGATTATAAACCCGACCAAGATGTGGGAGAATCCACTAGAAACTCCTACCGACACGTGGCGATCATACCTCCCACACACATGTCGTGGCATGTGGCAATCATGCCTCCATAACATGTGTCATTAAGCCCGCGACACTTGGCAATATGTAAATGTTCATGTGCAAATACTTGCACTATAAATAGGAGGGCAAGGCCTCATTAGCAAGGGTCGGAAATTGGGATCTCCAACGGCTTAGGCCGGATTCCCTAGCTTTGAGCCCCCATTCAAGCGGGATTTGTCTCGGCTGGTAAAAAACCGACGTTGATGAAACTTCCCAATAGGGGAGGCCCTAAAGGGCTCCGTACTTCTCGCGGCGCAGGTTGGGCCATGCCGAATTTCTCGGTGCGGGTCAGGTAAGCCCGTCGAGAGCGCCCTGGGTCCCACGGGGTCCACCCTCGGGTCCCACCAAAAGTGGAAACCTGAAAATCGAGTTTCGTCATTGGCACCGTCCGTGGGGAATCTCTCACACTAAGAGGTAATCTAATATCGATGCGAAATACCTACATATTTGGCTTCGATCGGATTTAGTTTTCTAAAATTAGTCAATTCATGAATCTCGTTTCAATAAATAAATTTCGAATGCATGCATGTGACTATGTAGACTTATTAGCTTATATTCCCTCAAGTTCATACTCCATCCAGGTCCATTTAACCACCGTTATCTTTTAGTACACCTGGTGGGAGTTCATATATAATATCTATAAGTATGATCGAGTTGCATGGGAGGAATATAAAGATTAATTTATATACCCCTACCAGAGTAATCATCAGGAAGTAGATAGACATCGTTGTTTTTAACATGACAATTCTGAACTGATAAAAGGTTTGAGTATGTGTTGAGGGAGGGCCCGTAAATCCAAAGGCTTGAAGTGCGACTTAGCTTTTACCGAAATGGTTAGGAGGCGGGGCCACCCTTCAATCACGATAACCCCAAGGGGATTCCTGCCGCAGTTGAAAAAAATGAGAGGCTTTGGGTCGCGTTGAAGGCGCCACGAACCTCAGGTGTTCACTTGTAGACCTCGTAGGTGTGAGCAGCCGCGAACCGGAAGAAGAGACCCGAAAAAGCAAGTCCAAGTACCCGAAGAAGCAGCTCCTTCACAAAATGACATTTGCAAGTGGCCTGAGGTGCCTTTTCACCTTCTTGAAAATCGTTGATCAATCGTTTTTGACATTTTCAGGTGGTCGCGGTTGACCGAGTTCGAGACCATTCGCGGGCATCGGACCTAAACGACTACCATCGGGCCTGAGATCGTCACTTTGAAGGATACACAATAATCATTCATCCTTTCTCCGCGAGCGTATCAGGTCGCTGCTCTTTTTTACCAGCCAAGTTTGTCGCGGAGAAGGGATGCCCCTTTGACAAAACCGATTGGATTTGTTCCGCACGCGACTAATTTTCTTTACCATCTTTCGCGGAGCTGTTGGTAGGCCGGGGGGCCTTCGGAGATCATCATCCTCGACTAAGTCCGCGGTCCAATTTATTGAGAAGTAAGGGAGGAGGCTAACAATGTTTTCATGGGTTACTTGAAAATTTTGTGCCAGATGACGTACAATTGGAAGAGGGCGTTTGATTGAAAATGATTCAAGTATATGCAATTGTGACATTGAGTCACTAAGTAATCTCGGTCAAAGCCCGTAAAACTCAAAGGGTTCGAGATAATGGTGCTACCGCTTGAGCCTCTCTGAGCAACATCTCATAAGTCCTAGGACGCTTGAGCTGACTCCGCGTCGGGCATCCGGTCGTAGAGCTTGCCTCCCGGATCGGAGTTTTTATTACCGGTCGTAGAGCTTGCCTCTCGGATCGAAGATTTTTATTAAGACCCAGGACGCTGGAGCTGGCTCCGCGTCGGGCATCCGGAGAGCTTAGCTCCCGGATCGAGCACTTGATAAGTCCCAGGTCGCGTGAGCTTGCCTCCGCGTCGGGCCTCCGATCGAAGCTACATTCTCGGAGATGTGATTTTATATAAGTCTCTAGGACGCTGGAGCTTGGCTCCGCGTCGGGCCTCCGATCGAAGCTACATTCTCGGAGATGAGATTTTTTATAAGTCCCTAGGACACTGGAGCTTGGCTCCGCGTCGGGCCTCTGATCGAAGCTACATTCTCGGAGATGAGATTTTTTATAAGTCCCTAGGATGCTAGAGCTTGGCTCCGCGTCGGGCCTCTAATCGAAGCTACATTCTCAGAGATGAGATTTTTTATAAGTCCCTAGGACGCTGGAGCTTGGCTCCGCGTCGGGCCTCCGATCGAAGCTACATTCTCGGAGATGAGATTTTTTATAAGTCCCTAGGACGCTGGAGCTTGGCTCCGTGTCGGGCCTCCGATCGAAGCTACATTCTAGGAGATGAGATTTTTTATAAGTCCCTAGGATGCTGGAGCTTGGCTCCGCGTCGGGCCTTCGATCGAAGCTACATTCTCGGAGATGAGATTTTTTATAAGTCCCTAGGATGCTGGAGCTTGGCTCCGCGTCGGGCCTCCGATCGAAGCTACATTCTCGGAGATAAGATTTTTTATAAGCCCCTAGGACGCCGGAGCTTGGCTCCGCGTTGGGCCTCCGATCGAAGCTACATTCTCGGAGATGAGATTTTTTATAAGTCCCTAGGACGCTGGAGCATGGCTCCGCGTCGGGCCTCCGATCGAAGCTACATTCTCGAAGATGAGATTTTTTATAAGTCCCTAGGACGCTGGAGCTTGGCTCCGCGTCGGGCCTCCGATCGAAGCTACATTCTCGGAGATGAGATTTTTTATATGACTAAGCCAATATTAGAAACATCTGTAAGAATATAAAAATAATAAAGTGAAGAGCACCAACCGATTGACAAAAAATAAGAAAATCATATTACCATAAATATCGTCCGCGGACAAATGTCCAAAAAACTAACTCAACCACGGTCATCCGCGGATGAAAAAGAGTAAACACGTGGCAGCCATGCCCACACCCAACGAGTAGAACACGTGTTGAATGACGAACACCACCTGGCACAACACTCAAGGCTGTCCAAGATCTATAAAAGGGAGAAACTTCATGAGAGGAGGGGACTTTTCGGAGAAAGGGGAAAAAGGCAGACTCTGGCCTAGTGAACTCAAGAAGAAAAAAGAACAAGAAGAAGAATTCGTACGCGTGGAAAGGAACCTATTTCACAACAAAATCAGTATCGTTCACTGGACCAACTCCGCGAATACAGACCCTGTTTGTCTTTAGTATAAATTTCTATTAAGGAAAAAGACTGTTGTTATTAACTCTCAAGAAACTCAACTGCGACAGGTAAGTGAACCAATTTTCCGAATTGTCTAGAAAAAACTCGATAAGGGAATCACCTTTTAGAAAAAACTCTAAGGTTTCTTCCCGCGGCATAGGTTGGGCCGCGTTGATCATTTCGATGCGGGTCAGGTAAGTCCGTTGGGGAGATTGATCACTTCACCAGGTAGATTCCGGGGCCCCACTAAAAATGGTGGCCTCAAGGGATCGAGGCTTTTTCACTGGCGCCATCTGTGGGAACCCCCTCACACTAAGGGGTTTCCTTTTTGATAGAAGCACACAAAGACCCTCAAACCTTTAAAAAATTAGGGTCCGCGTCTAAACTTAGAAATACAAATTTTTAGATATGTGAAATTAAAATTTTGATCGTGACAGGTTCACGACATTAAGAAGATGAGTGACAGTCAGAACCATCCAACACAGGACATGAGTCAAGGAATCCACCAGGATCAGGAGGCCTCCAGCATGTATGTCCCGTTGACACCACCACCAAATCCAGATGGTGAGATGAGAGATCAGCACCTCGGAACCCCTCCACATCATTATGGCGATCAGTATGGACAGGATGGAGGATTCATCCCGCAGAACTTCTGGTATTTTGAAGCACGTCAAGAGCAGCCTAACCCATTTCAGCAAGAGCAGTCTCAGTACTTTTGTTATGATCAGTGGGAACAGTATCCGCGTCAACAAGGGAATTATCGACAGGAAGAGCGGTATGGAAATTTTAATAGGCGTAACACTGCATACGATAATCCCAGCAACTGGAACTATGGCTTTCAGAATCAGGAAATACCGGGCCAGGCATGGCAGAATGATCACTGGCACCAAGAGAATAAACATCGACGCGGGGAAAGGTCAGCAGATGTTTCCCTTTCAACAAAATCCGACTCAGCGGAAAGAAGAAACGAAACTGCACCAGTGGGTTTTCCATCAGTGTTTACCCAAGAAATTTGTTCCGCTTCTGTACCAAAGCGGTGGAGACATGTGAACCTCATGAAATATGATGGAACAACTGATCCTGAAGATCATCTTTGCCATTTTGCAACTGCTATGGGGATAAACGAGTACAATGATGCCATGTTGTGTAGAACATTCCCTTCGACCTTAACGAAGATCGCACTCACCTGGTTCACAAACCTTCCAAAAGGGTCCGTGGCCAATTTTACCCAGATGTCCCATATCTTCACGTCCCATTTCGGAAGTGCGCGATCGAGAAAGAAGACCATGCTCGACCTGAATTCCATTACGCAAGGAGCTGGGGAATCTTTGGGACACTTTTTCACTCGATTTACAAGCATGGTAGTTCAGATCCCCAACTTTAATCATGAATCGGCAATTATCATACTTATGGGCAATTTAGCAGAAGGAGATTTCAAGACGTATCTGTTTCATCCCCGCCACGATGAAGTGCATATGAACTTAGAAAGAGGACAAGGATCTCGCCACAGGGAAGATCATCCGCGTTCCTATCATCCAAGAGAGAACCGATATGGAAATCATGATATGAGGTCTCCACCTAGAAGGGAGAATCGGCCTGACCATAGGCCGCGTTGGGAGGACAGAAACCCTAGGTTTGACGAATCTCATAATCCACAAGAACGATTTTTCAGGCAACCGGATCAGCGAAGAGATCTCCCTTTTCACAACCGGGGAAGAGGGAGAGGAAGAAGGGGATGCGGAGGTAGATACAACTATACGCCTGCAGTCCAGAGATCTGTCAACCAGAGAGAAGCTAAAAAAACAGAGGCAGGCCAAATACCGGAACCTGAGGGCTTCATCACCACCCTCGCAGGAGGCTTTTCCATGGCTGGGTCCAGTAGACAGGAAAAAAGAAATTACGAGAGGGAAGGGAGACAGCCACCGTCCGCGTCAAGCAGAAGAATTTCTCTGGCACAACATGAAAATATTTCCTTTACCCCAAAGGACGCTGAGGAAGTAAGAATGCCGCACTCAGACCCCCTGGTCATTCACGCGCAGATAGTCGCCAAGACAGTAAAAAGAGTATTTATTGATACTGGGTCATCTGTTGACATCCTGTCATGGGAGGCATTTTCTCAAATGGGAATTTCTGCAGCATCATTGAAACCATATTCCGGAACGCTAATTACGTTCTCAGAGGGAGAGGTACAAGTAGCAGGCACAATCGAGCTTACAGTTGTTTTAGGGACGTCCCCAAACAGGCGCGTGGAAAACATTGTGTTCACAGTGATGTGTATTAGCGAAAATTGTGAATCCGTGGTCGGGGACAATGACTCAGCGGAACTTTCAGAAGCCAAACTAGAGGTTAGACAGTCAGAAGTAAAAATACCTACCGCGGATGAAAGAATTACGTATACACCCTTCCCAAACCCAGAGGAGAAGGTCTACTTGGGACAGGCACTGGAGACAGTAGAAAGAGTTCGAGTCTTAGAAATCATAACGAAGTCGAGAGACATTTTTGCATGGAATCCTCGAGATCTACTGGGTGTCCCACCCGCGATAGCTTTGCATACCTTAAGAATTCGTCCAGGAACGAAACCCATAGTACAGAAGAAGAGAAAAATGGCTCCAGAGAAAGCTGCCGCGACAAAAGAGGAAACTGATAAACTTTTAGAAGCAGGCTTCATAGAAGAAGTGGAAGACTCAAAATGGCTCTCAAACGTGGTACTAGTAAAGAAATCTAATGGGAAGTGGAGGATGTGCATAGATTTCACTGATCTTAACAAATCCTACCCAAAGGATAGTTATCCATTACCGTCTATTGATGAACTCGTTGATGGAACCGTGGGTAACAAAGTCCTTAGTTTTCTTAATGCTTACTCAGGATACAATCAAATAAACCTGAACCCTTCAGACAAGAAAGCCACAACTTTCATTACCAAACAAGGGACATTCTGTTACCGCGTCATGCCTTTCGGACTCAGGAATGCTGGGGCAACATTTCAGAGAGCAGTTGACCGAATCTTTCGTAATCAAATTGGCAGGAATGTATCGATTTATGTTGACGATATCGTAGTCAAAAGCGAGAGAGCAGAGGATCACGCGGCGGATTTACAGGAGACTTTTTATTCTCTTCGAAGGGGAGGTCTGAACTTGAACGCGGAAAAGTGTGTCTTTGGGGTTGATTCCGGAAAATTCCTTGGTTTTATGGTTATTCATAGAGGAATTGATGTGAATCCCGAAAAAGTCACAGCAATTCAGAATCTTCAACCACCGCGGACGATTAAAGAGTTACAGTCCTTAAATGGAGCAGTAAATTATTTAAGCCGTTTTTGCTCCTGCCTGGCGGACAGGTCACTACCTTTCTTTGCTCTGCTCAAGAAAAAAGGACCGATACGGTGGACTCCCGAGTTACAAGAAGCATTTGGAAGTTTGAAATTTTTTTTGTCATCACTTCCCACTCTTCATCAACCCGAGAAGCAAGAAGTCCTTCATCTGTATTTGTCAGTAAAAAGTGTCACCATCAGTGCAGTTTTGACGCGAGAGGAGAAATTCCCAGTTTATTACATCAGTCGTGTGCTGCAGGACGCTGAGACAAGATATGAACCAGTAGAAAAAATGGTTTTGAGCTTAATATTCGCGGCAAGGAGGTTGAGGCCATATTTTCAGGACCATCCTATTCGGGTTATGACGGACTTACCGATGCGTCAAATCCTACACTCACCATGTTTGTCAGGAAGAATGATGAAGTGGGCGGTCGAACTCACAGAATTTGAAATAGAATATACCCCGCGGAAAGCAGCTCTCGCTCAGGTTTTAGCCGATTTTATTGGCGAAACAAGTTTCGAGTTGAATGCCCAAACAGAAAGAAGTGAGTGGACACTCAGGGTAGATGGTGCGGCCAACAACGATGGGTGTGGAGCAGGGGTCACACTAACAGCACCTGATGAACGGCAGTACAATTACGCTTATAAATTGGACTTCCAGGCTACAAATAACGAGGCTGAGTACGAAGCCCTTCTCGCTGGATTAGAGATAGCTTTGGTTAAAGGTGCTAGGCAGGTATCAGTTTATACTGATTCAGAAGTGGTAACGCGGCAAATAACAGAGGAATATGAAGCAAGAACTGGATTAATGCCTGATTATCAGAGAAAGGCACGGGCATTATCAAAGGCTTTCTTAAGTTTTTGCTTAACGGCTGTTCCCAGAGATGACAATCAGCAGGCAGACGCGTTAGCTCGATTGGGAGCTGTTATGCCTGAGGAAGTAGGAAGAGAAGTCATCCTCGAAAGGATGAACAATCGAAGGCTTATTCAAGAAGTCTACCAAGTACAGGAAATTGAGATAGAAGATTGGAGGGCACTGATCGCGGACTATCTGGGCAAGGTTGTTCTACCTAAAGAAAGAAATGCTGCCAAGAAGATAATTGCCAAATCCTCTCGATTCACCATCAGGGAAGGAAAGGTATACAAGAGAGGATATTGCCTCCCAGATTTGTTGTGCATATCATCAAAAGAAGGAAGTCTCATAGTAGAAGAATTGCATGATGGAGTTTGTGCGCATCACCAAGGATGGAGGGCTGTCGTGGCCAAAGCAACCAGGCTAGGATATTATTGGCCAACTATGAAGCGTGATGTTCAAAATTATATCCAAAAATGCGACGCGTGTAAAAGGTTTGGAAACTTAAATCACCGCCCTTCCGAGGTACTGAAGAGTATAACCGGTGCCTGCCCTTTTTCTGTCTGGGGAATGGACATTCTAGGACCGTTTTCCACTGCTCCCGGTCAGTTAAGATATGTCTTGGTCTTGGTTGATTATTTCACAAAATGGGTGGAGGCCGAAGCAATGGGATTAATCACCGCGGAGAAGGTGAGGAGATTCCTATGGAAGAATATGATCTGCCGTTTCAGAGTACCCGACTCAATAATTACGGATCATGGACCTCAGTTTGATTGTGAAACAATTAGAGATTTCTGCGTCGGTCTAGGCATCAACCTCAAAATCTCGTCCGTGGCTCACCCGCAGACAAACGGGCAGGCGGAAACAACCAATCGACAATTGTTGTATGGGATACAGAAGAAACTTGGCAACACAGCAAAAGGAAGGTGGGCAGAACTTTTACCTCTAGTACTCTGGTCCTACCGCACGTCAGCAAAGACTCCGACTGGAGAAACCCCGTTTTCTTTAGTCTTTGGTATGGACGCGGTTATCCCATCGAGAGATTGATTCCTTCGGCACGAATAATGGCATACGACCAAGACACCAATGATGAAGCGTTGGAATTCGAGCTCCATCTCATTGAAGAACGCAGGATGACGGCAGCTTTGAAAGAGCAAGAATACAAGAGGAGGCTCTCCAAGTATCGGGATAGACGAGTTTTCCCGCGACATCTCAAGGAGGGGGATTTGGTGCTACGCCAAACTACTTCTGGAAGGAAACTAGACCCCAACTGGGAAGGACCTTATGTGATCATCAAAGAAGTTCAAGAAGGCGCATACAAACTCAGCACCCCTGAAGGTATCGTTCTAAATAAGACCTGGAATGCGGACAATCTAAAAAAGTACTATGTGTAATCACCAGGTAGCTATATGAATATAAAACTCAGTCGCCCCTGCAAAAATGATATAAAGCGGTTAGAGGGCGCTTTTTATCATGTCTTGCATCTAAGTAATTTTATAATAAGTCCTGAGACGCTGGAGCCTGGCTCCGCGTCAGGCCTCTGATCGAATCAGCATTCTCAGAGATGATATTTTATAATAAGTCCTGGGACGCTGGAGTCTGGCTCCGCGTCAGGCCTCTGATCGAATCAGCATTCTCAGAGATGATATTTTATAATAAGTCCTGGGACGCTGGAGCTTGGCTCCGCTTCAGGCCTCTGATCGAATCAGCATTCTCAGAGATGATATTTTATAATAAGTCCTGGGACACTGGAGCTTGGCTCCGCGTCAGGCCTCTGATCGAATCAACATTCTCAGAGATGATATTTTATAATAAGTCCTGGGACACTGGAGCTTGGCTCCGCGTCAGGCCTCTGATCGAATCAACATTCTCAGAGATGATATTTTATAATAAGTCCTGGGACGCTGGAGCTTGGCTCCGCGTCAGGCCTCTGATCGAATCAGCATTCTCAGAGATGATATTTTATAATAAGTCCTGGGACGCTGGAGCTTGGCTCCGCGTCAGGCCTCTGATCGAATCAGCATTCTCAGAGATGATATTTTATAATAAGTCCTGGGACGCTGGAGCATGGCTCCGCGTCAGGCCTCTGATCGAATCAGCATTCTCAGAGATGATATTTTATAATAAGTCCTGGGACGCTGGAGCTTGGCTCCGCGTCAGGCCTCTGATCGAATCATCATTCTCAGAGATGATATTTTATAATAAGTCCTGGGACGCTGGAGCTTAGCTTCGCGTCAGGCCTCTGATCGAATCAGCATTATCAGAGAGGATATTTTATAATAGGTCCTGGGACGCCGGAGCTTGGCTCCGCGTCAGGCCACTGATCGAATCCCCATTCTTAGAAAGGATATTTTATAAAAAATCCTGAGACACAGGAGCTTGGCTCCGCGTTAGATCTCAAATAGTATCTAAACACTCTAAAGATCCAAGCCACACGACGGATCTCTGTTGCAGGCAATTTAGAAAAAAGGAAAATGTGGTTTTCATGAACCCGCCTGAGACTCCCAAAGTTTTCTAGTTTTCGAAAGAAATAGTGGCTATAAATCCATCAATTAAAATAAAAACAACAAAGGATAAAACATGACACCACGTCCGAAAGGGTCGACAATTTAAGATAAAAGAAAACAGGTAGCCATCAGCTTATGTCCGCGGAGCCCGAGTAGGGATAAGGCGAGTTCTGCCCTGACTTAAGCGAAATCCATTTGAAGGAGGACCTTCTGACTCCGGATGGGCCCACTCCGCATCTACCTCATCCCCCACAGCATCTAAGATCTGGACATCAAAGCGATTTCCCCCTTTATGAATAAAGGTTAAAGAGGAACCAATATGGACACTGTGTGACTCGGCAAAATCATTCCAGCCCTCCCTTAAAAACGGAACCCTATAGTCTCCGCGAATAACCTCCACCGGGAAGTCCCGAAGAATCCTGGTTGACAAAAGAATGCTCCTGGGAAGATCTGGCCCAAGTCTATCTTCAAAACATAGTGGCAAAGACTAACAAGAAATAGAGTTTAAAGGATGTTAAAGGATAAACTAATCCAATAAAGGAAAAATTCAGCAAATAAAGAAACTAACCAAGCGGAGAAGTTGCTCAGGAAAACTAATCCTCTCAAAAAAGGACCAAGGTAAACCAACAGAAGAAGGCATTACGAAAGCATACAACAAGTCCAGTAACCCTTTCCCCCATACTCTCTTTTATAGAGCACGTAAAAAATACTGGACATGTGTCGAAAACAGAGATATGGGGTGAATTAATTCGAATGGTCAAATCTTTGAGACAAAAAACCACAGACGCCATGCATGAGATAAACAGTAAACACTATTACTGAACTTCTCGGAAATCCCGTGAGAAGAATATCATAACAAATGAACCTCAAAAGACTAAAACGATCACACCGTTAGCATACATAACCGAAGAGATCTCCAAAAACCATTATCAAAAGCCTGACAAACAACAAAGTTGCGACTGAAATAACAAAGAGATTTAAAGTCTTATTCCATTGTGAATATACGGTTTAAAACCCATTTGAAGTTGCGACGCGGAAGATAGGATCATCATGGTTTCCTCCGCGTGGATTCACCACCCGAACCTCAAAACGAGCCTCACCCATATAAGTAAAAATCATGGAGACCCCCCTTTCAAATCCATGCAATTCTACGAAATCCTTCCATCCACGGTCAAGGTAGAGAAAACCACCGTTATGCCGCTCTATACGGACCAGGAAATTGCGCAGCAGATGAGAAGAAAGTGAAACCTGGCTAGGAACAGCATCCGCATACTCCTCTTCAAACCTAAGCGGAAGCAACTAAAAAATAGAAGGAAAATGTAAGCCAAGAGAAAATTCTCTAAAAGAAGTTAAAATTTAGTATAATTAGCTCACCAACTGCTGGAACTGTTCGGGATAATTGATCGCTTGGAAAAAAGCCCATCGTGGTTCTGACCCAAGAATCCCGTCCGCCCTAAATGATAGAGGAGGGATTATCGTGGATCCCCGCATCTCGATGAAATTAGAGGAAGGCATAAAAGACCCATTTGCTTTATTGACGATCACGGGAGAACAGTTGAACAGGAAAAAGGAAGAATTGCATGCACGACATGCAATGGGTGGCACAGCCACCAAGGGCACGCGTCTCCTTTTCTCTAAAATCAAAGATTAACCAGAGAAGAATCTTTTCTCGAAACCAGTAAAAGTAAATTACAATGGGGGAAGTTAAAGTTACTTTTTGATAAAAAGCAACAAAACCAACAACAGGAGAGCCTCGCACAACGAGTATAAAGCACGCTTGAGTATCCACAAGGGATGAACAATCTTAAAACAAGATGGATCCAAATCCACAGCCTAGGGCTTTTTATAGAGTCATTATGAGGGAGGAACAACTTCAAACCCTTCGCCTCCCCCTCATGTATGTTCTAATCGACGAAGACGCTCACACTCAAGCTAGGCTCTGGTCCCGCTCCAACCAAGAACACGAGGTGAAGGTAGATAGGGATGAAGATGGCCTGTTCTGGTTGACTCAAGGATGGCGCGACTTTACACAAGCAAATCGAGTCAATGTAGGGTCAACTTTGATTTTTACCTACATGGGCGATTCCATCTTTGAGGTCGACGTCGTCAGCCCAGACAGCGAAGAAAATGGAGAGGTAGGCCATCCTTGAACTCCCACTAGGTTCTTCGCGTCAATGGTGTAATAGGCTGAGAGGGATCCAACCCCTTAGAAAAGTTTCTGTATGCCGTTTCGCATTATTAATAATAAAGGACCCCTCCTTCTTTTTCGTTTCTAAAAAACACATGGGTACAATAAGGAGAATCACGAATTCCCTTCTTTCTTTATTTTACGAAGGCTTATATCAAAAGATCGGTTTAAAAACTCCTAAAAACATGACGCGGAAATAACTTAATTAGAACTGTATGATGAAGAAATTGAGTCCAAGGTAGCCCCGTGACCATCCTCGATTTCACGACGCGGACAAACTTGGAAGGAAACGTTGCCCTTATGAAAAAACATCATGGCACTTCCTATTCCCAGGTGGTGAAGTAGAAGGAACTCATCCCAACCATTATCAATTTGAAAAAGACCATTCTCACTCCAAGATACAGCCACTGGAAAGTCGTGGACAAGATACGTTGAAAGAAAAGCCCACCGAGGAGAAAGAGGCCCATACTCAGCCTCAAACTGGGGAGGCATGACCTACATATTAATAAAATCAAGACCTAATTTAGGAAGCTCAAACTCCGATTGAAATAAAATTAAAAGAAACTCAATAGCCGAGAAAGCTGTTCCACATTCTCAATCTTTTGGAAAAAAGCCCAAGGATTAAAGCTTCCTGGTGGCATGATACTTGCAATAGCACGATCGGTTAACGCAACATAGAAGGCAGCAAAAAAGATAGAGATTAAGGCTTTAAAAAGAAAAAATTCATCCTAAAGGGTAAAGACAAGTGGTGAGGGATTTCGAACACCAGGACTAACCCGTTCAACACTTGGAGAATTCGGAATATAAATATATAAATATTTACTACAAACAAAACATACAATCAATACCAATGTTTCGACCAAAGAGATCTTCAACCCATATTCAAAACAAAAGAAGTATCTCAATGATATACCAAAAAACAGGAAACCATATACAGGTTCCCAAAATCCATAAAAGTTTCATCCCCCATAAAAACCAAAGGTCAAAGTCTATTGAGGAGTGGTTGCCTTCTCAACTTCTTCCTCCGCGTCCTCATCGTCGTCATTTTCAGAATAAGAATCCTCCGCGTCCATCTCCTCTTTTGAAAGTCCCCAATCGGCACTCTCCAGGCTAGGCTCAAATTTTTCCAGAGGAACAATTGGGTTGTTTGACGAACGCGTAACACTTTGGTTGATCCCTGCAACCATTCCCTTCCGAAAATAGCTAAAACACCTATCCTTCAAAATACTAGAACCTTTTGAAGTCTGGAGGCAGGCTTTCGCCACGGAGGACAGGAAGGAGATACCAACCTCAGTTTTTATCCACTCAGAAGAAAGATAGTTCAAACCTTCAGGACTCTGAAGCCATTGGAGAGCCACGTCTTGATCTGAGCGCGCCTTAATGGTGTCAAGCTCCTGTTTGGTGATGGACAGTTCTTTGCGAAGGATGGAGAAATCCTCTTCCATTTTATCAATGATAGCCTGTTTAGTTTGGAGGAGCTTCCGCGAAGCCCCTTCAGTAGCCTCCAGCTCTTTGACACGAGAAACGGCAGAGCTCGAAGAAACTTTTAAATCATCATATTTTTTTCTGTAAAGCAGTCATGGCCTCTTTCTGAGTTTGCACCTCCTCATGAAGGTCAGCCGACCTTTTCTTAAACTTTTCCACTGAGACTGGATCTCCCACTGTATTCCCCAATATTCGAAGCTGATGGTTCAGTTTTTTGATTTCTTCGTCTTTCTTTCTAAGATCTTCCTCTGCACATACCATATGTCTCTCAACATCTGGTTGAATTACCCTCAACTATAAAAATCAAAGTAAGAGTAAGAAGAATTGAAAATAAACCGCGTCAAGAAAGACGAAGAAAAGCGAGAAAGGAATTTTAACTTACCCACTGAATAATGCGCAAAGTTAGTTGAAAGAGTGACGGGGTCCAAGCGTTTGATATATCCTTCCTCTGGAAGACAACGCTTCTTGGCTGGAAAAGCAAGGCCTTGTAAGTCAATCGGATCAAAGCCTGGGATAGGAAACCCACGAAGAGTCGCTACACCCTCCAAAAAGAGCCCCTTTTTGTCTGAAGCTGATGGCCCGACAGCAATGGCAATCTTCCTCTTTTTTGATTTAGAAGTCTCGGGCGCGGACGGACAAGTACGTTTCTCTCGAGATACAGGAACCAGTGATGAAGATTCAACTAAAGCTCCAGTCTCGTCCGCGACACTTACATCAATATTCGATGCCACTTCTAGGGCCTGGGGAGGAACAGGAGGATCATTGGCCACTAAACTAGATTTCTTCTTCTTCCCAGATTTTGCCTTATGCCGCTTCAAAAGTGCATCCAAATCCATTTTGTCTAAACACAAAAATACATTTCCTGATAAGTTATCCATTGAAGAAAGACAAAACATAAAAACACAAATCTATATACTAAAAGAAACAAATAAACAAAGAAGCCACCTAGTCGCGGATGAGGCATGCTCAAGCTAGCCATCTCAAGACGAAACGCGGATAACATTTTATCCCACGGAAATCTAGGAATATGAGAAAATGATAGCTTGAACTGAGAAAGATTGGAAATTTTTGGTTTCAACACAGAGCAAAAAGGCCCTGGGACCGTTCGACAGTTAAAACCTTGCCCAGATCTGTCGCGGACCAAAAACCACTTGTACTTCCAATTCGGCTTACTAGACAACCTTTCCATGTACCTACAACTTGAGTTGCATTGGTAAAATCTTGAATCTTGAGTCCCCTTTTTTAAGGAAAAAATACTGAACATCAACTTCAAAGAGGGACCAACGCCGATCTCCTTGCACCTCATAATAAAACTGGTAAAAAACATCCAACCATTAGGAACGATCTGAGCAGGACTCAAATTATATTCCTCCAAAAACTTCGAGAAAAAAGGGTGTAGAGGAAGTCAGAAGCCCTGAGATAAGCTAGCTGCATATACGACCAAACAATCTTCATAAGCGTCCAGACAACCACCCCCTTCCTCAGGAAGACAAAATTCTACACCCGCTGGCCAAGGGAAAACTTGCGAAAGAGCGTCAAGATCTTCAATGTTCAAAAGAGTAGTACAACCCCTCAACTTACTCACAAGAGACCTCCACGGATGAACCCTATCAGGCACAACTAGTGGACGACTGGTTGGAGGTGGAAGAGGTTTGAAATCTCCTAGAAAAAGACAAGTATCTAAATCCCCTAAGTTATATACTGGGGTGTCCAGGTCGCTCAAGTTCTCCTTAGAACGGATTACCTTTGGACTTTCTGCTAAACCAATTGGAGGAAGCTCATAAGGAATCCAAACCTCCTCCGACTCTTGATCCGCAAACTGAGATACAGATGAAGCCCCCGCGTCCACTAAAGAACTAGCACCCGATTCATCCACAGCCCTTGGATTTTCATCTTCCGCGCAACCCTTCGAAGAAGAAGAAACTGTGTAAGGTGAAGAATAGTAATCAGGGTCAGAATGCTTCCGGTGCCTTCTCACCTTAATAGGACTACCAGTAGGACCAACTCGATCCGGGGTAGACGCGGATGTAGAAGAAGATGACTTCGACGAAGAATCATCAGAGTTGGAAGAAGAACTCCCAGAAGAGGAAGAAAGTGCCTCTGGGAACGGACGCGCCTGAGAGGATGAAGCGACACCACTCCTCCATCCTTCATCCCTCTCAAAATCTTCTAACGAATCGCGCTCCTTGTGGAGACTAGCCATTTCTAAAGAAACTAGAAGAAAATCGTATGAAGTTTTACTCACACAAAGCAAAATCTCATCCAAAAACACATTCAGAGACAAATTCACACCCAAGTTTACGATCTAAACGTCAGGAAATTAAAAAACTTAACGAAGAAAAATCAAGAACAGCTTAGAACAAGAAAAAATACCTTGAAGAAGTTGAAGAAAACCACCGGAAACCTCAAGCAAACAACCGGAACCCTAGAAAACCGCCGCCGGAAAACCAAGATGTGGATAAGGATTAAATTTCTGGAGAAGTAGAGGAAGACAAGTGTTGGGTGAAAAAGAAAACGGGACGGGGTAACTTATAGGAAATTACTAACGTTTAGACTTCCAAGCATAAATGGGCCTGATGGGCCCAAATTGGGCTATAACTCGAAAAGAGAAGGCCCACCGACCCTAAATCATAACTATAGCAGTAACAAAGCTACAGATGTTTACTTTTAAATCATTATCGATCCGCGTCAATCCCTAGTTGGAATCAACACGGCCCGAGGAGTTGTGACTAAGCCAATATTAGAAACATCTGTAAGAATATAAAAATAATAAAGTGAAGAGCACCAACCGATTGACAAAAAATAAGAAAATCATATTACCATAAATATCGTCCGCGGACAAATGTCCAAAAAACTAACTCAACCACGGTCATCCGCGGATGAAAAAGAGTAAACACGTGGCAGCCATGCCCACACCCCACGAGTAGAACACGTGTTGAATGACGAACACCACCTGGCACAACACTCAAGGTTGTCCAAGATCTATAAAAGGGAGAAACTTCATGAGAGGAGGGGACTTTTTGGAGAAGGGGGAAAAAGGCGGACTCTGGCCTAGTGAACTCAAGAAGAAAGAAGAACAAGAAAAAGAATTCGTACGCGTGGAAAGGAACCTATTTCACAACAAAATCAGTATCGTTCACTGGACCAACTCTGCGAATACAGACCCTGTTTGTCTTTAGTATAAATTTCTATTAAGGAAAAAGACTGTTGTTATTAACTCTCAAGAAACTCAACTGCGACAGGTAAGTGAACCAATTTTCCGAATTGTCGAGAAAAAACTCGATAAGGGAATCACCTTTTAGAAAAAACTCTAAGGTTTCTTCCCACGGCACAAGTTGGGCCGCGTCGATCATTTCGATGCGGGTCAGGTAAGTCCGTTGGGGAGATTGATCACTTCACCAGGTAGATTCCCGGGCCCCACTAAAAATGGTGGCCTCAAGGGATCGAGGCTTTTTCATTATAAGTCCCTAGGACGCTGGAGCTTGGCTCCGCGTCGGGCCTCCGATCGAAGCTACATTCTCGGAGATGAGATTTTTTATAAGTCCCTAGGACGCTCGAGCTTGACTTCGCATCGGGCCTCCGATCGAAGCTACATTCTCGGAGATGAGATTTTTATTAAGTTCCAAAACGCTGGAGCTTACTCCGCATCGGGCATCAAGTCGTAGCATGAGCTTTTCGGATCGAATATTTTTTATAAGTCCCAAGACGCCGGAGCTTACTCCGCGTTGGGCATCCGGTCGTAGAGCTTGGCTCTCGGTTCGGAGATTATATTAAGACCTAGGACGCGTGATCTTGCTCCACGTCGGGCATCCGATCATAGCATGAGCCTTCCGGATCGAATATTTTATAAGTCCAAAGACGCTGGAGCTTACTCCGCGACGGGCATCCGGTCGTAGCATGAGCCTCCTAGATCGATGATTTTATTAATACCCAGGACGCGTGATCTTTCTCCGCGTCGGGCATTCGGTCGTAGCATGAGCCTCCCGGATCGATGATTTTATTAAGTCCCTAAGGTGCTGGAGCTTGGCTCCGCACCGGGCCTTCGATCGCAACGTGAGTCTCTCGGAGAAAAAATACATAAGTCCTTCGACGCTGGAGCTATCGCTTGCGGAGGGCCTCCGATCGTAGATTAGGCCTCTCAGAGCACATTTGATAAGTCCCTAGACGCTGGATCTTTGCTCCTAGAGGGCCTCCTGCTCGTAGCTGGTAAGCTTGCGGAGATAAACTCTTAACGAGTATAAACTAATTCCCTCGACGCTGGAGCTATCGCTCGCGGAGGGCCTCCGATCATAGCTTAGGCCTCTCGGAGCACATTTGATAAGTCCCTAGATGCTGGAGCTTTGCTCCAAGAGGACCTCCTGCTCGTAGCTAGTAAGCTCGCGGAGATAAACTCTTAACGAGTATAAACTAATTTCCTCAACGCTGGAGCTATGCTCACAGAGGGCCTCCTACTGTAGTTGTAAGCTCGCGGAGATAAACTCTAAATGAGTATAAATTAAAGCCCCTCATTGAATTACGAAAGGCTTGATTCTCTTCACAAGAGATACGTAGGCAACCCACTAATAAGTTGGGTACAGCCCAGACCAAACAAACTTAATTAAAACTTTACGCCAAAAATCTGATATATTGAGTACTCTTCCAAAAGAAGACGAAGTACAAATGCACATGTTGTCTCGTTTGAATCGAACCCTAGCTAAGTCTCATCTTAACTAAGGTTCGAGGAGCTGTGATGAAACACCAAATAATAAATAACATTTATAATGATATGCATAATCGGGTTCCCGCTATATAAATAAACCCGTTTTTAGGTTGATTATAAACTCGACCAAGATGTGGGAGAATCCACTAGAAACTCCTACCGACACGTGGCGATCATGCCTCCCACACACATGTCGTGGCATGTGGCAATCATGCCTCCATAACATGTGTCATTAAGCCCGCGACACTTGGCAATATGTAAATGTTCATGTGCAAATACTTGCACTACAAATAGGAGGGCAAGGCCTCATTAGCAAGGGTCGGAAATTGGGATCTCCAACGGCTTAGGCCGGATTCCCTAGCTTTGAGCCCCCTTTCAAGCAGGATTAGTCTCGGCTGGTAAAAAACCGACGTTGATGAAACTCCCTAATAGGGGAGGCCCTAAAGGGCTCCGTATTTCTCGCGGCACAGGTTGGGCCGCGCCGAATTTCTCGGTGTGGGTCAGGTAAGCCCGTCGAGAGCGCCCTGGGTCCCACGGGGTCCACCCTAGGGTCCCACCGAAAGTGGAAACCTGAAATTGAGTTTCGTCAATTGTGAACATCCTTTAAACAGAAGAAACTCTCAAATTAGTCATCAGAATAAGAATCAAAAATCAAAACTGAAAACCCTATGAATCCGAGAAAAAACAAAAAGAATCAAGATTGAAGGGGATGATTTGACCTAATTGAAGAGATTTGGGGGAAACATGAGACTTTACCTTAACTCAGAGATAGAGAGAGGATCTCCAAAGAGGTGAAGATTGAATGAGAAGTTAATCGAACCTTTAGCTTGGAGCCCATTGGGAATTACCGATTGAAATGAACTGGGATTTCCCTTTAATGAAATACAACAACGCATGTAACTGTTTGTGATAATTAATTATGGCTAATTAATTGAAATGGCTGAGCACAATTAAAAAAAAGCAAATTGGATAGACATTAATGAATCATGCACACAACTTTTCTTGTATATATACTAGGGTCGCATGCCCGTACTACGCACGGTACATTATTTATCTAAAGTAAGCAAGGATAATCATAATGAGTTTATAAGTTGGCAACGGAAAAATTTGTGAGATGTAAAGGGTGACAATCATAGATTACCCAAAAGCCAGGTAACTATATATGTAGGAGACATTAATTTAAAAAGAAAAAAAGTGTGCGAAAAAAGAGATTGTTGAAGGTCGACAAAAAGTAACAAAAATTTAAAGGAAGGCGATGAGGTTATAGTCGACAACACGGTCATATCATACACCGAATGCATCAATTATTTAAAGGCGTTTGAGATGTTAACAGGATTTTTAACGTGTTAAATACTGGAAAAAATTATATTTCAATTATTTAAAACTAATTTAAAAGTATTTAGTACTAAGACTGAATTATTTTTAAAATATTATTTTTTTAATCAATATTTTTAATAATTGATTAAAAAAAATAATATTTTATAGATTTTTTACCTCATTAAAAAAGGTGAAGTAAAAGGTAAGCGAGACTTGTTATGAAAAGGAGGGTGTATTTTATAGATTTTTGAACACATTAAAAAACATGTTAAAAAGTCAAATGACTTAAATTATAAGACAAAGGTATTATAATACCGTATAATATCTCTAAATGACTCATTAAATGAATAAAAAATTATATAAATAAAATATGTATACGAATATTTTTTTGTTGATCCTAAATGGTGTTGCCCCCTTCACTGTCTTTCTCTTGGGAATATCTCAAAATGACTCATATAAATATATAATGAATAAAAATTTATGATATATATATATATATATATATATATATTTGTAGAGCCTAAATGGGTTTGCCCGGTTGCCCCACTCCATTCACTGTGTTTCTTAATTTTTTTGGGTGAAATAGTGGGCTACCGGCCTATATCATATTGTATTTCATTATTTAGTAAGTATAAGCAGACACCAGGTGATTGCCTCCACTTCACTGTGTTTCTCTTGCCTCGCCTACTGCAATTTGAAAATTGGGGAACAATTCCACCTTGAAATTGGGCAGAGAAAGATGTCCATCTTTGTCCACCGAATCCGTCATCCATCTTCTCCGATGGGAGATTTAGGAAATTATATTGTGTTTGATTTGAGTTCCTGGTAAGTGATACCCTCTCTCTGTTGAAGAATTTCGGTTTAATAATAGTGTGAATCCGAAATGGGTTTGATGTTTATGAGGAGGTTTGAACTTGTGTAGCTGTGTATATGGATGAAGAAATTAGGGTTGGTGGTGTGATGAGAGTCTTGTCGAGTGGGGAGCTAGAATCAAATTTAGGGGATGTGATTTTGTTTGGTTGTGGAGTTGTATTTGAGCAGATTTGGTCTCTAAAGCACAGTTTTTGTAGACATTGTTTGGGGGTAAAAATAAAAAAATAAAAATGTGCATTTCTGCAACTCAAAAAAAAAAAGAACACTTGATAGGCGTTCATATTCGTGCAAGCCTGTATTTGACAATTCAGAAACGAATACAAGTCGACGGTAGCAGTTACGAACAAATGAAATGTGCACGCAAAGCATTGCGTGTCAAATACAGTACGCTAGGTGCACGACAAATTCGTAAACTAAATTATACAGGAAACTGGACATACAATGTAAGGAAACTAAGTGGAGCTGTCCAATTTACAGAAAAGGTAGTTGTGGCAGCAAAGTTCCTTATGGTCGAGTGTGTCTTGTTTTTTCTGGTGTCTTGTTCCTTCTGTTCGAGCTCCTGCTGCAAAAGAAAAGAATGGGTTAAGAAGAATGTTCAAGCTGGGAGCCTAGCCCAAGTAATGTGCAAAAGCAAGGCCCAACCCATTCACAAAACAAATAATAAAAGTCTCAGCTTGTCATTAAAAAGATGAATGAAATGGCAATTAATAAATAAATAAGAATGTCATGACTATGAAATAAATATAATATATATATCAGCCCCAAAAGTACGACACTATGGTCTTCAAAGGGGAAAGAATCATTCAGAAAAAGTCAAGCCTCTTTCTACAAGGAAATTACTGTACACAATTCCTGTACACATAAATATATGCTTTCCAAATCAAAGCAAAAGGGAAGATTCTGACAGTACAAGAGAAAGGAAATGAGTATATTTCCACTTTCTTTCTTTTCCCCTATAAAAGGTGGTCTAGGGCAGTTGGAAAAGGCAGAGAGGAGGGCTGAATTCACACGGCTCAGCATACACAAAAAAGAAAAAAAAAACAGAGAGAGAGCACACCAATTGCAGAAATCACAAAGCAAGGTAGGAGCTTTCATCTAGGTTTTTTTTGGTTCTCGGAACCCCGCCCTTGCAAACCCTCAAGCTTTCGCTCGTGGCCTAGGCCCTTGCAAACCTTGCAGGCTTTCGCTTGTGGCCTGGGTTTCGGAATCATCAAACTATCCTAAAGGAAGGCGAAGCGCTGCCCAAAATTTTAAAATATGCCAGCAAATTTGCACACAAATCACAAGCGATTTCAAACAAGCAAAAGGCGAAACTTTATGAGAATCCACTCAAAAGTCATCATGCTACTGGAACTTTTACTAAGTTTCGCCAATTCCAAGTGAACCAAGCCTTGCCTCAAGTCTAGACTTACATCTAAAAGAGTCTAAACCCAACCAAAAAAAAAAAAACCCAACCAAGGGGCTGCCAAACAGGAAACAAAACCAGCCTCAAAGTCTGAACGAAACATTGCTCCCTTGGCTCTAAATTGGCCAACTAATACAAGCAAACAAATTGCCAACAGTTTCAAGCCAACAAATGAAAGCGATTTCACTGCAGCCCCTTAAAACAAAGGGACATTGAACATATTCTATTCAATTTCACACAAAACAAATCCTAAGTGCTTGGGTTTCAGAGCGGAATCAAAGACAGAGCAAAATTCCACATAAATTCAATCTGTCAATATCTTCTGCGAGACATGAACTGGGCAATGTCAAAGAGATACAAAATCTCATTCAAAGCCTAAATCTATATGTTTCAAGAGAAAAAAAAAAAGAGAGAGACAATCAAACCAAAACAAGGCAGTCACACAAGCAAAGACACCAAATTAAACTCCTAATCAAGCTAGGGAAAAGTGTTGCAAAACACAAAACTAAAGGCCTCAATGGTCCTAACCAAACAGTTTAATCATCCCAAATTGCAAATTTCAAGCAAGATAAAAAGCACAGATAATTATTCAGTATCTCAATCAGAAAACAAGTTTGATTGAGAATCTGAAGGGCAAAATTTCTGGAAACAAGAACTAACTCAACTATTGAGTTTAAGGGCTTTGGGAGAGATTGAGTATACCTAATTTCGCCTGCTGCGTCACTCTTTTGTGCGGTCGATCAATGTTGGGATCTCCACGTTCTGTACTGGCCGACTTGAATTCGACAAGCCCCAAAATCGCACAAATTAGGAACCCTAAAATCACAATTAGGGAAAAATCAGGTGAATTGAAAGAAGATTCATGAGAAAATCTAAAGTTTAGACCAAGAATCATCTAGAGAACAGATCGAACATGAAATTTGAGGGAGATTTTCAAAATAAAAAAAAAAACCCTAAAATTGCAATTTGGGGAAAAATTATTCGAGTGTTAAAATCAAGTGCTGAATTGAAAGGGGATTCTCATGAGGACCCAAAATCCAAGCCAGAAATCATCCCACAATCGGATTCAACATGAAATTTCGGTTGAGATTTGCGTTAAAAAAAAAAAAAAAAAAAAACAAACTGACCTGAAGCCGTATCTGGGTGCCTCGCGTCGCCTTCGCTCCGTCCTCGCGTCGCCCTGCCCTTGCGCCGCCCTTGCTTTGTCCTGCTCCGTTTCGATTGCCCAAGAGATCGAAGGTCGCTAGTCGCTACTGAGAGGACGGCATGAAAATAGAAAGAAGCTAAAGGAAGGAGAGAGTGAACAGGGGGGAAGAAGCAAACAAAAAAAATATATAACCCGTCTCTGATTTGTGAAAACTTGAAGCTGGTCTCCAAATCTAAAAAAAAAAAAGATGGGCTTATTGATCAAAAAAAAAAAAAAAAACAGAGAGGGATATATGGGCTGGATTCATTTTGGGTTGACAGGGCTTGGCTCGTACAAACAAATACCGAACATAACTTTTCAATGGCAATTCACATTTGACTAAACAAATATTTGGTTTAATTGTAAAATTCACCCCTTAAAATATACGAATAATTGACACAAATTGAAATTGGGTTTAACAAAATCATAAAGTTAAACTCGTAAAATTTCATTGTCAATTTATTCTAGTGGGTTGATCTCAAAATTGACTTCTAAGCAAAAACGGAGTCAAAATCCTAAATCCAATTTCCTCAAATTCAAACGGTTCTTAGAAAGAACTACGCAAGATTTGATTCCGACTTGTCGGATACGTAGGCCACTCGATACAAGGTTAAAGCCCGTCGAGTTCAATCGTCAAACAAAAAAAATAAAATAAAAATCAAATTAGTTCTAAATAGAACTACGTAAAGACTTGACGCCTTATATCGGCTACGTAGGTAACCCGATATTAAATCCTAAAAATATATCGGGTACAGTCGTCAACCTCTAAATTCACTTCTAAATGAATACGAGGTCAAAGTCCAATCAAATTAAATCATTTGTTCTCAAAAGAACTACGGGTGATTTGATCCCGTTCCAAACGGGTACGTAGGACACCCGACATAAAGCTCAAGCTCGTCGGGTTCAATCACCAAACCCAAAAATTAAATCTTCTTAAACACTCTGAACTACGTAAGGCTTGATTCTCTTCCAAGAGATACGTAGGCAACCCGTTAAAATTCGGGTGCAGCCCAAATCACCAAAACCACTTGAGTCTTGGTGTCGATACGACTTTGAATCAAGAGGATAACCAAAAGGGGTCGAACTCAAATTCTAAAAAATTAAATAAAATATGTTTTACAATTACTCGCGCATTTTTGTTCAACATATTTTTGGCACGCTCGGTGGGACCCTTTTTGCCTTTTCATCTCTTAGTTGTGTTGAAACTAATATTTGCCTATTTCTTATTTGTAGGAGAAAATGGCACCCAGAGCTATTGTCAACTTCAACGAACTACCTGCTACCTTTCTCGTGGAGGGTGGCCACTGGTTGAAGAAGAGGTCGTTTAAGGTCCAGTTCGATGTGACTAGGGAGTCGATCATCGCTGAGATCCCAACCAACAATAGCTTCGAAGCTATCAAGGAGGAAGTAACCGGCGGAGAAGAGCTCACTCCTAGGCTTACTCGTGGGCCAATCATTCGAGTTATTAAGAGAAATGGTAACTCGGCCAAGGTCTCAAAGCCAGCTGCGGATGAGGCAAAGAAGAAGAACAAGCCTCGCAGGAAGAGGGGCCGTAAGTGTGGCTCCCAACGCGGAAAAACTGGAGCTCTTCGCAAATTGGCTCGTTCCCCTGCTTTGGAACTAGCCAACGCAACGTTGTGGAGTGCTGCTAAGGATCTGCTTGCCAGCTCGAGACAAGTCTTGGTTGGGTCAATTCCTGTGGACTTGGACAATGTAGCTCAAGTTCTGGTCACTTCTTATTCCGATGGGGAGTCAGAAGGGATGTCCTCAAATATGAAGGCTAAAAAAGCCAAGGTTCTAGAGGTTGAGGTATCAAAGCCTACTAACCCTCAAAAGGAGGCGTCGAAGGTTCCTCAGGCCCCAGGGAAAGGAAAGGGCCTGAAATCAACGTCACTTCCGAACCAAAAATGTGAACGACGGGTGACAAGGTCTATGTCTAAGGCCGAGTCATATGCTGAAGTGACAACCCAATCGTCGAACCAAGAAATGGCTCAAAAAGAAAAGCAGGGTTCCCCGTTATATGGGGATTCTACTTCTCTATTTCAAGAGGAGGATTTTCCGCTTGTCGTAAGCGAAGGTGGATCATCTGACGACTCCGAGGAGGAAGTGGAGAGCATGCCAGTTTTAGTGACTGGGGCAACAAGCACTGAAGAGCAGCTCCAGGAACTACAGAAGAAGCTAGAGGAGAGAGACGCTCAAATTAAATTGCTCATGGACCAGCTCCAACAGCAGAATCTGGAGAATAGGCAAGAGCAAAATTCGGAGAACAGGCAAGAGACCCCCAACACGGGAGAAAGCAGTACCTCTATCTCTCCTCAAGAAATAAAATAATGGACCGCACAAGGGATCCGGGAATTCAAGATTTCTCAGAGTCCGCCTGTGGCTGGCTACAGGAAGCCTTATCCTGCCGAATTTGACGTCATCCCATTTCCTCCAAATTATCAGAGGCCAAACTTTGACAAATTCGATGGGATTAACGGGTCACCTCGTGAGCACTTGGCCCACTTTTACTCGGCGTGCGGAGAAACCGCCTTAAGTGATCCTCTATTGATCAGGCAGTTTGTCCAGTCATTACGAGGGTCAGCCTTCACTTGGTACACACAACTTCAGCCAGAGTCTATCCATACGTGGGATGACTTACAAAAAGAATTCTTGGCTCAATTTGTAAGCTCGAAAGCCAGAATCTCCATCATGGACTTGGCAAACACCCAACAGAGGTCAAATGAATCAGCAAATGACTTCATCGCAAGATGGAGAAGTTTGAGACTGCAATGCTCAGAGAAATTGAGCGAAGAAGCGTGTGTGCAGATGTGCGTCAACAATCTACTTCCCGAGCTTGCAATTCATGTTGGAAGTGCGGAGCCTCGTTCTTTCGATACATTGGTTTCAAAAGCTTGCAATGTTGAGCGGCAACTGGCTCGACGCAAGCTTACAACGAACCGACCTCAAATTAATGAAGGAAGGAGGGACGACAATAAAAAGCCGACAAAGAAGGGAGATTCCATGGCTACTTTCATTAAGCCTCAAGGAAAATCCTCAGGGAGCAACTCCAAGTCACAAGAGAAGACCCAAACCAGAGAGCCTCCTAAGAGACTATCTCTCGAGGAGAGGAAGCAAAAAAAATATCCCTTTGACGATGAGGATGTAAGAGGGATATTCAACGAATTGATGGCTGCAAAAATGTTGTCACTCCCAGAACCGAAGAGGCCGAATGAGGCTAATAAAATGGGTGATCCGAAATATTGCCCTTACCACCGCATTGTTAGTCACCCAATTGAAGACTGCTACGTATTCAAGGATATCGTCGAGAGGATGATTAACAAGGGAGAGATTGAAATGGAGGGATCAAGCTCGAAAGGCCAAGCAGCCTCGTCAAACCCCATCTCTGTAGTAGAAGAGGTTGAGGTTGTTCCTTCACCAGCTGACATCCCTACAGTGTCATTACCCCCGAAGGCAGTCCCAGTACAATTTCAGGTGCGTGACAAAGTACGCACTGTTTGGGCATATCCTGACATGCCAAGGGACGAACCAGGCCGCCCGACCTTATACGAGGTCCTAATGCAGTCAAACATTGAAGAATCGTTTTCACAAGACGAAGACGGTGGGGATGGTTCTAAGCGGCAGGTCTATCTTAGCCGAAAGAAGTCTCATCCAAAGAGTAGCCGGCATACCGGACCTACGGGCTTCAGAATGATCGGTAGAAAGCCCGAGAAGAAAAATAAGAAAAAGAAAAACAAGAACAAAAACAAGAAGAACAAGAAATCAGAAGATGATTCTGATGAAGAGTATATTCAGCCTATACGCCAGATAATTACTTTGAAAGACTTTATTCCGAAAGAGCTCCTAGAAAATGATCCTTCCGAGGAGGAGTTATTTTGGGAAGAAGAAATTGTTCAATGTTGCATGGCCACGTGGGCCGAAACGGTTGAGGAAGAGGAGTTAGAGGCTGATGAAGTTACTCTTCGTTCGGGGAAAAAGTTGCCACCTCTTAAGCCCAAGGAAAAAGGGAAAGGGAGGGGGCCACTTGTCAATGAGACCCCAAATGCTACGAATTTTGAGGAGGCGGTGGAAAAGGAGACTCCTACATTGGGTCAGAAAGACCAGGAAGCTGGGGCATCCGCCCAAAAAGATGTCGTGCCACGGAGGCCTGTGTTGCTTCGTAAAGCTTCTTTTGAGGAGCAAGTGAAGTACGACGTGATCGGCCATTTAAAGCGCATTCCTGCACGCTTAAGTGTATATGACGCATTACAAATGTCGACCGATTTAAGGAAGGCCTTGATTCAGGCCCTCATGGATCCGGAAGATTACAAAGACCAAGTGGATCGAGTTGAGGTTGATGAGGTAGCTTTGCCCACTCCATCTCAATGTGCTTCATGCATGGCATCCGTAACGTTCTCCGACGGAGACCTCCAATTAGGAAGTACCGATCACAATAGACTCTTATATGTCACGGGTACGATTGGAGACGAAAAAATCAACAGAATCCTACTTGATTGTGGGTCTGCGGTGAATCTATTACCTTTACGGGTCTTGGAAGCAATGGGATTGACCGTCGATCATCTCTCGCCCACATTGCTCACCATTCAAGGTTTCAACCAGGTGGGGCAAAAAGCTTTGGGCGCCATTGCCTTGAAAGTGGTTCTAGACGATCTCTACAAGGATGCTCTTTTCCATGTCATCGACGCCGGAACCTCCTATAACGCTTTGCTAGGGAGGCCATGGCTCCATGCCAGCAAGTCGATCGCTTCTACACTTCATCAGTGCTTGAAGTACACCGATGAAAACGGAAATGAAAGGACTATCCGTGGCGATAGCGATCCTTTTCAAGGTGAAAGCGTGAATTACGCAGACGCCAAATTCTACAAGACTGTGCACTCTAACTCCAATCCACGTGTGGAAGCGAAAGAGAAAGGTAAAAGTGTCAGTCCACAAAAGGGAGCAATGACCCAAGAAGAGTCCCCGTCACCCAAGGTCTCTCTTGTCCGAATAAGAGAAGAGCTAGAGACACGTCCGAAGGTGCTATTCAAGTACACACCTAAGGATAAAAGACAACCCGGCCAGAAGCCATTGAGTGCAGCAGAGAAGGCTATGCACTCCCTAATGACAAGCTACACTTGTCCTCTCTGTAAAATCGACCAATCCGTTCCGAAGAAGAAGTTGGTCATTCAAACACATTTCGGAGATAAAGGAAACGAAAACGTAAGAGTGGTGTTCAAGGGTGAGTCTTCTAAGGCACCAGTCGAGCAAGCCTCTTCAAAGCATCATAAGGCCATCAAAGTGAAGGCGACAAGACCTCTACTGAAAAGCAAAGCTTCGCGGAAATCCCTCAATGAGATCCCGATGGATGATCTACAAATCTCTCAAGAGGGAGAGTTATTGTCTGCTAAAGTCTTAGAGCCTATGACTCTAACAAGCCAAGAGCAAAACATGTTCTCTCAAGATGCAATAAATGCACCTCGAGTCACGGTTTTCAAAAGACTTGGGACAGGCGCTCCAAAAGTTTCTGTGTTCGAGAGGCTTGGAAGAGTTAACGTGCCTAAACACAAGAGGGTCAACACCAAGAAGACCAGAAAGTGGAAGCTGAAGAATAAGAAGCCAGAAACCTCCACTTACGAAGATGAGGATCCTATGGATGCTCAAACAGAAGAAGTAAATATGGTGTTGACCTATACAAGGAGTGAACCAAGTGAAGATCCTCAGGATTTTCTTAATGTTGTCCAACCTGCTCCGCCAGAAATGGAAGATGGAGGTCAAGCTACTGTTGACAAACTACAAGAGATCAACTTGGGGACCGCAGAAGACCCTAAGCCCGTATTCGTTAGTGCTTTGCTAACGGAAGAAGAAAGAGGATCATACGAGCATCTTCTCAACGAATATAGAGATGTGTTTGCTTGGGGATATCAAGACATGCTTGGTTTGGATCCTAAGGTGGCTATGCACAAGCTATCTGTCTCCGAAGAGGAAAAGCCAGTAAAGCAGGCTCAACGTCGTTTTCAGCCCGAGCTGACAGTGCAGATTAAAGCTGAAGTCAACAAGCTCATTGAGGCTGGATTCATTCGTGAGGTCCAATACCCAATCTGGTTGGCAAACATTGTCCCGTCAAGAAGAAGAACGGCCAACTACGTATCTGTGTGGATTTTCGGGACTTAAATGAAGCATGTCCAAAGGATGAATTCCCTCTTCCGATAACCGAGTTATTGGTTGATTCCACCATGGGTTTTCAAGCCTTATCCTTCATGGATGGATTCTCAGGGTATAATCAGATTAAAATGCATCCCGAAGACGAAGAGTTAACAGCCTTCCGGACACCTCTAGGCACGTATTGCTATACAGTAATGCCTTTTGGTCTGAAAAATGCGGGAGCGACCTATCAAAGAGCCATGACGGTGATCTTTCATGATCTGCTTCACAACACCATTGAGTGCTATGTGGATGACCTAGTGGTGAAAACAAAGAAAAGAGAGGATCATTTGCATGATCTCAAGAGAATCTTCGAAAGGTTGCGAAAACACCAGTTGAAGATGAATCCCCTTAAATGTGCCTTTGGTGTAACTTCAGGCAAGTTTCTTGGCTTCATTGTTCGAGGACGGGGCATAGAAATCGACCCCGACAAAATCAAGGCAATCGTGCAAATGCCAGCCCCGAGGAATCTCCGTGAGTTGCGAGGTCTACAGGGCAAACTTGCCTACATCCGGCGTTTCATTTCAAATTTGACGGGGAGGTGTCAGCCCTTTCTGAGGTTGATGAAGAAAGACGTTCCATTCATATGGGACCAAGCCTGTCAGAATGCTCTCGACAGCATCAAGAAGTACTTAACTGACCCGCCAGTCCTCATGGCACCAGTTCAAGGAAAACCCTTAGTCCTGTACACCGCAAGTCTTGAGAGGTCATTAGGGGCAATGCTAGCCCAAAATAATGATGAAGGAAAGGAAAATGCCTTGTACTACATCAGCCGGACAATGGTTGGGGCAGAACTAAATTATCCTGCTATGGAGAAGATATGTCTGGCGTTGATCTTTGCTATCCAAAAGCTACGGCATTATCTCTTGTCTCATCAAATCACATTAATCTCCAGAGCTGATCCTTTGCGATACATTTTGTCCAAGACGGTGTTGTCAGGAAGACTAGCTAAATGGGCTATGCTTCTGGCTCCCTTTGACATCAAGTTTGTGCCTCAAAAGGCAGTCAAGGGGCAAGTCATAGCTGATTTCTTAGCCGCCCATCCTACTCCCGATAACGAGGAGTTAGTGGATGATTTGCCAGATGAAGAAGTGTTCATGACAGAAGAAAAATCTTGGCAGTTATACTTTGATGGCGCTGCAAACAGAAGAGGACCCGGAGTAGGCATAGTATTCATCACCCCAACCGAGGGAATAGTGCCTTATTCATTTTCTCTTTTAGAAAACTGCACAAACAACGTGGCAGAGTATGAAGCACTCATCATTGGCCTAGAGATAGCTCTTGAGATGAACGCTGACCCATTAAAGGTGTTTGGTGACTCTCAGTTAGTAATCAGGCAGCTGAATGGCCAGTATGAAGTCAAAAACGCAAATCTGCTTCTTTTGCATCAAAGAGCTAGGCATCTCATGCACCAGTTCCGTCAGATAGAAGTTGTGCATATATCAAGGTCCGAAAATGACCAAGCAGATGCATTGGCTAAATTGGCCGCGTCACTGACATTGCCAAGTGAAAGAGAAATCGAGATTACAATCGGGGAGCGACATTTGCTTATGTCAGCTCTGGAACGAGCCGAGCCCAACGAAGAGGTGGGTGTCGTTTCCGTATATGAAGTCGAGGAAGAAACAGACTGGCGACAGCCGCTCATTGAGTATCTTCGTCATGGAGTCCTTCCTGACGATGCTAAAAAGAGAGTGGATGTTAAAAGGCGAGTGTCAAGGTTCCTACTTAAGAATGACACTTTGTATCGAAGGACATTCGATGGAATGTTATTAAGATGCTTGTCAAATGAAGAAGCAAAATATATTCTCGCAGAAACCCACGCTGGGATATGCAGAGCGCATCAAGCCGGTCCAAAATTAGCTAATCAAATCAAACGACTGGGTTATTATTGGACAACAATGGTGAAGGATGCCATGGATTTTTCTAAAGCCTGCCACGCTTGTCAAATTCACAGCGACTTCATACACCAGCCTCCTCAACTGTTGCACCCGACTACTTTGTCATGGCCATTTAATGCATGGGGTCTCGACGTTGTAGGGTGTATAAATCCATCATCCTCTCGAGGGCACCAGTATATCTTGGCTGCTACAGACTACTTCTCCAAATGGGCCGAAGCTATACCATTGAAGGAAGTAGGAGCTAAAGAAGTCGCTAACTTCATAAGGACTCACTTGATCTATCGATATGGAGTTCCTTCAAAAATCATCTCAGACAACGCTCTTTACTTCAAAAATCAGATGCTGGTGAAGTTGAGCGAGAAGTTTGGGTTTAAGCATAGCTTCTCATCGAGCTATAACCCGTCATCAAATGGTCAAGCTGAGGCATTTAATAAAGTGCTATGCAAGATCCTAAAGAAGATGGTGTCAAAATCCAAAAGAGATTGGCATGAACGGCTACCGGAGGCACTATGGGCTTATCGGACAACAACACGCACATCGACTGGTTGTACGCCTTACAACCTGGTCTTTGGGTCTGAAGCTGTTTTACCCTTAGAAATTCAGTTGCCATCTCTCAGAGTTGCAGTTCAGCTCACCGACCCGGAAGAGAATGTCAAGATTCGCCTGGCCGAGCTCGAAGCATTGGATGAGCATCGGCTAGCAACACAACAAAAACTGGAAATCTACCAAGCCCAAGTGGCTGGGGCATTCAATAAACGGGTCAAATTTCGCTCATTTATTGTTGGTGACTTGGTCCTTACCATTAGGCGACCAATTGTGGTCAACCGAAAATCCCAAGGAAAGTTTCAGGCAAAATGGGAAGGTCCTTATGTGGTGACCAAAGTTTTCCCTAAAGGGGCATATGAACTCTCAAATGCCGAAGGTGAAGTGGTATACTCCTGCGTGAATGGAAAATTCGTGAAGAAATATTTCACGTGAAGCCTAGAGAGTGAAAGCACCCAGAACTACGTCATGACTTGATCTCCAACAAGGAGTACGTAGGACGTTTGACAACCAAAATACGTCAAATTCAGTCGCAAAAAAAAAAAAAAAAAAAAAAAAAAAAAAAGGGTTCGCAGATGATAGTCAAAGCGTTTGGGAAACCCTTCCTAGAAGGTGGGCCCAGACGATTTGAGTGATGCGGTAAAAAAAAAAAAATCCCAGTTAAATAAAAAGAGAGAAATGATGGACTTGAAGTTAGTCCGAAACCGAAGCACCCTGTCGAATATGTGAAGAAAAGGGTGCTCAAATGAACTACGAACGGCTTGATCCCTCATGAAGAGGGTACGTAGGCAGCTTAGCTATTCTAAAAGTGTTAAGCGCAGCCCCAAAAACAAATACAACGCCAGCTGGTCCCTATCGAATTTGAAGGGGGACGTAAGCTTGCACACTGTCATGTTACTTTCGAAAGGCATTGAGTTGCCTACTCCGTCTGCCTTTGTCATATGATGTCGTGTTTCAATTGTGAAGCTCGTGAATCATATTTCCTTGCGATAGGGTGATAAAACAGGGAAAATAGTATTATCCCACATAAAAAAAAATGTGTGTGTACTCAAAGAATTAAACAAATGAGCAAGCGGAGACGAAAGTAAACAAGGACATTCTAAAATAATAAAAAGGAGAATTCCTAACGACAACTAGCAGAAATCAACGAACTGTTCAATCCTAAACTAGACAGTAAGCTATTCTTGAATGCTTCAGTAGGGAGAAGAGAAATCGGTTAGCTCGCTAATCCAAGCACGATGACGTTCTTCAATCAATTTGAGCTCGGTCATCCTCGCAAACCCTGCTTGGTCGAGTTCGGCTTTAAGCAGCCTGATCTTCTCCTCATCCTCCTTAATGAAGCCTTGCAGCTGTATATTGTCGGCTTCTAAGGTAGCAGAATCGGATTCAATGCTGGCCTCTACTTCGTGGACTTGTTTCTTCAACTGTAAGAGTGCCCCCCTCCTGTTCTGCAAATCAAGAAACCTTTGGGCCAAACAGGGAACTTGAGCTTGGTGTGATTCGAGTGCAGAGGTGTGTTGAGCAAGTTGAGTTGACAAATGCTCAACGATCTCAACGTCTGTATCCTTCTCAAGCTTTGAGGAAGCCTTGGCATCATGGAGAACCCCTTCGACAGTTGTAACGAACCAAGAGAGATCGACCTTAGCCTGCTGTGCTACGCTCTGTAGCATCCCTAAAAGATCAAGTACCTGGGAGCTCCTGGCAAGTAAATCACGAGAGGACGTTGAAGATGAAAGTATATCTACCACTTCCTTGACCCCAGAAATGAGAAAGCCACGAACAGAACCCATCACAGAAGCAGGGAGTAAAGCTTGAAGATTCTCAGGAGCTTTCTTAATCGAAACTGCGTCAGAAGGATTCTGTATTAAGGGTTGCAGTTGGGAATCAATTTGGGTTGGCGTCAAGGGTGGAGTCTCTCGATCGGGTGAAGGTGGCTTGCTGACATCAAAGTCAAGCTCCTGATTGGCCTCGTAGTCAATCTCCTCTGTCGAAGGCTGGTCATCTGAGCAGAGTGACCCTCTTACTTCAAAAGACATATTTTGAGTCAGATTCAAGATTACAAATATTAAAAATAAAGAGGGGGGGTGTCAATGATGCTTTACCCTCATGCTCTTCCAAGGGCTGAGACTCTGCAACAGGCATGATCTCAACTTGGGTCGTTGCCGCTCGGGGTGTAGACTCTATATCAGGCGAGGGAGACCTTGCAAAAGGAAGGTCATATTCTGAACCAACTTCAAAATCAGAATCATCGTCAGCCGCATGATCCGCCTCGTCGACTGGAGGTTGTTCGACGGGATTAACCAAGTCTCTTATATCACTAGCACCAAAGGCGTAATCTAAAGCAAATTCAAAAGTCAGAGGACCCCTTAAAAAAAAAAGTAAAATAATAAAGATAATAATAATTTGAGAGCGTTGTACCTCTGTCTGTAGCGCTGGATTCTCCTGACGATGTAGGGCTTGTAGGACTGTCCTTTCGCCTTTTAAAGTGAACATCATCATTCAGGGAGTTTCCAGACCTCCGCCTAGGTACCTTCACGGGAGCTACAGGACTTGCTAAGTTCCTCATCATTACCTCTTCGAATATCGGGGCATCTTTCGAACCCTCTTTCACCGTCTCTTCAAACATTGAGGGACTTCCTAAGTTCCCCCTCGGTGTTGCTACTGGCGCTGGTGAACCAACGATGGGCGCATGGAAAGTTTCACTCGATGACGGTTCAGCTGCCCTGGAAGTTTCCCAAATGCCATGGAACTCGCTAATTGTCTCTTTCATATTAGCAACCAAGAAAGTGGATTCTCTTGGAATAGTACCCCTGCCGGTTAAGGTTACGTTCACTTCATGAACCGACTGACTCAAATAAGGGGCGAAAGCTGCAACCCACCATGTGCAATAGTTTCGGGTACATCTTCCAAGATAGTTCCAGTCAGGAATCCGAAAAACTTCACCGGTTGCTTTCTGGAAGAGGCGAGCATAAGACTCAGCAATGTCTTTCAAGGATCTTCTAACTCTGAGTGTGAAGCTAGACTGCAAAGTGTCAGCAGGGACGCCCTGATCAAAGCCGAACTGACGAGCAAATCTATTCGGATAATAGGGTTCCAAAGTCAAAGTCCGACCCATCCGAATAGGCAACATGGAAGAGCGGATAGAGAGGAGTCGCTCGAAATCAGAGTCTGAAAGGTCTCCAGTGTCAACAAGGTCCAAACCGTCTCTGCCCCCAAAAGGTATAGTCTGGTAGCGGACAAACTGGTCGTGCCTTAGGATCCGTCTTGCTTGGTAGATATTATGATCTTCACCTTTGAGACCAGCGCAGCGTATAAGAAGCGGATAGTCTCTAAGAAATTCTTGATCTTCATGACATCTGTATAGGCCGGGAAAATACGCTGATAACCAATCAATCACAAAATGAATTGCAAAACTGGGGTTGGCCCTGCCAGGGTACGGGCTGTGCGTAGCCATCTCATTAAGACCATGATAAATATGGCCTAAAACTGTGGGGGCTAAAGAGATGCGCTTACCTTGGGCCATCAAGCATGCCATGACAATGGTCTCAGGACGGACAACCTTGGGATTCTGCGGTAAAATAAATCTGCTCAGCAGAAGGGCCAAGAATGCTGCTAATTCTCCTTCGACGCTTATAACTAGAGGAGGCAAGTCTTTCACACGCCGTCTCTCAAAGTACCGTGCAGAACTCCCGTCGACAACCTGTTTATCCGTCAAACTAGTGCCAGAACCCTTCTCAATGGCAACAACGTTCCACCTGCCCCTGTAAAAGTAGTCTATCCAGTCTTCCCAAAAAACCCGGTTTTTGTGGAGATGGTGACAGAGATCGGCATGAATTCGCAGAAGCTCTAAAACAGTGGGCGGAAATTTACTCTCGTCGGACAATTCTTCGTTCAGTGGTAAATACTCCTCATAAGGAGCACCAAGAATTGGCAAACCCGCTATGTGTTTCAAATCGTTGAGAGAAATCCCAAGTTCACCACCTGCATGGTGCAAAGTGTTGGTCGCAGGACTCCAAAGTTCGCAGAAGGCTCTCCACACGTCCACAGGGTACATGTAGGGAAAATGTGAGATCGCTACAAGGCCCCATATATCGGCCTGACGCAAGGTGACCTGGTGGCAATGAAATATCTGTTTAGTCCAGTCTAACAAACCAGATATGAAGGTCGCCGCTCCACTAAATCTGAAATCTGTACCCCAACGCAGTTTCTTTTCCAACAAACTCTTAAGAATTGGATAGAATTCTTCCGTAGCAGGAAGCTGATTTCTAAATTCACGATCAACATAAAATTTTTGAAGGAAGACACCGGTGAATAGCGAACCAAAATACTTGTTGGTTTGTTTACAACCGCGCCCGTCCTCAGCAGAAAATGTCAAGTGGCCAGAAAAGGCATCCTCCCTTGGAGTCAAAACTCTCTGCGAGGGGACCAGTCTAGGGGTATCGATCTCGTGAAGAGAGAGATATCTTTGGTATGACGGTCCACGTTTAAGTTCTTGACCATTGGTCCCCAAAGCTCTCTGAGACTTGATAGTTCCGTAAACATTCATTCTGACAATCTGAAAGTCAAACAGATAAATAGCATCAGATGAAAAAGTCAACAGTATGAAGAGTTGGCGAACTTTGAATCTGCTCGATAGAATTCTCACAAATTCAAAGTTCGGGGGCATCTGTTTGGGGGTAAAAATAAAAAAATAAAAATGTGCATTTCTGCAACTCAAAAAAAAAAAGAACACTTGATAGGCGTTCGTATTCGTGCAAGCCTGTATTTGACAATTCAGAAACGAATACAAGTCGACGGTAGCAGTTACGAACAAATGAAATGTGCACGCAAAGCATTGCGTGTCAAATACAGTACGCTAGGTGCACGACAAATTCGTAAACTAAATTATACAGGAAACTGGACATACAATGTAAGGAAACTAAGTGGAGCTGTCCAATTTACAGAAAAGGTAGTTGTGGCAGCAAAGTTCCTTATGGTCGAGTGTGTCTTGTTTTTTCTGGTGTCTTGTTCCTTCTGTTCGAGCTCCTGCTGCAAAAGAAAAGAATGGGTTAAGAAGGATGTTCAAGCTGGGAGCCTAGCCCAAGTAATGTGCAAAAGCAAGGCCCAACCCATTCACAAAACAAATAATAAAAGTCTCAGCTTGTCATTAAAAAGATGAATGAAATGGCACTTAATAAATAAATAAGAATGTCATGACTATGAAATAAATATAATATATATATCAGCCCCAAAAGTACGACACTATGGTCTTCAAAGGGGAAAGAATCATTCAGAAAAAGTCAAGCCTCTTTCTACAAGGAAATTACTGTACACAATTCCTGTACACATAAATATATGCTTTCCAAATCAAAGCAAAAGGGAAGATTCTGACACTACAAGAGAAAGGAAATGAGTATATTTCCACTTTCTTTCTTTTCCCCTATAAAAGGTGGTCTAGGGCAGTTGGAAAAGGCAGAGAGGAGGGCTGAATTCACACGGCTCAGCATACACAAAAAAGAAAAAAAAAACAGAGAGAGAGCACACCAATTGCAGAAATCACAAAGCAAGGTAGGAGCTTTCATCTAGGTTTTTTTTGGTTCTCGGAACCCCGCCCTTGCAAACCCTCAAGCTTTCGCTCGTGGCCTAGGCCCTTGCAAACCTTGCAGGCTTTCACATGTGGCCTGGGTTTCGGAATCATCAAACTATCCTAAAGGAGGGCGAAGCGCTGCCCAAAATTTTAAAATATGCCAGCAAATTTGCACACAAATCACAAGCGATTTCAAACAAGCAAAAGGCGAAACTTTACGAGAATCCACTCAAAAGTCATCATGCTACTGGAACTTTTACTAAGTTTCGCCAATTCCAAGTGAACCAAGCCTTGCCTCAAGTCTAGACTTACATCTAAAAGAGTCTAAACCCAACCAAAAAAAAAAAACCCAACCAAGGGGCTGCCAAACAGGAAACAAAACCAGCCTCAAAGTCTGAACGAAACATTGCTCCCTTGGCTCTAAATTGGCCAACTAATACAAGCAAACAAATTCCCAACAGTTTCAAGCCAACAAATGAAAGCGATTTCACTACAGCCCCTTAAAACAAAGGGACATTGAACATATTCTGTTCAATTTCACACAAAACAAATCCTAAGTCAGGCCTGGGTTTCAGAGCGGAATCAAAGACAGAGCAAAATTCCACATAAATTCAATCTGTCAATATCTTCTGCGAGACATGAACTGGGCAATGTCAAAGAGATACAAAATCTCATTCAAAGCCTAAATCTATATGTTTCAAGAGAAAAAAAAAAAGAGAGAGACAATCAAACCAAAACAAGGCAGTCACACAAGCAAAGACACCAAATTAAACTCCTAATCAAGCTAGGGAAAAGTGTTGCAAAACACAAAACTAAAGGCCTCAATGGTCCTAACCAAACAGTTTAATCATCCCAAATTGCAAATTTCAAGCAAGATAAAAAGCACAGATAATTATTCAGTATCTCAATCAGAAAACAAGTTTGATTGAGAATCTGAAGGGCAAAATTTCTGGAAACAAGAACTAACTCAACTATTGAGTTTAAGGGCTTTGGGAGAGATTGAGTATACCTAATTTTGCCTGCTGCGTCCCTCTTTCGTGCGGTCGATCAATGTCGGGATCTCCACGTTCTGTACTGGCCGACTTGAATTCGACAAGCCCCAAAATCGCACAAATTAGGAACCCTAAAATCACAATTAGGGAAAATCAGGTGAATTGAAAGAAGATTCATGAGAAAATCTAAAGTTTAGACCAAGAATCATCTAGAGAACAGATCGAACATGAAATTTGAGGGAGATTTTCAAAATAAAAAAAAAACCCTAAAATTGCAATTTGGGGAAAAATTATTCGAGTGTTAAAATCAAGTGCTGAATTGAAAGGGGATTCTCATGAGGACCCAAAATCCAAGCCAGAAATCATCCCACAATTGGATTCAACATGAAATTTCGGTTGAGATTTGCGTTAAAAAAAAAAAAAAAAACAAACTGACCTGAAGCCGTATCTGGGTGCCTCGTGTCGCCTTCGCTCTGCCCTCGCGTCGCCCTGCCCTTGCGCCGCCCTTGCTTTGTCCTGCTCCGTTTCGATTGCCCAAGAGATCGAAGGTCGCTAGTCGCTACTGAGAGGACGACATGAAAATAGAAAGAAGCTAAAGGAAGGAGAGAGTGAACAGGGGGGAAGAAGCAAACAAAAAAAATATATAACCCGTCTCTGATTTGTGAAAACTTGAAGCTGGTCTCCAAATCTAAAAAAAAAAAAAGATGGGCTTATTGATCAAAAAAAAAAAAACAAAACAGAGACGGATATATGGGCTGGATTCATTTTGGGTTGACAGGGCTTGGCTCGTACAAACAAATACCGAACATAACTTTTCAATGGCAATTCACATTTGACTAAACAAATATTTGGTTTAATTGTAAAATTCACCCATTAAAATATACGAATAATTGACACAAATTGAAATTGGGTTTAACAAAATCATAAAGTTAAACTCGTAAAATTTCATTGTCAATTTATTCTAGTGGGTTGATCTCAAAATTGACTTCTAAGCAAAAACGGAGTCAAAATCCTAAATCCAATTTCCTCAAATTCAAACGGTTCTTAGAAAGAACTACGCAAGATTTGATTCCGACTTGTCGGATACGTAGGCCACTCGATACAAGGTTAAAGCCCGTCGAGTTCAATCGTCAAACAAAAAAAATAAAATAAAAATCAAATTAGTTCTAAATAGAACTACGTAAAGACTTGACGCCTTATATCGGCTACATAGGTAACCCGATATTAAATCCTAAAAATATATCGGGTACAGTCGTCAACCTCTAAATTCACTTCTAAATGAATACGAGGTCAAAGTCCAATCAAATTAAATCATTTGTTCTCAAAAGAACTACAGGTGATTTGATCCCGTTCCAAACGGGTACGTAGGACACCCGACATAAAGCTCAAGCTCGTCGGGTTCAATCACCAAACCCAAAAATTAAATCATCTTAAACACTCTGAACTACGTAAGGCTTGATTCTCTTCCAAGAGATACGTAGGCAACCCGTTAAAATTCGGGTGCAGCCCAAATCACCAAAACCACTTGAGTCTTGGTGTCGATACGACTTTGAATCAAGAGGATAACCAAAAGGGGTCGAACTCAAATTCTAAAAAATTAAATAAAATATGTTTTACAATTACTCGCGCATTTTTGTTCAACAGACATAAGGTGATAATATTTGAAATTTATAATTCATGTGTAATGCATGTTAGAATTTGGGAATTTATACCCATTTTCTCATCCTAATTTGTGATCTTTTATAATTTCTCCATCTATTGTGTAAGGGATTGTAAGGGATTCAAATTGAAGGGACTAATCTAGTAGGTTGAATGTAAGGATGTATTATGTAATGTATCTGGGAATTGAGTAACGGGAATTGAACTTTAATGATGGGATGTATTAGTCTTATAAATGGCTTGATTGCATTGTATAAATCAGCAGAATGGACAGTTGCTGCTAAAGGTTGCAAGTCCGTTGCTGGCGGCCGAATGAACGCAATCGACCTCAGTAGATGCACTACCATGACAGTTGATTCTGTAGTGAAGAACATGAAGAGTAGGGCATGAAACATTAGTACATCAGAAGAGATTGCTCAGGTTCGAATTTTCAGTTGATCTTGAATTCCTGAAATTGTGGTGTTATGTTCTCCTTTTCTATTGATGGATGGAGATAGTAATCTGCTGATTCCTTTTTATGTGTTTGTCATTTGCATAGGTCGGTACCATATCAGCCAATGGTGATAGGTTGATTGGTTAGTTGATTGCAAAGGCGATGGAGAAGGTTGGAAAGGAAGGTGTGATCACAATCCAAGTAAGTGGTTGCTTTTGGGTGTTAGAGAGTTAGTAATTTTATGTTGATTTAACTCAATTTTGAGCGCCTTTTCTGATCTAGGATCTCTTTTTTCTGTGACATGTTCTCATCTGACCAATGCACTTCTTCTCTCTTTCTCTTTGTCTACATGTTCTTCTTTCTTCTCCTCCTTTCAGATTTAGGATTTGTGTTGTTTGAGGCTTTGTGTTCTTTGAGATTTTGTGTTATTTGATTCAAATATCGGTTTCCCCTCTTTGTTTTGATTTTTCACTTTTTTCAAAAGCTGATGATCTCTCCTTCTGTGATTTTTTATTTTTCTCGTGTAACCGTTAATTGATCCGGACTATATATAGAAAAACGTAAACAAAGCAAAGGGAACAAAACTCATATGAATATATAGAAAAAGTACCAAACTAAGGATCAATATATATGTCACTGCTCATATATCCCAATAATTGTCACTAATTTTAAGAAGAGGGAAAAAAGAGTAAAGGGTCCAACTAAGTGATCGAGAGGCTCTAAATATAAAAGCAACCACGAATTGAAAAGAGTTAGCACAAAGGGGCTTCTTCAAAATGATGGCAGTGGGACAAAATTCAGAAGACCAGCCGAAGACCCTCAAACCGTTGAATTCAAAGTTAAAAATTGGCCTTTTATTATCTTCTTTCGTCTACAAACTTTGTAGTCGATCAATGGTGATTTTCAATCCAATTTCTAGGAATATTACAACGCAGAAACTATATATGTATCCTGCAGCGAATCGTAGTATATACATCCTTAATTATTATGAGAGGTTGTTTCTGAAATATTCAATGATTGCAGAATTGAAATATAGAGTGACACATTAGGAACTCGAAAAGCCAGTAAGCGTCAAGCCTTTAACAATAAACTTTCATAAGTGATGAAGCCCTAAAACAATAAACTGAAAATTCACTACAAGAAAAGCAACAAATTTGAATTGTATGAGACTGAGTTGGCATGGAATTGAAGCAGGGAGTTGGTAGTTTTCTAGGCCCAAGAAAATGAGTATTTACAAACCTGCAAGTCGGATGCAGAATCTCATATAGCAAGCGGTGAAAAAAAAAAGTACACTGAAATCACATTTACGACTGTTGTATGAAAAAGAACGATGGTTTGAAAATCAAATAACATGATAATTATTGTTATTATTGTACCTGTCAAATATAGTGCAAGGACAAAATCAAAATAAAGACTTGTTAGAAAACAAACATTCTAACTTTTATAGTGTGATGATTATAATTCTTGTTCCTCTAGAATTCGGAAATTTCCGTCTCAACAAAATCGTTATAGGAACCAAGATAGGTCCTTGTTTAGTTGTAAGTTTGAGATGTTTACCTGATATGGAATCCAAAGAGGAAGTTGAGAGTTGGAAGGCTTGTAGATCGAACAAAATAAGCTTCTGCAAAACCGTTAGGGGGTGTGCAGAAATTTCAAATAAGAGCTTGGAAAAGGAGGAGCATGGACAAATTCTCAGCATAGGACACCCCAACTGTAACTACTGAGGTACATTTATCGCACTATATAAATGGTATGGTTGTTGGAGGTTGATTATTATAGGTCTTGTTCCCCTCAATGCACAATCTCCCCTCCAACAAAACCCTCATAGGAACCAAGATAGCTCCCTATTTAGTTGTAAGTTTGAGTTGTTTAGGCATGGTAGGTACCAAGAGAATAAATGTATTTTTATTTCAATTTAGGTAAATTTGGAATTGAAGTCTTAGAACAAAATCAACAAACCTTGTGGCGTCTATTTTGTTGTTTCGATTGTTGTAAGAGCTACTTCATTTGCCATTCCTGTGTTTATGAAAAAGGATGGAACAATTGTAACGGCCCGAGATTATGATTCCCGAGTTACGTTTCGAGGGATAAAACCCCTCGTTAGGATCTTGCGCCCCGAGTACAGGTTGAAGGTTTGAAATTCTATCCTAACATTTTAAAGTGGGATTTCATACCCAAAATTCGAAGGGATCGTTGGAATCCCCGGGGAAGTCCCCTGTACCTGTCATAAGTCTAAGCGTGGAAAACAACAGTCACGCAAATAGTAGAATCAAGGTGTAATACAAGAGGGTGACACGGCAGAGCCGAGTCAAAATCAAATCAATAAGCGTATTTACCGAAATTTAATATACAATGTTAGTGGAGTTAACCATTTCTTTGAGATCGCCCAAGAGAGTTCCCACGTCATGGAAGCAAGGAATAATCATGTTGCAAAACAAACCTAAAAAAATGTGTATGCGGGGCGGTGTCAGATCGAAGCCCTACGCAAAGTAATCCCAAACCAGCAGACACATACACACGCTAGTCCTAATAAAGATGCTTCTAGATGCAAGGCGAAATATTAACACACTAACATGCTCCTAAGATCAAGTGCATAAATATAATAAGGCCTTAGAACCGAATACCAAGTGGTATATCCCTCTCCTACCTCCACCCCCTTCCGATAGGGCGGAGACTGGCCAGCTCGTGAATGCATTCCATTATAATCGGGAGGCACGCATGCTCAACCCGCTCCACAATAAAGCCCGCAGGCATCTCATAATATAAGGAAGTTTCATGACTCGATTGACTCAGGACGGGACCCGATGGGACTAGGTCGTCCTATAACCCTAGCAATGACTCTAGTTACTTCACAGATAACGGCCGTTCTGTTTACAAAAGCAATGAGTAAACGAATGCTCAATCATGAGTGCAATCCTAGCAGGATACTACATGACATGCTTTATTATGAATGCAGCACCTAGTATGCACATGGCTACAAGCAAGGAGATCTCTTTTCGAATCTGAGTGAGCTCATATAGGAACTCACCTGGCTATGCAGAACAGCATAATAGAAGATTCGGCATACACCAATCATAATCACGATTTATCACCTAGATACATATCAGAACACATATATAAGTCTACATCTAGCCACTCAATCACATAAACACACGTCATTCAATAAGTATAACCACATCATAATCATCATCTCATCAAGTTCAACCACTCATCATGCTGCCACATTCCATAAGACCACATCATGTATTCGCCACAGTATATCCGCAATAATAATCCGCATATCACATATATCAAGTTCATCATTTTCATCATATCTCGAAAGCATAAATTAACGATACACAAGTCTAACACTTCATCATGCCATTAGTCAATCACCAATCATGATATTAGTCAACCATTCACATCAACCATGCTAGTTAGAAATTCCGATCCTTGAAAACGCTCATCAAATTCCTTTTTCAATTTAATCCCGAGAATATACTTTCAAATCTCCAAGTCTCAATAATAATATTATTATATAATATTTTAAATACCATTTTCTTTTAAACACTCTCATAAAATATTTCCAAATCCCTTAAAAATCCCAACCATTTTTATCTCATAAAATCAGCCCCTTTGAAATTGACAAAACCGACCCCCTTTATTTATAAAATCCAAAATCGACCCTCCTTATTCTATTAATTACCAAACCGAGCTCTCATTTTCTTAAACCCCAACCAAATCCCCCATTTCCCAATTTTTCTTAATACTTCTAGGAATATGTTAGAGCAAGGATTGAACATAAAAAAAATCGAGGTTTGAACGGATTCCTCACCCAAGTTCCTTCTTTTCCTTCGATTTGCTCGTGAAGCTTCATCCGGGCTCCGATTGGACTCGTTCTTGCGCGAGGGTGCCTAGGATTGTTAAATGGTGTTAAAGGTGTGAACTTTGAGTTAGTATGAGGGGGAAGGAGGGAAAAACGAGCTGTTACCTTCTTGAATCCGAAAATAGCGAGTTTGAGTCTCCTAGGGCTTCTCGGGGCTTCTCCGGCTTCTCCGGGCTGTTGGGGCTTCTTCTTCCACTTTGAGGACCTCATAGGGAGGCTAAGGGAGATGTTGTTGCTGCTCATGGAGGGAGGAAGAGAAAAGGAGCTTGCTTTGGCTTGCTTTGAGCTCAAGAGGTGGAATGGAGCTCTTTTGGCATGTAATGGAGGAGGGAGTTGAAGGGGATGATGAAGTAGGAATGTTGTGGGGAGGAGTTGAGCACGAAATGGTGTGTTAGGGCTGCTGGAATTCTCAGCAATGGAGGAGGAAAAAGGTGAAAGAAAGAAGGAGAAAGGATAAGGTTCCTTGGGAGCTTTTTTGGATAAGGCTTGTGTTTGATTTTTGTGTGGTGTGTTGGTTGAGCCAAATCTGATTTTTGAAGAGAAAAAGGAGGCATGGGAGAGGGCTGAAATGGATGGGGCTAAAAGGAGGGACATGGAGCTTGTCTCCTTGGCTACTTTGGGTATGGTCAAAGATGGGAGATGGAAAAGCAAAATGGGGGTATTTGGCTTCTTTGGGTAAGGAGGAAGCAGGAGGAAGCTTCCTTTGTATTTCAAATTGGCTCCATGGGGACCATTGTAGGGCTGAGATTTCGGATCCCCATGGGAGAATGAGACAAGATGTGGTCCCGAAAGCGATAGTTTGAATTTCCGATGCTAGATCCCGATGTTAGTTTCCCAAATCCTGCTCTTTCCTTCGCGAAATTAGAATTTAAAATCTGAGAATCGAGGTTGCCATGTTAGTTCTCAAAATTTTATTTAGGTCAAAAATCCTCTTTGAGAGTTCTAAAATCCAAATTAGCGAGTTTTCCGTTCAATTCCGCTTTTAAATTCATTTTGTTTTTCCTTTTTCCGAAAAACTAAGATTTAAAAATCCGAGCCTTTACATCATCCACCTCTAAAAACAAGTCTCGTCCCCGAGACTAAAAGCAAAACAAAGTAGGGGATGAAGTTTGAAATTGATGAGTCCAAGGACCATGTCCAAGGATCTTGTAATCATCTCGGTTGCGTCTTCCGAGATTCTCACAACACCCTAGTCACGGTCGTGACATCTCCGATCGGCCTTGACAAGTATGCAATAAGCGCCCCTATCACATCCCTGCTTCGACTTTTCGGAAGTACCACAACTCTAAAAGTTTTACAATATCATTACTAGGTCTTAGCAAGCGCCCTCATAAAATGTCTGCATCCACTTCGTGAAGTATTATAGAGTTGCCCGGGTTTGAAAAGTTCAAGCAGATTCCGTAATTGAAAAAGATTGGCCTCCAAATCGTGGAAATTTCCTATCGCGCTCGGTCTCTCAAAATCCAAGTTAGTCCTTTTTAAACATTATTCAAGATCCCTTAAACCCGATGTTAGTCAAGCAAGTTTCAATCTCATGAGGTGGAATCATCCACCTCTAAGGGCTAATCCAATATTTCCTTCCTAGGTTCCAAGTTAGAATCACATTTCATAAATTCAATTCTAGCATCCTAGAAATTCCAATTCAAGGCATCATATATCATAGCAATTGTCTAACATAGCAATCGTATCACTCATTCATAACCAGGTCATACTCATGTCACGGACAGTTACATACCATAGCATATCTAGCATCTTATCGTACAAGGTAGGATTTATCACATCATCTCACAAAACTACACATCGTATCAATCAGATAAGCATGTCATATCCGTCGGATGAGCACATCATATCAATCACATAACCATATCATACTCATGTTAACTACCAAGCGTCATCGCATTAGAGGCAAACAAATACTTCCGTACACTAGCATTTTCTCGAGTTCAGGGGCTAACTATGTTAGTACTAACAATTCATTATTGTCTATGGCAATTCATCAGGAATCAACGCTATCTATAGCATAGAATTCGCACAACACTCGGCCCCAAGTAACGCACAACACTAAGTCACATCCTCAAGAGAATCTGCCTATCACTACCAACCATAACAAAACACGACCACTACCCCCCTCTTTTTTTTTCCTCGCATCAATATCAACCTCACATAAGTCTACCAACTCAAATTTGATACTAGTTCTATATACCATTACACTCAGCTTAGCATACAATCTCTATAGCCTCAAAACTATCCTCAATTCAAGGCTTACGTCCCAGATCAATTACTAGGTACCCCAACTCATATGCCCTCAAGCCATCTAAACTCGTACCTCGGAGTTTCAAATCGCACAATTCCTCCATTCCGACAAGCTCATCACCTCGACCAACTGCCAAGACTCTCTATAAAGCACACCCTCGTCCTAGGGGTCCTCCACTAGTCCCATCTTTACTTTCTAAGAGAAATCCCAAGTCCTCTACTAAACCGCTCTCATGATCTATCAAGACACTTCTCAACAATCTCGCTCACTCTTCCTAGGCTCTCAATATTCCGCTTGACCATCATCTCCCAAGGGGACATCTCAACTCACCTTGCTAACCTGATCATACTCCCCGTACCACTAACCACTCTCACTAAACATCCACCTCTAAGAACCTAACTCATATCGTCCACTTCACACCTGTCACTCCAATCCAAATCCTCGACAACTCTATCGTAGAATCCAATGTAGCACTACTCTCAATCCCGAATTACCAAGGCCTCATCACGAGCTCCTATCATCAAAGACCAACCACGGATTCTACCTACTCATCCCATTCCGAAGCTCACGAAACCTGAACCACTCATGACCCCTCAAGCCGATCTACCCTAGATCCTCTTCCCAGCATATTCCCAAATTTACTCATTCCAAATCTTACTAAACCTTAACCATTCAAAATTCTCAAGTCGTCCTACTCTAGTTCCTCATCTCTTCATATCCCTAAATTGTCTCAAGCTTCTGCTTCTTAACCATGACACCTTATCGTCCAAGGCTCTCTTTTACTGATAATCATTTCCGCATAATCCCTAGATCATCCTCATCCGAGTTTCCCAAGTACCGCAACTTAGCCAACTCTCTAAAACATTCTTCCCCTAGTGTTCTCAATACTTTTATGCTCCGCCTAGCTCTCAAATCCATGCTCAGAACTTCCCTATCTCAACCCCAAGCCCACGGTCTTACTAGAAAGTCTCAACGACATTCTTTCCTAGCTACCAGTCCTTCCTAGAAAATTCACCTCACATCCTCGAATGCCCCAATCGCCACGATAACCTCAATTCATAAATCCCGATTCATTCCCTATGCTAAAATCCTTTGACAATGCATCTAAAAATCCGTTACTCATAAATTCTCCAAGCATTACCAATCCTATCTCTACAATTCCCAAATACTCATTACACGCACAACCTTGATGTGAGCAACCTAATACCCAAGATCGATAATTTCCCAAGCAACATCATACTGCTCATCCTTAACACTTCCTCAACCCCATCCTTTAGAAAAATCGCTCCCAATCACAACACATACATCCTAGTCCCGAATTCTATGATTCCTTAGACCATCCTTAAACGATCATCCTTGACGCCGCCCACGATTCGTTCCTACACTATCTAGACACTCTCCTTAGCTCACCAATCCGTCTAATAACACTTCCCTTTGAGAATCCCGCCAATCCATTCTTAGCTCACTCATTCACCTCTAGAACTACACTAACCACCTATACTTGCACCCACTACCTACCGACACTTCTAGCTAGGACCTCTTCCTCGAAATCTCACCATGCTAACTCCACTCTTCACCTAAGACCTACCTGGAAGCTCAAATATACTCACTGAACACTATCTCCAACAAGCCATAACTCACTCGACTCTACCCAAGCTAACACATCCTTCATGCATTCCATCTCGCGTAACCAATGACCAACTCGAACACCTCAATCTACCTGCGATTTCCCGATCCGTCTCACCAAGGACAACACTCGACTCATTCCCAAGAACAATACACCACCACATATATAACCCATAACCGATTTACTAGCAGGTCAGTACACTTAAGCATATAGGCACATCATCACAAACACAAGTTAGTCAGGCAATCATTCACTACCAGTTCAGCTTATCAGTCATCACACCTCAATTTAGTTAGTTCCAAGCCTATCGCACGACACCGATTCCAGATCGCATAGGAGAGATCACAATTCGGACGAAGAACGTCATTCCTTGAGTCATCTAGGAGGATTACGTCTGCAACCGCCATCTTCGAAAGGCGTCCTTCCTTTGGTGACGTCGATCCTAGGGTCCATGGGCCCACTACACTTCCGTTGCGCCACTCTGGTGCCACTCGATCGCTCGTTTTCTCTTCTATGTCGACGTCCATCAAGGGGATCACGAGGGGTTATAAGTCACGGAGATAGGGGAGGGCAAGGGAGGACAAAACGACTTTCTTAAGAATTCAGACACAAACCAGGACTAGAGATGATGAGACTCAAGACAAGACACAGACTCGAGAGTTACAACAATCCCCTTAGGGTATTCTATAAGGTTACAAGTGCACATGACAATCACAAAATAAGGTTACAGGTGCACATGGCAATCACAAAATATTTCAATATCATTCCACACTATCATGTACCTATTAAAGGAATAGCGTCCTATGCATCCATATAACATTTCACATAATCAACTTTACATGCACACAGGACAGGCTAAAACTTATCATCTCATGCACTAATCATGCTTGACATATTAATATCATGTATGCACAAACCGACAATAGACATATGCAGCATAAGTTATATATGACATAGCGAGCATTATAGGATATCACATGTATGATTCATTACTCACTTAGTGTACACATAAGTAGGTCAAAACAATGTGGGTTCCAGGTAAGCATGTTAAGATGCACTCTAATAATCGTGTCAAGGGGTATGGTTAAGTCATTTGGACATAACAACTATCACATCCAATACAACCATATACATGTAGTATGACAAGTATGGCACATAAATGCATGATGGTCAATAATTAGGAGATGTATATCCTACACGATACTACCAACACTCATTAAGAAAATACATAGTCAATGAGGTTCAATTTGATTAGCTTAACATGCTCAAAAATTCATTTCTCATGGCACTCATACAAAGAGGGTTGACCACACTATCATGGACCTAATTCAAAGGAGAGTAACAATGATGGGAATTCATAGATTCGACATATATATTCGTTCATAAGTGCGATCATGCAAGTTATCAGACAAGTCATGCTGAAATATACCAACACACCATGTCATACAATCCCCGGCTCATCACCCTGTTTCCCCGTGGGACGCTAATATGACTCACTCGGTATGACACAAGGACATTCACACTGTTTTCGAGATGAGAGGGTATAATTTGTGTTTAGACTCTCGTGGTAAGAAGACACAGTTGATCAGTATAAGAATCGAGAAGGATAACTCCATAAGACAAATCACTTCTAACTCGAAATTGTTTCATTGATCACCCTCCCTAAAACACTCATGGATTTCCCATATCCGACACACCCCCGGAAGTAGCTAGTTGACCGACCCAAATTTTCCCGTGGAAGACACCAACCTAAGGTACGTGACTCGATAGAAGCATTGGTGGTGGGATACAAAACCGGACTCGAAACGGGGAGAGCGGATGCTCTTCGACCCTTGCTAACATGCCTAAATGTGTTGGTGGGACGGTTGACGGAGTCGGAATCATCAGGGGTTTGAATTATGGAAGAGATATTCCGACAAGACAGGAGTTCCAATGACATAAAAACAAGGTATTCTCCCGCTATCTCGTTTGCACAGTTATTCAATACATGATTCAAGTCAAGGCATACTGATTAGTTCTCTACCCTAAGCACAATAGCACTCAGCATGGAAGCAATCAACGATCAAGCTATCCTATGGGCCGCCCTTCGAGGGGCGACTAACCTGAGGGGCAAAACCTCACAGTCTCTACCTAACTCGCCACTCCAGCCACTACGACGCAAAGCCTTGGAGTCTTGTAGGCCCATCTGTAAAGAAAAAGCTATATTTTTGCCTACCCGTTCCCAACTACATCCAATAGGGATGGTCTAACGCCTTTACTACCCCTTCGTTTCCCTTTGTTTGATTACCGGATTTATAGAGTCAAGTTCGTATTTAGTCCATTTGAGTTAGCCATATTAAATTCATTTTGCCCTTTCTAAAACATTTTGGAAAACCATTTGAAAACCTTGGGCCATTTTCAAAACCAATTCAACCTATCATACTCGGTTTGCACAACCTCAGCTCTGATACCATCTTTGTAACGGCCCGGGATTATGATTCCCGAGTTACGTTTCGAGGGATAAAACCCCTCGTTAGGATCTTGCGCCCCGAGTACAGGTTGAAGGTTTGAAATTCTATCCTAACATTTTAAAGTGGGATTTCATACCCAAAATTCGAAGGGATCGTTGGAATCCCCGGGGAAGTCCCCTGTACCTGTCATAAGTCTAAGCGTGGAAAACAACAGTCACGCAAATAGTAGAATCAAGGTGTAATACAAGAGGGTGACACGGCAGAGCCGAGTCAAAATCAAATCAATAAGCGTATTTACCGAAATTTAATATACAATGTTAGTGGAGTTAACCATTTCTTTGAGATCGCCCAAGAGAGTTCCCACGTCATGGAAGCAAGGAATAATCATGTTGCAAAACAAACCTAAAAAAATATGTATGCGGGGCGGTGTCAGATCGAAGCCCTACGCAAAGTAATCCCAAACCAGCAGACACATACACACGCTAGTCCTAATAAAGATGCTTCTAGATGCAAGGCGAAATATTAACACACTAACATGCTCCTAAGATCAAGTGCATAAATATAATAAGGCCTTAGAACCGAATACCAAGTGGTATATCCCTCTCCTACCTCCACCCCCTTCCGATAGGGCGGAGACTGGCCAGCTCGTGAATGCATTCCATTATAATCGGGAGGCACGCATGCTCAACCCGCTCCACAATAAAGCCCGCAGGCATCTCATAATATAAGGAAGTTTCATGACTCGATTGACTCAGGACGGGACCCGATGGGACTAGGTCGTCCTATAACCCTAGCAATGACTCTAGTTACTTCACAGATAACGGCCGTTCTGTTTACAAAAGCAATGAGTAAACGAATGCTCAATCATGAGTGCAATCCTAGCAGGATACTACATGACATGCTTTATTATGAATGCAGCACCTAGTATGCACATGGCTACAAGCAAGGAGATCTCTTTTCGAATCTGAGTGAGCTCATATAGGAACTCACCTGGCTATGCAGAACAGCATAATAGAAGATTCGGCATACACCAATCATAATCACGATTTATCACCTAGATACATATCAGAACACATATATAAGTCTACATCTAGCCACTCAATCACATAAACACACGTCATTCAATAAGTATAACCACATCATAATCATCATCTCATCAAGTTCAACCACTCATCATGCTGCCACATTCCATAAGACCACATCATGTATTCGCCACAGTATATCCGCAATAATAATCCGCATATCACATATATCAAGTTCATCATTTTCATCATATCTCGAAAGCATAAATTAACGATACACAAGTCTAACACTTCATCATGCCATTAGTCAATCACCAATCATGATATTAGTTAACCATTCACATCAACCATGCTAGTTAGAAATTCCGATCCTTGAAAACGCTCATCAAATTCCTTTTTCAATTTAATCCCGAGAATATACTTTTAAATCTCCAAGTCTCAATAATAATATTATTATATAATATTTTAAATACCATTTTCTTTTAAACACTCTCATAAAATATTTTCAAATCCCTTAAAAATCCCAACCATTTTTATCTCATAAAATCAGCCCCTTTGAAATTGACAAAACCGACCCCCTTTATTTATAAAATCCAAAATCGACCCTCCTTATTCTATTAATTACCAAACCGAGCTCTCATTTTCTTAAACCCCAACCAAATCCCCCATTTCCCAATTTTTCTTAATACTTCTAGGAATATGTTAGAGCAAGGATTGAACATAAAAAAAATCGATGTTTGAACGGATTCCTCACCCAAGTTCCTTCTTTTCCTTCGATTTGCTCGTGAAGCTTCATCCGGGCTCCGATTGGACTCGTTCTTGCGCGAGGGTGCCTAGGATTGTTAAATGGTGTTAAAGGTGTGAACTTTGAGTTAGTATGAGGGGGAAGGAGGGAAAAACGAGCTGTTACCTTCTTGAATCCGAAAATAGCGAGTTTGAGTCTCCTAGGGCTTCTCGGGGCTTCTCCGGCTTCTCCGGGCTGTTGGGGCTTCTTCTTCCACTTTGAGGACCTCATAGGGAGGCTAAGGGAGATGTTGTTGCTGCTCATGGAGGGAGGAAGAGAAAAGGAGCTTGCTTTGGCTTGCTTTGAGCTCAAGAGGTGGAATGGAGCTCTTTTGGCATGTAATGGAGGAGGGAGTTGAAGGGGATGATGAAGTAGGAATGTTGTGGGGAGGAGTTGAGCACGAAATGGTGTGTTAGGGCTGCTGGAATTCTCAGCAATGGAGGAGGAAAAAGGTGAAAGAAAGAAGGAGAAAGGATAAGGTTCCTTGGGAGCTTTTTTGGATAAGGCTTGTGTTTGATTTTTGTGTGGTGTGTTGGTTGAGCCAAATCTGATTTTTGAAGAGAAAAAGGAGGCATGGGAGAGGGCTGAAATGGATGGGGCTAAAAGGAGGGACATGGAGCTTGTCTCCTTGGCTACTTTGGGTATGGTCAAAGATGGGAGATGGAAAAGCAAAATGGGGGTATTTGGCTTCTTTGGGTAAGGAGGAAGCAGGAGGAAGCTTCCTTTGTATTTCAAATTGGCTCCATGGGGACCATTGTAGGGCTGAGATTTCGGATCCCCATGGGAGAATGAGACAAGATGTGGTCCCGAAAGCGATAGTTTGAATTTCCGATGCTAGATCCCGATGTTAGTTTCCCAAATCCTGCTCTTTTCTTCGCGAAATTAGAATTTAAAATCTGAGAATCGAGGTTGCCATGTTAGTTCTCAAAATTTTATTTAGGTCAAAAATCCTCTTTGAGAGTTCTAAAATCCAAATTAGCGAGTTTTCCGTTCAATTCCGCTTTTAAATTCATTTTGTTTTTCCTTTTTCCGAAAAACTAAGATTTAAAAATCCGAGCCTTTACAACAATTGTTGAGAAATATTCAAGTAACTTGATATTGCGTAATTCTAAATCAATGCTCTGTAGATATGCTGCTTACCTAATTGGTCAAGTTGTTGAAGGCTTCCTTGAAAACAATGTTCTTTGTATGGCCCTGTAACGGGGAGCTATCTTCGACCATAACAATTTTAGGGCCTTTAGGATTTGTGACCCTTGATATTGCGACATACAATTGGCCATGACTGAATACAGGTTTGGGTAAATAAATACCAACAATATCTAGCGATTGACCCTGACTCTTGTTAATTGTCATGGCATAGCATGGTTTTATGGGGAATTGTCGGCGCTTTAATATAAAGGGCCATTTTGTTTTCGTAGAAGTTAGTGTGATCCTTGTGATTATGACCTTTTTCCCAACATTGGACCCAGTAATGATTTTTGCTTCAATTACCCATTCAGCGAGATGTGTGATGATTAGCCGCGTTCCATTGCATAATCCTTGACTTGGATTTACATTTCTTAGAAGCATAACTGGTAGACCCTCCTTTAGATTTAGAGAATGAGGCGGCATACCTGGGAATTGTAGAGCATTTAGGAACTCTACTGGGTACATATGTTCCTGGTCAACCATGTCTGTCGATGCTTTGCATATCTCATCTGAGCTTCTGTATGTTTGCATTGGTCCATGTAGCTTTTTAAACATGTGGTCATTGATTGCATCTGCATCCCCATTCAATGGCGTGAGAATTGCCCTTTGCCGAAGGTACCTTTCATTGTTTTGCTCCTGGATGAAATTAGGGAATATATGCTTGACGATTTCTTCAATAGGACAATCTCCTGGGTTGACAATGAACTCTTGAGGTATTTGAATCCAAGTTGGGTGGTCTTCACCTTGTTTTGCTACAGCTTCTACCTCTCCATCCCCTACTTTTAATACCCACTTATTGAAGTATTGTTTATGCAAATCTATATGATCATCTGCGCCATATTCATTCACCCGCATGCTCCTTGTCAATCGCAGCAATTGACAATGACTCCACAACTGAGAATTGTTTATGCATGCTTGAATGATATCTTGCCTTTTTCCTTTTGTAATTACGGGTAAAATCTGTCGGAAATCTCCGCCAAGCAAGACCGTAATTCCACCAAACAATCTCTTTCGGTTTCTTTCATCTTTGGTGCCTAAGATGTCTCTCAAAGTTATGTCCAGTGCCTCAAAATCAAATCTTTGTGTCATGGGTGCTTCATCCCATATTATTAGTTTTACCTCATGCATCAAACTTGCAAGATGTGTGTTTTGTCTAATGCCACATGTGCTGTTTTCCAACAACTCTAATGGAATGACAAATCTACTGTGTGCCGTTCTTCCTCCAGGCAGTAGAAGTGAAGCGATACCTAATCGATGCCTTTCTTATTAGTAAAATGTATAAAAATAGGATATAATAAATTATCTTTGCAATGTGGTAAATTAATTATAATAGTTGAAAGTTGGGCTATTGAGCATTTACCCGAAGATGCCACTGCTGCCACTATCTTTCATTCCGATCTTATTCTAGTTATTAGAGCTCTGTATAAAAATGTCTTGCCTGAACCACCAGGACCATACACAAAGGAGAACCTCCCTTCTCCATCTTGTACAGATGCAATGACTTTGTTATAGATGAGAGATTGGTCTGTGTTGAGGGACTCATAAAGAAGTTTTTCTTCCACCTCTAATCGTGCAAAATCGTAGTTCATTTCATCTTGAATCAAACGATTATCAGAATTCGTTAAGAGAGCGGCATTGGGCATTGGCAAGCCATTGTAATCCGAGATAGATTTCCCATTTCGATTGAGAAGTTCTTGTATCTCGACCAAACAATAATTCTGAATTTGCTCCTCAGTATGTTTCAAATCCGGGAATCTGTACTCTTTTCTCTTTCCGTACAAAACATCTTCTGATAGGGCCTCCCAGTTTTGCTCCCATAGCTGTTGAGGGCTGTTCACCTCGCAAAAAAGCAATATTGTAACGAATAATTCATGCAGCTGTGATGCTAGGGCCCATTGCCTTGCTTCTGCAACTGCATCTGTCCATTCTTTGTCATCATTGACCATTCCAAGGATATAGCAAGTTTCTTTAAACGTCTTGTACACCTTGCCATTCACTGTTCTGATTTCTTGAAATGATCTAGGGCCTTTCACCACATTTAGAAGCATTCTCAAGTAATACCGCTCACCAGACGTGGGGTGGGAATAAAATATTCTGCCAATGCATTTTCCTTGTTTCCGAGGTTGCCATGATTTCTCTTTAGCATTCCACACATAGCTTGTGGGAATTTTGGCATATGTCAATTTCCGTGCCTCCTCATCAAGTGTGTTTAATGTGAACCATTCAGTGAACATTGTATCTCTAATCCCAGGTCGTTGAAGGACTCCTGGAAGGCTTTGTGAATCGTGTAAAGTTACAACGTTCTGATCGGGGAGATGAAATGACAACCTGATTATTGATGGGTTGTAGTAATGAATATCAAAGCCAAAAATCCTCCAAGCTGCTTCACACGGTGATAAGTAGCGACAATCCAAATACTGGTTGATCTCATCCACATGTATAATCTCTTCACTGCTTGTATTATTTCTGTTCACCACATTCTCCTGAATTGCTATAGTAGCTCTATCCGGCCCCTTATTTAAATACTTGAACAAATATTTGATTGCCCTTGATCTATTACACCATTCAACGTTGATATGTGCCTGATATCTAAGCAAGAGATATCGGTTATAGGGTGTAACAAATCTGTTATCTAACTTTGAATTCCCCTTCTTCACATGAACACCATTGTCCCTTCGTCGATACACCGGAAAACCCTCATCATCAATGGTTGTTTCTGGATAAAATAGCTTTGGAAAATGTTTACTGCATTGGCCATCTTTCATGCATGGAGACATTGGGTTTGCATCACCACATGGACCATGTAACATGTAGTCTGCAACAGCCTTATAACATATAGGATCCTTTTCTTGAGAAGGAATTTCAGCACATATGATATCATCAATTTCAGCTGGCGTCTTGCATTTGGATTGTTCCTTTAGCCACACTAAAATATGTGCATGTGGTAGACCACGTTTTTGGAATTCAATAGTGTATACAGCTGCATCAAAGAGGAAATTATATTAATGTTAATGATGATGGGAATAATTATGGGTTTTGTGTAATAGAGGCAACATATTAACACTTACCAGCATGTTGGCCACCAAAAATTTGTTGTTTTTCAATATCTTTCATGAGTTGAGATAGCTTAAGCTTGAACAATCTTGTTTCCACATCAAGACGATCTGCTGTAGTCTGTCTCGGTAGTTGAGCAAGCATTTCACTGAATTCAGGCCATTTAGGATTAGTTGTGAATGTTATGAATAGATCAGGATTCCCTAATGCTCGACAAAGTGCCATAGCATCTTGATAGTTTTGTATCATGTATCTCGGACTCCCCGTAAAAGAAGCTGGTAATACTATCCTTTTGCCAATAGTCGTTGCATGTGTATCTCCTCTTGTAACTGCATCACAAATATTCTGGTACAAATCAGCACGTAAGGTCTCTTGATTAAACCTAATCCACCTTAACCTCTGATCTTCGAGTGAAGTGTAGGCATCCACTAAATACATCTGCAATAGTCTTCCTCCCCTAATTATGGTTGTTCCTTCATCAGTTCTCTGTTGAATTCTGTAAGAATAATATTCTTTCATTGTGACAAATTCTCTTCTTGTCTTTCTTCTGCCACTGTTAGTATAATATGGAATACTTTCATGAAATCCATCTTCTCCATAAGGGAACAAAAGGGGGTACTGCAATGCCATGTACAATGGATGTAGTTCAGATATTCTTTAGGGGCCATGTGCCTTGCTTTGGATTACAATATCTCTTGAATTGACTGTTTGGCCAAAATCTCCCACAATTAGAGCAGCTACTTCGGATGCGCAGGGCATACTGAACTATTGTCTGCTTGTCTCCCTTTCCGCTAAGAGAAGAAGTTTCAGCTCATATGTTTGAGCTTGACTGCACCAGCCTCTGGCCCTTCTGAATGCCTGTGCAACACAACTATGTGCATCTAATATGTCAGTGAGTTCTTTGACAATAGAATCATTAAGTTGTTCAGAGTTGTGTTGGGTTGAGGGCCTTGAGGCTAAGCGGTTAGCGATTTCATTTTCTGTATCATAGAAGTATAACTGAGCATATTTAGGCCTTGCACCATCCTGTGGCAATAGAGAGCCCATTCGATGAAAGTTCTGACCATTGATTCGAAATGTGTATGGACCTCCTCCCTTATTGATAGAATCATCAATCCGTGCCCCAAAGGAAGTGAATGAAAATAGGCTATTGTAGATCCTTATTTGGCGCTTGAACTTGTTTTCTTCGGGGTGGTCATGGTGCTGGAGTAGTTCCTTTAGTGGTGCCGGTGCTTCTTGGAGTTTCTCCAATCGTACTTTCCCTTCTTGGCAACACAGGGAAAAAGTAGGACTTTGACTCATTCTTGTCTTGATATTTCTTTCTTCGTACCACATGGATGCATTACATTTAGGGCATTGACGTATTGGAGCTTGAAGATTATTGTAGGAAATTTGAGTGGTTGCTGGAAAAAAGAAATTATTTTTTTTATAAGCGTTGACAATAGTAGGAAGTTTTATTTAAGAGAATTAATAAAAAATATTATGTATAGTAATTATTACTGCATGATGTTGCAGCAATCGGAGGCTTTCTTGTTGACGATGATGGTGCTTGTGATACTGAAAAAGGTAAACTCGATAGGGTAAATATAATTTTTACATTTAGCTGGACCATTGTAATGAATGTTGTTAAACATAAACATTGTAATCGTGCAATAGGTGTACCTATTGGAAGATTTGTTGCACTCGTCATTTTCAGTCCACAATAGCTGTGCACTTTTCCATCGTTCAACATATGTGTTTTAGATTGTAGCAGCACTGACATTCTAGGTATCGGTGAAGGTGACAATGATGGTCCAAAATTGCGGAGCAAATCTGTAAAGACATGCAACTGTTACTGAACTGAACATGATGTTTGATAATTTTCACTTCTAAAAACACAAAATTCTAGGAATTTTGAAAGACAATATATGGAGCATGTATCCGTGTGTGTGCACATATATATACACTAATGCATAAAAGGTCATAATTGAAGCCATACTGACATGGGTTTGTTCTTCTTTTGATTTGTGACCATACCTGTTTCTCTGTTGTTCATAGAACTCAATTGTATGACACAATATCTCTGTAGTTTTCCATCGATAAGCTTGGTAGTTTGTGATTGCAGGATTATGGAGGAAGGCTGGATGAATGAAGTCATAGATGACGGAAGGAATTTTCCCAATAAATCTGAAATGTCAATTTACCATTAGTATGAACAGGCAAGTGATTTAAATTTCCTTAAAATTGTTAAGAGCATACCTTCATTCATTTGTCTTCGTTGCTGGTTCATTGATACAATTGGTAATATTCGTTCTCTTCAGAGTGTAATCCTTTGAATAGATCATGAAGCTTTACCTTTAAAGAGATTGGTACGGTGGAGGATTTCTGACTGCAATGGAGGATTATAATTAACTGCTGGAAAAGAGAAGGTAACATTAAATATAGTTTAGGGAGTTACTTTTGGAATGAAATCCAGTATTAATGACCTTCATAGCGAGATAATTTAATGACCAATTGAAACAATCAATATATGGTGTAATCTGGCTATTCATACATTGTTATGGAATATTTTCAACTTATGTTTCAGCTTATTTTTAGTCTAGACTATGCCAAAATCTGTTGAGTTTTTCAGATATTTGTAAAAATCTATTTTTTAACTTATTTTTAGGCTAGAGTATGCGAAAATCAATTTTTTTTTTCCAGATTTTTGTAAAAATTTGTTTCACTTAAGTGAGTTTCCCTTGCATTTTTTTTGTGTGTGTTTGGTTATTTCATGTGAGCATATTTTGCCACCTTTTTTCTACATTTTTAGGCAAAGGGAGATGCCATCGGAAAGTTGATGAATGATAATGAACACCTGAAATCTATAGTGGAAGATTTGCATGCAAGTAACTGACCACTATGGATGTTTTCATTCTTTTGAAATTTGTTGATCTCTTATATGATTGCTTGAGTATGTTGTTCCTCTTCTCTTCCTTACTTTATGCGAAAAGAAGTCAGATTACAATCTCATAATGTTTTACAGCCTGAATTAGTGTCTACTGTCTACTCTTAATTTGGATTGTTTACTGATCATCTGTAAACTGGTTTTGATGATAGAGGAAGTCCAGTGAAACAGCATAAATTGAGTCTTTGAGAGAGGAATAACATCAAAGGGTTGCAACTGTTGAAAGAAAGGTAAATTTTCCGTGGTACTTGACTTGCTACTATTGATTCTGTAGTGACTTGAATGGAAAGCCAATTGTTCTTTCAGCTTATGTTTCAGTTTATTTTAGGCTAGACTATGCCATCTGTTTTTTTTCTTCAGATTTTTGTAAAAATCTGTTTCACTTAAGTCGGTTTCACTTGCATCTTTCATATGATGATATTGATTGGTCAATGGATACCTTAATTTATGTGATGATGGGTGAAAATCTAGACACTGGAATTATTCTGGAAATGGATACCTTAAGTTATATGACCTAATGGTCAATATTACATGAGCATTTAAAGACTAAAGTCATGAAATGGAAAGTGAACATAAGGACTAATGTCATGAAATTGAAAGTAAATAATGCGAAAGACTACGAAATTGTAGGAAAATAACATGAAGACTCCTTTAGGAAGCCATTATTTGAATATAAAAGCGACATGGTGTTTTTAGGGGATGATTCTTGCTTTTGCTGCTACTTGACTTCTGGATTTGGAGAGTCATGTGCTTCTGCAGAACACCTACAATGTCGAAGAAAGTAATTGTTACTTATTTGTCAATATGCACCTAACACATTGAACCTATGCATCCCTACTCACATTGAGTTTTCTAATCCAGTTTTAAGCATGGAAGGAGTTGCATCTTCCACTATCCCTTCATGCGTCTTCTTAGCATTTGTACTTGCATCTTGAAAAGACTTCTGGCCAATGGAATATAATATATGACATTAGTAGCACTATCAAATAAGAGTTGTATTTGAAATTTGTAGGGGTAGTCTACACACCTGTGGGGCACATTTCGGGAAGATGTCATTACAGGTGAAGTTCTCAAAAATCCCATGGTAGTACGTTTGTGTTTTGATTTCAACAATGTGGGTGCTCTTGATCAAACACTTTAATGCTTTTGGCAATCCTGGTTCTTCATCTCCTCCATCCTTTCCATCATTTTCCTGCAACTCAGTAGCATTACACCCTATCAACTTCTGGACTGTTTCATCAAACAGGGTAATGACAGTTATGGCTGTTTCATCTTGCACATCCACCTCAAGCCTAAACCTGCAATCACATATTCACACACATATATATGCACAGTTGCATACAACAGACATATCCACATATAAGTTTTGATGGGTTGATAATATTGCACCTTGGTTCTGGGGTGTCTATCATGTTCTCACATGTTTCGCACCAGAATTTGTCCTCTATTTTTGAAAGGCTTTTCTGGCACTTTCCACTACTACACGCAAGAAAGAACCAATGATCCTTGTTACGGATATTGGTAATCTGCACTGTACACCTAAAAGTCACCTGTTAAGAGAGTTGTTGAAGAGAAATCAGCGTAAAAATGGGTAGGAACTGATAATATATGTAGCGGAAAGTATATTAGTAAATTACTCTTTTTTTGGCCCTCGATATCTCCAGCAGCTCCAATAGTGTTCCTTCATGTAACTGAGTTTGTTTATCAATGGTATTGAGCAGGGCCCCGCTGAAATGATTTGATAAAAGTTGATAGATGATATATTTGAGTATTGTATGACCCTAATATTGTTTCGATTAGTTACTTACAGTTTCTTTTTCTTGCCATCAGGGGTTGTAATATGGGAGATTGGATCATCCCTCTAGCGTTTTGGAGAATGCTCTAACACTTCCTTAGCAATGTAAGCATCATTTATAACCTATACCGCATAGATATTTAATGAAATATAGTTACTTACGTATATGGCATTAGAACTAATAACAACGCTGGTAAACTTGTAGGGAGCGAATATAAACCTTCGTGGTAGGTGCTGGAAACACGTTATTGCAGGTAAAGCTCTCAAAACTTCCTTGTAAATAGTGTGTCTGAGTCTTGATTTCAATGACATGGCTAGTGTTGATCAGGTTTTCTAAGGAATATGGTAGCTTTGAATCATCACTCTCATCCTAAAGACACAGATTTGATAATCAATTTGAATAAGTCGATGAAGAGATAAGGGTCTTAAACAGTTAATAATAATAATAATAATAATAATAATAATAATAATAATAATAATAATAATAATAATAATAATAATAGTTGGTTAATAATAATAATAATAATAATAATAATAATAATAGGGTAGGTATTAAGAACATACATCAGCCTTCTGTTGCAACAAATGAATGGCCTTTGTGGTGATTAGCTTCTCCACTATGTCATCAAACATAGTTACAATAGTGGTTCATGTCTCATCCTCAACATCTACTTGAAGTCTGAATCTGCAATCATGTAGTTTCATGGTTAAGGAGTGTATTCATGTAGTAACATGGGAGCATTAAGAGTGCAAAATCTTATTGAAGATGCCACACCTTGGGTTTGGGTAGCTAATCATTGTCTCACATGTTTCGCACCAGAACTGACTATCTATTTTTGAGACACCCTTCTTGCATTTAGCATTACTACATGAGTAATAATACCAACGGTCCTTGTTACGAATGTTGGTAATCTTGATGTGGCATCTAAAAGTCACCTGGGAACCAACCGAAACACAAAATGAATGAATTGAAATTGGAATAAAAGTAGGGAAAACATGCAGGGAGTATGGAAAGGATGTGCCTTTTTGTTGGCCCTAGATAGATCGAGTAACTCCGATATTGAGCCTTCAACCAACTGTGCACTGGGCTGAATGGGGGCTGCGGTGATGTTCCTGAAAATGGAGGGGATACTGGTGTAAAACGAAGTTAAATCAAAGTTATGTAAATTGAAGAAAGTGGTAGAATGATGCGGGGAAAATTACTTCACATTGGCTGCAAATTTAGACAAAAGCGGGATCTTAGGATCATCAAAAATGATTGTTGATGAGGTGCTTGATAGGCATAGATCCCCTAAACAAAACATAGATGAAGGGTGAGAGTAAAGTGTGAGAAAAATGTAGATTAGATGTAAATAGGGTAGGCAATTCATACCCTTGAATTCCTTAACATTCAATGAAGTAAGAATGAGGGCAGAAGGTGCTGGTCCTTGGGATATCTTGAGGAGGAGGTCTTCACCCAGTTTATCCCAAAAGGTTACACGCAGTCTTGTACCCCTAAAATAGAGTAAAATTGTGTTATATAGACGAATAAATATCCTATAATTGTGCAAAGAAAAAACAGGGTGCTAACATCAAACATATGGAACTCATAAGTACAAAATAGAGTCAACACACCTTTCATTGATTAGTTGGAAATCAACTGTCTTGGAAGTTCTGGTTCTTTGCACCTGCTTCCCAACATAACCGATCGCATCTGGAAGATAGACATGTTCATGTTGTTAGAAAGGTGTAGTAGCACTCACATTCTAGGTATTAGCAAAGGTGACAATGACGGTGCAAAACTGCGCAGCAAATCTGCAATGACAACCCAAAAGTTTGTCTTACCAATTAAGTATTTCTGGTGAGTAGGTTTAAGGTGGTCGAAATCAACCAACTCAAAAGGGTAACAGGTGAAGCCATCAATTTTCTCATCAATCTTTCTGACTTTTGTCAATCCATCAAGCTCAACCATATGAGCACTGTTTTTCAGGATTCGGAAAGTCTCTCGATTTGGGACAATGGTGATTTTCTGCATGGAATAGATGCTTCCTTCCTCCAATTTGGTGAAAGAGTGAGCAACACTACTTTTCGCCGTGCAATGAATAACGTTTCCCTAATCAAGCATGTTAGGAATATATATATATATATATATATATATATATATATATATATTAGTATTGGTTTTTAGGGTTGAAATACAGATTGTTAGTGGCAAGACCACACATATATTCATCAATATTTCCATAATCATCCATAACTATAAAGAATAGAAATACGTACCTTCGAGTCGGACAAAATGAAATCCGTGCTTATGTATTTTCCAAAAACATTTTTCACATCCCATTTGCGACAAATGCAGACTTTCATTTCCTCAACAGGGCCTTCCGTGAGATCATTGATGAACAATGGTGATTTTTCATTTTTCTGAAGACTACAGGGACTGCCCATGGTGTGCAGCTGTAACTAAGTGGAAAACGGTGGAATCTTTGTCTTGGGTAATGTAAGGAATTTATAGTATTTACATTGACAGTTAAGATTCTGCAGCAGTGGAAAGGATGCCAATAATGTATTTCAATTAACCTTTATAATTCTTTACACATTCCTAATCAATTAGGGATGTCATTATAATTATAACAGTTACAATTCTTTACATATTCTTCAGTTAGCCTCATCATCATAGACGTTTATTATATCATTACAGGTGAAGTTACTTACAGTTTCTATAATTTGAGACCTAGGGTGGAATTACATGTCATTATAATTTGAGACCTAGCCTCTCAAATCACGGTTATCCTTGTTGTATAAGTTGGCATCACTGGATAGTCCTTATTGTAGGGATGTCAATATTCAAGCCAAGTTTGAATTGGTTCAATATTGCAGCAATTATTTAATTTATTCCTACACGTTACAATAATCACAACCTATAAAGCGGGTAAATAAAATAAAAATAACATAACGGGGAAAAAGCATAAAATAAAAATTGTAGCTACTGGGATTTGAACCTTGGATGATAGCGTTTTCAACAACAACCATAACCATTGGGCTAAAGATGACATGTGAACATAAATTGAATAGATATGAAAAAATAGTGTAAATTTTCCTGGACTTAATAGTAGCAATAAATTTTCCCTGAACACAATTTTTAAGGTTTATATATAGATTATAGATAGATAGATTATAGATATAGATATAGATTCTTCCACTGTTTAATTAAGGGCCCGTTTGTTTAGAGACACTGAAAGGAATGGAAAGAATTCAGTTGGAGAGAAAGGAAAGGAAAGAAAAGGCGTTAAAATCAATTTTTTTTTGTTTTTTTTTCATAAAGGAATCATTCATGACTTGTACACAAATTAGCAAAAATAAAAGCCCCAAAATATAGAACAATTTCATAAACAGTATCTGGAGTAAAAAAACAACAACAACATCACCCTTAGAAAATCAACAATCAAACCTAAAAATAATCAACTACTGATAACAAAAACACCTAAAATATTAGAAAAATCAATTGCTTGTAATTCAGTTAAGCAAGCATCAAAACATGAGGATGCACAAGGAGCACATTGGGGCCACCATACGTTTTAGTTCAAGTGACAATGACTGGCAGCATCAATAACTCCTTAAATTGAATGCGGCAAACATCAACAATACCTCGCAAAAGAATCAAGACTTCAATCGTGCTTAAAAGCACCAGCAAACATCAATATCCCTTCAACAAACATCAACAACGAAGCTACAACACTCGGGCCTAGCTTATGCAAACACCCCCAAATGGTTTCGCAACGAAAAAGTCATAAAACGTTCAACAACTATAGGTGAATTTACAAATTCATGGGTGAATTTACAAATCCCAAACAAATTTCCAAATTTGAAAAACCCTAGATACCATAAAGAAAGATTAAACAAACATGGAGTCAAACATCATTCAATTCAGAAAAGAAGATTGATGTACATAACTTACATATAATCAATTACATCAAATTCATTGTTCTGAACTTGCTGTTTTGAAACGTTTCGAAATGTAGTAGCTACTAAGCTGCATAAGAGACAAATGACGTGATGTGGTCTCAAGAGGGAGATGAAGGAGGCGAGATGTCAAATGGATTGGGTTGGATGGGAGAGGGATGTGGTAAAGATGTGAAATTCAAACCAGGAGATGATGGAGATAAGGTCGTTGAAAAACCTTTCGGCATGTTTCTGGGAGGGAGACGATCGAAATGATGAGAGAGATCTACAGAGGGGAGAGGATGTGAGGAGTGCCGATGAGAGGAGACCTCATTTATGTGGCTATGCGGAGATTAGTTCATAAGGAAGATGTGAGATAGAGATATTGAGGAAGGGAGTACCGTCATTAGAGCTTGAGCGAGAGGTTAATATCGAGATCAGGGTCTGGGTGAGGAGAATTGAAATAGATAGGAGGATGTGAGGAAAACCCTAAAAATAACGGGGTTAACAAATAGGGTTAACCATGAGTCTCAAAACACATTATTCCTTTGAAGAGGCTCACCAAACATCCTACGAAGGGATTGCGTTTGTTGTTACCTTTCCTTGGGCATTTTATACCTTAACAAACATGCCCTTAATCTTGAATTGAATATTGTGGTACATTTTTTTCCATAAGAACCACATAGATATGGCGATTCGGTTGATCGGGTCGGGTTTGGGTATACCCATTCGGGTTCGTTCAATGTCGGGTCATGTCATCTGACAGATATATTGTATGTTTGGGTCGGGTCGGGTTTGAGTCAGGTAAGCTTGGGTCGGGTAAGTGCGGGTCAAAATGGATTTCGAGTTAGTCGGGTTGGGTTCGGGTTTGGGTCGGGTCACAATTTGTTTCATTTATTTAGTTATATTATGTCTCATTATAGGTAATTCACATTATTAGTATGTTTAAAAATGAGAAAATTAAAGTAATTACTAGGATGAATCAGGTCTTGTTCGGGTCGGTTCAAAAATGGGCCGAGTATAGCTGAGTCTGGTCGGGTTTGTCTTCTTTCATGTCCATTCGGGTATCGGGTCAAAATGGGTCGGGCTCAGTTTCGAGTTCGGGTTGTGCATGATGCTAAATTTGTTGGGTTCGGTTGGCTCTGGGTTAGGGTGGGTCGGATCGGGTCAGATTTTGCCAGCTCCAGTAAAATGGGTGGTTTTTTTTTGCTACAGAATAGATGTAACTAGAAGAGGTGGTTATGAGCAATATGACATATTTTAAGGGTGGTTTCCTGTGTATTAACCTTAATATTTATAGACCATTGCAACCATGAGGAAACCTCTTCCCTTTTCCCCCTATTCCAATCATAACTTTACACCTTATTTACTTTTTAGTTTAAAATTATTTGAGAAATTCCGCGTGGTGCCCACAAACTTTTACAAATTCTGCGTGGTATACAAAGTTTTGAAAATCTGCATGGTGCCCACGAAGTTTTTTAAAAGTCCACATGGTGCCCACGAGGTTTTTCAAAAGTTTATGTGATAACAATAATGGGTTTTAATATTGAAAAAATGAGATTAAAAATTATATTATTGTACATCATAATTTGGAAAAACACTCTACAAGACTGGGTATTGGTTTGAATCTTTTTTAAAACTAGTTTTTTTATTTAAATTTTCTTAGAGATAAACTAACCAATTTTTTTCTCAAAAATCTTACGTCTTTAATTTTTATTTGTTCTCAATATTTACTTTTTATTTATAAGGAAATGAGGGGGAAAAAAAAGAACTACGGAGTATTACCCATTCACCATTGAACCTATATTAATTGATACAAAATTTTAAAATTACAAGAAGATATACACTTTTTCCCATTAAACCAACTTTCATATGAAACAATTTTTCGGTGAATTTTTTGGCGTAGTATACGGGGTTGAAGAATTTAATAACGTGGTGTGACATCATAAATTCCCCAAATTCAATTTTTTGCAAAAACTAAATTTAACCAATTTAATTTTATAAATCGTATTTTAGAGCTAATTATTTACTTATCAAATTTTATAATTAAAATTGGGCATTTAAGAATGTGGTGTCATACTATTTTCCTATTTTTAATACTCAATTAAAATGTGAAACTTTTAATTGTTTATTACAAATTATCTCACATGAAAATTGGTTTAATTGGGAAAAGTGTACGTGTATATTTTCTTGTAATTTTCAAATTTTCTATTTATATTGGTTTATTATAAATGGGTAATATTACGACATAGTTCTTATTATTTTTTCCGCATTTCCTTATAAATAAAATATAAATATTAAGAACAAATAAAAATTAAATACGTAAGATTTTTTAGAAAAAAATTTGGTTAGTTTATAGGTAAGAAAATGTATATAAAAAATTAGTTTTTAAAAAGATTCAAACTAATTCACAATCTTGTTAAGTGTTTTCCAAATAATGTATAGTAATATAATTTTTAATATCAATTTTCCAATATTACAACACATTATGGATGAAGTCCAAAACCATTGAAAACGATCTCTTTCGTTTCCTGGTGTTCTTCCTCAAATTGCTTCTGGGTTGCTTCTGGCCTCGCCTTGATTCGACGTGCAGAAGGTCTTCCCTAAGATCTGATGCATGTTCGGATTCCCTCTCTCTAGCCAGCCATAATGTCTCAAAATCCAATCCACAAAACCCCCTACAGCCAGGAATATATCCTCAAAAACTTGCTCCCGATCAACTATCAGAAACCTCCTCAAAAACGTCCTCACAAAAGATATCTGTATTGCATTGAATGTAGGCCTTTTGCATTCAATTAAAAATAGGAATGTCTTTGGACATGGCAACAATCAAAACAGATTAAATGTGCTCGTTAAGTTCCAACACCAAACGCTGCTTTCTCTTTTGAGATTTGCAACCCCAAAGCCTTTCAAAACCAAAACTCAAACCAAAACTTTATTACTAAACATCTACTCTATGGGTAACCCCCCCTATTTTTATCAAAAAACTTGCAGCATACTCAATAATTATGGGCATGCAAGGCGCCTGATTGGGCAAGGATGGGCGGTAATTGGAGGTTTAGCAGCCTCCCCTCCTAATCCCACTCTAATCATCACCTTGGAAGAGCAAACAGAAGGAGAAAATCTTGATAATTCCCAGATCCATCAGAAATAGATCAAAGGAGCAATGAATCTAGCCAGTCAGTTGAAGGTAACCGAAGAGCCGGGTGTGGTTTTCCAAATAACAGGTATGATTATCCCTACAAACTACTCTCCCTATCATCTTGTAGAATTAAGTTATGAAAAATCGGATTATAGATATGGTTACTGTTCTATTGCTCTGTGTATAAATATGTGTATCTTCATCTGTCATTCCCAAAACATTTCTGCCTTTCATTATCTCCCTCCCTATTCCACTGATTACTTCTTTGCTATGGAGAATCAAATGTCCTTTGTTGAAGCTCTGATTAGCACCACCAGGCAAGGCATTCCTCTTGAATCCTTCCCTTCTCACAGCCAACAGATTGAGCCAACCTTGTCTCTAGCCCTGGAGAGTCAAGGCATGCATTCTCATGTCTCTGAACACATCCCAATCCCTGCTATTCTTATCAGCTCTGCCTCTCCTAATGAGGCTAACCCTTCAAGCCTCTTTGTGGCTGATCCTTACCAAATCCCTGGAGTCAAGGGCCTGCATCAAAAGCTCTCCGAGTATAGCTTGGTGGGGCGGTTTGCGCAAGCTCCTGTTGAACTCAAGCAAGTAGCTGGGAAGATGAAGACTGAATGGAAGAATCTCAAAGGTAGTTGGGGCATGGATACCATTGGCAATGACTGGTTCATATTCCGGTTTGCCAATAGGGAAGACAGGGCTATGGTTTGGTCTAACAGGCCTTACCATGTCCAAGGGTCTCTCCTTGCTTTGTATCCATGGACTGACACCTTCAACCCAATGGAGGAAGATACTCTTACTGCTGATGTTTGGATAAGAATCCCAGGGCTCCCACATCAATTCTACTCAGCTGAGGCCATAGCATTCATCCTGGAAGCTGGTGGTGTTGGATCCCTGATAAGGATTGATCAAGTGGCCAATTTTCGTAACAAGATGAGGTTTGCTTGTGCCTGCATTAAGGTCTCTCTTCTGTCTAAACTCACCTCTTTCATTTGCATTAGAAAGAATGAAAATGAATTTGTTAAACTGCGCATATGGTATGAAGATTTCTCAGATGGTTGTGGTTGTTGTGGTGGCTATGACCATATCTATGAAGACTGCCCTCTCAGTGCCCCTCGCCCTAGAAAATTCAGTCTGATCCTAGAGGAAAACCCACAGCTTGATCTCATTTCTCACTCCCCTGCTGCTAACCAAAACAGAAATCCCTTTGAGAATAGAAACTTAGGGGGTGGCAATGCTTTTGTCCCTTACAACCAGCATGAGGATCCCATGGTCTCCCAAACTATGATCCCTAGATAGGGAGATTTTGGCCTCCTTCCTATCACTACTGTCCCCCCCTAAGACCCACACTTCCTCCAATCCCATTGGTAACTACTCTACTGAGCTCATTAACCACCTCATCTCTCTCAACAATGCACATGTGGCAAAGCTGACGGCTGAGTGCAGTACCCCTCCTTTTGCTATTGCTCCTTCCATTTTACACACTCTCCTCTCCTCCAACAATGCCAACTCCTCTACTGGCAATGCTCTGGCTGAAGGAAGCCTTGAAGAGCTCATCAAAGCCCACCAGAAAGGCAAAATGATAACCACTAAAGATGAAACTGAAGAATCCAGGAACTCCATGCGTTCTGATAACTCTATGATCAGGAGAATGGGAGGAATTATCATTAAGAACAACGAGGAAGATGCAGCTCTGAGTGAAGGTGAAGTAGCTAAACGCAAGGATGAAGATGACATCACTGAAGCCTCCTCTCCAGCCATGAAGAAATCCCGCAAAAAGAAGAATTGATGATTAGTACCTCCTTGATCTTATGGTGTGGGGATGGGCAGCAGAAAGCTCATATTAATCAGCTAAATAACCCCGATGATCTTAGTTGCTTGAACTATGTTTTGTTTGTTTGCCGGTTGTATTGGCTCTGTAATTCTCAAAACTTTCATGATGTGGATGGAGATGTCTTTCCTAATTTTTCTACTGGAAAGCATCTCTATCTTCATCTCTATGCGGTTAATAGCTACAATCCTAGTCTTTATTTCTGTTATAAGTTATTGGCTTTCTTCTCTCTTTGCTGTTGTCTGAACTATGGCAGGATATCACTAGACCTTTGCCTCAGTTGTGCTTTCCTGGAGTGCTTAGATTACATCAGGAACACCGCTCAAGGTATGTTTTCCCATACAATCCTCCGAAATTTTAAGCTCCCCATGAGTGATTCAGTTCACTTAGTGGTGGTAAGCTGCCTCAAACCTCCAAATGAACCTTTACAAATCAATCTTTATGGCAACCTTTGCTTCCTACAACTCAACTCTACACAAGGCTCGACATTCTCAACACAAAAGCAGCTGCTCTCAACTGGAAACCAGAGATCATCATATAAATATATATGTATCAGTTCAACCACAAATGAGGAGGAATTCAGGTTTGGTGATCCACATGATGTAACTCTCAGAAGGAATCCATTTAAGGTGAATTCTGTGTGCTATAATATTGATGTTCTTTAAGTAACTAACAAATGTTAGAGAGACTGAGTGTTTGAGAGTGTTTTCGTACAAACCGTGTTTCTCGTCAGTACAACTTAGGGTTTGGGCTGCTGCCCGCCGCCGCTACCATGGTTACCCCCACGGCAACCAGGTCGGCCGGCATTGGATTCCAAAGACGGAAAGGGTGGGTCCCCTCGGGTAAGGTGTTCCCTCCTCCCAGGCGGATTCCGGTTAACAAAGAAGAAGGACGCAAGGAGGAGAACTCGCAGGTCGGGAAGGAAAAGAAGGAAGACGCGTATACTCAATCTGGGAACAGACGATTCTCAGAGGAGGAGAAAGGGAAAGGTAAGGCGGAAGAGGATAGTCACTCACCACCTGCTTGGGGTGGAACAAACCCTCGCACTTTCGCTAGTCTGTTTAGGGATAACAGGAACATCAGAAAGGCCGAATCTCTGAAATTCCATGAAGATATCACAAAGGGCAGAGTCAAAATCTCAAATGATGATGTTTCTGTAGCTCGCAAGGAGTGGGAAGCAACTTTGATTGGTGCGATACCAGGGATCTCAGTCCAGTTCCACTCTCTGCGAAGCTTTGTTAAGGAGAACTGGAAAGTTGAAGAACCGAAAATAAGTAGCAAAGATAATGGGGTTTTTCTGTTCAGATTCTCGAGCATCGAGGATAGGGATTGGGTGCTCTCGCATGGCCCTTGGCATTTTGCTGGAACCAGACCTCTACTGCTGAAGAGTTGGAGTCCTGGCATGAAGGTGAGCTGGGAAACTTTCGACAAGATGCCCCTTTGGGTCTGTCTCCCAGACCTAGACCCGAGCTATTTTAATTTTCATATTTTGGGGAAAATTGGAAGTGCAGTGGGAAAAACGATTTGTGTGGATGAATGTACTGAGGAATGCTCGAAAGTCACATACGCCAGATTGCTCATTGAGGTGTCTGCTGAAGAGGCCTTGTGCAAGGAAATTGAAGTTGTTGATGAGAAAGATCAAGTGAAAAGGCAAAAGGTGGTGTTCGAATGAAAACCATTGATATGCACACATTGCTTGAAGTTTGGCCATACAATTGAGAATTGCAAGTTTTTCCAGTTCAGCAAAGCAAAGAGATCAACTGGGAGTGGTCGAATGACATGGAAACCTGTTGAAAAATGGGATACTAGCAAAGAGGGAGAGGGAGTTAAGAAGGATGAGCAGAATAAAGGGGATATGGAAGCTGAAGGCACCCAGGGTGAAAACGAGAAAGTTGCTGCTCAGCAGGCAGTGTTGGTTCCGACAGAAAAGGATAATGTCAGTTCAAATAAACAAGAGTGCCAGCAAAATCATGAGCAAGAGAAAGATGAATGCGTAGAGGATGAAAGCAAATGGTCCAATGTGGCAAAGAAACATGCAGCTAGGCAAAAAACTAAAGCTAAATGTACCAGCAAAGGGAGCAACAGCAAAAAAGGGAATGTGAGTATCAATGGGAGGAATTATACAGTTCTGAACATGAATGCCAGTTATGACAGTAATGACAGCAATGGGGAAGTTGGCTCTGAACAGGAAGATAAGAATGCACGGGACCTGAATGTAAATGGGAGTAGCACCCATGGTCAAGCGTCTCATGGATAGAGTCCGGATAGCGGCTTGGAACGTTAGGGGGTTCAATGATGAGATAAAAAATAGCATCATTACTTCCTATATTTTTTAAAATGATATTGCTTTAATTACTTTTCTGGAAACTAAAATGCTTGAGAGAAACATTGATGATGTCAAACTCACTTTGATGAAGGGATGGAAACATGTGATCAATGGGCATGGTACTGAGAAAGGTCGAATCTGGCTATCCTGGAACCCACTGATTTTTGCTATCAATGTCCAACGAATGCAACGACAGGTTATCCATTGTGATGTGCAGACGATAGATGGGAAATACAGATTTGATGCTTCGTTTGTGTATGGAGCTAACACACGAAGGGAAAGAGAGGAAATGTGGGCGGAGCTCCATGAGATTGCTGCAGCTGTTACTCGCCCTTGGACTGTCATGGGTGATTTTAACTGTGTTCTGAACATGGAGGAGAGATGGCCAGTTAAAATTCCACAAAGAGATATTTTTGAGGAGTTAAGAGAGGGGATGGCAGTTTGTGGGCTCACTGATCTTAAGTACTCCGGAGCCAAATTCACATGGACAAATAAACAGAGTGGAGAAGATCGAAAGGAAAGGAAGCTTGATAGAATTTTGGTGAATGATTACTGGATGGAAAATCTGGAGCAAACAAGTGCTTATTTTGGTACTCCCGGATGTTCAGACCACTCTCCTGCCATCCTAAATATTAGAAATGCTAGTGTGCGAAGGAGGTACCCATTTAAGTTTAAGAATTTCTGGGCAAAAGAACCTGAATTTCCAACTTTGGTTCAGTTCGCTTGGAACCAACAGCACAGTGGTTCTAAACAGTTTCAGCTAGCTTGCAAGCTGAAGAATGTAAAAGAGTACTTGAAGACATGGGACAGGGCGAGGTTCCGGGAACTACAAACGCAGATAAAGCTCGACAAACAGAGCCTGCATGAACTACAATTACAGCTGCAAACTGATATTGGCAATGCTGGTCTAATTGCTCAAGAAAAACGGGTTGAGGAGAGACTAAGGAAAAATGTTGCTAGACATCTTAGCTTGGTTACTCAACGAGCAAAGCTTCACTGGATTACTATGGGAGAGGAATCTTCCTCAATGTTCTACCAAAGCTTGAAAGAGAGAAGAGCTAGAAATGCCATCCATGCTATGACGGATGACACAGGGAGAATGATGGAGGATGAGGAAGAAATCAGAGCTCACATTCTGGTTTCGTTTCAGAAATTATTTGCAACTGAGCCAGACGATGTTCAAATGCCAGCTATACCAGCAGGGGCTGTTGTAACAGTTGAGGAAGCTGTGAATATGTGCAGAATGCCTACGAATGAGGAGATCAGAAAATCGGTTTGGGCAATTGGCTCTAACAAGTCTCCGGGACCGGATGGGTTTGGGAGTCAGTTCTTCAAGAGCTGATGGAATACAGTGGGCGAGGATGTGTGTGCTAGCATTAAAGAAATATTCCGGAATGGGATTATCCTGAAGCAATGCGGTTGCCTTAGAAGTTGTGAGAGGATATGGCACCAAGAGAGTGTCACCACGTTGCACAATTAAGGTTGATCTTCAAAAAGCATACGACTTTGTTAGTTGGGAATTCGTACGCTTCACGTTACAGCAGCTGCAGTTCCCGGAAAAGTTGGTTGAACTGGTAATCGAATGTGTGACGTCAACAGCGTTCTCAATTATCATTAATGGGGCACCAGAAGGGTATTTCCGAGGGAAAAGAGGGCTGAGGCAAGGCGACCCTCTCTCGCCTTACCTTTTTGTGTTGTGCATGGAGATGCTCAATCGTATGCTGAATGAAGGAACCATGAGCCCAGATTTTCGATTTCATCCGAAATGCAGAAGAATGAGACTGGTCCACTTAGCATTCGCTGATGATTTGCTGATTTTTTTTAAAGCTGATATTAAATCGGTAAAGGTGATAAAACAGGTACTGGATAACTTTTTCAAGGCTTCAGGCCTCCGAGCTAACAAGGACAAAAGTACTATCTACTTTGCTGGTGTGGATAGAGAAGTGGTGAAGAATATTACGAGAGAACTGGGGTTTCAGGAGGGTCAGCTACCTGTCCGATATCTAGGCATGCCGTTGCACTAAAAGAGAATCTCTATCCATGAATACAGTGACCTTACCGAGAAGTGTGGTAAATATGTACAGAATTGGGCGACTAGGAAATTGTCGTATGCAGGCAGAATGCAATTGATAAAGGCTATGTTTGGGGGTGTGCTTTCTTTCTGGAGCCAGTCTACTCTTCTGCCGAAAGGGGTTATTGCAAAGCTGACTGAAATTGAGCGCCATTTCCTTTGGAAAGGTACGATTGAAGGTGGTAAAAATCTGGTTGCTTGGAATGATGTGACAAAACCTTTTGATGAAGGTGGCTTGGACATCAAAGAAATTCTTGGCTGGAATAAGAGCATCTATGTTAAACTTCTAAGCGATATTGATAGCCAGAAGGAGTGTATATGGGTGAGATGGGTAAACCATAATCTGCTCAGAGGCATTTCATTGTGGGATGTCGGCCCCAGAAGAGATGATTCATGGGCTTGGAAGGCGCTCCTAGAGATGAGAGATGAACTCAAGGAGCATCTGCAACCCCAAGGAATCGTCGAATGGAATGCTTTACATCATCCTACTGAAGGCCTGGCGAGTGGTAAAGTTTATGAATTGGTACGTAACCATGGAGAGAACGTCGAATGGGGGAGCTTCATTTGGAAGCGAGCCCAGTGCAAGCGCTGGTCTTTTGTTACGTGGTTGGCTGCTCGACAGAGGCTACAGACGGGGCGTGTAGTCAAGCACTAGAAGGGCCCAGATGCAGCCTGGTGTGTACTGTGCCATGAGAAAGAGGAAACAGAAGATCATCTCTGGTTCGGATGTAGAGTAATCAGGGAAGTGCAGAGCAGAGTGTTTGATTGGTTAGGAGTGGGGGTCCGATACAGTAACCTCCGTGAATGGCTAATGTGGTTCGAGAGAGAACCAGAAGCTAACAGAAGAGGGGCGATGTTCCAAGGAAAGCTGCTGGCTTTGTGTGCATTGGTGTACACTACCTGGAGGGCGCGAAACCGGGTCATATTCGCGGGTGAGCAATTCAGCCCGGCTACTTGCGCTATCGAGATCATGAAGGCATGTCGGAACAGAATCTCCCTAAAATGCAAGAGCAGAACAAAGATGGAGAAGTTGTGGGTTAGGAGGCTGATGCAATAGACGAGACTTAGTTTTTGAGGATGGATGTATAGAGGACGTGATGTTTAGGGGTTTTTTGACGAGTCTCTTTTTGTGGGGTGGATAGTTTTGAGGTTTTTTGGGAGGTATACGTCGTATGTATTTTTCTACGGGACTCTTGGTTTGGTCTGCGTGTCTTTTGTAACTTGGTTACACCATCTTATATATATTTACCAGTTCAGAATATTGATGTTCTTTACCCTTACTTCTTAAACTATAATTTATGTTCTAATTGGAGATCTCAAACCTATTGCTATGACAAGTTATTATATGATTAATATAGCTTATTGGAATGTTAGAGGTACCAAACGGCCACTTTTGTGGCAAGAAATCAATCACTTTCGCTTTAACAATAACCTTGATATACTTGTTCTATCTGAAACAAAATCTGAAATAGCTCCCTTAGAGTCTCAGATTCATAGTTCTGGCTTTCATAAAGTTCACTGTATTAAATCTAATGCCAGGAAAGGAGGAATCTGGCTCTTTCAAAAAAGGAATTTAGATACAAACTGTGATATACTATAGGAAAATCCTAGATTTATTCTTCTAAAGATCAATGTAGAAAATCATGATTTAATAGTAGCCTTTGTTTATGCTCCGTCTATAGAACAAGAGAAAGATGAATTTTGGAAAGAATTGTATCACACAATAAGTAAATATAACTATCCTTCCATCATCATCGGTGACCTCAATGATATAGAAAATGATACAGAAAAGATCGTGGGTGTAACCCCTAACATCAACAGATTTAGAAGATTGAGAAATGTAAAAGATGAACTAGGACTTCATACCCTTCCTTACAGGGGTTCACCCTTTACTTGGAGGAAGAGCAGAACTCCACACAACAATACCTATGAAAGATTAGATAGAATTCTAGCCCAAAAACAAATATTAAACTGGTTTCCAAATCTGTGCACTAAACACCATCCGTTCTCCAAATCTGATCATGCCCCAATATCTCTTGTAATTGGGCACAATGATAAGAAAAAAGGTTCCCCTTTAGATTCGAGATGGCCTGGACCACAAACGAAGTTGTAAAAACTATGATTGAGAAGGTCTGGAGTTATAAACTAAAAGGCTCACATAGCTACATCTTGATGCAAAAACAGAAATTGCTCAAAAGAAGAATCAAGCTCTGGTGTAAAGCAAATCCAAACAACATTAACCGTCAATTATCAAAAGTTGAAAATCAAATACAAACAATACAGAACAATTTACCTTGGGGTCCTGTCTCGGCTAAAGATGAGATTCGGCTAGCTAGACTGGAACACAAGACATAGAGACTCCTAGAATTTAATCATAGATTCTGGAAGCAAAGAGCTAAAACAAAACACGTCCATTTTGGAGATAGAAACACAAGATATTTTCAAATAACATCTAAGATAAAGAACTTCAATAAACATACTAGGACTTTCACCACCAAACATAATGAAATCCTTACGGATCAAAAACAAATTACGGATTAAATCACTAAGGAAATGTCGGAAAGGTTCATTGGTAATAACCAAAAACAAATTAACCAAAATGATGTATGGAACATTCAACCTCAAATAACTCAAACGGAGAACAACAATCTCATATCTCCTCCTACAAACTCAGAAATCAGGCAAACATTGTTCAGTATGGCAGAAGATAAAACCCAGGCCCCGGATGGATACCCCCCTGAATTTTATAAACAGTACTGGAATATTGTCGGCCCTTCTTGCTGTAGAGTTGTCAAATCTTTCTTCCATTCTGGACAACTACTAAATAAAATCAACAAAACTTTCATAGCTCTTATCCCAAAAACGGACTACCCAACCACTATCAATCATTACAGACCCATAAGTCTCTGTAACACGATTTATAAGATAATCTCCAAAATCATATCCAATAGACTTAAACCAATATTACCTGAGTTGATAAATCCTTTCCAAGGAGCATTTGTAGAAGGAAGATCTATCCAGGATAACACTCTAATAGCTCATGAAATCATTCATACATTCCACAAACAAAAGGGTAATAAAGGTTGGATGGCTCTAAAATTGGACATGGAGAAGGCATATGATAAGATTAACTGGAACTACATCAAGGCTATTCTACAGAAGTTTGGCTTTCATCACTACAAAAAAAAATTGCTTTAGAAACGGCATATTGCCGTCGCAAAAAGTAGGTTTGCCGTCGCTAATAAGTATTTGTGACGGCAATGCGACGACAAATCATCGGTCGCTAGCTCTAGGGTGGTAAAAGGTAGGGGTGCCATCGCAAATAAGTAGTTGCCGTCGCAAGGTATTAACGACGGTAATTCGCGACGGGGGAGCTCACTACCATTTACCCCCAATTTTACCGCCCTTTTTTCCCGCCATTCTCCCTTTTAGGGCGCCATGGCCTTATTTGCGACGGAAAACATGCCGTTGCCAATGGATTTATCATTTTTTTTAAAAAAATCCAAATGAGAAAGAATTTTTTATTGTAGCCTATGAGGGATTTGAACCCACATATTTGTGTATAATTAAACACAAAGCTCTACCAATTGAGCTAATAGGCTAGCTTATAATTAACAAGAAAAACTCTATCCTATCATTCGTCTAAATCACCCTAAAAATTCTATCGTTCAATAAATAAATAAATAAAAGATTAAACTAATGTCAAAGATGTAATAAACATAATATAAGGTTGGCATAGCAATCCACAATGATCTTATATTATTAATATTAACTAATGACAACTAATATGGTATTCTTACTTGAACCAAAGAGACATTTGGAGGGGAAACTAAAAAGGGAAAATATTCATAATGATATATGCTAACATCAGTAAGTTGTAGATAAGAAAAGATGGAGGCATTCATTCATCCATCAGAATGATAGAATATCAACTTGATAGATTTGGGATACTTTTAAACTAAATCTTACATTATATATTTATATGCATAACATTCATTTGAGCAAAGTAAAAATGACCCTACCTGCACTTATAACTAGTGTGCCTCTGTCATAGGATGGCTCATCTTGACCTTCGATATTCCAGCTTGAAAATTGTCCTCTTCCAGATGATCTTCCTCTGCCTCAAACCGCCCGCCATAAGAGCCCGAAGTTCCACGGTCCCAAGCAGCTGCCCTGGAGCTTCTGCGTGGTAAAAAAAAACAATCTTTGATCAAACCTACTGCATTAAACTAGTTGTGAATGATTCCAAAAAGCCTATTGTTTCAAATGCATGCATCAGATAAAGTGTGCATTTCAACTCAACACCCCAACCCCAACCACTTAAAGAGGAAAATATGTAAAATTGTAACTAGAAAGGTTCATATCTCCCAAGTAATCTCATAAGTAGATTGACAAAGCAACAAAACCCAAGCAATAACAATAAGAACTCATTTTCTTTTCTAGTACATCCTCAACCATCAAAACTTTCCCAGCTCTTAAGGATAATACAAATGCAGGTAAGGATACCGCAAGCTTAAAACAGAAGATAACACAAATGCAGGTGAGGATAAAGTGGACTTGAATGTTTCACCCAAGAAAAATGCTTAAATGAACTTCATGTTCTAGACTTGGTGCCTTTTTATGTGTTCATAATTTTTAACAAAAGCATTATGCAGGTGAGCATACCTCAAGCTTCAAACATATGCACTGCCCAGCAGCAAGCTGGCCTTATAATGATTGGAGTTCTTGCAATACAAAATTTGACCCAAGAAACAAAAATTATGCATGAGTAATGACAAGTTAACATGTAGTGAGCTAAAAAAAATTGGGAAAACAATATTTTGAATGCAAGCAGGATGAACCTGGATGCAAGCAGGATGTATGTTGTTAAGATAAAGAAATAAACATAATAATAGAAGAATTAGATTTGCTCATCACAAGGCCAACCCAGCATATGTAATTTGCTCAAATTTGGTGTTTTTCAATTATGATTTTTTTAATAAAAAAATTAAAGGCAGGTTAGTGCAAGCAACTTTTTCTGGTAGTTCTTTTTATTATGGTTAAATAAGAACTCACTACGGAGAGGGAATGACAAGTGACAAATCTGTTTGTTTGAGTTGTTGTTCAAAACTAGAAAATGGGATGAAAACAAGCAATTCACAATGGGGATGCATGACACAAGGGAAAGGGAAAGGGAAAAGATCATATAAAAGCTCAAGTAGAAAAACAACATAAGGGAATTCAACAAGAATGATTTTCAAGTTATAAGTTAGGCATTTTTCCTAAAGTCTAAACTCAGAATCTACACCACAAGTAGTAAATTAGATTAAGAATTAGAGTGCATGAATCAGTAACACAAACCTTGGTTGCAGTAGCTCGCACGTACTTCACGGTGTGCACCAGAGGTCGGCACCTAATCATGGCCCCAATTCACGAATATTTGAGCAGCAGCAAAAGAGAAATCGGAATATGACCCAACTATGATTAAATCGACATGGAAGCAAAGAATTTTTGTAAAGTGAACATGCTTAGCACAATGTCATAACAAATTACCTTGCAAAGAGTTTTTCCACTGACAGAACTTCTGTTCATATCATATCACCAAGACACTAACATAATGACTAAAAAACTAGAGAAATGGTCAACTTACCTCAAACCCTTAGCATCTCAAACTTTATGAATCTTCATATCTCATTGCAAGACAAAATCTACAGCAAAAAATAACAATAATAACCCATATCAATATGTGTACGTCAAGTTCCCACCCATATTGGTTTCTTGCAGACAATTGGCTCTTCAACAACAAGTGATATAAATATAATAAGGAATACAAATGCCTTTTGACAAAACCTAAACTTTCCAGCTAAAAAAAAAAGTTAAGCAAAAAATAAATGGATTTATAAGTATACGAAGGCAGCTAATTAATCACTCGATCACCTTTGTAAGTGAACCAATATGCTAGTCTTTCTCCCTACTCTACATGATTTAAAAGAAAATAAATGGATTTATATGTACAAATGAAGTACAATGTGTATGAAAATAAATTGGAGTAGAAGTATAAGCTTTATTAATTAAAAAAACCTAAAAGAAAAGATAGAATCATAAAAGAAGAATCACAATTCACAACTCATCTGAAATTACAAGTCTAGATTCATGCAAGTAACCAAAAGTTCTACTAACTATTTGATAAGAACCGTATATAAACAAACCAAACACATTACACATGGGACAAAATTGCTTACTTATTCTATTGCCTTTGCTCTGATCATACATGAACTAATAAAAGGCCTTCAAGCATAGAAATATATATTAAATAAAAACCATACCAAAACAGCCAAACTGAAAAAAAAAATCCAATATGACAGTAGATGGCTCCGGACAGCAAGAAGATTTAAGGAAAATTTCAAACAAAAAACCCCTATCACTGACCACCCAATACAGCAACAAATCATTTCAATATCAGTACCAAAACAGCTAGTAATATCACCATAAAAGTCCTCAATCTGCACAATATCGAACAGCTGCAATGCACTTTAGTGGGGATCAGAATAGGCAAAGCATACAAATCTCCAGCACAACAATGCACTTTAGCGGGGATCAGAATAGGCAAAGGTCAACATGTTAATATAACCTCCTTGTACAGAACTTGGTATATCGTACCCATATCATTCCAAAACACCATCAATATATAATCCAAATTTCCAACAGCAAACCAACCCACAAAATCACAAGAGAGAGCAGTAACAACTATCAAGAAGCGCCAGAGCTGCCTCCATAACAATCATGATGTCTACTTCAATTTATTTAAGAACTAGGGTAGATCATCACATAAGAGTACAGAGAAAAATACAAAGCAACCACATCAGTACATTGTTTTACACAACTATACAAAGAGATCACACTTGTGATTTATGAAAGCAAGGTTACAGATTATGAAAATCATACCAAGCGCCAGAGCTGCCTCCAAACAACCCACCCTTCGTTTTGGGCAGAACCATCTTGTTGCTTCAAGTCTAACTGATATGGCTGGAATGTCCCACTTGTTTAGATTTTTTGGAACAAATCCCAATTGGATAAATACTCTCCTATCATCAGTTGGGACCAACTTTGTAAAAGCAAATCTCAAGGTGGTTTGGGACTCAGAAAAGCAGAAGATCTTAACACTTGCTTGCAAATGAAACTTCTATGAAAATTATATACCAACGTAGAGAGCTCGTGGGCAAAATTGATCAAAGAAAAATACCTGCAAAATGAGGATATTAAACACTACACGGGCAACAACACTTCCTGGCAATTTGGGAGATTGTTATCTCTTAGGGAAAAATTTGAAAAAGGCCTTCACTGGATTGTTGGTGATGGTAAAAGTATTAGCCTTTGGAATGATCCATGGATTTTGGATATAAACCTATAGCCTCTTATGGGATCTTACGACCCGAATATGAAGGTTGGGAGCCTCATCATGAATGGAAATGAGTGGAACCATAGCCTTATTACCCAAATGTTCACTTGGGAGATTGCACAGAGTATTCTTAAGATCAGAATCCCCTCACACCCCACTAGGGACAAGCTGATTTGGAAGCCCGACTCGCAAGGTATCTTCTCTACCAGGTCAGCCAGGAAGATCTTAGCCCCAACGTCTGATGTACAGACATTGCATTCCTGGTTGTGGAAATTAAACTTGCCTCCCAGAGTCAAGAATTTCCTATGGAAGGTCAAAATAGATAGCTTGCCGACAGCAATTCGACTGAACATGTATGTCAATAGAGTTCCTTCTCAATGTTCTCTATGCAATCAAGCTGATGAAGATGCCACCCACCTTCTAACAAGATGCACGTTCACGAGAGAAGTTATAGCCCAATATGAACAACAAAAAGGTATGTTCTTTAACGGCCTCAATAATTCTGGCCTGGTTCATGATAATCTGGATGCAATTTATAATGCGAACAGTAATTTTGTGGATCTTATCTGGATCTGGCTGACTGTTTGGGAAGCTCGAAATGATGCTATCTTTAGGAAAAGAAATCCCAATGGCGCGGGCCCGATCACTCAAAAAATAAATCAATACATCACAGATTGGTCCATCGACAATCCCAAAACGGGTAAAGGTAAGAATAGTAGAAGAAAGAGAACTGCAACTAGGTGGAGCAGGCCATCTAGAGTTATCTACAAGCTTAATGTAGATGGTTCTGTTAGTCTTTCTGGCATTTGTCAGACTGGTGGAATCATCAGGAATTCTGATGGTAAGATTGTAGATGTTTTTCATTATAGGATCGTGCCAGGATCGATTAGCTAGACAGAGGCCTCAGCAATGTTAACAGGTCTTAGAAGAGCCAAAGAGAAGGGTATCAAGAAGATCATTATAGAGAGCGACAATCAAACCCTTGTCAAGTTGGTAAATAAGGAGCAACCACCGAGATGGAAAGACATGAGTTACGTTGAAGATATCACCACCCTTCTGGAAGGATTTGAGTATGCAGAAGTACGCCATATTTTTCGTGAAGCCAACATGGCAGCTGATTATATTGCTAGAAAAGGTATTATTTGTAATTTGGAATGTATCCCCTATCATAGGGACTTTTGTAAAATCATCTTTCAAGATGATCCCGGGGCTAAGTTATTGTGATGTAATGGCTCCGAATGTTTGCCTACTGTAAAAAAAACAAAAAAAAAACACAGTATGGATATCACATAAACTTTTGAAAAACCTTGTGGGCACCGTATGGACTTTTAAAAAATTTCGTGGGCACCACACGAAATTTTTAAAACTTTGTATACCATGCGTAATTTGTAAAAATTCATGGGCACCATGCAGAATTTCCCACATTATTTTTACTTTTTCTATCTCTTCCTAAAAGGTTTTCTCTGCAACCCTGTGAAACTTCTTTTACCACTTTTCAAATTTATTTTCAGCTTTTCTTTTCCTTAATATATCTCTCCCTTTATTATATGTATCATTATCTATTATTGTCAATTATTTTTATTTATAATTTTATAAACAAATAAAAATAGCAAGTACTTGATATAAATATATTTTATTACATCTAGATTAAAATTAACAAAGTTAGAAACATTATAACATGCATAAATACTAATTAATCGAGCTACCTATAAATTCGGATCAGAGCCTTAGAATTGGTTCCACAAGTGCTCAACCAAACCATTTTTCAAATTCACATGAATTTGTCTATCCGGAATCACATCACTTGAAATTGAGAATTTTTTTAGATGATTTGGATGAAAAGACATATTTGAAATGAGTGGGGCACTTAGACTATTGTGATCCATTATTAAGAAAATAAGTGTAAGTACAATAAATCAAGATGTGGGTATATATAGAGTAAAATTGAACTCAAATTATAGAGAAAAATAAAATTAAACCAATGAAATATTTTATTTAAAAAATAATAAAATATAAATATATTTTTTATTTCATTTTAAACAATATTACAATGAAAAAAGTAAAATTATTTTTTTATTAAAAAAGAAAACAAAATTATAAAAGAGAAAAGTAAAATAATATCTTCCTTTTTTTTTTGATAAGGAAAGAATTCGGATGGGCTAGCCCTACCCGGCGGCATCCTGGCGGATGAGGTTAAGAAGACCAGGATCATTTGTAACATCGACTCCTCGGGCAGAGTGGCTAAGGTGTGCAACCTTATCCGCCACCCTATTCCCCATACGAGGAACATGGAAGAAAACTACTTCTTCCACAGTCGATAACAGAACTTGTGTATCCGAAAGTATTAATTCGATCTCCCATGGGCATTTTGATTTCCTATTTAGATGGTCAATGATTATCTTGCTATCACCTTCTATATGGATCTTTTTAATACTGAGTTCCCGAACTTGTTGTATTCCTAATTGAAGGGCCAGGGCCTCCGCTGACAGTGGTTTTTGTTTGCCCAGTCGAAGGTGTTGAACAGAAATTGGGTGGCCGACCCAGTCCCTAATGACAACACCCGCAGTGCTTTCGCCATTAGGGAGAGTGGACCCGTCGAAATTCAGTTTGAACGTGCCCCGGGGAGGCTTGCGCCAAGTGATGGTTTTTTGTGTGCTGTTCTTTGTCCGAGTGCTCCTCCGAATAGGGCGAAGGTCATCCTCAAACTCGGACTCCGCAGCAACTGTTTTATTCCAGTTATCAATATGAGATTGGATCAGTCGCAAGGCTCTATCCTTGTGCAGTATTGCAGTTTGTTGAAATAGGTTTTCGTTCCTAATATACCACGTTGTCCACCAAGAAAAGGCGAGTTTAGTTAGATCAGTAGACCGTAGGTTCTTCCCTAGAGCAGATAGAATGGGATTAATATCTCGGGATTGTGCAATCAGACAGGCAATGTTTGATTGGATTTGGTGTGGGAGTTGGTGGATTGCTCGGATGAAAGGGCATTCCATAAACAAATGAACCTCATCCTCAGGTACCATATTACACAATGAGCAGGTGGAAGGGACTGACGTCCCCCTACTGGACAACCTAGTGGATGTGGGGAGGCCATTCTGAGCTATTTTCCAAAGAAAATTTTTTACTTTCGGGGGGGGCATTAATCTTCCATACCCAGGCATTACAATCCAGGTGTGCTGCTGATTGAGCTGTTATTAATTTATATGCACTTACAGTAGTAAACCAGCCTTCCCTATCCGGCTACCAGTATAGGCGATCTTGCATAGTTGAGACATGTAGAGGAATGTCAAGGATCTCTCGCACTAATTCCATAGGAAGAGAAGCCTTGAGTTTTTCTTCCCACCATTCCCCCCCCCCCCTCAATATATAGTCACTCACCTTTTCGTCCCGATTGAAGTGTTGTTTGACTATGTTGCGAAAGTCCTTCCGAAGAAGCCAGGCGTTTTCGAATTTGAAAGGTGGGGCTTTGAAGTTAGAATTAAACTCAAAGGAGATGGAAATCAGGCAATGGTCCGAAGAGGAGAAAGCACCATTAAAGGTGATCATGTTAGGAAAAGTTTCGATAACCTGTTGATGGACAAGAACCCGGTCAAGTTTTTCACGGATGTTGAAGTTTTCCTCCGGGTTCTTCCTCCATGTGAGCGGATTACCAAACGTTGGTATATCTAGAAGTGAGCATTCATTTTTGAATGAGATTAGTCGAGAGAACCTGGATGGTCGAGAAGAAGCCCCACCAAGTTTATCAGCACTGCATAGGATCTCGTTAAAATCTCCCATAACGACACAAGGGATGGATGAGTTGTTAACAGTTGTTGTTAACATTTTCCAAAATGGATCTTTTTCCCGTGGTGTTGGAGGTCCGTAGACAAATAGGACTAGGATCGAGAACCCAGCCAGCAGGCTATCCAAACGGAGGCCGATAATACGTGGTGAATGGATAACAATGGATATTGTAAAATTTAGTAACTGGTGAGATTTCCAAATAACCCATATTCCGCCCGATCGCCCGATAGCCGGTGACCAAACACCTTCATCAAAACCAATACTTCTCCACATCTTGTCGTCCGGAATATTTTCGGTTTTTGTTTCCGCAAGTGCCATGATTTGAATATGTTCATTTTTGCATATCGAGTCAATTTCCGTTCAAAAAGTTCTTTTTCCTATCCCCCTACAATTCCAAAAGCACATCTTCATGAATAACATTTGATGAAATAAGGACTGGGATACAGAGTCCTTAAATCGATAATATTTTATAGAGGTATTATGCAATGACCCACTTCGGGTCTAGTGAAGCGAATTTGGATTAGCAGTTGAAGTAGATCTTTGCACCATTTGTGAGTGCCATAGAACAACTGTTGGTTGTAAGTTCTACCGCCTATGCGGGTTAAATTTAAACACCGTTTCATTTTGTAATGGAGATAGTAGCAACTCCATTGGCTAATTACATACCATAAACCCATCAAAAGGTGATTGGGGCTATCTTGTATAGGGGCATTTGTAGATTTTAAGGGGATACCACAAGGTGTGTTTAATTTTGCAACATTTAAAGAGACTAAACCCATCCACGGTGGAAGCTTGCAATTACACAAACGGTAGTTGTTGCCCTTAAAATAAAGGTGTATATCAAAGGGGATAACTAAGCATGAAATTACTTTAGTCCCAACAAGCAAGGCTCCAATTAAAACCAAGCTACAGACGAATTGGACATCGATGTGGCAGATGAAAGCTCTTTGTTTAGTTTCGATTTGAAAATGTTTTGAGCTGTAATTTGCACCCCAACTGTAAATTCTATCTTGAATAAATTTGGTGAGAACAAGCAACAAGGTTGTTGCACGTGGATTATCATACACCTGCATACAAGGAGTCCAACTCGATCTAACAATACAGCCAGATTTTGGTTGCAAATTATTGGACACAAGTTGTCCACAAATGGGAGTAAAGAGGACAGGCCAGCCGGCAAGAGACCCGGGCAGACAAACCCAAGTAGAACAGATAACAACATAGACCTGAGGGATGCTCAGGTCGGCTGAGGACATGGACAACCCGCCCAAAGGGAACACAACGATGAAGCAAGTAAACCAACAGCAGGCACACCCACAAAAATCATAGTAGGCAATTTCATACAAAGAGGAGTGGGTTTGAAGATAAGATAAATACATAAGATGTATACTGATGAATTGGTTATTGAGGGAATTTTGTCTTGCTGTAATAGATTGTTTATAAATTGCTGAATTAAGAGGATAATACACATCATTATCCAATCTTGGATACATCAAAAGATTTTTGGCAATGCAGTTTAACAAAACAAGATGAATGGAGGAACTGGTTTTATTTTTAACAAGTTGTAGGACAACATCCAACCGACAAGAAGTCGGATTGCAAGAAAATGCTATGCTGATCACGGCACTGCAGGGCCAAGAGCAACTCTCTATCGATCGATCTCCACTGGATTTTCTGCGCAGCCTTAGATGACTGATCTCTCCTTTCACCTTCATGTGAAGGTTTAAGTTTTTCTAGAAATAGGGATTGTTTTTCCTATTTGAGCTTCCTTGTGTCAGCCACCCGATGAATGTTTCCTGCACCAGGGAGTAAAACACCAACCGGTTGTTTTGCCTCATTACGAGGATTTGGGCCCTTTCGGGATTTGGGTGGGGAGAGAGCAAAGTACTCTGACCCCGATGTATTTTTTCCAACCTTTGTGGACGGGGATTGAGGATCACCCGTGTTTAACAGAACACCAAACGAAAACTGTTGGCAGAACGGAAAAGTGAAGAGAAGAAGGGGAGGGAGATTGAGAGGGGGAAAGAACTGGATCCAAAACTCACCACACAAGGCGCTGAACAGCAGCCTTAAGGGGAATAACAAGAGAGAGAGACAACAACTGAGTGCCGATTAGGCGAAGCAAACCTTAAAGCAGGTACTCGACATCCACAATAGATGGATGACAAGAGCACCACTCCCTGAGAAGGGTCCGGCCAAGGAGGGGGAGGGAGGACCCAACGATTCAGCCACCACCACCAACAACGAACCGCGAGGCAGAAGTACCAAACAAAGGAGAGAGGATTGATTTTGGATTTAGGGAGATTACAGGTTTGGGGAAACTTTTGCGAGATCGACTGATCATTGTTGTTAATCCATTTCGAATCAACGTTTTTTACACACCAATTTGATAAAGAAACACCAGAGAACTGGAATTTGGGGACTAGATGTTTAGGGTTTGCAAGGAGAGTTTTTTGGGGCTCTCTCATTGAGAGAGTTTTTTCCGTGGACGGCCCTGTTTTAAAATAATATATCTTCCTTTTTCAGGTCATTCGACATGGGGATATACCAGACAAATTAAACCTTTAAACGAAAAAAAAAAAGATTTATTGGGCCTAAAGCCCAAACCAAGTGTGTGTGTGGGAGTGGCACCCAGTCTTTGTTAAGCCGAGAAGATTACAGAATTCTGCGGCTTAATATTCTCTCACACATCTCCACTCCCTCCAGTGTTGAATTCCCCCCCTATCCAACTCAAAACCAATCCCCTCCCTCTCCAATTTAGCGATTCCGATTACTGAAATCCTCGAGCTAGCCACCATCGACATTGGTTCTCCCGCTTCCTTGATCGGTGAACTTCCGGTTTTAGCCCTGTGTCACTGCCCCTGGCTACGTGTTTTGGATCGATGATCGCTTTCGTTTGTCCGAAATTCGATCAGTGCTCCTCCGGTAAAACATTTTTAATTTGTTGAAAAAATGGAGTGGTCGACCATACATCATCATGATCTACGACATGTCGGCTGGGAAGGGAAGCCTCTGCAACCACACGCCGCCGCGTTTCATCCCAATCAGGCACTTATAGTAGTCGCCGTCGGAAAATATATTATAGGTTTGATAATCTGAATCCGCTAACTGTATCATTTCATCCGTCCTGTTCTCTTAAACTGACTTCGTTTCTCAGGCTATTTTGACGGCTCGTTTTGTTCGAATACATAATTCCATTTCCAAGGTTGTGACTAGAGATTTTTAATTTTAATTATGTATCATTTCCTGGCTCCCTTTTCCAGATCATCATCTGGTTTCAAACTCATTTGTCTTACTTTGGTTGGATATAAGTCAATTAATTAAATTGCTGATGTCGTAAGAATCATCCCGGGGTGACAAAATTCCAAAAACAAACAATAACATTAGCCATCACATAATTCATTCTACCAAAAAATAATATAGATATAAATAAAATAATAGCTATCTAATGATTAATTTTGATATAAATAATTTTTTCCACTAAAAAATAATATAGATATGAATAAAATAACACATATGAAATATTTATCTAGTAACATTTTTGGTAAATATGGTTATGAAATAGTTTTTAATTTATATTTTTTTATCAATTAACAAAAAGATAGATTGTGGCTTATGATAACTTTCTATGAATTATAAGAACATATTATTTTAAATATTTTTTTTGGTGGGACCCGCCGCCATGTAGATTGCTATACATCAGTTTTAGTATATGTAATATAGGGAGGTGTATTTTTTTTTTTTTTGAGAAGTAATATAGAGATATAGACAGCAACACCAACAAGAATAACCCAATATATCCTGCGAAAAGTAGAGTTTGGGGTCAAGATGTAAGCACTCTTTCCCCGAACAAGTCGATAGAGTGTTTCCGATAGACCCAAAACAATAGGATACTTGAACTACAAGAAAGCATGTCTCACATAAGGGAAACAGAATCAGAAAAGAAGCAGAGAATAAGTTAGAAAAGAAGCAAGGATATAAGGACACAACATCAAGGCCCAAAACTCTAAACATCAGCAGTCCAAATGCACCACGTGGTCCCTATCCGAGAGGGAAGTATTCTAAGAAAAATGTTAGTTATTAGGACATGGAGGGAGTATTCTAAGAAAAATGTTAATAACCCTAAAAAAATGATAAAAGAGAAGATGTGAGCAAAAGGTGCTAAGTGAAGCCCATGATAATCAAATATCATCTGCTTAAAGTTATGGTTATTTTTAGTGTGCAGAATTTGATACAATAAATGGAAGCAAGATTTCTACAGTAGACATTGGTTCCCCTGTAGTTCGAATGTCCTACAGTCCAACAGGTGTGCATGCTGTGGTTGCTATTCTTGAGGTGAGTCTGCTGTAGTGTGGCATTATGATCATTTCTCGTTAATGGCTGTTGCTTAATTGTCATCGACTGTTTAAAGTAACCATTTGGCAGGCTCAAGTATAAGATAGTAAAATTTTCTGGCTCGTTTAGGAAGAGCTCTTTCAATAATTTTATGCACACCTCAGATTTTTGACACAACCGATTAAGGAAATCTCAGGGGGTTACATTTTTTCTGTGGTTTCATTTAGTCCATCTACATTAACATGGCTATCACAACAAATATGTTAGCTATAGAGAGAAGTCATTATGCAGAAGGCATGCAAAAGGCTTGAAATTATGCTAGTTAGGATGAGTGAATGAATTTGATCTTGAGTAGGGGATACTATAATGGTGATTCTTGGCTCCTACTTTTCTGTTCTTTCACGGGAATCTAATGTCTTCCAATATAGACTTTTAATGGAATTAAGAAAGTTGTAACTCTTCAACAATGCCTAGTGATTAGTCTGAATATTTAATCTTTCTTGTGCAATTTTTTGGTTTATAATTGATTTAGAATTACTGGCTTTTCAGGATTGTACCCTCAGATTATGTGATTTTGACTCTGAGCAAAGTTTTGTATTTCATTCACCTGAGAGGAAGATGGAACGAATTACTTCTGACATGGAGGTCCATCTAGCTCTTACTCCTCTGCAAGCCATAGCGTTTTATGGTTTCCATCGAAAAATGAGTGTAACAGGTCTATCTAGCTAAGACAGCGAACTCTTTGTACTTTTATTTTTAAGCTACAAAGTTTCGTGGATAGTAATTCTCTGTTTTCTTGCTTCTCCATTCCTCCAGGTTATCTCTTTGCCTCTACCTTAGGTCCTTACCTCTACCAGATTTCGATTAACATATAAATGAAGTTCACTGACTCTTTCCTTGGACAATGTTGAATCCTACTAGTTGTTGGAACTGTGGAGGGAGGCAGGGTTCCGACAAAGATAAGGACAGATTTGAAGAAACCTGTAGTTAATCTTGCTTGTCATCCTAGGCTCCCGGTTTTGGTAATATCTTTGACTTAACTGAAACCCTTGAACTTCATTATGATGATCAATTCTGATTGTTGTGCGTTGCAAATGGTATCGGACGACATCTTTGATGTCGTAAATCATGATGGTTGCAGTACGTAGCTTATGCAGAAGGGTACATCCGAGCATACAGTATTAACTCATATGCAGTTTTGTACACTCTACAACGTAAGACTGGATTAACTCATCATCCCTCCTCATATTTTTATCCAGATATTCTAAGTACATGTCCCTGATTGCTATATATATGCCTGCTAAATTATCTGCTTGGTTCAGTTGACAGTACCATCAAGCTTCTTGGTGCTGGAGCCTTTGCTTTTCATCCAACATTAGAGTGGATTTTTGTCGGTGATAGGCGGGGCACACTATTGGCATGGGATGTATCAACAGAGAGACCATATTTGGTTGGAATGTAAGCTGCTTATGAAGGCTTGCTGTTTTGCTATACATCCATTTATAAACTTATAATACAATGTCAGCTTTCCTGACAGATGTGTATCTCTAATTATCTGGATTTCAGTGAGGGAAAAAAGTTGAGATAATAAGAATATTCATGTGTAAGAAAATCAGTCTGTAGTAAATAACATATAGAACTTGAACAGTAAATTTTAAGCAAAGAGAAAGGGTGTTTTATATTCTCCTAAGGAATTCCTCTTTTTGATTGAAGGTAATTGGTTTCGTTCAAGTAAGAATTCCCTATTGCTACCTTTATAAGTGTATTTACATGGTCAAAAGATTTGATGGACCATGGCTGTCAATATTCTACAAAGGCAGTTAGAAAAAAACACATGAAGTCAATAAATTAGTTATCACAGTTGGGCCTAAGGGATTAATGGAATGTAATTAAATTTTCATGGCCTCTTCATTTCATCATATTACAGTTCTTCACTATTTTTGTACTATTTTGTGCTGCCAGTACACAAGTTGGTTCCCAACCTATTACATCAGTTTCCTGGCTTCCCATGTTCCGTTTACTGATAACTCTAACGAAGGGTGGTGTTCTTCAACTATGGAAAACACGAGCAGGACAAAATCCTTACCATCCATCTACTCAAGCAAATTTTTTTGAGCAAGCTGGTAAGAACTGCAAACCAACATATATGTTCTGGGAATGTGTTCCTTGAATGGCTTTGTCATTCAACTTTTTTCCACTCTGATTTATAATAGATTATTGCTAAGTATCTCAATCTAAGCAGTTTGTTTTATATATAGAATATTGCATCCAAGTTACAAATTTTTAACACATGATTTTTAGATTCATTTTTTAATTTATGACAATTAATTTTCTGGGCCTCTAGCTTTCTGAAAATTCATTAAATTTGTGCACGAGTTCGTAGCATCTATAGTATACTAATGCTGATTTGGAATTTGGTGACCGTCATAAATCACTGTTGAGCATCTATAAAAATTTAGATAATTGGATGGAAGTGCATTAATTTTCGGGCCTGGAAAATGCTAGCCTTTAGATTCAGGCTTGACGCATTTTTCTTTATCACTAAAGAAATAACATGTAGAAGTCCCTTACCTTGTGCCTTTTTGAAAAAAGATTTTACTCACCATTTGCTCACACTGACCTATCCATCTTTGCAATTCCTTGTAGCAATTGAATCCTTAGATATTCCTCAGATTTTATCTCAGAAAGGTGGGGAAGAAACTTACCCTTTACCACATGTTCGAGCCTTGGAAGTTCATCCAAAGCTAAATATGGCAGCTCTATTGTTTGCAGTTAAGTGTTTTTATTTTGGTACTTGTTTATTTGCTAAACTGAAAGATATTGACCCACATAACTCTTGCAGAATATGACAAGTGTGGACAATGTAAGAAATAGAGCTGTTTTAGCAAGGGAAGGAAGGAAACAGTTATTTGCTGTTTTGCAAAATGCAAGGGGATCATCAGGTGATTATGCAAGCCTCTCTGTACCACTGTCATGCTTTTTGGTGTGTCGTTATCAATTGCAGATCCTCTCAAGTGTATTTGCATCAAAATCCATTTTGTATTCTCTTTTAGTTGGATTGAACAGAACCATCCGTCTGAATTCTGATTGACATGATTCTGTGAAGCATCTATTTTGAAGGAAAAACTTGCTGCATTGGGTTCAACTGGAATACTAGCTGATCACCAATTGCAAGCTCAACTACAAGAGCACCATCTGAAAGGGTAAGTTCAAGGAATGATTATTGGCCAACTTATCTACTAATACAACACTTTTAATTAGGAGTAGAAATTATTCCAGCTTATTTTCTAGAGGGCTTTCCGTAGGGGGAGAGGCATACCGAAGAAGAGTTGGATGGAGGTCATCAGAGGATATGACTATAGATAGAGATCACCGGCGGAGGAGCATCCGGGTGTCAGACGTCTAGTGTCCTAGCTAGGCTGTTGGGTGGTGTCTATTATTCGTCGCATCTATGCTGCTTTCCTGTCGCTTTACTTACTTTCGGATCCCCTTGTCCACATTCTTTCCATGTGTTATGCTATTTTGTTTTGTTATTAGTTGGATTTATCGGAAACACTCTCTCGACTAGTTCGGGGTAAGAGTGCGTACATCTGGACCCCAGGCCCCGCTTCATCGTGGGATATACTGGGTTGTTGTTGTGTTTCTAGAAGGCTTGCAAATCACATTTGAATTTTATTTTGAGCACAATATTATGAGATGGTTAGTCGACAATTTTTGTAGTTTCGTACTTATCCAAAAGTAGAAAATTGAATATGATTTTTTTTTACATCAAGTGAACATGCGTTGATATTGATTTTTACTTAACTTACCTGATCACAAAATAATTCCTTTTATTTTTTCAGGCAAAATCAGCTTTCAATTGCAGACATTGCACGCAAGGCATTCCTCTATAGTGTATGTAGCATTTCCCATATCTGTCTGTGCCCACCTGAGTTACAATATGATATAATAAGATACTTTAGATGTAATTATATCCCAATACTAAAAGAGATTAGTTCTTATTGACACAACCATATATTTATAATGACCTGCTTGCTATATATTATGGTACATCTGCAGTGGCTATTTATAATGACCTACTAAAAGAGATTAGTTCTTATTGACACAACCATTTACAACATATAAGCTATAGAAATGATTTGCTATAACTTGGTCAAAAAACTGTCTTTGATTAAGCTGAGATGAATACTGCTGTCCCCAAACATTGGGACTGACGACTTGGTCCTGATTTATTTATGGATGATCTTATTTTACCCATTTGATTACGTAGAAATTATGAGAGATTTCATGAACATAATCTTTTGTCTTTATTCTTTTTTGTTGAACTTTTCTCTCGCATTTTATGTCCACCATGATGTTATTTGATCCAGTTTCTCATAGAAATATGTGCCTGTATCTTGCTAGTGTTTGTTTGCTTATGGTTCATACAGTTATCTTGGTTAAAATTTTTGGCATGCCTTGACAGCATTTCTTGGAGGGACATGCAAAAAGTGCACCAATTTCTCGGTTGCCTCTCATTACCATTCTGGATACAAGAAATCGGCTAAGAGACCTACCTATTTGTCAGGTATGTCTCTTGGTTTATGAACATATTAGTATATTACATAATTTACATCTTCTAATGCTTAAAATGTATTATGTCTACTCTATTTGGCAGCCCCTTCATATGGAGTTTCATTTCTTCAATAAACAGAACCGCTCACTTCATTATCCTACCAGGGCGTTTTACATAGAGGGTGAAAATCTTATGGCATATAATCTCTGTTCTGGAGTTGAAAGTATTTACAAGAAGCTTTATGCCTCAGTATGTCAAAACCTTCTCTCTAGATTTCAACATCCTGTTGTTTGACTTGGTTAACTAGTTTACTAGTCAAAAGTAGTTTCTTCTAAGTAACATTGTTGTCTGAAGAATTTTTTTGGTTATAATGCCTTCAGGTTCCCACGCACGTTGAATGCTGCCCAAGAAATATTGTTTACAGTAGAAAGCAACACCTCTTTCTTGTCACGTATGAGTTTATTGGGGTTGCGAGTGAAGTAGTTCTTTACCAGGAAAATACAGATTCTCAGCTCGTGATGCCAAAAGCAGTACTATTAAAGGTATGATCATTGGTAGTTTTTTTGTGCTGCCACTGTTTGGCACTGTTAATGTGATGTTTCACATGGAACATTGTTGTCAATGTAGGACGAGAGGCAGCTTTTATTGGTCTAAGCGAGAACCATTTTGCCATTCTTGAAGATGATAAGATTGGACTTCTGATGTACATCCTTCCAGGCTCAAATCCTATTCCTGAAGAGCTTGATGAAAAGAATGCAGCTGATCTGGAGAATCCCACCGCACACATGGTAAACCCCACAGCTGATTCTGCTGCAGCGGCCGGTGCTGTGTCAGCAAAGGGCCCTATACAGTTCATGTTTGAAGCAGAAGTTGATCGCATCTTCTCTACTCCACTAGGTACAAGTCTCAGCTCGTTAAGATATATGAACGCTCTCTCACTCACCATTGCTGATGCTAGTGTTGGGTAATTGCAGACTCAACAATAGTGTTTGCATCTCATGGGTCTCAGATTAGTTCCGCAAAGCTTGTACAAGGATACCATCTATCAGGTGATGCTCATTATATACCAACAACTTCTGAAGGGAGAAAATCAATCAAACTGAAAGTAGATGAGATAGTACTCCAGGTATTCTCAGAGTTCTATGATAGACATTTATGTAGATATGATATTCAATTAGTTGCTTCATTGTACTTTGTTATAGAAAATTGACTGATCAAGGGTGAATAGGAAGTTTGTTGTATTGGAAAGAAGAACCTGGCCAATTGATAGATGGATGTGCATTTTGGTGTTGCCCCATATTTTTATGTTTCTTATATTCACAAGCTTCATATGCTGTATAGGCTAATAAAGAAATTTTCTTCAGGTCCAATGGCAAGAAACTCCTAGGGGTTTTGTTGCTGGGGTGTTGACTACACACAGAGTTTTAATTGTTTCAGCAAGTCTGGAGATATTAGCTAGTAGCTCTACAAAATTTGATAAAGGAATGCCTCCAATATCCTGTCACAATTTACTTTCTTTTGTTTCTGTAATGATTCAAACAGTGGGTTAATGTTTTGTCATTTGGAAACTTGACTCAACCGAACTTCAGATCCTTACTCTGGGTTGGGCCTGCCCTACTGTTTTCTTCTGCAACTGCTGTCAGTGTGTTAGGATGGGATGGAAAAGTCAGGAGTGTTCTATCTGTCAGCACGCCTAATGCAGGTATCTACGAGTGAATTGCTGCTTGTTGTTCTGTACTTTCTCCGGATAGTGTTGATTACTGAACATTGCAAAACATCATGTCAGCTGTCAGCACCGTGTTGACTGATTATTCAACTCTTTGCACTTGTTTGCTAGAAGCTCTTAGGGGTGGTCCTATAGCCAGAAGTTTGATCAGGGTGTGCTTGAGGCACTTTATCCAACTCTCGAACCTGCAAGCACCAAGGGTGTCGAACCCTTTGGGTAAATCCTCTGGTGCTAACTTAGTTCTGGAGGGTACTGATCGACTCTGGTGATTGGCTAGAAAACAAGTGCAATGAGCTAGTATCAATCAACACTAAACACGTCGGTGTTGACTGCAGATGTGGTTGTGCAATATTCTGAAAACAACAGTTACTGGTTGGTTGCACATTCATGCCATTTATCCGTCTAGATGTGAAAATGATGGTGCAGTTCTACTCGGTGCTATAAATGACCGGCTGTTGTTTGCTAGCCCAACACAAATCCAGCCTAGACAAAAGAAGGGGATTGAGGTAAAGAGCTGCCTTGTAGGACTTCTTGAACCCCTCTTGATTGGATATGCAACAATGAAGCAATATTTTGAGCAGAAGCTTGACCTTGCAGAGACATTGTACCAGATAACATCAAGGTTATAGTGTCATCGGTTTTTTTTTTTTTTTGCTGATTCTTTTTGCAAATCTTAAGAATCATACAGGCATGAATTCAGTTAAAATTGACACGTCAAAGTTGTTCAGATTTGATAGCCTGCGAATAACCCCAAGATCCCTTGACATACTAGCTGGAGGTCCACCTGTCTGTGGTGATCTTGCGGTTGCATTGTCTCAAGCAGGTCCACAGTTCACACAGGTAGGTGTGTTTTGAGTATGCTTCCGTTCCGAAGATGCATGTTTATTTGGAAGGAACATCATCAGAAGAGAATTCCTTTTTACTCGCATCATATACCTATATTTCAGGTTGAACGGGGAATTTATGCAATCAAAGCCCTTCGCTTTTCAACTGCTTTAACCTCACTCAAGGATCGGCTAATGCGCTCTAGGGATTATCCCCATTGCCCTCCGACATCTCTTCTGTTTCATCTCTTTCGCCATCTGGGATTTGCTTGTATCAAGTAAGAAGATAAGACCTGTAACTGGGCTGGGTTGGGCAACATTTTATGTGAAATATTTACAATAAATAACTTTGATTTGCAGGTATGGTCAATTTGACAGTGCAAAAGAAACTTTTCAAGTGGTAGCAGACTATGAAAGCATGCTGGATTTATTCATATGCCACCTTAACCCGAGTGCGATGCGACACCTTGCCCAATCACTGGAACAAGATGGCTCAGCCCCTGAGTTGAGACGGTACTGTGAAAGAATTCTAGGAGTCCGATCCAGTGGGTGGACACAAGGCATATTTGCCAACTTTGCTGCTGAAAGCATGGTCCCCAAGGGCCCCGAGTGGGGTGGTGCCAACTGGGAAATCAATACACGTACTAACATGAAAGATATCCCTCAGTGGCCTCTGGCTGCAGATGTGATGCCATACATGAGAACTGATGACGGCCCCATCCCAGCCATTGTTGCAGATCATGTCGGTATTCATCTTGGCTGTATTAAAGGGCGAGGAAATGTGGTGCAAGTCAGAGAGGATAGTTTGATCAAGGCGTTTAAAACTGCCAACAGTGACACCAAAACTCCAACATTGTCCGATGGTGCTCGTGCTGACAACAAATCTGATTCTTTGATGGGCCTGGTGAGACATACTAATTCTATGGCTCCTGGTTCAACTGCAGTAGATGAGCAGGAGAAGGCCGAAGAAGAATTTAATAAGTCGCTTTTCGGTTATGCAACTGGTGGTGACAGCAGCAGTGACGAGGATGGGGTACCGAAAGCTAAGAAGTTCCAGATTAGGATACGAGATAAGCCAGCTTCACCTGGTGTGGATGTCAACAAAATCAAGGAAGCTGCCAGGCAATTCAGTCTGGGACCAACAGTGGGTAGGACCAAGTCATTAACCCAACTACAAGATGCAGCCCTTTTGTTTTCTCAGACTAGTCAGTCTGCAATCAACCCCTCAGTTTCTTCTGACAATCTTTATAGTCTTGGTTCATTGGCAAAGCCTCCATCATTTTCACCTCCTCCACTGGTTAAGGGTTCTACTGTAACTAATGCTGCGCCGATCCCAGAGGACTTTTTCCAGAATACAATTTCGTCAGTACAGATTGCAGCCGCACTTCCTCCTCCTGGAGCAGTGATTTCAAGACTGGATCTGCAGCTCGTTGGAAATAAACATGAGAGACCCAGTCATGATAGTTTGTCAGCAAATGTCACTGGTCATCCACAGGGTGGAGTGCGAGCTCAAGCTCAACCCACCCAGACGCCTTCAGTTCAGGTTGATTCAGTTGGACTTCCAGATGGAGGTGTCCAGCCTCATGGTCAGGTTGAAGCAACTTCTCGTCAAACTTCATCATCGTCACAATCACTTGCTCGTCAAACTTCAGCACAGCCAATGGATCTTACTTTGTTGCAACCCTCACCTTCTGCTCATGCAGGAAAACCTGCTATACAGAAGAGTCAAGAGGAACCTAAATCTGTTCGCCCTGGACAAGTATGCCCTTCTCTCTTCTTACCATAATTAACTCCTTGCAAATAAATGACAAATGAAGCATTGAACCTAAAAGAAGATTCTATTTGTTTTCGTCCTTCGCTTCTTTCACAATTCACGGTATCAATCGCTTGTGACGAATACCGCCTCTTAAAAAGTAACCACAACAGAGTGAAGAATATCCCTTGTTTAATTGGAACCTCAAGTGTTTCTTTCTGATTCAATGAGCTATGTTTGTAAAGAATGAATGTCATTGTTCTTGTATCCTACATGTTGAAATAGGTTCCCCATGGTGCGCCTGCTTCAATATGTTTTAAGACAGGACTTGTACACCTCGAGCAGAATCTACTCCCGGATGCATTATCATGTTTCAATGAAGGTTTTCTGGCATTAGCAAAGGATCTTTCGCGCGGTTCTGATATAAAAGCTCAAGCCACAATCTGTGCACAATACAAGATTGCCGTTGCTCTTCTTCAGGTACCATCTGCATTCTTTGTAAACAACAAGTTGAGGCATCTCATTTCTGCGTCCAAATCAGCTGTTCTTTTTACTTGAGAATGCTCCTGCAGGAAATCAGGCGGCTCCAACAAGTCTCAGGAACCGGTGCAGTCAGCGCAAAGGATGAGATGGCCAGGCTGTCCCGTCATCTCGGCTCACTTCCTCTCTTAGCAAAGCACAGAATCAGTTGCATCAGGACCGCCATACAGCACAACATGAAAGTGCAGAACTACGCATACTCGAAGCAGCTGCTTGATCTGTTGCTGTCCAAGGCACCTCCCACAAAGCAAGACGAGCTGCGGAGCCTGATAGGTTTGTGTGTCCAAAGGGGCTTAACCAACAAATCTATAAGTCCGAGGGAAGATCCCTCCCAGTTTTGTGCTGCCACACTTGGGCATTTGTCAACTATTGGATATGATATGTGTGATCTTTGTGGTGCCAAGTTCTCAGCTCTTGCTGCACCCGGCTGCATCATTTGCGGCATGGGAGGCATCAAACGCTCTGACGCTCTCACTGGAAAAGGTCTTGTTCCTTCCCCATTTGGATGAAGTCAGATAAGTGCTTTTTCCTAGCTTCTTGAGAGACCTTTTTTGTTTTTGGTTTTTATTTTCTTGTTATGAAGTCAGATAAGTTATCTGAGTTGAAAATAAGAAACGAACCTTCAAATTTGCATTTATACCACAAATAGAAGTAGCTGCTATGTGCTTTTAACTTTCCTGTGCCCTTAGTTTTTTTTTTTTTTAAAAAAAAAAGATTGTTAAATACACCGCTAATTTTTACTGGATACACCGCTAATCTCCGCAACTCCTTGCGGAGTTAATTCCGCATCCTGTTGCGGAATACTTTTGACGTTGTGTCAAACAGCCTTTACGCCAACTTAACTCCGCAAGGAGTTGCGGAGTTAAGTCGGCACCCGGTTGCGACTCTGTGTCCGATTCTCCTTCCAAGGAGAAAAAAAAAAATACTACGCACTGAGGTGCGTAACTTTGTTGAGAATTTTTTTTTTAAAACATATAGGTTAGGGGACTCCGTATCCTAATGCGGACCTCTCTCCGCAACGTCTTGCGGATCTTTTGTCAATGGACTTTTAGGGCGTGTTTGGCACAATGTCCGGGGAGATCCGCAAGGGGTTGCGGAGTTCGGTCCGCAGAGATTTGCGAAGTTTAGCGGTGTATCCAGTAAAAATTAGCGGTGTATTTAGAAAACGCGAAAAAAAATGTCCTTTTCATCCAAAAGGGACTTGTAACGTTAATGTGAGAAAAAAAGTGGTACTATCATATCATGAAAGAGTAGCATTTTTTTTTTTGACATTAGACAAGTAGATCGACACAGCGATCTTCAAGCCATCAAAAGATGACTTGGAAGACCCTGCGCAGAGGGTCGTCAGTCAAAAAGAAAAAAAGAAAAAAAGCTAAGATTACATATGCATTAGAAAAAAAAAAGAAAAAAAAGCTAAGATTACAGATACTTAAACTTATAGTTAATGCAGCTGAAAATATAGAACCCTTGCAACTTGAGATATGGTTTAGCGAGTCCTTGCATCTTGACAGAGCCGGATCTGAGATTTAGATGACTCGAGGCGAGATATAAAAATAGGCCCCTAGTATATATAATAATCAAATTGTTTTAATAAGAAAAAAATAGCTAGATAATGATCATTATAGATCCCCTTCGATTACATAAAATTTTGGTAAAAGCATTAATCTGTTCTCTAATCCATCACTTGAATAGTAGCATGTAATTGTTTCAATTTTTAGAGTGTATACAAATTTCGTATATTTTTAGATGAAATAAATTATTTTAATAAATTACCCATTAAATTGTGATAATGGTTTAAAATAAAAAAAATATTCATTTAGCATATTCAATGCAGATTATGTCTTGATAAAAAAATGCAGATTATTTGTAAAAAATGGAAAAGGAATGTAGTTTATGTGGGTCGAACACATTTTCTTTCCTCTTTTCTCAAAAAGAAAATTTGAAAGAGGAACAGTGGTGGTGGGGGGTGGGGGAAGTTAAAAAAAAATGGAAGAGTAGTTGAAAAGGTTAGTGGGCCCATGTACTGCTTCACGCCCTCCTGGCTCTTTTTTTGCTTTTTGGAGCATTTATTTTATATTCAGGTATACTCTTCACAATGGGTCTATATATAAATATGGGCCCTTACATTTATTGGGCCTGAGGCGATGGCCTGTTGGGCCTCACCTCAGGTCCGGACCTACATCTTGAGATCTGGTTCCACGGCTTAGATAGGCTGCATGCAAGATGATGAGGTAGATGATTATGATCGGGATCAGAGGTGGTGACTGGAGATGGTGGGAGTTGGCGGTCGTTTAGAACGGCGTCGAGGGGTTGAGATTTTAGTTTAGATATAAGGAGAAGCAATTGCACGCAAGAGGTCAAATCTGAAAAGAGGAGAGATTTAGTTAAAAAATACAAGTTTAGGGGATCAAGAAACAAATAGTTTATGTTGGGTAAAAGATTTGAGATTTTGGTTTTGGAAGAATGTTTCTAAAATTTTGATGTGGGTTGGTCTTTTCAGATTGGGGGATTTTCTACAGGAAGGAGGGATAAGGCATCAGTGACACCGAGCCAAGGAGAACCGAGGCCGAGAAGCTGAAGCCGGAGGGAGCAGTCGGAGGTTGGGAGCCACCATCAGAGGCGGAAGGTTCGAGGAAGGATTGGCCGCTGAGGGGCGGCGAATGAGGTGGGGATAGGGGTGAGGGGCAGGAGTAGTAGGTATAACGTTTGGGGCCAGGAGCAACGCTGGGGGCCCTCCTACTCGAACGGAGCCGAGGAAGGTGGCCGGATAGGAGGGAGGATGAGGGAGAGAACCAACAAGGGGGAGAGAAAGCCGGCGAGGCTCAGGCCGCCAAAGCTGTTGAGGCTCAGGTCGTCGGAGAGACTCCCACCGAAGCAGATGAGGCTCAGGTCGCCGGAGAGGAAGCCGGCGCACGAGGAGGCGCGCATGGAACCGAATAACCGGCAGGCCAGTTGGAGGGAAAGAGCCGACATGGATGCCTTTGTTTGTGGCCGCAGCGGGAGGATGATATGTGTGTAGGAGGTTCCGCCGGGAAGAAGAATTAGAGGGCGGCGCGGGAGAGGCGGCGAAGTTTTGGTGCTAGGGTTTTTTGGTGTTGGGTTTTTTTGTTGGGAGCGTTTTCAAGTGGCAAACCGAAAGAGTAGCATCCTTGATTGAGATCTCAAACTCATGTAGATTTCCAAGATAATGTAAAAAGGAGAAGAAGCAAGTGAGGTGAGTGTGCGGGGCACAGATGGCCGTTATGCTTAATTGATTGTGGAGCCCATCTCCCCCCCTCCCCGCCCTCATAGTCATAGTCCTACACCAGCCACAAAGGAAGAAGCTGGAATGCTTAATCATGGCTATCTATTGTAACTAGATCCGACAATCGGGCCATTTGGGTCGGGTTTAAGTTATTTGAATCTCAGGTTAATAGGATTTCGGATCAATCGATTTACCTGTCGTTTTGGTTCGAGTCAAACCGCATTCGGGTTGACCTAACGAGTCAAAAAACTCGAACTTTTTATAAACTTTTTTAAAATATTAAAATATTATCAAATTAAACTAAATAATAATATTATAATAATAATCATAAATATTATTATAATTATAATAATATTATAATAATAATAATAAATATTATTATAATTATAATAATATTATATTAATATTTTAAGTAAAAAAATCATATTTTTACAAATAAGTTTTCTAAACATACCCTAATTATAAAATATATACGTTATTTAACTTATGAGTGACCTTAATGAACGCACTTGCATGAGGAATCTATATGGGGTAAATCTGGTGTCCGCATGGCGTCTACATGGTGCTGTCTCACCGGGTCGATTTTGACCCAATAGGTCACCGGGTCTTGACCCTAAAAATTCTCGGGTCATTCGGGTTCGGGTTGATTTCGGGTGACGGGTCTAAAATACCAGGTTTAAACCTGCAAAATTACCGGACCTATGGGTCGGGTTTTTCGGATCGGGTCATATTTTGATAGGTCTAATTGCAAGTATCTTTCGAATATAGGAAACCAGTTCAAAATATACAGTGATCAACAAAGCTCCCAACCGATAAAAGTCTGTACGAGGGAGGATGCTGCAGGCAAAAGAAGACCACAGGTTAAGAGGGTGCTAACCATATATTTGCCTTTGTCAAACTCATCACATACAGATGTGCGTATTGCCATGAAATTGGGTACAGTTGATAAACTTTTACCAACACAATCAAAAGCATCAGATTTTGTGTTACTTTGAATGGACATGACTTGCAGTTGCAGGAAGGATAAACATGATGCATGGAATAGGCAGAAGAGACCGCCGGCAACCATGACCAAAAAAAGACCCTCTTTCCTGATCATACTAATAATAATGCTTATAACCACAAAATGTTTTCTGATGTCAATCAAGTTCACCAGTAACCAATTTTCCCTGTCCCACTTTTTTTGTTCTCTATTAGTAGTCAGATGGGCAGTCATCTAAAGGAATGCCATATGATCCCATGTTTATTAATCTATCATCAACCACCTTGATTAGGACAACTTACAAATCTACATCCAGAGTTTGTCACAAGGGTTTGAGGCCACTCCATGAAGAAGCTATTGGAGTCATTTTCTACAACACTAGGTGCCATGACTGGTTCCTCGCTTAACTTGTCAGCAAGGTGAAACCCCGAGAAATGGTTTCCCCATATATCGTATGTAAACTTGTCATCAGGGCCAGTATTTCCCTCTGCTGCCTGGCCCTGTTTGTGGAGTTTCGGCCCAGGAGCCCGGGCATGTGGAGCAATCATAGATGATGGCCTACCCCTGCCTGGAAATGTAGCCGAGTGAACAAGTCTTCCTCTTTGGGCCACATCATCCGACTTCCTTGGCTCACCTTGCTCTTGTGGAGAAACGAGCTGATGGCTGCTGCTGCTACTAGAGCCCTTCATTGGAACTTCTGGCTCAAAAATCTTCCATTTGGGGCCAGATTGGATCTCCAGACTCTTTTCGCATTTATGGGTGGCCAAGTAGCTGGATGGACTGGAAGGGTGGCTCCTCTCCTCCTTGACAAAAGATTGAGTATGCACTTCTTTGGGAGTGAAAGCCAATCCAGGGGACAGAGGAGAAGACGGAGTGGAAGCGCCACTGTGACTGCTCGCAACTTCAGCCAGTCCCACCAAACCAGCACCCTTCCTCTTCCTACGTCTTCTCCCCTTACCTTTTCCTGTTAAAACAGTCAGATTAACAGTCTCAGATGTTTCTGTTTTGATAAACCCAGTTGGGGTCCTTGGGGAACAAACTGGTTCATCTGAATTCTCAAGTATAACACTTGCTGGAGCTGACGCAGAGCCATTGTCCACCTTTCTTATAGTAGTCGAACCATTCTGGCGTCCTTGGTTCTTGCTCATACCCTGTTTCGAGTCCTTGAATTGACCATCTTGACCAATGCCAGATTCTATCATTGACACTTCAGTTTCAACAACTGATCTCAACGAAAAGTCAGATTTTGACCCCAACCCATCCATTCCACTCTTTGGAATATGGTCCATACTTGATGATTTTGACCCCAAACCATTCTTCCCACTCTTCCGACTATAGTCCATATTTGATGTTTTTTCTTCCTCTTTTACGATGGAAACAGGGTTCTTCTCACTGTCAGATAAGCCATCCACCAACAAGGAGCCTGAAAGCATTACTTGATACAGTAAGAAGCACATAATTGCAAACATCAGTGAAACAACAAGAAAGGATGCTATACTGCTCTTCTTAACCCGAAACAATAGGATGGATTTCCGGCAACTGTTAAGCATGAAAACTGGCACAGTTGCTTTCATGGGTATCACAAGCCTGCTGCTAACCATCTTTAGTTCAAGATTCCTTTCTACTAGTGATGATGAGAAATCTGTCTGGTACGATATCTGAATCCTTGTTGATTCTCCAGGGTCCAGGGAAAAGCCCTTACAGTTGTGCACTTGGAAGCCATCCAACTGGCACTCAGCTCCAGAAACATAAATGCCTGTGACAACTATAGTCAAGTCACCATTGTTGGTCACAAGCAACTCCTTTGAGAGTGGTCTACGACAGCCACAGAAGGCATCTTCATGATAAAGGACCGTGTTTGGAGGTGATATATTGAGAGGAATAGATAAGTTCAAATCAAAGTCAATCTTTCTTGTGATCTCTGACCCTTCATGCAACAGAAGAGAGAGTGAGCCACCAAATCCCTGCAAAGATAGCCATTCTACACCAGAGAGATTGTTCCTCAGCAAAACCGAGCTCCTCCATTCACATCGATTGGAAGGACGGAATAAAATCGGACCTAATATCACTGAACCATAAGGATGTATCAAGGCTTCTGTCACCGCATTGCCTCCTACTGAAAAACCATGCCCAATTGGTCTATCTGAGTCACTATGAAGAACATTAAATGATGAAACTGGCTTTAAATTACCATCTGGAATGCTGCAATTATCAATTATCTCTCCTGAATTCATTAAAAGCTGCACTGCAACAGACTCATGGCTTGGATTTTTCACTGTAACAAACTGAGAATGATGACTGCCAACTGAAACCCCAGGAAAAACAATCCTATGTCCATCCATCACAGTAAGATCGCCACTTGTCCCCTGATTTCTCCAACTTTGTAGTACATATTCATCTGCTTCTGCCTTGCAAAGCATCTGGAGGACAGTTAGTGCACAATTTTAGTTAGTAGAGTAGTTTCTCTTCAATAGAAAATTAGCAATGAATCTTCTAGTTCACAGTGCAGATTCATTATAATAGAGTATATGAACTGTAGAATAGTTGTTTAATGTCGAAAATATAAATTATATATCAACCCCCACAATCACGTAATTGAGGTGAGGAATTGACCAAACTCACATCTATATCAAGAACTTCATTAGCAACATCTCAAATACTGCAACAGAGAAAATAAAAGGAATGATATTTTCTATAACTTCAGAAAACTAAGTAATCCCATAGTTGGTGCTGTACACATGTACATCTAAACTAGATTTTCCTAAGCAAGCAACAGATCATCAGGCGACTTCTAATGGATAACAAGCACATTAGCAATAGCAACAACAAAAAAGTACGAGTTTTACACATGAGAAAGACCTGCATACCTTAATAGCTGATGAAGACACTTTACTTTCTCTTAATGTCCCGATTCTTACTTCGTCAGTGTTGACATTTTCATGCACCCCATGCTCAAAATATGATTCCAGTGACTGTCTGGGGCATATATGAAAAACATTCTGACAAGGAATTTCAAGCTGTGGTCTGACCGAACTGTTTGTCAAGATGAATATTGTACAAGGGCTATCATATTCGACATCCAAGGGTCGAACCAAAACCACAGCAGCTTGAGTAACCAAACCTGGAAAGAGTAGGAGACCTACAGAATACTTTATTTCCATAAATTTCATGCTTTCTGGAAATACTGTTATCTTGGTGATCTTAAGTAAATCTGACCCACTATTTGTCACAGAGACAGAAAAAACTACCGCTCTGGCTGACTTGCAGATCCCATTAACTTCTATAGATGCCGAAAGAAAATCAGAATGATCTTTGCAGGCAGGTTTCCTGGATAGCTCTCCTTCAAGAGGTACCATAAGGATCACTGTCTTGTTGAGCAGTGTTCTACGCAGCTGGAGACATATCGTGCCCAGAATTTTGCCATCAAGATCAGGTAAAAAAGCTACATCTATGATGCTGCCAGTTCCCTGAGGGCCAACTAACCAATTGCTAAGAGGCCTTAGAATCATTGCTGGGAATCCATGTCCACTCCTCACATCCAACCATTTTCTTGCATTTGACAATCTGGGTTTCTGAGAAGCGTAATGTTCTTCCCGGCATGTAGCATTAGCCAAGAGAGACGAATTGCCCATGAAAAAAGAAACCCATGCTATTACTTCCTCTAGTTGAATGTCTTCATCGAAAGGGTTGAACAAAGACACGCTCTTCCTCCACCACCCACTAGAAGAAACATCAAGCTCTTCCACTGGCATAACCCTATAAGGAGACTCAACACCAAATCCTTCAGCCCGGACCAGAAATCCCCCCAAACTTGTTTGCAGTATAAGCTGAGTAGAGGACAAACCCAACTTAGAAGGTAAGAAGACAAGACACAAGGAAACAGCTTCACCAGGACCCAATTGTACCTCACTAAAATTACACGAATAAAACTGCGAGTCGGTGCTGAATGGTTCATAGACACTTAAAGCAACTTCAGTGCAAGTGTTCTTTATATATAGAGAAGTAACTGAAGGATGATATAAATTACACTGGCCCCACCTCAACTGATGATGGCTTATTTGAACACACTGATATGAACCATCCAAAGGTTGTGGCATTTTCATCTCGGCACTCTTTAAGCTAGACCTGCCTTCATTTTCCGAAAGAAGATGATCATCACAGGAAAAAGTAGAGTCTTGATCGGGATTGCCGTAATTCCCATGGACTACCTCTCCATAATGCAAAGAACATGAAACAGTTTTTCCGTCTGATAATTCAAACAAGCCGGAATCTTCTGGCCAGCTAGAGTTACGGTACCCTATACCAGATAACACAACTTCAACTCCATCTAAGTTCATTGTCTGTGATCTATGTTGCTCTTTGGAGAAAAGGCCATACAATGTTGACGGAAAGCAGAACAGCTTGGAACTCTGACATGACTCATCCATCCCTGACCGAATTAATGAATTGCCCACCGGATCATCTGAGCTCAAAACATTCAAGTCTTGACCTGCAGCTCCATGATGATCCTTATAGGACCCACAATCATCACCACCTCCAAGGCCTCTCACATCATCAGAGTTACATGATTCAGGCACAGCGAAGCAAGCAAGGCTGCAGCAGATGAGCGCAAGAACAGAAAACTCTGCGCCCTTCGACATTTTCCTGGTTCAGTTAACAGTAGATACATCAGTCACAAACTATTTATACAAAGAACCAAAATGATTGCAACATATCAATCCTGAATAATCAACACATTGCAAAAGCCGATTGATCAATAAAAAGGCAATAGCAATCACAGCCAAAAAAACAACTGCAAGAACCAAAGGGAGAGAGGTTCAATGCAAGCCACTTTGAATTGGGAACAAATAAACGACAAACATGCATTAATGTGACTACAGAAAATTTCTCAAGAAAGCTTTCTTTAAAAGGGAAATTATCCATTTATCTACAAAACCTATGAAGATAACTATTAGCTCAAACCGAACATAGTCCCGAAGCTATGACCGATCAACAAGAAAAACAATAAATTTACAGAAGTCTGAAAACGGATTCAGAAGTTTCTATTTTTAATTGATTTAAACTCAAGCTTTTAAATTTTCAGGCCTGACGAAACATGGCAAGAAAATAAAAATAAAAATCAGCTGGTTGTCAAACAAGTCCAAGAAGGCGTCCTTGAAAACAAAAACAAAGACTAAAGCACAGAAACTGCGAAAACCAAAAATCCATGGCGGAAAACTGAGACCAGTCCAGAACCCGATGATTGGAGCTCAGAACACCGAAACGGAGTGAAAAGGTTACAAGGGAAAGAGAGAACGAGCTGGAAAAGGAAAATCCAATCTTTCTTCCGGTTAACATACCGTTTGAACTCAGGGAGCTGGAACTGAGCTCCGATGATCAAGAACAGAAACGCCATGGGAGGAGAGCGAAGCAAGCAATCATTTGTATGGGGGATTTCTATAATAGTCAAAACGGATTCTTTTTAGGGTTTGGGAGTCACACACACTCGATTACGGCTGCGAGAGAGAGAGAGGGAGAGGGAGAGGGAGAAATGGTTTGCATCGGGACGCGAAAAGCACACCTGATGATAGAGAAAAAGGGCCTCTCAGAAAGACACAGACAGGAGAGAGCCAAATAGGACCCGAAACGACGCCGTTTGAGTCTCTCCAATCAAATACGGAGTAGCGATTTTTGCGAATTTCTTACCCACTCCAGACAACTATTCATTGTCTGTCAAGGGCCGGATTGTCTGTCAAGGGCCGGATTCGTAATTTCCAACTCTGCGTTAAAGAGAAGCTCGGCGACTTTTTAAATGTTATGGGATTTTTTTTTGTTGGGAGTTTAAACTTTAAAAGTACGACTGCGAATGGGACAGGGGCGCACTACTGTGACCCGGTACTGCGTGAGTACGTAGAAATTGAAGGGGGTGATAGATAGGTCCGTGAGGTGATATTTCAATGGCTGAATTATTATTAATGGGTCTTTATTAATAAAGTAAATAAATGGTAGTAATGGAAATGGAGTGAATAAGGCCATGTGAAATGACGATAAGGTCCTTGATGTTTAGAGTTGGGGAAGTGTGGAACGGACGAACGGGTGAATTGTAGGTTTACTAGGGGTGTGAGATAAGTGGGCGCTTTCCTGCATGACTTCTAAATAATGGTGGAATTTGGACAACAGTTTTGCAGGGGCCAAATTTTTTTCTTTAGGGTTTGGACATTTATTTGGATCCCTTTCTATATTAGTGTCATCGACATTGAGTTGAGGTTGTTGCTGCTCAACAATCGAGTCTACTCGAATGTCTAGATTCTCGGGTGCTACAACTTGTAGATGCTTCTTAAAAATGTGAATATGTAATGCGATTGGTAGCATGTCAATACTGACGATGTCATAAAAAATATGCCTATTAATTAGCAAGGATATTGCACCATAAATAGGCCACCCAACGCAAAAGACATTTGGTCTATCTACAAGGTTCATTGCGAACAGAGTACCTAGTCAGACCTTGGTCAGGCTCCGCACCCTATGTATTCTCAGTTTAGATCGCCTCGCAATCAAGATAATTAACGTAAGCACGTGTAGAAATCATGACAGGTCCCACCCATACCTTGTGGCCTTTTAAGGCCCCAAACAAGCAGCTCGTTGGGTCAAGCACCTATCCTCTAACAGTGCCACGTGTAATACCTAGTTCCCTAGCGTGAAGGCATGCATTACACGTGTCATCTGTTAAACCACGAGGTCGCCAGCAAGCTGCTCGCTTGACCTCTCTATAAATACCCCCCCCCCCCCCCCCTCCAACCTCAAAGAGAGGGGTCCGATTTAAGAGAAAAGAAGAAGAGCTCTGAGAATCTCCCCGACCTAAAACCCCCAGAGTTGAGTTCTTAAGGTCTTTGTTCGGAGAAGAACGTTCTTGGAATAAGAACATCGCATGACTTCCTCTAAAGACGACGATTGAATAGTAAACTAACTCGTCGCGAGCCAAACTTACCGCCCTCATCGCTTGGACTAATAAGTATATAATCTGACCCTCACCCCCTCGGCTAAGGCTCGCGGGTATTTTAAGACATTTTTGTCGTCACGATGAGGTAATAAGTATAGGTGAAATTCGATAAACGCTTCATTGACGTCGTATGTGGAAACCTTTCACGACAAGAGATTCCGCGTAGCGATACGCTTCTTTATATTACGTTTTTTTCCTTTTAATTAAATTCTTTTCTGCTTTTTTACTCTATTCACTCTTCATAAACCCTACTTAAGATGTCGAAGAGCATTGCTTATTACTCTTTTAACACTGATTATTTCGCAGGAATCATGAATTTTACACTGTTTGGGGAAGAATTTGGACAACAGCATCACGATACTGAAGAAACCAATGGCCTCAACCTCAACAACCCTCCCAACGAGGAAGCTCAACATCACGACGGAGGAATCATCCCTCAACAACCTCCCTAGGACGCGGCGCAACCTCCCCCGTTTGCTCCCTACGGGATGTGGGGTGGCTACCCCCCGTATCAGTTCCTCGCGGGGAATTACCACCCGAATCCCTACCTCAACCAAGCCAGTGGGGTGCAATTTCTGCGTGATCCCCATGTCTGCCATCAACAGCAGGGTCATGTACCCGCAACGGTCAATCATTTCCCCAACCCTGAGGGCGGTCCCCCAAGCTCAGATCCGGAACGCAACGAGAACGTCAACAAGATTGCTCAGTTCTTCAACACCAAGGATGTGTCGTCGCGTTCAAACTCCCCTAAAGCACCCGAGCAAACTCGCAAAGGTGAACCAACTTTCCCATCTACTTTTTGCAGAGAAATACGCGAGACGCTTGTTCCCAAGAGGTGGAGGGACGTCTCCATCCCCAAGTATAAGGGAGGCACCGACCCTAACGACCATCTCAACCAGTTTACAACATCAATGGGAATGAATGAAGACAACGATGCCATGATCTGCCGCTCGTTCCTATCTACGTTAAGTGGGGTAGCCTTGACATGGTTCACCAACTTGGCTCGATCCTCCATCAACAACTTTGCGCTACTATTGACCACGTTTTTCGCTCATTTCGGTAGTGCCCGCACGAGAAAGAGGACCATGCTAGACCTCAACTCCATCAAGCAAGGAACGACCGAATCTTTTGGAAGCTTCTTCAACAGATTCACCAATATGGTGGTGCAAATTCCAAGATTCAATCAAGAATCCGCGAGCACCATATTAATGGGCAAATTGGCCGAATGTGATTTCAAAATCTGCTTATTCCGAAAGAAGCCAGAAAATTACGATGCCTTGCGAAGGCTCGTAACCAAACAAATTCACGTCATGGAGGCCGCGAGTTCTAGTTCGCGACCCATTGAAACAAGGCCTCCTTCCTACCACAGGACCCCCAACAAGCACCAAGGAAGGGGAGGTTTCGAGAATCAACAGTATGGTAACCCTTTGTGGCAGTGCCCGGTCGTCCCGCCGCGACCTCACATACAAGAAGTACAATACAATTAGCGCACAGGGCCAGGCCCGCATGATGCCCCAACAAATGTAATGATGGCCCATCCCGATCAAATTTTACCCCTGTCTATGGGGTCCCACCAACCCTCCCTCAAAAGGAGGTACCCCTGCAGATTTGCGCCCCACTAGTGAATCCCCACCAGCCGGTCGTGACGCCGCAACAGCAACATCCCCCTGAGGCCCCTCCTCAGCAATACAGACCACCCAATGGTCCGCCCCGAGCTTATAATCCCCGGTATTCCCCTAGAGGAAGAGGAAGGGGGGACCTACCCTCAAAACAGAGGAGGAAGGAATGGGAAATAAGGGGGGGGATATCAACCCCCGCGTAAGGAAACGAGGAATGCTCCGAAAGCCAGGTCCTCATCAAACCATCTTGAGCCCTCCAACAGGGATCACCGAAAGTCCCCCTCCCTAGACGGATGCATCAACACCATCACAGGAGGACCCACCTCGTCGGGCACCAGCAAACAAGAAAGGAAAAACTACGAGAGAGAGGCCAGACATCCTCCTTCCGAAGCCAGCGTCAGACAAGCATCCACTGCACACGCGGTACTAAGTTTTTCCGTTTGTGACGCTCGCGACCTCAGGATGCCACATTCGGATCTTATGGTCATTCATGTGCAGCTAGGGACCAAAACGGTCAAGCGAGTGATGATCGACATCCGTTCATCCGTGGACGTCCTCTACTGGGATGCCTTCGAACAACTGGGAATTTCAGAAAGCGCACTACATCGTTATTCAGGAAAGCTGGTCTCTTTCTCAGGAGATGAAGTCGAGGTGGCTAGAACGATCGATTTGGCTTTAACCCTGGGCACGACACCAAACAGAAGAACCCACATGATCGAGTTCATGGTGGTCCGAATGCCGTCCATTTACAACGCTATTATGGGCCGGGTGAGTCTGTTCAAATTCTAAATAGCATGCTCTATCTATCATTTTAGTGTCAAGTTCCCATGCGCTGATGGGAAGGTAGGCGAGGTTCGGGGAGAACAGACAGAGAGCAGAATTTGCTACCTGGCCTCGCTAAGAAAGGGCCATAGCCGAGTTCTCGCTATTGATCGACACAGACAAGGGTCTTTGAAAGAAGAAGTAGTTGATGAGCGTGAGAAAGAGACCACATCCGAACAACAACAAGCGAAGCAGGAGGTCCAACCCGAAAAAATAGCTGACAGAATCGTCGAGGAAAAGATCGCTTTCTTTCCCTTCCCCAACAAGACCGAAGCCATGTACCACGGTCACAGTTTAACTGGTCCTGCTTTTAAATCGCCTCAAGAATATGTTGAAAGAATCGCGTGATGTTTTTGCATGGTCACCGCAAGACTTGAAAGGACTCCCGCGAGAAACTGCGGAGCATTCTTTGAGACTCAATTGCGATGCAAAGCTTGTATGCCAAAGAAAGAGAAAAATGGCTGCCGAAAAATCAGAGGCAGCAAAACAAGAGGTACACAAACTTCTACAAGCCGGATTCATTCGCGAGATCAATGACTCGACCTGGTTATCAAATGTGGTACTGGTAAGAAAGAGTTGTGGAAAATGGAGAATGTGTGTCGATTTCAAGGATCTGAACAAGGCCTGCCCAAAGGACATCTACCCTTGTCGTCTATCGATGAGCTGATGGATACCAAAGCAGGGCACGCTACGCTAAGTTTCCTAGATGCCTACTCCGGCTACAATCAAATCAAAATGAGTCCTCGTGATGAGAAAAGCACTGCTTCATCACCAACTAGGGGACATTCTGCTATAAAGTAATGCCATTTGGGCTCAAGAACGCTGGTGTCACCTTCCAGCAAATGATCGAGAAAGTTTTTGTATCTCAGATCGGAAGAAACATTGCAGTCTACATCGATGACATCGTGATCAAAAGCCTTACAAAAGAGGACCACTGCAAGGATCTACAGAAAACCATTGACACTCTAAGGAGAAATCGCGTTTGCCTGAATCCAGAAAAGTGTGTTTTTGGAGTAGATTCTGGAAAATTCCTGGGTTTTATGATAAGCAACCGCGGGATAGACGTGAACCCCTCAAAAGTACAAACCATCCTTGACATGGCCCCTCTTAAAACATTGAACGACATCCAGAAGCTGAATGGACCCGTCAACTATTTGAGCAGATTCTGCTCGCAGTTAGCTGATCGCTCCCTACCTTTCTTCGAACAACTAAAAAAGAAAGGTCCGGTCGAATGGACTGCCACCCTGGATAAAGCTTTCAAAAGTATGAATGAATACTTAGCAACTTTGCCCACTCTTTATTATCCGTGCGAACATGAAGCTCTACAGCTATACCTCATCGTCGGATCGACCACTATTAGCACGGTGCTCACTAGGGAATCCAATCTCCCTATCTATTTTTCTAGTAGAGTCTTACAGCCAGCCGAATCCCGGTACACCCCAATAGAGAAGATGTCCATATCTGTGGTTTTTGTAGCACAAATATTGAGACCTTATTTCCAGGCTCACACCATTGAGGTACTCTCCGACCTGCCCCTCCATCAGATCCTGCACTCACCATCGCTTTTGGGGAGAATGGTTAAGTGGGCAGCGGAGCTTTCCGAATTTGACGTTCATTTCAAACCTAGAAAATCTCGCTTGGCCCAAGCCTTGGCCGATTTCGTTGTCGAAGCTGTTTTTACAGATTCCCAGGATCGCGATGGAAAGGATTGGGTCATTAATGTTGATGGGTCAGTATCCGCAGGAGGATGTGGAGCAGAAGTTACCATCACGAGCCCTAGTGGAGAGATAACTGATTTATCTTTCCAGTTATTATTCGAAGCTACCAACGACGAAGTGGAGGTTGAAGTATTGATCGCGGGTATTGAAAAAGCACTCATCAACAGAGCTCGACAGGTCAGAATTTTTACGGATTCAGAAGTAGTCGCTCTACAAGTCAAAGCGGAGTATGAAGCCAAAACAGGGATGCTGCCTGAGTATTTAGCTCACGTGCAAACGCTCACTACCGCCTTTGGAAAATGTTCCATCGCATCCATCCCTCGCGAGCAAAATGAGCGTGCCGATACACTAGCCCGAATGGGAGCCACACTACCCCGAGGTTTTAGCGATCGCGTGGTAATCGAGCAAAAACATCTTCGAGGAATCCACAAAGGATTTTTCAGGATATCCAACCTATGAGACTGGTGAATACCTATCATTGAGTACATCGGTGAAGGTGCGTTAGCAGGCGAGTTGCAGGGTAGCCAGAGCATCAGAAGAAAAGCGGGCCGTTTTTGGGTCAGGGATGACCGATTATACAAAAGAGGTTTTAACCTCCCGGACCTTCTATATGTCTCAAACCAAGAAGGTCTTAACCTCATCCAAGAGCTCCACGCAGGCTTGTGTGGCAACCACCAAGGATGGAGAGTTGTGGCGTCTAAAATCACATGGTTAGGATACTGCTGGCCCTCTCTCAAAGCGGATGCTAAAATGATCATTCACATATGCGACCCCTGTCAGCGACACGCGTCCCTCAACCATCGCCCTCCTCATCTACTAAAGTGTATATCTGCGCCTTGTCCTTTCGCGATCTGGAGGATGGATATTTTGGGCCCCTTTCCGACAGCACCAGGCCAGCTACACTTCATCATCGTGATAGTCGACTACTTCACAAAATGGGTAGAAGCTGAGGCCATGGCTACCATTACGGCGGAAAAAGTGCGCAAGTTCCTTTGGAAGAATATGATTTGCCGATTTGGAATCCCTCAAGCCATCATCACCGATCATGGTCACCAATTTAACTGCGAGGATATCCGCGATTTCTGTGACGGATTTTGCATCAACTTCTAGTTTTCATCGGTGGCTTACCCGTAATCCAACGGACAAGCCGAGACCACAAATCGCCAGATTTTGAACGCCCTAAAAAAAGGCTAGGGAGAGCAAAAGGAGAATGGGCAGAGATTCTGCCACTTGTGCTATGATCATACAAAGCCTTAAACAAGAGCCCAACCAGAGAAAAGCCATTCGCAATGACGTTTGGAGTCGACGCAATCATCCCAGTAGAGCTATTAATTCCATCAGCCAGAACTATTGACTTCAACAAAGACACCAACGATGAAGCTCTTGAACTGGAACTCCACCCGCGAGAAGAAAGAAGAGACATGGCTTGTCTCAAAGCCAATGAATATCAACGTCGATTGACTGAAGGATATAACAAGCGTGTTTTCTTGCGCCCACTACAAAAAGGAGACATGCTCCTTCGGCAAGCAACTATTGGAGAGAAACTCAAGCCTAAGTGGGAAGGACCGTACGTCATCCACAAAGAGGTGGGCAGGGGTTCGTTCAAACTCCAAAACTCAGAAGGCGCAATCCTCACGAAGTCATGGAACACCAAGAATCTCATAGCTTATTTCGCATAAAGGTTAGGCATATTAGAAGTCTGTTGACCAAGATTTTCTATGTATAGGGGTCCCTAGAGTTCTCGAGTGGCTACACCACTTCATATTTATAAATGAAAGTTCCAAACCCAATAAAAAGTGTCACCAAGGATAAATTTAGCAATCGCGTGTCTTTCGAACACGGATGTGCAAGTAAGCCTCCAAGGAGAATAAATTTAGCAATCACTTGTCTTTCGAAAACGGATGTGCAAGCAAGCCTCCAAGGAGAATAAATTTAGCAATCGCATGTCTTTCTAACACGGATGTGCAAGAAAGCTTCCAAGTAGAATAAATTTAGCAATCGCCTGTCTTTCGAACACGGATGTGCAAGCAAGCCTCCAAGGAGAATAAATTTAGTAATCGCGTGTCTTTTGAACACGGATGTGCAAGCAAGCCTCCAAGGAGAATAAATTTAGCAATCGCGTGTCTTTCGAACACGGATGTGCAAGTAAGCCTCCAAGGAGAATAAATTTAGCAATCACGTGTCTTTCGAACACGAATGTGCAAGTAAGCCTCCAAGGAGAATAAATTTAGCAATCGCGTGTCTTTCGAACACGGATGTGCAAGCAAGCCTCCAAGGAGAATAAATTTAACGATCACGTGTCTTTCAAACAAGGATATGCAAGCAAGCCTCCAAGGAGAATAAATTTAGCAATCGCGTGTCTTTCGAACACGGATGTGCAAATAAGCCTCCAAGGAGAATAAATTTAGCAATCGCGTGTCTTTCAGACGCGAATATGCAAGCAAGCCTCCAAGGAGAATAAATTTAGCAATCCCGTGTTTTTCCAGCATGGATGTGTAAATAAGCCTCCAAAGAGAATAAATCTAGCACCTGCATACATCCTTATTCGCTAAATGGTTGAGGAAATATAATAAAAGCAAAGTGTTCTGTTCCATATTTCTTCTTGTTTGCAATATGGTTCTATTCTATCACGGTATTATGAATCTTCAATTTTCTTCGATTGCGAATGCGTGGTTGTTAAAAAACCAGACTACTAAGCTCCAGCAGGATCGGTAAGAAGGAGTTTGTTAAAACACGCTTTTCTCGAAACAAATATGCAAACCAAATCCCAGAGCGTATGATGTTCATGTTTTATGCCATGTTTTATATCGATTTCTACATGCATTTCATGCATTTGGGTTAGATTTATATAGAATCTATGTAGTTTATGCTTAATTGCCAAATTATAGAGTCTACACTAGTTTTTGTTCAATTTCGCAGAAATCGGACGCACTTTGGAGCTTAAAGGAAAACTCATGAAGAAGCTAAATATGGTGCAACCAGAGAAAAGGTCATTTTTCGGCATTCATCATTCTGAGTCAAGTTCTGATGTCTTCATGAGTGTTGTAGCCCTCGAAAAGAGCTTTCCAACGCATGCTCATATGCATCAATCCGACGAACGAGGACTCAAGAAAGTGCGTTTAAAGAACAGAGCAGCATGCTGGAAAACTGCTGCAGAGGTCGATATCGGCCTAACTAAGTCAATATCGAGTTGAAGCCACTCGATTTCCACCCAGATATGCTAAAATCGACAAAGGAAGAAGAGCAGAAGTCGATATCGACATGTCCTAGTCGATATCGAGTTGGCCATACTGAGTCAATATCCTATAATCGAGTCAAGCAGCGGAGCAAAGGAAGACGTTGGTCGATATCGAGTACCTCAACTCGATATCGAGTAAAATCGACTCAATATCTTCCTCAGAAACCAAAATCGAGCCAAGACGGAGAGAAGTTGAAGACTCTACTCGATATCGACATAATTTAGTCGATATCGACATAATTTAGTCGATATCGACCAAAAAGTCACTCGATATTTGTCCCAGGAGCCGGAATCGAGCAGCAGAGAAGAAAAGCCGAGAAAAGTCACTCGATATCGACATAACTTGGTCGATATCGACTCACACCCAGTGATGTCACCAATTCGATTCCGGGTTTTACTTAAAGTTTTATCCCAAATCCGATAGAGATATTTTCGAGAGGAGATTCCTTGCACATGAAGAGTTGAGAGATTTTATCTTTTTGTTTATCATAAGGGTTAAAACAATTAAATTACCCTAGGATTTATCATGTTTTATCTAGTTTGAATTTAATTATTTCTAGTAGGATTATATCTTCGATAATAGATGGATAAGATATAGATATAGATAGAGTTTCTTTCCTAAATTAGCTTGGAATGAAGCCTATAAATAAAGCCCATGGGGCTAGTTTTTCAGACGATTCAATTTCGAAGAGAAGTAGGAGAGAGAGAGAGAGAGTGGAAGCCAAGAGGAGTTTGTGAAGCGAGAGCGGAATTGGCTTCCTTTGGTTGTAAGCTCTGTTTGGTTTAATGCAAGTTGTTTCTTTTCAATCAATGATGTATGTGATTGCAATGAAGAGCGAGTAGTACACCCACTTCTAGGGCCGGGGCGAGCCCGACAATAGCCATGCGTGTTTGAGGTAAAGATCCGACCTTTATCATGTTTTGAGCATCTACTACCTTTTATGTGTTTATTACCCATTCAATGGAGATCCATGCTAACAACTTGGATTGTAAACATAAAATCGGTAGATACAATTAGGGTTTCTTGAAAGAGTTGTCTAATTGTTGGAAAAGGCGAAAGCTTGATCATTCGATGCAATTTGCATGATTATCGTTATTTATCTTGCCTTATGCATGCTTGGTTATTGTCGTTGCAAACCCTGATCTTGGAAGTTTTCTTTTACATAAAGTTTATTCCGAAATTTACAAAAGCTTTGTTCTTTATTTTTCCTACTGTTGCCCTACTCGATATTGACCATCCATTGGTCGATATCGACTTCTGACTCTCGATCCAGAAAGATCGTTGCTCGTTTGTGTCTCTACAGAACATGTCGATTTTGAGTGACCCTGACCAGAATCGACTGACCTTCTGAAAACTGCCCAAAATCGACTGAACTAAGTCAATATTGACTGCCTCTAGTCGATATTGAGTTGTTCCCAGAGTCGAAATCGAATGAGATTCTTCTGCTGCCTAGGATCCGCTGACCAGCTTCCTCGAGGATCGAACTTGACTTCCTTTTGCTACATCGGGAGGAAGTCTTGAATATTATTTGCTCGGAACGGAATCTGTTTGCTTATTTTATTTACATTTTATTTGCAATTCTCGATTTCCTCCTATAACAGCGTACACACAGCATAATCATTATAAAGCATTCAGAGCAAGATACGAAGATGAGTAGCGAAATGTAGTGCGCGCAACGAATTGTGGAATAACAAACTAGGAAAGAAAAGAAAACAAAACCAAAATTTCAACCCTGTATTCATTCACTGGAGATTGTCTTTAGTAGGTCTCTCCTTCGTGTAGAATAAGCTGGAGATTACCTAATTCTCAATTTAACCTCTTTAGCGTCCGAGGACGTTGGAGATAGCCTTTAGTAGGTCTCTCCTTCGTGTAGAGTACGCTGGAGATTACCTATTTCTCAATTTCATCTCCTTAGCGTCATTGTCTTCAGTATGTTTCTCCTTCGCGTAGAGTACGCTGGAGATTACCTAATTCTCAATTCGGTCTCCTTAGCTACCGAGGACGCTGGAGATAGCCTTTAGTAGGTCTCTCCTTCGCGTATAGTACGCTATAGATTACCTAATTCTCAATTTCATCTCCTTAGCGTCCAAGTACGCTGGAGATTGTCTTCAGCAGGTCCCTCCTCCGCATGAAATACAATGGAGATCACCTAATTTTCAACTTCTATTTTGTGACAAGGCTGTTAAAAATTATTTTCAAACAAGTCTTTCCTTCGCAAAAAGGGCAAATGTCGATAGTTAAACTACTAAGCTCCAACAACACATTCATCAAAACAAATTCGAAAAGATAACCATCACATAAACATACTGGTTTATTTATTATACACCAAAACAGAAATATTTAACAAAGATCGCGATAAAACTACACAAACTTAAAAGAGACAAAAAGGTTGCAAAACAAGAAATTCAACACCGAACAGTAAAGTCCAGGTCACCATTCTGATCAGGACCATGATTCACGGCAACAACATCAAAACAAGAGTGTCCTTCATATTCGAAGATCAAGCGTGTCCCAATCCGAAGTTCATTCGAAACAACGAACTCAGACCACCCGGAGGTAAACAAGTAGTGATTAGGGCCTAAAGGCTCCACCCTCACCACGAATTCCTCATCCGCTCGCGTCCATAAGTGCACGTAGCCAAGTTCTTCATGACCATAATCACGATATATATATATGGTAAAGGTTGCAACAAAAAGATGTATTACAAAAGCTCAAAAATTTTACAACAATGAATCACATAACAAAAATTACCAGCATATATAAGTGCCCATCCACTGTAATATCTCGGGTAAAACCCCTAACGCGAGGAACAGTTACACCTGGGATATTAACTGGCATTGTGCACGTCATTATCAAAACCAAGGTGCAATAACAGGCTCGGGTTTTTACCTTCTTATACTAATATCTGCAAAGCAAAATACCAAAAGGCACTGAGTACCATCCAGCTTACCACGAGGTCAGCAAATATCAAACAACAAAACAAACAACACCTGGCGAATGCAACCGCTTCCCAAGCGGTGAAGAAGCGTACAAACGATCTCGATACACCGAGCAGCAAAAAAAAAATGAAAATAAAACTAGCTTACGACACGCACCTCCCAGCTTCAGAACAGTTCAAAGCTAACCCTACAGAACAGCATCCATATCCACAGGCACAACGCTAGTATAAATAAAGACAACGCTGAGATTAGGTATCACACCAACAAAATTACCTAAAGCATAAATGCCAAGTTTTGACATGGCTTCAGGAGAAATCTCTCCACCAACCTTCATCACAAATACTATGCTTTTCCCAAAATCCTAAATTCATCAGAATAATCCTTAGGAAAAGCCACCTACATAAGCTCTTCTTACCATACATCTTTGTAGAGTTCGGAGACGAGATATTAGACCAAATCATTCTATGTTCTCCCTCGAACCAAGAATTCATGGTGCTAGTCGAGTGAGATGAAGGGGATTGGTTCTCTCTATCAGAAGGTTGGAGATCTTTCGCGAGCGCTCACAACCTAAGAATAGGGAGCTGCCTTGCTTTCGAATAACAGGGAGAATCTCACTTTGATGTAACAATAGAGCAACCAGGCTCAGAAGAAAACGGAGACGTTTTGCCTGACTACCTATGTTACGAAGAAATATAAATGTAGAAGACGCAAATTAATTTCAACTTTACTTCATCGCGAATAAATTGCAGCTTTGTAAAGCTGCCACTAGCACATGTAATAAATCCGCGAACCCTACTTTTTGTCATCTCACGATTCATTTCATAAAACGCTCAATGACAGAAGATGGGTAAGGGTATCACGAACTTATCTTTCAAACAAGAGTATTAACAATAGCAGGTTAAACTCTAGTCGGCGAAAAGACAAGAGTGATAATTACAGATTAAACTCTAAGAAAAACAAAGAGAATAAACGAAAATACATTACAGCTAAAGATAAAATATTCACAGACATCAAAACACCATGACAAGACTCACCGCTTGAAATGGGCCCAAATGTTTCCCATTCCAAAATATACGAACCGCGGCAGAGCATAAAGCTCACACCACGAGCAAAATGGTTTTCAACTGGCTTCCCCATCATAAATTCAAAAATAAGATAGAAAGTGGAAGAAAAGCTCGTTACACGTTGGCAGGAGGATCGTTGTTTTCATCGCGAGTAGGCTCGGGATTGTTCTCACCAACAGGAGGAGGATCGAGGGCCGCAATATCGTCGATAGGAGCATTAAGCGAAGGAGGTAGGCCACGTTGAGGGTCATTGAGTTTCATATCCTCGATCTCGTAACTGAGAGGAAACATCCTCACATTATCCCCAAGATGAGCAAAATGGTTAACGCTCTGCGCGACCCCACCATCCACTCATTCTATAAAGGCATCAATCACCTTTTCATAAAGGACGCCCTGTCCATCTGTCTCGAGATAATGATCCAGCCAAACTCGACCGTCCTTCGCCATAAAACTGGTCAACCACCCTTGGCCCTCATTGCCTAGCATGAACTCATGAAGTGCGTTCTTGGTAAGAATGACATCCTCGCCGGAAGTAAAACGCTCCATTTGTCCTCTCACACCATTAAGATCTTCGCAGACCGCTTCCAACTCAGTCTCGAGCTCCCTGATTCGACCTTCAAGCGCGTAACCTCCAGATCACTGTTGTAGGAGGAAATCGAGACTTGCAATTCAAAATATAAATAAAGTAAAGCAAACCAGATTCCGTCCCTTGCAAATAATTACAAGACCTGCTCTTGATGCAGCAGTGGAAAGTCAGGATCGATCCTCGAGGAAGCGTGTCAGCGGATCTCAGGTAGCAGCAAATCTCACAGACAGACGGAAATAACAGAGAAAGGCAGAAAAGAAAGCAAAGCATAGAAAACTGGTCGATATCGACCACTGTTACTCGATATCGACTAAGCAAATTGACCAACAGTGCACGAAATCAACTGACAGAAAGTAAAACCAAGCAAACTCAACTCGACCTCGACAAATTAACTCGACATCGACAAAAGTCCTCGATGTCGACCAAGCTTCTCGAAATCGAGTAACAACAGAAACTAAAATTGCAAATTTTCGTAACACAGAACACGATTTTCGATGAAATAAATCAATAAACTAAAGACTTCCAAGATAAGGGTTTCAACACCACAACGATAACCATACAAAATAACACATAAAGGCATAAAAGATCATGTTTTTCATCAAATAACTTTCATTATTAACAAATAGGAAGATAGAGGCTTTCGCATAAACCCTAATTGTTACTAACCCTTTTCACATAATTAACCCAAGTTGTATTAAGATCACTTTTGCTTCAATAACACAAACAAGGATCACCTTCAACTTTCGCAAAAGAATCATGCTTGCAGGGATAGAAGACGAATTGCATAAAAAGATCAAACCTTTACCGCATCATCTCACATGGCTACCGTCGGGCTCACCCCCACCCTAGAAGTTGGGTGGAATACTCGCTCTTCATCATAAATAAACTCATCAAAGATTTCAGGAAAATAAATTGGATTAAAATAAAACTAAAAAGAAAGCTTACAACTGAACAAGCCAAATCCGCTCTCGCCTTTCCACCTTGCTCTCGCCACAAACTCTCTCTCTCTCTACTACCTCTTCTCCTTCTCTAGAATTGAATTGTATTGTAAGATGTCCTAAAGCTCAGCCCCTAAGGCTTTATTTATAGCCTTCATTCCAAGCTAATCTAGGAAAGAAAACTATATCTATATCTAATTCTATCTATCTTTTATCTAAAGATTTAAAACATGGAAATAAATAAATAAATCTCTAAAGGAAATATATCTAATATAGTTAAATATCTTCTCCTCTTGATAGCACTTGATAGATCTTGATGGAATTTGTTCTCGAAAATATCTCCATTGGACTCGGGATAGAATCTTAACAAGACTCGAACTACTCGATTTTGGCTTCTGGGGGTCAACTCGATATCGAGCAGTTTACTCGATATCGACCAGAATTTCTCCGCCTTCAGCTTCTTCGTCGATCTCGGCTCCAGGAAGTGAAAATCGACTTGAGGATTAGTCGATATCGAGTAGAGTTCCTCGATATCGACTTGAATATTCCAGCTCCAGCTTGCTCGTCGACTCCGGGGTCTTCACTCGATTTCAGGTTACTCGATATCGAGTAAAACAACTCGATATCGACTAATTCTCTCAGCTCTGCTCGATTCTTGTCAACTTTGGTTGAAATCGACTATTTGTACTCGAAATCGACTAAGCTTGGTCGAAATCGAGCAATTGTTGTCGAGTAGATTTCCTTCTTTTCAGCTTGATTTGTCCTGGTTCCGCTGCTCCTTGACCTCAGACTTCTGTATTTGACTTTGAGCTTTTCCTTCTTTCTCAAAACTGCTGTAAATTGCTTTGATTTCTGCAAAATTAAACAGAAACTGGTGTAGATTCCACAATTTGGCAAATAAGCATGAACTACATAGATTCTGTACTATTCTAGCCCAAATGCATGAAATGCATGCTGAAATCAATATAAAAGTAACTATAAAACATGGCGAAATAGGCTCACATCAAACACCCCATACTTAAGCTTGCTTGTCCTCAAGCAATACTTTTAATTGTCATTCAGGGGAAGAATTCAAACTCTCAACATCCTAGATTCATTCTCATATAACCCTGTAATCAATTACCATCCTCGAAAAGGTATTAATGTCACAAATCCATGCATCTGCAATAAAAAGCAACATCTACTCACAAAAGGAGGGTTATGCAAAACAATTCATAAGCGACAAAGCATTAATAATCAAGAGGACTTTAATTTAAGCTCAATAAGGAGTAGATTGGTAAACGGCTAAAGGAGGGATATTTTTGGCAATGTGGTGCTAATGATCCGGGGAAATGGAGTACTTTCCAAACTGAATTTCCACATTTCTTCTTCATAAGATTCATCACCTTTCATAATGCTTTTTTCAATAATAATGCTTTTACCTCTCTAACCCTAGCACTGCCTTCTCACGAGTCGCAAACATGGGTATCATGAATGGCCCCGGATACTTAGTGCTTTGGACACCTCACCTTGTGTCCCATCTCACTGAACTATTATCTCAGCGAGTAGGGTCGATCTACTTTTATCTCCTGAGGTGATCGGATTTTTCTCACTCATTAAATTTTCCATATTTTTCAAACAATTTCCTACCAAACTCCAATAATGATAACCACAACACAAACACCATATAATAATCTCCATAATGTAACATCATTCTCAACATAGTCCCCGGATAGGAAATAAGGTAAAGAATGGAAATATTTAGAATATGTGGAGCATAGTATAACGTAAGGCATAATATGGCTTTTGTGATGCATAAACATAGGTAAAGCTAGAATTATAACAATATGAGCATTATATGGAAATATAAAGTCCTCCATCCTCTTATCATGCAACATGTCAAAAGCAACTTCAAATTTTACCTCCTTTCATGGTTTTCAAGAAAATATGCACTTCATTGTGACTTCCCTTTACTAGGCAATTTCATGCTATATCCCTAATGAATCCAATTTTGCATCATCGAGTTCAATATAAGCTTCCATGACATTTATGAAAATTTTCAATGGGGGTCATTTTTCAAACTTTGGAAAACATGCATATAAGCGCATAGATCAAATAATGAATTTCCAAAATAGCCATGCATAAGCAATTCAAGAAATAAACTTTAAATATGCACACATAATGTCAAATATGGTCAAATTTGCATAAAGTAAGCCCTTCCCCCACCCCATACTTAAACATTACAGTGTCCTCACTGTATAAAAAACAAGGGTAAAGAAAGAAACTCACTAGACAGTGTGCAGGGCTTCAAAATCGAGGGTAATGCTGCCGGGCCTTGTCCGATTTTAGCTTGCTTCTATCCCCATGGACCTGAAAAATGTAGAAGAGAAATACCCACAATAGAAAAACTAAAAGTTCAAAACCAAAAACAAAAGCAACAATGTCCAAAAAGTCCCAAAAATAAATGTCTATTTACAAGCTCTAGATTTTATAGTCGCTAGGCCGACTTTCTCCATGAAGCTCAAATTGGCATTTGCAGGGCCCATGAGTTTGGGCTTCAAATATGACTCCATTCTTGTCCATCAGCTACAATCCGCCTGAATGGATCTTGTTCACCATGAAGGGCCCCATCTTCTTCTTGTTGAATTTGTTAGGAAACCAATAATCATTTGATTTGGCGACATAGACTTTGTCTCCAACTTCATACTTATTAGGCTCATCGTTGGAAATCCTGCATAATCGCACATACCAAGGCAAACCTCTCCCATGTATAGATAAATCTTTGATTGAAATAGGAGAAGAAAGATCCATACCTTGGCTTACCTTCGCAGAATCATATTCAGGGACCTTAGTGTCTGGTCGATTTTGAGTAAGATTACTCGATGTCGAGGAGTTGGGCTCTTCTGGTGGACTGCTGGTCGAAGAAGGTGGAGTCGAGGAAGGAGGTTTTTGGTCGACATTGACCAAATTGCTCGATGTCGAGGAATTCTGCTCGTCTGGTGGACCCTTGGTCGAGGAAGGTGCAGTCTAGGAAGAAGGGATTTGGTCGACATCGACCAACTTGCTCGATGTTGAGTTCTGCTTGGCTTCGGGTTGGTTGCTCGACAAAGCTGCTGCTGGTGGAGGGCTCTGATTTTGGTCGACGTCGACCAAGTTACTCGATGTCGAGTAACCCTAGTCGACTTCGACCCCAAACTTGAATCCTATCAAGGCATCTGAAAAACAGTTAGTCCAAGTCGAGTGGATTCTCAGCTTCTTCGTTCAGGATGGCCATGATCTCCTCCACCTGGGCTTCCATATCCCTTTTTTCTAGCTCCCCGGGAGTCATATTTCTTACCTTAGGCTCCCCACAAGTAATGTAACCAGCTGATATAGATTTTACCTCTTCCATGGGACCTGTATGTCTTCTAGTTTTATTAAAGGAATAATCAATTACCTCATCGCTGATGTTGAAAGTGAGCACTCCCTTCCTTACGCTTATGTTGGCATCCACCGTCGCCAAGAAGGGTCTTCCTAGAATAATTGGACAAGCAGGGTCCTCCACCATATCAATAACTAAGAAATCAGTAGGGATGAAGAATTTACCTACTTGCACTGGTACATTGTCCACCATGCCTGTTGGGATGACCACCGTGTTGTTTGCCATATAAAGGTTAGCATCCACAGGCTCTAGGGCACCTATCTTAATCTGGGACCATATTGTTAGAGGCATTATACTTACGCTGGCTCCAAGATCACATAATGCATTAAATTTGTATTGACCAAATCCAATGGTTATAGCAAACTTACCTGGATCTGGCCTTTTCTCAAGTATGTCCATATGGCTGCACTCCTCTGCGATCTCAGCCATTGACCACTTTTTGCTTAGGATCTCCTTGAGGAACTTGACATATGATGGCATTTCATTAAGAGCTTCTATGAAGGGTATGGTGGCATTGAGCCTCTGAAGCATCTTGATAAAGCGCAGAAATTTCTTTTCTGCTGGATCCTTTGGAGATTTTATCGAGAACGGCAGCTTCTTTTTCTGCTTCGGAGCCAGAACAGATGTCGGAGGTGTTGCAGCGTCCTCGATGTCGACTTGATTTTCCTCGACGTCGACTTGATTCTCCTCGATATCGACCAGTTTCCTCGATGTCGAGTTAGAGTGTTGTGCAGACGATTCTTGGCCAAGCTGTTGCTCGATTTCGACTTGATGTTTCTCGACATTGACCAAATGTTGGTCGACATCGAGTTGCTGTTGGTCGATGTCGAATTGTTTCTCAGCTTCGTATTGCTGCTTTCCGACCTCTGGCTCGCATAGTTGGTACCCGCTTCTGAGCTTTACGGCTGCGATGTGTCCGGTCTTCCCCTTGGGATTTGGTTCTGAAGATCAAGGGAGCGTACCTGACTGTCTGGGGACGCCTGTTGCTAGCTGGCCAATCTGTGTATCAATCGATTTCCTCCAGACATCGATTTCTCCAAGCCTAGCGTTGACACCATGTATTTGAGTGTAGACTGAATTGAAGGACTGCTTGGTGTCTGAATGGTTCCTCCGCATTTCCTCAAGGATGGTCTGTAGGTCATCCTTCTTCTGGTCCCTTTTCGGATGTCATGGAGCTCGGTATGACGGGGGGTTCCTAGGGGCACCTTGGTTCTATTGTGGTTGATAGAACCTTTGGTCCCCCATATAGCGATCGGGACCCCCTGCGTAAGCTACCTCTTCGTGGGTTTCTGCCATCCTTACTTGCTCTGTGTGTGGGCACTCAGTAGTCGTGTGCCGCTGTGATTCGCATTCGATGCAGGGATGGTTGACAAAAAGATACTTGACTTGCTTGAGGAGCTTGCGATTCTGATCTCTGTAGTACTGCTCCTTGACATCTGGGTCAATCTCCTTAGAAGGCTCATAGAGGGGCATGGATGGGGCTGGCCTGGGATAGACATTCTCATCATAGTTTGCTGGAGTCCCATACTTGTTGTCGTAGTTGGTAAGCTAGTCGAGGGTAGCCCATGCGTCAGCTGGCGACATTGTCAGATACTCATAATGAGTATACTGGTTGATCATATCCTTAGCGGCCAGGTCAAGAGAATTGAAGAAGATCTCCTGAACGACGTAGGGTGGCTGTCCATGTGTAGGGCAGGATCGCAGTAGATCCTTATAGCATTCCCGTGCTTTTGCTTGCGGCTCCCCAGGCTTCTGTTTGAAAGCCGTAATCTTCTGGCGGAGGAACGCTGTCTTGGCAGGAGGAAAGAATTTGTTGAGAAACTCCTGCTTTACTTCAGCCCATGTTGTTAGGGATCGTGGAGGGAGACCTTCAAGCCACTTCAGTGCTGGACCGGCGAGGGACCATCGAAAAGCCTTCATCTTGACATATTCTAGAGTACTACCTTCTGCAAGAGTATGAGACATGTCAGAAAAATTGGTAATATGTTCAAGAGGACATTCATTAAATCGACCATAGAAGGCATTATTTTTAATCTCAGTCAGGAAAGGAGTGCGAATTTCAAAATTATTTTCAACGATTAGAATGGCCGATTCAGGCACGACGAGAGTCGGGTGCATGTAATCCTATGCAGTGGTAGGGTATTGGGCAAGCTCAGCTTCCATCTGCCTCCTTCGCTCAGCGGTGAGAGTAGTATCTTTGGCGGCTAGTTCTGTCCTAAGCCTCTGTATCAAATATTCCTGTGTTTCTGCGGCCGCCATGACTCTTTTCAATTTAGCGTGGACGTGTATAAGGCGTTCCGGATCGTCCAAGACGTCAAACTCAAGCTGTTGACCAGAACGGCGCATACACTGCAAGATAAAAAAACTTTAAAAAAAGTGAGATCTAACTACCTAAGGCGCGAATGATTGCTTCCCCGACAACGGCGCCAATTTATTGTAGGAGGAAATCGAGACTTGCAATTCAAAATATAAATAAAGTAAAGCAAACCAGATTCCGTCCGTTGCAAATAATTACAAGACCTCCTCTAATGCAGTAGTGGGAAGTCAGGATCGATCCTCGAGGAAGCGTGTCAACGGATCTCAGGTAGCAGCAAATCTCACAGATAGACAGAAATAACAGAGAAAAGCAGAAAAGAAAGTAAAGCACAGAAAACTGGTCGATATCGACCACTATTACTCGATATCGACTAAGCAAATCGACTAACAGTGCACGAAATCGTTGGACAGAAATTAAAACCAAGCAAACTAAACTCAACCTCGAAAAATTAACTCGACATCGACAAAAGTCCTCGATGTCGACCAAGCTTCTCGAAATCGAGTAACAACAGAAACTAAAATTGTAACTTTTCGTAACACAGAACATGATTTTCGATGAAATAAATCAATAAAATAAAGACTTTCAAGATCAGGGTTTCAACACCACAACGATAACCATGCAAAATAACACATAAAGGCATAAGAGATCATGCTTTTCATCACATAACTTTCGTTATTAACAAATAGGAAGATAGAGGCTTTCGCATAAACCCTAATTGTTACTAACCCTTTTCACATAATTAACCCAAGTTGTATTAAGATCACTTTCGCTTCAATAACACAAACAACCACCTTCAACTTTCGCAAAAGAATCATGCTTGCGGGGATAGAAGACGAATTGCATAAAAAGATCAAACCTTTACCGCATCATCTCACATGGCTACCGTCGGGCTAACCCCGACCCTAGAAGTTGGGTGGACTACTCGCTCTTCATCATAAATAAGTTCATCAAAAATTTCAGGAAAATAAATTGCATTAAAATAAAACTAAAAAGAAAGCTTACAACCGAACAAGCCAAATCCGCTCTCGCTCTTCCACCTTACTCTCCCCACAAACTCTCTCTCTCTCTCTCTCTACTACCTCTTCTCTTTCTCTAGAATTGAATTGTATTGTAAGATGTCCTAAAGCTCAGCCCCTAAGGCTTTATTTATAGTCTTCATTCCAAGCTAATCTAGGAAAGAAAACTATATCTATATCTGATTCTATCTATCTTTTATCTAAAGATTTAAAACATGGAAATAAATAAATAAATCTCTAAAGGAAATATATCTAATGTAGGTAAATATCTTCTCCTATTGATAGCACTTGATAGATCTTGATGGAATTTGATCTCGAAAATATCTCCATTGGACTCGGGATAGAATCTTAAAAAGTTTCGGACTACTCGATTTCGGCTTCTGGGGGTCAACTCGATATCGAGCAGTTTATTCGATATCGACCAGAATTTCTCCGTCTTCAGCTTCTTCGTCGATCTCGGCTCCAGGAAGTGAAAATCGACTTGGGGATTACTCGATATCGAGTAGAGTTCCTCGATATCGACTTGAATGTTCCAGCTCTAGCTTGCTCGTCGACTCCAGGGTCTTCACTCGATTTCAGGTTACTCGATATCGAGTAAAACAACTCGATATCGACTAATTCTCTCAGCTCTGCTCGATTCTTGTCAACTTTGGTGGAAATCGACTAAGCTTGGTTGAAATCGACCAATTGTTGTCGAGTAGATTTCCTTCTTTTCAGCTTGATTTGTCTTGGTTCCGCTGCTCCTTGACCTCGGACTTCTGTAGTTGACTTTGAGCTTTTCCTTCTTTCTCAAAACTGCTGTAAAGTGCTTCAATTTCTGCGAAATTAAACAGAAACTGGTGTAAATTCCATAATTTGGCAAATAAGCATGAACTACATAGATTATGTACTATTCTAGCCCAAATGCATGAAATGCATGCAGAAATCAATATAAAAGTAACTATAATACATGGCGAAATAGGCTCACATCAATAACGCTCGGACCCCATCTCTTGGGCTTTCGAAAGCTCGACTCGCGACACATCCAGCTCGTTCTTCTCCACCTCCACTTCTTTCTGGGATTTTTCCAGGGCATCTTTCAAACTGTTGATAGTCACCTCCTGGAGCTCCGCATCCTTCAACTTTTATACCTTCGCTTTCAGACTCTTGTTCATCGTCCTTAATTCCTTCACCTTCTCGTCATAGTTTCTTAAGTGCCCAGCCACCTCGGCCCATTGCAGGTTACCCTACGACAATGTACAGAGGATAATAAACATGCAGGCAAAATAGAATAAATGGAAAAGAATAAGTCGCAAAGGAAGATACCCAGCCCTAGTCTTTAGACCCTGCTCCAGTAACTCTTCATCTGTTAGATGGTGAAGATAATCCCTTTCAGCCGGACAGCTCCTTCCAGGGATCCCCAATTTCTTAATATCGTGTGGGTCGAACCCAGGTTGCCTGTACGCAGTCATGGAAATCCCCGCAGAGGTGATGGGCTCGGCGCTTAGAAGTCTTGTAGTTCCCTCTTCCTCCCTGGGTCTTTTTTACCTGCGATGAGCCAGGGGTATGTCCTTCGATGATACACTTAGCCTGTCTTCGATAAGCTCTTTCCCTCTTGAATCCTTCGTCACAAGGGGGAAGTCATGGGGTACAATCTGTTGACTATCACCCACTTGCGAAGTGATGACAGGAGCGGTCCTGGCTCAACCCCTGGCTGCACTTTTCTTCTTCGCCAAAGCAGACATTTTCGCTTTATCAATCAACATATCTACAAAAGAATTAAGAAAAAAATCGATTAAAAGAAATCGCGATCAAAATAATAAGAAATCCTAAACACCTAGACACCAACCCGGACGGTGCGGAAGACTGAGCCCGACCATCTCTAGACGAGCCGGAGTTACAACTTCTTTCCAACGCCTTTTCGATGAGACCCCCTCCCCAAAATTAACCCTGCATCTTTCTATCGCAATGCTTTTGTTTTTAGAAGGAGGAGTATAATCACCGGGTGTTATCAAAATATTCAAGAAGGTTTTTGTGGGATTGCGGACAAGAAACCATTTCCTTCTCCACCTCGAGTTACTGGACAATCTCTCGTTTATGTTCCCATCCAGGGAAGCAGATACTAGTCCCTCACTATGTCTCCAGGAAAGAACTGAGAGCAGATGATTTAACGTCGGTGTCTGTTTGATAACGGCACACCTCATCATGTACACCGCAGGATACATCCACATGTTGAACGCTAGCTGAGCCGGATATTGGTTAATGCACGCCAAGAGTTCAAAATAGAGTTTGGGTAGAGGAAGGCGAAACCCCTGAAGCAACCTTCCGAGATGAACAACAACGTGATCTTTGTACACATTTAAACATCCCCCATTCCCGGTAGCAAAGCCTATTTCTATCCTAATCGGCCATGGATAAAGCTTAGCCACCTCCTCCAAATGCTCAGCTTCAAGAATTGATCTTTCTCCCAATGTTTTGGTTATGGTCGGAGCTACGCGTTCCCTAAAAATTTTTGGGAAAGAAGGAGGGGCTGCAGGGGCATAGCCTTCGCAAAAGCTACAATTATCTACCTCTTCTTGTTTATAGTGAAGCACAGCAAAAACGCTTGGAACCACACGGATAGACTTTTTACTCTCTTTGGCCGCGCGAGATGACTCGCCTTTCTCCACTTCGTTAATAGATTCCGAGGTATGACAATACTCGGGATAGCCCCTCTCCAAAGGAAACTTGGTAGACCCTACCATTTTTGGTCTTTTCGCCCTCTGATCGGCGCCAGGATTGACTTTCTTTCTCTTCACCTCACGCGATTTTTTACTTTGCGGGGGAGGGGCAGGAATCGCTGTAGATTCTGAACCAACATCTATTGGAGTTTCTGTTCTTGTTCGCGAGGAGCTAACCTCCTCATGCTCGTAACCCACACTCCAATTCTGGCTATCACTTTCGTTCGACATCTTAAATTATGACAAGAAGAAAAGCCCTTGGAAAAGACGCAAAGAAAGAAAAAATCAACAAGGGGAAATGACATTTTCAGCATCGCGATTAAACAAATTTGGCGCCAAAAAACCCTTTCCTAGGTTTATGTTGGCTCCTCACGCGCCTCTCGAGAGGGCATTGAAAAGACATTTCCCCCCGAAGGATGACGGTTAAGAGATGCCTCTTCATCTCCCCCATAAAGTCCCTCGGTTTTCGAGAAACTATTTCCGAAAAAGCAAAAAGGAGGGGAGATGAAAAGTTTCAACCACCCACCACCGCTGAATAATCCCTGCAGATCCCAAGAAAAACACTATCCTACCTCAAAACCACCGTACCACCCCCAGGTAACCTAGAAATTCCCCCATATAAATCAACTGCGAACCAAGAAAAAAGAAGAAAAGAGGGAAGGGGACGCCTGGGAGCACCCCAGTCTTAGCCCCGTAACCACCATGCCCCTCGTCGGAAGAGGGCGGTTGCACCACCAAGGGTTTCGTTCCTCTGCCCTAAAACTACCTAAGTGCGGGTATGAATCTAAATCGGACAAAGCATGAAGAAGATCAGGGAACACTTACTCGAAAGAAGTAGAAGAGAGGCACTAGCAAGCTTGACAAACTGAGAGACGAACCACCACCTGACTCCGATCTCGTCTCCTGGAAGCAAAAAACCCTTCAACTTTCCCTTTTTATCTCTCCTTTCTAACTCTGGAAATGTGAAATGAGGAGACCAAAGAGTGAAAACCTCATTTATAGGTCCCTGTGGGGTCACCCCCAAATGGGCCGAAAACACACTAGGCCTAGTTCAGGCCCATCCAATGAGAGGTTTTGGCAGGAAGCATCGTGTTTGTCGAAACCTAATCGCGAATGACATATCACTCGCGATCCGGTTATGAGGAGATATGACGATGCCATAGAAAATAGGCCTATTAATTAACAAAGATATTGCGTCATAAATAGGCCACCCAAGGCAAAAGACATTTGGTCCCTCTACAAGGTTCATCACAAAATGAGTACCTAGTCAGACCCTGGCCAGGCTACGCACCCTAAGTATTCTCAGTTTAGATCGCCTCGCGATCAAGATAATTAACATAAGCACGCGTAGAAATCATGACAGGTCCCACCCATACCTCGTGGCCTTTTAAGGCCCCAAACAAGCAGCTCGCGGTCAAGCACCTCTCCTCTAACAGTACCACGTGTAATACCTAATTCCCTAGTGTGAAGGCATGCATTACATTTGTCTTCTGTTAAACTACAAGGTCGCCAGCAAGCTGCTCACTTGGCCTCCCTATATATACCCCATCCAACCTCAAAGATAGGGATCCAATTCAAGAGAGAAGAAGAAGAGCTCTGAGAATCTCCCCAACCTAAAACCCCCGGAGTTGAGTTATTAAGGTCTTTGATCGGAGAAGAACATTTTTGGAATAAGAACATTGCCCGACTTCCTCTAAAGACGACGATTGAATAGTAAACTAACTCGTCGCGAGCCGAACTTACTGCCCCCATCGCTTTGACTAATAAGTATATAATCTGACCCTCGCCCCCTCGGCTAAGGCTCGCAGGTATTTTAAGACATTTTTCTCGTCACGATGAGGTAATAAGTATAGGTGAAATTCCATAAACGCTTCTGTTGAACAAAAATGCGCAAATAATTATAAAACATATTTTATTTAATTTTTTAGAATTGGAGTTCTACCCCTGTTGGTTATCCTCTTGATTCGAAGTTGTATTGACACCAAGACTTGAGTGGTTTTGATGGTTTGGGCTGCACCCGAATTTTAACAGATTGCCTACGTATCTCTTGGAAGAGAATCAAGCCTTACGTAGTTCAAAGTATTTGAATTTATTTAATTGTTGGGTTTTGGTGATTGAACACAACGAGCTTGGTCGGGTGTCCTACGTACCCGTTTCGAACGGGATCAAATGACTCGTAGTTCTTTTTAGAACTAATTTGATTTTTTTTTGTTTGACGATTGAACAAGACAAGCTTTAGCTTTATGTCTAGTGGCCTACGTATCCGACAAGGCGGAATCAAATCTTGTGTAGTTCTTTTGGGAACAAATGATTTAATTTGATTTGACCTTGACCTCGTATTCATTTAAAAGTGAATTTAGAGGTTGACTACTGTGCCCGATATATTTTTAGGATTTAATATCGGGTTACCTACGTAGCCGATATAAGGCGTCAAGTCTTTACGTAGTTCTTTTTAGAACCGTTTGAATTTGAGGAAATTTGATTTAGGGTTTTGACTCCATTTCCTTTTTCCTCGTTTATAAGTCAATTTTGATATTGACCCACTAGAATAAACCAATGATGAAATTTTACGAGTTTAACTGTATAATTTTGCTAAGCCTAATTCCTAATTTGTGCCGATTATAATTCTTATATTTAAGCGGGCTAATCTTATAATTAAATACATTTTGGTTTCAAAACATATTCAAGCATAGCTTATATAGCATATGGCGTAATAAGTGTATGTGTATTAAATGTGAATCTCTCCCTCTTCTTTTTTTTATTAGGTAAAAATTCGAAGGTCAGACTTGTTCGACTCATCGAGAGGCCGACAAAGTCGGCAGACGATGAACCGTCAAACATACAACCTACATAAAAGAAATACAGACAACAAGCGAAATGAAACAAACAGTAATAAACTCTACAACAAAACGATCCAAGGAGACCGACTCCAAGAAAGCCGAGGAAGCCGCCGAAGAACGAAGCCAAGCACCACCGAATAGTGACACCGCGGGCCAATGGTACAGCAAGACTCTAACTCCTTTGGGTAATGTAGACGAACTCCAAGGAAGCATAATCCCAGAAATAGAGTCGCTCTGAGTGCACTACCTCGACCCCAGCCAGACCCCACTCCAGACTCCACGCCCCCCAACCAAGCAGAAGACCTCCTCGAAACATCGGAAGCAGAGCCGCTGACTGCTCGAACAAAACGCCAGCAAGATTTTATCTACAAGAATAACGTCGGTCCCTTACGGGATGTAGTCAAACCCTTTCGGGTGGATTTACTCAAACCCTTTCGGGAATTTTGTCAAACCCTTTCGGGATTTAGATAAGGCCCTTTCGGGTAACTTTAAATTAATTTTATTTAATTCTTAAAATGACATTACCCCATACTTGGGCCCGAAGGACCCGAAGCTTAGGCCCCAAGGACCCGAAGCTTGGGCCCGAAGGACCAAGGAAGAACGAGAGCAGTGCCTAGACAGTGGCTAATGGAAACGTGGTCGGCGGCGGCCAAGGATCAGGCAACGGCGAAGCCAAACCGACGAGACCAGGCAGTAGATAGGCGGAAGAAGTAGATACTGAACCGGGAGGAGAAGCGAACAGATATTAGACTCCACCCGACAACAGATGTGGAAGGCCCCAACCGGACCACCGACCAGCACACCACCGATAGAAGAACTGGCCAACCCACACCACACCGATCGAAAGAAACCGCCAAGGAGAGCAAAGATCGGCTACTTCAAAAGAGACTCGATGGAGAAGAATATATAGTTGTTACAAACCCAGCCAAATCCCCAAAATCAAGGAAAATCTCACACAGAAGGTTAATAAGGGAAGAAGCCCCAATTGAATTTCATGAAAGGAAACCGGACAGGATGTGATAGATCTAGAAAGGGAGCACAAAGAAGAGGATTACCCAAAACATGGAGAGAGAGAAACTCTCGCAAAGAGAGACGGTTGTTTTAAGGCCTAACTTTATGTGACATCCAAGCACAAGCTCTCTATAAATCTACATCAAAGCTTCAACTAATTACATTAATAATGTGAACACAAAGTAGCTAGCATAGCTTCTTCTTTCATAGAGTAGTTTCACCAAAATTAGCTTGTTGAATCTCTCCCTCTTTATTTTCGAAAGAGGTCACAAGCCAACATACCAGGCCTGACTGTATTACCCTTTTTCCAAGCTCATTTCTATTTACTTAAAATTTTTTGGTTCTGATCGAGCCCATTGCCCAACTCCTTGAACTCATACTCCATCACACAGATTCCCTTCTATTTTTGTTCGTGTTTTCCTAAGTTCAGCTTTTCCCTCCAACCCCGTAGACAGTGGTGATACTGATATCTCCACGCCTGAGTTCGAGACTCTAGAAGCTTGACAGATGAAATGAGACGATTGGAACAAGTCGAGAAAATCCGAATCGAGCCCAAGGCGGAGCCCCAACTTGGATTCCCCCAACTCAGTAAGTTTTAAGTTTTTTTTTTTGTTCGAAAAAAACTCCAATCCTCAAATTCGCGATTTGATTTGATGTTTAGATAATTTAGGCTGAGAATTTCGAATCTCCTCCTTCGCCAATTTCTAATTTAGGTACTCAATTTTCGGGCTCAGCTGATTTTCCTAAAATCTACAATTTAGGGTTTTTTTTCTTTCCTTTTAAAACCAGGGTTGATCGATACAGGGAGAAGAAGGACTAGGGCTTGAGAAGAGGTGACCGGATCCCGATTCGCAGATCGACTTTCAAGAAAAACGGAGAGTCTTCGACGAACGAAGCCTGAGTTCTCGCAGGTTCGAATTTTTTTTTTAGAAATTTGCCGATGCTTCAAGCTATCCTCCTATTCAAGTTCCCTGTTTTCTTTACTTCTTCTTTACTGTGCTTTGGGTTGGTCTTTCCAGGGGAGTAATTTGTCACCAATTTGGTTGATTTTAATTAACTTGGACAAGCCTTAGTTATTTCCCAGCAGAATCAGTGCAATTGATCAATTTTTTGGGGCTTGTTTGTTTAGTGTAATAGGACACCAGTTAATTTGATTTGCTTGGGACAGAGGCTGATTCCAGTTTAAGGAATTTTCTTTGTGCACAATTTGAGGCCTGTTTGCTTAGTATAATATGACCCTAATTTATTTGGTTTGTTTGGGATGGAAATTGATTCCAATTTGATGCGATTGCTTTGGCTTTGACAGTGGTTTTGCCCCTGCTCCTGCTTGGCGGCTCTGTAGACTGTGTAGGCTTAGACTTGTCACAGGGGCCTGGTTTGCTTGTAATTGATAAATCTTTTGGGCTGCACATGATGTGCAAGAATATCCACTTGATTTTAGTTTGTTTGAACATGGTTGAATCTGTCCAGAAAATCTGTTCCTCTTCCTCTGCTTTCCGTTTCATTATTCTTGTCTGGCTGTAGTGAATTTTCTTCTTTAGCCTTGTCTGAAATTGCTTGCGATTTGTGTGCAAACTTGCTGGCATGTTTTAAAAAATCTGGGCAGCGCTTCGCCCTCCTTTAGGATGCTTTGATGATTCCGAAACCCAAGCCACAAGCGAAAGCTCGCAAGGTTTGCAAGGGCGGGGTTTCGAGAATCGATTTCGAAAGCCATTCCACCCAATTTAGAGTAGTTTAATGATTCCGGAACCCAAGCCACAAGCGAAAGCTCGGAAGGTTTGCAAGGGGAGGTTCCGGGAATCGCGTGAAGAGCCTGATCTTAGCCACATCTTGCCTGTCTTAGGGTAATTTTACGGTGCTCGAAACCCAGGCCACAAGTGAAAGCTCACAAGGTTTGCAAGGGCGGGGTTACGAGAACCAAAAGAGCCTAGATGAAAGCTCCTACCGCTTGTCCTCTCCATCTCAACCTAATTTATTCTTTCCACTTTCGAGTTCTTTCGCGACTACAGACTGCCTTGGACTTCTCTCCGGTTCAGGCGATTTATGAAAGTTTGTCTGTTTGTTCTCCGGTGAGAGCCGTCACCGGCTTCACCCTCACGGTGGTCGTGCCGGCGTGCTTCTCACCATGGGAAAAAAGGGGCGTCCGACCTGGATTAGAGGGAATCTCCCTCCTCCCAGGCGTTTCGGGAAAGCTGCGCAGCCATCGAACCCCGATGGTGAGACTTCAAAAAACCCTAATGGCGGTGGTTTGAACGCAGAGTCTCATCAGGAAAGGAAGGTGGTTGAGGATAGTAATGGCGGCCTTGGGGGGTCCGCTGCGAGTGGGTCTAAGGTAGGTGAGGGCTCGAATGGCGTGGATCCTCGGCAACCCGACTTCAAAGCAGATCTGGACTTTCTCAAAGCTGTGAAGAGCGCTGGTTGTCCGAATTCGACTCAAGCTGGCCAATTTGGAGCGAATATGAACATTCAGGATGTTGTCAAGCTTGAGAAACACTTGGATGTATAGAAAGGCAGAGTGGTGATGAGGCCGAAAGATGTGGTATAGAAAAAGAAAGAGTGGAGTGCTGTACTGATTGGTGTTGTGTCTGGTAATGTAGTGAAGTACACAAGGATGAATAATTTCATTGACGAGGAATGGAAGGTTCCGACGCCCAGGTTATTTCAAAAAACAAATCGTATCTTTGTGTTCAGGTTTCAAAGTGAAGAGGACAGGGATTGGGTTTTACGCAGTGGCCCATGGAATGTTGATGGTTTCCGAACTCTGATTCTGAAAATTTGGGAGACGGGGACATCTATCAACTGGAATTATTTCGAGCGCATCCCTATCTGGGCTTGCTTGCCGAATCTCGACCCAACCTACTTCAATAAGGCAGCTATTGATCGAATTGGTAGCACTATTAGAGACCTAGTCTGTATTGACGATAGAATAGCAAGAGGGTAGCAGATTTCTTATGCCAGGTTACTTGTAGAAGTCTCAGCTGAGGAAGCTATGCAAAGGTCAGTTGAGATTGTGGATACCAAAGGGAAGCCGACCCAACAGGGTGTTGTGTTTGAGTGGCTGCCAAAAATCTGCACAGAATGCAAAAAGTTTAGTCATACTGTGGTGAATTGTCTGATGAAAAAGACTAAGGAGAAGGAGAGAATGGGAAGCAAGATAGCTTGGGTTCCCAAAGACCAAAACACCAGGGAGAAAGACAACGGCAAAAGTGATGCTGCTACAACCTCTAACTTAGCAGTCACAACGGGATCAGTTAAAGTCCATACAGATCGGGGAGAGACGAGTACTAAAAGTCAGGAATCAGAGGAGACTGAAAGGTCTAGAGAAGGTATGGCAGATAATGAGAATGAGAAAGGTAAACAGATCAGATTAGAGGGTCAGGATTCGAATGACAATGGGTGGAAAACACAGTCAAGCAAGAAAAAGAAAAGAAGTGGGAATCCAGGTCCTTCGACTGACTGTCTAGGGGGACATGAGAGGTCAAACATATTTGATATGTTGGGAAAAGAAGCTCTGGAAGATGAAGGAAATGAGGGCACAAAGGAGGTGACAGTGTGTAGTGCAGCAGACAATGAGAAGTGTAGCACTCCTGTGAGAGGGTCTGATGAATAAAATCAAGTTTGGCGCATGGAACATATGTGGTCTCAATGACCGCATAAAGAATAATTTCCTAACGACGTATTGTTGGGATAATGATATCACACTTATGAGTTTCTTAGAGGCTAAAGTAGCAAAAAAGAAGGTGGAAAAAAATAAAAAGGAGTTTAATGTATTGTTGGGACCTTGCTGAAAACATTACTGTATCTAAGAAAGGAAGAATTTGGGTTCTGTGGAATCCGACAGTTTTTGAAGTGAATGTGGTGGAGTACCATCCTCAGTTTGTACACTGCATGGTCAGTACTCGTGATCACATGTTTAGGTTCATGGCAACTTTTGTGTATGCGGAGAACTACAAGAAAGACAGAGTTGTTCTTCGAGATGCCATTCAGAGGATTGCTAGATCGGTTGATCTGCCGTGGTCAGTGCTAGGAGACCTGAATTGCATAGCTGAATTGGAGGATAAATGGCCCACGGTTGCTGCAGATCATGACAACTTTGATGAGCTGTGCACGGTTTTGGGTGATTGTGGACTGGCAGATTTGGATTATATTGGGGCGAGACACACTTGGAATAACATAAAAGTGGGGGCTGAACGGATAGAAAGGAAAATTGACAGGGTGTTGGTAAATGATCACTGGAAGGATAGCTTCCCCAATGCTAAGGCGCTATTTGATGTGCCAGGGAGATCCGATCACTCACCTGGAGTGGTCACCCTAAGACGCACTTTAAACACTAAGAGATTCCCATTCTAATTCAAGAATTTCTGGTGTGATGAAGATGCTTTCAACTTGCTTGTATCAAGTGCCTGGAGAGCAGAATTGGTAGGGTCAAAGTAGTACATTGTTGCACAGAAGTTAAGAAGTGTTAAGGAGGCCCGAAAGAGTTGGGACAGGGATGCGTTTCCAGATCTCCAAGGCAAGATAAAAATGAGCAAAGATTGTCTAAAGGAGGTTCAAGTCCGACTTCTGACAGAGAAAATGAATGAAGAACTGGTGGAAAGAGCACGTCTAATAGAACAAGAGATTAAGGAGAATGTGGGGAGGCTCCTTAGTCTGACTACTCAGAAAGCCAACCTCCTCTATGTTTTTCAGGAATGTGAAAGCAAGGCAGACTAGTAATGCCGTGCTAGTTATGAGAGATGACAGAGGAAAGCTGTTGGAGGAGGAAAGTCAGATTAGAATGCACATATTCAACTTTTTTGAGCAGTTGTTGGCTACAGAACCGGATAAGGAACCGTTTCCTAGTGTGTCGCCTGGGGCTGTGATCCCTGCTAGCAGTTGGGATGCGCTTGAAGCAATACCAGGTGAAACAGAGGTTAAGTCAGCTATATGGGCTATTGGAATAAACAAATCTCCTGGGCCCGACGGGTTCGGGAGTCAATTCTTCAAGAGGTGCTGGGGTATCCCGGGCAAGGACGAGTCGAGCCATAGCTGAGATGTTCGAGCAAGGGCAGTTTCTCAAGCAACTAAATGCGACATTCATTACCCTCATACCAAAGGTGAAGAATTCTACCTATGTGAAAGACCTACGCCCCATTTCATGTTGTAATACGATTATGAAAGCGGTGAGCAAGATAATCGTGCAACGAATCAAACCTATGCTTGCTGATCTGATAGGAATCAACCAAGGCGCCTTTGTCCCCGAGAGATCTATCTCTCATAATTGCGCGATTGCTCTGAAAATTGTAAATGGATACGGAACGAAGCGAGTGTCTCCGAGGTGCACTTTGAAAGTTGATCTCCAAAAAGCGTATGACTATGTAAGGTGGGACATTGTGAAGTTCGCTCTTAAGCTCCTCCAATTCCCACCGAATTTGGTTAAGGTGATCATGGAATGTGTCACCTCCACATCTTTTTCGGTTCTGATCAATGGGGCACCGGAAGGATATTTTAGAGGAAAGAGGGGACTCAGACAGGGCGATCCGCTCTCCCCGTATCTGTTTGTCATATGCATGGAATTCCTTAACAGATTGATGAAAGAGGAAGAGGCTGATCCCAACTTCAATTATCACCCGAAATGTCGTGAGCTGTAATTGACTAATATGGAGTTTGCAGATGACCTTCTCCTGTTCTGTAGAGCGGATGTTGAGTCAATAAGCATATTACACAAATGTCTTGATCGCTTCTTCTCTGCTTCTGGTGTCCGTATCAATGCCACTAAGAGTACATGCTATATACAAGGGGCTGTTGAGGAGGTCAGAACAGACATTGAGAGGCTGCTGGGATATAGCTCTGGTTTCTTCCCAATTACTTACCTTGGCACCCTTTTGCACTCTAGAAGGGTGCTGATTTCAGAATACAAAGAGCTCCTAGACAAGGTTGAAAGCAAGCTGAACGGGTGGGCAAATAAGACACTCTCATATGCAGGGCGTCTCCAACTCATAAAATCGGTGTTGTATGGGATGTTTACTTTTTGGGGGCAGACCACTTTCCTGCCAAAGACTGTGGTAGATTACTTGAATGGGATGTGCCATCAGTTTATGTGGAATGGGCATTCGAATCTAAAATGCTCACTGGTTGCTTGGGAAGAGGTAACAAGGCCGTTTGTCGAAGGAGGGCTGGATATAAAACAGCTTGGCACGTGGAATAGAAGTCTATTTGCTGCCTTGCTTGGTGACATTAAGCTGGAAAGGGAAAATATCTGGACTCGTTTGGTCAATGTGAATCATTTAAGGAACGAGTCCATATGGTCGGTTGAGGAAAGAGTTCACGATACATGTCTCTGGAAGAACCTCATAGAAATCAGAGACGAGCTGCACAACCGGGGAATTGTTACAGAACATGGGGATGTGTAGCAACTATTGAACGTAAATGGTAGCCTATCCTGCACAAAAGTGTATGAGGAACTAAGGAAGAGAGAGCCCCTAGTGGATTGGGGAGACTTATTATGGAAGGGGATTCAATCACGTAAATGGTCATTCATTGTATGGGTGGTTGCTCGGAATAGATTACATACGGGAAGGATCCTTATGCATTGGAAGGGCGATGAGGCCGCTAGCTGTCCGTTGTGCAGGGATGATGTTGAATCGGAATTGCATCTCTGGTTCATCTGTCCTCGGAAAGTGGAAGCTCGAGATGCTGCTTGGAAGTGGGTTGGGTTACCGATTCGGAAAGGTGGGATTGAATAATGGCTAAAGTGATTTGCTGCAGAAAGAGAAGAAGTAAAGCGCACCACCTATTTCCAGGCGAAGTTACTTGTGTTTATCGCTTTCATTTACTTTACGTGGATAGGGCGAATGATGTAGTGTTTGGTAGTGAAAGATGTGGACCTAAAGACTGGGCTATTAAAATCATAGAAACATGTAAGTCTTGGATTTCACTAAGGTGCAAAGGCAAGTCACCTAGGGAATCCGTTGGGTACATGGGTTGCTAAATTTCAAACCTTAGAAGACAGGAGAGTATAGAGTGTATAGAGTGAGTAGTAGAAATTTCTTTGTTGGAGGGTTAGATATTTTGGAGGGCTTAATTTAGGACACCGTTTTTTTTGGATTAGTAGGGTTGATCCATTCGATTTTTACGGCAAACCCATTGCTTGGTTTGTCTCTTTTGTAACTACATTACCACATCTATTTATTAACCAATTCAGGAAAGCTCCTACCTTGCTTTGTGATTTCCGCCGTTGTGTGCTCTCTCTTTTTTCTCTTTTTCTGAATGCTCAGCCGTATATGTCACCCTTGTGTCTGTTCTCAACTGCTCGAGGTCATTTTTTATAGGGGAAAAGAAAGAAAGTGATGATATACACGTTTCCTTTTTCATGTACAATAAATATCTTTTCTTTTCCTTTGATTAGGGAAATATATATTCATATGTACAGGAACCGTGCACAGGCATTATGTACAGGAAAAATCCTATAGAACTTTAGTTGAGAGAGGCTTGACTTTTCTGAATGATTCTTTCCCCTTTGGAAGCCATAGTGCCATATTGGGCTGATTTTTTTTTTGGTTACAAGGCGAAGATTTGGGGTGCGTGCATTTATTTTACAGCATGACATTCTTATTTATTTATTGCCATTTCATTCATTTTTGAATGACACGTTAGATCCTTTTTTTTTGAATGGGTTGGACCTTGCTCTTGCAAATTACTTGGGCTAGGCCTCCAACTTGAACATTTCTCTAACTCATCCTTTTTTCGTTTTGTAGTAGGAACTCGAACAGAAAGAACAAGACATCTCGATTACAAGGAACTTTGCCGCCAAAGTAACCTTTTTTTTAATAAAATTTTAAATTTGGACAGCTTCATTTAGTTTCCTCGCATTGTATGTATGTCCAGTTCTCTGTATAGTTCAGTTTACAAATTTGTAGTGCACTTAGCATATTGTATTTGACACGTAATGCTTCCCGTACACATTTTATTTGTTCGTACCCGCTACTATCGACTTGTACTTATTTATGAATCATCGAATAGAGGCTTGCACGAATACGAATGACTACAGAGTTTTTATTTTTTTGAGTTGCGAAATGCACACTTTTTTTTTTACTCCCAAATAGATGCCCCTGAACTTTGAATTTGTGAGAAGCTTGTCGAACACATTCAAAGTTCGTCCTTTGATCTTTTGACCTCATTTGATTTGGTATTTAGGAAGGACCAATATGGAGTGTTTTATCCTGAATAGGCGTAATTTTTACAACGCACTGCAAATTTAATCATCACTGGCAAACCTCAAGACATCACACTTGTACTCCTAATAAAATGGGAATTGGTGTTGTTTTTGTTTTTTGGGCTGCATCTAGCATTCTTGACCAGCTAGATTGCCTACATACCTTCTTTCTGAGGGATCAAGCCGTTCGTAGTTCATTTGAGCACCCTTTTCTTCATGTGTGTTACAGGGTGCTTCAGTTTCGGACTAATTTCAAGTTCATGTTTTTTCGTTCATTGAACTGGGATCTTTTTTTTATCGCATCACTCAAATTGTTTGGGCCCACCTAGGAAGGGCTTCCTAAACGCTTCGACTATCATTTGTGGACCTAGAGTTTTTTTTTGCGCAACTGAATTTGACATATTTTGGTTGTCAAACGTCCTACGTACTCCTTGTTGGAGATCAAGTCATGACGCAGTTCTGGGCACTTTCACTCTCAAGGCTTCACATGAAATATTTCTTCACGAATTTTCCATTCACGCAAGAGTATACTACTTCACCTTCGGCATCTGAGAGCTCATATGCCCCTTTAGGGAAAACTTTGGTCACTACATAAGGACATTTCCATTTTGCTTCAAATTTCCCTTGGGATTTCCGGTTGATCACAATTGGTTGCCTGGTGGTAAGGACCAAGTCACCAACAATAAATGAGCAAAATTTGACCCGTTTATTGAATGCCCCAGCCACTTGGGCTTGGTAGATTTCAAGTTTTTGTTGTGTTACTAGCCGGTGCTCATCCAATGCTTCGAGCTCGGCCAGACGAATCTTAACATTCTCTTCCGGGTCGGTGAGCTGAACTACAAATCTAAGAGATGACAACTGAATTTCCAAGGGTAGAACAACTTCGGACCCAAAGACTAAATTATAAGGCGTACAACCAGTCGATGTTCGCGTTGATGTCTGATAGGCCCATAACGCCTCCGGTAGCCTTTCATGCCAATCACTTTTGGATTTTGACACCATCATCTTTAGTATCTTGTATAACACTTTATTAAATGCTTCAGCTTGACCATTTGATGACGGGTTATAGCTCGATGAGAAGCTATGCATAAACCCAAACTTCTCGCTCAATTTCACCAACATTTGGTTCTTGAAGTAGAGAGCGTTGTCTGAGATGATTTTTGAAGGAACTCCATATCGATAGATCAAATGAGTCCTTATGTAGTTAGCGACTTCCTTAGCTCCCACTTCTTTCAATGGTATGGCTTCAGCCCATTTTGAGAAGTAATATATGGTAGCCAAAATATACCGCTGTCCTCGAGAGGACGATGGTTATGCACCCTACAACGTCAAGACCCCATGCATTAAATGGCCAGGGCAATGTAGTCGGGTGCAGCAACTGAGGAGGCTGGTGTATGAAGTCGCTGTGAATTTGACAAGCGTGACATGTCTTAGCAAAATCCATAGCATCTTTCACCATTGTCGTGCAATAATAGCCCAACCGTTTGATTTGGTTACCTAATTTAGGACCGTCTTGATGTGCTCCACATACCCTAGCATGGGTCTCTGCGAGGATATATTTGGCTTCTTCATTTGATAAGCATCTTAATAACATTCCATCAAATGTCCTTCGATACAAAGTATCATTCTTAAGTAGGAACCTTGACACTCGTCTTTTAACATCCACTCTCCTTTTAGCATCATCAGGAAGGACTCCATGACGAAGATACTCAATGAGCGGTTGTCGCCAATCCGCTTCCTCCTCATTTTCATAAACGGAAATGATATCCACCTCTTCGGTGGGCCCAACTCGCTCCAACGCTTGCGTAAGCAAATGTCGCTCCCCGATTGTAATTTCAATTTCTCTTTCACTTGCAAATGTCAGTGACGCGGCCAACTTAGCCAATGCATCTGCTTGGTCATTTTCGGATCTTGATATATGTACAACTTCTATCAGGCGGAACTGGTGCATGATATGCTTGACTCTTTGATGTAAAAGAAGCAAATTTGTGTTTTAACTTCATACTGGCAATTCAATTGCCTCATTACTAACTGAGAATCACCAAACACCTTTAACGGGTCAGCATTCATTTAAAGAGCTATCTCTAGGCCAATGATGAGTGCCACATATTCTGCCATATTGTTTGTGCAATTCTCTAAAAGAGAAAATGAATAGGGCACTATTCTGTCACCCGGGGTAATGAACACTATGCCCACTCCGACCTCTCTTCTATTTGCAGCACCATCAAAGTATAATTGCCAAACTTTTCCTTCTGTCATGAAGACTTCTTCATCTGGCAAATCATCCACTAACTCCTCATTATCGGGAGTAGGATGGGTGGCTAAGAAATAAGCTATGACCTGCCCCTTGACTGCCTTTTGAGGTACAAACTTGATGTCAAATGAAGCCAGAAGCATAGCCCATTTGGCTAGTCTCCTTGAGAACACCGTTGAAGGTTCGATAATCTATAACAAAGTAATATAATGATACTCTAGAAGGGGGGTTGAATAGAGTATGCCAACTTTTCGCTGATAATCTCAAGACTTTTGAAACACTTGCAAAACCCTTTGAGATTGGACTTAATTCTTTCCTCTGGAAAACCTGAATCACAGAAGAGTTATACAATTCGAAATAAGTGCGGAAATATGGTAAAGCAATAAGTAAAAGAACGCAACGAATTGTTAACGAGGTTCGGCACGAACTTGGCCTACGTCCCCACCTAGGGTTCTTCCACAACCCTAGGATTCAACCGGCTTTATTGATTCACAAGACTTAGGATCCTAATAGCTCACCGAGAAGCCTCTTGTTGTAGGAGGAAATCGAGATTGCAAATAGAATATAAGTAAAGTAAAGCAAACCGATTAGATCCCAGCAAATAATGTTCAAGACTCCCTCCCGATGTAGCAAAAGGAAGTCAGGTTCGATCCTCGAGGAAGCTGGTCAGCGGATCCTAGGCAGCGGAGGAATCTCACAGGCAAAAATCGACTTCAGGGTGCTTGACCTTGACTAGGGTTAGTCGACAAAAGGTCAGGCAAGTCGAGCTGAGCAAGCGATAGCTACTGGGCTTGGTCGATATCGAGCAGTTTACTCGATATCGAGGAGATTTTTTGACGTTGAGGAAATTTGTTCGAGATCGAGGAACCTGCAGAAACAAAAGCTACGGCGATCTTGTTTGATCGAATGTGAGAAATCGACGTCGACCAGTTTGGTCGAAATCGAGCAGAACATAAAGTAAAAACAAAGGCAAATTTCGAATCTTAACTGATGGATGAAAGGGAACTTCCAAGATTAGGGTTTGCAACAACGATTACCATGAAAGCAGAATATAAATCATAAAAGGCGGTAACTTTATCGATAAAGAAGAAGGCTTTCACCCAATCCGACAAGTAGGAATATAGATCTTGGGATAAATAACCCTAATTGCATCTATTACTTTTCATAATTAGAATTTATAATCTTCCGTATAAAAATCCTAATTACTACCCAAGTTTCATAACATGAGTTCTTCAATTTCTCAATCAAAGATGAAGCACATGGAATAGAATAAGATAACGATAAAATACCTCCTTTTGCAATCGCTAATCCACCAACATGGCTCTAGTTGGGCTCACCCCAACCCTAGAAGTAAGTGGACTACTCACGCCTCATCGCAATTGCAGACATTGATTGAAAATAAATAACTTGCATAAACTAAATTCAAAGTCTTTACAATCCCGGCACTCAAACTTTCGTAGAATGCCAAAACTCTAAAACCTTTGAACTCCTAAACTCTATGTGTGGAACTAATTCTCTGAAATTGAATGACTAGAAGATCAACCAATGGGCTTTATTTATAGGGCTTAATCCTTGCTAATCAAGGAAAACAATCTATATCTACTTTCTAAAGATAAAATTAAATAAAGATAAAGCATAAATCTTAAAAGAAAATATCTAAATATCTAAATATTTAATGAATAATCTTCTCTCTTTGGATAAACCTTGATAGATTTTGATAGACTCGGACTTCTTCGCATCCAAACAATCCAGCTAGACTTCGGACAGGCCCAACGGACTCACGGTCCAGAGATTTTTTTAGTCGATATCGACCAATTTGGTCGACATCGAGGAATTTTTTGGTCGACTTCGGCTTTCTTCGTCTTCTCGAGTAACTTCTTTCATTCTCTGAGTCGGACAAGATTTCTGGTTTGGTCGATGTCGAGGAAATTTGTTGACATCGAGTAACATTTTACTCGAGTTGACTTCTTCTTTCAGTTTCTCGAGCAGCTTCTCCTCGACCAGGCTCTGCTTCACCATTTTTGTCGATATCGAGGAATGCTCCTCGAAATCGAGTAAAATTCTGCTTCCGTCTTCTCTTCTTGGTTTTGTCCCGGAATGGCTCCAAATTCTGCAATATTAAACCAAAACTTATGTAGATCTCTATTTCTTGCAAATACGCATATATTACATAAATTCAACATATTCCCAGCCCGAAATATGCAAAGTATATAGAATAAGGAGCTAAAATGTGCATAAAAACATGACTATTTTAGTGGATATCAAATCACCCCATACTTAAGCTTGCTTGTCACCAAGCAATAACTTGGATGGTCATGCAGGGGAAACCTGCAAAGACTCTCAACATAATGGATTTATTGTAATATTACCCAACACTCGATTGCCATCCTTGAAAAGGTACTTGGTGCCTACAAATCTGTGCCTGTGAATGAAAAGCAATTTCTGCACACAAAAGGAGGTTTATACTAAAACAATTTTATTTGACAAAGCAACAATAATCAAGAGGATTTTATTTCAGCTCAAAAAGGAGTAGATAGGTAAAAGGCTAAAGGTGGGCAATTTTTGGCCATGTGGTGTTTAATCCGGGGAAATGCATTATTTTAAAACTTTCTCAACCACATTCCTTCTTCATAAGATTCATCACCTTTCATAATGCTTTTTTCAATAATAATGCTTTTACCTCTCTAACCTCAGCACTTCCTTCTCGCGAGTCGCAAACATGGGTGTCATGAATGGCCCCGTATACTTAGTGCTTTGGACTCCTCACCTGTGTCCCATCTCACTGAACTATTATCTCAACAAGCAGGGTCGATCTACCTTTATCTTCTGAGGTGATCGGATTTTTTCTCACTCATTAAATTTCCATAAATCTGAATCTTTCTTGCCAAACTTCAGTAATGAAAATCAACAAAACAAACCATATAATGTCTCCATAAAATGATTTCCATTTTCAACATAATCCCCGGATAGGGTATAAGGTAAAAATGGGCAATATAAGGCATATGTGGAGCAATAATAATAAATAGGCAAATAAGGCATATAATATGGCTTTTGTGATGCAATTGGGTATAGGTATGGCTAGAAGTATGAAAATGAGCATGTATGGAAAATTAAAATCCTCCATCCTCTTATTGTGCATAATGTCAAAAGTAACATCAATTTACCTCACTTTTGTGGTTTTACCATAAAAATCACACATCATTGAGACTTTCCTTTTCTAGGCAATCTTGTGCAATATCTCTAACAAATCCATCATTTGCATCGTCGAGTGTTGCCTTGGCATCCATGACTCTTTTCTTTGAACTTTTTTCAAGCTTGGGCAAAGTCCTTACAATTCTCTCTTTAAAAATGCATATTTCGAATAATATAGAAATTAACCCTGCAAATGCGATATTCAAATAATATGCTACTACACTTAAATACAGAGTTGTGCCATATCCTAAATAAATCCGATACAAACCATGAAATGAAACTTAAAAATACAGTCCTGGAAGCACATAAAAATAAATAAAGTCCTAAACATAGTCTTTACTCCCACCCCATACTTAAAATAGACAGTGTCCTCACTGTCAAAGAAATATAACCAAAGGTTGTGGGCTGTCAGCCTCGTCGTCGTCGTCATCCCCTTCGTCCTCACCATCTGTAGGATCCGGCTGGGGGTCTACGGCCATAGGCTGAGAATAGGGATGGTCGTAGAGGAGAGGATGGTCCCTCAGGGTTGGGTCAGCGGCTGGGTTGATGTCAGGGTGGTAATCGATCCCTATCCATGTAGTGTACTAGTCGCGGGTATGGTGCAGATCCATCAAATCCTGCCGAATTGGTACCCATGTCCTATAATGTACCCATCTTCCGCCGCGACGTGCTATAATATGTCCCTTCTGCAGGGACGCCAGGTTGATCCTCATCACGTTCCATGCAGTGTACCGGTGGACGCGGAGCTCGAGGTGGAGGGCTAGGATAGCCACCATACAACCGTCGTAGATGGCTACTCGCGGGAGGTTCCGACGGGTAACACAATGCTCTAACCATGCGTAGGCGAGCAGCAGGGGATCAGACTCGAAAAGCATCTACCGCAGACACTCTAGCGCTGGTTGGTTAGGCCACCGCAGCTCGGGTCTGGCCCAAATTGTGCTACCCAGAACCCTCAAGATAGTATAGAATAGAGGGCTGGCTATATTGGCAGTGTAGGTGGTGTCCTGGGTAGGCTCCAACATGTTGGACATGTAACACCACATCACATTTGTGTCGTGGATGTAGAAGGTGTTGGTGGTGTGGTAGAAAGCAAAGGCGGCGCTCAGCTCCTCCAAAGTCATGGTGATCCGCCTGTTGGCCAGCTGGCAGTGGACCCGGCGGTGGGAGGCAGGGGAATCTGGGATCCGGAGAGTCGTTATGAACTCTCCTGTCAGTGTCGGGTAATGATGGTCGAGGGGCTCAATCAGACGGTCAGCATCTATCCAGCCAAACCCCTGGACCATCCAGAAGTGCATACCGAGCTCCTCCATGCTCAGCTGGTGATACCAACGGGCATTCTCAGCCCGCTCTGCTAAGTCCTGAGCTCGCAGACGTGTCTCCTCATCATCAATCTTCAGGTGATCCATTTCTGGATATTTTGTTCTGAACATAAACTGTGGAGCTTAGTCGATGTCGAGGAAACTGCTTGACATCGAGGAAACGAAATCCTCCTCCTGGTCTCGACTAGAAGAACTCGACATAGTGCGCACCACCCTTGAATTTTGGTCGATGTCGACCAAGTTTGGTCGATATCGAGTAGACCTTGAATGCCTGAATATAACAAAGAGAAGAGATTATGCACGAATTTCAAGAAAATAAAATAAAATAAAATAGAATTAAAGAAAAAGGAGTAAGAAAAGCGGGCTACCTCCCGTAAGCGCTAAGGTTTAAGTCGTTAGCTCGACCCACTTCCCTGTTTTAGGCTCTAACCAACGCCAGGGTGGGGCGAACCTCCTCTTCCGGGTCTTCTTTGTCATAGTATTTCTTCACCCTGTGCCCATTTACCTTAAAGGTGGTTCCATCAATGCCAATTAACTCTACTGCTCCATGAGGGTATATGTGGTGAACCACGAAAGGTCCACTCTATCTTGTCCTGAGCTTCGCTGGGAACAAACGCAGTCTAGAATTATATAAAAGCACTTTGTCACCTACCTCATATGTCTTTGGCACCAATTTCTTATCGTGCCATCTCTTGGTGTGGTTCTTGTAGATTTCAGCATTCTCATAGGCCTTAAATCTTAGCTCCTCTAACTCCTCCAAATCAATAAAGCATTTTTTACCTGCCTCGTCGAGATCCATGTTGAGCTCCTTGAGGGCCCATATTGCCTTATGCTCCAGTTCAACAGGTAAATGACAAGACTTGCCATAAACCAAGTTGTAAGGAGTTGTTCGCAGCGGTGTTTTGTAAGCCGTCCTATAAGCCCATAGTGCATCATCAAGCTTAGATGACCAATCCTTCCTTGAGCGAGAGACTGTCTTTTCCAAGATGGCTTTGATTTGACGATTAGAGACCTCCACTTGACCACTAGTTTGGGGATGATAAGGTGTTGCCACCCTGTGTGTTACCCCATACATAGCCAAAAGAGCCTCAAATCCTCTCTCGATGAAATGTGAGCCATCGTCTGAAATAAGAACTCTAGGAACACCAAAGCGAGGAAATATGTTAGTTTTAACAAACTTTGAAACTACCTTCGCGTCGTTGGTCCTAGTTGCAACAACCTCAACCCATTTAGAGACATAGTCAACCGCCACAAGGATGTATTTGTAAGGTCCTGAAGTAGGGAATGGTCCCATAAAGTCAATTCCCCACACATCAAATAGCTCAACCTCCAAAATCCCTGTGAGTGGTGTCTCATTCTTCCAAGTAATGTTGTCCGCTCTTTGGCACTCATCGCATGAAGTGACATAAGCCTGCACATCCCTAAAAAGATTAGGCCAATAAAAACCACATTGAAGTACCTTAGATGCAGTTTTGAAGCCTTTTGCATGTCCGCCTGTAGGGAGAGTATGGCAATGGCGAATGACACTTTCTACTTCTTCCTCTAGAATACAGCGTCTGAAGATATGGTCCTTTCCTTGTTTGAAAAAGTAAAGTTCATCCCAATAGTATTGCTTGACGTCGTGGAGGAACTTCTTCTTTTCCTCTGAGGATAGTCCTGAGGGAATCTCATTTCCTGCAAGATAGTTAGCGAAATCCGCATACCAGGGTACCTTTGATCCTCGTATAGCATATATATCACGTATAGGACTAGTAGGAGGGGTAAAGAAGAAATCCTCACCGGAATCTGTTCGAAAAATCTCACCTGAAGACTCACCAGTGTTTGGTCGATTTCGAGTAAAGTTACTCGATATCGAGTAAGTTACAGTGACTGCTGGTGATGTGCTCGACTTCTGGTGGTCTGTCGAGTTGGATTTGGTCGGCGTCGAGGAAAGGTTGCTCGATGTCTCAAAACCATGCAAGGAAGAATACTCACCAGGTTTACTCGATGTCGAGGAAGATTGCTCGATGTCGAGGAAAACTGTGTCAGTCCGCATCAGGTGCTCGTCAAGGCGAGAGTCATCGATTGGTGTGGCGTCCTGGGCTTCCTCTAGCATAAAACTCTTGGAGTAGGAGCACCCATCGTAATAACCTTGGTTTAGCATCCTTCTTTGTCATCAAATATCTAAGAGCAGTATGGTCAGTATGGACAATAACTTTAGATCCAACAAGATAAGAACGAAATTTTTCAAAAGCAAAAACGACAGCCAAAAATTCCTTCTCTGTTGTGGTGTACTTAGCCTGAACCACATCAAGAGTCTTGCTTGCATAGTAGATGGCATGAAGTTTCTTGTCCTTTCGCTGGCCTAGAACTGCTCCCACGGCATAATCGCTGGCATCACACATGATTTCAAAAGGTAGTGACCAATCCGGAGATTGAATAATAGGAGCAGAGATAAGGGCTTCTTTCAGCATGTTGAAGGCTTCAAGACATTCGCTAGAAAACACAAACTTAACATCTTTCATGAGAAAGTTAGTTAATGGTTTGGCAATTTTAGAGAAATCTTGAATAAACCTTCTATAAAAACCTGCGTGACCAAGGAAACTCCTTATCTCTTTTATGGAGGATGATGGGGGCAATTTCTCCACTAGCTCTATTTTGGCCCTGTCCACCTCAATACCTTTCTTAGATACCTTGTGGCCTAGCACGATTCCTTCCCTTACCATAAAGTGGCACTTTTCCCAGTTGAGAACCAAATTTGTCTCTTCGCAACGCTTGAGTACCCTGCGCAGGTTAGAGAGAAAAATATCGAAAGTAGTACCATAAACAGAGAAATCATCCATAAATACCTCCACTATATCCTCTATCATATCGGAGAAGATGGCCATCATACACCTTTGAAAAGTGGCAGGGGCATTGCAAAGGCCAAAGGGCATCCTCCTATATGCAAAAGTTCCATAGGGGCAAGTGAAGGTTGTCTTTTCTTGATCTTCAAGATGAATAGGAACCTGTCAAAAACCAGAATATCCATCAAGGTAACAAAAGTAATCATGTTCAGCTAACCTTTCGAGTACCTGGTCAATGAAGGGGAGCAGAAAATGATCCTTCCTGGTGGCGGTATAGAGCTTTCTGTAATCGATGCACATCCGCCAACTGGTAGTGATTCTTTTAGGGACAAGCTCTCCCTTCTCATTCTCCTCAACGGTCATTCCACCCTTCTTAGGGACAACATGAACTGGACTTACCCACTTGTTGTCGGAGATTGGATAGATGATTCCTGCGTCTAGCATGCGCATGATCTCTTTCTTGACCACCTTCTTCATGTTGGGGTTAAGATTCCTTTGATGCTCAGTTGTTGCCCTGTGATCATCTTCCACAAGAATTCTATGCATACAAGTAATGGGTGAAATACCTTTTATGTCCTCTAGAGAATAGCCAATGGCTTTCCTGTGAGTAAGGAGGACTTCTACTAGCCTGTCTACTTCCTGTGTGTTTAATAAAGCACTGATAATCACAGGAAAAGTAGAGTCAGGACCAAGAAATTCATACCTAAGGGTGTCAGGTAAGGGCTTCAGCACCGGAGAAGGGCCTTGTGGAATCAAGATGGGCTCTACTTCCTCCGTCTTCATGATCTCCCCTAGGTAATCTGTCTCAATCCTCATGAAAGAAGCATCCAAATCAGCTACAGGAGTTGGCGTCGACCAAGCATACATCGAAGACAACGCTGAATCGGACATAGGACTGTACAGCTGCAAGAAAGTACTCGACATCGAGTTAGAATAGTCAAAATCGACCAAAAAATCAGAATTTACCTTTGCTGCAGATTTGGTCGATATCGAGGAAGACTGCTCGATATCGAGTAAAGTGTCTGTGGTCGAGTTGTCCTTCTCGACTTCTGGTGTAACTGCAGGGGAAAAAGTAGTCGATGTCGAAGATAACTGCTCGACATCGAGGAGATTTGGGGGACTTACCTTTTCTGGAGGAGTGGTCGAAGTCGATGTCGGGCAAGTTTCCTCGATATTGAGTTGACTGGTCGATGTCGACTTGATCTGCTCGATTTTGAGTGAGTCGTTCAGCTCCGCTGATAATGCGTCGTTGAAGAACTCTTCCTCGCTCAATTCTGCAGCAAGTAGTTCCTCCTCTAGCGTGGATTCCGCCTTAGCCCCTTCTTGTGCTAAACGTTTTCATGCAGGCTCATCGCAAGAGATAACATTAAATTTTGAATAGATAGCTTTTATTTCCATTACCTCTTCCGTGTCAGGATTGAAAAAGTATTCAATAATCTCAACTCCAATGGTGAAAGTGAGAATTCCCCTTTTTAATCCAATGTTGGCATCTGCTATTGCGAGGAATGGTCGCCCTAGGATGATGGGGCAAGCTGGGTCCTCTGCCATTTCTACTACAAGAAAATCTGTAGGGACAAAGAATCTACCAACTTTAACAGGAACATTATCAACAATACCTGTAGGGATTACCACGGTGTTGTTTTCCATGTAGAGCTTGGCATCAATAGGTTCCAGGGTGCCTATCTTTACCTTTGACAAGATAGATAAGGGCATGATGGTTATGCTTGCTCCTAAGTCACACAGTGCCTTAAAACGATGTCGACCAAGTCCAACAGTGATAGCAAACTTACCTGGGTCAGGTCGCTTCTCAGGGAAATCCATCTTCTTGCATTCTTTAGCAATCTCAGTCATTGATCGTTTGTTGCTAAGAATCTCCTTGAGGAACTTGACATAGGCAGACATCTCGTGAAGTGCTTCTGTAAAAGGAATAGTAACATTTAGACTCTGAAGCAATTTCACAAAACGCTGAAACTTACCATCAGTTGGATCTTTCTGGTTCTTAGAAGGGAATGGGAGCGTCTTCTTAGTTTTTTGAGCCAGAACAGCTGCCGGAGGTGATGAAGACTCCTCGACATCGACAAGATTTTTCTCGACATCGACTTGATCTTCCTCGATATCGACCACTGTAGTCGACTTCGAGTTGGAGTGTTGTGCAGAGGAGTCTGGGCTTGGCTTCTTCTCGACGTCGAGTTGACTTTGGTCGACATCAACCAAATTTTGGTCGACATCGAGTTGCTGTTGCTCGTTGTCAAGGACAATTTTGTCTTTTTCTTCTCCGTTCTCTGGCTCGTGTAATTTGTGACCGCTCCGTAACTTTACAACAGCGACGTGTCCGTGCTGCCCCTTGGGATTTGGTTCTGTATGCCCTGGGAGCTGCCCGGTTGGTCTTGAATTGACCCATCCCGGTTGGTCGTGGAATCTGCTACTTCCTCGTGAGTTTCCGCCATCTTGACTTGCTCTGTATGTGGGCACTCAGTAGTGGTGTGCCGCTGTGAACTGCATTCGATGCAAGGTTGGTTGACAGAGAGGTACTTGACTTGCTTGAGTAGCTTGCGATTTTGATCTCTGCAGTATTGCTCTTTGACATCTGGGTCAATTTCCTTAGAAGGCTCATAGAAGGGCATGGATGGGGCTGGCCTGGCGTAGGCATGCTCGTCATAGTTTGTCGGAGCCCCATATTTATTATCGTAGTTAGTAAGCTTGTCCATGGTAGCCCATGCGTCTGCTGGCGGCATTGTCAGATACTCATAATGAGTATACTGGTTGATCCTATTTTTAGCGGCCAGGTCAAGAGAATTGAAGAAGATCTCCTGAACGACGTAGGGAGGCTGTCCATGTGTAGGGCAGGATCGCAGTAGATCCTTATATTATTCCCATGCTTTTGCTCGCGGTTTCCCAGGCTTCTGTTTGAAAGCTATAATCTTTTGGCGGAGGAGCGCTGTCTTGGCAGGAGGAAAGAATTTGTTGAGAAATTCCTGCCTCACTTTAGCCCATGTTGTGAGGGATCGTGGAGGGAGACCTTCAAGCCACTTCAACGCTGGACCGGCCAGAGACCAACGAAAAGCCTTCATCATGACATATTCCAAAGTGGTAGCTTCAGCAAGAGTATGGCACATGTCAGCAAAGTTGGTAATATGTTGAAGAGGGCATTCATTAAACCTTCCATAAAAAGCATTATTTTTAATCTCAATCAGGAAAGGAGTGCGAATTTCAAAGTTATTCTAAGGGATTAGAATAGCCGATTCAGGCACGACGAGAGTCGAGTGCATTTAATCCTCTGCAGTTGTAGGGTATTGGGCAAGCTCAGCTTCCACTTGCCTCCTTCACTCCGTTTCCTGTGCAGTGCGTGCTCTCTCAACGGTGAGAGCAGTATCCTTGGTGGCTAGTTCCCTCTGAAGCCTCTCAATCATCTCAGCTTGTGTTTAGGCAGTCACCATGATCCTTTTTAGTCTAGAATGGATGTGTATAAGATGTTCCGGATCGTCCAAGGCGTCAAACTCAGGTGATTGACCAGAACGGCGCATACACCTGCAAAATCAAAACTAAAAGGCAAACGTGAGATCTAACTACCTAAGGCGCGAATGATTGCTTCCCTGGCAACAGCGCCAATTTGTTGTAGGAGGAAATCGAGATTGCAAATAGAATATAAGTAAAGTAAAGCAAACCGATTAGATCCCAGCAAATAATGTTCAAGACTCCCTCCCGATGTAGCAACAGGAAGTCAGGTTCGATCCTCGAGGAAGCTGGCCAGCGGATCCTAGGCAGTGGAGGAATCTCACGGGAAAAAATCGACTTCAGGGTGCTCGACCTCGACTAGGGTTAAGCGACAAAAGGTCAGGCAAATCGAGCTGAGCAAGCGACAGCTACTGGGCTTGGTCGATATCGAGCAGTTTACTCGATATCGAGGAGATTTGTCGACGTCGAGGAAATTTGTTCGAGATCGAGGAACCTGCAGAACAAAAGCTACGGCGATCTTGTTTGATCGAATGTGAGAAGTCGACGTCGACCAGTTTAGTCGAAATCGAGGAGAACAGAAAATAAAAACAAAGGCAAATTTCGAATCTTAACCGATGGATGAAAGATAACTTCCAAGATTAGGGTTTGCAACAACGATTACCATGAAAGCGGAATATAAATCATAAAAGGCGGTGACTTTATCGATAAAGGAGAAGGCTTTCACCCAATCCGACATGTAGGAATATAGATCTTGCGATAAATAACCCTAATTGCATCTATTCCTTTTAATAATTATAATTTATAATTTTCCGAATAAAAATCCTAATTACTACCCAAGTTTCACAACATGAGTTCTTCAATTTCTCAATCAAAGATGAAGCACATGGAATAGAATAAGATAACGATAAAATACCTCCTTTTGCAATCGCTAATCCACCAACATGGCTCTAGTTGGGCTCATCCCAACCCTAGAAGTAGGTGGACTACTCGTGCCTCATCGCAATTACAGACATTGATTGAAAAGAAATAACTTGCATAAACTAAATTCAAAGTCTTTACAATCCCGGCACTCAAACTTTCGTAGAATGCCAAAACTCTAAAACCTTTGAACTCCTAAACTCTATGTGTGGAACTACTTCTCTGAAATTGAATGACTAGAAAATCAGCCCATGGGCTTTATTTATAGGGCTTAATCCTTGCTAATCAAGGAAAGCAATCTATATCTACTTTCTAAGGATAAAATTACATAAAGATTAAGCATAAATCTTAAAAGGAAATATCTAAATATCTAAATATTTAATGAATAATCTTCTCTCCTTGGATAAACCTTGATAGATTTTGATAGACTCGGACTTCTTCGCATCCAAACAATCCAGCTCGACTTCGGACCGGCCCAACGGACTCACGACCCAGAGATTTTTTTAGCCGATATCGACCAATTTGGTCGACATCGAGGAATTTTGTGGTCGACTTCGGCTTTCTTCGTCTTCTCGAGTAACTTCTTTCATTCTCTGACTCGGACAAGATTTCTGGTTTGGTCGATGTCGAGGAAATTTGTTGACATCGAGTAACATTTTACTCGAGTTGACTTCTTCTTTCAGTTTCTCAAGCAGCCTATCCTCGACCAGGCTCTGCTTCACCATTTTTGTCGATATCAAGGAATGCTTCTCGAAATCGAGTAAAATTCTGCTTCCGTCTTCTCTTCTTGGTTTTGTCCCGGAATGGCTCCAAATTCTACAATATTAAACCAAAACTTATGTAGATCTCTATTTTTTTGCAAATAAGCATATATTACATAAATTCAACATATTCCCAGCCCGAAATATGCAAAGTATATAGAATAAGGAGCTAAAATGTGCATAAAAACATGACTATTTTAGTGGACATCACCTCTCTCCTATACAATTGCAATCTAGTCAACTCACGTTCCCTTGGAGTCCTAGACCAATCTAGAAGAGCCCCACCTCTCTCAGCTATCTAGTACAATCCTCTTACACTTAGTGAATCAATCACCTAGTGTTCACTTCCTGAGTTAAAAACTCTCGAGTATAACACTCTTAAGAACAAGCAGAGAGAACACGCTGAAGAGAGATCATAAATTGAGGGCTGAGTGTGCAATGTTGAGCGTCGATATTCGTGAGTGTACGTCAGTCCTCTATCTCTTCTTCATCTCCTTTTATGCTCGATCAAATCGGTTCCAATTGAAGGAAGAATCTTCACCCAACGGCTATTAGAGATCATGGCTTAAGGAAGGATCTTCACAATCTTCTATTCCGGGAAACTGCGAAGTCACAATCCCCCAGATTTGATCCTCACGTCTTTTAGCTTAGGAAGGAGATCTTCTTCAAGTATATTCGCTGTATGGTTAGCGCAATATATATAGAATAATATTCAGACACCATACTGATATAATATAAGATAATAAAATACATACAATACAGGTTTTGAATTTCATCAATACAGCTTTAGCTTCAAGACCTTTGACACACGCTTTGTGTCAAAGCCTTTGAAACCATTTCCGATTTTCATCAAGGGAGTGGAGTTATCAATCTCCCCCTTGATGAAAGACAAAACATGTGCATCCCTGTAACTTAGTCAAGCAAATATATTATAAGCAAAATCAGACTTGGTACCTGCATGGGTTAGACAAATGTTGGATCATAAGTTTTTAAAGCCAAAGAGAAACATCCAACAAAGTAAAACAAAACAAGGTCTTCCAAGACCCTTGGTTCACAGCAGTTTCAAAGTCTAAACCATCAAACCATCTCCCCCTTTTTGTCTTTCAACAAAGGGAGGAGCGTGAAAATAGTCACCAAAATCAGATTGTCCAAAACAATTTCAAAATTTAAACAAGATCTTTTCAAATCTGAAAGGCAAGAAAAGATTTATCCAATTTTAAAATAATTTCCACAAATAAAATATAATCGGATAATGTTCCATAAAAAGATTTTCTCGAAAATAAAATAGGTAAAATATAAAGAAGGTTAAAATCCATTAAAACAATATTTGATCAAATATCTAATAAGATATTAACCAAATATATGATCCGTTATATGTGCTCTACCATTCAGCTCACAAACTTTGACATGAATCTCAAAGGTCTTGACACTGAGTAGAATTTATCTTTCGTAAAGGGAAAGCTCCCCCTACGAAAGTGCATCCCTGTTAAGCATTCCAATCTGACGTCTAATGAAGGTGAACCTGTCCTCTGCCAAAGGCTTAGTAAAAATGTCAGCCCATTGATAATCAGTTGAAATAAAGGATATGGACACATCACCTTTTTCGACATGGCCTCTAACGAAATGATGTCTTACATCAATATGTTTGGTCCTTGAATGCTGAACAAGATTCTTTGTAATGGAGATAGCACTTGTATTGTCACACTTAATGGGAATGCCTTTGAGGTTAATGTCAAGATCTCTCATTTTTTGAGCTATCCAAAGGATTTGGGAGCAACATGCTCCAGCTGCTATGTATTCGGCTTCGGCAGTGGAAAGAGCAACTGAGTTTTGTTTCTTTGAGTGCCAACTAATCAAGGATGCCCCTAAGAATTGACAACATCCCGACGTGCTCTTCCTATCCACGTTATAGCCTGCAAAGTCTGCATCAGAATAACCAATAACTGAAAAATCTCTTTGCGTTGGATACCACAAGCCAAGCTCCTTAGTGCCATTGAGATATCGAAATATCCTCTTCACAACTACGAGGTGAGATTCTTTAGGGTCTGCTTGAAACCTAGCATACATGCAAACACTAAACATGATGTCAGGTGTACTAGCAGTAAGATATAATAGAGATCCAATCATCCCTCGATACTCCTTTCGATTGACACTCTTTCCGGTCTTGTCTTGATCTAGAGACAAGGTTGAGCTCATGGGTGTCTTGGCTGCTTTGGATTGATCCATCTTGAACTTCTTCAAGAGATCCTTAGTGTACTTGCTTTGGTTGACAAATATCCCTTTCTTAGATTGATGAACTTGTAATCCCAAAAAGAAGTTGAGTTCACCCATCAAGCTCATCTCAAATTCACTGCACATGATGTCAGAAAATTCCTTGCACAAAGATGTGTTAGTAGCTCCAAACAATATATCATCAACATATATTTGAATAACCAAAATGTCCTTTCCTTTGGTCTTGATAAAAAGAGTCTTGTCGATCAACCCCCTTTTAAAATCATTTTCTAAAAGATATTTTGACAAGCGCTCATACCAAGCTCTTGGGACTTGTTTCAAACCGTATAGCGCTTTGTCTAGTTTGTAAACATGATTAGGAAATTCCGAACTTTCAAAACCTGGGAAAGATGCAAATACTAATAAAATGCGAATGGCTTCAAGCCTGGCTGCGGGAGCAAAAGTCTCCTCGTAGTCAATACCTTCCTCTTGATTGTAGCCTTGAGCAACAAGCCTTGCTTTTTTCCTCATGATCTTAACATTCTCATCTAGCTTGTTCCGAAATACCCAACGTGTACCAATGACTGATTGATGCTTTGGCCTAGGCTTCAAGGTCCAGACTTTGTTCCTTTCAAATTCGTTAAGCTCACTTTGCATAGCAATGATCCAGTCTGGCTCTTGAAGGGCCTCATCTACCTTCTTTGGTTCTATAAAAGAAACAAACGCGTGAAAAGCACAAAGGTCTTTAAGTTTAGAACGAGTTTGAACACTAGATGTAGGGTCAGAGATGATATCCTTTAATGAGTGTGATGAGGAGTATTTGAACTTTCTCTTGCTAGTATCAGCTCCTTGATTCGTCACACCAACAGGATTGATTTGTGGTACATCTGACTCCGTGGATCTATTAGGTTCAGTTACAACAGTTTTTGAAGTCTCAACACTTTTGGATTTGTCGCCAAGGGCTTTGGACTAAGCTTCAACACCTAGGGCCAATTCTTCAGTGTTAAGAATCTGATTCTGCATGTTCCTCTTCTCTGTGTTCTTAGTAGCAATATCATCACCATCCTCATTCTCTGTATGGCTGTTAAGATCTAAATCTGCAACACTTTCACTTAAAGAAATGTCATTGCATTCATCAAATATGACAACAAGCATGTACTTTTTACCATTGGGAGATTTGACTCGCATAGGACCACATAAATCCATATGTAATAGTTCAAGGGGTCTAGAAGTACTTACAACCTTTTTGGGTTTGAAAGAGCTACGTGTTTGTTTACCTCGTGTGCATGCTTTGCACATCTCAATACCTTTGAAGTCCATCTCAGGTAGTCCTCTTACAAGCCCTTTGGGCACAATTTTTTGTAGTGTAATGAACACTATGCCCACTCCGACCCCTCTTCTATTCCGTCAGCCGGGGTAATGAACACTACGCCCACTCCGACCCCTCTTCTATTTGCAGCACCATCAAAGTATAATTGCCAAACTTTTCCTTCTGTCATGAAGACTTCTTCATCTTGCAAATCATCCACTAACTCCTCGTTATCGGGAGTAGGATGGGTGGCTAAGAAATCAGCTATGACATGCCCCTTGACTGCCTTTTAAGGTACAAACTTGATGTCAAATGGAGCCAGAAGCATAGCCCATTTGGCTAGTCTCCCTGACAACAACGTTGAAGGTTCGATAATGTATAACAAAGTAATATAAAGATACTCTAGAAGGGGGGTTGAATAGAGTATTCCAACTTTTCGCTGATAATCTCAAGACTTTTAAAACACTTGTAAAACCCTTTGAGATTGGACTTAATTCTTTCCTCTTGAAAATCTGAATCACAGAAGAGTTATACAATTCGAAACAAGTGCGGAAATATGGTAAAGCAATAAGTAAAAGGACACAACGAATTGTTAACGAGGTTCGGCACGAACTTGGCCTACGTCCCCGCCTAGGGTTCTTCCACAACCCTAGGATTCAACCGACTTTATTGATTCACAAGACTTAGGATCCTAATAGCTCACCGAGAAGCCTCTCTCCTATACATTTGCAATCTAGTCAACTCACATTCCCTTAGAGTCCTAGACCAATCTAGAGCAGCCCCACCTCTCTCAGCTATCTAGTACAATCCTCTTACACTTTGTGAATCAATCGCCTAGTGTTCACTTCATGAGTTAGAAAATCTCGAGTATAACACTCTCTCAAAATATATCCTATAAGCTCACTGTATAACTCTCAAATGCTTTGAAACAAAAGATAAGACTCTTAAGAACAAGCAGAGAGAACACGCTGAAGAGAGATCGTAAACTGAGGGCTGAGTGTGCAATATAGAGCGTCGATATTCGTGAGTGTACGTCAGTCCTCTATCTCTTCTTCATCTCCTTTTATACTCGATCAAATTGGTGCCAATTGAAGGAAGAATCTTCACCCAACGGCTATTAGAGATCATGGCTATAGGAAGGATCTTCGCAATCTTCTATTCCGGGAAACTGCGAAGTCACAATCCACCAGATTTGATCCTCACGTCTTTTAGCTTATGAAGGAGATCTTCTTCGGGTATCTTCGTTGTATGGTTAGTGCAATATATATAGAATAATATTGGGACACCATACTGATATAATATAAGATAATAAAATACATACAATACAGGTTTTGAATTTCATCAATACAGCTTTAGCTTTAAGACCTTTGACACAAGCTTTATGTCAAAGCCTTTGAAACCATTTCCGATTTTCATCAAGGGAGTGGAGTTATCAACCATCTTGGACAGAATGTATTGCAAGGGATCAGCTATGGAGATTAATGTGATTTGATGAGACAAGAGATAATGTCGTAGCTTTTGAATAACAAAGATCAACGCTAGACATATCTTCTCCATAGCATGATAAATTAGTTCTGCCCCGACCATCGTTCGACTGATGTAGTATAAGGCATTTTCCTTTCCTTCATCATTATTTTAGGCTAACATGACCCCTAAAGACCGCTCGAGACTTGCGGTGTATAGGATTAAGGGTATTCCCTGAACTGGTGCCATGAGAACTGGCAGATCAGTTAGATATTTCTTGATGTTGTCGAGAGCGTTTTGATAGGCTTGGTCCCATATGAACGGAACATCTTTCTTCATCAACCTTAGAAAGGGATGACACCTCCCCATCAAATTTGAAATGAAGCGCCGGATATAGGCAACTTTGTCTTGCAAACCTCGCAACTCGCGAAGATTCTTCGGACCTAGCATTTGCATGACCGCCTTGATTTTATCGGGGTCAATTTCTATTCCCCGTCCTCGAACAATGAAGCCAAGAAACTTGCCTGACGTCACACCAAAGGTAAATTTGAGGGGATTCATCTTCAATTGGTGTTTTCGCAACCTTTCGAAGATTCTCTGGAGATCATCCAGATGATCCTCTCTTTTCTTTGTTTTCACCACAAGGTCATTTGCATAACACTCAATAGTGTTGTGAAGCAGATCATGAAAGATAACCGTCATGGCTCTCTGATAGGTTGCTCCCGCATTTTTCAAACCAAAAGGCATTACTGTGTAGCAATACGAGCCTAGAGGTGTCCGGAAAGCTGTTAGCTCTTCATCCTCGAGATGCATTTTAGTTTGATTATACCCCGAAAAGCCATCCATGAAGGATAGAGCTTGAAAACTGGTGGTGGAATCAACCAATAACTCAGTTATTGGAAGAGGAAATTCATCCTTGGGACATGCTTCATTTATGTCCCAAAAATCCACACATATACGTAGTTGGTCGTTCTCGTTCTTGATGAGAACAATATTTGCCAACCAGATCGGGTATTGGACTTCACGGATGAACCCAGCCTCAATGAGCTTGTTGACTTCGGCTTTAATCTGCACTGTCACCTCAGGCCGAAAACGACGTTGAGCTTGCTTTACTGGCTTTTCCTCTTCGGAGACAGATAACTTATGCATATCCACCTTGGGGTCTAAACCAGACATGTCTTGATAACCCAACGCAAACACATCTTTGTATTCGCTGGGAAGTTGCTCATATGATTCTTTTTCCTCATCTGTTAGCAAAGCACTAACAAATATGGGTTTATGATCTTCTGTGGTCCCTAAGTTGATCTCTTGTAGTTTGTCAACCATAGCTTGACCGCCATCTTCCATTTCTGGTGGAGCAGGTTGGACCACATTAAGAAAATCCTGAGGATCTTCACTTGGTTCATTCCTTGTGTAGGCCAAGACCATATTTACTTCTTCCATTTAAGCATCAACGGGATCCTCGGATTCACAAGGGGTGGCTTCCGAATCCTTGTTCTTCAGCTTCCCCTTTCTGGTCTTCTTGGTGTTGGCCCTCTTGTTCTTAGGCATGTTAACTCTTTCAAGCCTGTCGAACACAGTAACTCTTGGAGCACTTGTCTCAAGTCTTTCGAAGACCGGGACTCGAGGTGCATTTATTGCGTCTTGTAAGAACATATTTTGCTCTTGGCTTGTTAGAGTCATAGGCTCCAAGACTTTAGGAGACAATAACTCCCCCTCTTGAGAGATTTGTAGATCATCGATCGAGATTTTGTTAAGAGATTTCTGCGAAGCTTTGCTTTTCAAAAATGGTCTTTTCGCCTTAACTTTGATGGCCTTATGATGCCTTGAAGATACCTGTTCGACTGGCACCTTAGAAGACTCACACTTTTACCCTCATCTTTCGCTGCCACACATGGATTGGAGTTAGAATGCACAGTCTTGTAGAATTTGGCGGCTGCGTAATTAACGTTTTCTCCTTGAAAATGATCGCTATCGCCACAAATAGTCCTTTTATTTCCGTTTTCATCGGTGTACTTCAAGCACTGATGAAATGTAGAAGCAATCGACTTGCTGGCATGGAGCCATGGCCTCCCTAGCAAAGCGTTATATGAGGTTTCAGCATCAATGACATGGAAAAGAGCATCCTTGTATAGATCATCCAGAACCACTTTCAAAGCAATGGCACCCAAACCCTTTTGATTAACCTGATTGAAACCTTGAATGGTGAGCAATGTTGGCGACAAATGGTCGACGGTCAATCCCATTGCCTCCAAGACTCGTAAAGGTAATAGATTCACCGCAGACCCACAATCCAGCATGATTCTGTTGATTTTTGCATCTCCAATCATACTCGTGACATCGCTGCTGTTCAACCGAGGGGTGATCACAAATTGCAAGAACCCACTCGATGTTGACTAAGGAAAAGAGCAATGATGTTGTAGGAGCAGTCGACGTCGACCGCACTACAGTGGACATTGACCCATCTTTGGTTGATGTCGACCACACACATTAGCCTTCCCCGAAGTCGACTGATCCAGTCGATGTCGACCACCCCCGGTCAATGTCGACCACTCTGCTACATCACCTCCAAAGGCTGTTTTGGTTCCGAAACCAAAGAAGACGCTCCTCTTTCCCTCCAATGCATTGAAGGACCCTACAGAAGGGAAATTCAAGCGCTTTATGAAGATGCTTCAGGGCCTTAATGTCACAATCCCTTTCACCGAAGCTCTTCATGAAATGTCTACGGTATGATTCCTTAAAGAGATCCTGAGCAACAAGCGATTTATGGCCGAGATCGCAGAGGAGTGCATCAAGATGGACTTCCTTGAGAAGAAGAGTGACCCAGGGAGGTTCGCTATCACCGTGGGACTTGGCCAACAAGCGTTATATGAGGTTTCAGCATCAATGACATGGAAAAGAGCATCCTTGTATAGATCATCCAGAACCACTTTCAAAGCAATGGCACCCAAACCCTTTTGATTAACCTGATTGAAACCTTGAATGGTGAGCAATGTTGGCGACAAATGGTCGACGGTCAATCCCATTGCCTCCAAGACTCGTAAAGGTAATAGATTCACCGCAGACCCACAATCCAGCATGATTCTGTTGATTTTTGCATCTCCAATCATACTCGTGACATCGCTGCTGTTCAACCGAGGGGTGATCACAAATTGCAAGAACCCACTCGATGTTGACTAAGGAAAAGAGCAATGATGTTGTAGGAGCAGTCGACGTCGACCGCACTACAGTGGACATTGACCCATCTTTGGTTGATGTCGACCACACACATTAGCCTTCCCCGAAGTCGACTGATCCAGTCGATGTCGACCACCCCCGGTCAATGTCGACCACTCTGCTACATCACCTCCAAAGGCTGTTTTGGTTCCGAAACCAAAGAAGACGCTCCTCTTTCCCTCCAATGCATTGAAGGACCCTACAGAAGGGAAATTCAAGCGCTTTATGAAGATGCTTCAGGGCCTTAATGTCACAATCCCTTTCACCGAAGCTCTTCATGAAATGTCTACGGTATGATTCCTTAAAGAGATCCTGAGCAACAAGCGATTTATGGCCGAGATCGCAGAGGAGTGCATCAAGATGGACTTCCTTGAGAAGAAGAGTGACCCAGGGAGGTTCGCTATCACCGTGGGACTTGGCCAACATCGCTTCAAGGCACTATGTGATTTGGGGGCAAGTGTGAGTGTTATGCCTCTATCTATTTGCTCAAGGGTGAGTATTCGATCCCTAGAGCCCGTGGACATGAAATTATATATGGCGGATAACTCATGGGTGAGACCCACATACATAGTGGATTATGTCCCTATCAAGGTGGAAAGTCCTTTGTGCATACTGATGATAATGCGTATTTTATACAGATATTATATGTAGTTGTTAGTGAGTTTAGGATAACTTACTTCATGTTTATTTGAGTAGTTTGAGTTAGTAGTGTTGAGTCTTGCAAGTTTGGAATCAACGTTTTTTTTATGTTTATCTCACTACAAAAAAAAAGAATTTAGCATCGGCAATTTACCGTGGCGAAAGGCTGATCTGGGGTGGCAAAACCCATTTAGCCACGGACGTAGCCACGGGAAACTAGGGGTGGCGAAGTCTGCGGTGGCAAAATGATAATAGCTACGGATGATAGCCGTGGCGACCAACCTAGCCACGGCACAGCGACGGAATAGCGACGCTTGTTCAAAGGAACCACATTTCGCCACCCCAGAGAGTTGCCGTAGCTAGGTAAGTTTCATCCAACAATTTCCCACCCAAATTTGGCGCCATTTTTTCCCATTTTGCGACGGTCTTCTGCCGTGGCTACTAGGGTAGTACCCAATTTCCAGCCAAAAATTTCCCTCCCTAATTTGGCGCCATTTTCCACCAGTTTGCGACGGTAGAACGCCGTGGCTACGGTATGAATTTGTAAAAAAATATACCGCCTGAATTATGACGCCTTTTCACACCTTGCCACGGCAAGAACCCGATGCTATTTTCCTCGACTATGTCTCCATCTTGCCACGGTATATAGCCGTTGCCAAGTGTAATGACAACCCATTTTTCTCCTGTTTTCATTCTCATAATCCAAACCTGTCCTAATGTGCCTAATCAAACCTGTCCTAATGTGTCTATCAAAGTAACTTCACAAAAATTGTACAACCATAACAATTCTTCCAAATTACATATTCAGATAAAGCAAAAGTGCATTCAACATTGTAATTACACCTAATTGTTTGAAAGGTCACACAAACGACTTATGCATTCGAAGTCTTGAGTTTAAAGTTCAAACTTCTCGACAAAAGGAGAATGTACTTACATAAAGCCAAAAATTGGGCGCAATGTCCTGATCTTGGTGCCAGTTTGAATCCCCATTTCAACACTTCATTCAGCCAGCCTTGCAGGAGGGTCGTCACTGCATGCATCATCTTCTTCTTCCTCAGATTCATCATCATCTTCAGTGGTGATCGGGGTCGGGGTCTTCAGTGCTTGATCGGGGGGGGATAAGAGAAGAGCTCCTTCTCCTATAGACTCTCTCTGATGGACACTATTTGTCTATAATAAAAAGCACGTAAAAAAAAGATTTATCAAAAGAAATATACTCGACTTTATCTAACAAAAAAAAATGTAGAGCATTCACTTGATTTATCGAGAGAAATAAATAAAAAACTAGAAATTTACTTCCTTAATTAAACTAGTTCAACCTCTTTGTTTTTTCTGTTTACATATGTGAATGTGAGAGTTCAGTGTACTATAAGTGGCATGAAGAGGATGACTTTTTGAGAAAGGTGAAGACTTATGGTGCTTCCTTGGCCGGTGCAAAGACTAAATACACATTGTAACCAATAGAGTAAAAGTGAAAAAAAAGTGGTATGCATTCTTACACACCTTGTTCAAATACTCACATTTACACACTCAATCAACGTGGATGGTATTAATGATTAATCTAGTTTAAGATTATTATCTAGACTAAATATCTAGATGAAAATCTATGAATCTATTAAAATTCTATACATTTTGTAAGTTTTCAGTTTTTCTGATACAACATTCACACTTGTCTGTACAAATAAGGGTTTCTAATCTTTTCATGGCTTCAAACATTAAAAAAGAAAATGAAGAAGAAGAAGAAGATCCTAATAACCCAACAGAAGATCAAAGTAAAGGTTTTAATAAACTGAATATTTTAGGTGATGTATAAATATCACTGTTGGATCTGAAATTTGATACAAATTGCTTTATTCAGGAATGTCGCCTTGTCCTCTTTCCTGGCTTCTGCTTGTGTGATAATTTATTGATAAATAACCTACTTCTTCAGTTAGGCCAGAGCATGTTTTGCTTGTTAGATCATGTTGCTCGATTCTTGTGCATATGATGAAAAAGAAGGTAAAGCAAGTACTTAAAAGCACAGCCCCAAATTGCATAATCTCTCGTTAATGCTGATTTCTGTGAAACCATAATTGAAAAGTTCAACTAACCTGCGCTTGTGATTGTGAGCTTCCCCTATCAGTGCACCCGAAAGTCGTCATCAAGTCAGCTTTGAAGTCTACAAGTTTCTGTTCGACAATCTTTGTGAGGTTGTCAGCCACCTCTTTGAATTGGTGTAGCACGTCCTCATTGGAAATAGATTTGCTTGATGATCCTGGATACACCATACGAGGAGGGGCACTTGCACCATATGTCCGACAATATCCATGGCCGTCCTCTCCAACAACCCGATGGAATATCTTGTCTTTGACGTCAATTAGGTCCCTTTGATCCTCTGGTTCCAAACTTAATAGTGTGTTATAGTCCTTCTACATTATGACAATGCAAAAAGAACAATTTAAAGAGTGTCCGCACACGTAAGACACTTAAATAAATTTTGATATATACAAGGTCGAACAAACTTACAATAGCTTCAATAACGTCATGATCATCTTTGTTGCGAGATTTGATCCACACACTCATCTTATCAACCGGTTGGCCACTTTTAGTCATCTAATTGAAAATGTGAAGGAAAAACTTATCAGATCAAATCCATCAGAAATGAACAGTAAGAATGTAAAGGAAAAACAGATGAGATAAAAATCTGACATGTAAAAGAAACACTGAAAATAATAATACTAACAACAGCAGCTCAAAATTGATAAGAAACAGCTCATCTAATTGAAAATTTGATGCTATATATTATAGAAAGCACTTAAAACTTTTAATTATTTATACTCAAAGAAGGTGCAACTATACATGTACCTCATGTCTAACTTCGGCAAAAGACTTTCGACCGGTGACATGTGATGGTCCATGCTTATCTCGATTCATAGAGTTCTGCTGGGCTTGTTCCTATATATATAAGAAGACATTGCACGAGAAGTCACTTAATATACAATAATTGAAATATAAGCACGTACAATATTATGTAATTAAGCAAAACCTCCGCTTCTTTGGTTCTCCAATATGCAATAAGAGCAATCCAATCAGGTGGTAAAACAGTCGGAGGATTCATCTTCTCAAGATCTGGATCATCTTTGAACTTCAAAAAAAATGCCTTCTTGGTTTTTGACTTGTAGTCCTTCCACATGCTATTGCACGATCTTAGGCAAACCTCTTTATAACCGTTCGGAACATTCAACAAATTTCTCTACAAGTTGTAAACACCATTAAGTTAATTATAATGTGCCCTTTAATAATCTTAGAGTTGTTACATATTAGGTGAGACCACCATTAAGTTAAATATAAACGAGAGAATAGAGGAATTTATACATTACAGCAACTTTAAAGAATATAAAAGAGAGAACAGAATAATTTATACACAAGTTGTAAGGATGTGCAAATGTGAGGCTCACCTCAACTTCTGCCCAAATACCTTCCTTTACGGAGTCATCTATACTGGTCCATTCCAGATGTGTCAATGGGAGTCTGTGTCCATCACGCACTATTATCCCTAGTTGAGCCTTCAGACGTTTGGCATTCTCCCCTACAGGTTGGCAGACTTCGTTGAATTCAACAGGGAATTTGGAACCAGTGTTCCAACCCGGCACACCTTTACTATGGCCTCGATGGGCAATGGGTTGAGCTTGAACTTAAAAAAAACAGAGAAGAAGATACAAATGAAATTGACTTCAGTAAATAGCTTCCAACTGGAGCAGAAGAGCCTAAAATTAATTTAAACACTCATAACACACATGAAAATCAAGTTAAGTTTCACAAAATCTGAATGGTTCTTAAGTGTAGTTGATATATGGCCAATTGACATTCACTTAAAGATTCAAAATGAACAAACCGAACAAACCCTAGCTGTTTTTGTCCGATAGCTCGGACGATGGGTATGAGAGTTCAGGTAACCAGAATGATTCTGTTGGATTGGGTTTTCATTTTTGGTATGTGTATGATTATATTAACTGATTTATGTTTATTTATGCAGGACCAGCGCCGCCCCCATATCGACCTAATCAAAAGGTCGAGGTCGTGGGGGGCGAGCCTGGGATGCTAGGGTCCTTCTTCGAGGCGATCGTTGTACGAAAAGTGGATCCAACACACTGGGAGGTGGAGTATGAAACCCTCCTAGCAGAGGACAGAAGCGGGAAGCTTAGGGAAATCCTCCCGGTTCTTCGAATTCGTCCCCGTCCACCTCGTGTTGCATATGACTCCTACGTGCGGGAGGACTGGGTGGATTGTCTCACAAGAGACGGGTATTGGTCTGGTAAGGTGAGTAATGTGTGTGCTTTTGGGAATATCAAAACATTCGAGGTCGAATTCCCGCTGATGGGGAACAAGGTTAAGGAGGTTTATCATGCCAATCGGTTGCGCCCACATGTCGATTGGGATGGATACAAATTCACTACGCAGCCGCATTTTCGCTTCATGTTACGATGAATTTCTATTTCAATGTGTTATTTCTTGTCTAATCCTACTATTGTTTATGGAAATTATTGTGTGGTGGAGGGTTTTAAATGTTTCTGTCATTGTTGTGTAATCCTTCAAGGATGTTGCTACTAATGGTTATGTATTTTCGTACTCATTGTTATGTACTTTGTTACTTGTGATTCTAGAAAGTGTTATCTGTTATCTTGTGTTTTGCTTTATGTTTTTCATTAATCTAATATCTAATGTACTGTCATTTTCCTACTCATTGTAATGGAGTTTGCATACACATGCACCTATACATGCTCACTCACTCACAGATTCACATACACAAGCACAATTACAAAGACATCTTTAAACATTCTAGAGAAAAATACATTTAAACTAGCCAAAAAAACTAGAGAAGATTCTGATGGAACAAAATACTCAATGGAGATGCCTTAGTATAAACGGCTAGAGCATAACCTATATAAATAGGATAATAATAACATGCAAGCATGGTGGCAGTCATGGTAACAACTTTCATTGTGGTTGTAGATAAGAAAAATAAAGGCTATGTTTGTATACCGAAAATCCCTAGTCAACCATAACTTATATATTTTTAAGTACATTTGATGGTTAATTCATTTTTTATACCTTACACAAACCCCGAACTGATAATGTTGTCAGCCCAAGCCCGTTGATACGTTTCTCAGTACACCTGGCAAGGTTATAACATATAAGATTTCAAATTACATTTTAGGGAAGAATTGCAAGCAAAAAAAAAACTACTAGCATACATTTCAAACATTGAAATGGTGCAACATGACAATCAAGCTTGAAACAAGAATCATACACAAGATAAAAGAAGCTGATTCCAACCTTCTAAACAAACCACAATGTCAGATATATGGAACCATTTCTATCCTTTAAGCCCTATGGAAAAGTGTGGACTAAGAATAATCTAGGCCCCAGATAACAACTACACGAATTTCCTCTTGGGTAATATAGGAAGTAGAAACATGAGATAAAAGAGATCTTAACAGTCAGCACTACGGACTAACAATCGATAGTCACCCAATTTTTCACAAAATTTTGCTTAGCACTTAAGTGACACAAATAACCATGGGTTTGTGGCTTTCTTTACCGATAAATATGGATATTATTTAGTCAAGCTAGAAACCCCTGGAGAAAGATAATTTAATTGGGGGAGAGGGTCATTTGAACAGCTAATAAAGCAATAAAGAAAATCCTGGCAGTGCCCAAATAAATATAGAAAGCATATGAAGAAAATGCTTAAGTTCACTAAAAAGTCTAGATGCCCCACAAAAAATGCAAAGGCAAAGGACTTAAAGAAGGATAAAACCACAAAAGCAGTCCAAGGTCAGCAATAAAGGTCAGCATGTGTGCAACATAAATCAATCCTTGACTGGTTGAATTTAAACAAAGTTCATGACCCATAAATTTTTCCTAAAAAGAAAACAAGTTAACACTACCAAAATAATTATCAGGAACCACCATCAAACTCACATCATTCAACCGTGTGAATGGTTGAGATCCAAAAGATAATTAGTGCTTGAAAGTTGAAACATTAAAAAAAGACTTGACCAAAAAGAACAGTAGCTGAAACATTAAAAAAGAATTTCAGTTTCAACCTAGCAAATTCGATTTTCAACCTAGACTTACTAAAGACTTGACCAAAAATCTCTTTTTTCAAGGAATGACAAGCTCGAGCTATGTACAAATCAATCTTTTATCGAGTCGATTCTGAGCCGAGCTCGAGTTACTCGGCTCATATAACAACCATATTTGGAAAACAAATTAAAGGAGATGAAAATGTGAAATGCTTCAATTCCAAACAGGAAGATCTAATTGGTTTGCTATCGCTTTCTAAATTGGCTGGACATTATTCCAAATTTCTAGTTCTATCCTGCCCGTCTTTGTCACTTTCCCTCGCACTCCCGGTTAATATGCTACACAATACACAGCACATACAGATAATGGCAATATTAGAAGAAGGAAAAAAAAAACTGCTGGTAACAGCATAAGAGAAAAGGAGAGATTTTTGGTCAAGTCTTTAGTAAGTTCCTGTTTCCACAAACAGTTAAAGAGAGTTGAGCAGCTTATTGTGGCACACATACACATGCGAGCTGGTGAATAACAAGATAGAACAAAAGGCTATTCCTCCAAAGTCGTACTAATCCTACTGTATAAAATAAGAAGCCCTAAGTTATTAAATTTTATACAAAGCTAAATGGGTTGAATGTCTCATATTGATACAAACTAAAAACAGCAACTTAATTCATGAATTGAAATGGATCACTTTTTAATTCACTTAGGCAACCATGAAAGCAACCCAAAAACACCAGATTGTGGTTATATAATACTCACAGGCTCATCAAACTTGTCAAAAGACCAATGCTGTCACTGATCGACCCTTTCAAACCCTGACTTGAGAGATCTCTGGCAAACACAAGGCAGTAGATAGAATAAGAGATGATGAATCATAAATTTCCACAAAAGACCATAAATTTGATACAACTGCCTTTATTTTAATTTCCTGAAAAATTTACTTAAACCAAAATATTTCAACTGGGTATGGAAAATATTTCAATTCAAGTATGGAAAGAAAGCATATTGAAACCAAAATAAAATGCAGAATAAGTAAATATTGAAAGTTTGTCATGTATAATGACATGGAGACATAGCAAGAGTTTCAAGGTCGTGTCGGCTAACCACTGACTTATGTGACAACTCACAATCAAATAACCACTGAACATCCTTCATAAAGCACACACACAACACTTCAATTTTTAGGGCTTTAATCTCAATTGGTCATTAGTGCAAGAAGGATCCACAAAATGGCATAAAAGTACTCTAACAGATAAGAAGATTTAACCAGAAAGCACAAATTCAGCCTCATGCCACACGACTAACAAGCAGATAAATATCACAAACCTAAACACGATTTATAAATACACCCAAATTGAGCGAGCTCGTCATCCAATTACACAAGCCCGCCTAATACAATCGCAAAACAAATCGGGGGTAAAATAACACACCAATTGGAAAGAAACCCTAAGTTCACTCATAGCAGATGAATATCACAAACCTTATCACGATTTATAGTAGATGAATGATGGCAAGAAACCCTAAGTTCACTCATAGAACAATTCAAGCTGCTAAAAAGTTTTACAAGCACAAAAAAGGAGGGGATTTGAACGAACCTAGGGCGAACAAGATGTTACTCGAAGCTGCAATCGAAACCCTAGGCTCCACGAGAGGCAAACAGCAGCTGGAAGAGGAGGGAGAGTCGACGCCAAGTGCGAGAGGCGGTACGAGAGGCAGTAAGAGGAGGTAAGAGGAGGGAGTATGAGAGGCGGAGGAGGAGGGAGAGTCTGTGCGGTACGAGAGGCGGAGGAGGAGGGAGAGTCGACGCCAAGTCTGAGCTCTGTAGGCCGACTTCAGACCGGAAGAAGAAGACGTCGTCAGATCTACATAGCGATTTAGGGTTGAATGTGAAGAGATTTGGGGTTGAATGTGGGGAATTTGGGATTTGGGATTTGGGATTTAGGGTTTGAACGTGGAGAGAGAAAAAGTCGGGTGTTGGAGAGAGAAGAAGATAGAAAGTGGGATTTGATATTTGGGCTTAATTTAGTTTTGGAGCGAGTGTATAATTTTGGCGCCATTCCAATTTTTTTTGCCACGGCTGAGTCTTGCCGTCACACCCATGGCCGCCAGCTGAAGTGAAGCTAGCCACGGGATAGCTCTTGCCGTGGCAAATTTCAGCTACGGCCCCTCTTCCGTTGCTAGACGACAGTCAAATTCTACCTACTAGCTACGGCAGACCCTTGTCGTTGCTACCGTGCTCCTCAACCGTAGCTCCACCGTGGCCAACATCACCCTCCTAGCTATGGCAGACCCTTGCCGTTGCTACCGTGTGTGGCAAAATTCTTTTTTTTTTTGTAGTGTCTACAGATTTATGTCCCAACGCTAAAAGGACGCATCTATGGCTTGCCAAGGATGAGGTTGGAGAGCTAGGAACCTGAGGAAACATGTGAAGAAGGCAAGAAAGAGGCGTAGAGGAAGTTAGTTTGGATTCGGAAGTAAGAAATTGAAAAAGATCGTTACTGATGATGCAGCGCCCGCCGCCTGATACACGACGCCCGCCGTCCGTGCCGATACGCCATGCCGATACGGAATTGCTATTCCGTCTTTTGGAAACTAATTAGGTTAAAGTTATTTATTATATTTTGGTCGACTTGGGCATGTGGTGGGAGTTTTTAGAAGAGACCTAATTGAGAGAGAACTCCTATGGAGATATTGAGAGGAAGATTTTGTAGGTGGAAATCGAGTTCAATAAATAAGAATATAAATCAAAGCAGATTCTGCCCACACAAATAATTACAAGACTTCCTCCCGATGTAGCAAAAGAAAGTCAGGATCGATCCTCGAGGAAGCGTGTCAGCGGATCTCAAGTAGCAGGCAAATCTCACGTCGGATTTCGACTCAGGAAGTACTCGACGTCGACCAGGTGTCCTCGACGTCGACCACTCAGTCGAGTAAAAATATGCAAAACAGAGAACAAAACGCAAAACGAAGCAAAAACTAGCAATGTCGAGTAAAACCTACTCGACGTCGACTAGATCTGGTCGATTTTGAGTAAAAAAACAGAATCAAACACGCGACTTTAAATTGCAATAAAACGAAAGTAAACACGAAATTGGGAATAAAAATCAATAAACTAAAAGAATTCCAAGATTAGGGCTTCAACACCACAACGATAACCATATAAAATAATGCATAAGGTATAAAAGATCATGCCTTTTCATCAAATAACTGTCGTTATTAACAAATAGGAAAATAGAGGCTTTCGCATAAATCCTAATTGTTACTAACCATTTTCACATAATTAATCCAAGTTGCATTAAGATCACTTTCGCTTCAATAACACAAACAAGGATCACCTTCAACTCTCGCAAAAGAATCGTGCCCATAGGGATAGAAGATGAAATCGCATCAAAAGATTGTACCTTTTCGCATTACCTTACATGGCTACCGTCGGGCTCACCCCGACCCTAGAAGATGGGTGACTACTCGCTCTTCATCATTAATAAACACATTAATAACAAAAAGGAACTAAATTGCATTAATAAACTCAAATAAAACTTACAACCGACCGAAGCCAAAACGTCTCTCAACACTTTTGCTCCACTCGACCTCTCTCTCTCTCTCTCTCTCTCTCTCTCTCTCTCTCTCTCTCTCTCTCTCCCCTACTCGATATCTCTCTCTATTGGCTTGTAGTTTGGATGATTGAATGATTCTAAAATCCAGTCTCTAAAGCCTTATTTATAGTGTTCCATGTAGCTAACCTAGAAAGGAACAACTACATATATATCTAAAACTTTCCTATCTAAAACACAAGATAAAACTTAATTGATAAAGGAAATAAATCTATAAGGAAACTATGTCTAAAGTGAATAGACCCCTCTTGGACATGATAGATCTTCATGTGGATGGATAGAATTCCACAAATCTTCTCTTGCAAGCACTCTATCTTCTCGAACACACACTCGTACTCGAACTCGGACTGGCGTACGTACTCGACTTCGACTAATTCTACTTGATGTCGAGTGGGACTTTTCTCCTTGGATTGCACTCGAGCTCGGGTAACTGCTGGTCTCGATGGGTGTACTCGACTTCGAGTAGGTGTAATCGACGTCGAGTATCTCTAGGCTCTCGAGTGGCTACTCGAGAGCCCAGAGATACTCGATTTCGACTAGAAGTAGTCGACGTCGAGTAGGTCCGTCAGCTTTCAGCATTATACTCTGTTCTTGAAACGTACTTTCCCGAGTCCTCATTCGTCGGATTGACGCATATGAGTATGCGTTCGAAAGTACTTTTCGAGAGATACAACTCTCATGAAGACATCAGAACTTGATTCAGATTGATGGATGGTGAAAAATGGTGTTTTCTCCAGCTGCACCATCATTAGCTTCTTCATGACTTTCCTTTAAGCTCCGAAGTGCCTTCGATTTCTGCGAAATATAACAAAAACTAGTGTAGACTCCATAATTTGACAAATAAGCATAAATTGCATAGATTATGTATTATTCTAACCCCAAATGCATGAAATGCATGTAGAAACCGTTATAAAAGTTAATATAAAACATGGCAAAATAGGCGCACAACAAACACCCCATACTTAAGCTTGCTTGTCCTCAAGCATTACTTTTAATGGTCATTCAGGGGAAGAAAACAAACTCTCAACATAGATTCATTGTCATATGTCCCTGCAATCAATTTCCATCCTAAAAAAGGTACTAATGCCAAAAAGGGTTATGCAAAAAGATTCATATGTGACAAAACATTAATAATCAAGAGGACTTTAATTTAAGCTCAATAAGGAGTAGATTGGTAAAAGGCTAAAGGTGGGCAATTTTTGTCCATGTGGTGCTAATGATCCGGGGAAATGGAGTACTTTCCAAACTTTCATACCACATTCCTTCTTTTTTTGATTTCTCAACTTTCTCTCATCGATCAATGTTTTTTTTCAATATTTTGCTTTTACCTCTCTAACCTCAACACTGCCTTCTCGCGAGTCGCAAACATGTGTGTCATGAATGGTCTTGGATACTTAGTGCTTTGGACTCCTCACCTTGGTGTCCCATCATGCGGAACTATTATCTGAAACTGAATACAACATCAACCCAAAATCAGAGGTCAAAATTACACTACGAACGGTAGAATAAAGGCACGTAGAGAGGATTCTGACATAAAGCAAACAAAAGTGAAATCCAATTGCCCGTGGTAGAGGCTGTGGACAAAAGAAACCGATGGAGGCTGGTGGTGCTTAGCTTAAACAAAGACATCAAAATAGATCCAGGAAGTAGATGGCATAACAAAATCCTAGAAAAGAAAAACACAACAATGAATGCAATGTAAACTAAGAAATGCCTCTGCCCAGCGGAAATCATACAGTAACTAACACCAACATAACAATATGCAAAGAATAAGTTTTATGTCATATCATATTCAGAAGTCTCACAAATAAAATTAAGAAAAGGAAAAAGAGGATGGCGCATAAGAACACAACAAAACTGGGAAAACAAATCACCTACAACAACCTAAAATCCAAAAGAAGAGTCTTAACAACCACCAAAAGCAGACTACAAAAAAGGAATAAAGTTATGACAAAGAAAACAAAGATAAATCAACTGAAGAGGAGAGATTATTGACAGCAGGCACCCAAATAGGGAAATAACAACCAGGAATTCAAGGAGTACGAAGGGTCAAATAATATGGTGAATGAGGCAAGACCACACGATAATAACAACCACAAAGTGGGCATGAATAGGAATTGAAGGACATTGCAAAATCCAATAAATTGAACTAAATCAAAAAACGATTAGGAAATTAAATTTTTTAGTATAAGCTCTCATTCTATCATCATCGTAAGCTTGCATTTACTATAAGCACCTATAGTTCGGATATCATGAATGTAATACATTCCTTCTTTCCAGAATAAGGCAACTTTGGAGAAACCATAAAACAAAAACAACAGATAACTCAAAAAAATCAGAGTAGTAAACTTCGAAAACCCTAAAATCAGGCAAATTGAGAATGAAATAACGAAATTTAAAACCCTAAAATCAAGAAGGGAATTCAGCAAGTTGAAAGCAACTCACCAACGGGTTGGAAATCAGGAAAGGCGGTGGAGAGCGTGGGCAGACCTTCTAGTCGGCGAGGACGGTCAGTGGCGGAGCAATCAAGACCCGGTTTCGAAAACCCTAAAATCAGGAAAGTTGAGAATGAAATAACAAAATCTAAAACCCTAAAATTGGGCCATCCAAATTCAAACAGTGGAATTCAGCAAGGTTAAATCAAATAGAGAAATTTAAAACCCTTAAATGGACAACCAAAGAACGGAATTCAGCAAGTTGAAAGCAACTCACCAACGTGGTTGAAATCAGGAAACGCGGTGGAGAGCGTCGACGAACCTTCAAGTCGGCGAGGACGGCCAGTGGCGGAGCAATCAAGACCCGGTCACGCGCACTTGTGTGTAATGCGGAATTGGCGATGGAAGACCCAGCGAATAGACAACGATGCATAGGGCGTCGGACAGATGGTTGTAGAAAACAGGAAATGGAAAGGTAGTGTGGGAAATTAGAGAGTAGTAGGAGACATCAAACTTGAGGAAGCAGGAGGTGGAAGAATCAACAATAGGAAGAAGATGTGGCGATAGGAACAACGAAGCGGAGGAAGCAGGAGGTGGAAGAAAGAAGGCGGCCGAACAGTGTCCTACCTGAGAAGAAATACAAGCCGTAGATGATTTTAAGATTAAACGGCTCAGATGTAATTCTCTCCACACATTTATAGTAGTATAGATATGAATTGTGGATTGAATATGTGAAATATTAAAACTTGTCCATTAATAGGGATAAATAAAAAAACGATGCAAAAGAATCATTAAATATTCCTTGCACACTTGGTGGTATTGTCGTTTGTTACTTGCTGGAAGTAAATACGTCATGCGTTCGATTCTTCAATACCGCTCCAAAGCAATTACCCCGTATTTTTTTCCCAGTGCCTTGCAAGCGAACGCGGAGTGCCGCGTGTGAATTTCTTTTTTTTTTGTTCAGATGCGCTTGTGTATTTATTAACCAATCAATGCTCCTCACGGTTTCTACCGTAATTTTGGTTTTCACCGGAGCGCACCCCTATATATATATAATACATTTATACTATTAAAAAAATTACTGTAATGCATTATCGAGCTATTGATAGTTAATGTTATTTCTAAACGAAATAAAATTTTCATTGATCAAAATGAAAACTTAAAACCAATAGTGCATAAAGTGCATTCCCTTTCAATAAATTTCATTCTTTCACTCCTCAAATTTGATCCACTCATAATAAATTTCATTCATCCTCTCCTCAAATTTCATCCCTCCTATATTTTTCTCCTTTCCCTCCTCTAATTTATAAATTTCATTCCTTCCCTCCTCAAATTTCATCCCTCATATATTTTCTCCATTCCTTCCTCAAAATTGATTCCCTCTCAATGAATTTCATTCCTTTCATCCTCAAATTTAATTCTCTCTCAATAAATTTTCATTCCCTCTTATTTTCATTTCCTCATAGTTTATGAAATTTCTTTTGTAATGAATAATCTAATTAACAAAAATAAAATTTGATGAGACAAAAATAAAATTTTTCTTATGTAATAATCTATTTAACAAAAATAAAGTGATCAATCAAATCATTTGTAATGAATAAAATATAAAATTATAATTTTATTTAGACGTAGAAGATAATAATTTGTAATGAATAAAATATGAAATTATGAATTATGAATATAGGATAGTTTTATAAGTTGTATTCGTAATTTTATATTACCTTGTTTTCCAAAATTTGATGAGGGATGAAGGGAATACTTTAAATGCATCCAATATTCGAATCCATCGAATATTCTAATTCATCGAATAATCAGAGATGAATTTATATATGAGGATTAAGGTAATCTTGTTTAGTTATTTTCATATAGGCAATAATTTGTTTACTTTATCAATATTTAAGATTAACTCACAAAATAGTCGATTTAGTAGATTACCCAAAACTCCAAAAGTCATCAACTCATAGTATATTCATATAAATTGATGTAAATCATTACTCGTTTACTCATTTAATGATGAATGATCGACCTTAATTCAAAATTCTCATTTCTCACTAATAAAAGATGAGTACAATGAGGATATTATAACTTGAATCATATACGTACGTAGTGAAATTTCTTTTAAAAACTACTTTTAGAAAGACACAAATAACAATCATACAAATAACGTGAATTATCTTTTAGATAGGGAATCAAGTATGATTTTGATAACAATATATTACCAAATTTCAATGAAATTAATAATGAATAGAATGAGTTTAGTTAGTTACGAGGCAATGAGTTGATTATATATTGAATCATATTTAATTTTACTAAAAATACTTTTTAAAATACATAAATAACATGAATTACATATTAAATTTAATAAAATTGATTACCTGAAAGTCTCGAACGAACATGATTCAACAAATTCAACCCAAAAAATTAAAAGTTTGAAACAAACGTAGACCCACTTCTACTTGAAGCCTAAATGAGACCGACTCGAGTACCGACCCGAACGAGACCGACCCGATTCTGACCAAAAACCCGAATGGGTCCAACCCGATTTTGACCGAAACCCGACCAATTTGAATTTCATTTTGACCGAATCCGACCCGACCCGACCCGACCAAGCCTGACACAAAAATTTTGACCGAGTTGACCCGACTCATCAGTTACCCGACCCAAATGTGATCGACCCAAACCCGACCGGATGACCCGAATTGCCAGCTCTAGATATTACCCACCAGTCCTTTCCAGTGAGCCTTTTCGGAATGGTTGCGGGAAACTTACCACTAAAAATCTTTTTGGGCGGAAAACAAAAAATTTCGGACACTCAGGCATGAATTGTTTTTTATTTGCATTCAAAATTTATAACTCCATTACTATAAAAGCATGGAGAGTATGAAATCCTGACCCTCCTTCTTAGTAGTTGTCTACGCTATAAAATGCACCAATTTTAGCAGCCCCTCAACCATAAAGCCAACTGCTTCTGATGGATTTTGAACCGTTGTATTGTGTTTTAATAAAATTATGTACGATCCAGATTATTTTATGTCTACTTTACTCCTTTACCCTTCAGAGTTTGCATTTGAAAATATTGATTTTTTTTGTTTGAGTGTGCTTTTCCGTATTTTCCATAATGCAAAGACTGCTGTTGCTTTTGCTTTTCGTCTTTGTTGAGAATCTTAAAAATCGCTGATGGAGAGGTCGACCATGGCCGCACATCGCTCCTATTCGCACCTGCGCCCACCGCCGAAGCCAGCCAACGATGCTGCCTCCCTCGCCACCGGTGACTCTCACGCTCCTCTCCCTCTCTTGCTGCCAAGACGAAGCCGACCCGAGGTCACCCGAAGTCGAACCTTTCTTTCCATCTCCCCTCTCCAACGACGAGCTTCTATTTGGACCCCAGAAATCTGGCTTGCGAACGGGAAGAACTACGAGAAGGAGAAGGAGGAGCGTCGTCGAGAAGGAGGATGGAGATGACGGACAGGAGGTTCATCGGTCCACACACGTCCCTGCACAGACGACAGAGGCGAGTTTTGCACGAACTCTTCGAGGACGACGGTGGTGGCTTGTGGAGCTCCGGACTGTGCGATTCAAAAAGAGGGCATTAGGCACACCAACACCATCGAAGACGTCGCTACGAGGGCACAGGAAGACACCGCTACTTAGGTATGCTCAGCCTTTCCCGAAATTTTTTTTTACCTCGAATCCGCTTCTCTAGCTTAATGTTTAAGTGATTTGTGCCCCAAACTCTGAAATCTTTCTTTCATCTACTTTTAATTGGATGTTCAATTTTCTAGTTTGATTGATTTTTCTGTATGATCTATAATTTTAGGGCTTCTGGATTAGGGAAATTGACGATGGGGGTAAGTGAATTCAGCGCTCGGGGAGTTTGAGGAGACGCCAAAGGAACACCAACTCTTAGCAATTGAAAGAACGGGGAGTGTGTTCATCAGTTCAGATTGGGTATGTTGGTCTAATTTTTCACCTTTGTACTTTATTTTTCCTGATTTGGAATTTTTAGTTATAGGTCAAGTTGAAATAGGGCGTATGAACTTCGGGAATTATGAATTTGCATTTATCCCTCTTTGTAACTCCCTTCTCCAAATTCAAATCACAATGTCGGTCAATCCATTCTCTGATGGTTATAGTTGCGCACTATTTATTTCTTGGTTATTTGGCCATAGTTAAGGGGAGTCCTCCATCATTCATGCCCTTTTTGTTCTGCATTTATTCTTTTGCAACCATGAAATTGCATAATAGGGTTTCTTTTGCTTTTCTGCAAATCAGTGAAAGAATTTGAAGACTGTGAACGCCTTTTTCTCAATTTAAATCGATTCATTCAACTCAAAACTCAGATTTAGTTTTTATGGAGTCGTAGTGGGAGGTAAGTTCTTCCTCTCGTTTCCTTTTCTCTACTTTATCAGTCGTTATTGTGGTATTCTAATGGCTCCTATATATGGCCTTGACAGAGCTTCATTTGAGGGAAATTTAAGGTTTTCAGTCAATTGGTCTTCTCCATATATCTTTGTTACTCGAGAATAAAGGTATATGAGAAGTGTGCTTAGGGCAGTTTAAGGTTTTCAGTCGGATTCATGCTTTACTCGAATATTATAGTCCCCGGTTTGGACATGTGTTTCAACCTTCTAAAAATCAAAATTCAGTTTGCTATCAATTTTAAATTTGTTGAATGAATTGCTTGTCTACATCTTCAGCAAATCAAATTTCAGTTTGCTGTCATGAAACAGAAAATAAGGGATCTTTTGGTGCTCTCATGAAACAAGAAAATGGTTTGTTTAAGGTGGTTGAAAGCTATTTATTCTGTAGTTATCATACGTGTTGAGTCTGATCAGCCTTGACATCATCAAGATCATCCTTATCTAGCTAGCTGTTTAACTTCATGGAAGGTATTGAAGAGAATAGATGTTGAAATCTTATAAGTGCTTTGATCAATTTGAGTTTTTATTGTCTTTCTTTCTCTCAGGATGCCAAAGCCAATTGTAATTATGAAGTACATGCCTGACGAAGCAAGGTTGCTGAAGGTCTACGGTGAGCTACCAGAAAACATTCTGCAATACGAGGGTATTGCTTCACTATTTTTGAATAATTTTAACAATGCTACTTTTTGTACAGTAGCATGTATGGAGATTTGAGAATTTAGTAACTTGTATGTTGTAACTGCTATCTGTTTCCTCTTATGATCATCTCCCTTCAAATATAACAAAAACTAGCTTCATATTAATGGGACTGTTTTTTCATGTATATGTTTACTTAAAACAGAGTGGAATTGAAGTTCGAGACTGTCAGTTAGTGGCCTCTATTTCAAAACTAGGTAACCCTTTTCTATTTTTCTCCTACTGGTCGTTGTCCTCTTCCCATGCGACAGACGATCGGACCTTTCTTTCCATCTCCCCTCTCCAACGACGAGCTTCGATTTGGACCCTAGAAACTGAGCTGGCCGTGTAGCTGTGTTGAGCGCCTTTACCTTCCTTCGAGCCCACTGATCAGTCCTTTCAACTCCCAAACTATCTATTTAACCAAGTCTACAAATTGGGTATAATTTCATTTATCCTTGCCTTCTGATTTCAATGGACTTTAGTTGTTTGATGAACTTGACTTTCCATGGAAAATTAGTCCTCAGTTGTTAAATTATATTCGTTTGATTTTACTCAGCTGCTGAATGAATATAGATTCCGGTCAGAGTTAAAATTTAATCATATAATTTGCACCGTATCATTTTGGTTGAGTGGATTTCAATTGTTAATTTATTTGGACAAATTTTTGTTTTTTTTACATCCTGGAATTGTTGTTCTTTCGGCCTATCATCCTCATGTTTTTGCTGAATTTGGGGACAAACCAATGTCACTATGCAACTTATTTTTTAGTTTAGGAGCTCCTTATTTATCTGAGTTCATGTACAATTGCTTTTTGTGTTGATGTAGTTCAACTGTAGTTGCTATTGTTCTTCCTCGAGTTTCTTGTTGTCTCCTTCGTGCCAAGTTACAGATTTGTCCTTTGATTCCAATTTTCTCTTTTGTTCCATTTTGGTATACCCGAATTTTTTTTTATTGTAGATTGATATTCTTCAATTTCAGTTGGGGTTTTTAATCCGTCTCTATCTTGGGCGAACCTTCCCGATTTTGTGTTTCTAAATTTCTCAGGTAATTCATGTTTTGAATCTCAGGTTTCATTAGGAATTCATGTTTGCCAACCCAAAGCATCCTTATACTTGTTCTTTTGTTCAGTTCTGGTATAAAATCTTAGCGTTTATTATATCCTATTTGTATGTGTTTTCTAATGTTAACTGTTGATTTCTTAATTCATTTTGGATTTTTGGGGTATGTAGTTCTGGGATTCTAATCTGAGGTGTTTTAAATTAAGCTCTTTATCTGACAAATTTAGGTGATCTATATTTCTTTCTTATTTTAGTTGTGGGAGTTATGGATTCCAAATTTTAGGTTTAGTAGCTGATATATGTGTTGATTTATATGGCAACCGACTCTCAGAATTTCCAGTTAATATATTCAACATCAGAACATTTATTGGACACTTGAAAGTTTAAAGTAGTCGGTAGTTGTTATTGTCTTGAACTTCTCTTACTTTAGTGCATTCGTAACCAGAACATTGACCATGGAATTTCTTCATGTTAGTTCATTTTTTGCCACTACCTACTTGTAGGGACCTTCATGGAAAAAGTTCTCCATTGCATCGACATAAATTGCTACATACAAGGAAGTCTTGAAATCTCAAGTATTGGTTAGTGTGTTTTCCTTAACACCTTGGCATATTATATATTCAAACTGATCTGGATTACCTTATATATGTTGCTCATAATTGCATAGTTAGATAAGAGGAGAACATAATTCTATCTTAAAAAAAAACATTTTTGCTCAGACGCCTTGTGATTCCACAAAAATTCCTTGTGAATTTTGCTCCATACCATGAGGAAACAAAGTGACCTTTTTTTTCTTGAATGGAAATATGGAATCATCTATAAATGTGAGAAATCTTGAGTATCAAGTCAGATTTTAGACATTTTTTTCTTCACTTTTTCAGGTGGAAAACTTATTGAGTGCTACGTTACTCTAGTTTGTGAATGTTGACAGGTCAACATTCATACAGGTCTACTTGATTAAGTACCTTGACACCATACAGGTCAAGTTGACCTGTATGATGTCAAGGTACTTAATCAACATATTACCTCACTTCTCTTTTGAAAATATTTTTTTCCCATCATGTTATTTTTATTCAGTGTATAGTATTAAGAACATATATAATTTGAAGTTTATGGGAGAAGGAAGTTTGTCAGAATAATAACCAATTTCACATAGATGAGAGCTCACCAATCTCTTCATGAAGAGATTTACGCATTATAAAATTTCGTAAGATAGGCAGAAAATTATGAAGTGAAACTGAACATGTTGACCTTATAATCAGTTATTTGGACATGTTACCTGTAATTCTTCATGTAGCTGATTCATGTCTCATCCTCAAGTGCCTAATTTGATGAGTATTGGAAGGTTAAGCTTTCAGTTGAATGTCTAGATTCAGTTGAGAATTCAATGGATCAGAATTCTTATGAGTATTTGTTTTGATTTCTTGTGTTTTGTTTTGAATTGATAGTTGCTGATGTTAAGACTCGACTAGATTGATACTTGTTGATTTCGACCAGTGGAGAATTGAATCAACAGAGAACAGGGGTGAGTTAAATTTATGTGAACTTGCTTGATTAGGAGACTTTATGAGTTTCTCCAATATTCTTCAATGATGCAAGAACATCAATGTGTATGGGTTTGTGTTGGATATTTTTTCTTCCATACCCTATGTTGTTCCAATCCTTCTTAGCTATTAATACCGACTGAAGATGTCAAATGTGTCAAATTTATGAAAACTTTTGGCAAAATATTGAGAGCAACCGTAATCCTTAGATTAAGCGGAATACATATCATGCTTGTTGAACCTATAGTTACAAATTTATGTATTGGATCAAATGTCACAGGTTTGAGCTCGACATGCTAGCATTCTCTAGATGCGATTATGGTGGGGGAGAACAAGAAAGAACTAAGCTTGGGGCTCTCAAAAAGAGTTGGACAAAATTACATGTAAGTTAATCAATTCAAGACCACCTTGTTTGATCTGAATTAATAAGCATAAGAGGATCCTGAAATATTTATACTCAATTTGTAAGCAGAAACCTAATCCGGATAAGCAAATGAGGCAAGGAATGTGCCCTCTCACACAGTGCATGTTGGACTAATGTTGAGAGCACTGAGGTACGGGAGTGACATTCATATAGACATTGCCTTGGGTGAAGTGTTCCGCGAAGAAGAGACATTGGCGGCTTTTAAAGCGTTCTTTCCAAATTTTCATTCTAAAGATACTATTGCAACCAAGGAAGAGCTTTCCTCATTTGTGCAATACTCAGAACGCATGGCTTCACTAGATTTCATCGTCTGTGATGAAAGTGACGCATTTGTCACCAATAACAATGGCAACGGGGCAAGCAATTTCAAATTTTACCTCCTTTCATGGTTTTCATAAAAATATGCATTTCATTGTGACTTACCTTTACTAGGCAATTTCATGCTATATCTCTAATGAATCCAATTTTGCATCGTCGAGTTCTATTAAAGCTTCCATGACAGTAATAAAAAAAATTTCAATGGGGGTGATGTTTATGAACTTTGGAAAACATGCATATAAGCACATAGATTGATAATATGAATTCCAAAATAGCCATGTATAAGCAATTCAAGAAAAACTTTAAAAGTATGCACACATATGGTCAAATATATCAAATATGCACAAAGTAAGCCCTTCTCCCACCCCATACTTAAAAATTACAGTGTCCTCACTGTATAAAAACAAGGGTGAGGAAAGAAACTCACTAGACAAGTGTGCAGATCGTCGGAAATCGAGTGTTGAATGTGCGCAGAAGTGGTCGACTTCGAGCAGACTAGTCGACGTCGACTAGGTCTACTCGATGTCGAGTAACGTTGAACCCCAGTGTGGATTTTCGCCTCGACCACGGGTCCCTTGCTCGTGATGGTGGTCGACGTCGAGTAGGTTACTCGACATCGAGTTCTTCTGCTGCTTCTTCGTACCTGCAAGACTCGTTAGAAAAGAAATATCCCCAATAGAAAAACTTAAAACCAATGTCCAAAAATCCAAAAACTAATTGTCTATTTACAAGCTTTAGATCTTATAGTCGCTAGGCCGACTTTCTCCGTTTAAGCTCAAGGTGGCATTTGCAGGGCCCATGTAGCTTGGGCTTCAAACAGGACTCCATTCTTGTCCATCAGATGTAGTCCTCCTGAATGGATCTTGTTCACCGTGAAAGGTCCCATCTTTTTCTTGTTGAATTTGTTGGGAAACCAATTATCCTTTGATTTGGCGACATAGACCTTGTCTCCTACTTCATACTCCTTGGGATCGTCATTGGAAACCCTGCATAATCGCACATACTAAGGCAAACCTCTCCCATGTATCGATAAATCTTTAATTGAAATAGGAGAAGAGATGTCCATACCTTGGCTTACCTTCGCAGATTCGCAATTCGGGACCTCGGGATCTGGTCGACTTCGAGTACGTCATCGCGTCTGGTGGATTGCTCGTCGAAGGTGGAGAAGTCGAGCGCCCATGTGTCTGGTCGACGTCGAGTAGGTCTCTGGCTCAGTTGGGTTGCTCGTCCAGGACGGAAGGGTCGAGTACGTAGAGGTCTAGTCGACGTCCAGTGGGGTACTCGACGTCGAGTACTTCTTGGCTCCTGGATTGTTGCTCGATGGAGGTGCAGTCGTTGGTGGGCTTTGAATCTAGTCGACGTCGACTAGAGTACTCGACGTCGAGTACTTCTGTTCGACATCGACCCCATACTTAAGAGCTGGCAAAGCATCCGAAAAGAAGTTAGTCAATATTGACTTACCTGGGTCGACGTCGAGTAGGTTCTCCTCGTTCAGGATGGCCATGATCTCCTCCACCTGGGCTTCCATATCCCTCTTCTCCAGCTCCTCGGGAGTCATATGTCTTACATTTGGCTCCCCGCAGGTGATGTACCTGGCTAATATGGATTTGACCTCTTCTATGAGACCTGTATGCCTTTCAGTTTTATTAAAAGAATACTCAATTACCTCATCGCTGATGTTGAAAGTGAGTACTCCCTTCCTTACGCTTATGTTGGCATCTACCATCGCTAAGAAGGGCCTTCCTAGAATGATTGGACAAGAAGGGTCCTCTGCCATATCAATAACTAGAAAATCAGCAGGGACAAAGAATTTACCTACTTCTACTGGTACATTGTCCACCATGCCTGTTGGGATGACCACCGTGTTGTTTGCCATGTATAGCTTTGCATCTACAGGCTCTAAAGCCCCTATCTTAATCTTGGACCAGATTGATAAAGGCATTATGCTCACACTGGCTCCCAAGTCACATAAGGCATTAAATTTGTATTGACCAAAGCCAATGGTTATAGCAAACTTACCTAGATCTGGCTTTTTCTCTAGAATGTCCATCTGGTTGCACTCCTCTGCGATCTTAGCCATTGATCACTTCTTGCTTAAGATCTCCTTGAGGAATTTTACATATGATGGCATCTCATTAAGAGCTTCTATGAAGGGGATGGTGACGTTGAGCCTTTGAAGCATCTTTATGAAATGCTGAAACTTCTTCTCTGCTGGATCCTTTGGAGATTTCATTGGGAATGTTAGCTTTTTCTTTGTCGGAGCTGCTGATGTCGAGTGGAGGGGGGCAGAAGGGTGGTCGATGTCGACTGGAGGGTCCTCGACATCGACTACAATAGTCGACGTCGAGTGCTGTTGTCGAGCAGAAGTTTCCTTGTCGGGTTTCTGGTTGACTTCGAGTGAAGGCTGGTCGACATCGAGTTCAGGGTGGCCGACGTCGAGTAGGTCGTGGTCGACGCCGAGTAAAAGTTCACCCTTTCCTTTCTCTGCTCCGATCTCTAGCTCGTGTAGTTGGTGCCCACTCCTTAGTTTTATAGTGGCGACGTGTCCGAATTGCCCTTTCGGATTTGGATCCGTGTGCCCAGGGAGCTTTCCAGATGTTCTTGGGATCCGTGCCGCGAGTTGACCCACTTGGGTCTCTATATTATTCTTCCAGATGTCCATCTCCCCAAATCGCGTATTGAGGCTGTGGAGTTGAGTCTGGATGACGCTTGTGGATTGCTGCTGTTGTGTCTGATTCCTCCTCATCTATTCGAGTATAGACTGTTCTACATCTGGAAGGATTCTTCCCAATGAAATGAAAAATAAAAAAAATCCAAAAAGATCATGCATTGCATATATGTGTTATTCAAATACCCATCTTGTCTTAGTTTGTCCTCTATTTTATTTTTATGAGTTTTACCATATATGTTCCATAATATGATTGAATTGCCTAGCCTTGTCACATACTTGAGATGATTTTTATTGGAGCATGACTTGTTGGTTCAATTGAGCAAGTACGATTCTTAGTCTTGGGCATTATTGAAATCCAACAAAATATTGTCCTAGTGAGAAATTTTGGCCTTATAGGGATTTTCATCATATTTATTCCCTTTTCCTTTCTTATGTGACATTATACTCTCCTTATGCACTTACCTCTTGAGATTGACATTGTTATCTATATTTGAGACCAAATTCATATGTCTAATATTTGTGAGTTTCAAATGATAGAGGCATGATTTTCTTAGCTTTATTATTATCCATATCCACCCCACATATGTTTCCTTCGCTTGTAGCTAATTTAAACCTTATCCTTTTCTTTGAAGCTCCAAAAAATTTATCCCTAACCGATAATAAGCCTTACCCTATCCAGGAATTAGGATTAGAATTGGTGAATGATTGATTAATATGAGTGAAAAAGAAAATATTGTTAAGAGAGTTACAAGTTTTGGATTATTATGTAATTTTGGTTTTATTCTTTACATTGTGCATTATTGTATTTTTGGCTCTAGAAGAAAAATCGAGAAAAAAAAGAAGAAAAAAGTGAAAGAAAAAGAGAAAAAGAAAAAAGAAAAACAAAGAAAGAATAAAGAGCCTTTTATCTTTATTATGAATGTGAGAGTTAGAAAAATATGTATGGTTAAGAGAAAGTTCTTTTATTGAGTGTTTGAAGAGTGAAAGTATTTAGTTTTTAGTGTTCTTCCGGTTGTTCTTAGGGATACCTTTTTCCCGGATTTTTAGCACCACAAGCCTAAATATTTTCCGATCTTAATTTCTTACCAAGCCCCATTATAACCTTGATAAAAGACCTCTTGATGTTTCTTATAAGTGATGGCATCCACAATGGAGAATATGTGATATATGTGTCAATTTCTATGTAGCTTTTTGCATTTTGGATTGAGTTAAGAGATACATTGTTAAGCCTAAACACATGAGCGTGAGAGTAAACACATGATCCCGGTGAGGTTGGATGAGATGTGCCTTTACTTTGAATCGCTCATATACTTGCTAGGATGTTAACTTTCATGTTCATGTCTCCTACACGTTGATGTTGCTTTTGACAAGGTTAGTGCTTGAAGATTATATGTGTGGGATGTTGGTTTTGCTCTAGTTTTTGCATTGCTTGAGGACAAGCAAAAGGTTAAGATTTCCCCAGCAGCGGCGCAAAAAACTTGACGGGATGAAAATCGTTGATTCCCAATCACGTAGTTCCCACTCTCACAAATTAGTATAGTTGACAAGAAAGGGGTCGAATCCTCGGGAGATTTAAGATTTCACAATGCAATTTGATCACCAACAAGTAACAAAAGTGGGAAAAGATGCAACTTTTAAATAAGAAGAAGTAAAGTAAAGTAAAGACAGAATTTTGTTGTAAAATCAAGAGTAGAGAACGGTTCCACCTACGAATTCTTTGACATTGGTTGGCTTATCAATCATCGAATTCTTTTCAAGCTATTAACTTTCCTACAAATTCCTCTCATCTTGGTTTATATATATTAAAAGTCCTACGAGTCCAATTAATCCCTTACACCTCAATGAAATCATAACACGATTTAGATTTAACAAAGAGATAGCACAACATCCCAAGAACTTGAGCACATAAATAACACCAATTAAACACGGCAAATCGATATTTAAGATATATGTCAACTTCCTACATAATCATGCTTCAAACACGGAATCCACAATCTTATGCATGCTACTATGGAATTAACACAAATACGAAAGCATTAAATCCTAGCACGAAATCAATAGTATCGAGTTGTTCAAGCAAGATAACATTAATAACATAACAATAAGCACAAGGAAGTTGAAGGAATTATAATAGAGGAAAGATCACTTGAATTAAAATCTCACAATTCACCAACCAAGTCTTCGAAAATGTAGGCGAAACACTAGGAAAATTAGCCGCTCATGGCTTACCTAAGCTCTCCTCTTCTATGGTGATTGCTCCACTTGAAAATTAATTAGAAACTAACCCTAGACCATCCTATTTATAAGCCTAATGTCTTCCATAAACAAGGTAAAAGATAGATATTCCTAAACAAACTAGATAAAAGATAGACTTTCCAAATTTAGTTCAGCGTCGGATTTCACAGGCAGCGAGGAATTTTGCTAGCAGCGAATGGCCTTGATCGAGCTACTGTTTAATTTTCGCTACCACACTCGCTAGCAACGACTTTCCCATGCCTTAGAATTTTCTCAAGCCTCCTCGGGTCCTTCGTTTCCGCTTCCACGACCCACTCCTTCCGCTGTAGCGAGAGCTCCAACTCGCTAGAGCAAGTCCTTCCTTCTGCAGCTGCGAGTAGCCGAGTCTTCGTCATCCTGGTGCCTCTCGCTAGCAGCGACGATTTCCGCGGTAGCGAATATCTAGTTGCAGCGAGCCCAGTCATTGACAAGCGAAGTGTGTTGGCTTGCTCGCTTGCTCTGTCGCTGGCTCTCCTTTGCTCGCTTGCTCTCTCGCTGGCTCTCCTTTGCTCGCTTGCCCTCTCGCATGCTCTCCTTTGCTTGCTTGCCGGGCAGCTAGTCACCTTGGTTCCACAAGCTGGTAGCGACAGATGACTCGCTAGCAGTGACAGAAGCCCAGAAGCTTGTCTTTCTTTGTTCTTTCCTCGTTCTCTCTTTCCTCATTTCTTTCTCTTCTTAGCCTGATTTCTTGACTTTACTTGGCTATGTTTTTCACCTTACCTTGCTTTCCACCATGTCGGATCTACGATTCTGCACAATTCAACCGAAATAGCGTAGATTCTGAACTTTGCCCCGAAAAGAGTTTAATCTAAATTAAAAATAAAACATGCATATTCTACAATGCAAATGCAACTAAACTACCCTATAATGCCCATTGAAAATGTGCATTATCACGGCCCAACTTCTATCTTTATGGAAACACTAATCTAGGGTTTGGCCGACACCTTTAGGCTTTATAATAGGTTTTTCTCAGCCGTTTGGAGAATCATCTAACAGACTAACATTGAGATTTACAACCTTTTCCCTATTCAATTCATTAGTTTAGGTTTTGTTTTCCATTCATGAGAAGGGATTTAGGTAAGCTATGCTTAGCTAATTCTCCGTTGTTTTCATCTACACTTTTGAGACTTGGTTGGTTGTTTGTGAGTTTCTGATGAAGTGTTGATTCTCTCTTTAATATCTGTCGATCTCCGTTGCGATTATTGTTGATATTATTGTTATTAGCTACCATGATAGTATCTTACTAGGTATTTGTTCTTTCATCATTGAATGGATTCCGTAGTAGCATGCTTAGGATTGTTAGAACATTCGTTTGATCATGACTAAGTAGGGATTTCGACATATGTCTTAAACATCGGTTAGCTTGTATACTTGGTGTTATTCATTTGCCTAGACTCTTAGGAACATGTGCTATCTTTATGTTAAATCTTTATCCGTGCTTAGGTTTTATAAAGTTGTAAGGGATTAATTGTGCTCTTTGTGCTTTAATCTATTCAAACTAAGATGGGAGGAATTCGTAGAGAACACTTCAATTGGATTCAATGATCAATAATGCCAACCAATGTCGAGAACTTGTGGATGGAAACATCTCTTTTATCTTTCACTTGCTTTTGTTAGATTAGTTCTTTTATTTGCTTTATTCCCGCATCTTGTCTTTCAATCAATAATTGCACAACTCTTGGAAATACTTGTTTCTCTGTGGGATCGACCCCTTACTTGCATCCTATACTAGTTTGTTTGTTTGGGAATTATTTTGATAAGGGAAATCAACGTCTTTCCCTCCGTCACCTGGCAACCGCCGAGATGTAGGCTCAACTCATTGAAAGGCTTATGAAAGAGGTACAAGATAATGCCACTACTCTTGTTGCAGAGAGGGCACGAGTCGCAGCAGAAATGGCCCATGCTGATCGTGAGGAGCAAGCCAGGAGACAAGCCTAGGCTCAGCTCGACCTAACTCATATAACGACATTTCTGTGGCGAATGCCAAATTTTTTAATATGTCAAACTAATGTCATTTTGTTGGTCTCTTACAAGAAAAGCAGTGCAATGGCTTGAGGGTCTAACCCCATGATCACTTACAAATTGGACTGAGGTGAAGGATGTGTTCCTTAACAAATTCTTTCCTCCTTCTAAGACGACGATGCTGCAACAGAAGATCACGACTTCTAGACAAAAGCCTAGGGAGACACTGACGCAGACATGGGAGCGGTTTAAGGAGGTATTGCGATCTTTCCCTACTCATAGGCAGCCATCCTACGTGATTCAGGAGATTTTCTACAATTCTCTTGACATACCCAACATAAAGAGGATTAACTCATACACCACTTACCGATACATTGAGCTCACACCGACTGAGGCTTGGGCAACCATAGAGAGGATGGTCAACTTCGACAACACATATGGGACTCCTATGGCTTTCGACGTATGGCTAGCCCCATCCATGCCCCTATATGATCCCTCCAAGGAGATCGATCCTGACGTCAAGGAACAATTCTACAAGGATCAAAATAGAAAGCTCCTGAAGCAAGTGAGGTTCCTCTTTGTGAACCATACTTGCTGCGAATGCGGATCTGAACGGCACACCAGCTCTGAGTGCCCACATGCGGAGCAAGTTCTACTGGAGGAGACTCATGAGGAAGCGGCCTACATTACGTGTCCCAATCTCCAATATTGGGGAGACCAATGGTTCCAACAACCACAACGGAACCAGGTTAACCCTAAGGACCCCTAGTCTACCGAGCTGTAGGACATCCGAAGAGAGATCATCGGAAGGATGATCAGATCATCCTTGATGAGTTAAGGAGGAACCAAACTAAGAACAAGTAGTCCACCAGCGCCATCCAATCTCAACTGCATAGCCTTACCACGACGTTTGGAGAGATGGATATTTGGAAGAGGAACATGGAGACCCATATGGTTCAACTCGCGGCATAGATTCCACAACCGTCTGGAAAGCTTCATGGGTAAACAGATCCAAATCCCAAGGGGCAAAACGGACATGTTGCCACAAATTGCATGAACCAAACATCGGAGAAGAGAACGACGCCACTAGAATTCCGGTAGATGTCGACTGCCTCTCACCCAACATCGACCAGCCTGCACTCAATGTTGAGTCATCCCCACTCGATGTCGAGTCTTCTACACCACAGCACCTTATGTCGACTCCCCCAGTCGATGTCAGCTGAACCCTACTCGACGTCGACTCCTCTTCACCACCTCCGACAACTGTTTTGGTTCCCTTTTCCCTCCAATGTTCTGAAAGATCCTACTGATGGCAAGTTTAGGCGCTTTGTGAAATTGCTTTCAGGCCTCAATGTCACCATCCTTTTCACCGATGTACATCACAAAATGCCTTCCTATGTCAAATTCCTCAAGGATATCCTAAGCTACAAGCGATCAAATGTTGAGATCGCCTGCGAATGCAATAAGATGGATTTTTCTGAGAAGATACCACTGCTAGAAAAACGCATGATCGCTACGAATTTAGTCACGGAAGCCACCTCGAAAATCACCTCGGAAAAGCTTGCCCCCGAAAATAACCTCGGATTTAACCTCGGATTTAAATCCGACCCAATAAACGCGAGGCTAAATTTGGTTACGAAAAATTAGCCTCGAAATTATTATTCGAGCTTAAATAGCATCGAATGTTTCTTTGAGGGCAATTTCCGTAACCATGAGCTTGAAGGCTATAACGTCAAATTTAGGGACAAATAAATTTCGAGCCCCTATTCAAGGTATAAGAATTCGAGGCTACAGAGTATCAAATGTTGATCACGAATTTGTTCGGTGGTAAATTTCGAGGTTAAACAGCCCTTAAATTTAACCTCAAATTTTTAGGTTATAGGCTCGAAAATTTGATTAAAAAAACATCATATTTTTTCAAATTTGGTGGTTACATTCGAGGCTAATTACGAGGTTATTTTACCCCCAAATCTAGCAACATATTTGATCTTACTTTTCTGTATATTTATAATCATCATATAAAAGAAATTATAAATTTCAACCTTTAAAACTTTTGATCACAAAAGCACATTAACAAGCAATTCAACCAAATTTAATAACTAATTCCATTAACAAAATATACCTTCAAGCTTCTTAACAAACCATGTTTAACTGGCCATTCATAAATATAGATGACAACTAACACTTGATATTCTTCCTAAATATGCATCTCCTAGTTAGAGAATAAAAGGCTGCTTCTTTGTGTCAAAGTTTATGACATGAGATGAGCAAATTCACAAAATAATCATCTCCAGCAGCCCAACAAAAAACAGCAGCTCGATCAACCTAAAACAGTAGCTAAAACAACCTAAAAACCATAAAACAATAGCATTAGGGAGTTGGGTTGGAGTTTGAACCATTTGAAGTAGGCATCTTGTTTTGACCTCCTTGAAGTTGCATGAATTGTTGCATGAACTCCCTTTGTTGGTTTTGTTGTTGTTGCATGAATTCTTGCAAAGTTGATCGCATCTCTTTTATCTCATCCTTAAGTGGTTGGACTTGAGCATCTTCCAATGGTTGTGATGCATTTGAAGTCTTCATGTTAGAGGGACGAGTATTCACCATTCCATTGCGAATAAGTGCTGCACCCTCTTCTCCTAACCCATAAATCCTCCCATGGTTAGGTCCGTCAGAAGCTTGTATCCATAATTCCTTCTCGAGGTCTTCACTCATTTCTTGAAAAGGCTCATCATCGCAAGCATCCTCGGATGAAAGAAATTGAGTAGCAACTAAACGTTCAAATTCCTCCTAAGAGAATGATAAAAAAAGTCATTTAAACAAAGAGAATACAAACAAGTAACCATAAAATTGCAAGATTTGGACTTTAGAATTTAAATAAAAAACATGAAGTTGAACCATAATTACTAGGCGAACAAACTCAGCCTAAAAGAATGATAAATAAATCATTTAAGCAAAGAGAATTAAAAAAAATGACCATAAAATTGCAAGGCAAGCTTCCATCAAATGTATGCAATTCAACTACAAATAGCAAGCCGAATGTTTGAGCTTGCAAGCTGAACTACATAGAGAAAGCATTACAAAACAAAGTAAACATCAAAGCAAATCACTGTTTTTAGGTAAACATCAAAGTAAACAAAGTAAACAGCAGCTCACTTATGATCCTTTCCTTTTTTCAGCCAGCAAATCATTCAAATATTGCAACAACCATGAGGAAACATCAAAGCAAACTCACGTAAAATACAAAGAGAGGGAGTTGTACAACTTTACAGAAACATGGAGTAAAGTATGATGCCAAAAAATAAAAACTTACTACATATGATTTAGGTCAAGACCCGGTCCATTCTCCATCCGGTGTTGTAAATAGTTTCCGCACCAAATCTGAAATTTTTGGCTTTGTACCATCTTTTTTCTACAAATTCAAAGACAAATTAGTAATTAGTTTGAATCACTAAAAAAGAAAGAGTAAATAGATAAAGATGCTTACCATTAGCTCAAAATGCTTCGTGAGTTTGCGAGAACCACCTCGATAAACCCCAGCATCAATTGCTTTTTGAGATGCCTTATTCTTCTTGTTGACCGCAGCTTGATGCAACATGTTCTTGTCAGTTTTCCTAAGCTTCTCCATTGCTTGCCATTGTTTAACACCTAGGAAGTTTGGTACTGTACCCTTTGAACGACATGACTTGAAGACATTTTGAATGTGATCAGCAGCTTGATGAAGAAATGTCTTCCTCATTTGGTTAGTGGGAACAGTCCAGTAAAAGCTCTTCTGTACAAAGATGCAAGACCATTACTTAAGTTAATGCGACATAATTAATAAATTAAAACCTTTAGTAATAAAAACAGTGCAGTAAAAACTCTTCTCTTATTGTCACCTCGAACTCTTTAAACCATAACTCCTTCTGAGCGGCAGGGACCTTGTTCAAGCTTGTCCAAATTCCAGTGTAGTGACCATGAACAATGTCTACCATTTTTCCAAAGGCCGGCTGACGGGGCTCAAAATCACTATAAATAAGAAAATTAGTAGATGAATAATTTATAAATAAGGTAAATATGTTTTCAATTTAAAATCCAACACTGACCGAACATTATTCCCCACAAGCCCTACAAGCATTCTTTGTCTACCCAAGGAAGCAGCAGATCCATCAACATCCTGCTGGCTCGATGCTTGGGTTGGAGTTTCTTCACCCTCGTCGACTTGAAACTCTTCTTCATCCACCTCCATTTCGACAGGGGAATGCTCAGTTGACAATGGGGCTGCTGTAGGAGCAGGGTCTGCTGTAGGAGCACGGGCTGCTGTAGGAGCACGGGCTGCTGTAGGAGCAGGGGCTGCTGTAGGAGCAGGGACTGCTGTAGGAGCAGGGACTGCTTTAGGAGCAGGGGAAGGAGCTCTAGGCGCAGGGGAAGGAGCTCTAGGCGCAGGGGAAGGAGTTTGATCAACACGTCCAGGGGGTGTGGAAAAGAGGAGACGTGTAGACCCTCTAATTGGTTGTGTGCCACACTTAACCATTTTAGCAATCTTCCTACAATCATTGATATGGAAACAATAATATAAATCCAGCAGGGAAAAAGAGCTCAAATAAGGAAATTCAAAGCTCTAAGCACAATGGACAACTTATCTATATGATGACATAAAAAATGCTCAAGTAGTGATACTAGTTCTAAGCTAAAAACAACGCTTTAACCGCGTCTATATGATGACATAAAAAATGCTAAAATGCTAACTTATCTATATGAAATTAGCAATTAAACTACACTTATCTATATGAAAAAGCCAGGGAGGCAGTAGCATCAGCAATGAAACATTCAGATCGAATGCAAAATTAATTGACCTTGCCACTGCTCATCATCAACCATACATTATCAGCAAGTACCCATCAGTTGTTGTTAATCAAAGAGATTAGCTCATATTCTTCATTAACCACTTAATAGGATCAGCTAAAAGATACTGGTTGGAAAGCTGAAGTCTGACAAAGACGGTAGGAAGTAAAATAATTTAGAAAATCACCAACTACTATCTTCTAAATTTTCATAACTCAAAGACATTAAAATGAAGGATTCTCATTTCTTAGAACATAAATTTTTGTTAAAAAATAAAATAATTTTAAAACTACTTAAAAGAAAAGATTTCCATATAGCTCACTAATCCAAGCTTTGACGTGGCCTGAATAAATTTTGAAATTTGATTCTTCAAATGCAAAATAGATACTTGTAATGAAATATGTAATGCTCCTTAATGACAGTACGGTAAAAAGGGCAAGAAAAGAAGAACACAAGAAGAGAGGGTTTACTTACTTGAGAGACAGGAGCAGACTCAATGGAATCGGCTTCAAGAAGAGAGGGAAGGAGGTGCGTAGAAGAGGCAGGGAAGGACAGGAGTAGCCCGGACAGTAGCAAACAGGAGGACAGGAGCTCGACGGCGGCGTTCGACGGAGGACAGGAGGAGGCCGAGCAGAGGAGATAGATGACAGAAGCAAACCGGACAGCAAGATCGGCTTTAACAACTCAACGGCGGCGTGGAGAGAGGTGCATCGAAGAGGGGAGGGAAGACAGGAGCAAGCTAATCGCTCTCATCCTTCGGCATTAGAGGTGTGGCTGGTGAGACGAAAAGCGAAAAAGAGAGTTAGGGTTTTTTACAGATTAGGCGGTTCCTAATAAAAGAGAGCAATGGGTCAAATTTTGTAAAGCCCGCTTCTTGTGAAATTTTAGGCCCATTCCCGCTCAATGAAACTGCTAAATCCCGCTACTCCCATGTGTTTTCCGTAAAAATCCCGCCTTTAATTATTAAAAACATCTAAATCTATCTACATATAGGAAGAATAATGGTGGATTTCACCTACAGTGCATCCGTGGACTCTAGACTAGTGTTTGCGTGTGTATTATCAGTGTGTATATACATTAAGGCTCTTACAGTTACATGTCTTACAGTTACATGCCTTGTTGAGAAGTGAAGACCACTCTTATCTTTCAATACTCAGCTCACACTGGAATAATGGAAAATGCACAAAAAATACGCCATGTTGCTGGCCCTTCGATTTTCATTTCTTACGAGGGACAAGTCCCGTCCCGTCCCGATCCCGTCCCGTGAGGGATAAGACCCGGCAGGATTTGAAAAAAAAAATTCAATCCCGTCCCGATCCCGTCCCGCAAAAACTACGCAGGACGGGACGCGGGATTACCCTAATCCCGTCCTGTCCCATGCCCACCGCTATTGTAAACATTCAAGAGCCCGAGAAATGCAATCCAAGTTAAAAAAAAATCTAATCAAAGTGAGGAAAAATATAAAATTGGCTTTTTTCCTAAATTTATTTGACTTTATAAATTTACAATATACGTACCTTTCAAATATCGTTATCTTCCTTTTCATCTTCATCTTCGTCTTCATCTTCGTTGTTATCTTCATCTTTGTCTTCGTCGTTATCTTCCTCAGATATATCATCTTCGCCCTCTTCAGAGTCTTGATGTGGTGAAAAGTCATCTTCCTCATCGCTGGCATCAGATACTCTTTCTTCTACATCATCTGGGTCAAGTAGATTTCTAGGCAATTCATCTACAAATACCCCAACAAATTCATCCCCTTCAATATCATCTTGTTGTAATGGTTCATCAACGATTTCCTTCTCTATCCATCTTTGCTCTAATCTTCGACGAGGCTTTGTTTTGCATACAGCTCTCCAATTAGCACGACCACGGTTTGCTCCAGGATACTCTGCATAATAAACTTGGATGCATTGTTGGGCTAGAACGAAGGGTTCATAGTTCTTGTATCGCCTGCTTACATTAATTTCTTGCAATTTGTATTGTGGATGGATGTGCATCCCTCTGTTAGTGGAGTCGTACCACAAACACTTAAATAATACGATCTTCTTGCAAGGTAAACCAGTGAACTCACATTCCAAAATCTGATCTATCATCCCGAAGAAGTCTTGTTGTGCATCACCAGAATTTGAAGCTTGTACGCACACTCCACTATTTATGGTTAATTTTCCATGACCACGCTCCACGGTTTCAAATCTATAACCATTGGTATAGTATGCAGGCCATGACAACACTTTTCTACTTGGGCCCTCCGCTAGACTTAGTATGAGAGGATCAGCAATGGTATGTTCTGCTTCATGTGATACCTATTAAATATTGGTAATGTAACCTTCTGAGTTTTTAGAAAAAACATATCAAACATGTATTATTTTTCATGAAATGCACAGAAATTGTGAATACTTACATAATTTTTGAACCATCCTAAGAAGTGTGTGGCAATAGCATTACCATCGTATACTCCCCTTGATTCTTGAAATTTCCTGCATGAATAACGCTATATAGTAAGAAGCTTTATATTGAATTATATATATATATATATATATATATATATATATATATATATATATATATATATATATATATATATATAAACAAGGGCAAGCCAGTTATGTGAAGTATGAATCAACTATGGAACTTAGATATGTTAGAATGACTTACATGATGTACGGATCAACCTCCAAACAATTGATCAAGATGTATGTGTGCATTACATGTAAATCTCTTTCGTCATTCATCCATAACACTTTAGCTTTTCCACTAGGCCGACCCGGATGATTGAAGATAGAAATTTGAGGATAGCCAACATCAAATATATCATTCTCATTTCTAGCCGCCCTTCTTCTCTTATATGAATCATCAGAATCAGGATAATGCTTAGTGAAATTTGTGATCTCTTCCAACAAATATGCCTCAACTATGGATGCCTCCACATGCTTTGGATTCCTCATTTTCTTTTTCAACTTGCCCAAGTCTCTTTCAAAAGGATACATCCACCGATATTGTACAGGGCCCGCCATCCTAGCCTCATATCCTAAGTGCACAATGAGATGTTCCATGCAATCAATGAAGGAAGGAGGAAATATCCTCTCCAACTGGCACAATATAAGGGGAGCATCACGCTCTAAAACCCTAACTTGTTCCTCCTCCAATGTAGGTACGCACAAGGATTGGAAGAACAAGCTCAATTCTGTCAATGGTCCCCACACTCCGACTGGGAGAAGCTCTTTAAAAGCTATTGGTACAAGTCTCTGCATAAATACATGACAGTCATGACTCTTCATCCCGATGAGCCTACCCTCTTGTGAATGTACACATCGACCAATATTAGAGACATATCCATCTGGGAACCTCAATCCCTTAAGCCAATTCAACAACTCTATTCGCTTATCTCTACTCAAGGTATATAATGCTTTGGGTTTTCGACCCTTATGATTATCCTCCACTTGAAGCTCTGGTCGATTACAATACAAACGAAGGTCCTGCCTTGCTTTCAAGTTATCCTTTGTCTTATCTTTGACATCCATCACAATATTAAACACATTGTCAAATACATTCTTTTCGATATGCTTGACGTCAAGGTTGTGACGGAGCAAAAGATGTTTCCAATAAGGAAGACTCCAGAAAATACTCTGCTTTGTGAATTTATGATCACCGTAACCATCTAGTAACTTCAAAGGTGACTCCATGGCAGTTGGAATATTCTTCACACGCTCCCACATTTGGTGACCAGATAAGTATGAAGGAGGACCTCTAGTCTCAATCCTTCCTTTGTAAAAGCCAGTGCAATCCATCCTGAACGGGTGATCTTCCGATAAAAAACGTCTGTGCTCATCAAACCATGAAGCCTTTATTCCATAATGTAGCCGAAATGCTCCTGTTTGTTCCATACAATGAGGACATGCTAAATTTCCATGTGTACTCCACCCACCTAACATCCCAAGTGCAGGAAAATCACTCACAGTCCACATAAGAGCTGCACGCATTATGAAGTTTTCCTTTGCATGTGCATCAAATGTCGGGACACCGTTATTCCATAGCACTAGTAACTCATCAATTAAAGGCTGTAAGCAAATGTCTATTAGCCTCTTTGGGTTATCTGGACCTGGAATGATGCCAACTAAGAACAAATAGGGAGACTGCATGCACATACTGGGTGGTAGATTATATGGGGTAACAATCACTGGCCATGCAGAGTATTTCCCTCCAGTCTGATAAAAAGGAGCAAAACCATCTGAACATAAAACCTGATCTCACATTACGTACCTCTGACGCAAAGTCGGGAAAGATACGGTCAAGATGCTTCCAAGCCTCTGCATCAGAAGGGTGGCTTATGGCACCATCCACGGGTTGATGCTCAGCATGCCAGCGCATATGTGGGGATGTGTCCTCCATGGCATATAACCGTTGTAGACGGGGGATCAGGGGCAGGTATATAAATACTTTCAGCGGGACCGGTTTCCCTTTCTTTGTCAGTCGTTGCTTATACCTGTAGAGAATTAAGTAATTGGAAAAGATAACTTGAATTATTATCGATCATCAATCAAAGTTATATACAAGAGAGGCAACCGAGATAGGCCTAGAATATCTCAACCAATATTAAAAAATATAAAGAAGAAAAACATTCTAATGATTTACTTTAATTATCATTAATAATACCTTGGGCTTTTACAGAATTTGCACTCCACGGCATTGACGTCATCTTTCCAGAATAGCATACACCCGTTATGACAAAGGTGTATCCTTTTCTCTGGCAATCCCAAGTCTCGAAGCAACCTTTTAGTCTCATAAAAGCGTTGAGGGAGGTTATGGTTTGACTTACACAATTTTGCCGTATCATAAAGAAGTTGATTAAAACTTGCTTGAGACAAATTGTTCTCTGTCTTATGCCTCAAAAGATTAGCCACTGCTGACAATAATGAAGTGGAACAACCTGGATATATCGGCTCATTTGCCGCTCTCAACACATCGAAGAATCGATTAGATAGCAAGGAAATATCTTCATTTCTATGGCCAAAAGATGTTGCTGCTTGCGGTCCAGTCCTTTCTTCTCCAAGATCCAAATGACTCCTAAACACATTTGTGTGACAACTTACTTGATCATTAGGATCAATAAAAGCACCAAAATCAAACGATTTATAAGGAGGAATAAAACTGGGCCCAGCTACATCAAAAACCATTCTCTGAGAAGGATTCAAATGTTCAAACATATGCATTTCGAACCCAAAGAAGTTCAAGCCATTAACACCAGAGCTCGATGGTTCATCTGAATGACGGATTACTGGAGCCGATGGTGTCTCTCCATGTGAAGTCCACTCATAATAATTGCCCATAAAACCTCTTCGATATAGATGCCAACGGACATTATCCTCGGTCTCAAATTTTCCATTCTTACACTTTACACAAGGGCATTTTATCTTCTCCTCATCCATCAAATGCACTTGTGAAGTCGCAAATTTGATGAAATTTTCAACACCATCAAGAAATTCCTGAGACCATTCGCCCCCATGTGATAGATGTCTATTGTACATCCAATTGCGATTATCCATATGACTTCCAAAAAAGAAAATATATATTTGATTTCAGCATTAAAGGTGAGGAAAATATTGCCCTCGAATTCTCCCTCAAATTTGACATCAAATTAGCTATAAAGTTCTTGCATAGCCTCGAAACCAAGAACTCGAGGCTATATTCGATACCAATAGCTTCAAATATACCCTCGAGTTCGTACTGTCAAGGCTATTAGCATATCCTCGACACGAAGAACTCGAAGCTATATTCGATGCCAATAACTTCAAATATACCCTCGAGTTCTTAATTTCAAGGCTATTAACCATTTTTTTCTCATGCATTTCATTCTTCTTCATTTTTTTATAATTTTAATTTAAGCTCTTTTGCATTTTGAAAATTATGTCACAAATACTCAATACTTCATTTTACATTAGTTCAAACTAAATTCACAAATATATTTAATTACTAGACATGATAAATAAATTACATGTATATCTCATTGAATATTGTAAATAATTGAAGAATAGAATGACACACTTACTGATTAATATTGTTGACTGATTTTCACCAAACTCGAACAAGCAGAAGATTTAAATGTCTCATTAACCAAGTGAAGACAAGACAATGAAATCTCACATTTGAGAAGTTGAACAAAGAGGAGAATGAACAATGTTTGTGTTTTGGTTCCGTTGTAGATGTAAAGGAGAAAGTTGTGGTTGTAAATGCGGTTGGTGAATGTGCTAAGTAACATTAAATGTGGTTGGGACACATTAGCCTGGAATACGGCCTCGAACACGGCCTCGAATACGTCCTCGAAGACGCTCACTATACACATAATGCATGTCTGTCTCGAAAATGGCATCGACTTTACTCTCGGATTCTTGGTCAAAGTATTAACCTTGAATATAACCTCGAAAATCAATTTGGTAGCCATACTACATGCGAATGTAGCATCCAAAATAGCTTCCATCTTAGTTCGAGGCTAATTGGCTTCGAATAAGGCCTCAAGTTTGGCCTTGAATATTTGTCATTGCTATATAGTCATGAAATAGGCATCGAAATTGTTTTCGTTGGCAAGTAGTCTCAAATTGTAGCTTCGGTAATATTTCGAATTTATTTGGCATCGAAAGAAATGCCCGAGAGTAAAATCGAGGGTAATAACATCGGAAATAACCTCGAATTATTCCGAGGCCAGTGCTTCGTGGCAATTACGCGAGTTTCTAGCAGTGTACCTGATCATGGGAAGTTCGCTATCACCTTGGGACTTGGCCAACATCGCTTCAAGGCACTTTGTGATTTAGGGGCAAGCGTGAGCATTATGCCTTTATCTATTTGATCAAAGGTCAAAATCAATGCATTGGAGCATGTGGACGCAAAGCTATACATCACTACTAGAATACTGCAATTAGACATCATGTGATTTAATTCTGTCATGAAAGCAGCCGATGTTAAATTAATCTATTACATCAAATAATAAATTGTTGATGTTAAAAAAACATAAGACACCAGTTAAACTTTTTGATAGATGTTAAATTATTAATTTAAAAAAAAATGAAATCGCGCACCAGATAAAATTTCATAAGTATTTGAACGCCCGCCCATACTTAATTTTTTTTTAAAGCGCCCGCCCATACTTCCTCGGACTTATCTGTGTGAACAGATTGAGAAGAGTGCATAATCTCCTTTCTTGCAACTCTCCGCCTCACCCTCTCCCTTAGGGCTGATCAAAGGGCTAAAACCGATCCGAACCTGGCCAAACCGAACCGAACCTAAAACCGAAATTCTCAAAAATAAAAACCGAAAACCAAACCTAAACTAATAGGTTTGGTTTGGTTTTACGCCGGTTTGGTTTAGGTTCGGTTCGATTATAACCTACTCGAACCGAAAAAAAAACACACAATCAAGAAAATAATTTCACACAACGTACTGCAGTTTTTGGTTTTTTTCATTTGTGCAGAACACTCTTGAAACCATAGCACAATAAGCACATGGACACACACCCACATGGAAAGAAAGAAAAGATGGAAAGAAAGAAAAGATGGAAGATTAGATAGAGGACTTTTGACGAAAGGCGAACTGGGACTCAATGTGAGGCGAGGCACACTGCACAAGTGCACATATCTAAACCTAAATGCGTAAGGAATTAACGGGATGAATCAAAATTAAAAAAACATCAGTTTTTGCCGGTTTAACCTAAACCGAATACAAACCGAACCTAAAACCGAAAATTAAAATTTTATGAACCGAAAACCTAAACCGAAATCCCTCGGTTCGGTTTGGTTTCGGTTATTTCGGTTCGGTTCGACCGAAAAATTCGGTTTGAACCGATTTTGATCAGCCCTACTCTCCCTCATTCTCGTTCTCACCGTTAGCCTCTCATTCAGTCCTCCGCCTCCCAACCACCTCCGACTCTCCCACAACCTTCAAGTCGATACTCACTATCTCCTCCACTCCTCATCCTCTTATCTTTTCTTCTCTCTCTCTCTCTCTCTCTCTCTCTCTCTCTCTCTCTCTCTCTCTCTCTCTCTCTCACCATCGCTCTCCCCTCGCCTCACTGAACCCAAGCTCTCCCCTCGCCATCGGTGCGATGCCGCTAGGATTGAGGGCTTCATCTTCATTGCACTGGACGAGCTCCTCGACAAACATCGTCCCCCTTGCTGGCACCGGTAAGCAGTACTAAACCTATCAGCACTCTTAATTTAGGTTTTTTTTTTGCAATAAACCCTAATCCCTAAAATAGGTTGTTCTTTTTCTGAAATTGGGTCTCCCCTACTTGCTTTCTCTTCATTTGATAGTGCAAACAACTCCCATCTATCCCCAATGAATTTTGTGGTCGCTTGTGAGTATCGCATATTCACTAACTAAGTTTGTTGGCATAATCTGGTGTTTCCTCTTGAGAAAAAGGTAACTGAGTTATCCTATTAGTTATTTCATTTTCAATCAGTAAGTTGAACTTATGTTAATTTTCGTTTTTGTCCTTGCACTCTATTGCTTGCCACTTTTGCTATCCTTCTATGTGAATTATTGAATGAAGATTGAAACCAAGCTGCCACGAGTTGTCCATGACTCACTACAAAACCCAAAAGTCATATCTCATATCCCAAAACCGTTAAATTCCCACAAAACTGAGTTCCAACCAAACCCTAAATCGAACCTTAAGTTTGATGCCAGTGAAAAAATAACAACATTTCTATCTCATTTTTGGGATATCATCTTTAGGCAAGGTACTTTTCTTTTTATTGTTGAATAAAATCATAGAGTAAAAAGCCCATAAAACTGTCTTCTACTTATTTTATCGTCTACCTATATCAACCTCACAAGGATTCATGAACTTTTATCAGCAAGGTACTCGAAGAAGACTGTCTGTCTGAAAAATAGCCTCTTTTGATGACAGCTGATATGCAATTATAGAGGTAACATTCTTTGTGGGGTTTCTGTTTAAGAAATCCTAGGCTTTCTTAGGTGATGTTTAGTAGGAATGTTGAATTGGATGATTTTCTTACGTGTAATCTATTTCTTGACTAATTCAGTCAGCAAAGCCTGGCATTCATGAACATAATAATTGTCTTCTGACACCATACAATTTCTTTTGAATTGTATGGTGTCAGAAGACAATTATTGGGTATTTTTATTGACTATATGGATAATGTTGAGAAGATTATTGCTTTTGTAAGTTCATATTTGCTCTGATGTGTGATTTTTATTTAGAAGCTAAATTGAAATTAAATATCAAGAAGATTTTTATTGCTCTTTAATTTTATTTTACTCAAGTCATATGGATACATCCATTTTCAATTTCAATTACAATATTAGGATTTAATTTCATAATTTTTTTTAATGCATTCTTCTTCTTTATTGGAGGGAACTTTACAGTAATAGCATCGATGGTCCAATCCCCAATGAGCTGGGTATTTTGATCAATTTGGTGAGCTTGGATTTGTATTTGAATAGCTTCTCAGGTCCAATTACTGAATCTCTGGGAAGGCTTTCCAAATTGAGTTTCATGTGAGTATCATATTCTTTAACTTCTCTCTTGAATGGATACTAGAGTGTGCTTAGTATAAATACATACCTACCTCCCTTGTTTCTTAGCCTTTCGCTAGTTTTATCATGATTTTCTCATAACATAGGGCTAAAGCTTGGTCATTTTGATAAAGATGTCTTTTAGCATGAGAATGCTTGGGTCTGCGAATTATACGTAATTATTAGCCTTTCCCAAAGAGGGAAAATGGGATAATTGCCTCTCTATTTTTGGCTTTCAGAACACCAAGTTATCATTTTTATGAATGTGTTGATTGTTGATAGCAAATTAAATGGACCCTTGTATGGGACTAGGTAAATAATGAGTTGAGAGTTTGCTTGGAAATTATCTTGAATGAATGTGGAATTTGCGTACCAAGATATTAATTTGAATCACCATATTTGCTAATTACACGATTTTTTGCCCTTAATAAATTAGGTTTGGATAATCCTTGTGCATAAATAGAGTAGTTGTTGAAGTTTAATTCTTGTTATTGTTCTCTTAGTTCAGATTTATTTACATTAAACCACCCATAAATTGTAATCATTTGTTTCCAAGCATGTGGCTGATGAGGCGCATTTTTCACTCTATATTTATCCACTATCTTTTGTTTGATTATGTGAGCATCTATTGTCGCACCTCTGAAGCAACATTCGAAGGCAAGATTTGGCTCTTCTTAAAATGGTTTAATGATTGTGATGTGTTATGTACAGAGAGAGCTGAACAAATAAATTGGGATGAACACTTGAATATCATAATGTGGGCGGCAAAAGGGTTGGCCTACTTGCATCATGATTGCTCTCCTCGGATTATACACCTGACATAAATCAAGCAACATTTTACTTGATGGGGACTTTGAGGCCCCTGTTTCTGATTTTAGACTGGCGGAACTGTTAGGAGATGAAGAGTCACACACCACCACTATCGGGAAAATTTGGGTATCTTGCACCAGGTACTGTTCTACAACAGTGCTTGGCAAAATCGAAGCCCTATAGTTTGGCATTAGTTTGTTTGTTCTTCCCTTTTTTTGTGTGTCAAATCTAATACCAAGGAGCTCATTCATTGAAATAATTCCACTTGCAAGAAATAGTAAATGCAGCTGTAGCTTAGTAAAATTAGACCTGCCTCCCTCATACTCTCTTATGGCCTATGAGTGTAGAACATTCTTCTCAATTTTCTTAGTGTTGGGTTGTCCAACTAAAATGTTCTTGCGGAGTCCATTCACTGGTTTTTAATTTGTTAGTTACAGACTCTAAACAAGGAATAGATTTTGGAAATTGAGTTTACCCTTTCTAGTCCTAATCTAGAGATTGAGTAAATTAGGATGCTAGCGTTAACTTTCCTCAGTTCAGGAGCAAATCAAGCAAAAATGCCCAATACAAAATCAAGGAAGAAGATGAAGAACCCTTGAATGGGTTTTCTCCCCAATTCATTGGAGAAGCAGAAAATGTGTTTAGTAATTCATTTGATGTTGGCCATTTGTTTTAGCAAAAAGCCAAAAAGGGAAGAACAGAACTCAGGCGAACTTCTGATCAGTTCATCCGCAACAATCGGTGCCTTGCTCCTGGTAGCTCTTATGTGTTTCTAGGGTTCCATCTTATATAAAAAACTCGGTAAACATGACGGCTGAAGACTTGCAGTGGATGTCTGTGGAGGTGATGTCAATTTATCTGAAATTATATGTCATCTTAATGTATTCTGGTATGTTTTTAGAGTTTTGTGGCTATGTTTTTAGAGTTTTGTGTACATGATTCTAATGACTTTCATTGCTCGGGTGCATCATTTCTAAAACTTTATTTTCAAGTATTTATCATTTGTAAAACATTCGTAAATATTGATTTGGTGTTTGTATGTATAAGTTCATTAAAGTACCTATCATTTGTGAAATCTTATTTTATGAGCAAAGCGTGTTGTGTATCACACGAAAAAACATCGAATTATAGATAAAAAGCATTGTGCTTTAATAGTTATGAAATCGAACCATTATATATAAAAATGGATGCTAGTATCATTATAGACATCGTTTAAATAATCTAAATCAGTTTGTAACATATATTTTTACATCCCAATGTTAATATATATATATATATATATATATATATATATATATATTGCTAACAACAACGTCTTTATTAAAATCTAAAATGATGTCCACATCATATTAATACATCAGTTGTATACATATTTAATTTGATAGATTATTTTAAAACAATAAAAAATCACAAATTATATATATGAAATTAATATACACAAAATCAGTATAATAAAAAAGATGTCTATTGTATTTTAATACATTGACTATTTTGAAAATGGTGATGTAAATGTAAAATTTAGGTTTGGTATGGATATCTTTAAAAACATATAAATGAAAAATAACGAGGCTTTAACAATAAGTAAACATGTTAAAAATAAATTTGAGGGGTTGATTTATATCTATATTCAAATAAACCAGATGTTTTAGCCAATAAAAGATGTCGGCTTAAAACTTAAAACCTATGTGGAAAAATTGATCTTTTACTACACGCACAAAGATATCAGAAATTTATTTGAAAGACATCTATTCATAACAGATGTCTGATTGTATTTTTCTAGTAGTGCATGGCAGATAACTCTGCGGTGATACCCACAGGCATAATTGATGATGTCCTAATCCAGGTGAGGAAATTCTTTGTCCCTTCAGATTTCCTTGCGTTAGAGATGACGGAGGATCCTACTTGCCCTATCATTCTTGGTAGGATCTTCCTCGCCACTACAGATGCCAACATCAATGTGAGAAAGGGACTTCTCACCTTCACGATAGGGGATGAGATCATTAGTTTGAGAAAGGGACTTCTCACCTGCAGATGCCAACAGTAGTTTGAGAAAGGGACTCATCTAACTTGACGTCGACTGCTTTTATCTCTGCAGGTACTGCCTCACTAGATATCGACTGCATTCACTCAATTTCAAGTGCCTCACGCGATGTTGACTATAGTAACTCGACGTCGACAGCCTCACCAGCCCAGGTATGTACTGATCTTTCACTCGATGTGGATATACTGACTTGACGTTGACTAGTTTTCTACAACAGTTCAGCCTCATGCCCGATTCATCATTGTTTTCGATGTATGCTTGGTCGACGCCAACTCATGTAGCTGATTTGGGCGATTATGTGATGAGGATCAAGACGAATTACCTAGAGGACATCATAAAGACGGAGGAAGTAGAGCCCATCTTGATTCCACATGGCCCTTCTCCGGTGCTGAAGCCTTTACCCGACACCCTAATGTATGAGTTTCATGGTCATAACTCTACATTTTCTGTAATTATCAATGCTATACTAACCACGCAGGAATGAGACAAGCTTATGGAGGTCCTCTACATCCATAGGAAGGCTATTGGGTACTCCTTGGAGGACATAAAAAGTATTTCACCCGTAACTTGTATGCATAGAATCCTCTTAGAGGATAATCACAAGGCAACCATCGAGCATCAACGGAAGCTCAACCCCAACATGAAGGAGGTGGTGAAGAAGGAGATCCTGCGCATGCTGGATGCAGGAATCATGTAGCCTATCTCCGACAGCAAGTGGGTGAGCCCAGTCAACGTGGTTCCCAAGAAGGGTGGAATGACCATCGAGGAGAATGAGAAGGGAGAGCTTGTGCCTAAGCGAATCACTACTAGTTGGCGGATGTGCATAGACTGTAGGAATCTCAACACCGCCACTAGGAATGATCATTTTCCCCTTCCATTCATTGACCATGTACTTGAACGCTTAGTCGAACATTATTACTTTTTCTACCGGGATGAATGTTGTGGCTTTTGGCTGGTCCCTATTCATCCCGAGGAAGAAGATAAGACAATTCATGGAACCTTTGTTTACTAGAGGATGATGTTTGGGCTTTGCAATGCCCTAGCTAGCTTTCAAAGGTGCATGATGGCCATCTTTTCCGACATGATAGAGGACATAGTGGAGGTGGATGAATTCTCTGTCTATGGCACTTCTTTTGATGTTTGTCTTTCTAACCTTCGTACGATACTTGAGTGATGTGAGGAGACAAACCTAGTTCTCTGCTGGGAAAATGCCATTTCATGGTAAGGGAAGAGATCGTGCTAGGACACAAGGTGTCTAAGAGGAGAATTGAGGTGGACAGCGCCAAGATAGAGCTAGTGGAGAGGTTGCCCCCCACCATCATCAACTGAGGAGATAAGAAGCTTCCTAGGTCACAGAGGTTTCTATAGGAGGTTTATTCAAGATTTTTCTAAGATTGCTAAACCCTTAACTAACCTACTTATGAAGGATGTTAAGTTTGAGTTCTCTAGGTAATGTCTTGCAGCTTTCTACAGGTTAAAGGAAGCCCTTATCTCTACCCCTATCATTCGATTGTGGGATTGGTCGCTAGCCTTTGAGATCATGTGTGACGCTAGCGATTATGCCGTAGGAGCGGTCCTAGGATAGCGAAAGGACAAGAAGCTTCTGATAGCATGCATTTAGGTAGGCATAAGAAGTTGCATTTAGCTTAGTTAATATGCATTTTATGCATGGATTAAGCACGATATGCATATTAGTTCTCTATGTTGTCGGAGTCGGAATCTACACGCTTTTATTGATTATTTCAGGTAATGGTGGATCCGAGGAGGAGACATGAGTTGATAAAGCATTGGATGAGAATGTCTAGTTGATCGAAGAAGTTTACATGAAGATCTCAAGAGGTCCTGAGAAGATGAAGCGAGCCTAAACGAAGAACAAGTCTGCAGAAGTTGTCGCCAGACATGCTGAACTTGTTTAGCACTTTCTTGAGGCCTCGGTTGTCCGATTGACTATTATGACCATGCTTTGGAAAGCTCTTTCAAAGAGCTATAACTTTCCCGTTGAGAAGAAGAGCAAATTCGAGACGGATTTTCCAGGAAAGACCGATGCAGCGGCCGCAGCATGTATGCCGCGGCCGCCACCAGTACCGTCGCAGCGGGAGAAGGAAAAGTTCATATGCTGCATCCGCAGCATTTGGGCGTCAGCGCTGTGCGCTGTGTTTTAAATAATAAAAACCCTAGATCTTATTTATTGTTTCATGACCGACTTTGGAACATATATAAGGCCAATTTTAGTTTATTTTCCAACACTTCTATTCTATTCATTCATTAGACGCTGTGGAGATTTTGAGCGATGTCTTACATGAGGAACTAAACTCATTTATTCTGCCTGCAATTTGAAGCTTTATTCGGATTGATTGTGAGTTTCTAATTCTCGTTCCTTATTTCCTATATTTGAATGCTTCAACTTCTTTGTGCTTGATTATTTATTGTTTTGTTCTATCTTGTCGGGCCAACTTGTTAGATCAATTCAATTGCTAAGGTTTTGTAGATTCCTGATTGTGAACCTTAACCTAAGCGGCAAACTTGTTCCTTTAGGGCTGATTGAACTAATTGAATGAGTAGGATGTTGAATGTGTTGTTAAATCCTTCTTTAGGGACTGCAAATACCTTAGCTAATCTCTGCACTTAAAGCTATCAATTGGGTTAAATCCTTCTTTAGGGACTGTTCGATTGATAAGGGTTTCTAGGACTGATTAGACTAGTAACTATATTAGGTCGTGACAAAGGCATTCATAGGAAACTTAATAGGACGAGAAGAAGTTACAAGGATCGCTTCAATCCAATAAAGTGGAAAATTGTAGGTAGAATTGCTTCTCCTAATTGTCTAAAACAAATTCATTTACTTTGCTTTCCTTACTCCGCTTTGATAAAAGGCAGAATTTTCACACAAAAAAAACCCCCTCGTTGGTTACTTTAATTGACACTTGAAACATACTTGGATAATAAATTTCCATGTGGGATCGACCTCTTGCTTATTGGTGTACTAGTTATAAGTTTGAGTTTTCTTTGGCGGATCAACGACAGGTTTTCCCTCAATCAAATTTAGCGCCGTTGCCGGGGAAATTTATTAATTCTTGTGTGTTTTTAGTGCTGATTTTTGGTGTGAACCACTTACATGGTCTGCACTCTTACTACTAACATATGTTGATGTTGAGGTTATTGCAGTTACTTGGAGAAAATTTTCATCAATACTTTATCAGACTGCAAGAGTACATTAACGATGTTTATTCATGTGGAAAATCACATTGAGAAGATTGAGGAAGAAGACACTCCATCTGATGGGATCATCCCTAGCTCGCCCATTGATGAATCAGGTCCAGAGCCTATTGCTGAGGCTACAGAGCAAGTAAAGGTCGTCTCCTGCACTCGAGAGAATATTGGTGAATACATTGATCCATTTGACTACTACTTTGACAAGCCACCAGTAGAACTGAATTGGTGGTATTATGTACCCTTTGTGGGTAGTCAAGCTCTTGAATACAATAAGTCTAAACGGTTCTTAAATGTATTATTATTTAGTTTCAATTTATTTGTATGTAGCGCATGCTTGTTTCTTAGTTATGCACAAGAGTTTGACAGGTTGCTGAGGGCTTTGACTATGTCTAATTAGTTTCGTAAGCTTAAGCAAAGCATCGAGCAAACGACTTGAAACAAAGGCGCTTCTCGGGAGGCAACCCGAGGTAAGTTTTTCTTTCTTTTTCCTTTTCCTCTTCCTTCACCCTGATTATATTTGATTCACTTTTGTTGTCTTTACTGTTTCATTGAGGACAATGAAAACTATAAGTGTGGGGGAGAGGAATTCTGTCTATAGATGCATATAGGAGATCATATTTCAATTTCTGCACCATGTTTAATTTATTTCATTTTTTTGTTAATTTCTTGTTTATTTTTGTAATTAAAAAAAAATCAAAAATCCCAAAAAGAAGCATGCATTGCATACATATGTGTTATTCAAACACCCATCTAGCTTAGTTTGCCTCTTATTTAAATTTCAAGCATGATCATATAAATCCCATGGAGTTTTGGATGTTTTGGCCTTGTCTATATTTGATTTTTGTGGAACATAAGCTAGAAAATGTAATTGAGCATGTATGAGTGAGCTAAAGTATGATTGAAGTCCTCAAAATATGACCTTGTGAGAATGTTTAGCCTTATTTGAAATCTTTTGCTCAATTGTGTGAATTACTCTCCTAGTGTTGCTACCTCTGGGCATTGACTGCATTATCTATTTTAAAGACCGATGCACATGTTTGATTTCTTGCGGAGTTTATGTTATATTTTGAGTCTTTTGTTTGAATTTGTGCATATTTAGTGAATAAGGTGGCAATGGTTGATGCACTTAGTAACCGGATCTATGCATGACACCCATGGGTATGATTCGCGCAAAAAGGTGTTAAAAACTATCCACTAGGAAAAAAAGCTTGATCATTGAGTAACCAGGTTCATTCATGACACCCATGTTTGTAATTTGCGTCAAAAGATGTTCAAGTGGACTTCATATTAGTAGGTTGAGGTGTTGATAGACCGGGGTCATTCATGACACCCATGTTTGCGCCTCGCGTAAGGAAAGCACCAAGACAAGAAAAAAAAAAGAAAAGGAAAGAAAACAAAAGAAAAGAAAAAAAAGTGTCACATTTTATTTAGTTCTCTTTATCGTGTCCCGCAAGTAATGACATTTCGGTAGATATTTGGTGATATGGTGGTCAATGTCTATGAGCTTAGTGCATTTTGGATTAAGTTGAGAGTTGTACCATAAAGCCTAAACACATGAGTGAAACACATATTTCTGGTGAGGTTGGATAATGTCTACTTCTAAGCTTTGATCACTGGAATACATGTTATGGCGTTTGTTTGCCTGGCTTATGTTTTCATTTGCTATGATGTTGCTTTTTGATGAGGTTGAAACTTGAAGGGACTTCCTGTGGGATGCATTGATTCATGTTCATTCTATCATTGCTTGAGGACAAGCAAAGGTTAAGTGTGGGGGAGTTTGATAGCATGAATTTAGGTGCATTTAGCTTAGTTAAGATGCATTTTATGCATGGATTAAGCACGATTTGCATATTAGTTCTCTATGTTGTCGGAGTCGGAATCTACACGCTTTTATTGATTATTTCAGGTAAGGGTGGATCCGAGGAGGAGACATGAGTTGATAACGCATTGGATGAGAATGTCTAGTTGATCGAAGAGGTTTACATGAAGATCTCAAGAGGTCCTGAGAAGAAGAAGCGAGCTTAAACGAAGAACAAGTCTGCAGAAGTTGTCGCCAGACATGCTGAACTTGTTTTGCACTTTCTGGATGCCTCGATTGTCCGATTGACTATTATGACCATGCGTTGGAAAGCTCATTCAAAGAGCTACAACTTTCCTGTTGAGAAGAAGAGCAAATTCGAGACGGATTTTCCAGGAAAGACCGATGCAGCGGCCGCAGCATGTATGTCGCGGCCGCCGCCAGTACCGTCGCAGCGGGAGAAGGAAAATTGCATATGCTGCGCCCGCAGCATCTGGGCGTCAGCGCTGTGTTTTAAATAATAAAAACCCTAGATCTTATTTATTGTTTCATGGCCGACTTATTTAAATTTCAAGCATGATAATATAAATCCCATGGAGTTTTGGATGTTTTGGCCTTGTCTATATTTGATTTTTGTGGAGCATAACCTAGCAAATGTAATTGAGCATGTATGAGTGAGCTAAAGTATGATTGAAGTCCTCAAAATATGACCTTGTGAGAATGTTTAGCCTTATTTGAAATCTTTTGCTCAATTGTGTAAACTACTCTCCTAGTGTTGCTACCTCTGGGCATTGACTGCATTATCTATTTTTAAAGACCGATGCACATGTTTGATTGCTTGCGGAGTTTATGTTATATTTTGAGTCTTTTGTTTGAATTTGTGCATATTTAGTGAATAAGGTGGCAATGGTTGATGCACATAGTAATCGGATCTACGCATGACACCCATGGGTATGATTCGCGCAAAAAGGTGTTAAAAACTATCCACTAGGAAAAAAAGCTTGATCATTGAGTAACCAGGTTCATTCATGACACCCATGTTTGTAATTTGCGTCAAAAAATGTTCAAGTGGACTTTATATTAATAGGTTGAGGTGTTGATAGACCGGGGCCATTCATGACACCCATGTTTGCGCCTCGCGTAAGGAAAGCACCAAGACAAGAAAAAAAAAAGAGAAGGAAAGAAAACAAAAGAAAAGAAAAAAAAGTGTCACATTTTATTTAGTTCTCTTTATCGTGTCCCGCAAGTAATGACATTTCAGTAGATATTTGGTGATATGGTGGTCAATGTCTATGAGCTTAGTGCATTTTGGATTAAGTTGAGAGTTGTACCTTAAAGCCTAAACACATGAGTGAAACACATATTTCTGGTGAGGTTGGATAATGCCTACTTCTAAGCTTTGATCACTAGAATACATGTTATGACGTTTGTTTGCCTGGCTTATGTTTTCATTTGCTATGATGTTGCTTTTTGATGAGGTTGAAACTTGAAGGGACTTCCTGTGGGATGCATTGATTCATGTTCATTCTATCATTGCTTGAGGACAAGCAAAGGTTAAGTGTGGGGGAGTTTGATATCATGCATTTAGGTAGGCATAAGAAGTTGCATTTAGCTTAGTTAAGATGCATTTTATGCATGGATTAAACACGATTTGCATATTAGTTCTCTATGTTGTCAGAGTCGGAATCTACACGCTTTTATTGATTATTTCAGGTAATGGTGGATCCGAGGAGGAGACATGAGTTGATAACGCATTGGATGAGAATGTCTAGTTGATCGAAGAAGTTTACATGAAGATCTCAAGAGGCCCTGAGAAGAAGAAGCGAGCCTAAACGAAGAACAAGTCTGCAGAAGTTGTCGCCAGACATGCTGAACTTGTTTAGAACTTTCTGGAGGCCTCGGTTGTCCGATTGACTATTATGACCATGCGTTGGAAATCTCTTTCAAAGAGCTACAACTTTACTGTTGAGAAGAAGAGCAAATTCGAGACGGATTTCCCAGGAAAGGCCGATGCAGCGGCCGCAGCATGTATGTCGCGGCCGCCGCCAGTACCGTCGCAGCGGGAGAAGGAAAAGTTCATATGCTGCATCCGCAGCATATGGGCGTCAGCGCTGTGCGCTGTGTTTTAAATAATAAAAACCCTAGATCTTATTTATTGTTTCATGACCGACTTTGGAACATATATAAGGCCAATTTTAGTTTATTTTCCAACACTTCTATTCTATTCATTCATTAGACGCTGTGGAGATTTTGAGCGATGTCTTACATGAGGAACTAAACTCATTTATTCTGCCTGCAATTTGAAGCTTTATTCGGATTGATTGTGAGTTTCTAATTCTCGTTCCTTATTTCCTATATTTGAATGCTTCAACTTCTTTGTGCTTGATTATTTATTGTTTTGTTCTATCTTGTCGGGCCAACTTGTTAGATCAATTCAATTGCTAAGGTTTTGTAGATTCCTGATTGTGAACCTTAACCTAAGCGGCAAACTTGTTCCTTTAGGGCTGATTGAACTAATTGAATGAGTAGGATGTTGAATGTGTTGTTAAATCCTTCTTTAGGGACTGCAAATACCTTGGCTAATCTCTGCACTTAAAGCTATCAATTGGGTTAAATCCTTCTTTAGGGACTGTTCGATTGATAAGGGTTTCTAGGACTGATTAGACTAGTAACTATATTAGGTCGTGACAAAGGCATTCATAGGAAACTTAATAGGACGAGAAGAAGTTACAAGGATCGCTTCAATCCAATAAAGTGGAAAATTGTAGGTAGAATTGCTTCTCCTAATTGTCTAAAACAAATTCATTTACTTTGCTTTCCTTACTCCGCTTTTATAAAAGGCAGAATTTTCACACAAAAAAAACCCCCTCTTTGGTTACTTTAATTGACACTTGAAACATACTTGGATAATAAATTTCCATGTGGGATCGACCTCTTGCTTATTGGTGTACTAGTTATAAGTTTGAGTTTTCTTTGGCGGATCAACGACAGGTTTTCCCTCAATCAAATTTAGCGCCGTTGCCGGGGAAATTTATTAATTCTTGTGTGTTTTTAGTGCTGTTTTTTGGTGTGAACCACTTACATGGTCTGCACTCTTACTACTAACATATGTTGATGTTGAGGTTATTGCAGTTACTTGGAGAAAATTTTCATCAATACTTTATCAGACTGCAAGAGTACATTAACGATGTTTATTCATGGGGATATCAAGCTAGTATAAGGGAAGTGCTTCTATGCATCTTTGATGGCATGAATGCCGAGACACGAAGTCTTGCCGAGCGCTTGAGTGATGGAGGTTTATTAGATATGGGACTCTCGGAGATGTGGGAATTTTTCTGCTACATGGATAATCAATGTGCGCAGAACGAGTCACTTTCTCCAGTATCTCAAATCGTTGAGACCTCTGTTGCACCTCTTGAAGTCATTGTGGAAAATCACATTGAGAAGATTGAGGAAGAAGACACTCCATCTGATGAGATCATCCCTAGCTCGCCCATTGATGAATCAGGTCCAGAGCCTATTGCTGAGGCTACAGAGCAAGTAAAGGTCGTCTCCTGCACTCGAGAGAATATTGGTGAATACATTGATCCATTTGACTACTACTTTGACAAGCCACCAGTAGAACTGAATTGGTGGTATTATGTACCCTTTGTGGGTAGTCAAGCTCTTGAATACAATAAGTCTAAACGGTTCTTAAATGTATTATTATTTAGTTTCAATTTATTTGTATGTAGCGCATGCTTGTTTCTTAGTTATGCACAAGAGTTTGACAGGTTGCTGAGGGCTTTGACTATGTCTGATTAGTTTCGTAAGCTTAAGCAAAACATCGAGCAAACGACTTGAAACAAAGGCGCTTCTCGGGAGGCAACCCGAGGTAAAATTTTCTTTCTTTTTCCTTTTCCTCTTCCTTCACCCTGATTATATTTGATTCACTTTTGTTGTCTTTACTGTTTCATTGAGGACAATGAAAACTATAAGTGTGGGGGAGAGGAATTCTGTCTATAGATGCATATAGGAGATCATATTTAAATTTCTGCACCATGTTTAATTTATTTCATTTTTTTGTTAATTTCTTTTTTATTTTCGTAATTCAAAAAAAATCAAAAATCCCAAAAAGAAGCATGCATTGCATACATATGTGTTATTCAAACACCCATCTAGCTTAGTTTGCCTCTTATTTAAATTTCAAGCATGATCATATAAATCCCATGGAGTTTTGGATGTTTTGGCCTTGTCTACATTTGATTTTTGTCGAACATAAGCTAGCAAATGTAATTGAGCATGTATGAGTGAGCTAAAGTAGGATTGAAGTCCTCAAAATATGACCTTTTGAGAATGTTTAGCCTTATTTGAAATCTTTTGCTCAATTGTGTGAATTACTCTCCTAGTGTTGCTACCTCTGGGCATTGACTGCATTATCTATTTTAAAGACCGATGCACATGTTTGATTGCTTGCGGAGTTTATGTTATATTTTAAGCCTTTTGTTTGAATTTGTGCATATTTAGTGAATAAGGTGGCAATGGTTGATGCACTTAGTAACCGGATCTATGCATGACACCCATGGGTATGATTCGCGCAAAAAGGTGTTGCTACCTCTGGGCATTGACTGCATTATCTATTTTAAAGACCGATGCACATGTTTGATTGCTTGCGGAGTTTATGTTATATTTTAAGTCTTTTGTTTGAATTTGTGCATATTTAGTGAATAAGGTGGCAATGGTTGATGCACTTAGTAATCGGATCTACGCATGACACCCATGGGTATGATTCGCGCAAAAAGGTGTTAAAAACTATCCACTAGGAAAAAAAGCTTGATCATTGAGTAACCAGGTTCATTCATGACACCCATGTTTGTAATTTGCGTCAAAAAATGTTCAAGTGGACTTTATATTAATAGGTTGAGGTGTTGATAGACCGGGGCCATTCATGACACCCATGTTTGCGCCTCGCGTAAGGAAAGCACCAAGACAAGAAAAAAAAAGAGAAGGAAAGAAAACAAAAGAAAAGAAAAAAAAGTGTCACATTTTATTTAGTTCTCTTTATCGTGTCCCGCAAGTAATGACATTTCAGTAGATATTTGGTGATATGGTGGTCAATGTCTATGAGCTTAGTGCATTTTGGATTAAGTTGAGAGTTGTACCTTAAAGCCTAAACACATGAGTGAAACACATATTTCTGGTGAGGTTGGATAATGCCTACTTCTAAGCTTTGATCACTAGAATACATGTTATGACGTTTGTTTGCCTGGCCTATGTTTTCACTTGCTATGATGTTGCTTTTTGATGAGGTTGAAACTTGAAGGGACTTCCTGTGGGATGCATTGATTCATGTTCATTCTATCATTGCTTGAGGACAAGCAAAGGTTAAGTGTGGGGGAGTTTGATATCATGCATTTAGGTAGGCATAAGAAGTTGCATTTAGCTTAGTTAAGATGCATTTTATGCATGGATTAAACACGATTTGCATATTAGTTCTCTATGTTGTCAGAGTCGGAATCTACACGCTTTTATTGATTATTTCAGGTAATGGTGGATCCGAGGAGGAGACATGAGTTGATAACGCATTGGATGAGAATGTCTAGTTGATCGAAGAAGTTTACATGAAGATCTCAAGAGGCCCTGAGAAGAAGAAGCGAGCCTAAACGAAGAACAAGTCTGCAGAAGTTGTCGCCAGACATGCTGAACTTGTTTAGAACTTTCTGGAGGCCTCGGTTGTCCGATTGACTATTATGACCATGCGTTGGAAATCTCTTTCAAAGAGTTACAACTTTACTGTTGAGAAGAAGAGCAAATTCGAGACGGATTTCCCAGGAAAGACCGATGCAGCGGCCGCAGCATGTATGTCGCGGCCGCCGCCAGTACCGTCGCAGCGGGAGAAGGAAAAGTTCATATGCTGCATCCGCAGCATATGGGCGTCAGCGCTGTGCGCTGTGTTTTAAATAATAAAAACCCTAGATCTTATTTATTGTTTCATGACCGACTTTGGAACATATATAAGGCCAATTTTAGTTTATTTTCCAACACTTCTATTCTATTCATTCATTAGACGCTGTGGAGATTTTGAGCGATGTCTTACATGAGGAACTAAACTCATTTATTCTGCCTGCAATTTGAAGCTTTATTCGGATTGATTGTGAGTTTCTAATTCTCGTTCCTTATTTCCTATATTTGAATGCTTCAACTTCTTTGTGCTTGATTATTTATTGTTTTGTTCTATCTTGTCGGGCCAACTTGTTAGATCAATTCAATTGCTAAGGTTTTGTAGATTCCTGATTGTGAACCTTAACCTAAGCGGCAAACTTGTTCCTTTAGGGCTGATTGAACTAATTGAATGAGTAGGATGTTGAATGTGTTGTTAAATCCTTCTTTAGGGACTGCAAATACCTTGGCTAATCTCTGCACTTAAAGCTATCAATTGGGTTAAATCCTTCTTTAGGGACTGTTCGATTGATAAGGGTTTCTAGGACTGATTAGACTAGTAACTATATTAGGTCGTGACAAAGGCATTCATAGGAAACTTAATAGGACGAGAAGAAGTTACAAGGATCGCTTCAATCCAATAAAGTGGAAAATTGTAGGTAGAATTGCTTCTCCTAATTGTCTAAAACAAATTCATTTACTTTGCTTTCCTTACTCCGCTTTGATAAAAGGCAGAATTTTCACACAAAAAAAAACCCCTCTTTGGTTACTTTAATTGACACTTGAAACATACTTGGATAATAAATTTCCATGTGGGATCGACCTCTTGCTTATTGGTGTACTAGTTATAAGTTTGAGTTTTCTTTGGCGGATCAACGACAGGTTTTCCCTCAATCAAATTTAGCGCCGTTGCCGGGGAAATTTATTAATTCTTGTGTGTTTTTAGTGCTGATTTTTGGTGTGAACCACTTACATGGTCTGCACTCTTACTACTAACATATGTTGATGTTGAGGTTATTGCAGTTACTTGGAGAAAATTTTCATCAATACTTTATCAGACTGCAAGAGTACATTAACGATGTTTATTCATGGGGATATCAAGCTAGTATAAGGGAAGTGCTTCTATGCATCTTTGATGGCATGAATGCCGAGACACGAAGTCTTGCCGAGCGTTTGAGTGATGGAGGTTTATTAGATATGGGACTCTCGGAGATGTGGGAATTTTTCTGCTACATGGATAATCAATGTGCGCAGAACGAGTCACTTTCTCCAGTATCTCAAATCGTTGAGACCTCTGTTGCACCTCTTGAAGTCATTGTGGAAAATCACATTGAGAAGATTGAGGAAGAAGACACTCCATCTGATGAGATCATCCCTAGCTCGCCCATTGATGAATCAGGTCCAGAGCCTATTGCTGAGGCTATAGAGCAAGTAAAGGTCGTCTCCTGCACTCGAGAGAATATTGGTGAATACATTGATCCATTTGACTACTACTTTGACAAGCCACCAGTAGAACTGAATTGGTGGTATTATGTACCCTTTGTGGGTAGTCAAGCTCTTGAATACAATAAGTCTAAACGGTTCTTAAATGTATTATTATTTAGTTTCAATTTATTTGTATGTAGCACATGCTTGTTTCTTAGTTATGCACAAGAGTTTGACAGGTTGCTGAGGGCTTTGACTATGTCTGATTAGTTTCGTAAGCTTAAGCAAAACATCGAGCAAACGACTTGAAACAAAGGCGCTTCTCGGGAGGCAACCCGAGGTAAAATTTTCTTTCTTTTTCCTTTTCCTCTTCCTTCACCCTGATTATATTTGATTCACTTTTGTTGTCTTTACTGTTTCATTGAGGACAATGAAAACTATAAGTGTGGGGGAGAGGAATTCTGTCTATAGATGCATATAGGAGATCATATTTAAATTTCTGCACCATGTTTAATTTATTTCATTTTTTTGTTAATTTCTTTTTTATTTTCGTAATTCAAAAAAAATCAAAAATCCCAAAAAGAAGCATGCATTGCATACATATGTGTTATTCAAACACCCATCTAGCTTAGTTTGCCTCTTATTTAAATTTCAAGCATGATCATATAAATCCCATGGAGTTTTGGATGTTTTGGCCTTGTCTACATTTGATTTTTGTCGAACATAAGCTAGCAAATGTAATTGAGCATGTATGAGTGAGCTAAAGTAGGATTGAAGTCCTCAAAATATGACCTTTTGAGAATGTTTAGCCTTATTTGAAATCTTTTGCTCAATTGTGTGAATTACTCTCCTAGTGTTGCTACCTCTGGGCATTGACTGCATTATCTATTTTAAAGACCGATGCACATGTTTGATTGCTTGCGGAGTTTATGTTATATTTTAAGTCTTTTGTTTGAATTTGTGCATATTTAGTGAATAAGGTGGCAATGGTTGATGCAATTAGTAACCGGATCTATGCATGACACCCATGGGTATGATTCGCGCAAAAAGGTGTTGAAAACTATCCACTAGGAAAAAAAGCTTGATCATTGAGTAACCAGGTTCATTCATGACACCCATGTTTGTAATTTGCGTCAAAAGATGTTCAAGTGGACTTCATATTAGTAGGTTGAGGTGTTGATAGACCGGGGCCATTCATGACACCCATGTTTGCGCCTCGCGTAAGGAAAGCACCAAGACAAGAAAAAAAAAGAGAAGGAAAGAAAACAAAAGAAAAGAAAAAAATTGTCACATTTTATTTAGTTCTCTTTATCGTGTCCTGCAAGTAATGACATTTCGGTAGATATTTGGTGATATGGTGGTCAATGTCTATGAGCTTAGTGCATTTTGGATTAAGTTGAGAGTTGTACCTTAAAGCCTAAACACATGAGTGAAACACATATTTCTGGTGAGGTTGGATAATGTCTACTTCTAAGCTTTGATCACTAGAATACATGTTATGACGTTTGTTTGCCTGGCTTCTGTTTTCACTTGCTATGATGTTGCTTTTTGATGAGGTTGAAACTTGAAGGGACTTCCTGTGGGATGCATTGATTCATATTCATTCTATCATTGCTTGAGGACAAGCAAAGGTTAAGTGTGGGGGAGTTTGATAGCATGCATTTAGGTAGGCATAAGAAGTTGCATTTAGCTTAGTTAAGATGCATTTTTTGCATGGATTAAGCACGATTTGCATATTAGTTCTCTATGTTGTCGGAGTCGGAATCTACACGCTTTTATTGATTATTTCAGGTAATGGTGGATCCGAGGATGAGACATGAGTTGATAACGCATTGGATGAGAATGTCTAGTTGATCGAAGAAGTTTACATGAAGATCTCAAGAGGTCATGAGAAGAAGAAGCGAGCCTAAACGAAGAAAAAGTCTGCAGAAGTTGTCGCCAGACATGCTGAACTTGTTTAGCACTTTCTGGAGGCGTCGGTTGTCCGATTGACTATTATGACCATGCGTTGGAAAGCTCTTTCAAAGAGCTACAACTTTCCTGTTGAGAAGAAGAGCGAATTCGAGACGGATTTTCCAGGAAAGACCGATGCAGCGGCCGCAGCATGTATGCCATGGCCGCTGCCAGTACCGTCGCAGCGGGAGAAGGAAAATTGCATATGCTGCACCCGCAGCATCTGGGCGTCAGCGCTGTGTTTTAAATAATAAAAACCCTAGATCTTATTTATTGTTTCATGGTCGAATTTGGAACATATATAAGGCCAATTTTAGTTTATTTTCCAGCACTTCTATTCTATTCATTCATTAGACGCTTTAGAGATTTTGAGCGATGTCTTACATGAGGAACTAAACTCATCTATTCTGCCTGCAATTTGAAGCTTTATTCGGATTGATTGTGAGTTTCTAATTCTCGTTCCTTGTTTCCTATATTTGAATGCTTCAACTTCTTTGTTCTTGATTGTTTATTGTTTTGTTATATCTTGTCGGGCCAACTTGTTAGATCAATTCAATTGCTAAGGTTTTGTAGATTCCTGATTGTGAACCTTAACCTGAGCGGCAAACTTGTTCCTTTAAGGCTGATTGAACTAATTGAATGAGTAGGAAGTTGAATGTGTTGTTAAATCCTTCTTTAGGGACTGCAAATACCTTGGCTAATCTCTTCTCTTAAAGCTATCAATTGGGTTAAATCCTTCTTTAGGAACTGTTCGATTGAGAAGGGTTTCTAGGACTGATTAGACTAGTAACTATATTAGGTCGGGACAAGGGCATTCATAGGAAACTTAATAGGACGAGAAGAAGTTACAAGGATCGCTTCAATCCAATAAAGTGGAAAATTGTAGGTAGAATTGCTTCTCCTAATTGTCTAAAACAAATTCATTTACTTTGCTTTCCTTAATCCGCTTTGATAAAAGGCAGAATTTTCACACAAAAACCCCCCCTCTTTGGTTACTTTAATTGACACTTGAAACATACTTGGATAATAAATTTCAATGCGGGATCGACCTCTTGCTTATTGGTGTACTAGTTATAAGTTTGAGTTTTCTTTGGCGGATCAACGACAGGTTTTCCCTCAATCAAATTTAGCGCCGTTGCCGGTGAAATTTATTAATTCTTGTGTGTTTTTAGTGCTGATTTTTGGTGTGAACCACTTACATGGTCTGCACTCTTACTACTAACATATGTTGATGGTGAGGTTATTGCAGTTACTTGGAGAAAATTTTCATCAATACTTTATCAGACTGCAAGAGTACATTAACGATGTTTATTCATGGGGATATCAAGCTAGTATAAGGGAAGTGCTTCTATGCATCTTTGATGGCATGAATGCCGAGACACGAAGTCTTGCCGAGCGCTTGAGTGATGGAGGTTTATTAGATATGGGACTCTCGGAGATGTGGGAATTTTTCTGCTACATGGATAATCAATGTGCGCAGAACGAGTCACTTTCTCCAGTATCTCAAATCGTTGAGACCTCTGTTGCACCTCTTGAAGTCATTGTGGAAAATCACATTGAGAAGATTGAGGAAGAAGACACTCCATCTGATGAGATCATCCCTAGCTCGCCCATTGATGAATCAGGTCCAGAGCCTATTGCTGAGGCTATAGAGCAAGTAAAGGTCGTCTCCTGCACTCGAGAGAATATTGGTGAATACATTGATCCATTTGACTACTACTTTGACAAGCCACCAGTAGAACTGAATTGTTGGTATTATGTACCCTTTGTGGGTAGTCAAGCTCTTGAATACAATAAGTCTAAACGATTCTTAAATGTATTATTATTTAGTTTCAATTTATTTGTATGTAGCGCATGCTTGTTTCTTAGTTATGCACAAGAGTTTGACAGGTTGCTGAGGGCTTTGACTATGTCTGATTAGTTTCGTAAGCTTAAGCAAAACATCGAGCAAACGACTTGAAACAAAGGCGCTTCTCGGGAGGCAACCCGAGGTAAAATTTTCTTTCTTTTTCCTTTTCCTCTTCCTTCACCCTGATTATATTTGATTCACTTTTGTTGTCTTTACTGTTTCATTGAGGACAATGAAAACTATAATTGTGGGGGAGAGGAATTCTGTCTATAGATGCATATAGGAGATCATATTTAAATTTCTGCACCATGTTTAATTTATTTCATTTTTTTGTTAATTTCTTTTTTATTTTCGTAATTCAAAAAAAATCAAAAATCCCAAAAAGAAGCATGCATTGCATACATATGTGTTATTCAAACACCCATCTAGCTTAGTTTGCCTCTTATTTAAATTTCAAGCATGATCATATAAATCTCATGGAGTTTTGGATGTTTTGGCCTTGTCTACATTTGATTTTTGTCGAACATAAGCTAGCAAATGTAATTGAGCATGTATGAGTGAGCTAAAGTAGGATTGAAGTCCTCAAAATATGACCTTTTGAGAATGTTTAGCCTTATTTGAAATCTTTTGCTCAATTGTGTGAATTACTCTCCTAGTGTTGCTACCTCTGGGCATTGACTGCATTATCTATTTTAAAGACCGATGCACATGTTTGATTGCTTGCGGAGTTTATGTTATATTTTAAGTCTTTTGTTTGAATTTGTGCATATTTAGTGAATAAGGTGGCAATGGTTGATGCACTTAGTAACCGGATCTATGCATGACACCCATGGGTATGATTCGCGCAAAAAGGTGTTGCTACCTCTGGGCATTGACTGCATTATCTATTTTAAAGACCGATGCACATGTTTGATTGCTTGCGGAGTTTATGTTATATTTTAAGTCTTTTGTTTGAATTTGTGCATATTTAGTGAATAAGGTGGCAATGGTTGATGCACTTAGTAACCGGATCTATGCATGACACCCATGGGTATGATTCGCGCAAAAAGGTGTTGAAAACTATCCACTAGGAAAAAAAAGCTTGATCATTGAGTAACCAGGTTCATTCATGACACCCATGTTTGTAATTTGCGTCAAAAGATGTTCAAGTGGACTTCATATTAGTAGGTTGAGGTGTTGATAGACCGGGGCCATTCATGACACCCATGTTTGCGCCTCGCGTAAGGAAAGCACCAAGACAAGAAAAAAAAAAGAGAAGGAAAGAAAACAAAAGAAAAGAAAAAAAAGTGTCACATTTTATTTAGTTCTCTTTATCGTGTCCCGCAATAATGACATTTCGGTAGATATTTGGTGATATGGTGGTCAATGTCTATGAGCTTAGTGCATTTTGGATTAAGTTGAGAGTTGTACCTTAAAGCCTAAACACATGAGTGAAACACATATTTCTGGTGAGGTTGGATAATGTCTACTTCTAAGCTTTGATCACTAGAATACATGTTATGACGTTTGTTTGCCTGGCTTCTGTTTTCACTTGCTATGATGTTGCTTTTTGATGAGGTTGAAACTTGAAGGGACTTCCTGTGGGATGCATTGATTCATGTTCATTCCATCATTGCTTGAGGACAAGCAAAGGTTAAGTGTGGGGGAGTTTGATAGCATGCATTTAGGTAGGCATAAGAAGTTGCATTTAGCTTAGTTAAGATGCATTTTATGCATGGATTAAGCACGATTTGCATATTAGTTCTCTATGTTGTCGGAGTCGGAATCTACACGCTTTTATTGATTATTTCAGGTAATGGTGGATCCGAGGAGGAGACATGAGTTGATAACGCATTGGATGAGAATGTCTAGTTGATCGAAGAAGTTTACATGAAGATCTCAAGAGGTCATGAGAAGAAGAAGCGAGCCTAAACGAAGAAAAAGTCTGCAGAAGTTGTCGCCAGACATGCTGAACTTGTTTAGCACTTTCTGGAGGCCTCAGTTGTCCGATTGACTATTATGACCATGCGTTGGAAAGCTATTTCAAAGAGCTACAACTTTACTGTTGAGAAGAAGAGCGAATTCGAGATAGATTTTCCAGGAAAGACCGATGCAGCGGCCGCAGTATGTATGCCGCGGCCGCCACCAGTACCGTCGCTACGGGAGAAGGAAAATTGCATATGCTGCGCCTAGGGGTGGGCACAAATCCCGCAAATCCCGATCCCGTCCCGATCCCGGTGGGATTTAGGACAAAATAGCGAATCCCGTCCCGCAAAAATTATGCGGGACGAAACGCGGGACGATCGCGGTGGGATCCCGCAAATCCCGTCCCGTCCCGCATATAATAATAATAATTTTTATAATAATAATAATATTATAATATTATAGAATAATAATAATATATTATTAGTATTATTATTTTGAGCAAATATTATTTATAACTATAATAATAATTTTCAATTTTCAATTTATAATAATAATAATAATAATATTATTATTATAATATAATTTAATAATAATATTAATTTATAATAAAATTATTATTATTATTATATTATTATTATTATATCATATTATATTTTTTTCTTGTAAAGTATAATTATTTTATAATAATAACAATAAAAATAAGTAATATTATTTTATTTTATTTTTAATTATAACGTGGGATTATTATTATTATTTATTATCATTATTATTATTATTATAATAAAAACAGATTACAAGAAATTAGTGGGAAACCGAGATACTATCTGGGCACCCACTCCTTTAGCGATAAAAAAGCCAAGTCTAGTAAAAATATAACGTGCAGCACGAGCCCCAACATCCTGAGATACCGAGAATTTCTGAATCCGCTTCAGCAATGCAACCGCATCTGTATCCAACTCCCCTAATGAAGAGAATGAGAAGGGTAGGAAACCATAACCAACCGCCGTACACAAATCTCGATACTTGACACACTTACGTCGAGCAGCATCAACAACAGCACGACCAGGCATAAAGTCAGAAATCCCAGACTGAGTCAATAGAGAGGATCCCGTCAGATCGACACACACATCCCGCCCATTTAGAGTTACAAGAGGCAAATAGCTAATTAAATACGGTATTCTTCCTAACTATCAATCGATAATTAGACAATAATGGTAAATCTCGTCTCAATTCCTTTCCGTCCTGATCTAGTAAGATAATGTAGCCAAATATGTTGAACATTATAATTAATTATAGTATTATACAATCATTGTATGGATTAATAATAGTATTATAATATTAATATTAATATTATTATTATTATTGAATAATATAGTTGAGAATAATACCGTATTCAACATATTATACTAAATAATGAATTATGAAAGTATTTTTCACTTTGCAAATTTATATAATATTTTATTATTTTTATATGCGGGACAAGGCCCGTCCCGTCCCGATCCCGTCCCGAAAAAAAAATGTCAATCCCGTCCCGAAAAAATTTCGCGGGACGAGTCCCGTCCTGGCCCAATCCCGTCCCGTCCCGTCCCGTGCACACCCCAAGCTGCGCCCGCAGCATCTGGGCGTCAGCGCTGTGTTTTGAATAATAAAAACCCTAGATCTTATTTATTGTTTCATGGCCGACTTTGGAACATATATAAGGCCAATTTTAGTTTATTTTCCAGCACTTCTATTCTATTCATTCTTTAGACGCTTTAGAGATTTTGAGCGATGTCTTACATGAGGAACTAAACTCATCTATTCTGCCTGCAATTTGAAGCTTTATTCGGATTGATTGTGAGTTTCTAATTCTCGTTCCTTGTTTCCTATATTTGAATGCTTCAACTTTTTTGTGCTTGATTGTTTATTGTTTTGTTCTATCTTGTCGGGCCAACTTGTTAGATCAATTCAATTGCTAAGGTTTTGTAGATTCCTGATTGTGAACCTTAACCTGAGCGGCAAACTTGTTCCTTTAGGGCTGATTGAACTAATTGAATGAGTTGGAAGTTGAATGTGTTGTTAAATCCTTCTTCAGGGACTGCAAATACCTTGGCTAATCTCTGCACTTAAAGCTATCAATTGGGTTAAATCCTTCTTTAGGGACTGTTCGATTGATAAGGGTTTCTAGGACTGATTAGACTAGTAACTATATTAGGTCGGGACAAGGGCATTCATAGGAAACTTAATAGGACGAGAAGAAGTTACAAGGATCGCTTCAATCCAATAAAGTGGAAAATTGTAGGTAGAATTGCTTCTCCTAATTGTCTAAAACAAATTCATTTACTTTGCTTTCCTTAATCCGCTTTGATAAAAGGCAGAATTTTCACACAAAAAAACCCCCTCTTTGGTTACTTTAATTGACACTTGAAACATACTTGGATAATAAATTTCCATGTGGGATCGACCTCTTGCTTATTGGTGTACTAGTTATAAGTTTGAGTTTTCTTTGGCGGATCAACGACAGGTTTTTCCTCAGTCAAATTTAACGTCGTTGCCGGGGAAATTTATTAATTCTTGTGTGTTTTTAGTGCTGATTTTTGGTGTGGACCACTTACATGGTCCGCACTCTTACTACTAACATATGTTGATGGTGAGGTTATTGCAGTTACCTGGAGAGAATTTTCATCAATACTTTATCAGACTGCAAGAGTATATTAACGATGTTTATTCATGGGGATATCAAGCTAGTATAAGGGAAGTGCTTCTATGCATCTTTTATGGCATGACTGCTGAGACACGAAGTCTTGCCGAGCGCTTGAGTGATGGAGGTTTATTAGATATGGGACTCTCGGAGATGAGGGAATTTTTCTGCTACATGGATAATCAATGTGCGCAGAACGAGTCACTTTCTCAAGTATCTCAAATCGTTGAGACCTCTGTTGCACCTCTTGAAGTCATTGTGGAAAATCACATTGAGAAGATTGAGGAAGAAGACACTCTATCTGATGAGATCATCCCTAGCTCGCCCATTGATGAATCAGGTCCAGAGCCTATTGCTGAGGCTACAGAGCAAGTAAAGGTCATCTCCTGCACTCGAGAGAATATTGGTGAATACATTGATCCATTTGACTACTACTTTGACAAGCCACCAGTAGAACTGAATTGGTGGTATTATATACCCTTTGTGGGTAGTCAAGCTCTTGAATACAATAAGTCTAAACGGTTCTTAAATGTATTATTATTTAGTTTCAATTTATTTGTATGTAGCGCATGCTTGTTTCTTAGTTATGCACAAGAGTTTGACAGGTTGCTGAGGGCTTTGACTATGTCTGATTAGTTTCGTAAGCTTAAGCAAAACGTCGAGCAAACGACTTGAAACAAAGGCGCTTCTCGGGAGGCAACCCGAGGTAAGTTTTTCTTTCTTTTTCCTTTTCCTCTTCCTTCACCCTGATTATATTTGATTCACTTTTGTTGTCTTTACTGTTTCATTGAGGACAATGAAAACTATAAGTGTGGGGGAGAGGAATTCTGTATATAGATGCATATAGGAGATCATATTTAAATTTCTGCACCATGTTTAATTTATTTAATTTTTTTGTTAATTTCTTGTTTATTTTTGTAATTAAAAAAAATCGAAAATCCCAACAAGAAGCATACATTGCATACATATGTGTTATTCAAACACCCATCTAGCTTAGTTTGTCCTCTTATTTAAATTTCAAGCATGATCATATAAATCCCATGGAGTTTTGGATGTTTTGGCCTTGTCTATATTTGATTTTTGTGGAACATAAGCTAGCAAATGTAATTGAGCATGTATGAGTGAGCTAAAGTATGATTGAAGTCCTCAAAATATGACCTTGTGAGAATGTTTAGCCTTATTTGAAATCTTTTGCTCAATTGTGTGAATTACTCTCCTAGTGTTGCTACCTCTGGGCATTGACTGCATTATCTATTTTTAAAGACCGATGCACATGTTTGATTGCTTGCAGAGTTTTTTGTTATATTTTGAGTCTTTTGTTTGAATTTATGCATATTTAGTGAATAAGGTGGCAATGGTTGATGCACTTAGTAACCGGATCTATACATGACACCCATGGGTATGATTCGCGCAAAAAGGTGTTAAAAACTATCCACTAGGAAAAAAAGCTTGATCATTGAGTAACCAGGTTCATTCATGACACCCATGTTTGTAATTTGCGTCAAAAAATGTTCAAGTGGACTTTATATTAGTAGGTTGAGGTGTTGATAGACCGGGGCCATTCATGACACCCATGTTTGCGCCTCGCGTAAGGAAAGCACCAAGACAAGAAAAAAAAAAGAGAAGGAAAGAAAACAAAAGAAAAGAAAAAAAAGTGTCACATTTTATTTAGTTCTCTTTATCGTGTCCCGCAAGTAATGACATTTCGGTAGATATTTGGTGATATGGTGGTCAATGTCTATGAGCTTAGTGCATTTTGGATTAAGTTTAGAGTTGTACCTTAAAGCCTAAACACATGAGTGAAACACATATTTCTGGTGAGATTGGATAATGTCTACTTCTAAGCTTTGATTACTAGAATACATATTATGACGTTTGTTTGCCTGGCTTATGTTTTCACTTGCTATGATGTTGCTTTTTAATGAGGTTGAAACTTAAAGGGACTTCCTGTGAGATGCATTGATTCATGTTCATTCTATCATTGCTTGAGGTCAAGCAAAGGTTAAGTGTGGGGGAGTTTGATAGCATGCATTTAGGTAGGTATAATAAGTTGCATTTAGCTTAGTTAAGATGCATTTTATGCATGGATTAAGCACGATTAGCATATTAGTTCTCTATGTTGTCGGAGTTGGAATCTACACGCTTTTATTGATTATTTCAGGTAATGGTGGATCCGAGGAGGAGAGATGAGTTGATAACGCATTGGATGAGAATGTCTAGTTGATTGAAGAAGCTTACATGAAGATCTCAAGAGGTCTTGAGAAGAAGAAGCGAGCCTAAACGACGAACAAGTCTGCAGAAGTTGTCGCCAGATATGCTGAACTTGTTTTGCACTTTCTGGAGGCCTCGGTTGTCTGATTGACTATTATGACCATGCGTTGGGAAGCTCTTTCAGAGAGCTACAACTTTCCTGTTGAGAATAAGAGCAAATTCGAGACGGATTTTCCGGGAAAGACCGATGCAGCGGCCGCAGCATGTATGCCGCGACCGCCGCCAGTACCGTCGTAGCAGGAGAAGGAAAATTGCATATGCTGCGCCCGCAGCATCTGGGCGTCAGCGTTGTGCGCTGTGTTTTAAATAATAAAAACTCTAGATCTTATTTATTGTTTCATGGCCGACTTTGGAACATATATAAGGCCAATTTTAGTTTATTTTCCAGCACTTCTATTCTATTCATTCATTAGACGCTTTAGAGATTTTGAGCGATGTCTTACATGAGGAACTAAACTCATCTATTCTGCCTGCAATTTGAAGCTTTATTCGGATTGATTGTGAGTTTCTAATTCTCGTTCCTTGTTTCCTATATTTGAATGCTTCAACTTCTTTGTGCTTGATTGTTTATTGTTTTGTTCTATCTTGTCGGGCCAACTTGTTAGATCAATTCAATTGCTAAGGTTTTGTAGATTCCTGATTGTGAACCTTAACCTGAGCGGCAAACGTGTTCCTTTAGGGCTGATTGAACTAATTGAATGAGTAGGAAGTTGAATGTGTTGTTAAATCCTTCTTTAGGGACTGCAAATACCTTGGCTAATCTCTGCACTTAAAGCTATCAATTGGGTTAAATCCTTCTTTAGGGACTGTTCGATTGATAAGGGTTTCTAGGACTGATTAGACTAGTAACTATATTAGGTCGGGACAAGGGCATTCATAGGAAACTTAATAGGACGAGAAGAAGTTACAAGGATCGCTTCAATCCAATAATGTGGAAAATTGTAGGTAGAATTGCTTCTCCTAATTGTCTAAAAAAAATTCATTTACTTTGCTTTCCTTACTCTGCTTTGATAAAAGGCAGAATTTTCACACACAAAAACGTCCTCTTTGGTTACTTTAATTGACACTTGAAACATACTTGGATAATAAATTTCCCCGTGGGATCGACCTCTTGCTTATTGGTGTACTAGTTATAAGTTTGAGTTTTCTTTGGTGGATCAACGACAGGTTTTCCCTCCGCCAGCTTCACGCCATATACTATGCAAGAAAGACTCTTGACGTAGTGCTGGCAAAATACACCACAACGGAGAAAGAGTTCTTGGTCGTGTCTTTGCTTTTGAAAAATTCCGCTTTTATTTAGTGGGATCTAAGGTTATTTTGCAAACTGACCATGCAACTCTTAGGTACTTGATGGAGAAGAAGGATGCCAAACCTAGGTTCCTACGGTGGGTGCTTCTACTTTAAGAGTTCGACGTTGAACTTAAGGATAAGAAGGGCGTGGAGAATTCGGTAGATGATCATCTCTCTAGGCTTCCCAAGGACGTGCTGGAAGAGTCCCAAGATGCCACGCCTATCAAAGATTCTTGCCCCGACGAGCATCTGATGAAAATAGAAAAGGCTCGGCCTAGAATTCTAATCGACATCAACCTATCCCACTAAACCTCGACTGGAATGGGAAGTGCAGGTAAGTTCACCTATCTCCCTCTTATTTCACTGTAGGGCCACTCGACGTCGACTGACTCGTAGTCGTCGTTTATTGAAGACCACTCGACATCGACTCCAAAAGAAGAGGCAGAATCCCAGTCGGCGTCGATTGAATCCACCCGACGTCGACTAGATTCTAGTGATTGTATAGGTGAGCTTTTACGAACAGATTCTGGTGAGGAGTTCTTTTTTACCCCTTCCTCTAGTCCTTATCATGATATATATGTTGTAAAGGGAGAAAAGGTTCCTTGGTATGCGGATTTTGCTAACTATCTTGTAGGGAACGAGATTTCATCAGGCCTAACCTCGCAGGGTAAGAAGAAGCTCCTCCACGACGTCAAGCAATACTATTGGGATGAACCCTACTTTTTCAGGCAAGGTAAGGACCATATCTTTCAACGATGTATCCCGGAAGAGGAAGTTGAGAGTGTCATTCGCCATTGCCTACAGGCAGACATGCGAAAGGCTTCAAAACTACAGCGAAGGTACTTCAATGTGTTTTTTATTGGCCTAATCTTTTTATGGATGTGCAGGCTTATGTCACTTCATGCGATGAGTGCGAACGAGCGGGCAATATTACTTCGAGAAATGAGACACCGCTCACAGGAATTCTAGAGGTGGAACTATTCGATGTATGGCACATTGACCTCATGGGACCTTTTTCTCCGTCAGACCCCTACAAATTCATACTTGTAGCTATCGATTACGTCTCCAAATGGGTTGAGGATGTTGCTAATAGGACCAATGATGCGAAGGTAGTTTCCATGTTTATTAAAACTAACATTTTTCCTCGTTTTGATGTTCCTCGAATTCTTATTTCAGATGGTGGCTCACACTTCATCGAGAGAGGATTTGAGGCTCTTTTGGCTATGTATGGGGTGACACTCAGGGTGGCAACACAATATCATCCCCAAACTAGTGGGAAAGTGGAGGTCTCCAACTGTCAAATAAAGGCCATCTTAGAGAAAATAGTCTCCCGCTCAGGGAAGGATTGGTCATCTAAGCTTGACGACGCGCTCTAGGCTTATTGAACGACCTATAAGACACCATTGCGAACAACTCCTTACAATCTGGTGTATGGCAAGTCATGCCATTTGCCCGTCGAATCGGAGCATAGGACGATGTGGGATCTTAAGGAGCTTAACATGGATATCAACGTGGCCGGTAAGAAACGTTTTATTGACTTGCAGGCATTAGAGGAGTTGCGGCTTAAGGCATACGAAAATGCCAAAATCTACAAGGAGCGCACAAAGAAATGGCATGATAGGAAGCTAGTACAAAAGACATATGATGTAGGTGACAAAGGTTTATTAAACAAATATAGATTTCGCTTGTTTCCACAGCAGCCCATAACCATCTCTTCGCAGCCCTCTACACTGCACCTACAACCACCACACACCATCCCCTCCCCTTCGCTCTCCCCCTTTTCCAGCCACCACCATTACCCGCAACCCACTATCGGCCCAAATTTCTCTCCCATGCATGAAGCTCCAACAGCAGATCCACCTCCCCCTCGCCCTTGTTCGCAACCGCACCAAAACAGCCCCTAACTCCTTATTTTTAATTTCAAAGCCAAATTTGCAACTCTCCTGGTATGAATCTCTCCCTATACTCTTTATTTTTTATTTTGTTACTAGTTTTGATAATCAGCGTAGATATTTGATATTTGAGTTGGAATTTCATAATTTAGGGTTTGAAATTGCGCGGGAAATTGAAATTGATGGATTTAGGGCGGTTATATCCGTTATATTAGGGCTGAATTTTTGGGATCTGCCGAGAATAATTATTTTGGATTGATTGTAAACTTAGTTTCTTCATATTATTATTAGATTCAAGATCGAAATTGATTCTCATGAGCACATGGCTGATTCCTTTATATTTTACTGGATTTGTTCTTCATTTGTAACTTGAATATAATGTTCATAAATTGATCTTTCTTTCTTTTGAGCATCTTATTGGAGTTTATGCATGTTTAACAATATGACCTAGCTTAGGGTTATTTTGTTAGTATTTCAAACTAGTTTAAGAAACTATGTATGGGGTTCTTTTATTCATTCAAATTATTTGGACAGAATTTACCTTAGTTGGTTGGTACTTTGCAGATCATTGTTCGCGCAAAGAATATTAGCATGGACCGAGTGGAGATTGACGAGCCAGAGGAGCGTCGGCTCGCTGATACTCTCACTGGGCGAGCCATGAGAGCTCGCTGGTACTGCCGACCAGATGTGGAGCAGCTTGGGATGCATCGCAGCATCTTGGAGGCATTCGGCAGGCTCGGTGCCGGACGCCTCATGTGGACCATGCATCAGCACTACCCTAGCCTCACAAGGGAGTTCCTTGTTACCCCATAGATACCGGGACATCCAACATCTGCAGAGGAGGTAACATTTGAGCCAGGCAACCAGGACCATCGCCTCACTCTTCAACAAATGAGTGAGGTGTTTGGTTTTCTACACACCACCGCCGGCTTCAACGCCGAGGATCCCAATGTCATATGGAGGTATTTCACTGGGATAGTAGAGCCCACCTCTGACACATTTTTCAGCTGCAACATAGCAAGCCCCTCTTCAAGACGATCATCCGCGTCCTGAGGAGCACCATCTGGGCGTGACCTGGGCTGCGATGCCCCAACCAACAAGAGACAGAATGCCTCTGGTGCATTCTGTTCGAGTCGGAGCCTTTGGCCCTTTCACACACCTGGCTACAGCACTGCATAACTCGTCGTCAGACAAACAACGACGACATTATGAACGGCAGGATGGTGGCCTTCCTCGCCAAATGACTTGAGGTTCCTTTAGACAGGTATACTGCTTATGATTGCTTTTATGTTGATATTGCTTCTCTCCGATTAGGCCGCATCATAAAGCAGGCATACTTTGGAGAGACATGGTTCCACCCCACATCACGGATACACATTCGTGAGGAGCACATGGACTTGCATTACGTATCGGATTTGGTACCCGACTTAGACGGGCCATCCCTATCCTTTAAACATTTCTCCATCAGATGATCTTGCACTTAGGGTTAGGGAGCCCTGTTACCCCCACGAGGAGGATGTGGCACCCATGGAGGAGTCTTCTGTAGATGAATCCTCTGAGATGGAGTCCTCTAAAGAGGAGGAGCAGGAACAGGACTACAACAACGACGGTCACAAGCCTCAGGGCTCTCACCATTCTTATATTCAGCACCAAGAGCCCTCATTTCAGCCTCAATAGCCTTACTACACTGGAGCGCATCCTGACGACTTGGCGGTGTAGATCGGCCAATTGTAGCTGGATGTGGCCACTATACGAGCAGGTCAGGCTGCGACACTAGAGGACGTCGCCTGGTGTCGATAGACACTTGGCACCATGAGCGTCCAGCATGGGCGATTCTTCTCAGCTTCCGCCTGCTTCATATACTGGTTCAAGCAGTTCGAGTAGTGATGGGGCTATCCTATAAGATCTTATCAGCAAGGACCCTATCATGGAGGTCCCTTCTAGCAGGGAGGATTCTTCTATGATCAGGGGGGTCCTTTTACTTATTATCCTAGCAGTTCCTCCCAGGGAGGAGCTTCTGATAGCCAGGATGGGTATCCACCGTACTACCCTCCTCTGGGTGGATGACCCCAGCTACCTCCCCCGCCTCCTCCTCCTTATTAGAGTTTTGTAGTTTATTTAATATGTTCCCCCTTCCCCTTGGATTTTATTTTTGACAGTGAGGACATTATCTATTTTAAGTATGGGGTGGGAGAAACTTGGTACTTTTATTTATGTCTTTTGGTTTTATTTTAGATGTATTTTGGATTATTTTTATTATGTTTATGTTTTTATGGTTTTAGAACATGGCACAACTCTTGTATGAGTTAGATGATACGAGCATGGATATTGCGTTTGTTGTTTCTATCTTATTTATTCCAAGGTTTTTATGAGAGTTGTGAAGACATCACCCAAGCTCGCAAGATGTTCAAAGAAGTAGTGTCATGGAAACTAAGGCAAGACTCAACGATGCAAGAGTGGATTCATTAGGGATATTGCACAATATTGCCTAGTAAAAGGAAGTCTCAATGAGACACAAGGTGAGGAGTCCGAAGCACTAAGTATCCGAGGCCATTCATGGAACGCATGTTTTCAACTCGCGAGAAGGCAATGCTAAGGTTAGAGAGGCATCATTATAGTGAAAAAATGATTGAGTGATGAAAGAGAGGTGAGAAATCTTATGAAGAATGAATGTGGCATGAAAGTTTGGAAATTACTCCATTTTCCCGGATCATTAACACTACATGGCCAAATATATCCCACCTTTAGCCTTTTACCGATCTACTCTTATTTGGGCTTACATAAAGCTTTCTTGATTATTTTTGCGTTGTCGCAGGAAAAATTCTTTTCAGAACCTCCTTTTGCGTGAGATGTTGCTTTTTATTCACATGCATGGATTTGAAGACAGTAGTACCTTATCGAGGATGGCAATTGAGTGTTTTGGTAATATGAGAATGAATTCACTATGTTGAGAGTTATGTAGGTTTCCCATGTATGACCATCCAAGTTATTGCTTGGGAACAACCAAGCTTAAGAATGGGTTGATTTGATGTCCATGTTATGCCATATGTTTATGCTTATTTTAGCTCCTTATTCTAGTATTTTTTATATTCTGTTTAGGGAATATAGTGAATTTTTGTAGTTTATGCTTATTTGCGAGAAATAGAGGTTTGCACAAGTTTTGGTTGATTTTGAAGAATTTGTAGCAATTTCAAAGTAAAACCAAGAAGTGCAGAATTCCACTCAATGTCGACTGACTGACTCGACATCAACTAAAGATGGCCCTGGAATTGGTTAAGTGTTGGGACAAGGAAGCTACTGTAATTCCACTCGATATCCATTGAAGATCACTCGATGTCTACTGAAGGACTCGACATCGACTATATGCATTGACTTGACATCAAGTGAACACATGGCAGCTAAAGCGAGGCACTCGATATCTACTGAACTGACTCGATATCGAGTTAGCCACTCGACATTGACTAGACCTTAGTCGACGTCGACTGAAGATCATGTTGGACTAAGACGTGTTTGGATCAATCCAATTCGAAGAGGGAATTACTTGCACACGAAGACAAGATCTTTTATCTACTTATTTAGTTCATATCCTTATGGGTTAAAAACTATTTACCCTAGGGAGATATTTTCCTATTTAGATTTTATATCTTCTTTAATTAGTTTTTATTTTCTAGTTTAGATAGAATTGCACTTTCCTTGTCTAGCAAGGATTGGAAGCTATAAATAAATCCCTAGGTGTTGGTTTTCATTCATTCAATCTCACTGTTGTGAGGAGGAAATCGAGTATGAAATATAACAAAATAGATCAAACTAGATTTAGGCCCACACAAATAATTACAAGACTCCCTCCAATGTAGTAAGAGCAAGTCAGGATCGAATCCACGAGGAAGCGTGTCAGCGTATCCTAGGCAGCTGTAGATCTCACAAAAAAGCAAGCATAAAACAGAAACAAAGGAACAAAGAAAGAAAGACAAACGAAAGCAAGAAATAGCAAACGAAAGCAAGAAATAAAGTAAAGACAGAAGCTAACTCGATCTCGACCAGCAGTAGCTCGAGATCGACAAACAGCAGTGAACAACAGAAACTCAGAAATCACAGCAGACAGCAAACCCGGCAAGGGCAACTCGATCTCGACAACACCTAACTCGAGATCGACAACAAATAGTAAAAACAGAAATTGCAGAATCGAAAACAGAAACAGAAACTCAACTCGACGTAGACAAAAGCCAACTCGAGATCGACCAAGGTCCTACTCGATCTCGACAAAGCTCTCCTCTATCTCGACTAAAAATGCAGAAAATATAAATTCCAGATTCGAACACAAAATCTCAGATTTTGACAGAAATAAACTCAATATAATAAAGAACTTCCAAAGCTAAGGTATCAACACCACAACGATAATCATGCAAAGTAACACATAAAGGCATAAAAGATCATGCTTTTCATCAAAATAACTTTCGTTACTAACAAATAGGCATATAGAGGCTTTCGCATAAACCCTAATTGTTACTAACCCTTTTCACATAATTAACCCAGGTTGCATTAAGATCACTTTCGCTTCAATAACACAAACAAGGATCACCTTCAACTCTCGCAAAAGAATCATGCTCATAGGGATAGAAGACGAATTGCATAACAAGATCTGACCTTTACCGCATCACCTTACATGGCCACCGTCGGGCTCACCCCAGCCCCAGAAGTGGGTGGACTTCTCGATCTCGGGCTGACCGTCCTCGATGTCAACCACATACTTGTCGATCTCGACCAGATTGGGTGATGTCGAGTTGCTGTGCAGTGCAGACGATGGTTTCTGAAGTTTCTCCTCGAGATCGAGTAGGCCCTCCTCGAGATCGACTAGAGTGTTGTCGACGTCGACTTGCTGTTCTTCGTTGTTCTGCTGCTTTCCGACCTCTGGCTCTTGCAGTTGATGGCCGCTTCTGAGTTTTACATCAGCGATGTGTCCAGTTTTTCCTTTGGGATTTGGTTCTGAAGATCCTGGGAGTGACCCTATCTGTCCGGGGATTCCTGCTGCTAGCTGGCCAATCTGTGTATCAACTGATTTCCGCCATATATCAATCTCCCCAAGCCTAGAATTGACGCCCTGAATCTGAGTGTAGACTGAGTTGAAGGATGCCTGGTTTCTGTATGATTCCTCCTTGTTTCCTCCAAGATAGTCTGTAGATCATCCTTTTTCTGATCCCTTTCTGGATGTCCTGGAGCCCTGTAGGGCGGGGGGTTCCTAGGGGCACCTTAGTTCCATTGTGGTTGCTGAAACCTTTGGTCCCCCATGTAGCGATTGGGACCCCCTGCGTAAGCTGCCTCTTCATGGTATTCTGCCAGCCTGACTTGCTCTGTGTGTGGGCACTCAGTAGTGGTGTGCCTCTGTGATCCACATTCGATACAAGGCTGGTTGACAGAAAGATACTTTACTTGTTTGAGGAGCTTCTTATTTTGATCTCTGTAGTATTGCTCCCTAACATCTGGATCGATTTCCTTAGGGGGCTCATATAAGGGCATGGATGGTGCTGGCCTGGCATAAGGGTTCTCCTCATAGTTGACTGGAGTCCCATACTTGTTATCATAGTTGGTCAGCTTGTCTAGAGCAGCCCATGCGTCAGGAGACGACATTTTCAGATACTCATAGTGAGTATATGTGTTGATTCTGTCCTTTGCCGCCAAGTCCAGAGAATTGAAGAAGATCTCTTGAACCACGCAGGGTTGCTGTCCATGTGTAGGGCATGATCGCAGTAGATCCTTATAGCATTCCCATGCCTTTGCTAGTGTCTCCCCAGGCTGCTGTTTGAAACATGTGATCTTTTGGCGCAGGAGTGCAGTTTTGGCAGGAGGAAAGAACTTGTTCAGAAATTCTTGCTTCACTTGAGCCCATGTCATGAGAGAACGTGGTTTCAGCCCTTTCAACCATTTCAGTGCAGGCCCAGCCAGAGACCAACGGAAAGCTTTCATCAGGATGTACTCCAAGGTGGTACCTTCAGAAAGAGTACGACACATGTCAGTAAAGTTGGTAATATGGCGCAACGGGCATTCATTAAATCTACCATGAAATGCATGATTTTTAATTTCAATAAGGAATTGAGTGCGAATTTCATAGTTATTTTCAGGGATTAGAATGGCCGATTCAGGCACGACGAGAGTCGGGTGCATATAATCCTCTGCTGTGGTTGGGTAGAGGGCAAGCTCATCTGCCACCTGCCTTGCACGTTCAGCTTCTTGTTCCCTTCCTGCTCTCTCAGCGGTGAGAGCAGCATCTCTGGCGGCTAGATCCCTTGTGAGCCTCTCGATCAGCTGTTCTTGTGTCTCCGCAGCTGCCATGGCTCTTTGTAGTTTAGCTCTGATGTGTAGAAGGCGCTCTGGTTCGTCTAAGCCGTCAAACTCAGGTGGTTGACCAGAACGGCGCATACACCTGTAAAGTAACTCAAAGAAAAAGTGAGAACTGACTACCTAAGGCGCGAATGATAGCTTCCCCGGCAACGGCGCCAATTTGTTGTGAGGAGGAAATCGAGAATGAAATATAAGAAAATAGATCAAACCAGATTTAGGCCCACGCAAATAATTACAAGACTCCCTCCAATGTAGTAAGAGCAAGTCAGGATCGAATCCACGAGGAAGCGTGTCAGCGCATCCTAGGCAGCTGTAAATCTCACAGAAAAGCAAGCAGAAAACAGAAACAAAGGAACAAAGAAAGAAAGACAAACGAAAGCAAGAAATAGCAAGCGAAAGCAAGAAATAAAGTAAAGACAGAAGCTAACTCAATCTCGACCAGCAGTAAGTCGAGATCGACGAACAGCAGTGAACAACAGAAACTCATAAATCACAGCAGACAGCAAACCCGGCAAGGGCAACTCGATCTCGACAACACCTAACTCGAGATCGACGACAAATAGTAAAAATAGAAACTGCAGAATCGAAAACAGAAACAGAAACTCAACTCGACGTAGACAAAAGCCAACTCGAGATCGACCAAGGTCCTACTCGATCTCGACAAAGCTCTCCTCTATCTCGACTAAAAATGCAGAAAATATAAATTCCAGATTCGAACACAAAATCTCAGATTTTGACAGAAATAAACTCAATATAATAAAGAACTTCCAAAGCTAAGGTATCAACACCACAACGATAACCATGCAAAGTAACACATAAAGGCATAAAAGATCATGTTTTTCATCAAAATAACTTTCGTTACTAACAAATAGGCATATAGAGGCTTTCGCATAAACCCTAATTGTTACTAACCCTTTTCACATAATTAACCCAAGTTGCATTAAGATCACTTTCGCTTCAATAACACAAACAAGGATCACCTTCAACTCTCGCAAAAGAATCATGCACATAGGGATAGAAGACGAATTGCATAACAAGATCTGACCTTTACCGCATCACCTTACATGGCCACCGTCGGGCTCACCCCAGCCCCAGAAGTGGGTGGACTACTCGCTCTTCATCATCAAGAAAGACATTAAATAACAAAAGAAACTAACTTGCATTGAATTAAATAGAGAAAGCTTACAACCAAATCAGACAAATCCGCTTTCGCCTTTCCACCTTGCTTCCCACAAACTCTCTCTCTCTCTACTACTTACTTGTTCTCTCTGAAATTGAATGTGTAATTTAATGAATGAAAAAACCAGCCCCTAGGGCTTTATTTATAGCCTTCTATTCATTGCTATTCAAGGATAGAATATATCTATCTATATCTAAAATTATATCTAAAACTTTAAAAGATAAATAAAAGCAATTTAGGAATTAAATCTAAAAGGAAAAGATAAATCTAAAATAGCTAAGATGTCTTCTTGTTGATAGATCTTCTCTTCTAAGGATAGAACTTGATGAAATTGAATAGACTTGGCTTCCTTCGGCCCGAAGGATTCCCAGCTCGACACGGACAACTCAAGGCGCGTAACACGGTTTCAGGACGCGGCTCGTCGATCTCGAGTAGGGCTCCTCGACATCGAGTAGAGGTGGTCATCGACTTGGGCTGGCTAGCTTGGTCGGGTAGCCCTGCTCGACAAGGCTCGGACTGGTGCTCCTTGGCTTTTCGATCTCGACTAATTCTCCTCGAGATCGAGTTGGGTGTGGTCGAGGATGTGTGGCCTGGTGTGGGCGAGGACTCCTCCTCGGCATGGACTCGGACAGACGCGGTGCTGGTCCTCGATCTCGACTAGCTGTACTCGAGATCGAGTGGAGTTGGCTCGACGTCTCCGTCTTTGGCTTCTCGACTTGTCACAACTCGTCGACTCCGGACTTGGCACTGAGGTGTAGTCGATCTCGACAAGTGGTACTCGAGATCGAGTAGGGTTCTAAGAGTCGGGTTGTCTCGGACTCAGTGTCCTCGATCAGCTCTGCTCGACCAGGTGTGCTCGGACAGCCTTTGTCGAGATCGAGTAAGTGTACTCGAGATCGAGTACAGTTCTCTCAGCTTTCTACTCTGTTCTTAAAACGCACTTTCCCGAGTCCTCGTTCGTCGGATTGACGCATATGACAATGCTTTAGAAAGCTCTTTTTGAGGGCTACAACTCTCATGAAGATATCAAAGCTTGATTCAGAACGAAGAATGGTGAAAAATGGCCTTTTCTCCAGCTGCACTATTCTTAGCCTCTCCATGAGTTTCCTTTAAGCTCCAAAGTGCGTCCGATTTCTGCGAAATATAACCAAAACTTGTGTAGACCTCCATATATTGCATATAAACATAAAATACACAGATTCTGTACTATCTTAGCCCAAATGCATGAAATGTATGCAGAAAACGATATAAAAATTACTGTAAAACATGACAGATTCAGCTCACAACACTCACAAGAAGAAACACATCTAGTAGAGTGTTTAGGGTTTCGAAGCTTCTAGGGTTTTGGCGTTCTTGCAAGAGTTGGCGCACCGGGATTGTAAAGACTTCGAGTTTATTTTATGCAAAGTTATTTCTTTTCAATCATGCTTTTGTTTACTATGAGCGAGTAGCCACTCTTCTTCTAGTATCAGGGTAAGCCCGACGATCTTCCTGCCGGTGGATTGGTAAGTCACGAAAGAAAGGTACTTTATCTCGCTCTATCTTGTGCTTCATCTTTAATTGGAAGATTAAGGAACTCATGTTGTGAAACATGGGTAGTAATTAGGGTTTCTATTCGGATGTTTATAAACTCTATTTATGAAAAGGATAGATGCAATTATGTTTATTTATTGAAATATTTATATTCCTTCTTGCTTGATTTGGTGAAAGCATTTTTCTTTATCGATAAAGTATTTGTCTTTTGCGATTGATTGATTTACTTGCATGGTTGTCGTTGTGTTAAACCTTGGCTTTTGAAGATTTCTTTCATATTTCTTTACATTCGATATTTGCCGTTCGTTGCGTTCTCAAAAAACTCAACACCCCTTTCTTGTTTCTGACCATCTTTCTTATCCGTCCTTTTACTCTTCGGCCATCTTTCCCGACGTCCATGATGACTATTATTTCACTCAACGTCGACTGTATCTTAGTCGACATCGAGTCACTTGAATCTACTAGCAGTTTTTTGTTCCAATCGACATCGGCTACTGACATTCGACATTGAGTCATTCAGTCGACATCGATTGCTGTTGTTGGTTTTACAGGATTACACTCGAAATCGACAGACCCTGACTCGACATCGACTGAACCCAGTCGACATCCAGTGTCTTATGAGTCAATCCAGAACGTGGATTTCTCGCTGCTTACGATTCCGCTGAAAAGCTTCCTTGTGGATCGAAAGTGATTCCTCTACCACTGCGACGAGGGAGTCTTGAAATTATTTGATAGGCTAGGATTGCGATTTGGTTATACTCTTTGTATTTTCATATTTGATTCTCCCCTACGTCTACCACCCACCCCTCCGTCTCTTCTTCATTTGCACCAAGGAGCCACCAGCAACACCACCACACATCCCTTGAGCCAAGGAGGTTGAGCTGATCTGCCCAGCAGCCTCAGAGTCCGGCCAGTAGCCCCGACATGATCACCACCTTCCATTCTCGATCCCAAGAGGTAAGGTCTCGGTTTTCTCATTCTTTCGACTCCAAAACTTCAAAGCTCCTTTCTTTAACCTCCCTATTGTCTTCCCAGCCTCCGTAGCCCAAAGATCCAGCTGTGGTCGTGCCGAAAATCTCCTTCCGAGCTATTTCAATGAAGAAGACGAAGTTTGGGTGAGCGATCCTTCTTTCTCTCGTTTTTCACGTGTAAAGGGTAGTCTAACATGCCCCTGTAGGTCAAGGGAAGAGTCGGGAAAAGTGGGAAGGCCTAACAACCATGAGAAAGGCCACAATGAGCTCAAATCAGAAGCTTGAAGCCCAGACTCACCACCACGACTAAGAACTGGCCAAGGCAAGTTCTCTTTCGTTGTGGCGAGTGACCGCTGTCACTACTGCAAGTGTGAGCCCAAAGGGGACACTTGGGGCTCCCCGACTTTGCCACAACGAGAGCCCTCTCATAGGGGCGAGTCCTCTCTTGTGGCCGTGACACCCTCTTATTTGTGGGGTGCTCGCAAGGTGTGTCTCACGGCGGAGAAACACCCCTTGGTCACTTGATTAACTTGATCCTTTGGGATTTTTTATGAACGCTTTCAAAAACCGGATTTGATGTTTTGGGGATTTGAAATGACTAAGTCGACGACGTGAGCTAGTGTTTTGGAAAATGAATTTAAATGAGCATTTTAAAGGTTGGGAGTCCTGATTCGGGATTTGAAACGGTTTTGAACTAACTTGGGGATTTGGCTTGTTCAATGACTGACTTGGCATGATGTTATGAATGTGTGACTAATAGTATGTATGGGTGACTAATAGCATGATATCGTAACGATGGGTGATAGTATGAGTAGTGTCTTGCAATATGTTATATATAATGACGAGATTGTTATATATGAGTAGTGTCTTGCAATATGGAAGTTCATTATTATCCGATGAGTTGGCTATTGATGTTATGAGATTATTGATCATGATTAATAGAATGTATGGATGATGCGAGATTGTTTATCTATCTGCTTGTATGATGTGCGTGATATATGTTTCAGAGTAGTTGTAGAAGTAGACTCATTATATTCTCGATATGTATCTAGGTGATACTCTATCATTGTGATTGATGTGTGTCGGGTCTACTATTTTGCTGATTTGCTTAGCCAGGTAAATTTTCTCTGGGAGCTTACTCAAATTGAACAGAACACTTCCCGTACCTATATGTGCATGATATACTAGGTGTCCTGAATCATTCGAGTCATGAGCAAATATTTTATGAGTAAAATAAGCATGAGGGTTGATAATGCATATTTCAATAGGCATTGTAGAGTAGGTTTAGTTGCATTTCATAGGTGTTGGGTTATGTTTTAGAGTTAATTTCATAATATGTCATTTTGGTTGGAATATTCGGAAACTACGCTATTTCGAATGTTTTATGTAGGTTTGTAGTTCCGACTTATGATTAGCTTTGAAGAGTTCTTAATGGAGCAAGGAAGAGGAAGACAAGAAGAGAAAAGAGAGCATGGAAAGCAAAATCAAGAAGAAGAGCACAACAACACACGGTTCTGTCATGAGTCACGCCCGCGAGTCCATCCGTTTCACTATGGAATGTCACCGCGAGTGGGTATGCTGAACCCCGCTAGTCGCGAATGCGAGAGCCATGGCACGGCGGCGAAAACGTGCAGAGAGCATCAGTTCGAAAGCCAAATTCTATCTTTACGAAAGGAGATTCGATCCAATCTTTTGAGGACTTATTCCTTATGGTTTAAGGAAGATATTTTGAAACTTAGTTATTGTTATTTTCAGTTTTAATATTTTTAGGATATTTTATATTATTTTAGGATTATTTCCGCATTATCTTTAAGGAAAGTATTTAGGTTTTCAGGGTCTCTTCTCTCCTATGGTGAGGAGGCAAAAAATTAGACTTGGAGAACAACTATTCTCAGACCTTCAACAATAATTTACAATAGTTCATTCATACATACAAGTTTGCTTATTTTTCCATCAATTCAAATGAGATTTAGGTAAGCCATGAGTGGCTAAGTTCGTTATTTGTTTCACCCGTGTTTTTGAGACTTGGTTGGTGGTTTGGAAGGCTTAAATTTCAGTTCTTTCCTACTGTTTTTTTTATTTCCCTCGTGATTATGGATGATATTACTGTGATTCGCGACCATAATAGTATCTTGCTAGGTTTTAATTTTTTCTGTCATTGAATGAATTTCGTAGTAGCATGCTTAGGATTTTGAGAACCTCCATTTGATCATGAATAAGTAGGGATTTCGACATATGTTTTAAACATCGGTTACCTTGCATACTTGGTGTTATTCATATGGCTAGAATCTTAGGGACTTGTGCTATCTTTATGTTAAATCTTTGTCTGTTCTTAGGTTTCATAAAGGTGAATGGGATTAATTGTGCTCATTGTGCTTTAATCTATTCAAACTAAGATGGGAAGAATGTAATTTAAAGGAATTATACAACTTGAGTTTACGTCTAGGACCAATTAAGCCAACCAATGTCGATGAAGGCGCGGGTGGAACTTTTTTCTCCATTGATTTGTTATCAATACCATCATTCCTATGCTCTGTTATTTCAATTGCAATCTTGATCTTTAGTCTATTTCCCATATTTACTTGCTTATTTCCCACTTTTTGGTAGAGTAGCTTTTAGATTGAATCTTAGATTTTCATGTGGTTTCGACCCTGCACTTATCGCTATACTTAGTTATTTATGTAGGAATTTCTTTAGCGAGGTTTACACACGACGGTTCGCCTTGTACCAAAATTTGGCGGCATTGTCGGGGACTTCTATTTGATTTATTTGTCTAATTGTTACGTTACTTTGGTATGGACCATTGTATGATTCACACCCGTGCTACTGACGCATCTCTTTTGTCTTTAGATCTAGAAATTGAACGCACACTTTCTAGGTTGCGAAGAGATCACTCTTCTAACCCGAAAATCACAAAAGAGAAGGGTGATAACGTTGCTAAACCAAATGGCAACAACAATCAATTTATAAATGAAAACAACAATCAAGTTCGAAAGGGCGCAAGTGATCCTCCAAGAAGGACTCTGCAAGAGATTAGGGAGTCAAATCTGAATGTTCAACCTTTGGCTATTGTACTCCCTAATCTTCCCGAGGGTTCTAGATTCAAATATGAATCAGGATGTACTGGTCAACTGCCTTACTTTCATGGTCTTCAGAGCGAGAAACCCAACAAACATCTCTGTATGTTTCACGTTGTCTGCGACTCCATTAGAGTTGGAGGTTTGAATGATGATCAGATGTTTTTTAGAGTCTTCCCCTTCACTCTGAAGGATGCAACTAGCGATTGGTTGTACTATCTTCCTGCTGGAAGTATTCACACCTGGATTGAGCCGAAGAAAGCTGTTCTAAATAAGTGTTATCCTGCTAGTAGACACAGCAAGATGAAGCGTGAGATCACTAGTATTGAGCAGCTAGCTACATAATCGCTTTATGAGTATTATGAGCGCTTCAAACGGACGGTTGATGCATGCCCCTAACATGGTCTCACTAGGGATGATTTAGTACTTGCCCTCTATGAAGGACTGACTGATTGAGATAGAGGGTCAGTGAATAATGCTTGTGGGGGAGATATTTTGCTTAAGACGCCAGATGAAGCTATGGATATGTTTGAGAGGCTAGCGAATTCATCTCAGCAGTACTCTAAGACTCTAAGAGCTAGAGGAGTCTTAAGCATGCAATCCAACTCTCCATGAGATGATTTGACAGAGCTAAGAGAGCAATTGAGTAAGCTTACCATAGCATTGCAAGGAGCCAATCAAGGAGTTAATCAAGTTCACCATTCCTGTAGAGTCTGCAATGATCCTACACATCCGACTAATTTGTGCCCGCGGATTCAGAAGAATGCTGCTGATGTCAATGCCTTGGGTGATTATGGTCCTCGTTGAAACTTTGATATTGGTCCTGATAATTCTAACTTCACCAATCACCAAGGATTTGACCAAATGTTCCATCAAAATCAAGCTCCTTACCAACAAATGAGGCCTCCATTCCAACAAAGGCCCCCTCCGAAATCCAATACATACCAAGGTGATACTCTAAGGATTATTATGGACAAGTTGAGTGCTTATGAGAAGACCGTGGGACAATTGACTCTTGAAGTGAGTGAGTTGAAAGCTAAGACATCGAGCTCACTACCATCGTAATCGATCCCTCCACCGCTATGTGAGAATGTCTATGCCATACATTTAAGAGGTGGTAAGATACTACCTTCTAACAATCACCAAGAAGATGTATTGGAGAATTGGGAGGACAGTGATGAGGAAATCGGAGAAAAGAGTCCGACAGTACCGTACTCGCCGCCGTGACTTGCTGATGTCGCCACCATGAAAGAGCCAGGCCAGACCACCCTTGAACCACTGAATTCTCCGCCGCAAGATGCTCATATCGCGGTAGCGACAGACTCTACCCCAGAACTTGTGCTGACCACTGAGTCGCTGTCGCGACACAGCGCACTCATCGCCGCAAAACCTTGATCACTGTTGTTCCTAAGGCTAATCTGCAGCCTAACCTTGATCCATACAAGCCCATAGCTCCATTTCCTAAAGCCTTGAAGGACACAAGAAAGTCGGAGAATGATAAGGAGCTGTATGAGACATTTGCTAAGTGTGAAGTCAATATTCCGCTTCTCAACCTCATTAAAACGGTTCCTCCATATGCTAAGTTCTTGAAAGAGCTTTGTACCATCAAGAGGAAGCAAAAGCTGAAAGGGAAGTACAAGGTTCATGTGAGTGAGCATGTCTCCGCCATGATTGAAAAGCGTATGCCCGAAACATGTGGCGATCTAGGTATGTTCACTATCCCATGCATTAATGGTGAAAATAAATTTCAGCATGCTATGTTAGATTTTGGTGCATCGATTAATGTGATTTCATACTCTTTATTTAAAATCTTTAAGCTTGATGAATTGCAAGAAACTAAAGTAGTTGTCCATTTGACTAACCACTCTCATGTTTATCCTAGAGGATTTATTGAGGGTGTCTTAGTCATTGTTGATAAGTTGATTTTTCCTGCTGATTTCTTTGAGTTGGATATGGAACCTGGTGTTGTGAAGGCACCTATTCTTTTAGGCAGGCCATTCTTGAGAACAACAAAAACTAAGATTGATTGTTGGGAAGGTAAGATCACCATGGAATTTGATGCTGAGAAGGTTCAATATTGCATTATCGATGCTATGAGATATCCTGTTAAAGAGCATTCTTTATTCTCTATTAATGTTATTGAGCCTATTATTGATGATGTATTTTAGCTGAATAAGGAAGATGAGTTGCAAGTTGCTTTGGAAGCTCCTCTGGATGAGATTTACCTAGATTACCCTTTGAGACCATACTTGCATGAGATTCTAGGAGCCTTAGATGCCCACCATTCACATCTGAAGAGTGAGAACTTAGTTATACCCCTTCCTAAAGAAAAGTTTTTACCCTCAGTAATCAAACTGCCTGAAAGTGAGCTTATGCCATTACCCGATCACCTTAAGTATGCCTTTTTAGGTGAGAATGACACTCTTCCAGTCATCATTTCCAACAAGCTCACCCCTGACCAAGAGGGTAGGTTAGTTGAGGTGCTTAAGGAATACAAGACAACCTTAGAATGGACCATCGCAAACATCAAAGGGATAAGCCCAGCTACATGTATGCACCGAATTTTGCTAGAGGAAGGAGCCAAATCGTCCGGACAGCCCCAGATACTTCCGAATCCGATGATGATGGAGGTATTGAAAAAAGAAGTGCTAAAATTGCTTCAAGCTGGTATGATTTACCCAATCTCTGACAGCAAATGGGTTAGTCCGATGCAAGTGGTTCCAAAGAAAGGGTTATTACTGTTTTTTAGAACAAAGAATGAGAGTTAGTGCCTACGCGAGTACAATCTGGTTGGAGAGTTTGTATTGACAATAGGAAGCTAAATGCTGAGACTCACAAGGATCACTTTCCTCTCCCATTCATTGATCAAATGCTTGAGAGGCTTTCTGGGAGAACCTAATATTGCTTTTTGGATGGATACTCAGGCTATTTTCAGATTGCCATTGAACCAGAGGATCAGGAGAAAACTACATTTACATGTCCTTTTAGCACCTTTGCATATCGCAAAATGCCTTTTGGGTTGTGTAACGCACTAGGAACATTCTTAAGGTGTATGGTCAACATCCTTTCTGAGTATATTGAGAACATCATTAAGGTATTTATGGTTGAGTTCATAGTTCATAGCGATGATTTTGATTCATGTTTGGCTCATTTGGCACTTGTGTTGAAGAGGTGTGTTGACACCAAATTGGTTCTGAATTATGAAAAGTGCCACTTCATGGTTGAGCAAGGAATCGCTTTAGGCCACATCGTATCTCATAAAGGGAATTGAGATTGATAAGGCTAAGATTGAGATCATTCAGTCCCTGCCCTATCCTACCAATGTGAGAGAGATACGATCTTTTCTAGGCCACATTAAATTCTATCGTCGATTTATCAAGGACTTTTCAAAAGTCACTGCGCCGTTATGTGAGCTTCTCAAGAAGAATGTTGCTTTTGAGTTTGATGAGAAATGCAAAGAAGCCTTCCATACATTGAGCGATCGACTTGTTTCTGCACCGATCATCCAAGCACCTATTAGAACACTTCCTTTTGAGTTGATTTGTGATGTGAGTGACTATGTCATTGGAGCTGTGCTTGGCAAGAAGATTGATAAGGCTTCCCATGTGATCTACTATGCCTCCATGATGCTGAATGGAGCGCAACGAAACTATACCACTACGGAGAAGGAGCTCCTAGCGGTTGTGTTTGCACTGGACAAGTTTCGCTCATACCTTTTGGGAGTTAAGGTCATCATCTATACCGATCATACCGCATTAAGAGACCTGTTGAAGAAGAAAGAGGAAAAGTCACGCCTCATCAGATGGATTCTACTCTTGAGAGAGTTTGATATTGATATCAAGAATAAGAAGGGCATTGATAATTGTGTAGCTAACCATCTCAATCGATTGATACATCCGGATAGTGTGGGGGAGAACTCTGGGACATTGGGATACTTTCCAGATGATACTTTAAAGGCCATCTCACCCATCACCACAAACACACCCTTGTCCTTGATTGCTTTGAACACACATATGCAATGGTTCGCTAACGGGTGAGTTTCCTCCAAAATTCACCAGAGCTCAGAAGGACTGAATTCGCCATGACGCCAGGTTCTATGTTTGGGACAATCTATTCTTATGAAAGCAATGCGCTGACCAGGTAATTCGACGATGTCTACTTGACAATGAGGTAATGTTTGTCCTTAGTTTTTGACATGCATATGCTTGTGGATGTCTAGAGTGGGACGAACGTCGTTGGCACTTTCGCCCTTTGTCAAATAGTAATAAAATCCAAACTCAAAGCACAAAACTAATAGATTAGAAAATCAATGACTTGATAAACCAAATAACTACTAGTATAGTGATGAAGTTCGGAGTCGAACACAAAGGGAGAAGCGATTCACTACTCAATAACTCTTAACAAAGAATCTTATGACAAAACAATGATTGAGGAAAAATAACAAGGGAGTAAAATAACCAACTTTATGATTGCAAAGCGAATTGATAATAAGGTAGAGAAGATGTTTCACATGTAATTATCTGACAATGGTTAAGATTATTGATCCTAGGACTGATTCATTAATTATTCATAAACATTTGTCTACTTGAATAAAGTTGAAGGGTCCACAGAGATACACTCACCTTATTCAATATCACTAAAGAATAGCATTAAGGATTCAAGTAATTAGACCAATTGGCATATCAATTCAATGCAATTAAGAAAAGCCGAAACAACCCTAGATCAGCCCTAATCGACACTCCTTAACATAGATCAATTGAAATCATCGACTACAAAGACAAAGAAATACCACTACTTCAATACCTTCGTTTGCTATCAAGAATACAACTACGGATCCATAGCTAAGATACAATTCCTAATATGGTAATCAATCATAGAAAGGAACACAAATTTAATCAATAGGCACAAGATGATAAATATAAATATGAATAATTAAATAGAATCAATTCCTCACAATCTAAAGAACCATGTCTTCGAAAATTATTAGTTTAGCAACTCATAGGCCAAAAGCCTCTCCTCTCTAATTGTGTACATTGTCTCACAACTATTCCTCTCTAATTGTTCTATGGCTAAAAACAATAGAATTGATCTAATAAAGAGTCGTGCAAACCCTAGAAATATCATAATATATATAATAATAGGAAATAGAATCTTCAGATCCAAATCGCAATCGCTGGAAACGGTGGCACGGGGGGCACCGCCTACTCAGTGATGTAATTTCCTCTTTTCCTCGATTGTCTTCGATGTTGTGCTTCCTTGCTCCTTTATAGCCTCTTCCTCAGCTTTCATATGCTCCAAAACATGTCTCTTAAGCTCTTCCAAGATATCTTCCAACGTTAGAATATAACTTTGCAGAATAAACACTAAAAAGGCGTAGATTCCGAACTGGAATACTTCACAAGCAATATATGAAACTAGACTAAAACATATGCAAAACTCCTATCCAAATGAAATAAGAAATAACTATAATGCATATATGAAATATGCATTATCAAATCCCCCTACACTTAACTCTTGCTTGTCCTCAAGCAACCATAAGACAAAAACATCATCTATGCATCCCGCTGGAGATTCTTTCACAAGTTTACTCATCAAAAGCAACATCATAAATAGTGCAAATATAATCAAGGAATATAAACGTCATAACATGTATATATGGGATCAAGTTGCTTGCATGCTCAAAAATCCAACCTTACCAAGTATAATGTGTATCTCTCCCTCTCATGTATTTAGGCTTTAAGCATACATTCACCTCAATTTCATATACAAGCATCAACTCAAATATTGACATTTATATCATAAAATCTCCACCGGATAAGTCAATGCAAAAATAAGAACATCAAGAGGACTTTCGCTCAATGGAAACCTTCATAGAAGATTTCAGTCGGCGGGGTTGTAATGGGGCTTGGTAAAGAAACATAAGGGCAATGAATTGTATTTGGTCATGTGATGCTATAAATTCCGGGAAAATAAGATTTCAACAACTCCCAACATAACACAAACCAACTCAATAATAATCAAGCTCACATAAACACAACATCTCATGATATAACAATAACTCCAAAGATCCTCCATAAGCACAACTCTCAAAATATATCAATAAACTCATACTCATCATCATCACATCATCACATACTCATCCAATATACAACACCCAACCAATCTAAATTTTAACCAACATAAACCCAATTCTTCCTCATTATACAACACCCAACCAATCTAAATTTTAACCAACATAAACCCAATTTAACCCAATATAAACTATAGCCTATTTTTTTTTCTCTTTTTATTTATATTTTTTCGAACTGTTTTTTTTTCTTTTTTTTATTGAGCTGAAATACATAGGGATAAATGCATAAAAATGAGGGAACTAATAAACACCTAACATTATATCTTCTCAAAACCATAAACCATAAAAATCACACTTTAGCTTCTTTCCTCCTCAACTCCAAAATAGATTCCATAACCCACTTAAAATATCAATTTTCCCAGAATAAGGGTAAGGCTTATCATAGGCTAGGAATAATATATTTTTTTGGAGCTACAAATAAAATAGGCTAAAGGCTCAAATTGTCTTCAAAGTAAGATATAAGATAAGGTAGACATGGATAAAATGTGGCTAAAACGTTGCCTCTATCATTTGAACTTACCAAGCAACGAACATGTATATAATGGGTCTTGAAAATAGATAACCATGGCAATACTCAATGATAAATGCATAGGAAGAGTAAATCACACAAGAAAAGAAAAAAAAATATATATGTGTCCCTTATAAGGCCAAAAATATCTCACAGGGAAATTTTTTTTATTAATATCGAGCATGCTCACAAACATAGATCATACATGCTCAATTACATATGCCTAACCATATTTCACATAAAAACAAATTTTCAAGATAAGGTGAAATCATTCCAGAATTCCATGGGATTTATAAGAGCATGCTCGTATAAAGTTAAATAGGACAAACTCAAATTGAATGGGTACTTTGATAACACAATTACGAAATGCAGGAGACTAAATTTTTTTTTTTGATTTTTTTCGACAATTATGAATTTTTTTTTCATTTTTGACATTTTGTATAACAAATAACATAAACATAACGCATGAAATACATAATAATCGAAAAGAACATAAATAAAAGAATTCAAAATTAAAACATGAAACAAAAATTAAACATGAACTAATCTAACTAACTAATTCACTTCACTTCTCCCCCCCCCCCCCCCCCCCCCACCCCCCACCTAAACTTACATGTTGCATTGTCCTCAATGCATAAACATACACAAAGAGGAACAATGAAAAATAAAGTAAAGGGTTCGAAGGTAGCGAATGAATAAGCAATTACTGTGAAGGCGGGGTCTGGGATCCAGACCGCTGGATTAATTGTTGCAATATCAAAGACCAGGGATTCAATGAATAAGTGTGGATCTCATCTATCTTCTTAGCCAAGGTCAGCTGATGCGCATGTAACTCACGAAAACGTCATAAATGCGGATCTTCCATTCTCGTCAAGCGATGTTCAAGAACCGCAATAAGCTCAAACAAAGAATTACCATCAGTGGGAATGTCAAAATCATCATTATCAGCCTCATCTCCCAGAAGGAATCTACTCGAAGAAGAAGGGTTCACGACCATCTCAGCAGATGCTGGAACATGACTAATACAGAAGGCAACCAAAGTACGACCAATAGGAAGATGTGCAAGAAGATACTGGTGGTGTGGTCACCCTTCGCGCCAGATAACCAATGGAAACACTCGCTGTTTTCCGGGAGGGATACACTTTCAACCAAGCGAGCACTCAGTAAGGTCGACATGTCATAAAAGAAAGGAAATGTCAAGGGCTGCAGAGAGCTCAAATATATGCCCATATAGCGTGCTTTGAGAGTAATCATCCCACCAAAAGTAACAACGTGGTCACGCATATCATCTCTCCTCCGAAGTGTCTCCGCGCAGACAACTAGAAACAAGTCCACCGAATCTAGTATACACTCAGCCTTTGGCGTCAAACAATATAACCACATCCACATCCTCATTGAAACAATCGTCAGATCAGCAGAACCATCGAATGCAGGGCTCAACACCATGTGGCACAGGCGAAGGGCGGGATGTGTAATCAAGTAGTCGTGATTGTCCTCAAGTCCTCCATAACGTCCCGAAACTATTGCCTGTATCTCAGCAAGGGTGGTTGATGACAATTTACGACGCCAAGGAGTAGACCAAGGTACATGCATTCCCAAAGCAAGGGATGGAAATTCTTTCTGAATTTAGCATTCAGTACCCAATGATATGAAATGGATGTCCCTATCAGAACGAACATCCAGAGTCGAAAGAATCTCGCATACCAAAACAGGATAAGTCGGCGCGCCCATCAGAATAAAGCTGGCTAGACCTTATTTTTCCAGTAACAAAGATACCGAACCATGAAGATCAAGCCTATGCAACGTCTCTAGATGACAGAATCGAGTAGGTTGATAACTCACATCCCTTAGCTGAAACCAACACTCATTTTCAACACTAGACAAATACGTAGGGCTTCCATCTTAGGAGCACGAGACATAACTCACATAATTGAAGAAGAGGTTAGTTGTCAATATAATTTTATAGTTTCTTAATAGAGTCTTACACAACGTGGTCTTAATTTTCTCAATTATAGAATAAAGTTGCACAATGTGTGGGGTGATTGGTGTAATTTTGCTCAATATCACATTATTTTTGCTCAATAGTAGTTTATAGTTGCACAACAATCGAGCTTTTTGAAATATTCTCATAATGATTATATTTTTTGTCAATATAATTTTATAAATTTCCAATAATTTTGTTTTTGCATCATGGTATTATTTTTGCTCATCATTAGATTAAAATTTCCAAACACCGGCGATTGGTGAAAATTTGCTAAACATGATCTTATTTTTGCTTATCAATAGATTATTTTTGCACAAATGTTTAGATTTTTGATATTGCCTTCAACATAGCTGTTGGGCTTTGTTTAGAGATGCCCGGCCCATTTCGTGCTTACTTATACATTGCTTAAACGTTGTTGAGATTGTCTGCAAGTCGTTTCATCTCCTTGTACTTGTTCATCTTCATCCTCTCTCGTTCCCATTAAGATTTCTTCTTCTCAAGGTGCGATTCCGGTTGTGGTATGTACTCCTTTCTGTTTTCTTCCTTTAAAAAAAACGTTCTCGGTTATTTTGATGTACTGTTTCAGCAAATTTTTTATTGTTGTATTCTCCGATTTTCGTTTATCTTCCCCTTGCTTTTTAGTCTATTAATACTCATATATTGGTGTTTGTCTTGCTTAGTTCGTATTGCATTATATTATGTGGGTGTTGTGTGATTCTTACTGTCATTAAAAGTCATTAGTTAGGGTTGTTCTAGTTTTTCAGACATTTTTTCTCTTTTGTCTTTCTGAAATGTTTATTTCCTATTAATATCGTTGTAATGTTTTATTTTTAAGTGATTGTCTAATATATGAGTATTTTTTTATTTTGTCTGTGTAGGTTTTCTTTCATTCAATGGAATTCCCAACCTATACTGAACTAGATTATGACTACATTGTTGGTACTTATGAAGTCGAAATATCAGCATCTGAGTCATACTGGTATGGACCGAGTCTAGTTGTTGTGTCCATCCATTTTGACAGCATTTCCTTAACATTCTATCATACGTCTACTTGGAATGGTATGCCTATGAGTCTAGCCCGCTGCAACGAAGTGCTACATGATGCAGGAGTAACTGTTGAGGTTAGAAGCCAGGTAGCCAATCGGCTTCTAATGGAATACACTAGAAGTTGGTTTGAGGCCGATGCTGATCTTGTTCAGTATGGTCTTTGCCCCAACATCACCATCAATGTACATTTTTATGATGACTCTTCGTCTGATTCAAGCTATGAGTCCGACATAAACGATGACATTCATATGGAGGTTGACCAACTAGATCATCAAGCACCTCCAGAGCCTATGGAGGTTGATGGATTAAGGGAGATATATCACCTTGATCTTGATGATGAAGAATGTACAATATGCCTGCTTCCAATGTTGGAGCAGATCCTGTTCTTCGAACGCCATGCCAACATCACTTTCATCTAAATTGTTTACGATCTTGGCTTCTAGTTCAGAACAATTGTCCTCTTTGCCGAGCAGAACTCTAGCTGTATATGATATAAGTGTAGTATGTAACATTTTATGGTATTGATGTAAGCTAAAATATATTTTATGAATGAAATTTGTCTTTGATCACATTTCTTTCTGATTTCTATTCAAATTATAGTAATTTTTGATATTTAAGTAGGACATTTGGTGTGACACTAGATGATCATATTGGTGGTTTCTGCTATTGATGTTTAAGGCTAAGTCTTTTGTTACATTGTTTACATTGTTGGTTAGAGTAGTTGGATCTATTGGTGACACTATTCTTATAATTTTGGCTGATTTCTGTTTTTGAACTTTTTATGATGACACTGGTTGGATAAATCCAAAAGTAGTGCTGACACGAGTTAGTTAATGTCCACCAACGATAATTGTAACTCAAATAACTGTAATCCGTTTTCAGTTTATAGTTGTACAGTTTTGACAGTTTTTTTTTATAGTTACTCTGTAATGAACTGTCACACATAACTGTTACAAGATGAAAACTGTCTAATTATGGCCTATATATACCCATTTATCATTCTTTTGTTGTCCATTGGCGTCTGAAAACTGGCTTTAATAGAAATCAGTATACCAGACCCTTTAACCACACTGCTAAAAAATCCCTCTCTAAAAAGATGAACTATGGAAACACTGATGGGTTTTGCACGAGTTTCCATCAATTGATGGACGTGCTTAATGGTGTTGTTTACCGCGGGGATCACATGAATCTAGTTGATGAAGCATGCGAGACTAACAAAGAGGCTCGCGGGGCTGAGTTGTTGGAAGTCGTTGTGGTTCATTATACATTATATGAGGAATCACAAAGATCAGTAATAGCAACTGAACATCACATTCGGATTGCATCCAAAGATGAAGACGGTGAAGCATTATCAAAGGTGATATTTGAAGTTTTATCCATAAATTTTTTTTCCATACTGTGACTGAGTCTTGTATTTTATCTTTTATGTAGATGGAAAGAGAACTGGGCAATCAAAGACAGTTGTTTGAAGAGGCAAAGGACAATCTCATGGGGTGTGTTAAAGAGGTTTTAGATGCAGAAATGGAAAGGAGGAAGAAGATTGATGACTTCTTAGGACTGTAGTTCTACTATATTAATAAGTGATAACATTGGTACTTATTTATATGTTGAATGAATTTTTTTTTCCTTATTTTAGTTTCTATGTGTTCCATCCGAATGATATGATGCAACATATTAATATCATAATAATCATATAATTATTTTGTAATTTCCTTCCTCATATTTCATATTATAAAGTGTTACTGAAGTTTTACGTCTATCTCTTGTGATACTGCGGACACATTTGATTAGTTTGTGGAATTTTTTGGTAAAAGTAGTGCTGACACTATTTAACTAAGTTTTTATGTTATTGGTAATTTGCTCAACATCATCTTAGTTTTGCTAAACAATAGTTTATAATTGCACAACAAACGAATGGATATTAGTAAATAAACTGTTTGAATAACATAGACTACTTGATTACTGGGGCATAGAATTGTGCTGACACATAGAAGAACAAACACAACTGTTTAGAAGCAGTTATAGTTGTATGCATCTTGACAAATACTATCCATCAAAAAACCACAGGGACAACAAATGTCTTAATTGGTACGAGAAAACTGACCATAGGGACAACAACTGTCTTAATTGGTACGAGAAAAGTGTTCAGAAGCAGAGTACATAACTGTCTACACCAAAATACATTCCAAAGTTTGCAAATAAAACATGAAATTGTGTTGTGGTTGTTCAACCAAGATTTAGTTTCTGGCCTTGAATTCCTTTAGAAGTCATTCTTGCATGGGATTTTGCTGCCTTCACAACATCTGTGTTCACTTCATTCAACTTTGAACATACTATATCTGTCAGATACTTCACCCCTAGCTTTGAAATATTCTTGAAATTTCCCTTTTCCATCCAATCCACACTTGTACCCTCTCTCTGTCCCAAAGAAGGTCTCCATGTGATGCATGAGGCATACCCCAAAATGTTGAACTTTCTCCTCTCCAGCCCATGTGATGGGGACTTTTGATGATGGTGCATCTGACACTATTTCTGCCTTTGCTCGGAGTCCCTTATCTGTTAGATAAGCAATCAGCATATCTCCCTGCATGGATTGAATTATAAATCATGTAATTTTAATTATAAACTGAGTTGATATTTAAATGAAATTAAGACAAGGAACGAAATATTAGATATCAGTAGTAAAACATACCAAACATTCAAAGGGTGATGGGAAGGGGCTAGTTGGATCAGTGGAAGATGGTGTGACATCAACAATTTGGACCACTTTGTTTTTGAAGTTGAAGACAACCATGACAAAGTCTGTTGTTCGTTCAACCCCAAATACAATCTAATCAACATAATAAAAAACAAATAAACATTAGTGATTGATCTTGTTAACTTTGATTCAATATTTAGAGAACTTTATTCATTTAATTGCAAGGGAGTACCATGTCTGTATCCTTCAAAGAAAGGTGTGGTGACAACGACAATACATTATCAATGTGGAGGTTAAACCTCTGAAACTGTTCATCACAAGCTCCTAATGATACACTCTCTACATTAAACTGGATCAAGAATAGAAATTAGTAAAAAAACAGACCAATCGTAATAATGGCTAACAATGCAGTGTAATTGAAAGATAAAATTGTAAAAATATTACAGTTTTGTTGATATTGACAAATAGTCTTGCTGGTGATTGAGCACTTTTATACTGTTTCTTGTGGTTGAGGATAGCTGTCCATGCATCAATAATAACACTAGACAAGTGGGTTTCATCCTCAAGCGTACCCATGTTTATTCTAACAACTTCAACAGACTTGTGCTTAAACAAAATTTCCCTGCAATGTCAATCTTTTTGAAGATGGATTATATGAAAATAATATTTTACTTGTAACTGAACATACATTAAGAAAATTAAGTTTAAAATGAACTTACATGTTGTGAGGTGTTTTCATTGCTAAATAGGCTGAAATAATGCGCTCAATTTTAGAAATAGGATCAGTAATGTCAACAACACGCGAGTAATATGGGCTTCTCAAAGATGCAGAAGGTTTATGTGCTCTCCTTGTAGCTTCTTCTCTCTTCATGTTATTAACTTGTTCTGCAGCATTTTCATCAACTATGTTGATCCGTGGCGACCTCCTTGGTGGCAAGGCAGCAGGGGGAATGCATTTTATTGTACCTCCCAAAGGGTTCACTAGTGGAGTATCAGTTTTAAATTGAGTGGGTAGGGGATTAGGAGTAGCTTCAACACCTTGTTGTATTGGAGACTCGCCATGGCTATCTGGGGGAGCCTGCGTTACTTCATCAGCATTCTTCATTTCAGCCGATGTGTTTAATGATGTCCCTTCATCTTTCTTAAAAACATGATCATCTAGAAATATATCAAAGGAAAATTCCCCGTCCACTTTGACATTTGATTTTATTTTTTGCTTTTTCTGATATGTAATTTCAATCTGAGTAATGCAATCTAAGAAAGTAGGGTCTGACCAGAATTTCTCTTGGGATTCGGTAAAATACGGGCTTGTAGGGTCATTTATATTTGACGTGTCAGCAGCATCCGTAGGAGGCTCAAAATTGACATTTTCCACCCCTAAAAGCTGATTTGCTCCATGTAGAAGTCTTTTCACCTTGTCATCATCTTGTAGTTCAATCGGGGCTTTCGTAGACCACTCATCAAAATCGGAAATAGTAGATGCAAGTGCAGAAGTCTTTTGAGCAAACAACTTTATCCAACTCTAGAAGATAACATCACATAAAAAATATGAATAAAAAGTCATCAGTAAATATCAGAACATTGCTATACTGTACTAATATTACATTGAATTGGTTTAAATAATTCATATAAACCTCAACTGGGGGTGGCTGTTTTTCTAGAGCAGCAGGGTAGCTGGTGCCTTCACCGTTTTGTGCAGTAGTGTGCGGACAAGCTGTAGATGGTACGTCTTGATGGTGAGGAACAACTTGGCGAGCCTGGACTAAGCCACATCCAAAGCCTCCAGTACTTATATCATCAGTTTCTCGTTTGCGCAAGATTTTGTAATTTATGCCAACGAAAACTGGGAAAGAACGAGTCATTCTTCTTAGTGCTGTGCTTGTGAATAATTTCACCCTATCCATGTAAAACAACTGGCACACCAAGGGGATAAACATATATCAGTATAACGATGGAGCAGGGAATGCTGACATAAAGAATACTGTAGACATGTAGATAAAAGTAGGGGGGGTGACATTTGTACTACCGACTTGGTTAAGAAATTAAGTTAGCATCAGAGAAAAGGTTTGAAAAAAATACTTACAACCAAGAATAATAGAGGCCCTCTGAAATGGCCATTCTTGTTCTTTTCCCAGCTTCTCTTTGCATCAACCAAACTTTCCAACACAAGAGCACACCAATTTAGGTCTTTCAGGTCACCCAATTCAGGAACTACTCTTATTAAACTATGGTTGGCATGTCCGTTTCCTAGTGTATCAACCAAGATAGAGTCCAATATAACAATAAAGTTCAGAAGGAATTGATCACCACAGTCTGTGTCAGCTATCAATTTTTCCATAACCATAGCTGTTGTTATATTGTCCTGGACATCAAATGTGGTTTTCCACTCTTGCACAAGACTGAAATTCTCTTTAGCTGATTTTCTTCCAACTAAAACTTTCCCCATTGGGAATCCCATTGTGATATGCACGTCTATTTCTGCAATTTCAAGTTCGCCTCCATTAGCCAACACCAAGCAACACTTGTTAGGGTCAAACTGATCCACTAACCAATATGAAAGAAGCAGTGGTAGGGTAACAATATCCAAGTTGAACAAAAATCCAAAACCAATATCTTCAATCAATTTCTTTTGCTTGGCATTCATTTTTTTCAAGGAAGACACCAGCAAGCGTGGGCTTGACCGTGATTTCAATGACGGGAGATTTTTTTGTCTAGTGTTTCTCTCATTCCTCACAATCAGCTGCCTGTTTTCTGCGATAGGTTGTATGTCTGTGGTATCTGTTTGCTCATCAGATGTTATGATATGCACAGTTGGGTTTACATGTTGAACAACCGTCTCATTAGGTGAATGGTTTTCCAACCTTGCAATTTCAATGGTCTCAGCAGCAACACTGTTAACAGGAAGATCAATCTCAGGGCGAACTTCTCTCTTACTGTTTTTTCTTACAAGCGGTTGCGAATCTTTGGATTCAAGTGATCGACAACCCTTCCCTACTTCGTAGGATTTACCAGGCTCAGTATCAACAGACAGTTCATCCTTGAAGGGAGGTGAATCTCTAGATAAATCAACTATTGGAGGTTTAACTCCAGATCTTTTTGATTTCTTCGAAATTCTACTTGGACTGTGTAGAACAGGTGAATCACTTACACTCTGCGGACGTTTACCTATAGAATGAACACTTACAATCAATTTCTACAAATATAATTGAATAAATGACATTGTAAGAGACAGTAGTTTATGCCGAATAAATTACCAAATTCCCAAATTCTCAAATCCCCAAGTTGAGCCTCCAGATTTATCACATTAACTTCAATTTATAAAAGCGAAAGTAATTGAAATAGCAATGGTAGCTCTTCCAAGTTTAAATAACTGCTTTATTATAAACATTAAATTCTCTTGAATAAGTGCGATTTTCCTAATTTTCGTGAAAAACTAAGCCCTAAACAGTACTCGTTCTAATTTAAACTTTAATACACAGAAAACACGAAATAAACCTTTCGGATCTGAAGAGATATTGATGTATATGATAGATCTCCTCCTTACAAGCCTACAATCAAGCCTCAAGAAATCTCGCAGAGAAATGGAGAGAGTAGATTTAGCTGGTGAATGAAACTAAACGAAGGTGATGTAGAATTTCTCGAACGTGAAAAGTGTATTAGGCATTTACATTGTTTGTTTTTTATATTTTTTTTAGGAAACCGTTTTCCTTTTCTTTTTTTTTTGTTTGCCAAAAATCGGGAATTGTGTGATACTTTATTTATTTCTTATTATTTAACATATAATTCCATACCTTAATTTTGCTCAACATTCTATAAATCTTGCTCAACAATAGTTTATATTTGCACAACACTTGACCCTTGTGAATTTGTTAGAACCATGATCTTACCTTGTTTATATACTGTTTGATATTTGGTTAATAAATTTTTGCTAATCAATATAATAAAATTGCACAACATATTATGATTGGTGAAAACTTGCTCAACATCACCTTATTTTTGCTCACTGATAGATTATATTTTGCTCACTGATAAATTATTGCTCAACATGGTCTTATGATTGGGGAGAACTTGCTCAACATCACCTTATTTTTGCTCAACGATAGTTTATATATTGCACAACAACAACACTTTGCTTGCAACAAGATCTTAGTTTTATCTAATTATGTTTTCATAGTTGCTTAATAAATTATTGCTCAACATGGTCTTATTTTTGCTCATCAATAGAATAAAATTGCACAACATATTATGATTGGGGAGAACTTGCTCAACATCACCTTATTTTTGCTCAACGATAGTTTATATTGCACAACAACAACACTTTGCTTGCAACAAGATCTTAGTTTTACCTAATTATGTTTTCATAGTTGCTTAATAAATTATTGCTCAACATGGTCTTATTTTTGCTCATCAATAGAATAAAATTGCACAACATATTATGATTGGGGAGAACTTGCTCAACATCACCTTATTTTTGCTCAACGATAGTTTATATATTGCACAACAACAATACTTTGCTTGCAACAAGATCTTAGTTTTATCTAATTATGTTTTCATAGTTGCTTAATAAATTATTGCTCAACATGGTCTTATTTTTGCTCATCAATAGTTTTTATTTGCACAACGGCATCACTTTGTCAACTTTGTGTTGTGTTTTGAGTGAACAACAATGATATAAATTTGAAATTTCATTCGGACCATTGGTAAAATTGCGCTGACATAGATGGAAAAGAGTATACAAATTTGTATTATTACATGATAAAATCTAAAATTTTATTCTATAGTATTGAATTAATGTTTATTTTGAAACATAAATGTCATTTACAAATTTATAAACTGTATTATCTACTAACATTATTCTTATATAATACTGATGACATAAATTGTGCTGACAGCCTTATTTTGAATGCTTCAACCTCCTCTTGTACTCTCCCAATGAAAGCTTTCTATTTGAAGGTGGTCTTCCTGCTCTCTTTCTTACTACTGGGGGGTAACAGTTGATAGATTTGATCACATCAGGGATATTTCCTTCATCTTCATCTAACACTGGATATATTGTTTCTGCATATGCCATACGCCAAGCGTCATTGCTGTAAAATTTTGCAACAAAATCAGACACATTTGCTTTTATGTGTGTAATGGCTGCTAGAGCATGTACACAAGGTATTTTCTCGACATCAAATACTCTGCACGTACATGTCATTGCTGATAGATCAACTATAGCTACAGCTCCTTGACCATTGATCTCAAATTGTGATTCATTCATCCTTTCTACTCTGCATACTCCAACTTGCTCTTGTGATTGTCTTATCACCTTAAGGATCTCAGGAGTTATTCTGTCTTGGTTTGCCAGTGCTTTCTCTCTTCTATCCAGGAACCATGATGTGAGCTTTTCTCTAGCAAACTCCACAAGTGCCACAATGGGATAATCCTTTTCCCTTTGAAAACGGAGTTCAAGCTCTCAGCATTGTTGGATGTCATCATGTTGTATCTATCACACTTTGAATGTGCTCTGGCCCATTTATCAAAACCTGCTGACACTAGATATTCTAATAGTTTTGGACAGGTTGCTTCAATTTGTGCAAGGTAGTTGTTGAACTCTTGGATAGTGTAACTCTCTGCTGCTTTTGTGAACATCTTCCCCGGCTCTTTTTTCCTGAACGTCGCTTTGATGTTTTGTTTCAAGTGCCACATACATATGCAGTGTGTAGCTGTTGGGTAAACTAAAGATACAGCCCTTGAAATGCTAGCATGTCTATCAGAGACAAACACTAAGTCATTTGATGGAGGCACAACCTGCAGCAGCTGATACATAAACCATTCCCAAGAGCTGTTGTTTTCGGAGTCAACAATACCAAAGGCAAGTGGAAAATTTGTCTATTGGCATCTTGTGCAACTGCTCCAAGCAACGTTCCTCTGTATTAGCCAGTTAGGAATGTTCCATCAACAACAACAACCTGGTATATAAACAAATAAAATTACTTATGTTATCGATGTTAAGGAAATCGATGACAACAGAATTTGTGCTGACACTGTTTAAGACATACCTTCTTTAAGAGGGGGAATGCTCTGATGCACTGTCCAAATGACAGAAAGAAGTACTGAAACCTATCTTCTTTGTCTTTTGAAATTAAAGCTATAGTCCCATTGTTTCTCTCCACGAGCATATGGCAAAATGATGGTAAATTTGCATAATTTGATTCTTGTGTCCCCTTAACCATTTCGTGAGCTATTTTTGATGACTTCCATGTTCTCCAGTAGGTAATTTGCATCATTTTTTCTATTCTCATCTTATCCATTATCTGTGCTGGTCTGTATCCAGCGTCAACACTATGTAATTATAGTCAAATTAGAATAAATCATATATTAGAAAGCAAGATTAAATACAAATACTATTTCTTAAAAAAAGTTCTCACCTTGATTCGATGATACTTGCAATCACAGAAGATGAAGGTTGTTTGCAGTGTTTTGTCCTGAAATCCCATGTGCAAGTGTGCATGTCCACATATACTATAACCTCATGCCATGTTGGACCAAAAGTTTTGACATGCACTTTCCATTTGCAGTCAGGATCTAGACAATGCACCCTATAATACTTTGTATCTTATTTTACCACACGAAAACCAAATATCTCGGTTATTAACAAGATTCCTAAAGCATGCTTAACTGCTTTCCTTGATGCAAAGCTTTTGCCTACGCAAATCAAGTTTTGTGAATTAAGATTCACACTAGGCACATTAGAGCTTTCAGCATCCCAATCTTCTAATGTAGTTTCTCTCCTGTGTGTTGTAGAATAGAATGCTCTCCATATTTCATCTGCAGAATCTTCATCACTTGCAGTGTCACTGTTTAAAGAATTCATGTCATCTCCAGTATCTTCCAACAATACACCTTTCATCCTGGTGTCACCGATCAATGTCATGTTAATTTCCCCTGTAACAATATTGGTAATAGTTGGATTGCATGTCACCAACTGTAAACTATCAGCTGAGAATAGCTGTTGATCTTTGACTTGTTCACTATCTGATTTAATGCTGACACACAACTCAACAGCAAATTTAACATCCTTTAGGTCGGACAACCTTAAAAACTCTTTCAAATCACCATCACATTCAACAAGAAGCGGAGCTTTCAACATTTTGAAAGGGTGTAAATGATTGAATTTCAATTCTAATGCACTATCTATATTGAATCTGTTGTGCACTTTTTCGGTTAAACCCGGTAATGTTATTGACCCGTCAATCATAAACACCTTTGAAGTAGTGTCTCCAACAAAGGTTGGGCATGAATCATCAAACAACCATTTCCCACCACATACAACAGTAATAATGTGGGTTGCCATTGTAATCTGCAGAGTATGAATTTAAGAGGATAAATACATTTAAGTAATAACAAACACAATCTGATTAAAAACGATGACATGATCAACCAAAGTGAGTAAAATACACCTATTATGAATAAAATTCTTACAAAATTTGCACCTACGGTGCAAATTTTTTATGAGTCAAATATAGTGCTGACATTAAAGCATTCAAGGTGTAATAAGGAATCTATACATCATTGTATTGTCAAATGCAACAATAGATTTGCACCCCTTGTCCAATTTTTCGATGACTTAATTGTAGTGCTGACATGGCTCAATTAATGTTCAAAAATGATGACACAAGCAACCAAAGTGAGTAGAATACACCTGTTATGAAAAAAATTCTCACAAAATTTGCACCTACGGTGCAAATTTTTTATGAGTAAAATACAGTGGTGACATTAAAACTTTCAAAGCGTAATAAGGAATCTATAGATCATTGTATTGTCAAATGCAACAATAGATTTACACCCCTTGTGTAATTTTTCTATGACTCACTTTTAGTGCTGACATGGCTCAATCAATGTTCAAAAATGATGACACGAGCAACCAAAGTGAGTAGAATACACCTGCTTTGAAAAATATTCTTAACAGGCACCCCCTGTGCAATTTTAGTATGACTCAATTGTAGTGCTGACATGGCTCAATCAATGTTCAATAAGGAAGTAAAGTGATGACATTAGCAATCAAAGTCTAATAAGGAATCAATACTTCAATATAGAGCGCCGATTCAAATGTAGTGATCACATGAGCAATTAAAGTCTAATAAGGAAGGGATAATTCAATATAATGGCCAGATTCAAGTGTAGTGATGGCAATCATAGTGAAATCACATCCTAAGCAATCATAGTAATGACTTGAGCAATGTAAAATATTAACAAGCATAAATAACCATAAACATATACAGATTCGATTTGAAACTTGAAGATTGCACATATATAGATAAAAATGTTCACAAACATTAATTCATGCTTAAAAAATCAATCAAAATTTGCGCCAAAGGTGCAAATTTTGATGCATTCTATAACATTATTCATTTGATTTTACTGTATGTGTGACTCCATAACCTTAATCACTTAATGCAAAAAAAATGAATCAATGTTTTCGCAAAATGCACAGATTTTGATGGATTCAATATCAGTAATCATTCTGTTCAACTATATTTCTATACTGTTATAGCATATATAAGCATAGGTAAACACAAATTTGACGGAATCTACATTTGTAATCATACGATTCCAATCAGTAATCGCAAAACTGAAGCAGTAATTTGCGCCGAAGGCGCAACTTCAAGCATTAATCGCAAAACTGAAGCAGTAATCGCAAAACTGAAGCATATATAAACACAGACTAAAGCATTAATCGCAAAACTCGAGTAGTAAACTAAAAAATTCTAGGAAATTTGCGCCTTCGACGCAAATTTAAGCAGTAATCGCAAAACTTAAGCAGTAATTGCAAAATTGAAGCTTAAATAAACACAGATTGAAGCAGTAATCACAAAACTGAAGGAGTAATCCAAACATTCTAGGAAATTTGCGCCTTCGGCGCAAATTGTAATCGACTTCAAATTCTAGAAAAATTGATTATCAACTTAAAATCATCTAAATTCTAGTATGAACTTAGAATCATCCAATTTCTAGTAAAATTTGCGCCTTTGCCGCAAATTGTAATCGACTTAAAAATTGTAATCGAATACTTTGCTTACCTGATTCTATAGAATAGACTTCAAAATTGATCGCTTGGATGATGTCGGAATGTAATCTGTCGGAAATCCTAGCAATCGCCGGCGAGGAGGTCGGGAGGGAGAAAGAGAGAACGTCCGGAGATGGAGAGCTGGAGGAGAGAGAAAAGCGGCTGTCGAGAGATGGTGAAGCCTTTTATTTAGGACATTTTGCAAAAATGTCCCAAAACGCCTATATTTCGCAAAATAAGCCCATTTTCGTGGCTATTTTGCAAAATCGCTATTATTAATTCCTAATTGCATAAAATAAATATGTCTAAACAAAAACCGAAAATAATTAAATTCCTATATAGAAATTCGTCCAAAACACTGACAACTGCAAAGATGATGAATTTCGGCTGGCTTCGAGTTTAATACTGGAAAGACGTTCAACAGCAAAGTTGTAGATCTTTTCGTCCTCGTTCCAACAAGGTATGACACAACCTCATCGGATAAATATGGACTCCGAACGACCCATTTTACTAAGACGTCAAAAATGCTGTCAACTCATTAAGAACGAACCAAAACTTGGACATAAGCTCACCTTGCTCCTTTGGACCTTCTTCCATGGTGGAGCCTTCTTCTTCATTTTGAGGAGGAAATACTCTTCCTCCAATAGCCCTCGAATCGATCTTGATAGCTCGCCTGGATCAAGGTCATTGTTTGAGCCACAGAAGCTCATCCTTGATTGCATCATAAAGTAAATAAACTTATGATTGCAAAGCGAATTGATAATAAGGTAGAGAAGATGTTTCACATGTAATTCTTCTGACAATGGTTGCGATTCTTGGTCCTAGGATTGATTCATTTATTATTCATAAACATATGTCTACTTGACTAAAGTTGAAGGGTCCACAGAGATAGAATCACCTTATTCAATATCACCAAAGAATAGGATTAAGGATTCAAGTAATTAGACCAATTGGCATATCGATTCAATGCAATTAAGACAAACTGGAACAACCCTAGATCAACCTAATCGACACTCCTCAACATAGATCAATTGAAATCATCGACTACAAAGACAATGAAATATCACTCCTTCAATACCTTCGTTTTCTATCAAGAATACAACAACGGATTCATAGCGAAGATGCAATTCCTAACATGGTGATGCAATCTGTTGTTGTATTCTTAAGGAGTTATTTGCTTGATTTGGCATTCCTCGCGCTTTGATTTGTGTCAGAGGTATTCATTTTCCCAATAAGACAGTGGCTGCACTTCTTAAGAAGTATCATGTTACTCATCGTATATCCACCGCTTATCACCCCCCAAACCAATGGCCAAGCTGAGGTCTCTAATAGAGAGGTGAAATGGATTCTAGAAAAGACCGTGAACCCGAATCACAAGGATTGGAGTCAACGCTTGGATTATGCTCTTTGGGCATATCACACGGCCATTAAGATACCCATTGATATGTCACCAAATCGATTGGTTTTTGGTAAGGTTTGTCATCTTCTGGTGGAGCTCCAACACAAGGCTTATTGGGCGGTGAAGGAGTGCAATATGAGGATTGATGAAGTTGGTGAATTTCCTAAGCTCCAAGTAAAAGAGTTGGATGAGATTAGATGGGATGCTTGTGATAATGCCATCAACTACAAGGAAAAGACTAAGGCTTGGCATGATAAGCTTATTTCCGGGAAAGCTTCGCTCAAGGTGGAAAGGTCCTTGTAGAAATGTTCATATCTATCCACATGGAGCGGTGGAGATTAAGGATGAAAAGAGCACTTAAGAGTTTAAGGTGAATGGTCATAGACTCAAGCGCTACTTTGATAGCTTTTCGGATGAGATTGTGGAGGAGATGGCTCTACATGAGCCTAACACTACTTGAGCATTGAGGACGTCGAACCTAGGACGGAAAACAAGGGTGCTTCTTGGGAGGCAACCCAATGTTAGTTTTCTTTCTTTTTGCTTATGAATTCATAGTTAGTTATTTCATATTTCATTCCATTCGAATAAAGTGTCGAGTTTTCCTTTCATTGGGATAGTAGAGTAGGTGTTTTTAATGTTTTTCTGAGTTTTGTTGAGCATATAATTTCTGTTAGGTGGAGAAAAGACGGAAAATGGAACAACCATTGCTCGTCCAGGAATTTAGCCACCGTGACACCCTCTTTTCACGGCTGTGAAGTGGCCAAAATCTTTCCAGTAACCAAATATCGACTCGGTATAACGAAGTACCGAGTTGATAATTTTTCACACTAATCACCGCCGCGAGACCACATTTTACCTCCGCGACCCACCTTGACTCGCTGCTATTAGTTCCTTAGCCAAGCCCCAGCAACGCAAGCCATCTCGCGGCCGCGATCCTACCTCTCGCTGCCGTGACAGGATCAGTTCCAGAAATAATAGAAACGGGTCCGTTGTACCCATTGGCCCGTTGAACCTCTTTCCCATATCTTCCCCTATCTCTATCCAAACCCCAAACACACAAAACTCTAATCCTCCATATCTGCCACCCAAGTTCCACAACACCCACATCCCCGTATTCATCAATACACCTCTCCGAATCCAAAATCTTAGCACATATTCGAAATCCCGACGTCACGATCTGTAAATCCATATCTAAATTTCAACCTTTCATTCTCATTCAACCCACCTTCTATCTTCTCCATCAACCCACATCCACCGTTTTAACCTTCTTCCATAGATCTCAAGGGTTTGGGTTGAGTTTCAGTGAAGATTCCTTGTGAATCCAATGTCGGTGAACTACAAAGAAGGATTTTGAGGGAGTTGAAGCTGAGTCCGATCACGACAGTGAGTTCTTCAGTCGTCACTGTCTGTCATCACCGCCGCGAGAACCAACTTTCACCGCCGCAACCACTGCCCAGCGAGGCCTGCGTTTCGCCGCCGCGATTCCCCTACTCGCAAACTTGACCGACTGCAAATGATCTTCGACAACCAGTGCCATATAGTTCGCAACTACATGTGTATGGATGAGTCCAATGATCAGCGGTTCGAAAAGTTGGTCAGAGGATCATGTCTATCGATTAGAGCTTTGGTACTGTCGCTCAGCGGTTCGATTCCCTTGACAGCCAACTGGCTGTCTTGAGCAATTCTCATGTTGAGATTAGAGCTGGTCAGGAGGCCCAAAGGACGAGTTTTGATGATCTTTGCTCTATGCTCCATGGATTGCAGTTTCCATGCTATATAACCCAGCCACGACATCAGTGAGCATGTTAGTTTCCTCTTGCATCATCTCGAGTTTATTTGTTTATTTTTGTTATCTTCTATATTTCATTGAGGACAATAAAAGATTTAAGTGTGGGGGAGGGATTTAGTGCATTTAGTTAGGTCTTATTTCATGTTTTGTATGCATTTCATGTTTCATTTTAGTTATATCTTTATTTTTATTTATGCATTAGAAAATCAAAGAAAAATAGAAAATATCAAAAATCCTAAAATATCAGGCATTGCATATATATATTTTTATGGCATGAACTTGTAAACCCTATGATTAATTTGAATTGCTTAGCCTTATGAGATTGCTTTTAGCCTTATTGGATTCATTTATAATCTTTTTGCTTATATGTGTGCTTTACTGTCCGTATGTTTTTACCTCTTGACATTGACTTCATTAGCTATTGTCAAAGCCGACTCACGTGTTTTTCGCTTGCGGAGTTTATGCTTTTATGATTAATATTTGGCTTTAGTTGCTTGTAAGTTTTGACTGAAATAATGTGGCAATGGTTGATACACTTAGTAACCGAGTCTACACATGACACCCATAGGTATGATTCGTGCAAAACGGTGTTGAATTATCCGCCAAGAAAGGAATCTTGATCATTGTGTAACCGGGTTCATTCATGACCCCCATGTTTGCAACTCGCGTCAAAAGATGTTCAAGTGGACATTATTCAAGTAACTCGAGGTGTTGAAAGATGCCAATACCGAAAGAAAGCAAGAAAAGAGAAAACAAAAGAACAAGAGAAAAAAAAATCAGAAGAAAAAAAAAGAAGAAAAAAATGCATAAGAAAGCTTAGACCTATGGAGGATAAGATTCACCGAGGGGCAAAAGTAAGCTAAAGAGTGAAATTCTAGAGCCAAATTGTCTATTTTTATTGTTTTCTGCAAGTGATGACATATCGTTGGAGATCTGATTATATAGTGGTCAATATCTATGAGCTTAGTGCATTTTGGATTGAGTTGATAGTTGAACTTAATTGCCTAAACACATGAGAGAATGAGTGAAACACATATTGCTTGTGAGGTTAGATGATTTCTACTTCTATGCTTTGATCGCTAAATACATGCTAGGATGTTTATTCACTTGATCATGTGCTCCATTTCATATTGATGTTGCTTTTGTTCAAGGCTATTGCATGGATGATGAACTCATAGGTATAGGTTGCTTTTTATTATTCGCTCGAGGAATAGCGAAGCTTAAGTGTGGAGGAGTTTGATAATGCATATTTCAATAGCCATTATAGAGTAGTTTTAGTTGCATTTCATAGGTGTTTGGTTATGTTCGGAAACTACGCTATTTCGATTGTTTTATGTAGGTTTGTAGTTCCGGCTTATGGTTAGCTTTGAAGAGTTCTTAATGGAGCAAGGAAGAGGAAGACAAGGGGTGTGTATGGGGCACTAGTTTTTGGTTTTTTAACCGTTAAAAATTGGAGGTTTTTATAAAAACTCTGTATGGGGAGGGGTTATTTAGTAGATTTTAGTTTATTTGGGGGTTTATTTAAGAAGCTATTTTTGATAGCTTTTTGGGAGTTTATGTGGTTTATTTGATTTAAAAATACCATAATACCCCTAATAATAACAAAATAAACTACACTTTTTACAAATAAACTGTTTTTCACCACATACGGAGTTTATATTATTACCTTTATTTCACATAAAATTTTAATTTAACATGTTTATAAATTTTAGTCAATTTTTCAACTCCTCCCCATACGGACCCAAGAAGAGAAAAGAGAGCATGGAAAGCAAAATCAAGAAGAAAAACACAACAACACAGTTCTGTTATGAATCGCGGCTCGCAAGTCCATCCGTTTCACCATGGGAATGTCACCGCGAGAGAGTATGTTGAACACTTCTAGTCGCGACCACAAGAGCCATGTAGCGGCGACAAAAACGTGCAGAGAACATCAGTTCGAAAGCCAAATTCTATCTTTACGAATGGAGATTCGATCCAATCTTTTGAGGACTTATTACTTATGGTTTAAGGAAGATATTTTGAGACTTATTTATTATTATTTTTAGTTTTAATATTTTTAGGATATTTTATATTATTTTAGGATTATTCCCGCATTATCTTTAAGAAAAATATCTAGGTTTTCGGGGTCTCTTCTCTCCTATGGTGAGGAGGCACGAAATTAAACTTGGAGAACAACTATTCTCAGACCTTCAACAATAATTTAGATTAGTTCATTCATCTATTCAAGTTTGCTTATTTTTCTATCAATTCGAAAGAGATTTAGGTAAGCCATGAGTGGCTAAGTTTTTTATTTGTTTCACCTGTGTTTTGGAGACTGGGTTGATAGCTTGTGAGGCTTAAATTTAGTGGTTTCCTACTTGTATCTTGCTAGGTTTTTGTTAGGTTTTTGTTCTTTCTTCATTGAATGAATTCCGTAGTAGCATGCTTAGGATTGTGGGAACCTTCGTTTAATCATGATTACGTAGGGATTTCGACATATGTCTTAAACATCGGTTACCTTTCATACTTGGTGTTATTCATATGCCTAGATTCTTAGGAACTTGTGCTATCTTTATGTTAAATCTTTGTCCGCTCTTAGGCTGTATAAAGGTGTACGGGATTAATTGTGCTCTTTGTGCTTTAATCTATTCAAACTAAGATGGAATGAATGTAAGTTAAAGGAATTATACAACTTGATTTTATGTCTAGGACCAATTAAGCCAACCAATGTCAATAAAGGCACAGGTGGAACTATTTTCTCCATTGATTTGTTATCAAAAGCATCATTCTTATGCTTTGTTATTTCAATTGCAATCTTGATCTTTAGTCTATTTCCCATATTTACTTGCTTATTTTCCACTTTTTAGTAAAGTAGCTTTTAGATTGAATCTTAGATTTCCTTGTGGGTTCGACCATGCACTTATCGCTATACTTAGTTATTTGTGTGTGAATTTCTTTGGTGAGGTTTACACATGAGGTTTCACCTCGTACCAATGGTTATTATGAGCATGGATATGATTATAAATATGATGATGATTATGAACATGACGAAAGAATGATGAATATGGAAAATGGAATGCGTTCACGAGCTGATCACTTGGCATTCTGTGCTAGGGCCCTAATTTATTGTATTTCGCATATATATAAATTGCGAACATGATATTAGGAATATTGTATATGTGTTCTTATATGTGCGGACCAGCCAAGTGCGAGCTTTAATTTGATCCTATGCCCGCTTATGTTTTTAGGTATGTGATGTGTGTGCGTATAATGCTTGTATGCCGGTATGACTCTATGTTGGCACGGGACTTTTTGCATGGTTTGTGAGAGAGCGCTATGAGACTTTGACTTCATCACATCAACCTTGGTATTTTTGGGATTTCAGATTTATGTTTTGACCCGGCCCTGCCGTGGCACATTGGATTGTATTTGGATTTTAGACCTATGATTGGTTTGCATGCTAAAAGGGTTTTCACGACTTAGTCCCTTGGACATGCACATGGGTGCTAACCTTGGGTCTCCAATGGACCTCACGAAGTAGGAGACAAGGTGTATGTCTCTAATGATGATCATAGAGTCATACCAGGTGTATGTCTCCAAATTATGCAGGGTTTCCAATGATCATCAAAAAGACTACGAGGTAGGAGACAAGGTGTATGTCTCCAAATCAAAGAATCATTGGTTCCATAACAAGTTCATGAAGAAGAAGATGGGACCCTTCATGGTGCATAAGATCTATTCAGGAGGACTACAACTTATGGACAAGAATGGAGTCTTATTCGAGGTCCAAGCCACATGGGCCCTGCAGATGCCACCTTGAGCGATAAAGAAGAAGTCGGCCTAGCGACTATAAAATCTAAAGCTTGTACTATTAGACATTTAGTTTTGGTTTTGAACTTTTTGATTTTATTTTGTTTCAAAAAAAAATATTTCGACCAGGAATTTTTTACATGTGACTCGATATCGACCTATCTGGTCGATATCGGCTGAAGATTTCGACTAGGAGTGCTGTGATCGACCAGAAATCACCCTGAAGCATGGAACTGATGGATTTCGAGTGAATCCAGTCGATATCGACTGGATCGACTCGATATCGACCTATCCAACAGAAAATCTTTGTCGCCTATTTCGACCATCTGCACTACTGTCTAGTAAGTTTCTTCCTTTACCCTTGTTTTTATATAGTGAGGACACTATAATCTATAAGTATGGCGTGAGAGAAGGGCTTACTTTCATTATATTTATGCATATTGCTCTTTACATGGTACTTTGGTTATGTTTATTTATCTATATGCCTTATGTTATTATCCAAAGATTATTTTTACCACATCCATTTAAAATTTTTTAACAGTGTCATTGATGTTTTATTGAACTCGACGATGCAAAATTGGATTAATTAGAGATATAGCATGAAATTGCCTAGTAAAGGGAGGTCACAATGAAGTGCATACTTTTTGGGAAAATTATGAAAGGAGGTAAAATTTGATATTGCTTTTGACATGTTGCATGATAAGAGGATGGAGGACTTTATATTTTCCATATAATGCTCATTGTTTATATTCCAAGCCATACCTATGGTTATTATGCATCACAAAAGCCATATTATGCCTTATTTTATACTATGCTCCTCATGATCTAAATATTTCCCATTTTCTACCTTGTTTCCTATCCGGGGATTATGTTGAGAATGGAAGTTACATTATGGATATTATTATATGGTGTTTGTGTTGGTGTTATTATCATTGTTGGAGTTTGGCAGGAAATTGAAAGTATATGGAAAATTTAACGAGTGAAAGAAAATCCGGTCACCTCAGAAGATAAAGGTAGATCGACCCTGCCCGTGTCGAAATGTTAGTTCTGCAAGATGGGACACACAGGTAAGGAGTCCGAAGCACTAAGTATCCGGGGCCATTCATGACACCCATGTTTGCGACTCGCGAAAAGGAAGTGCGGAGGTTAGAGATGTAAAAGCATATTATTGAAAAAAGCAATGAGCGAATGAGCGAAATGTGAGAAATCAAAGGAAGAAGGAATGTGGTATGAAAGTTTTGAAATTACTCCATTTCCCCGGATTATTAGCCCCACATGGCCAAAAGTTTCCCACCTTAAGCCTCATACATATCTACTCCTTTTTAAGCTTAAATAAAGTCCTCTTGATATTGTTGCTTTGTCACTTATGAATTGTTTTGCATAACCCTCCTTTTGTGTGTGTCTCATATAATTTATTGGTCTTACCATATGATGCTCTTGTGATGCTTATCTGGTTGAGCACGTATAATTGCGAGTCCTATGTTAATCAGTAATTGGGGGCCACCTTGCATGTTACATACTACAACATGATGAAATGCACATATACATGAAATATGATATGATGTTGAACTTGTACCTCAGTAATCGTCTTGCGTTATACTTATACCACGTCATGACCGGTTAGAATCATGTAGGACATGCTTTCCAAGTATAGTTCATCGTATGATTACATGCCATACTTGTCTTATCATGTAGACCTCGTTGTTGTATAATGCGATAGTTATTGTGCCCCCTATATGTTCCCTTTTATAGTGTAATGGCATGTTCGACCATCTTAGTATCAAATTCTATATTGATATGACCTGTCTATATATATGTGTACCTAATATGTGTAACTGATCATACGTGCGATGCCCTGTGACATTCACTAGGTCTTGCATAGTTTGTACTGCATAAATATATTGTCGATTCATGCTTACTTGTTCTGCGAAGCATGACTATTACATGAAATGATAGGTTGATAGCTTGTCTCGCATACATGTCAAACTTCATTACATATACACATCATGAATGCATAGGTCGTTATTCCTTGAGATAGGTACATGCTAGCGTGGATTCAAATGACTGATGTGCTCCATTATGAATACATGCCTTGCTTGCCGCAATTATAACCTCATAGAGTACAATAAGGGCATCGTTGTAACTCTCGGGTTGGAACCTTGTCTCTCGTCTCGTCGTCTTTAGTCTTGGTCCGTGTCTGAATCTGTAAGGAAATCGTATTATCTTCCCTTGTCCCTCCCCTATCCCCGTTATTTTTTTACCCCTTGCAATCCCTTTCATGAACGTCGACATGGAAGGGAGAGCAACTAGCCGGATAGTACTAAAGTGGCGCAATGGAAGCGTGCTGGGCCCAGACCCATAGGCCCCAGAACCGGCATCATCGGCGGCATTGAGAAACGAGTATCAAATAGAAATCACCATCACTAGATACAACATGTCTTAAGAAGGAGGAGTGTTCCCCGTTCGAGTGACCAAACCTTTCTGATGAAGATATTGTGCGATAGATCTAGAATTCAACCTAACAATGAAGTTGATGTGATAAAGTGTTTTGATATGCTGAATTGTTAGTGAATATCGCCTGATTGTCTTTTGTCTATGGTGATGTGTTTCGATGCCTTGAATTCTGATATGCAATGATGTTATTACGTGTTGATATTCTGAATTAGCAATCATTACCTAAATGCCTCGCCTATAAAATTCGAATCTCAAATGTTGGAATTTGATATGTTGATGAATTTTGCTACTATGAGCTTTGAGTTGTTAGTGTTCTGAAATGATTATCGTTGATTGTTATGATAACTTGAGATTGATTGATTGAAACTGATTATGACAAATGAACCTAGGAAGAGAATATGGGAATATCCCTTAGAGGTAGATGAATTCCACCTCTCGTTTGGGAAATAGGTCGGAGTGAGACCATGAGATTAGTCTTTAGAGATGGATGACCACCTCTTGAGTGAGAACTTAAGCACTTGGGACTAGAGTGGCTAGGTGGGATATGTTGTGAGCCTAAATTGCCAAGTTTTCCATAAACTTTTATATCGATTTCTGAATACATTTCATGCATTTGGGTTAGAATAGTACATAATCTATGTAGTTTATGCTTATTTGCCAAATTATGGAGTCTACACTAGTTTCTGTTTAATTTTGCAGAAATCGAGGCATTTTACAGCGATTCGGAGAATAGAAGGAAATCATCAAGATACTCGAGGTCCACTACAGAATGTTTAAGATAGAGTGGCAACTAAACCAGCACAAATCGAGCAGAAATCAAGAGGGAAACCACTCGACAAAACTAGTCGATATCGATTAAACTGGTCGATGTCGAGTTTCTTTTGGTCGACTTGCGTCCCAGAAGTCGAGATCGACCACCAGACGAGCACCAGACCACTCGAGGACACAAAGTCTACTTACCTACCGAGGCACGAAGATCTATTATGAAGAGAAGATATTGATCCACATTAGGAATTCCTATATTTACTTTATGAGATTTAATTGTTTATTTATCAATGTTTTATCTTAGGATATAGATAGATAGAATTGGATAGAAGATATAGTTATTTCTTTCCTAGATTAGCTAGATGAAGCACTATAAATAAAGCCCTAGGGATTGATTTTTTATTACTTCAAGTCAAGTCGTCTTCGGGCGCCAGGAGAGAGGAGAGAGAGAGAGAGAGAGAGAGGAGGAGTCAAGAGAGAAGGAGGAGGAAGGGGACGAACAATAGATATGTGTGTTTAATTAAAAGTTAGTTTCTTTTATTATCTCTTGTTTCTAATTTCCTTCTTCTAGGGTTGGGGTGATCCCAACAATAGATGTGTGTATTTAATTTATAAATCTATGAATTTGTATGTATGTATCATCATCTACCTATATTCTTAATCCTTTGCGAGAGTTGAGGAAATTCCTTATTCATGATATTGAAGAGAAAGTGATCTTATTATGAATTTGGATAGTAATTAGGGTTTATTTGCGAGAGCCGACTAATCCTAACTAAGAAATGGTAGAAACAGTTAGGTTTTTCTACGAGAGCGTCTATTACCTAAATTGTTGGAATTTGCGAAAGTCGATTCTTTGATATAAAGCATGCATCTTTATGTGATTTATGAGTTACATATATGTTTATTGTTGTGGTGATCCCTAACCTTGGAAGTTTGCACTTTTATTATCTTTGTTTTCGTTATTTTCCGCTTAAAGTCTACACAGGTTACCCGACATCGACCACCTCTTCTCCTGCCATTCCCTCAACATCGACCAAGTCTTAGTCGATGCCGACAACAACCCCCTCCACCTTTTCCCGCTATTTCCGAAACCCGAAACTAACTAAACCTAGAACAGCTGACTTCTCTCCTGAGGATGAACCTGACTCCACTATCCTATGGCGGGGTCTTAACTACAAATTTATTTAGTCAAGATACCCTCTCGTCAAATTGGCGCCGTTGCCGGGGAGATACCAACCGAACCTAGCTTTGTTGTTTTTAAAGTTTAGGAATATCCCATCCCTTTTTCTTACCACCACTCACATCACCGGTACCAACTAGGTACAAAGATGGAATACTTTTGCGAAGGGAATCCCGAATGGGAAAGATGGGTCCAAGATATGATGTAGTGAAATAGGATCGTAGTGGAGGAGGGACGATTAAAAGAAATAGCCCGGCTGGAAGACAAAATCTAAAGGCTTGAGGCTTTCATTCAGTCTAAAGGACTATGCCTTCCTCCCGATGAGCCAATTGACCCACTCGATGTCGACAGCTAGGTAAGTCCTTCCTCGAATTTCATTCCGACTTTTCTACCTATTGTTGATGAACCATATGAAGGATCCAAAGAAGAAGAAGAGGTAGAAAAGAAGAAGCAGGACGTCATTGCCCATGGTGTTTCAAGGTCGCTTTTATCTTACAAGGTGAAGGCTATTCCCGACGATTTTGAGCAACCGATGTTCGTGCTCAAGTATGGGGTCCTCGCGAAGTGGTACAAAGCTCCGCAGGATGAGGTTGAAGTATCTCTTCCCACTCCACCGTGCTGGTGCGGTGGAGATGTGCAAACAAATCAACCTATAAAGCGGAAAGGATACAATGATGAGGTATGTAGATTTCCTTTATATCTTCCTTTATGCATGCTAGCCGGAGTCAGGGAAGATGAATGGGTGGAGCCATGGAGCTTTCACTCGGGGAGGTTTAAGCTTCTTCATACGATGCGCTCGGATGACATCCCACACTTCCCACCACCGGAGGAACCATTAGATCTGCCTATACCTCTGAAAAAGGACGAGTCAGGCTAATGCTTAAAGGGAAGTAGGTCGAGCTAGCGACTTAAAACCTAGCGCTTACAGGAGGCAACCCGCTATTTTTTTTCCTTTGGTAAATTTTTTTTTTATTTTCTTTACTTCGTGCAAGGTTTTGTTTTCCTTTGATGACTTTCGGTAAATCGGAGAACTGGAAGCCCACTCGACGTCGACTCCTGGCAGACGCTTACAACACCTATTTTGAGGATCTGAACATATGTCTAGTAAGTTTCTTTCTTTACTCTTGTTTTTATACAATTAGGAGACTGTAATGTTCAAGTATGGGGTGGGGGAATGGCTTAATTTTATATAATTATTTCTCTATTACATGGTTACTTTGAATTTGATTATTTATCTATATGCTTAATGTTTTCCAAAGTCTATTTTTATCACCCCCATTGAATTTTTTTGAAATAGTGTCATGGAAGCTTTAATTGAACTCGACGATGAAAAATTGGATTTATTAGAGATATAGCATGAAATTGCCTAGTAAAGGGAAGTCACAATGAAATGCATTATTTTTTGAAAACCATGAAAACAGTAAAATTTGATGTTGCTTTTGACATGTTGCATAATAAGAGGATTGAGGACTTTATATTTCCATACAATGCTCATATTGTTATATTCCTTAGCCACACCTATACTTATGCAATCACTAAAGCCATATTATGTCATATTTCATATTTTGCTCCACATGATCTAAATATTGCCTATTTCTTTACCTTATTTCCTTATCCAGGGAGTATGTTGAGAAATTGATGTCATATTATTGAGACTATTATACGGTGTTTGTGTTGTTATTATCATTATTGGAGTTTGACAGGAGAATGATTCGTATATTATGGAAAATTTAATGAGTGAAAGAAAATTCGGTCACCTCGGGAGATAAATGTAGATCGACCATGTCTGCGTCGAGATAATAGTTCCGCAGGATGGGACACTAAGGTGAGGAGTCCGAAGCGCTAAGTATCCGGGGCCATTCATGACACCCATGTTTGCGACTGGCGAGAAGGCAATGCTGAGGTTAGAGAGGTAAAAGAATTATAGTGAAAACAAAAGCAATGAGCGATGAGAGAAAGGTGAGAAATCAAAGAAAGAAGGAATGTGGTATAAAAGTTTGGAAATTACTCAATTTTCCTAGATCATTAGCACCACATGACCAAATATATCCCACCTTAAGCCTTTTTACCCATCTACTCCTTATTGAGCTTATTAAAGTTCTCTTGATTATTAAGGCTTTGTCACGAATGAATGTTTTTGTATAACTCTCCTTTTGTGTGTAGATGTTGCTTTTATTAACAGGCATGGATTTGGTGACATTAGTACCTGTTCAAGGATGGTAATTGATTGCAGGGACATATGGCAATGGATCTAAGATGTTGTGAGTTTCAATTCTTCCCCTATATGACCATTAAAAGTATTGCTTGAGGATAAGCAAGCTTACGTATGGGGTGTTTGTTGTGAGCCTAAATTGGCATGTTTTACATAAACTTTTATATCGATTTGTGAATACATTTCATGCATTTGGTTTAGAATAGTACATAATCTATATAGTTTATGCTTATTTTCCAAATTATGGAGTCTACACTAGTTTTTGTTTAATTTCACAGAAATCGAGGCATTTTACAGCGATTTGGAGAAGGGAAGGAAATCATCAAAATGCTCAAGGTCCACTACAGAAAGTTTAAGATCAAGTGGCAGCTGAACCAGCACAAATCGAGCAGAAATAGAGAGAAACCACTCGACAAAACTAGTCGATATCGACCAAACTGGTCGACGTCGAGTACCTTTTGGGTGACTTGCATCCCAGAAGTCGAGATTGAGCACCAGACCACTCGAGGACACAAAGTTTACTTGATGTCGAGTAGTTTACACGATGTCGAGTACTTCCCAGTGACGAGTTCGAGTCGAGATCGAGTGGAGATTCAGATAAGATGTTACTTACCTACCAAGGCACGAAGATCTATCATGAAGAGAAGATGTTTATCCACATTAGGAATTCCTATATTTACTTTAAGAGATTTAATTGTTTATTTATCAATGTTTTATCTTAGGATATAGATAGATAGAATTAGATAGAAGATATAGTTGTTTCCTTCCTAGATTAGCTAGATCGAGCACTATAAATAAAGCCCTAGGGGCTGGATTTTGATTAATTCAAGTCAAGTCGTCTACGGGCGCAAGGAGAGAGGAGAGAGGTATAGGAGGAGCCGAGAGAGAAGGAGGAGGAAGGGGACGGACGGTTGTAAGTTTTAGTTTGAGTTTAATATTAAAGTTAGTTTCTTTTATTATGTCTTGTTTCTAAGTTCCTTCTTCTAGGGTTGGGGTGATCCCAACAATAGATATGTGTGTTTAATTTATAAATCCATGAATTAGTATGTCATTATCATCATCTACCTATATGCTTCATCCATTGCGAGAGTTGAGGAAATTCCTATTTCATGATATTGAAGCGAAAGTGATCTTATTATGAATTTGGATAGTAATTAGGGTTTATTTGCGAGAGCCGACTAATCCTAACTAAGAAAAGGTAGAAACAATTAGGTTTTTCTGTGAGAGCCTCTATTACCTAAATTGTTGGAATTTGCAAAAGTCAATTATTTGATATAAAGCATGCATATTTATGTGATTTCTGAGTTACATATATGTTTATTGTTGTGTTGATCCCTAACCTTGGAAGTTTGCACTTTTATTATCTTTGTTTTCGTTATTTTCCGCTCAAATTCTACACAGGCTACCCAACATCGACCACCTTTTCTCCTGCCATTCCGTCAACATTGACCAAGTCTTAGTCGACGCCGATAGCAACCCCCGCCACCTTTTCCCGCTATTCCCGAACCCGAAAACCAACTAAACCTAGAACCGCTGACTTCTCTCCTGAGGATGAACCTTACTCCACAATCCTATAGCGGGGTCTTGACTACAAATTTATTTGGTCAAGAAACCCTCTCGTCAGGATATCGTTGGGATTGCCGAGCACCATAATCATCAAAAAGGATTTTTTTAAAATGGTTTTAAAAGCGACCAACTCCAACTTACCTTGACAAAAGTTAAAGGTGTTTAAAACTTCCATCTCCCTTGTAACTCTATGATACTTCACGAAGTGGATACAAGCATTTTATGGGGGCGCTTGTAGGGTGCTTGCTAAGAAATAATGATGATATTGTCGAACTTTTAGAGTTGTGGTACTTCTAAAAAGTCAAAGCAAGGATGTGATAGGGGCGCTTGTTGCATGCTTGCCAAGACCAATTGGAGATGTCATGACCGTGACTAGGATATTGTGAGAATCCTGGAAGTCGCATCCGAGATGATTGCAAGATCCTTGGACATGGTCCTTGGACTCGCATTTTAAAATTTCCTCCTCTAGTTTTGGAAACGTTTTTAGTCTCGTGGACGAGACTTGTTTTCAGAGGTGGATGATGTAAAGACACGGATTTTCAAATCTTGATTTTTGAAAAAATAAATTTAAATCGAATATTTCAAGGAAAACTCGCCTTCAATTTAATAAATCGAACTCGAACTCTTGAAGCAGATTCCGACCTAATTTTGAACTTTGAAGGATAATTTTGTCATTTTACCTCGGGATTTGAAATAAACATTAAAAAGTCGATATATTCTTAATTTTGGAGAGCTATAAGATTGTGAGAGCGGATATCGAAATTTGTTATGAGTGTTTTGAAAATTTGATTTTGGGACCACTTGAGATGTTTGCTTTTCCCTCTCATTTTTGACTTCACCTTCCCCCTTCTGAAATCAATAGGAGCAACAACTCCACCTTAGCTGCCCATTTCTACACTTAGCTAAACATCAACACCCCCCTTCCTATTCCTCTGATGCCATTTCTGTATTTTGACATTTGATTGTAGACAATCCCCGCACCAAAAATGAAATTGCAGAACCCTAATACCCCATATCCTTCTCATTTCCCAGATGCAAGGATCCCTTTTCTTTCTTCCTTCCTAATCCAAACCCAATCCTCTCTTAGAATCCAAACCCAAAAACCCTATTTTTTCTCTTCTTCCTTTGTTCTTCTCGCAGCCCCTTGAGCACCACCATCTCTTTTCGTCATCAAACACCCGACGCCACTGCCCCCTGTTCCAAGCAATTGCTGCCGGTGAGTCACCACCGACACCTCCTCTGTTTCATCCTGCTCCCATGTCGCGGCCTCTTCGAGATTCAATTCAAGCGGCGAGCCCGACCACTGCTCCAACTCCTCATTAACGCCACCTCTGACGCCTCCAGAAGCACCTAGGACGCAGCCCCAAGTCTCCATCAAGCTCAATCGGCTCTCCGGCGAACCTCCGACGACCAAAAGTCTTCCTCTCGTGTGATTGGATGATTCTTTGAGTGGCTTGTTTCCTGGCTATTGGATGTGAAGACTCCATGTGAGTTCCTAGAGCTTGCATATGCATAAGAGCATGCCATGTAGTACGATGAAATGGAGGAGGTGAGCCCGTCCACTGCTCCACTCCTGCATGTAATCATAGAATATACCAGGTCTTGCATATGCATAAGAGCATGCCATGTAGTACGATGCTAGGTTGCACGAACGAATGAGCATTCTTATTATGTATGCTTATGTAGACAGAACGGTCGTTATAGGTATTACCTGATATGATCTTTATCTTTATCCTTATCATCTTAGTTGGCGCTTATTATAGAAAGTTGCTTGCCCTCGATGATGGGGTAGGCTTTTTGGTACAGAAAGTTGCTTGCATTCGATGATGCGGTAGGCTTTTTGGTACAGAAAGTTGCCTTCTCTTGATGATGTGGTAGGCTTTTTGGTAGTAAGTTCCATAGGACCCTTACAGCCTTAGGCCTTATATAATTTTCATTGCTTGTCTCCCCTGCATTGTTAGTAAGCTCATTACGTGGGGTTGGCCTGCACCGTGAGGTGATGTAGCTCCTTTGATGATGAGTTGCTACAGGATTCCTTAGGAGCCTAGCGGGACATGCCACTTGACATTCTGTGTGAGCCCATTAATTGCTTTATGCACATATATAAACTGTGAGCATGCTTGCGTGATATAAATTCCTATCTTGCATTAGAAGCATGATATTAGGAATAGCGTATATGGTATGATTACAGTAGGACCTAGTCCTGTGAGTGGGCCTCAGTCTGATCCCAGGCCCTGTATTATTTTTTTAGGTAAGTCATATATGTATAATGATGCTGATTTGGCTCCATGATCGCGGGGTTTAGGCATGGCGGAAAGAGAGAGTTGAGACTCTGACTTCACTAAATTATTAATGGTTTGGAATTGAATATTTGGATTACGTGTTGACCCGTATCCGTCGCGACAACCTTATATATGGTTTTAGGGTTTTTCCGTATGCATAATAAATGGATTTTACGACTTAGGTCATAGGGCTGGTACACGGGACTTACCCCGGGGATTCCAACGATCCCTCTCGGTGTTTGGGTGCGATATCCCGCCTTTAAAGCACATATGTTGATTTCAAACCATCAACTTGCACTCGGGGTGCAAGATCCAAACGAGGGGTTTCATTCATCGAAACATAACTCAGTAATCATAATCCCGGGCCATTACAACCGTCGGGCTCACCCCGACATCAAAAGTAGGGCGACTGCTCGCTTCTCATCATAACAAACATCAATAATATAAAGTAAATAACTAATTGCATTAATATAAACAAAAGCTTACAACCAAACGAAGCCAAATTTGCACTCGCTCCTACAACTCCAATCGGCATCAAATGTGACCAGGAATCAATATGAATGTAAGCGAAAAACATGGTTAATTGAGCGCACATCAACACCCCATACTTAAGCTTTCTTGTCCTCAAGCAATACTTTTAATGGTCATACAGGGGAAGAAATCAAACCCTCAACATCTTGGATCCATTCTTATATGCCCCTGCAATAAATTACCATCCACGAAAATTACCATCCTCGAAAATGTGCTTATGCCCCTGCAATAAATTACCATCCTCAAAAATGTACTTATGGCCATGTGGTGCTAATGATCTGGGGAAATGGAGTAATTTCCAAACTTTCATACCACACTCCTTCTTCCTTTTATTTCTCACCTTTCCCTCATTCGCTCATTCCCTTTTTTTCAATAATATGCTTTTACCTCTCTAACCTCAGCACTACCTTCTCGCGAGTCGCAAACATGGGTGTCATGAATGGCCCCGGATATTTAGTGCTTTGGACTCCTCACCTTGGTGCCTCATCCTGCAGAACTAACATCTCAATGCGGGTAGGATCGATCTACCTTTATCTCTTGAGGTGACTAGATTTTCTTTCACTCATTAAATTTTCCATAACTTTGAAAATTTCTTGCCAAACTCCAATAATGATAATAACAATAACTCCATATGATAATCTCCATAATGAAATTTCCATTCTCAACATAATCCTCAGATAGGAAACAAGGTAGAAAATGGGCAATATTTAGATGATGTGGAGCATAGTATAAAATAAGGCATAATATGGCTTTTGTAATGTTTATAAAATAAGGAATATGAGCAATATATGGAAAATATAAAGTCTTGCATTCTCTTATTGTGCAACATGTCAAAAGCAACTTTAAATTTTACCTCCTTTCATGGTTTTCCAGAAATTAATGCACTTCATTGTGACTTTCCTTTACCAGGAAATTTTATGCTATATCTCTAATGAATCTAATTTTGCATCATCGAGTTCAATAAAGATTTCATGGCGGAAAAGAAAGTCCGAAGAATAAAACAATGGATGAGAAGATATATGAACATAAATAACACAGATCGGTTGGACTGAATTCAATAAAGTAAAAGACTTCCAAGATCGGGGTTTTGATGCCATAACGATAACCATGTAGAAATTACACAAAAGTATAAAAGGTTATGCCTTTTAATCAAATAACTTTCGTCATTAACAATTAAGAATATAGAGGCTATCGCATAAACCTTAATTGTTACTAACCCTTTTTAATGATTAATCCAAATTCGCATTAAGATCACATTCTCTTAAATAATACAAATAAGGATCACCAACTACTGTCGTAGAAGAATGACAAATTGGGATAGAAGATGAAATCGCATATAAAAATCATACCTTTATCGCAAAACCCTACATGGCCATCGTCGGGCTCACCCCGACCCCAAAAGTAGGGTGACTACACGCTTCTCATCATAACAAACATCAATAATATAAAGGAAATAACTAATTGCATTAAAATAAACAAAACAATACAACCGAACGAATCCAAATTTGCTCTCGCTCCTACAACTCCAATTCAAGCTCTCTCGCTATCTCTCTAATTGCCTAACTAGTTGTGTTTTGAAGAATGAATCATAATCAGCTCTCTAGGATTTTATTTATAGGCTACAATCCTTGTTATCCAAGGAAAGAGCAATTCTATCTTTATATCTATCTATCTATCTATATCTAATGATAAAAGTTTGATAAATAAAAGAAATAAAAACAATTAAATTCCACCTAGGTAAATTAGGGAATTACTAGAGTAGATAAATATCTTCCATCTTGATAGAATATCTTTTGCTTCGTGTGGAAGAAAGCCCATTCGGAATCTGGACTCCGATTGGCTCAAAATCGGCTTCTATGTTCCATGCGATCTCGACCATGTTCAGTCAATATCGACATGTCTTCTCAGTTTCAATCGATCTCGGCCTCTGAAGGCGATTTCGACCATGTCTTGACTCGATATTGACCAAAAGTGGTCGATATCGACCTTTACAGTGTTGCTCCCAGTGTTCTGGTCGATTTCTTGCATTCTACTCGACATGCTCCGCTGAATATCGACCAAGTTAGGTTGATATCGACCTCTTTGATAGTTCTCCGCATTCTGCATCTGTCTTGAAGTACACTTTCCCGAGTCCTCATTTGTCTAATTGACGCATAAGAATATGCATTGGAACGCACTTTTTGAGGGCAATAAGTCTCATGAAGACATCAGAACTTGATTCAAAATGATGAATAGTGAAAAGTGACATTTTCGCCAGCTGCACCATCCTGTGCTCTTCCTTAGCTTCTCCAATGTTTTCATTCATTTCCTTATATGGCCAATGTGCATGCAATTTCTGTGAAATAAAAAAATTATTAAACAATTTTAAAATAAAAGTAAACCAATTCCTGAACCACGCAAATAAAATTACAAGACTTCCTCCCGTTGTAGTGGAAGGGAATCAGGATCAAAATTTGTTAGGAGGAAGAATTGATTAAACAATTATAAAATAAATGTAATTCAATCCCTGAATCACGCAAATAAAATTACAAGCCTTATTTTATACTATGCTCCACATGATTTAAATATTGCCAATTGTCTACCTTGTTTCCTATCTGGGGATTATGTTGAGAATGGAAGTTACATTTTGGAGATTATTATATGGTGTTTGTGTTGTTGTTATTATCATTGTTGGAGTTTGGCAGGAAATTGAAAGTATATGGAAAATTTAATGAGTAAAATAAAATCCGGTCTCCTCAAGAGATAATAGTAGATCGACCCTGCCTACGTTGAGATGTTAGTTCTACAGGATGGGACACACAAGTAAGGAGTCCGAAGCACTAAGTATTCGGGGCCATTCATGACACCCATGTTTGCGACTCGCGAGAAGGCAGTGCTGAGGTTAGAGAGATAAAAACATATTATTGAAAAAAGCAATGAGCGAATGAGTGAAAGGTGACAAATCAAAGGAAGAAGGATTGTGGTATAAAAGTTTAGAAATTACTCCATTTCCCTGGATTATTAGCACCACATGGCCAAAAATTGCCCACCTTAAGCATTTTACCTGTCTACTTCTTTTTAAGCTTAATTAAAGTCCTCTTGATTATTGTTGCTTTGTCATTTATGAATTGTTTTGCATAACCCTCCTTTTGTGTGCAAAATTGCTTTTATTCATAGGCAAGGATTTGTGGCACTATACCTTTTCGAGGATGGTAATTGATTATAGGGACATATAAGAATGAATCCAATATGTTGAGAGTTTTGATTTCACTCTTGTATGACCATTAAAATTATTGCTTGAGGACAAGCAAGCTTAAGTATGGGGTGTTGATGTGCGCTCAAATAACCATGTTTTTCGCTTACATTTATATCGGTTCCTGTATGCATTTCATATCATTGGGTTTAATTTATATAGAATCTTTGGAGTTTATGCTTATTTCCAAATTATGGAGGTCTACACAAGTTTCTTTTTAATTTCGCAGAAATCGGACGCACTTTGGAGCTTAAAGGAAACTCATGAAGACATTGGAGAAGCTAAGGAAGAGCACATGGTGGTGCAGCTGAAGAAAATGCCACTTTTCCCCATTCATCATTTTGAATCAACTTCTGATGTCTTCATGAGAGCTGTAGCCCTCGAAAAGAGCTTTCCAACGCATATTCATACCTGTCCATCAGACGAACGAGAACTCGAGAAAGTGCGTTTCAAAACAGAGAAGAATGTTGAGAACTATCAAAGAGGTCAATATCGACCAAACTTGGTTGATATCGAGAGGAGGACGTCGAGTAGGAATGCCAGAAATCAACCAGAACATTGGGAGCAACACTGCAGAGGTCGATATTGGCCACCTATGGTCAATATCGAGTCAAAACATGGTCGAAATCAACTTTAGAAGCCGAGATCGAGTGATGCTAAGAACACAGGTCGATATCGACCTAACTTGGTCGATATCGAGTACACACCAGAAGTTGATTTCGAGCCAATCCGAGACCGAAATCTGAGCTGGATTATTTGCATTGGACGGAAAGATTTTTTATCCACTTGGAAGATACTTTATCAACGTTAGTAATTCCCTGTTTCATCTAAGGGGGAATTTAATTGTTTTTATTTATATTTTTATTAATGTTTTATCATTAGATATAGTTAGATAGATATAGATAAAGATAGAATTGCTCTTTCCTTGGATATCAAGGATTGTAGCCTATAAATAAAGCCCTAGGGGCCTTATTTTCATTCATTTTTCAACACACAATTAGTCTAGGCATAGAGTAGAGAGAGAGATCTTGGAGCCGAGTTTGAAGAGACATTGGAGAGTTCGATTTTAAACTTTTGTTTATTTTAATGCAATTGGTTATTTCCTTTATATTATTGATGTTTGTTATGATGAGAAGTGAGTGGTCGCCCTACTTCTTGGGTCAGGGTGACCCTGACGATGGCCATGTAGGGTTATGTGATAAAGGTATGATTTTAATACAGGAAAGCTAAATACACCGCTAACTTTTACTGGAAACACCGTTAATCTCCGCAACAGGTTGTGGAACAAGTTCCGTGACAAGTTGCGGAAGGCACCGGGCATCCGTCCAAACACGCCCTAAGCCCCCTCAAGCTAACATTCCGCGACGGCTTGCGCAACCAGTTGCGCAGCTGAATGCGAAATGTTTGGAAATGTAACGAGCAAACGCGGCATAAGGGAATACGAAACGAATCAGGCTAACATTCCCCAACGGCTTGCGTAACCAGTTGCACAGTTGAATGCAGAATGTTTGGAAATGTAACCAAATGCGGCATAAGAGAATATGAAATGACACCGCATCGAGCTGCGTAATAACGAATTTGAAATTCAAAAGGGTTGCGCATCGGGATATAAAGTAACCCGGTGTATCAAGTACGATTCGTAACCGCAATCAGAGGTACGACTTTGGAACTCCGAATCTGAGAGCGACGACGGTTTATGATTCCGACATAGAGTGCGAGACAGAGTGTTCGGAGAAGAAAATGGCGGATGAAAGGCGCGGCGGAGAGAGGGCGTCAGGAGGCGAGGGCGGCGGTGGAGTGTCGATCGGTACGGTGGTGGAGTTGGTAACCAGTAATGAGGCGATTGTGGAGGAACTCTTTGATCAGTGGGATTGGGGGGACGGGGAGTGGGCGGAGATGGAGGTGGCGGAGTTGGTCAAGGCGGCGGAGCAGGTGAATGTGATTTCGTCGGGGCAATCAGAGTGAGAGGCTGGCCGAGGCGGTGCAGGGGGAGGACGGGGTGGAGGCGGCGTCGCGGATAACACAATTAGGTGGCGGGGAGTTGGTCGGTGATGGGGGCCGGGGTGGAGAGGGTGGAGAAGGGATTCGGTGGGGGGTCCTGGAGGTGTCAATTCACACAGCGTATGAGGTGATGCAGAGGTCCGAGGAGGAAGAAGCGGCTCTGAAGAGGGCAGCGGAGGAGGAAAGGGTTCGGGAGAGGGCAGTGGAGGAGGAAAGGGCCGCGGCGGCGGAGGCGGAGAGAGTTTCAGCAGAGGAGGCAGCGAGGGCGGCCGCGAGGGTTTCAGCGGAGGAGGCAGCAAGGGCGGAGGCGGTGAGGGCGGCGGCGGCGGAAGGGAAGAGAGTGTTGCGTCAGAACATAAATTAATAATGCACGATTCTAATGTTAAAGTATCACCAATTGTTTCAGAATAAGAATTACGTATTCGGTTGAATATGGAAAATATTGTCATCCGAAAATAGAGAATTCAAATAATCGTTAGAAATTAGAGATACATACATTGTAAGTATAATGTTGAACCGTAATGACATATGCGTAACAAAAGACACAAATTCGATGACAAATTAGAGACTACAGAGAGAGAAATTACAATTCCGAAAAACGTTACTCTAAACAGAGTGAAATATACATTATAAGTAGAAAAGTACAATTTTTTTTAATAATTATAATCAATGAGACAGATTAAAACGACAGGAGAGGGACAAATTCATAGAGGAGTTGTAGGAAAGCCGTAAGCGTAGGATCGAGGATGCGAGAGAAGGAGACCGGACTCGTGGAGGAATTGTTTCAGCCTCTGCGCGTGGGATGTTTCAGAAGAAGCTGAAGATTGTTGTTGCAGTGGTGGAGTCGGATATGGTAGAGGCGGAGTTGATTGCGGATGGCGACCAGCCTGACCCTGCCTGAGTGGGCGAGTTGGTGGGAGAGTTACGGGCTTGTATGAGCAGTCCTCAGGCGCAGGGGGCAAACCTAGAAGAGATTCTGCCGATGGAATCTCCTCCAAGCCCACCGGCGCCGTCGTCGTTGTTGATAGCGCGCCGAAAGACTTGGGTGGATGTGGGTCACCTAGGTCGAGTCAGGAACGGGGGTGTGGAGAGGTCCTCGGAAGCAGGTTCTTTGTGCGAGCCCGCATCCGAACCGAGGACGTTTGGGTCTACTGCGAGGGAAGATGCGGTCGGAGAGGGGTATCATGCTCTCCACGAGCAGGGTGCTCCACATGAGTAGGATGCTCACTAGGAGCCGGATGGCCCGCAAGAGCAGCAGGACAACGATGATGGTGAGCAGGGCGGAGCTAGTGAGTCCGAGGAGGATGACCCAGAGGAGGATTTTGGCGGGGGGCCTGAAGATAAGTCACTGTTGTTGAGCTTTGGCGAGCATGTGGCACGGAGGATTTGGGCGGCGCCGGACGACCCACCGGTACTGATCGACGTGCATTGGCGGGGTACGACGATCAGTTAGTTGCGGGAGGCCTTGGAGAATGGAAGGGATACTTGGGTTCCCTTAGTTGTGCAGAGCGGGCTGCTGGAGTTGTTGGATTTCAGTTGGAACCACGTTGACCATGGGTTGTATCAGATTTTTATAGAGCGGTGGCAGCCGGAGACGAACTCGTTTCACTTCGAGTGGGGTGAGATGACGATTACTCTCCACGACGTGCAGCTGTTATTGGGGCTACCTATAGAGGGTGCGCTGGTGATGATGGATGTCGACGTGTTTGGGTCCCCTCAGTGGGTTGCGGAGAGCTTTTGGTGGCCGCTGGCTCGGGTGAACAAGTGGAGGATGACGGGTGGGATCCCACAGTCGCAGCTGAAGGCCAAGGTGGCTAAGTACATCGACGCAGGCCTCCCGGAGGATGGGGTCGGCCGGCAGAGGGTCACGACCTTTTGGTTGGTGTACCTTCTATCGTCGACATTGATGATGAACAAGTCGAAGGATAGGATATGTATGTCATTGATCTACATGTGCAGAGACCATGCAACGATGGGGGGATATGGATGGGGGCTGCGGCGTTGGCGTACCAGTACAGAGCTATGGGGAAGGGAACGCGAAGGAAGGCGAAAGGGATGGACGGTTGCCCGCTCCTATTACAGGTAATGGACATGAACATCGTAACGAGTCAAGTGTCTTTACATGAAACATAACGTATTATATAGTGACTGACTTTGATTAAAATGAGTTTTCGTGCAGGCCTGGATATACAACTATTTCCCTGTTCAGCATGGAACACTTGCGTCGACGCTAGAGAGGAGGGTTGATGCGAGGTACGCGGCCCGATTTGTCACGACTGCGACCCCGAGGCGGGAGCAAGGGCGGATTATAGCCCTACGACAGGACATTGACGAGTGTGGACCTCGGGCGGTATGTGGATGTTGGAGTTGGAATTATACATTACCATTGACTATCAGATTGGTAACAATGTTATTGTGTAACGTGTATGTGTACATTATGATTGCAGGTATGTTGGATGTCGTACGGGCACGACCTGAATCTTCAGGGCGCCCATAAGGTGTCAGCCTACTGTGGTACGATAAGATGGGCGAAGGGGGTCGAGTCGTACATGCCTGATAGGGTGGTACGACAGTTCGGCCGCATACAGGGCATCCCGATGGACCCCATCATTCCTGTGCGAGCGGCACGGGATGCACGTCCACACCGACCGTACCAGCTTCTGATGCCAGGGGAGGCGAACCACTGGACAGACTGCTATGTGTACTTGGTTGACCTTGATGCCATCTCGATGGCTCCTGCAGAGCGTCCGTGGGCGTCGGCGGATGGGTATCTATAGTGGTTTTGCCCGAGGGCGCACATCTGCATCCTCTCGTCGTCCGTCATCCCTCCAGAGCCGGAGCCGATTGTTCCGGATGAGCCACAACCCGTTCCGGAGGAGGGCCCTTCTGCGACTGTCATCCTTCCTCCCCGTGCCACTGATGTCGCTAATCGATATGACGCTGTGGGGACAGAGTTGACCCGTCTTCTGTCAGACCCGGATGATACATTGAGGGCGGAGATTAGGCGCATTCCAGGCTGGTACTACACTGCAGATCCGTCGTTCGTGCAGACGCAGTGACGTATATGTACGCGGACAGTTGTGTTGTTGTGTGGTGACTTTTGTGTTGATATGTTTCGTATTTGTGGTTGTGGTTGTGCAGAACTGTAGTTTGATTCCTATTTGCATGGCGGGTTTGAACTTTTGTAAATACACGTGGTTGGTTTTGAATGGAATTGAAATTGGGTCATGCTTTGGATGGATTTGAATACGTGGTTACGTTGGATACTTAGATTAGATCGAGCGTACCGCAGTGATTTTGACATATTGCGTTGAATACGTGGTTACGTTGGATTTGTGTTGATATGTTTCGAAAGACTACAATATAAAGGACTACAATATAATACATAACGATTATAAACGTTATTTTGTAAATACACAAAATAGTAAGCAAGTTCCGTTGTAGACCGTTGTACACAAAATAGTAAACTGCTATACACAAAATAAAAAACCGTTGTACACAAAATAGTAAGGAAGTTCTACTGTACACAAAATAGTAAACGGTGGTCGGCAGGTAAGTTCCGCTATACACCGCAGAGTGTTTCGCGACAAAAAACGGTAAATTCCGCATGAACATGATGAGCCTAAAGGAAATAAGCTGTGAAACTGACCGCATTGAATACGTGGTACCGCAGTGATTGCGACATATTGTGTCTCGCCAGTGGATGGTATTTGGGAAGTAATCGTTATTATCGATGATGTTTTAGGTTGTGACAATGAGAATTAAAACAAAAAATACCATAAAATGATGTGAATTCCAACAACTACAATATAAACGACTACAATATAATACACAACGATTATAAACGTTATTTCGTAAATACACAAAATAGTAAGCTAGTTCTGCTATACAACGCTGTACACAAAATAATAAACTTCTGTACAGAAATTAGTAAACCGATGTACACCGCTGTACAGAAAATAGTAAGCAAGTTCCGTTGTACACAAAATAGTAAAGGGTGGTCGGCAGGTAAGTTCCATTGTACACCGTGGAACGATTATAAACGTTATTTTGTAAATACACAAAATAGTAAAGCAAATAACTTTATTGTGCAAAGTGATTCCATGATCGCAGAAGTTCCTACCGAGAACAACATGCGGCAATGGTTACAGAATGCCGCCCATATTGGGAACCACCATGTCGGGCCGAGCGTCAATGGTTACACAAGTGATCCGAGACATTATGAGATTATTGATCCAAGAATGCAGACCGACGGTTTATTTTTGTCACCATAAAGCCAAAGTGCTTGCATGATCTTCACACCGGGTTGATGGACTTTACAAATGTGGTGAGCATTGTGATTGAAAGAATGAAAGTATTGAATACGTCGAAATGATTGTGACTGGAAGTGCCTAGCAAGAATGTGGTGAGCATTGTGAACGAAGTTACTTTATCCGACAGGATTGAGAGTCTAAAATATCCCTGGGTAAGCACAGTTTCACCCCTAATGCCGTCATTTGTAAATGTTGGCGTCTGCCTAGATCAAGAATGGTGGTTCAATAACAACAGGGTGAACCTCGTCCTTGCTCGTGGGTAAGATACAGAAAGTTCTCCACCAGATGATGTCGGCGGCTACCTTCGTATTGCGTACGACAGAGTAACACGGTCTTGATCAGCAACAACGATTAAAAAACAACATGATGCACCTGATGATTTTGAGATAGAAACTTCAGTGTACAATGATTTGAATTGAATGCACATTTCATTTATTCGAGGCGCATGTTCCGTACGACGGCTTTCCGCATCCAGCAACGACTATATTCACTATCCCCTTTTCGACTCAAGTATGCACTTAGTGCGTATTTACTGAGTCGGTCCGTGGGTCAGGCTCTGTACAGTTACGCATGCAGATACGTAACTTCTGAGTACGTACTGAGCAAGACCGTCGTTCAGTCGTTCGATGCAATCATGCACTTTCCCGGGTGTCGACCGTTTAGGTACGCATTAAAATGCGTAACTACTAAAATTGATACGTTTGGGATACCCGATCCTTCGCCTGTGGGCTTCAGATCAAGAACCACGCCGTATATTTGCTAAGATCTTGCAATGCTCTTTGATATCTCCTGATTTTGAACAATTTAAGCAAGTGATTAGAATTCTGATTTAGCGACAGAATTTATACTTGGAAATTTCAGCAACTTGAGAACAGAGAAATAGCGACAGAAAGAGAGAAAGCGAGGCCAGGTGGGTGCGCGGATCTCAGGAACGCGGAGCTGGCACACAGGCTTCGGCCTCAGGGTGTGCGGGTGTCCGGATGCGCGCGGGAGAGCTCGCTGGGAGCGAGGGTGATGGCGAGCGCGCGGAGGGAAGCGCCTGGGAACTGCGGAGCGAGGCGCCGGGGAGCGCAGGAGCGAGAGCGAGCGCGCGGGAGCGGATGTCCGCGCTCACTGGGAGCGGGGCTGCCTGCGGATCACGCCAAGGGCCTGTGCTCTCCTTGTTGCGACAGTTTCTGATTTAGGGTTGTGTTTGGTTTTAGGGTTGCCGATTGGAATCAAGATGAGGGTGGTGTTTTGTGATTGCCGAAAGTCTTAGAACACAAGAGCTTTGGGATTAATAATCGAAGAACCCTTAATCCATAAAGGGTTTCTTCAATTCTATTTCAATCTGATTAATTCAAAGTGCATAAACATGAATATATAGAAAACCTAAGAACCAATTCTACCGTGCAAGATAGAATTTAGGTTGATAAAGATAGAATTTTAATCCTAAAGATAAATAAACCTAGAAGATAAAACTTAATCTAAAATCCTAACCATCTTATTTAATCTAACTAAGAAATACTAAAAATAAGCAATTCTATAATTAGACTCCAACTAACATAGGAGTTACTAAAAATAGAATATATATAAAAAATAAGAAATATAAATAATAAAATAATTAACGTCGTTTCTTTAACGACTCCCAAGGTGGAGCCTTCTTTTTTCGCTTGAGGATGACATCATTCTCCTCCATTTGAAATCGACTCTTCCTCGAGTCGTCGCCTGGATCAAGATCGTTCTTTTTTCGCTTGAGGATGACATCAAAAATGGTCGGGAGCCCCAGTTTCGATGCATGCATGCCCTATCGCGGGGCAATCCTTGCAGTTTGTGTTGATCGTACGTTTACGCATGCTGATGCGTAACTTCTGAATGGGTTTGACAGCAAGAACGCATTCCCGTTTCGAGGAGTGGAGGAAGGCTATGTGGAAATCGATTTATTTGTGTTGTTGTTTATAACCATTTTATATAACTACATAATGTATCAAACGAACTATAAATTGATGTCAATTGCTACACATGATTGTCGGAGATTAAATTACGAAACTACGATATTTTGATTGAAAATAACTTCATTTTTTACTACGTCAGAGTTACTGATGTCATCTATATTCGCAATCTGACAAGTATGGTTGCAGGCACATGAACAATCAGAGGAGTGCGCGAGTAACAACATGATATGGGACATGTTGTCGCAACATGTCCCCTATTGTCAAGGTGGGAGCAGCAATTCGTCGTCGGTACGCAGTCACATGTGAGTGACCACGAGCTATCTCGCTTGTTTCAGCACTCGAAGAATCGACCACATGGACCGATTGACAAAACCAGGACGGGACGAGAGTCAGAGGTTATACAACCGATGGTGTATTTTCATCGCCCCTACCTCAAAGTGCTTCCAAGATCTTTACTTTCGTTTATATGAAATATAGCAGTGCAGTACATTACAATGTCTTTGAGAATATATGCTCAGGATGAATGGTGATGTATTTATACAAATATAAGGGACCCAGGATGAAGTGGCTGACTGCGTATATATGCCCAATCTGACACGGACCATTCCACAACGAAATGCGCGTCTATCCGTCACTACATGTGTATATGGTTTTCATAGAGAACACATCATCAGCAATGTAATTCGGGGCTGCATGTTGAAGCGGATAGTTATGCTATTGTCGGTGGATATGGCCACATAACACTGCGGAATATACATTGTGAAGCATCTCCCATGATTGGCCACTTTATCGATGTACAGTTATGCATGTAGATGCGTAACTTCTGAGTATTGAGTGAGTAACACAGTCTTTCGATGCAAGCATGCACTTTGCCGGGTCATGCCCTTAAGGGTTCAAGGTTGAGTCCATCGTTTCGTTACGCATGCATATGCGTAACTACTACAGAGGTCGAGGGCTGATGAAGGGTTTATTTTCAATCAAATAAATTTATAAGATCGAAACCCCGCTATAGTATAGTAGGGTCAAGTTCGTCCGCAGGGAGAAAGTCAGTGACTCAATTCTAGTTACCAAAGAGCAAGAAATAGCAAGAAGAGATGACAAATGTAGAGATTTTTTGGGGTTTTAAAGTTGCTGAATTTTTGGAAGAAAATCAATAATAATAAAAGATCTAGGGCATAGGGATCACCACAACGATAATCATACAAGCATTGCAATGAATCAAGTAAAAATTATGTTTTTATCTATTAAATAGTTCAACTTGCATCAACCCTAGCAAAGCAATCAATTTATTTTCACAAATTAATAAACTTTATTAACAATCTTAATTAGGTTATCAAACTTTCGTTTCAAAATCCTAATTACTATCCAATTCACAATTCAATCTTTCAATTTAATTGCAAAAAGGAATTTCCCCAATTTTCATTGAGTACTTAAGCACATAAGATAGATAAAACCAATCAATTCATCAATTCATAGAAAAATTGCAAGCATAACTATCGTTGGGATCACCCCAACCCTAGAAAAGGCGACTACTCACGCATAAACATGGTAGACATTGCAAAATTCATGAAATAAATAAAAATCAGAAAATTAAATTGCATAAAAACCTGAGAATAATGTCAACAAAGCGTCACAAAAGCCTCACAAAACGTTCTCCAACTTTCGCCGAAGAAATTGCTTCAAAAAGCTCTCAAATCCGCTCACAAACGCTCTCTAAAGGTGTGTTGAAAAATTCTAACGTGTTGAAAAAGTGGTGGAAGGAAGAAGAAAATCCTCCAAACCCTAAAAATCATATTTATACTTAATATCCCATAAACTAAATTAGGAAATAACAAATATATGAATTTTATCTAAAGTCTATCTAAGGAAAAGGGGTAAAAATAATTAAATCCGGGTAAATAAGGTCCGCTGGGAACCATACCGAAGCGGAGGGCCTCGGTACCGACCCCCCTTAGGGTCGGTATGAGCACTGTTGCCTTTTCGTGCTTCGCACTTCTAGATTGAGCCTCGGTACCGACCCCCCTTAGGGTCGTTATGGGGTCGGTATGACGGTAGTCCATCTCGGACTTAGAGAAACGCATGTATCTCCTTCGTTATAACTCGGATTGCTTCCGTTCTTTTTCCTATGCGCTCTAAATTCTCTTCCTCATATTTTCTCTCTTGAAAATTTCTTCAAAAACGGCTTCCAAAATTCTGTAAAACACACAAAAGCTAGTGAAGACATCTATTTCTCATGAAATATGAAAACTTATGCAAAAGACAATAAACCCAACGCAAATCTTATGAAAATGACTCAAATTAATGACAAAACACATGGAAAAATATGACTAAAAACATGCACATCAAAATACCCCATACTTAGACTTGCTTGTCCTCAAGCAATAACCAAGCAATAACCAATACCTACAACATATCCTTCAAATCTTCGCCCTTGTCAAAAGCAACATCTCAAGTAGTAGCAATGTAAAACAAGTGCATTTAACGTCATCACACATATATGAGCGATCCATAGGCATAGGCAATATAAATCCAACCTCACAAGGATAATGTGTTTACACTCAACTCTCAATGTGTATCGGCTATGAAGATCAACTCTCAACTCAATTCCATATACAAACTCATAAACATTGCAATTTAAATGTAAATCCACTTCGCAACCAATTATGTAAATGCAAACAACAACCATCAGGAGGACTTCGCTCAATGGAAGACTTCAAAGAAGACTCCATTCGGCGGGGTTGTAATGGGGCTTGGTAAGAATTAAAGGGCATGGAATTATTTGGCTATGTGGTGCTTAATAAAATTCGGGAATCAAGACTCCTAAATTTCCAACACAACTCAACCAAACCATAACTCTCCATCATATGAATCAACCAAACTCTCCAACTCATCTCAATGAAGAACACAACCTTTCAAACTCAATAAACCTCTCAAAAGTATGAATCTTGCAAAAGTAAAGGAAATAAGGTAAATTTGGCTCATGCACTTTATTCATAACGTATACTACTCTTCTTTTTTTTTTTTTTTTTTTGAATTTCGTTTTTTTTTTTAATTTCTTTTTTTTTAAACGAAAAATAACATAAAAAATAAAAAAACTACTAGTGCATATATAAGGTGAGCCAAAAAATCCTTTTACATAATATGCATAGCAAGATAAAAATATCAAACCAACCCATAACTCAATAAACTCAAAAATTCTTCTCACTTGAAACCAAATACAAGCCCATTCCTTCCATAAACCATCATTCTAACCAATCCTAAGTCTTAATTCCCAAATGGGGGTCAGGCTCAATTCGGCTAGGGATAATTTTGTAGAGCTTATAAATAAAGGTCTCAGGCTAATGTTCTGGCTTCAAGCAGAGATAATGCAGGGTAGGTAAAGAGAGGATAAAATTGGCTTGAAAAGTGCCTCCATCATTTAATTCTTATTCACATAAACATATAAATGCATTGGCTTTGAATAACTATCACAATATTTAGAGAGGTATAGGAAGAGTAAATACACTCAAGAAAGCAGAGGGATTTTTTTATGTTTTCCCTATGGGGCCAAAATTCTCACTATGACAAATTTTGTTGGATTTCAACCTTTAGCTTAGGATCATATGTGCTCAATTTCATCACAAGTTCACAATCCACATAAAAACAATTTCAAGGACTTAGGCTAAACCTTCCAAACATGTCATAGGATTTACATGATTAAGTCAGTCATTATGTATCATCATAGGACATCTAAGTTAGGGTATAAAAATCAAGATAAAATGAAAATAAACATGCATTTTGTTTTTCTTTTTTTTTTCTGACATTTTTTTAATTTTTTTTTTCTTCTTTTTTTTTTATGAAACTAAAAGCAAGACTAAAGTGACTAAAACATAAAATGCATAAAGCTTAAGCATGAATGCATAACATAATCCAACTAAAACAAAATGCAACACATAAACATCATCCAAAACACATAAAAATGACACACATAAGTTTTCTGAATCCACACCCCATACTTAAAAATAGACAGTGTCCCCACTGTCAAAAGAAAAATCAAAGTAAAAGGGAAAAGACTCAAAAACTCACAAATGAAATTCAGAAGTTGATGAAGACATCCATAAGCTCTACGGAGAAGGCGGCGGGGGTGGAAGTCGACGCTGTGGAAACAAAGAAGATGCCCACGCCATGAAGGAATACTGGTTCGTTTCCTGCTTGTCCATCCTCTTGGTCAAGCGTGCAAACTCCTCCATAAGAGCACCCTGTCCATGTTGTAGGGCCTCCTGGCCCAGTCTCAAAGATCAAAGCTCATCTATGACGTCAGTAAGGCTAGGAGGATGCTGGGGCACAGATCTGCTTGAGCCAGCCCCAGCAGAAAAGGGGCGGCTACCAGGCCTAGCGTCATGATCCATATGATCGGTGTCGTGCTCCTGCTGCATATGCTCATGGTGAAATCCTTGCCCAAATGATCCAAAACCATCAAATATACTAGGTGGAGGCACGACCAAGTCAAAAGTACTCTCAGGGCGGGGGTATCTAGATGGTCTCTGTCGTCTCAGAGGATCATTTAGAATATCCTCTGGAGTCGGTGAAGTTGTAGACGTCCCAGGGACAAACCAGTTGGGGACATAAAGCAAGTCCATAGTCGGTCTGGTAATCTCCACCTCGTGATCATCAAAAACTGAAAGAAGCTTGTCTCTGTTGCGCTTGATCACACTAGCACTAATCAGATATGCAGTATCAATCATCAGAGTGGGTATAGCCTTATATCTGGTGAAGTCAACCTCAAGGCGCCTGGCCAACAGCGCCACCAGGCTTCCATACCAGATTTCTTCTGTTCGTGCTCTATAGGCCAAGACATGCTGAATGAACTCAAACCCCAAGTTCAGGGGTGTTTGTATCTCGAATAGTACCCCTCTCAAACAAGCCACTTCAGTTCTAGTGGGTCTTGATAATTCCTTCTTGGCCCAGATGGTGCAGCCAAAAAGTCGCAGAATAATACGGAAGAGTGGGTTTGCAATATCCTTACTCGGGAGTGCTCCGGAAGGCCAATAGGGGTTGCCTGTAATCAATATCCAAGTATCAAGGGCCTTGCAGCTGGAATGACTATATGGCTCTACTGGGTTGGGAAATCCCAGCAATGCGTTGAATTGCTGCAAAGTGAAGGTGTGCTGAACATTCCCCAGCTGGAATGTAATAGGACCCACAAAATCTGGGCTAGCCATATCGCTTGCCAACGTAGCCGTGAACTCCGCAGTGAGAGCGGGGTAGTGGTGGGGGACACGATCCAGAAGACTAGTGGCACCTAAGTAAGAGAAGGCCTCCAATAAGTCATCATGTACCCCAAGGCGCTCTCCATCATCAGGGCTATACCATCGGGCCTTCAGATTGCCCTTCTTGTGGAACTCCTTGTAGTCCTTCTTCAAACGGGAGTTGGAGATGATGACATTATCCAACGGGACTGTAGCGAATGACTCCCTAGCCCTCTTGCTACGCTGACGACCAAATATTTTCCTGGACAAGACAAACCAAGTGAAAACTAAAATATTTTTCTAAAACAGTGAAACCAAACCAAATCAGTTAAACTCAAACGAAGCTAACATCTAAACATGCAAATGAAGAATGATAATATGCACTAAAAAAATATATATAAACACATAAAGACCAAGTGCATATAAATAGCCAAGTGCAAGAGATATCACCTAAAGAAATAATTGCATATAAACAATATAAAATAAGCTCCAATGCATATAAACTCACCATCATGGCAAATAGAATGCATTACCCATTTATATAACCATATGCTCCACATAAACTATATGAATAGGAAAAACAATATAGACAATATAATCATCATGTAAGATCACTATAATGCAGCCCCTAATCATAACACCATATACTCAACAAAGGTAAAATAAGTAATGCAAAACTCAATATGCACAAACCAACCATGACAACCCCATACTTAAGTTCAAAACAAGTCAAATAAATATGCAATGGACATATAACTTGTTTGCAATGTCAAATCATGCAAGAGAATAGATTTTATGCTAGAATAGAAGAAGCTAATCAACCAAAAGCATAGAAATCCATTCTAAAATCAAAGCCTGAAACGGATCGCAATGAAATCTTAAAATCCAATTAGCTCACAATCCGTAACCAATTTGACAATGCCATGAACATGAAAGTAGCTGTAAATCAACCCAACAACACAACTATATCATCAATTTCGACCAATTTGACTTTCGGCAAAAAGCCCCAAATTCCGCTCCTAAATCAAACCCTAGGTTTTCAATCTCAACCTAAATCATCCAATCAATCAACATAATTGAAATAAATAAGTTTAGGGTAAGAAATCATACCAAAATTGAGTAGAAAGAGGAAGAAAATTCGGGATTTTGAAGGTGTAACGAACCGAGCCAACTAAACAGTGACTTAGGCGAAAGTGGTTCGGTGTGGGTGCTGCAGGGCTCGAACCGGGTCAGATCTTGGCTCAAGGGGTGCAGCTGGTGGAGGTGGTTCGAGTGTGGTTGGCTGGTGGGTCAAGGTGGCTCGATGGTGGTTGGGCAAGGGATGGAAACCGAACAGCGAGGGAGGGGGACTTGGCTCGGTGTGGGGGCTGCTGAGTTCGAACCAGGGTGGGTGAGGGCTCGGTGGGTGCGGCTCGGGGTGGTGGTTCGACCGGCGGCAGTGGGTGGCTCCGGAACGGCTCGGTGTGGTGGGGTGGTCGGCTTGGAGAGAAGAAGGAAGAGAGGGCGGTGCTGGTTCGGTACAGGCGGGATTGGGAAGAAAGGAAGGAGAAAGAAAGACAGGGGTTTTAATTTTAATTTTAATTTTAATTTTTTTTTTTTTTAAAAAAATTTTCAAAAATTCCGTAGGGGGTCGGTACCGAAGCTGTTGGGGTCGGTACGGCTTCGGTATACCTACTGGAATTTGAGATTTTTCGAGCATACTTACCTGATCCGCCAGGGGGGTCGGTACCGAACCCGGGGGGGGGGGGGGGGGGGTGGTCGGTACAACCTCGGTACAGTCCTGTTTCTTGCTCCGATCTCTGTTTTTCACCCGTTTTCACCATGGTCACCTCTCAAGACATGCATGGTTAGTGCAATATGTTCTATCCCAGCTAACTTACCTATCCTAAAATTTAAAAATAAAACTAAAATTTAAAAAGGAAAGGAAAATAAAGCGGGTTGCCTCCCGTAAGCGCTACCTTTAACGTCGTTAGCTTGACGTGGTTACCTCAACTTCATTCTAATGATGTAAGAGCCCAAGTGACTCTTATTTCTTCCTCCGGATCCATCCTATCATAGTATTTCTTGAGTCGGTGGCCATTGACCTTGAATATGGCCCCTCCTTCATCAACTAGATCCACCGCTCCATGAGGATAGATATGATGAACCACAAATGGTCCACTCCATCGTGATCTAAGCTTCCCTGGGAACAAACGCAATCTAGAATTGAAAAGAAGAACCTTATCACCTACCTCAAATGTCTTTGGCACCAACTTCTTGTCATGCCACTTCTTGGTGCGCTCCTTGTAGATTTCGGCGTTTTGATAAGCCTTGAGCCTCAACTCTTCCAACTCTTGCAAGTCCATGAATCTCTTTGCTCCGGCCGCGTCAAGGTCCATGTTGAGCTCCTTAAGAGCCCATAATGCTCTATGCTCAAGCTCGACGGGCAAATGACAAGACTTACCAAAAACCAAGTTGTAAGGAGTTGTGAGCAATGGTGTCTTGTACGCCGTCCTATAAGCCCACAATGCATCATCTAGCTTAGATGCCCAATCCTTCCTCGAGCGTGACACCGTCTTCTCTAAGATGCTCTTGATTTGTCGATTTGAAACCTCCACTTGGCCACTAGTTTGGGGGTGGTAAGGTGTTGCCACCCTATGAGACACCCCATACTTAGCCAAAAAAGCTTCAAAGCCCCTCTCTATGAAGTGAGATCCTCCATCGCTAATAAGAACTCGTGGGACACCAAAACGGGGAAATATGTTAGTCTTCATAAATCTAGCTACAACTTTAGAATCATTAGTATGAGTAGCTATAGCTTCAACCCATTTAGAAACATAATCAACCGCTACCAAAATATATTTATAGGGCCCAGATGAAGGGAAGGGTCCCATAAAATCAATACCCTAAACGTCAAAAAGTTCAACCTCTAGGATACCGGTAAGAGGGTTCTCATGCCTCCATGTGATGTTCCCCGCTCTTTGGCACTCATCGCAGCATTCAATGTAAGCATGTACATCTTTGAACAAAGTAGGCCAATAGAAGCCACTTTGAAGAATCTTCGCCGTGGTCTTGAAACTCTTTGCGTGGCCACCCGTTGGAAGAGTGTGACAATGCTTGATTATGCTCTCAATCTCCTCATCCGGTACACAACGTCTAAAAATGTGGTCGCTCCCCTGTTTGAATAAGTAGGGATCACCCCAATAGTATTGCTTGACGTCGTGGAGAAACTTCTTCTTGGCTTGCGAAGTCAAATCCTTAGGGATTTCTCCCCCTACAATGTAATTAGCAAAATCCGCAAACCAAGGGGTCCTTGACCCTCCAATAGCATAAATATGATGAGATATAGGAGAAGAAGGGGGGGGGGGGGGTATAAAAGGAATCCTCACCAGAACCTACCGAATCGTTTCGAATGAGGTTTTCGTCCGGCCTGGAGTCATTGATTGGTACTTGATTTTCGGACTCCATGAGGTGGTCCAAGGGCAACCTAGATAGATGGTCAGCCACCAAATTCTCCGCTCCCTTCTTGTCCCTAATTTCACAATCAAATTCTTGCAATAAAAGCATCCAACGAAGAAGCCGAGGCTTGGCATCTTTCTTAGTCATCAAATATCTTACCGCGGCATGATCCGTATAGACAATGACCTTAGAACCTACTAAATAAGTACGAAACTTTTCAAAGGAAAATACTACGGCGAGGAATTCCTTCTCCGTCGTGGTGTACTTACCTTGTGCTTCGTCAAGTGTCTTACTTGCATAGTAGATGGCATGAAGCTTCTTATCCTTCCTTTGCCCAAGCACGGCACCTACGGCATAGTCACTAGCATCACACATGATCTCAAAGGGTAGGTTCCAATCGGGCGATTGCATAATAGGAGCGAAGACAAGAGCTTCCCTCAATTTGTTGAACGCTTCAAGACACTCTGCAGAAAACTCAAAAGCTACATCCTTCATAAGCAAGTTAGTTAAAGGTTTAGCAATTTTTGAGAAGTCTTGAATGAATCTCCTATAAAAGTCTGCATGTCCTAGAAAGCTCCTAATATCCTTAACATTAGTGGGAGGAGGTAATTTTTCAATCAATTCAATTTTAGCACGATCTACCTCAATTCCCCTTTTTGAAACCAAATGCCCAAGAACAATTCCCTCTTGAACCATGAAGTGACATTTTTCCCAATTAAGCACTAAATTAGTTTCTTCACATCTTTCTAGCACCTTACTCAAGTTGGCAAGACATGAATCAAAAGAAGAACCATACACAGAAAAGTCATCCAGAAACACTTCTACTATATCCTCAATCATATCAGAAAAAATAGCCATCATACACCTTTGAAAAGTTGCAGGGACATTGCAGAGCCCAAATGGCATCCTCTTGTAAGCAAAAGTTCCATAAAGACAAGTAAAAGTGGTCTTCTCCTGATCATCTAGATCAATAGGAATCTGCCAAAAACCACTATAGCCATCCAAATAGCAAAAATAATCATGCTGGGCTAGACGCTCAAGAACTTGATCAATAAAAGGAAGAGGGAAATGATCTTTCCTAGTAGCACTATTCAACTTCCTATAATCAATGCATATGCGCCATTTAGTAGTGGTCCTAGTAGGTACTAATTCACCTTTTTCATTCTCAATCACAGTCATTCCTCCTTTCTTAGGGACAACATGGACAGGACTCACCCATTTACTGTCAGAAATAGCATAAATAATTCCAGCATCCAACATTTTCAAAATTTCAGATTTTACTACTTCTTTCATATTTGGGTTAAGCCTACGCTGATGCTCAATGGTTGGCTTATGATCATCTTCCATATATATACGATGCATGCATAAAGAAGGTGAAATTCCAGTGATATCATCCAAAGAATAACCAATAGCCTTTCTATGGGTCCTAAGCACATCCAGTAATTTATCAACTTCTTCCTCATTCAATTTCGCATTAATGATCACAGGAAGAGTGGAATTGGGACCCAAGAAAACATACCTCAAACCTTCTGGAAGCGGCTTAAGCTCTGGAGAAGACTCAATTGGAATCAGATTGGGCTCTTCCTCCTCCGTCTTCAATATCGCTTCCAGGACCTCCAAAGAATACACTTGCTCCTGACCTGCCAGAAGGCCTGGGACTGGGCCTGCAGACTGAAGACAATCAAAATAACTTACCTCTACCATGTCCGTGGTTTTCTTCATTGTTGGATTGAAGCGAAATTCAACGATGTCCTCCCCAATCTCAAATGTTAGGAGTCCCTTCCTAACATCAATTATTGCTCCAGCTGTGGCTAAGAAAGGCCTTCCAAGAATGATAGGCACAACTGGATCCTCTGGCATATCCATAACAATAAAATCAGTGGGGACAAAAAACTTACCTACACGGACAGGCACATCATCAATCACCCCAGTTGATGATACAACCACTCCATTTGCCATGGATACTCTCATGTTGACCGGCTCTAGGGCTCCCAAGCTTGTCTTAGATCATATCGAAAGGGGGAGAAGGCTCACACTAGCACCTAAATCACACAAAGCCTTGAAACGGTAAGATCCTAAACCAATAGTAATGGCAAACTTACCTAGATCTCCAAGTTTCTCAAGGAACTTCACTGAACGGACCTCGTCAGCAAGCTCAGACATGGATCTCTTCTTAGCTAAGATGTCTTTCAAAAACTTAGTGTAAGCTGGCATCTCACTCAAAGCATCAGTGAAAGGAATAGATATATTCAAACTTTGAAGCATCTTTACAAACTTTTGAAACTTACCTTCCGTTGTGTCCTTTACCTTTTTCGGAGGGTATGGAAGCACTTTCATCGGATTCGGGGCTGAAACAGGTCCTGCAGAAGAATCCGTCGCTGCTGGAGGGGTCGTTACCGAGGCTGAGGGGGTCGGTACGGCCTCGTTATGGTTGCTGGGAGGAGCGGGAGAAGAGATCTTACCTGCTGGAGGGGTCGGTACCGACCCTGAGGGGGTCGGTACGACCTCGGTATGGACACTGTTGTCCCCGTCTTCTTCCTCGTTTGGCGTGCTTTCGCGACCAGGCACCTCCTTTCCGTTTCTCAGGTGTATTGCAGCTATTTGCCCCTTAGGGTTCTCGTTGGTGTGGCCTGGGAGCTTTCCTTGAGGCCGTGGGATTTGTGCCGCGAGATTACCTAGTTGGGAATCCACTCCCTTCTTCCAAGTTTCCAACTCTCCTAGTTGTGCATGAACACCCTTAAATTGAGAATTCACATCAGCGCGAAGCCCATTGAATCCTTCCTTAAGCTCTTGTACCCATGATGGTGGTTCTTGATAGCCAGGAGGCCTATATGGGGGAACCCGTTGATCTTGTTGCGGAGGAGGTTGACTCCCTTGTCCTTGTCCATAGTTACCCCAATTAGGGTAATTGTTGTTCCTCCCTGCATAATTGTTATTTTGATTCCCCATATAATTATTATTATTATTGGGGTTCCTATAAGAAGCCCTCATATAACTTACCTCTTCGTAGTGTTCTGCCCTTTGTACCTGGCTAATATTATTGCAATCTATAGTATTATGAGCCAGAGAACCACATAGCGTCGGGTCTCATCCTCATGGAATTGCTGACGCACACCTGGATCAATTTCATTAGAAGGCTCATAAAGTTTCTTACCTGACGGTCTAGCCACTGGGGTGCCATACATAGCGTCGTACTCTGTTAGCTTGTCCAATAGAGCCCATGCATCAGTTGGATTCATCTCGAGGAACCCACAATCGGTGTGTAGGTTCAATCGAGTCTTGGTCTCCGCATTGATGCCCTGGAAGAAGATTTCTTGGAGGACATACTCAGGTTGCCCGTGGGTAGGGCATTGTCTTTGCAACTCCTTGAATCTCTCCCAAGTCTCCAAAAATGTCTCTCCTGGCAATTGGTGAAAGGAGGTGATTTTCTTCCTAAGCTCCGTTGTCTTTGCCGGTGGAAAGAACTTTGTCATGAACAAGTCATACAAAGCCTTCCATGTAGTGATGGACCTAGGTGCCAAACTCTCCAACCAATTCAGAGCCTTTCCTGAAAGAGACCATTTAAATGCCTTTAGTTGCACATATTCCAACGATACATCATCAGCAGCAATTGTATCGCATAAATCAATAAAGTTCTTAATATGAAGCATAGGCATTCATGAGCTTTGCCCTCAAATTGAGATCTTTTAATTAAAGAAATAAAGTGGGATTTGATCTCAAAATTGTGCTCTATCTCAGGGAGGACGATTGCAGACTCAGGCACCCTCAGTTCTGGGTACATGTATTGCTTTGCATTTCTTGGGATAGCATCCAATTGCTGTTGCAGGCGAGCAGTCGCTTCCCTTTCTCTCGCTGCAGCCTCCCTTTCTCTTTCTGCAGTGAGCCGAAATTGCTCCATCTGACGACGGAGGTTAGCCATCTGCGCGGCAACGTCAACATTGTTGTCGTTGTTGCCATTGTTACCTGTGTTACCTGGGTTGCCTATATTGTTGCTCATTGTCCTAGCTTCTCGTAGTCTGCGATGAAAAGAGCGTTCCGGTTCGGGATCGATAACAAAATCGAAATCAAGCCTGCGTCGCCCTGATCGCATAAACTGAAAACAAAGACAAAAACAAAGACACCACAATCAAAAGCAAAGGGGGATGAGCTATTCCCAAACCCTAACATTAACTAAAACTTTGGCACAATTGAAATCTCCCCGGCAACGGCGCCAATTTGATGAAGGGTTTATTTTCAATCAAATAAATTTATAAGATCGAAACCCCGCTATAGTATAGTAGGGTCAAGTTCGTCCGTAGGGAGAAAGTCAGTGACTCAATTCTAGTTACCAAAGAGCAAGAAATAGCAAGAAGAGATGACAAATGTAGAGATTTTTTGGGGTTTTAAAGTTGCTGAATTTTTGGAAGAAAATCAATAACAATAAAAGATCTAGGGCATAGGGATCACCACAACGATAATCATACAAGCATTGCAATGAATCAAGTAAAAATTATGTTTTTATCTATTAAATAGGTCAACTTGCATCAACCCTAGCAAAGCAATCAATTTATTTTCACAAATTAATAAACTTTATTAACAATCTTAATTAGGTTATCAAACTTTCGTTTCAAAATCCTAATTACTATCCAATTCACAATTCAATCTTTCAATTTAATTGCAAAAAGGAATTTCCCAAATTTTCATTGAGTACTTAAGCACATAAGATAGATAAAACCAATCAATTCATCAATTCATAGAAAAATTGCAAGCATAACTATCGTTGGGATCACCCCAACCCTAGAAAAGGCGACTACTCACGCATAAACATGGTAGACATTGCAAAATTCATGAAATAAATAAAAATCAGAAAATTAAATTGCATAAAAACCTGAGAATAATGTCAACAAAGCGTCACAAAAGCCTCACAAAACGTTCTCCAACTTTCGCCGAAGAAATCGCTTCAAAAAGCTCTCAAATCCGCTCACAAACGCTCTCTAAAGGTGTGTTGAAAAATTCTAACGTGTTGAAAAAGTGGTGGAAGGAAGAAGAAAATCCTCCAAACCCTAAAAATCATATTTATACTTAATATCTCATAAACTAAATTAGGAAATAACAAATATATGAATTTTATCTAAAGTCTATCTAAGGAAAAGGGGTAAAAATAATTAAATCCGGGTAAATAAGGTCCGCTGGGAACCATACCGAAGCGGAGGGCCTCGGTACCGACCCCCCTTAGGGTCGGTATGAGCACTGTTGCCTTTTCGTGCTTCGCACTTCCAGATCAAGCCTCGGTACCGACCCCCCTTAGGTCGTTATGGGGTCAATATGACGGTAGTCCATCTCGGACTTAGAGAAACGCCTGTATCTCCTTCGTTATAACTCCGATTGCTTCCGTTCTTTTTCCTATGCGCTCTAAATTCTCTTCCTCATCTTTTCTCTCTTGAAAATTTCTTCAAAAACGGCTTCTAAAATTCTGTAAAACATACAAAAGCTAGTGAAGACATCTATTTCTCATGAAATATGAAAACTTATGCAAAAGACAATAAACCCAACGCAAATCTTATGAAAATGACGCAAATTAATGACAAAACACATGGAAAAATATGACTAAAAACATGCACATCAAGGGCCCACTTTCGATGCAAGCACGCCCTGTCCCGGGGCAGGCCCTGCAGTTTGTGTCGGCCTTACATTTACGCATGAAGATGCATAACTACTACAGAGGTCGAGGGCCCACTTTCGATGCAAGCACGCCCTGTCCCGGGGCAGGCTTTGCAGTTTGTGCCGACCGTACATTTACGCATACGGATGCGAAACTCCTGAATGGAGGAAGGCTACGCGGAAATCGATGTATTTGTGTTGTTGTTTGTAACCATTTGACATAACCAAATAATGTAACAAACGAACTATAAATTGAAATACTGAGGTCAACTGTTGGAAAAGAATTTTGGGAATAAAAAACAGCAACTACATGTCTACATCATACTCAAAACTATGTCAGAGTGACTATTTTACATCAATTTTACATCATGACTGTCCCACCGTAGGGAATGATGTGAGTTAGAGCCCCGCTCTCCATCTTATCCATCCCAGATGTTTGCTTGCAGATACATTAACAATCGGAGGATTAGCAACCACCGTATGTGTGGTTAAGAGTATGTGCTCCTCACGGAGCGAGACCATTTTTCTTATCTTGCATTAAAATCAAAGTGCTTCACCGATTGTTAAATAACATGGTACAACTTCGTAACATATTGATCGTGAAACTTCAGAAACAAAAACGCTACATGAAAGAACAATGAATATAGTACCAATACAATAGTTGTGTATACGTTTTTATAGCAAAGCTGCTAGAGTGTGGGAGTAACATGATAGGGGATGCCCCTACCCCTACAACAGGGTCCGCTCTTACGTGCGTAACAGCTACACGGGTGGTTGCGTAACGTGTCCACATTTAATTGTGCATCTTTTCTGCAACATGGTGCGTACCAATGGGGACTTCTATAAAAACCCACACTAAAAAACTTTCACTTCATCTACCACGACATACCATACGTACTACCAATGAAAATCATATGAGGTCGTGTAGAGTTCGGTGAATCACTTTGCTCTGCAAAGTGGATCTATATAAAATTGTACGAAGGTGAAGATCGGTGTAACACTTTGATTTCGAAGGTCTTTCAGGTGGGTACTTAGTATTTACATAATTGATAGTTGGTGAAAATAATTTCGTTTCACGTAATGGTGACCTAAATTATTTGATGTGTGCAGGTATGTATGGAGAACTAAATCCATGATTCATATGAGGACCTCCTGACTACATCAACCAACATGGGTAAAGATCGGTGCAACACTTTGATGTCCGAGATCTTTGATGTGGGTACGTATTATTCAGATAATTGATAGTCTAAATAAATTAATTTTGTTTCACGTAATGGTGAACTACGTTATTTCGTGTTTGTAGGTATGGTATGCACAACAAGATACATGATCCATATGCAGACCACCCCACCACTTCCACCAAAACCCAACAGTAATCCATATGAAGACCACTTCACTACTGACACCCACTTCGACAAATTAGATGGGAACCACGCCCTTGGGTATGATAGGATCTAGGTCCAAGTTAGTCTAGGATCGAGGGAAAGGACTTTGTAACTTGAAGTATACAGAACACAGATTGTTGAAAATAAAACATACGGAACACATAGTGTTGAAAATGAAACGTATGAAACACATAATGTATGACGTTGTATTGTAACCTATTGACTATTGTCACATTATAACACAATCTCATTCACAAGTGAATCATTACAATATTTGTCTGTAACAATAATAGTCTGTAACAATAAGAACGAGAACCAATTTTTGAATCTAGCTGTCTACAAACCAAAATACATTTTTCTTTCCGATGTCGTCATGGATATTGTAAGCCGGAAAGAGTTCGCAGCAAAGTGCTTCCATGACCCTAACAACAGTTCTAATTGGAGAATTAAATCAACCATCGAACGATTGACAAACAACATTGAATTGAATTTTATCGAACCTACAATTCGGGAAGTAGGTTAGTTCGTGACCCTTAAATATCCAGGGGAGGCTGTACGGTGAGCTCCGTATCCTATTGCGTATAGATCCACAATCCCATGCGTATATATACGCAATATGTAGCACCAACAACACCTTGCACGAAATTCCGCACTTTGTTGCGTATGTACACGCAATGTCATGCGCACATGGTCAACCCCCTTGATTTGGTTTTGTCTCCCACGTCAAATCCTTCCACGTGCTTTATATACACCCCACTTGATAAACGACCTAGACATCTCCACATTGTACTTCTTGCAAATGGAGTCGGTTACAACTGAACATCGCGGTTCAAACCCACGCATTGATTTTGTAATCAAATGGGATCGGTATACAACGCCGCCTGACGAGTCCGATTGTGCTTGCTGCAATCTAGAATACAGTGGCATTCATCCTTGCGCACTGTTTCGAGTCGAGTGTCAAAATGACACTCACATATCCGCACCCTTGCAGTTTGGTTGCGCGTACTGCTATTGTTTTCATCAAGGTATTCCTGGAGCGTATTACTGGAGGGTTGGAGACCTTATTCCTCAACGTATTCGATCATTCTTCCTCGAGTTAAGCCCACATGACCATGTTGATGTGGTCCAGTATGCAGGAGTACTTGTTAGGGAAGCAAATATGGAGGTCCGAAGTTTTGCATTCAGTGTTCTGAAGATTGAACTCATCCTAAAGACGAATTGAATAGCGCCTAATGATGTGTTAAATAAAATTATGTGGTTTTATATATAACAGAGACGAATGGTTGATGTCGGAATGTGTACAATTACAATCTCCATTCTAACTAAAGCACATTACCGTAAGTACATTTTATCCTACTCGCGTATGTACGCACCACACTGCGTATGTATGCGCACGATACAGCTTATGTGCACGCACGCACTCCACGGCGTAACGTTACGGTTTCGATGCGAAACTGCAGATCCCGTACATATAATCCCTATAAATATGTGTCCGTTTGTTATCGATCCACATATTCACACAAACGTGTCATTGGAAACAATATTTCATTATATGTATGGTCTAAGTCAAATTACGTTTCGAAGTGTGTAGAGATCGGTGGAATACTTTGAATTGAACAGACCAGGTTGCGCAGAATGTTGGAGCAGACTGGTCGTATTCTGGCTCACACTGCGAGGTTTGGCAGTTTTAGAGCTCAAATGGTGTGGACGCCGAGTTTGGCTGCACATCTACATACAGCAGCAGACGCGCTACCGGTGGACGCCTCGAGTGTGGCTGAATGCCAAATGCAAGAGTAGACACACTATAATTGTATGGACTGTATATTGTTTTTATGTTTCAGTCGTAATGTTACGTAATTGTTTCAATGTAATGTACACGTATTTGTGATATGCGTCGTTACAATTGTATGGATTGTATATTGTTTTTATGTTTCAGTCGTAATGTTCCATAATTGTTTCAATGTAATGTACACGTATTTGTGATATGCGTCGTTATTCTTCTGTCATCGACCAACTATTTCATTTTGGTGAAAGTCAGATTGTTGTATTGTTTCAAGATAATGGAAACGTTATACTTTAATTTCATAGAATGTTAACTAACCATTATCTAGTATATTTCGACGGTAAATTTTTCGAATTGTTACAAAAACGGATGAGAGTATGTTTCTTTTAGTTTGTAGACAGCAGGCCGAATGTTCCATAACCGGTTGCGAACCTGTAGCAGAACTCGTCTAAGGATCACCAGCCAGAAGGTACGTGGTCTACATGTAATCACGGTAGGCTCTGCATTGCTGTGCGATTAGTTACGCAATTCTGTGCATAGATATACGCAATATTTTGCAGATTTATCCCCGCGTGATGCGGATTGCAGTGGTAATGAAAAACATCGATACATGTTGTAGAGCTTTAATAAAACAGTCAACATAACGACATTGTAAAATCAAAACACCAAAATATGGTGTTAAACAGTGCCACTTTCTCATAGTGACGGGTGAACAAGTGCTGCCGTGGAATTTCAACTTCGTGAGAAGACATTGTCGGAAAATGACGTCTTTGCGGATGGGAATGTGTGGACCGACGGTAAATGTCCCTGTAATGCTTGGAGGCTATGGCTTGGGTTTGGAGTGCACTTCCCGGACGTGCGTCTTTATATAGGCAAATGAAGCTACTAATGTAGTTCCGCATCTAATTGCGGAGTATATCGGAATTGAATACAATGCATGGAACTCGGTACGCGGACGAGGGATACACTGCGCGTCGTCATGCAGAACTCTGTTTATCCGTCCACGTATCGATGCATGCATTACAGCTCTCCTAATGCATGCACTCTCGCACCCACAAAATGTATCCACGAATCGATGCAAGCACTGTCCAAGTCCAGACCCCCGTGTTCAAATGCTTTGTTACGCTTTGCGGTGCGGACTTCCGCAAATATACCGGTGGTAATCCAATAACTATGCATTTCGTTGTAGAGGTCGTCATGGGGACCATGGAATCACCCTATAAAATTGTCATCAACGGTCGCCACATAGATATTACCAACAATCCTCACAACAGAATAAACGACTATTGATAGTCAGATATGTATCCTGGAAGCTTTCTCACGGTCGATAAACCCGGAGAGTTCACCGATGGAACCCGTTTCGTAGTTACGGTGGACAAACACCGTTGTCCACCTGAAAATTGCGCATGCAACTGCAAACACAACCAATATGAGCATTATTTCCGGTGCAGCCTACTGATAGTGCGTGGTGTTCAGATGTCTTTATCAACAACGCAGTTGATGTTTGGCTACAGAGAGTGTGAGGACGACCCTACGAATTACTTCTGATATATCCATAAGAAGATAAAGAATATGCTGGCCGTTTTGGACAACGACGTTTATGTGTCTCGAATTCGATATTTCGCATCTTTTGCAGTGGATTTAGCAGTACGCCCCGCCCAGGAAGAGATGAAGACGTACACATTCCGACAGATACATATTCAGATCTACCCAAAGACCCTAGAAGAGTCAGTGGGGAGCTGTTATATTGGATACACCAGCCCGTATTGAACTTCTATGTCCCGCATCGAAAACGACACTGTTATTACAATTTCCATGCGATATCCCGCATATAAAATAACATTGTAAGGGTACATCAACATCAATTAATTTTTAAGTATGTAGTAAGTGAAATATTGTTATGTCTATCGTTCGAATGATTTCGAACAATTCAGAGTCATCGCTACTTGTCGCCTTGTCACATTGTCGATTGGAGATTTTGCACTATTGAGTTTCGCTTTAATTAAGTATGTATTCGTGGGTCAGGCCATTTAGTTACGCATGCAGCTGCGTATTCACACAGTAGGTTCGTGGCGTCGTCCGATGCAAGCATGCACTGTCCTGGGTCAGGCCCTTCAGGTTTGTGTCGGCCATTTTGTTATGCATGTAGATGTGTAACTACTACAGAGGTCATCTCCCCCTATTGATGCAAGCATGCAGTGTCCCAGGTCAGTACCTTCAGTCCCCCGTGGGGACCATGGAATCGCCCTATAGTTACGCAGGCAGCTGCGTATTCACGGAGTAGGTTCGTGACGTCGTCCGATGCAAGCACGCTCTGTCCCAGGTCAGACCCTTTAGGTTTGTGTTGGCCGTTTTGTTACGCATGTAGATGCGTAACTACTACAGAGAAGATCGTGGCCCCCTTGTTGATGCAAGCATGCAGTGTCCCGGGTCAGAACCTTCAATCTGTATCGGCCGTACATATACGCATGCAGATGCGTAACTTCTGACTAGGTCTTGACTACAATAATACACTATCCCGGTTCAGTACTGGCCCTCGAGATTTGTGTCTGCAATACTGCTACGCATTCGAGGAGTGGCGGAAGGTTATGCGGAATTCGATGCCTATGTTTTGGTGTTTGTAACCATTTGATATAAACCAATAATGTAATAAACAAACTATAAATAGAAGTCAATTGCTACACAAGAATGTCGGAAGGTAAATTAGCGCAGCTACAATATGTTGATTGAAAATCACTTCGTTCATTACTACGTCAGAGTAACTATTTTACATATTTTTTCGGGAAAGCTAAATACACCGCTAATTTTTACTGGATACACCGCTAATCTTCGCAACAACCTGCGGAACAAGTTGTCGCAACGTGTCCCCATCTTCGCCATCTGACAAGTATGCTTGCAGGTAATTTTGTCTTTTGTAGCCACGTTCTCTATCTTTGCCATCTGACAAGTATGCTTGCAGGTAAATGAACAATCGGAGGAGTGCGTGACTAACAATATATGGGACATGTTGTCGCAATGTGTCCCATATTGTGATGGGGGGAATAGCCATTCGTCGCCGTTACACACTCAAATGTGAGTGACCACGAGTTGCCTAGCTTCTTCCAGCACCTGAAGAATCGACCACATGGACCAACCGACCCAACCACGACGGGACGAGAGTTGGAGGTTACACAACCAATGGTGTATTTTCATCGTTTCTACCTCAAAGTGCTTCCATGATCTTTAATTTCGTTGATATAGTAGTGCAGTACATTAAGATGTCTTTGAGAACATATGCTGAGGATGAATGGAGATGCATTTATACTGATAGATATAAGTGACCCCACGACGAAGTGGCAGATTACGTAAAAATGCACAATCGGATGCGGATCTATCCGCATCGAAATGTGCATATATCCGCCATTACATGCGTATATATCCGCTCTTACGTGCGTAACATCTACACGGGGAGATGCATACAATGCTTGTATTTAATTGCGCAGCTTTTCCGCTTGTAATTAAATGCGTAAAATGATTATATTTGAATGGTTGCATTTAATTGCGCATCTACACGAGTGAAATTTATATTAGTCGTTGCAATTGAACCAAAATGATGTACAACTACAATATGAAATGGAAATTCCAAAATACCCACCTTGAGAGTGCTAAATGCGAAAATAAAAACAAGTATAGAATCGCCATGGCCGCTTCGAGTGCTACATGTGAAAATAGAAACAGTTACATAAACAATTACAAAATGGCCACTTCAAGTGTTTAGTTACGCAATGAGGTGTGTACTATCTCCCGTGTCTGCACTATCCAGTACTGCCATGAACTTCGGTGTGTCATACGCAACTAGGTGCGAAGCCATACACGGGTGGCTGCGAATATATCCGCATCCCGTGGCGTAGCGTACCTCGTTCGTAGGTAGGCATGTTTATGCGTATCTATCCGCTGCACGTTGCGTAAAAAAATCAGTCGGGCCCGTTCAGCGGACTTCGTCTATAAATAGCTCTCCTTGTGTTTTAGTTATGCACTCATCCAACAATGAGATTCACAATCATAATCAGATTCATAATCATGTAACAACATGTAACAATGTCAACCAAATGAGAGCGGAGGCCATTCACAATCATCCTCCCAATTGTGTAAAGATCGGTGGAGTACTTTGATATAAAGGGGAGGACCTAATCAGCCAAATGGTAATGTTCTACGCTAGATGACGTCGGCGACCACTTTCTCTTCATATTTTTATAGCAGATGTCGTCTTAAGATGACCAATGGCATTGTCCCGGTTTAGGCCGTTGGGAAACGCCATTCTTATCATTTCCATTCGATCTTATAATTTACATTCGATATGATGTATGATGTGTGTAGAACAACATTGTAAGGGTGTACATCCAAATCAGTAAATAAAAAATTATCTAGTATGAGAACTCTTTTGTGTCTGTCGCACTTTTTAGATGGCATTATCGAGGGGAGACGAGCAATTCATCGATTATATGTACATGCGAGTGACCATGAACTGCCTAGCAGTCTTCTCCCGTCACGTGAATAATCGACGAATAGGCAACTCCAATCTGGTACTTGTTCAACCCACTTCATTGTCGATACATGTTCGACACCACCACGAAAGGACGAAAAGTGGATGTTCCCAGACTAGGGGTGTCTACCCACATCGAAACGTCCACGATAACGATGCATGCACTCCCGCACCCACATAATGCAGAGACAACTCGGCCATGGAGATCCTTTAACTCCACATTTCGTTGCCAATGTTGCAATGAATCGCCCTATAAAATTGTAATCACGAACAATCCGCACAACAGACAAAACGATTAGTGATAGTAAGATATGTATCCAGGAAGCTCACTCACGGTCGATAAACCCGGTGAGTTCACCGATGGAACCCGTTTCGGATCTACAGTGGACAAACACCGTAGGTGTGGCTAAGAGTACGTGCTCCTCACAAAGCGAGGCAATGTTTATTATCTCGCATGAAAATCATAGTGCTTTACCGATCGTTAAACAACTTGGTACAACTTCGTAACATATTGATGGTGAAACTTGGGGAAAGAAAATGCTACAAGAAAGAACAATGAATACAATAGCAATACGACACTTGTGTATACGTTTATATAGGAAAGGTGTTGCGGTGCGGGGTAACATGATAGGGGAGGCCCTCACTCAACAAAGGGTCCGCGCTTACGTGCGTAATAGCTACACGTGGGGATGCTAACTTATCCGCATTTAATTGCGCAGCTTTTCCGCAAAATTGTGCGTACCATTTGGGAGTGCTATAAAAACCCACGCTGACATACTTTCACTTCATCAACCACGACATATATACCATACGTACCCGCAATGAAAATCATATGTGATCTTGTAGAGGTCGGCGAATCATTCTGTTATGCAAAGTGGATCTATATAAAATTGTACGATGGTGAAATTTTATCATCTCCACCAATCAACATGGGGAAAGATCAGTGTAACACTTTGATTTCGGAGGTCTTTCAGGTGGGTACTTAATAGTCCGATAACTGATAATTGGTTAAAATAATTTCGTTTCACTTAATGGTGACCTAAGTTATTTGATGTCTGTAGGTATGGTATGAAAAACAAAATCCATGATCCATACGAGACCCTCCTCACTACTGCCACTAACAATCAAAGGTTTGTTGGTGGGAGTGATAGTGAAAGTGCACACCCACTTCAATAAAATACTCTTGGAATCTCATCGTTGGATAGGATAGGTTCGGGGTTCAAGTGGGCATAAGATCGGGAAAATTAAGCACTTTGAGGCTTTAATTGCACAAAACGTTATGATGTTATTCGCTAAGATATTGACGCCGACTGTAGCTGAATGCCAAATTCAAGAGTAGACACGCGAAAGACTGTATATCGTTTTTATGTTTCATTAGGAATTTCCCGTTATCGTTTGAATTTGATGTAAATGTATTTGTGATATGCGTCGTTATTCTCCCGTCATCAACCAACTATTTTCTTTTGGTGAAAGTTTGATTGTTGTATTGTGTCATGATCATTGAAATCTTATACTTTAATTGTATACAACGTTAACACAAACTATAATCTGGTATTTTGCGACGGTAAATTTTGTAGACATTATCCCAAATATTACGCAACCGGGTGCGGAACTATACGCAACAAACTTATTGCGCAACATGTCGCGCAAATATGTTGCACGCCTATAAATATGGCACACACCGGTCGTAACCCCCAAATCATGTCTCTTAATCTACGATATATTTCACAGCCATCTCTAATATCTATTCATACAGTAACTACCCAAAGATCACGGAATCACTTTGATGGGGATGGATATGAAGCTGCTGGTGATGGAAATGAATCAGCTGATGAGGGAGCTGCAATAATCAGTCTTTTTTTGCAGTGAAATTGTGGTTCCTGTGACGATTGACTCTATCTATAAACCTGCTGGTTCTCCATCCATCATGTCCAGTGCATTGCTGTTATGTTATGTTAAATCTACAATGTAAGAATAGTGAAAGCCAATTGATGATATATTTTATGTTATGTGACTTGAAATTTATGTATGAAATACTTTCAGTTGAAATTGATGTACGAATTACTTTGTATTTAAATGAATTTATTAATAATTTCTACCAAATGTTATTTATCTTCTGTATAGATTACTTTATAGTATTTATTTTCCCACTATAGCAATGTCGCTACTATCGAAATACAATTACCTGCTATCTTCCGAAACTTGAGATGTCTGTACGGATTACTTTAAATTTGGTTGTATTCATAACTTCCGTCACAATTTGTGAGCTTTTTTTTCGCAATATCACAAACATCGAAATATGCAATCAGAACAGTGCAATCAGACTCCGCATCCAAACGCAGAAATATACGCATCACACTACTTATTTATCCACATCAACTTGCGTTATTATCCGCACCCAACCACGTATATATCCACTGTATCTCGCGGAACTCAGCGCATGCCATCGCACCCCTATTGTCGTTCCCCTATAAATACTTTCACTCCCCACCTCACATCGTTGCACCCTCCGCTTTTCCTCCCACTACCTTCTATCTTCATTCGTCATTTATGAATGCCCGTAAACTATCAAAGTGCTTCCGTGATCTTTATGTAGTCTATTTAAAGATTAGTTGAACATCATGGAATACTTTGATAGATTATCCGGTTATCTGATTGAGCAAATCTGTCGGCCGTTTCCATAAAACTCAAAATATTTATTCAAAATAGGCATACGTTGTCGAATATCAATATATTGTCAAAGTGTTTCACCGAACTTTTATTAGAATTCCTACGAATTTAAGTAAAGGTCGATGAACATTTTGATGACATATCCGATTATTTGTTCCCAATATCGTCAATTCTACTTGCATGGTTGCGTCACTACTAGAATACTGCAATTAGACATCATGTGATTTAAGTCTGTCAAAAAAGCAACCGATGTTAAATTAATCTATTACATCAAATAATTAATTTGTGATGCTAAAAAAACTTAAGACAGCAGTTGAATTTTTTGACGGATTTTAAATGGTTAATTAAAAAAAATTGAAACACGCGCCCGATGAAATTTTACAAGTGTTTTAAAGCCCGCTCATACTTAGAATTTTTTTTTCAAACGCCCGCCCTTACTTTAGTGAAAACAGGAAGACCCTTACTTTTGAAAACATGAGCTATTCCCAAATTCCAACTCAGTCTCAAACTCAACCCTCTCCTCTCTCCTCTCTCCTCTCTCCTAACTCTCATATCTCACCCTCTTGCCTGGATGTCACCACCGTCCCTACCTCCGCCGTCACCACCGCTTCCGCCACCACCACCGCCGCCACCACCACAGATCTGAGATCTCTTTCCATCGAAACTCCAAACCTCACCACTCTCTCTCTCTCTCTCTAAAACATCCAGGTGAAGAAAGATAAAACATAAAGAGGAGCCCAACTCTTGACCTCTCCATCTCCTTCTCATTGACGCCAGCAAGGAAGAATCAGACCAGATCTTTCGAGATCAAGGCCGCTGGTTAGACGCCGATGTTGGTGATCGTCCCTTCCCCTTCCTCAAATCTAAGTTGATTCGTCGGTGTTCTCCTTGCCGGTCGCCACTTCCATCCGATACCTCTCGGTGAAATTCAGGTAACCCATGTGAATCCCTCTCCTTTCAATTTGTCAGCCCTATAACTTGTTTAGGAGTTCGATTAGGGTTTTATTTGGGGGCTTACTGCTGGTGTTCGATTAGGGTTTCATTTGGACTTCGATTAGCCTTATAACTTGTTTCTAATTTTCTATTGGAGTTCGAATTCGGATGTTTCATCTAGGGGCTTAGCATTGGAGTTCGATTAGGGTTTGAGCACAATGTCAGACACAATGAATTTGATTGACATCCTCATATCCTTGTTCACAATCCTATTTAGCTTCCATATCAAGAACTTCCATTCTCTTTTTTTTCTCACTTGCAATTGTGTAATACTTGGTATAAGCCAATTGTATTGTCAACTATAGCAAAAATCTATCTGCATTTCTATCTATCTCCTGATTTAACCTCCTTTAGAGCATTTTCTGTTGGACTAGTTTTATTTGTTATTTCTGTTTGAGAAGTGTGAAATCATTTCACTTAGCTATTTAAAAAAATAATAATAAAGCAGACTTACGCAGTTGTTGTCATAGTATAATAAAGCAGACTTAAGCAGTTATATATAAATAACTAGTTTCATCTCCATTACTATTCATTTTCCTGACATTTAGCCTTTACATGATGCGAGCTTAAATTCTCATGTATATGGATTTACTGCAGATTTTTCTTTGTAAGGGCAGGAATGTTAGGATTGCTTATCAATCTTTCCATTCTTGTCAAAAGTATATACGATGCCAAATTGAGCCAATCAATGATTCTGTGCCAGACATTTAATGTTGTAATCACACTACCCCCCCTCCTCTCTCTAAAGTCTATTTCATGGAGTTGATCTTAATGTTTCTATATTTTATATCAGCTTTACATCCTGGACTATTTCTTTCACGAGGAGTATATGACATCCATGTAAACGTATCATACTTGCCTGATAGGAATGGAAATGGAACGTTGTTAATTGATGGAATCCTACCATTGTTATTTTGTTTTAGAATTTTCGAATCATGATACAACTTCTACTTGATAACATTACAATAACTTTGGAAGTCCAATGTGTGCACTTGAATTAAGGTCAACTTTATTTAATGGTGAGAATCCTAAATTAAGAGGATGCTAAAAAAAATTGGATTTATGTAGTACTAATTTACTGAATTAAATAGATTGAATAATGATTGCAAACATGCAATTGTTATCTAGAATGCTTTTTCCCTGCTATTTCAACATAATTCGTACCTTGGTAACTTTCTATTATGGCTTATGACTCATGAGATTTGTTCTTTAATTGCATGATACTTAAGAGGTTAAACATGTCTTATTTACATTCTTCTTTGATGGCTCATGACCATTATCATTTTGTTTTATACTACTATTGATGCAAGAAAATAAATTTGTGGAAACAGATAAGAACCACAGGGAAACAGATAAGAACTTTGTGGTTCTCTGACTTTTTTTTTTCCTTGCACATTCAGTCTGTAATGTAATTTGGTAAGGATTTGCTAATAGCACCATTTTCTAATAGAAAGTTACTTTTGTCTCATGTAGTTCATATGTAGTTTGGTGGGTTTTTAGGCTTTTTCTTGCTTCCCAAATCACATGAATATTTTTCATGTTAAAATAAAAATATGTATGCACTCAGATAGATGTAGGCAACTGCATTGATGTCTGCATTTTTTTTGTCTTTTGCATTAAATGAGAAGAAGTTTCACAATACAAGAAGTTTCACAATTTTGACTTTGAATAGGTTATGATGCTGGTGAAAAGACGCGTGTATCTACTTGGTGTGGTTGTTGGCTCAATATTTTTTTAGTTTACTCTGCTCTCGTTGTAGTAAGTAAACAGCTTCACATGTGAGTCTATTTCCTGAATGTTTGTGCTTGCGAGTAATTGTATATGATTCATTATGATTCCTTAGATTTTTGTTAGCTTCTTTTCGATGAACTTTAATGTGCTTGCTAAAAGGAAATTCCTTCTATTAAGGTTCCCAAAACAAAGAGAACAAAGTAGGGAGGGGAAAATATGAAATTATAAGAAACATTGAATATAAAATTAGAATGAATTCATCTAATTGCATTGTCTAAGAATTCTGAATCATTCTATCTAACCAATTCCCCCTTAACTCCCAGATCTAGTATTTTCAGCCTTAGATCCATGCCTTCGTCCTCACTTATCTCACAAATTTCATGCCGAGCATCTACCGTTCATGTTGTTCAGTTCGTTGATCTAAAACTCATGGTGGTTGTCTGATCTTCTCTTCTCTAATCACTTCTCAATGCTAAGCTATGGTACATATTGAAAATAGGAGCTTGAGTGTGACAAACTCAGACAACTTATCGCCTTTGAAATTGCTACATCAACAAGGTTCGGCTTTTCTCCAAAATCATATATGAATTGAATTTGATTTTACACGGGTTCTTAATTATTGATTTTTTTGGTCAATGTGAATGATTCAGGTAGAGGGAAACACCCATGAGAATGTTGATAACGGGGTTTTACCAGTGGTGTTATCTGCAACATGAAGCTCTAATCTCTATAATTTTACTGGTCAGATCTCTCTCCATTTTCTCTCTTTATCCCTTACGATATGCGATTGCTGCTGTTCTGCTAGATCTATTTGTAAATTTTCTTGATTCGTGCTTAAAATTTGTTTCTATTCATCTGGTTGCTTGCTTTAATATGCTTCAAATTAAAATCATCAGGATGAATGGATAATTAATGTAACTCTCTTACTCTCACTAATTGTGTCCAATTTTGTGCAATCCTAGGTAGCATAAGAAATAACAATCTAATTTTACATTGAGCTTTTTAGACATTAATGGCAAGCTCATACTCATTTTTTACAAAAATAAAAGTGTATTTTGGGATTAAGACACTACATGTTTTGCTTTATCTGTAGTGTGATTATCAAGTCAAAGAGAAGATATATATTGATTCTTATTGACACATGGCAAGAAGCATTTGGAGAATCAAGGAAGTGATATCCTCAGTATATTTTACTGCTTACGAAGAGCTTCTGGTACGCTTAAGAGTTTCAAATAAATACTTTAGGATTTTAGCACTCTATTAAACCCTTGCTTTTGGCTAATGATATTGAGGAGGCCTTTTTTTGTGCTGTCTTTTTTTTTTCTTTCGAAAAGATTACTTTCTTTTGAATTCTGCTTTGTTCCTCCAAATTGTTTTCTTTTAGGCACTAGGTCAGCATGCTAGCGCCAATTTCCCTCCCAGATCAGAGAGGTCTACTCCCATGGCCACACCACCACAGTCGCATCCTTTGTCATCTTATTCTTAAAATAGAAGAAACTCCGTATTGAACCATGAAGGTGCTAGATCTAAGTTTTCTGTTGAGGCTGAATATCCCACTTCGAGGTATTTTTTTTCATATGTTTAGTTTGACATATATATTGGCATTTCTTGGTTATTCCAATAACTTGAGCAACTCTATATATGAGAAGCTAATCGAAGGAACTATTTAGGATAATGGAGTTGCATATATATCTCTTTCCATTCTGAAGTGCATGATCGAGAACCACAGTGGAAAATGATTGATATGGCTTCTGGAGCTAGAAATCTGTCAACAGCCTAAAAAGAATATGATATCACTTGTTACCAATAAATTTCTCTACATTGCCTATCTTTATCCCTTTCTTAAAATGGATTTGTAAAAAATTCCTTGTTAAGAAGAAAAAAGAGAAGAGAGGAAGGATTATGGTTGTCATTGACCAACACCATTTTGTTTGGTGATCCATTTAGTTTGAGTATTAATTTCCCCTTTCATAATATCTTTGGTTGATGACATTTGCTGGTTTCTTCTGAACTCACTCAGCCAATTTGCAAGCAAGTCCAGACCATAGTGAAGCCTATAATTGCTAAGCAAAGCCTTTGGACTGAGAGCCAGTCCAGTGGTAACTCCATGAACAAAATAAAATCATGCCAGGATAATCTTTTAATTTAATTTCATTACTTTGCATTCTGTCGCATTACTTGGTTATTTTTGGTGATGAGAGCGCTTTCCAAGTCCGGTTTCTAGACTGGACTTGGAGAGTGCTTGATTTTGCTTTTGATTCTCAATTTAATTCTAATTTAGACTGATTTAACCATTTGTGTCTAGGGGCACTTTGGCTTGAGTTGTCGAGTTGCTGCGCTTTGAGAGTCCGAGTTGGAGGTCCTGCTTGTTTGTCGAGTTCTTTCTTTTCTCTCTAAACAGTTTTAAGTTTATTATATGCTTCCTTGTATATCTCTATAGGTTTAAAACCTTTGGTAGAATGAGATTGTTTCTTATCTCTGTGCACTATTTTTATCTTTCCTTTAAGCCTCAACCGAAGTAGAGGGCCGAAACTACATAGTTTTAGTGTTTAGAAGTTCCCAGTCATCTTCAGGGCTACCAAACTATCCTTTGTACCCATCATTTAAAAGTACTCATCATTTGTAAAGTGTATCTTTTAAGTACCTATTCATTGTAAAACATTTGTAAATGTAGGTCGATTTCGCGTTTATCTTAATATATATGTTCATTAAAGTCCGTCGTCATTTGCAAAATCTTATTATATGAGCAAAGAGTGCTGTGTATCGAATGAAAAAACACTGGATTATAGATGAAAAGTGTTGTGTTTGAATAGCTATGAAATCGAACCATTGCATAAAAATGGATGCTGGTATCATTATAGACATCGTCTAAATAATCTAAATCGATGTATAACATATATTTTTACATCACAATATTAATATAAGTTGATATATATTGCTAACAACAACATCTTTATAAAAATCTAAAATGATGTCTATATCATATTAATACATCAGTTATGTACATATTTCACACGATAGATTATTTTAAACAAATAAAAAATCACAAATTATATATATGAAATTAATATACACAAAATCAACAGAATAAAAAAAGATGTCTATTTTGTTTTAATATATTGATTATTTTAAAAATAGTGATGTAAATGTAAAATTTAGGCTTGGTGTGGACATCTTCAAAAGTTTTAAAATGAAAAATAATGAGGCTTTAACAACAAGTGAACATGTCAAAAATAAATTTGAGGGCTGATTTATATCTATATTCAAACTAAAATAGATGTTTTAACCAAGAAAAGACATCGGCTTAAAACCGATGTGAAAAAGTTGATCTTTGACTACACGCACAAAGAGATCGGAATTTTTTTTTGAAAGACATCTGTTATGAACAGATGTCTAATTGCATTTTTCTAGTAGTGCGTCCAGCACATCGCCTCCCTCTGTATACGACAAAAACTTTTTTCATTTGCGCCCTATTATGATTACCTGTAAAATATCAAAGTGTTGTTTCATGATCTTTACTTTGATTATTGTATCTTGCACGTTGGTAGATTATACGGTTTCAGTTATTCTTTTGTGTGGCCTTTTTACCTAATCCACAAAGAGTCACACATTTCAAATGAACAATTTCATGACGGATTTTGTCATTCGTTTAATACGCTTTCACATTAGTGTTTTTCACCTATCTTTTACCAACATTTCTGCACTTTTTTCAAATATCTATGATGAAATTGATAACTTATTTGATTATTCGTTCGGAAGGTTTGTATTAATGCGTTACACAATGCAAATATTTACATTGCTTGAATGCAATGTCTGGCAATGTTAAATCCTAAATATTTATATAATATTTATACAAGACTGTTGTAAATTGGTAATGGTGACTATCGATACTACAATTATATATGTCTGCTATTCTGCGTAATACGATGAACCCTCATTAATGTCATATATTGAACCAAAAAATAAAAATTACAAAATCCTAATCAATTACGGACATTCTGGGAAATCTGCAAAGTTAACCACTATCCATTACTATCGTATTGATATTCACCATTACCAATCTCCAACAGTATTGTATAAACATTATATCTCAATGTGATCGTATGCAACATTCCTCCTGTACAGGCCACGCAATACGTTGCGGACCGTATTAGACGTTCAAATTTTGAATTCATTATGCGGCAACCACTGAATTTGTTACGCATGATGATGCGGAAAGTCACGCGCTTTCGCAACGGTCGACTTCCGTCTGCACCGTCATGCGGAGTATGCCCATTGCTACACAACGAGTCGGCAAGACTACATGGTTCCGCTCATTCCTGTGTAATATTACGCAACCTGTTCTGTAGTTTATTTCCTCATTTACGAAAGGAGTAGTGTAACTAAACGCTCCTTACCAACGGTCTCTCTGGATCCGTGACATCATGCGGACCCCTTGTCACGCGTTAGTCCTATCCGTAATTCGTTGCGTAGTAATTAGGCCCACTGACATCTGCTATAATTGCCGATTACAGCTGACAGCAAATAGTAAGCACCACTTGTTTCCCCAATCATCAAACCCTTTCCCTCGTCATCTATCAAATCCTCCCCCCTTCCGTCTCTTATGGGTTTGCGTAGCCATGTTGAGTTCTTCCGGCCATATCATCGAACAAGTTTCCGTCGATGACGTACCAATAGAACAGTTATCCGTCGATGAGGTATGCTTCATCTCCTATCATTTTCCATATATTTACAACAAAAATTTGTTATTCCCTCTCTAACAGATGCATGCAAATCAATAAAATGAAAAGGATGAAGATCTAGACCCCTCGGTAGAAATGCCGAATTTCACATATATTTTTACAACCAACCGGGAGTGGACAAATCGCGAAGAGATGGTTCTGACATTCCAAGACGCAACCGCTACACATCTGAAAATGGAGCTAGTGATGAAGAGATCGTGGTTGTCATCCGAACGGCACCTCAGTAGCGTACTTCTCGAGTGTGAGAAATTCAGCATTTATGCCTCGAGAAAGAAGGTGAGAGAACGTATAGAGCGCGGGGAGGCAACGAAGAAGGCAAACACAAAACTCACAAACTGTCCATTCTCTTTAATGAGTTAGGAATTCGAACAGGGAAAGTGGCACATGTACATTCTATTCTATCTGGAACGCACAACCACGACCTTCTAGATATTCTACCGGGTCACGCCTACAGTGGGCGTATCAACTCGCAGGCATTGGAGGTCGTGAAGATGTTATCATTGCATGGGACACCACCAAAGCCAATATATTCGTTGCTGCACTCAGAAGAGGGATGTGTTACATCATGGTGTCAACTGTATAACACCAAGGCCAAGCATAAGTCGGAGGCTCGAGGTGACAACACGATCACGCAAGATGTACTACACCAAATGAAGGCCAAAGAGTACTTCTACATTGTAAGGAGAAAACCTGACTCCGACGTGGTAGGAGATCTTTTCTTCGCCCACCCGGACGTCGTGCATTTTCTGAAACTATTTGCATACATCGTCGAAATTGACAGTACGTACAAAACCAACCCGTACGTCTTCATGTCCTTCCCTTTAACCGTTATTGTTGCAATTTGTTCTGAAATTCACCTAATATTTTTCGACTTTGTTTCACCGAACATTTTTTTTTGGCTGACACGTGTTTTTCGAATCTTGCCTCCTCTTCCCAGCTCCTCGATCTGGTTTTCTTCCTCGGGCTCGGGTGTGTTTTTGGCCGTGGTCGACTTCGAGTAACTTACTCGACATCGAGTAAAGTCTTGAACTCGAGTTGGCTTCTTCTTTCGTCATCGACTTGGTTCTGCTCTTAGTGGTAGTCGACTTTGAGTAAGACCTGGTCGAAGTTGAGTAGATCCCATCTTTTGGTTTCGTCTCGAAATGGCTCCAAATTTTGTAATATTAAACCAAAACTTATGTAGACATCTTTTTCTTGAAAATAAGCATATACTACATAAATTCAACATATTTCCAGCCCAAAATATGCAAAGTGTATAGAATAAGGAGCTAAAATGTATATAAAGACATGGTCACTTTAGTGGACATCAAATCACTCCATACTTAAGCTTGCTTGTCCCCAAGCAATAACTTGGATGGTCATTCAGGGGAAGAATTCAAAACTCTCAACATCATAGATTCATTCTTATATGTCCCCGCAATCAATTACCATCATCGAAAAGGTACTAATGCCACAATCCATGTATGTGCAAATAAAAGCAACATCTACTCACAAAAGGAGGGTTATGCAAAAACAATTCATGTGACAAAGCATTAATAATCAAGAGGACTTTAATTTAAGCTCAATAAGGAGTAGATTGGTAAAAGGCTAAAGGTGGGCAATTTTTGGCAATGTGGTGCTAATAATCCGGGGAAATGGAGTATTTCCAAATTGAATTTCCACATTCCTTTTTTCATAAGAATCATCACCTTTTATCTCTTTCGCTCAATGCTTTTTTTCAATATTATGCTTTTACCTCTATAACCTCAGCATTGCCTTCTCGCGAGTCGCAAACATGGGTGTTATGAATGGCCCCGGATACTTAGTGCTTCGGACTCCTCACCTGTGTGTCGCATCTCGCCAAACTATTATCTTAGCGAGCAGGGTCGATCTACCTTTATCTCTTGAGGTGATCGGATTTTCTTTCACTCATTAAATTTTCCATATATCTCAAATAATTTCCTACCAAACTTCAATAATGATAACAACACAAATACCACATAACATCTCCATAATGTAACATCATTCTCAACATAATCCCGGGATAGGAAATAAGGTAAAGAATGGCAATAATTAGAATATGTGGAGCAATAATTGAAATAAGGCATAAATATGGCTTTTGTGATGCATAAGCATAGGTATGGCTAGGAATATAAACATATGAGCATTATATGGAAATATAAAGTCCTCCATCCTCTTATCATGCAACATGTCAAATGCAATTTCAAATTTTACCTCTTTCTATGGTTTTCAATAAAATATGCACTTCATTGTGACTTCCCTTTACTAGGCAATTTCATGCTATATCTCTAATGAATCTAATTTTGCATCGTCGAGTTCAATTAAGCTTCCGTGACACTATTTCTTTGAACACTTTACAAGCTTTGGGAGATGTCTCATAGAACTTTGAGTTTAGCAATTATGCCCAAAATTTTAAAATTTTACTCAAAATTCACCATGTTAAACCAAAAGCAAGAATAAATCATAAATAATTAACAATGAGCTTTTCCCCCACCCTATACTTAAAATATACAGTGTCCCCACTGTATAAAACAATATAAAAAACAGAGGTAAAGGAAGGAACTCACCGAGTAACGCGCTGTAGAATAAAAAACAGGGTCTTCGAGTAACTGAGGTAGTTGACGTCGAGTAGACGTGGTCGACGTCGAGTACATATCTGTTGCGTCGAGTGAAAGATGAAGTCAAGGTTGCTTCTGGTGGTCGATGTCGAGTGGCCTACTCGACGTCGAGTAGAACTGTGTGCTCGATCCTCCTCGTGGTCGATCTCGACTGGCCAAGTCGATTTCGACTGTTTTGTCAGGGACTTCTCCTTCCTCTCTTTGCGATCCTTTATGCTTCTCGACCTGAAATTTTTTAGCTTTTGCACGAAGACAAGACTTCCCATATGAAGTGTTCAAAACCAAAAACAAAAACAAACAAAACCAAAACCAAAAGTTTCAAAGTCCCAAAATTCAAAAGTTTTATGTACATGCTCTAGATTTTAGATTCGTTAGGCCGACTTCTCCACTTGTGCTCAAGGACCGTAAATGTGGGCCCCCCTTATGCTTGGCCCTTCTCTCGGATCATCTAGGTCCTGATGGTAGTATGCAAGCTCAAGTGATAAGTTGTTGGTTGCATAGTATCCCTTGCCTTCCTTCTTCTTCTTTTCGGCTCTCATCCTTTGCAGATTAGCTCGCCATGAGGCCTTACCTCCCCTTAAATATTTATTAAATTTATTAATGGACGGAGGAGGGGTTGAAATCATACATACACTTACCTTTTTATTCCCAAAACAGAAATCTTCGGGCTTATGGTTGGTCGACTTCGAGTAGGTCTGGTCGACGCCGAGTATAGGGACCCCATACTTAGGCTCTTGGCAAGTCAGGTGCTCAACAGAGGAAGTCGACTTCGAGTGAGTTTGGTCGATGTCGAGTACGGTGGTCGACGTCGAGTAGACCTCGTCGACGTCGAGTAGCTTTCTGGTGTTTTCCTCTGTTGTTTGCTTGATCCCATGGTTGTTGATGCTCTTCACCTCCAGCCATGGAACTTCCTCCTTTGTAGGGCCAAAAGATAAATCTAAGATCTCGTCGCCTATCGTGAAGTTGAGCAATCGCTGCTTTACGCTGATTTTAGCATCTGCAGTAGCTAGGAATGGTCTACCAAGAATAATAGGACTAGTAGGATCTTCAGCACAATCTATAATAAGGAAATCAGTGGGGACATAGAACTTACCAACCTGGAAAGGGATATTATCAACCATGCCTGTAGGGAGGACCACTGTATTGTTTGCTATGTATAGTTTGGCATCCACAGGCTCTATAGATCCTATCTTCACTATTTGACAGATCGATAAGGGCATGATGCTTACACTTGCTCCTAAATAAAAAAAAGGACTCATAGTTAAATTTTCCAAATCCCACAGTAATAGAGAACTTACCAGGGTCAGGTCTCTTCTCGGGGAAATCCATCCTTTTGCATTCGCTGGCGATTTTTGAGATAGATCGCTTGTTGCTAAGGATTTCCTTGAGGAACTTGACATATGCAGACAATTCTTGAAGAGCTTCTGTAAAAAGAATTGAAACATTTAAATCTTGAAGCATCATAACAAAACGTTTAAACCTACCTGCTGTGGGATCTTTCAATGCCTTGGAAGGGAAAGGCAGGGTCTTTTTCTGCTTTGGAGCCAGAACAGATGTCGGAGGTGCTACTGAGTCCTCGACGTCGACTGGAGTCTCCTCGACATCGACTAGGTTCTCCTGGACTTCGACCACAGGAGTAGTCGACTTCGAGTTCCGATGTGGTCTATACTAACACAAGAATAGTGTAGTCTTAACCAACCTCGCAAGAATACGAGATCAATTGCAGCATACGGGTATCGATCACGGGGATTAAATCTGTATCAATTGTTATCTAGAACTAATAAGCTAAGCCAGTAAAGGAGGATTTGATTTTTCAACTAAACTAGGAAAAACAAGCAAAAGCTATGAATAAAAGATATATGAGAAATAATTCCAGAGTTAAGGATTCTGACGACAATGCCACAATTCAACCCGATGTTCACTCGAACATCGGGTGCACGCCCGTGCGCCTATGGCGCATGCCCGTGCGTCCAAGGTGCACACCCGCGCAACTCTGTTTTGCAGCAAAGCCTATGATGCACGACCACCTTGCTCCTTATGATTTTTCTTCTTCGCCTTTTATCCTCGTTCCTCCTATATGATTTCCACTCGGCTCTTCTTAGCTTTTGTACCCATCTCACATTTCCTCTAGCAATCTCCGCTTAGCTCCCGAAAACTCCTGAAAACACCACCATAAAGACAGTAGATCTCTATCCTAGAAACTAACTGAAGAAACTCTAAAAACACATAAACGACATGTGACAAAAGACACAAACCTATGCTAAATGAATGTCCTAAATAATGCAAACTATGATGACAACAAAATACCCCATACTTGAACCTTGCTTGTCCCCAAGCAAGACTCACTAAGTAATAAAGCCACAAGTGCAAGATAGGATCATTGTCTCAACTTATTCAAGCCCCTTTTGAAATGATATTTTGTCAACAAAACCTTAAGACAATTGCCATCATCACATGTTTGCTCATTATCATTAATACACAACAATCAAAAGCCCCTAAACCTCACAAGGATTTTTTTTCTTAATGGCACAATCACTCAAATGTGTTTAAGGTATAACATTACGCTAGCTCTCAACCATTTCACTTAATCTACCATAGGCTTGCAATAGCGTTCTAAATCTCCACCGGTGAGGATCATGCACATAACAGAAATCATGAGGGCCTTCTATAAAGTTGTGATGGGCCAAGGTGGAAAAAAGACATGGTATGGAAATTTTTGAGCTTGTGGTGCTAAAATCTGGGAAAAAGGGTTAGGAACCAAGGCGAAAAACAACCACTTCACAGAAACTCATACCGAACCACCATACAACTCCATCACAATAATGTTTTCGTTCTCAACTTTTTTCAACCACATTCGATCTTCCTTTTTTTTTCTCTCTAGCTTCAACACCGTTTTGCGCGAATACAAACATTTGTGATGAATACACCCGGTGACTAAGTGTCTCAACCTCCTTACATGCATATCTTCCTCCTTGTGTGAATTTTATTATCCACAAGGAGGATCGGTTACTAGCCGTATTTTTTTCTTTTTCTTCACTTTTGCCCCTGAGTGAATTTTATCCTCCCCAGGTCTCAAGATCTCATAGAGCATGCCAAACCAAACATTACCAGACAGTCAAAGCATCCCCACTCATAAAAATAAGCAACATTATTTCCTAATTCCTAGATGGGTCAAAGGCTAATAATTGGCTATGAAGATTTTGTGGAGTTTTTCAAATGAATAGGCTAATAAATCTCAAATTTGCTTCAAGCATAGGATCATATATAAGGATAGGCCTGGAGAGACATGGTTAACAAAAAGTGTTGCCTCAATCATCTTTAAGCTATGTGCACAGATCAAGTAATACAGCCTCAATAAAGAGTCTAAAGCAAGTTCTAGAGATTAAGCACAGAGTGAGTGTCACACAATATAGGAAATGAAAGGATTCATCAAGATTTTTCCATAAGGCTCTGAATCTCACGAGGTTATTGTCTGCGGACTTAATCATGCAAACTCATTCAAGAACTTCATGCTAGGCAATTCGTCTCAAGACATGACACATACAGATTACGGCGAATATTAGCATCTTAGACAATTATCCCATCATTGTGGCCCATACAAAACATGTTCATGGGATACCTGCCATCAACCTAGACTAGAAAAATACCTCAAAAACCAAAAGAAAGACTCAAGACCCAAATGACAAATGCAGACACACAAGAATAACATCCCACCCCATACTTAACCCCTACATTGTCCCCAATGTAGAAAATAAATAAAAGATGAGAAGGTACTCACAAAGACACTACTACTGTGGAGGTGGTGGGGGAGGATACGGGGCGCAAGGATCGAAATGATGTCCATGGAGATGATAATAGTTGTGTTGGGACATCACCATAATCTGCTGGAGCTGTAGACGATCTTGTTGCTGCTGAGTATCCCAAGATGAGAAGCGTTGAGACATACTAGAGATATGCTTCGCAATCTGAATCTGCAGAGCATCTTGTCGACTGGAGAGGGTGGATAATTGAGATGAAAAACTGTCAAACTGGCTCTGAAAGTAAGCTCTGTCATCAGTAGATCTGTGCTTATATATATAGTGAACCAAAGAGCGGACGAGTGGCGGAGATCTGAGAGAGATAATAGCAAAAGCTTTCTCCCTCCTTCTTAAGAGTGTGACCAGTAAGGAGATGCTTCACATCAATTTCTCTTGCCGTCTCAATTGGCGTGTACCTCTCCAAGTCAACCCCAAAATGGTGTGCTAGCGAGGTGATCATTCCTCCCATGCAAATTGCGCCAGATGTACTTTCAGCTACTCCCTCCAACTTGCAAGCTAACTCATAGCCAAGGTCAAAAGGACGATCATAGGCTATGGTATAGAGCATCTCCAGCTCTCCCTTGTTCACCTTAGAAGGTTCATCCCGAGCAAAGATAGTATTTCCCATGATGCGATGGAGGATCCGGAAGCAAGGATGAACTATAGAGGTAGTGGTTGCATTCTGCGATCTATAAGGCCAATAACCCGTGAGCCTATACCAGAAGGCATTATGAGTATCATTGGAGAGCGTTAATCTCCCTTTATGAGCCGGGAAACCAAGGGCCTCATTGAGTTCCGCTACGGTCATTTTCCGAGCTTGGTTTCCTATCCGGAATGTTAGCGTTCCTGAGCCTTCATCAGCACCTCTCTCAAATTTATAAGAACTCAGAAACTCAGAAGTGATGGCCGGATAACAGTGCCAACTCAAATGGAACAAAGATTTATAACCAATCCTCGAGCACAGTTTCAAGATTTCATCTTTTAGATCCAAGCGGGTTAGAGAAACAACACTAGGCCATCGAGTACTAAGATGTGTCCGAGCCATGAAGTTTGTAAAGAGATCCTGCTGACCTCCTTCACATACTACCTTCTCCATACTTTGAGTTATCCACCGCTTTCGGGATGCACTACCTTTAGCCATAGTAGCGCTACCTTGCACAATTGAACCACAAACCCATAAAAGAAACCAAGAACGAACACAAGCAAGCACAAGAGTTAATTGTGAATTCCAAGAACCTTCAAATCCAAATAACACACATATCAAGTAAGAAATCTCCCAAAGAACTAACACAAGCCTCCGATACAACCACCCCATACTTAGAAATTCACCAAGTCCACAAGTTTATCAAAATCTCACCAATATGCAAAACTCATAGACATCACATAAAAAACCGACCCATCTCATCACACAACCAAAAGCAATATGCGCAGTTCAAACACCATCATGAATTCAACCCCAAATAACCCCATACTTGAAATTTGAAACAAGTTATAAATATCAAAGTTTCAAGCTTCACTTGCAAAAATTTCAAGGAGCTATCACTACCATAAAGCCAAGCAATCAACCAAATAGAACAAATTATTTAGGAGTTATGCATATCTCCCATGAGAACATACACAAAAATTCCCAAAAAATCAATTCCACTTAATAAATCACAACCAAACCATCAACTACATTTCATGAGCATCAATAATCATCAACTTGACACAATGTGATGCAAGGGCACCCCCAATTTACACAACTCAAGAATTCCCCAAATCAAGTCCATCAACTTAAACCCTAGAATTTCGAAATCTCTAAATCAACCAAAAAAATGATCAATTGATAAAGAAAATTGAAGTAAAAGAGATGCGAGGTGATAAAACATACCAATTTTCTTCAATTTCAAGGAGGAGAATGAGGATTAAGACAAGGGAGGGCAAACGGGAAGGGAGAAGCGGGTCGCAGCGCTGGCGCTGGCGGTAGGTCCGGCGGTGGGTCCGACGGCGAGCTCGGCGGCCGGCCGATGGTGGGGCGATGGCCTGGTACGAGGCTAGGGAGGGGAGGCGATTTGGTGCGTGGTGTGTGTGAATGACGGGGAGAAGATAAAAGAAAGAGACTGACGAAGGGCGTTTCTTCTTTGTTTTTTTATTTTTGAAATTTTTTTTAAGGAATGGATTTTCGCGGCCACGCGCCTTATGCGCACGCCCGCTCACTATCTTCCTGAGAGTGCACATTTCAGGTGCGTTTTTTTTAAACAAATTAAACAAAACAAAAATATTTACAAGTCTAATCTATTGAGCATGAAAAGAAAACTTACCTCGGGTTGCCTCCCGATAAGCGCTTCTTTAGATCCTTGAGCCGGACTTCCATTTCTTCCTAAACACTTGGATCCTTGAGGTGAGTAGGACTCACCTTCTCAATCGGAATTCCACTATAGTACCTCTTCAAATGATGTCCATTCACCTTGAATTCACCCCACTTTTCGTTCCAAATTGTTATTGCACCATGGGGGTGAACTTTTCGGACTTCAAAAGGACCACTCCATCGAGACTTCAACTTACTCGGAAATAGCTTTAGGCGAGAATTATAAAGCAAGAGCAAATCACCTTCAAAAAGGTTTTTAGGGATAATCCTCTTGTCATGCCATCGCTTTGTTCTCTCCTTATAGATCCGGGCATTCTCATATGCCTCAACTCTCAACTCTTCAAGCTCATGGAGTTGTAGCATTCTCTTCTCACTGGCTTCTTTCAAGTCATAATTCAGCGACTTTATAGCCCAAAATGCCTTTTGCTCCAACTCAACCGGTAAATGACAAGATTTCCCATATACAAGCCGGTACGGTGCAGTGCACAAGGGAGTCTTGTACGCCGTTCTGTATGCCCACAAAGCATCATCAAGCTTTTGTGCCCAATATTTCCTTGTTCGAGAAACTGTTTTCTCCAAAATACTCTTGATTTCTCTATTGGAGACCACGACTTGACCACTTGTTTAGGGGTGATATGGAGTAGCAATTCGGTGGTTCACCCCATACTTCTTCAAAAGTTCTTCAAACTTCTGCTCAATAAAGTGTGATCCTCCATCACTAATAAGAACTCACGGAACCCCAAACCTTGGAAAGATGGTAGACTTTAAGAACTTTGCTACCACTTTAGAGTCGTTAGGAGGTGTGGCGATTGCTTCCACCCACTTCGACACATAATCTACAGCAACCAAGATGTACTTGTAAACTCCAGAACTTGGGAAAGGACCCATGAAATCGATCCCCTACATATAAAAAAGTTCCACCTCTTGGAATTTGGTGAGTGGCATTTCATTCCTCCAAGATATGTTCCCTAAACGTTGACATTCATCACAAGAAGTTACATACCTCTACACATCCTTAAACATGGTGGGCCAAAAGAAACCGGATTGTAAGATCTTGGTGGTAGTCTTGAAAGCTTTAGCATGTCCTCCAACAGGCAAGTTTTGACAATGCTTAATCACACCTTCAATCTCATCATCCGGGACGCACCATCTATAAATCCCATCATTGCCTAGCTTGAAGAGCAGCAGTTCATCCCAATAATATTGTTGAACATCATGGAGGAATTTCTTCCTCTGGTGGAATGACAGTCCAGGTGGCAACTCTTTGCAAGACAAGTAGTTCACAAAATCAGCATACCAAGGAAGCCCCTCAATGGAGAAGTTTAGGAGCTCTTCGGTGACATGAGAGATGGCAGAGGTTGTGGCTTGGAACAAGTGGTCATCTAGGAAAGAATCATTAACAGGCAATCCTTCTTTTCCCTTCTCAATCTGCTCAGGAGGAAGCCTAGAAAGGTGATCAGCAACAACATTCTCAGCCCCTTTCTTGTCCCTAATTTCCAAGTCAAACTCTTGAAGCAATAGAATCCAACGGATGAGGCGCAGTTTCGCATCTTTTTTCTGCATCAAGTAACGCACAGCAGCATGGCCAGTAAAAACAATTACCTTAGAACCCATAAGGTATGACCAAAACTTCTCAAAGGCAAACACCACTGCAAGCAACTCCTTTTCCGTTGTGGTGTAGTTCATCTGACCCTCATCAAGTGTCTTGCTGACATAGTAAATAGCATGAAGCTTCTTATCCCTTCTTTGCCCAAGTACAACACCCACGGCAAAGTCAGTTGCATCACACATAATTTCGAAAGGGAGATCCCAATCTGGTGATTACATGATGGGGGCTGACACTAATGGTTGTTTTAGCCTGCAAAAAGACTCAAGACAATCTGTGGAAAAAACGAAGGTTACATCCTTCAGCAATAGGTTAGTCAAAGGCTTGGTGATTTTAGAAAAATCCTTGATGAATCTTCTATAAAAACCAGCATGTCCTAGAAAACTTCTAATCCCTTTTTATAGTGGTAGGAGGTGACATCTTCTCAATTATCTCAATTTTAACTTTATTCACCTCAATTCCTCTATTAGAGACTAGATGTCCTAGCACAATTCCTTCATTAACCATGAAATGACATTTTTCCCAATTCAGCACAAGATTAGTCTATTCACATCTCATTAAAACTTTTTCAAGATTAGACAAGCAAGCATCAAAAGTAGTGCCATAAACGGAGAAATCGTCCATAAACATCTCCACAATCTCCTCAATCATATTAGAAAATATGGCCATCATGCATTGTTGAAAAGTTGCAGGAGCATTACATAAGCCAAAATGCATCCTTCTATATGCAAATGTGCCACAAGGGCAAGTGAATGTTGTCTTTTCCTGATCATCGGGATGAATGGGAATTTGCCAAAACCCACTATACCCATCTAGATAGCAAAAGTATGAATGCTTAGCCAACCTTTCTAGCACTTGATCAATAAATGGAAGAGGGAAGTGGTCTTTCCTAGTGGTGGTGTTCAACTTTCTATAGTCTATGCACATTCTCCACCCGGTGACCGTTCTAGTGGGAATTAATTCATTATTTTCATTTATTACACCCATTAACCCACCCTTCTTAGGCACAACGTGAACCGGACATACCTACTTACTATCGGAAATAGGAAAAATAATCCCTACATCTAACAATTTCAGGACTTCTTTTTTCACTACCTCTTTCATGTTTGGGTTAAGTCTCCTTTGGTGTTCTATAGTGGGTTTGTGGTCATCTTCCATGAAAATACGATGCATGCACAAAGAAGGTGAAATCCCTTTCAAATCATCTATTGAATACCCTATGGCCTTTTTATGTTTTCGAATGACAATTAAAAGCTTCTCAACTTGATCATCACTCAAATTAGCATTCACAATCACAGGCCATGTAGAGTTGGGTCCAAGGAATTCATACTTCAAAGAAGATGGGAGTGGCTTCATCTCTAGCTTAGGCGCTTCAGGAACGTCATCCGTGGTTAGAAGTTCGACCCTGGACTTAGGGAAGGTAGGAGCTTCCGGCGACAACTCCAAATCAGCAACAACATTAGCAAGTGGTGGACATTCTCCCCTCGTCATCACACTAGTCGTCAAGCGAAGCTCCAAGGGGTCCCTAATGACAATAGACACCATTTGCTCCTGGGTTGTCCTATCCATAACATCTTCCCTGAAATAATCAATCTTAAAAGAACGGGTTTTCATAGCTTTAGGGAGGTTAAATTCTATTTTCTCATCCCCAATGTCGAAGGAGAGAGTCCCCTTTCTTACATCCATCACAGTACCTGCAGTGGCCAAGAAAGGCCTTCTAAGAATAATAGGGACAGACATATTCGCATCCATATCTAAAACAACAAAGTCTACTGGCACAAAAAAATTTCCCACCCTAATAGGGATATGTTCTAAAATACCAGTTGGGTGGGCAATGGACCTGTTAGCCATGAATAGTTGCATCCTCACTGGCCTAAGCTCTCCTAAATCAAGCTTATTGCAAATTGAGAGAGGAAGCAAGCTTACACTAGCTCCCAAATCACAAAGGGCATTGTAATAATGCTGATTGCCAAAGTTAATAGCGACACAGAAACTACCTGGATCCTCGAGCTTAGGTGGTAGCTTATTTTGGATCAAAGCGCTGTACTCCTTACTAAGAACTATTGTCTGGCATTCATCAAGCTTCCTCTTGTTGGAGAGGATCTCCTTCAAGAACTTTACATATGCCGACATCTCCTTGAGAGCTTCGGTGAATGGAATGTTTATGTGCAACTTCTTCAAGATCTCTACAAAATTCCCAAACTTCTTTTCCAACATAGCCTGATTCTTCTTTTGTGGGAACGGAAGAGGAGGCTGATATGGCGGTGGGGGAACATATATCGTGTCCTTCTCATGCTCATCTGTTGCCTCAGTCTCAACCTCTAGTGGAGCAGCTTGTCCTTTAGCTTTAGGAGGTTCATGCTTCTTTACCTCCTCTAACTGTTTACCATTCCTCAAAGACACAACAGAGATTTGTCCTTTTGGACTCTCATCAGGTTTGCCTGGAAGTTGGTTTGACGGTCTAGGAGCATTGATAGCTTGTTGAGCCAACTGATTAGCTTGAATCTTTTGTTCCCTCTCGATCATTTGTATCTTGGTACCCATAGCTTTGAATTCAGAAACCAGATTCTCAATAGCAGTAAGTTCAGGGGATTTCTTAAGAGCCACGGGCGGAGGCTGATTCGCCCTATTCTGGTATCCCTGATTTGGTGCATTCTGAAATCCAGGTGGGACTCCATTCCCATCTGATGCTTGGTTCTGGAATGATTGGGGATTTTGCACATTAGAATTGTTCCCATACCTGAAGTTCGGGTGATTCCTCCAACCAGGATTGTAAGTAGAAGAGAATGGGTCATTTCTGGGGTTTCTGTAGTTGTCTCTAGTGAAGTTTACTTCCCCTTGAGCCATGCCCGGCTGTGTTTCTAGAAAAGCCATGCCCGGCTGTGCCTTCCCCCGTTGTTGAATAGAAGAGCGTGGATTAGAGTACCCCGCAACATGAAGAGCAGTCTTCTCAATCAAAGCCCAAGCATCATCTAAACTCATCTCCAAAAATCCTCCATTGGAAGAGGAGTCTATAAGCAGTCTAGTAGCATTATCAACTCTTTGATAGAAGATTTGAAGGAGAACATACTTGGTTTGCCCGTGATGTGGGCACTGAATCAGCAAATCCTTGAACCTCTCCCAGGCTTCATGATAGGTCTCTCCATGTTGCATAGCGAAGGCATTGACCTTCGCCGTCATCTCAGATATCTTCTTGGGTAGGAAGTATTTGCTCATGAATGCCTTATATAGTTGGTTCCATGTTGTAATGGAGTTCTCAGGTAAGGATCTATACCAAGCTTTAGCCATCCCGTGAAGAGAGAAACGGAAGGCATAAAGACGGATGGCCTCCTGAGACACGTTCTCCATATGCACCGTGCTCATTAGATCGAGGAACGTCTCCATGTGTTGGTGAGGATCTTCTGATGGCGATCCACCAAACTGATTAGACTGGATCAAATTCAGCAGTCCAGACTTTAGCTCGAAGTTACGAGCTTGCAACTCAGGGAGGATAACACCAGAAAGTGGACCAGAGCATGGCGGCATCATATAGTCCCCTAGAGTTTGGGGAGCATACTCAAGCGCTTGCATACCTTGCCCTTGATTATCACGTTCACGTTGGAGTTGAGCAGTAAGATCATTCAACTGTTGGCGCAGCTGAGCAACATCGTCGTTATCTTCCGCCATTTCTTGTCTAGCAATCACAAGATTTTCTCTTAGTCTCCTATGAAAAGTACGTTCAGGCTCGGGATCGTAATCGTTGAGTTTGCTAGAACGTAATCCTCTTCGCATATGCTTCAAGAGTCACCTGAAATCACCAACAAGCATGAAAAAAATCAAAACAAATAAAAAGGCCCAGCAGAACTAGTCCGTAGAAATAATCAATACTATCAACAAGCCCCGGCAACGGCGCCAAAACTTGATGTGGTCTATACCAACACAAGAATAGTGTAGTCTGAACCAACCTCGCAAGAATACGAGATCAATTGCAGTATACGGGTATCGATCACGGGGATTAAATCTGTATCAATTGTTAATTCGAACTAATAAGCTAAGCCAATAAAGGGGGATTTGATTTTTCAACTAAACTAGGAAAAACAAGCAAAAGTTATGAATAAAATATATATGTGAAATAATTCCAGGGTTAAGGATTCCGACGACAATGCCCAAATTCAACCCGATGTTCACTCGAACTTCATCTTCTTAATATATCAAATTGAAGGTAAATTATCTAAAGTCATCACTACTCAACTGTCGTATGTATTAGTGATTGTGTCTAAATTAACAAAATCTAGACCCTTTAAGCTCTTTATAGACCTTAGGGGAAAATCAATTAAACTTTCGCTCTCACGTTCCACCTAACCGATTCACACCTAATAATCTACCATAATTTATTAATCCTCAAGAGTCCTCAACAATCGTTTAAATGTCACGAAAACAATTGTTGATTCCTCAAGTTCAATCATAGGGTTCCAATAGACACAATTCCCCTTTCGGGTTCATGAAATCCATCCAAGTATCCAATTTCAATTCTCAGCGGTAGCATCTTGAATCTAAAAAGGATTCTAATCGATTGACATCAATTAGGCTAAGCAACTAGGATCAAATCAATTCATAGAATTCAGACAAAGTTCAAGCATCCATCGAAATAAAATAAATTGCGTCACTGTCGGGTTCACCCTAACATTATAACAGAGAGTTTAGCCAAGCGTGGAAGAAGTAATCATCAAATCACTAAATTGAAACATGGAAATAGATAGAAAAGCAAAGACTAAAGGGGAAATACCAATCTTGAATTGAAACAAGGTAATCTCCAAGCAAATATGTCTAAAGTTCTACAAATCTAACTCAACAAAGGGGTCTTCAAAGAAGCATCCAAACGAGGGTTTCGAGAGCGCCCCCTAAAGATGTGTTTCCGCCCCCTTAAATAGTCTGGGACATCCGCTAATATAATATTATTAAACCCTTAAAATAATAATAAAATAATGTCAAAAGCAACCGGGTTGAAATCAGTCGAATCTGTCCGAGTTGAATGGTGCACACCCGTGCACTTCTCCCCTGATGGCTTGATCTCTGATCGGGCATCTGCACACCCGTGCGTCCAAGGTGCACGCCGGCGCAACTCTGTTTTGCAGCAAAGCCTATAATGCACGACCACCTTGCTCCTCATGCTTTTCCTTCTTCGCCTTTTATCCTCGTTCCTCCTATATGATTTCCGCTCAGCTCTTCTTAGCTTCTGTACCCATCTAACATTTCCTCTAGCAATCTCTATTTAGCTCCCAAAAACTCCTGAAAACACAACCATAAAGACAGTAGATATCTATCCTAGAAACTAACCGAAAAAACTCCAAAAACACATAAACGACATGACAAAAGACACAAACCTATGCTAAATGCATGTCCTAAATAATGCAAACTATGATGACATCAAAATACCCCATACTTGAACCTTGCTTGCCCCCAAGCAAGACTCACTAAGTAATAAAGCCACAAGTGCAAGATAGGATCATTGTCTCAACTTATTCAAGCCCCTTTTGAAATGATATTTTGTCATCAGAACCTTAAGAAAATTGCCATCATCACATGTTGGCTCATTATCATTAATACACAGCAATCAAATGCCCCTAAACCTCACAAGGATTTTTTTTCTTAATGACACACTCACTCAAATGTGTTTAAGGTATAACATTACGCTCGGTCTCAACCATTTCACTTAATCTACCATAGGCTTGCAATAGCGTTCTAAATCTCTACCGTTGAGGATCATGCACATAACAGAAATCATGAGGGCTTTCTATAAAATTGTGGTGGGCCAAGGAGGAAAAAAGACAAGATATTGAAAATTTTGAGCTTGTGGTACAAAAATCCGGGAAAATGGGTAACGAACCAACCAGAAAAACAACCACTTCGCAGAAACTCATACCGAACCACCATACAACTCCATCACAATAATGTTTTCATTCTCAACTTTTGTCAACCACATTCGATCTTCCTTTTTTTTCTTTTCCAAGTCAAACTCTTGTAGCAGTAGAATCCAACGGATGAGGCGCGGTTTCGCATCCTTTTTCTGCATCAAGTAACGCACAACAGTATGGTCAGTAAAGACAATTACCTTAGAACCCATAAGGTATGACCGAAACTTCTCAAAGGCAAACACCACTGCAAGCAGCTATTTTTCCGTTGTGGTGTAGTTCATCTGAGCCTCATCAAGTGTCTTGCTAGCATAGTAAATATCATGAAGCTTCTTATCCCTTCTCTGCCCAAGTACAGCACCCACGGCAAAGTCACTTGCATCACACATAATTTCAAAAGGGAGATCCCAATCCGGTGATTGCATGATGGGGGCTGACACTAATGCTTGTTTTAGTCTGCAAAAAGCCTCAAGACAATCTGTAGAAAAATCGAAGGCTACATCCTTCAGCAACAGGTTAGTCAAAGGCTTGGTGATTTTAGAAAAATCCTTGATGAATCTTCTATAAAAACCAGCATGTCCTAGAAAACTTCTAATCCCTTTTATAGTGGTAGGAGGTGGCATCTTCTCAATTATCTCAATTTTAGCTTTATCCACATCGTCGTTATCTTCCGCCATTTCTTGTCTAGCAATCACAAGATTTTCTCTTAGTCTCCTATGAAAAGTATGTTCAAGCTCGGGATCGTAATCATTGAGTTTGCTAAAACATAATCCTCTTCGCATAGGCTTCAAGAGTCACCTGAAATCACCAACAAGCAAGAAACAAACCAAAACAAATAAAAAGGCCTAGCAGAACTAGTCCGTAGAAATAATCAATACTATCAACAAGCCCCGGCAATGGCGCCAAAACTTGATGTGGTCTATACCAACACAAGAATAGTGTAGTCTGAACCAACCTCGCAAGAATACGAGATCAATTGCAGTATACAGGTATAGATCACGGGGATTAAATCCGTATCATTTGTTATCTCGAACAAATAAGCTAAGCCAATAAAGGGGGATTTGATTTTTCAACTAAACTAGGAAAAACAAACAAAAGTTATGAATAAAATATATATGAGAAATAATTCCAGGGTTAAGGATTCCGACGACAATGCCAAAATTCAACCCGATGTTCACTCGAACTTCATCTTCTTAATATGTCAAATTGAAGGTAAATTATCTAAAGTCATCACTACTCAACTGTCGTATGTTGTAGTGATTGTGTCTAAATTAACAAAATCTAGACCCTTTAAGCTCTTTATAGACCTTAGGGGAAAATCAATTAAACTTTCGCTGTCGCGTTCCACCTAACCGATTCACAGCTAATAATCTACCATAATTTATTAATCCTTAAGAGTCCTCAACAATCGTTTAAATGTCACAACAACAATTGTTGATTCCTCAATTTCAATCATAGGGTTCCAATAGACACAATTCCCCTTTCGGGTTCATGAAATCCATCCAAGTATCCAATTTCAATTCTCAGCGGTAGCATCTTGAATATAAAAAGGATTCTAATCGATTGACATCAATTAGGTTAAGCAACTAGGATCAAATCAATTCATAGAATTCAGAAAAAGTTCAAGCATCCATCGAAATAAAATAAATTGTGACATTGTCGGGTTCACCCTAACATTATAACAGAGAATTTAGCCAAGCGTGGAAGAAGTCATCATCAAATCACTAAATTGAAACATGGAAATAAATAGAAAAGCAAAGACTATATGGGAAATACCAATCTTGAATTGAAACAATGTAATCTCCAAGAAAATCTGTCTAAAGTTCTACAAATCTAACTCAACAAAGGGGTCTTCAAAGAAGCGTCCAAACGAGGGTTTCGAGAGCGCCCCCAAAGATGTGTTTCTGCACCCTTAAATAGTTCGGGACATCCACTAATATAATATTATTAAACCCTTAAAATAATAATAAAATAATGTCAAAAGCAACCGGGTTGAAATCAGCCGAATCTGTCTGAGCTGAATGATGCACACCCGTGCACTTCTCCCCTGATGGCTTGTTTCTCTGATCGGGCATCTGCACGCCCGTGCGTCCAAGGTGCACGCCGACGCAGCTCTGTTTTGCAGCAAAGCCTTTGATGCACGACCACCTTGCTCCTTATGCTTTTGTTTCTTCGCCTTTTATCCTCGTTCCTCCTATATGATTTCCGCTCAGCTCTTCTTAGCTTCTGTACCCATCTAACATTTCCTCTAGCAATCTCCGCTTAGCTCCCAAAAACACCTGAAAACACAACCATAAAGACAGTAGATATCTATCCTAGAAACTAACTGAAAAAACTCTAAAAACACATAAACGACATGACAAAAGACACAAACCTATGCTAAATGCATGTCCTAAATAATGCAAACTATGATGACATCAAAATACCCCATACTTGAACCTTGCTTGTCCCCAAGCAAGACTCACTAAGTAATAAAGCCACAAGTGCAAGATAGGATCATTGTCTCAACTTATTCAAGCCCCTTTTGAAATGATATTTTGTCATCAGAACCTTAAGACAATTGCCATCATCACATGTTGGCTCATTATCATTAATACGCAGCAATCCAAAGCCCCTAAACCTCACAAGGATTTTTTTTCGTAATGACACACTCACTCATATGTGTTTAAGGTATAACATTACGCTCGGTCTCAACCATTTCACTTAATCTACCATAGGCTTGCAATAGCGTTCTAAATCTCCACCGTTGAGGATCATGCACATAACAGAAATCATGAGGGCCTTCTATAAAGTTGTGGTGGGCCAAGGTGGAAGAAAGACAAGATATGGAAAATTTTGAGCTTGTGGTACTAATATCCGGGAAAAAGGGTAACGAACGAACCAGAAAAACAACCACTTCACAGAAACTCATACCAAACCACCATAAAACTCCATTACAATAATGTTTTCGTTCTCAACTTTTGTCAACCACATTTCATCTTTCTTTTTTTTCTTTTCCAAGTCAAACTCTTGTAGCAACAGAATCCAACGGATGAGGCGTGGTTTCGCATCCTTTTTATGCATCAAGTAACGCACAACAGCATGGTCAGTAAAGACAATTACCTTAGAACCCATAAGGTGTGACCGAAACTTCTCAAAGGCAAACACCACTGCAAGGAGCTATTTTTCCGTTGTTGTGTAGTTCATCTGAGCCTCATCAAGTGTCTTGCTGGCATAGTAAATAGCATAAAGCTTCTTATCCCTTCTCTGCCCAAGTACAGCACCCACGGCAAAGTCACTTGCATCACACATAATTTCAAAAGGGAGATCCCAATCCGGTGATTGCATGATGAGGGCTGATACTAATGCTTGTTTTAGTCTGCAAAAAGCCTCAAGACTATCTGTGGAAAAATCGAAGGCTACATCCTTCAGCAACAGGTTAGTCAAAGGCTTGGTGATTTAAGAAAAATCCTTGATGAAATTTCTATAAAAAACAGCATGTCCTAGAAAACTTCTAATCCCTTTTATAGTGGTAGGAGGTGGCATCTTCTCAATTATCTCAATTTTTGCTTTATCTACATCGTCGTTATCTTCCACCATTTCTTGTCTAGCAATCACAAGATTTTCTCTTAGTTTCCTACGAAAAGTATGTTCAGGCTCGGGATCGTAATCGTTGAGTTTGCTATAATGTAATCCTCTTCGCATAGGCTTCAAGAGTCACCTGAAATCACCAAAAAGCAAGAAACAAATCAAAACAAATAAAAAGGCCTAGCAGATGTAGTCCGTAGAAATAATCAATACTATCAACAAGCCCCGGCAACGGCGCCAAAACTTGATGTGGTCTATACCAACACAAGAATAGTGTAGTCTGAACCAACCTCGCAAGAATACGAGATCAATTGCAGTATACGGGTATCGATCACGGGGATTAAATTTGTATCAATTGTTATCTTGAACTAATAAGCCAATAAAGGGGGATTTGATTTTTCAATTAAACTAGGAAAAACAAGCAAAAGTTATGAATAAAATATATATGAGAAATAATTCCAGGGTTAAGGATTCCGACGACAATGCCAAAATTCAACCCGATGTTCACTCGAACTTCATCTTCTTAATATGTCAAATTGAAGGTAAATTATCTAAAGTCAACACTACTCAACTGTCGTATGTATTAGTGATTGTGTCTAAATTAACAAAATCTAGACCCTTTATGCTCTTTATAGACCTTAGGGGAAAATCAATTAAACTTTCGCTGTCGCGTTCCACCTAACCGATTCACACCTAATAATCTACCATAATTTATTAATCCTCAAGAGTCCTCAACAATCGTTTAAATGTCACGACAACAATTGTTGATTCCTCAAGTTCAATCATAGGGTTCCAATAGACACAATTCCCCTTTCGGGTTCATGAAATCCATCCAAGTATCCAATTTCAATTCTCAGTGGTAGCATCTTGAATCTAAAAAGGATTCTAATCGATTGACATCAATTAGGTTAAGCAACTAGGATCAAATCAATTCATAGAATTCAGACAAAGTTCAAGCATCCATCGAAATAAAATAAATTGCGACATTGTCGGGTTCACCCTAACATTAGAACAGAGAACTTAGCCATGCGTGGAAGAAGTCATCATCAAATCACTAAATTGAAACATGGAAATAGATAGAAAAGCAAAGACTAAAGGGGAAATACCAGTCTTGAATTGAAATAATGTAATCTCCAACCAAATATGTCTAAAGTTCTACAATCTAACTCAACAAAGGGGTCTTCAAAGAAGCGTCCAAACGAGGTTTTCGAGAGCACCCCCCAAAGATGTGTTTCCGCCCCCTTAAATAGTTCAGGACATCCGCTAATATAATATTATTAAACCCTTAAAATAATAATAAAACAATGTCAAAAGGAACCGGGTTGAAATTAGCCGAATCTGTCCGAGCTGAATGGTGCACACCCGTGCACTTCTCCCCTGATGGCTTGTTTCTCTGATCGGGCATCTGCACGCCCGTGCGTCCAAGGTGCACGCCCGCACAGCTCTGTTTTGCAGCAAAGCCTATGAAGCACGACCACCTTGCTCCTTATGTGTTTGCTTCTTCGCCTTTTATCCTCGTTCCTTCTAAATGATTTCCGCTCAGCTCTTCTTAGCTTCTGTACCCATCGCACATTTACTCTAGCAATCTCCACTTAGCTCCCAAAAACTCCTGAAAACACAACCATAAAGACGGTAGATATCTATCCTAGAAACTAACCAAAAAAACTCTAAAAACACATAAACGACATGACAAAAGACACAAACCTATGCTAAATACATGTCCAAAATAATGCAAACTGTGATGACATCAAAATACCCCATACTTGAACATTGCTTGTCCCCAAGCAAGACTCACTAAGTAGGAAAGCCACAAGTGCAAGATAGGATCATTGTCTCAACTTATTCAAGCCCCTTTTGAAATGATATTTTGTCATCAGAACCTTAAGACAATTGCTATCATCACATGTTGGCTCATTACCATTAATACACAGCAATCAAAAGCCCCTAAACCTCACAAGGATTTTTTTTTCTTAATGACACACTCACTCAAATGTGTTTAAGGTATAACATTACGCTCGGTCTCAACCATTTCACTTAATCTACCATAGGCTTGCAATAGCGTTCTAAATCTCCACCGTTGAGGATCATGCACATAACAGAAATCATGAGGGCCTTCTATAAAGTTGTGGTGGGCCAAGGTGGAAAAAAGACAAGCTATGGAAAATTTTGAGCTTGTTGTACTAAAATCCGGGGAAAAGGGTAACGAACCAACCAGAAAAACAACCACTTCACAGAAACTCATACCGAACCACCATACAACTCCATCACAAAGGGAGAAAAAGAAAAGAAAAGAAGAAGAAAAAAGAAAAAAAATAAAGGAATGTGTTGAGTATGGTTTGTAAAGTTATATGCTTGAGATTGGAGTTGTATTACATTGTAGAGTTATGGTATGAGTTTATGAGTGGTATTGTGATTTGGTTGCTTCCTTAGTTCCCGGATTATGAGCACCACATGGCCTAAATTGTTCCATACCTTATATTTTCTACCTTGGCCCCATAACAACCCATAAAAGACCTCATGATGATTTTTGCCGGTAATGACATCCACGGTGGAGATTGTGTTTCAATTTCAATTCTTATGTAGCTTAGTTGCATTTTGGATAGAGTATGAGTGTTAATTGATAAACCTAAACACTTGAGTGAGAGTGAAAACACTTTACTCCCGGTGAGGTTGGGTGTGTAAGCATGCGGGTTACTTGATCACATAAATACTTGATGAGATGTTGCTTTTGGATGAGGCTATTGCATGAAGGATTGTGTTTGTGGGCTGAATGACTCATAAATGTTTTGTTTTGCTCGAGGACAAGCAAAGGGCTAAGTGTGGGGGAGTTTGATAATGCATATTTAGATAGGCATTATAGAGTAGTTATAGGGTCATTTAGATGTATATATTGCATTTGAAGGGGTAAGTTTACTTGTTTGCTCATTTGGTACTTAAGTGCGTAATCTACAGAAGTGTAGCAAGTAATTGCAGATTTTGGATTCGAAGAACGGAGGAGGTCATTCATTAGAGTCATATGGATCATATGGAGGCAAGAACGAGCTAGAGAAGCCAAGTTGGAATGCACAAGGAAGAGGCAAAGGGCATACAAGAGCCAAAACGGCACCCGCGGCCAGAGGAACAAGGGAAGCCTGAAAACCGCACCCGCGGCCACAGAAACCGCACCCGCGATTATTCCAGCAAATCGCCAATTCTGGGCAGCACCCGCGGCCTAGGAGGCAACACCCGCGGTTTTTCTGGGCCGGATTCAGCGCCGATTGTCTATGCTTTTAAGTTGGGCCTATCTTTGGGAAATACTTTCTAGGGTTTTATGAAGGTACTTAGGCCTATTAAAGGCTTGTTTTAGGTTGTTTTAGGGATCTCATCTAATCTTTTGACAATCGTTTGACAATGGAGTGCTAAACTATTTTGGTTTACCTACAATTTGAGACTCCGTTTGGTTGAATTGTGAGTTTTCTATTCTTGTTCTAATTTCCATCACATGTTTCATCTTCTTTGTGATTGAATGCTTTATGGTGTTTGATGCTATCTTGACTGATCACCTTGCTAGGATCTCATCATCGCTAGGGTTTTGAATTGTTCGTTATGATTCTTAATCTTTCGTAGCAAACATGTTCTAGTTGACTTCGTTAGAAAGCTTGAATGTGTAGGAAGTTGACTATGAGTTAAATATTAGGTCTTTAGGGGATTGTTATTGCTTATAAGCTTTATACATCTTGAGACTTATTGCTATTACTAGGATTAAACCATAATCCGTGTTAAGATTGCCTATGAGTAAGGGATTATTAGAACTCATAGGGCTAATAATCTATTTAAATCAAGATAAGAACATTTGATTGGAAAAGGAAGAGAACTTGAGTAGGAAACAAGGATCGAATTCACCAAATAGGGTTGAGAATTGTAGGTGAAACTATCTCTTAATTATTGATTCTCCTAACTTGTTAATATTTCTTATTCTCAACCACTCAAAACCCATCTTTTCTGTAAATTGGTAAATACACAATACATAGGAATACTTGATTCTCTGTGGGATCGACCTATTACTTGCTCACTATACTAGTTTGTAGGTTTGAGTTTTATTTTGATAGGAAACACAACGATTTTGTCCTGTCAAATTTTGGCGCCGTTGCCAGGGAATCAAGTTTATTTCGTTATTTTGTGTATCTATTGATTTTTGTATATATATCTAACCCCTTCGTGGACCTATCTTTCGGTTCCCGACACCCTCTACTAATATTTTGAGATGTTGAAGTTATGTCAGTTTCAAGGGGAAATTTTTCACCTTTATCTCACGAGAGTGGATAATTTATTGGACGCTTGGTATGCACGGGGTTACCCATGTAGTTTGCGAGATATGTTTATTTGTGTACTTGAAGGCATGACTCCTGAGACCAAAGAACTTGCCGAGTCTATGAGTAACGGAGGCTTGGCGAGTTTTGATTTATCAGAGATGTGAGATTTTTTCTGCTACATAGGTCACCTGGTGGAGCAGGAAGAAGCTTTCACACACCAGGTTTTGATGGAGCAAATGCTTGAAAGGATGGAGCGACTCGAGGAAAAATTGAACCAACGTGCTCAATTGATGAGTGAGTTGGAAGCGGAGAAAAGTGTCATACCTCAAGTTGATGAAAGTCAAGACACAAGCGGCGATGGTTTGATTAAAGATGGAGGAGAGAGTCCGATGCACCTTTACATGGAGTCTCATGAGTGCACGCATGAGGATCTATGTGTTTTGGCTCCTAATTTATCTAAAGAAATCAACCCTGGCTTGTCTATTTAGGAACCAGGTCTAGAGCCGATTTCTGTGGCTCCTAAGCAAGGTATTGATATTTCTTACACTTTTGTGGATTTTGGTGATTATATGGATCCTTGGGAGCATTACTTTGACAAGCTACCAACGGAACTGAGTTGGTGGTCTTACATACCCTCCACTGAAAGTCAGGCTCAAGAGTATGATGAGTTGGTAATATTCTTGAACACCCCTATCAACTTTTTCATATTTTGTATCCATTTATCTTTTGGATGGGCGCGAGAGTTTGATTTATTTTTGAGGGCGCTAACAATGTCCGAGTAAGTCTTGAATGCACAGACGAATAAACCGTCGAGTCTATGACGTTAACCAAGGCGCGTCTCGGGAGGCAACCCGAGGTAAGTAGACTATAAGTTTTCTTTTCTCTATTAATTTTTCATTTTTCTTAGCATAATTAGAACCGTCGTAGATTTTAGGAAGTTGTTTTCTGCCATGTTAGACTAACCTTTCAGGGGGAAGAACGAAGAAGGTAGGAAAGGCAATTCTTTGAAAAGGTAGGGGTCGCGGAAAATCAGGGCAACAACACTGAAACCGCACCCGCGGCCCAGAAACCGCACCTTCGGCCAAAAATTGGGGATGGTTCTGGAATAGCCGCACCCGCGGCCCAAGGGGCAGCACCCGCGGCCCAGGGGGCAGCACCAGCGGCCAGCCCTGCAGCCTCCTTTTCGTTCATTTTCTCCGCTCTTCCTTTCGTGCCCACCTCCACCTCCTCCATACCAGTGAACTTGTGAGTTTTACTTTTCTCCTCTCTTATTCTTTCTAATTTTTGTTGTTTTGATTTCATTGAGACAATGAAAACTTCAAGTGTGGGGGAGGGGATTAGTGTACATATTAGAGTTGCATTGCATATCGAGCATGTTTAAATTATTTTGCATAACATTCATGTTTTAATGCTTTGCATCTTAGTTTTATTTTAAGAAAAACAAAAAGAAAAAAATTGAAAAAAATTGAAAAAGAAAAAAATATCATGCATTTGCATAAAATATGGCGTTATCTAAACAACCACCTAGCCAGGTGAGTCGTCAAAATTTTATTGAAATTATGATCATATAAGTCCCATGACGTGTTTGAATTGGTTTAGCCTTATCCCACTTATGGTTTTTATGTGAAACATAGCTAGGTGAACATAATTGAGCTTGTATGATCTAAGTTCCTAGCATGACTGGAATCCAACAAAAACATAACCTTGTGAGATTGATTTTTGGCCTTATTGGGACTGCACTTCATTGAATCCTTTTTGCTCTTGTTCCATGTGTGTGAGTACTCTCCAATGCTTCTACCTCTTGGAATTGACTTTGTTATCTATGTCAAGGTTGTACTTATATGTTTGTTATTGGTGAATTTCACATGATTGAGGCACCTTTATTAGTCCTATTTGACTCTATTCCACCTTACATATGATCCTCTACATTAAGCCAATTTGAGCCTAATTGCCTATTCTTTTGTAGCTCCACAAGATTTTCCATAGCCAATTATAGCCCGACCCTATCCGGGAATTAGGAATGGTTAGTGAATATTTATATTGTGGATGATGGTTTTTGGTGGTGGATTGTATGTTTGATGTACCCTTATGAGATGTTTGATTATTGCTACTATATTCATTACTTGGGACCTAAGGAGGATAAAATTCACTTAGGGGTAAAAGTCAAGGAAAATCATTTGATATAGCATGAAAAAAAAGGGAGAAAAAGAAAAAAAAAAAAGAAGAAGAAGAAAGAAAAAAAAATAAAGGAATGAGTTGAGTATGGTTTGTAAAGTTATATGCTTGAGATTGGAGTTGTATTACATTGTAGAGTTATGGTATGAGTTTATCAGTGGTATTGTGATTTGGTTGCTTCCTTAGTTCCCGGATTATGAGCACCACATGGCCTAAATTGTTCCATACCTTATGTTTTCTACCTTGGCCCCATTACAACCCATAAAAGACCTCATGATGTTTTTTTCCGGTAATGACATCCACGGTGGAGATTGTGATTCAATTTCAATTCTTATGTAGCTTAGTTGCATTTGGGATAGAGTATGAGTGTTAATTGATAAACCTAAACACTTTAGTGAGAGCGAAAACACTTTACTCCCGCTGAGGTTGGGTGTGTAAGCATGCGGGTTACTTGATCACATAAATACTTGCTAGGACATTTGTTTGCCTTGTCTATGTTTGCACTTTGATGAGATGTTGCTTTTGGATGAGGCTATTGCATGAAGGATTGTGTTTGTGGGCTGAATGACTCATAAATGTTTTGTTTTGCTCGAGGACAAGCAAAGGGCTAAGTGTGGGGGAGTTTGATAATGCATATTTAGATAGGCATTATAGAGTAGTTTTAGGGTCATTTAGATGTATATATTGCATTTGAAGGGGTAAGTTTACTTGTTTGCTCATTTGGTACTTAAGTGCGGAATCTACACAAGTTTAGCGAGTAATTGCAGATTTTGGATTCGAAGAACGAAGGAGGTCATTCATTAGAGTCATATGGATCATATGGAGGCAAGAACGAGCTAGAGAAGCCAAGTTGGAATGCACAAGGAAGAGGCAAAGGGCATACAAGAGCCAAAACGGCACCCGCGGCCAGAGGATCAAGGGAAGCCAGAAAACCGCACCCCCGGCCACAGAAACCGCACCCGCGATTATTCCAGCAAATCGCCAATTCTGGGCAGCACCCGCGGCCTAGGAGGCAGCACCCGCGGTTTTTCTGGGCTGGATTCAGCGCCAATTGTCTATGCTTTTAAGTTGGGCCTATCTTTGGGAAATACTTTCTAGGGTTTTATGAAGGTACTTAGGCATATTTAAAGGCTTGTTTTAGGTTGTTTTAGGGATCTCATCTAATCTTTTGACAATCGTTTGACAATGGAGTGCTAAACTATTTTGGTTTGCCTACAATTTTAGACTCCGTTTGGTTGAATTGTGAGTTTTCTATTCTTGTTCTAATTTCCATCACATGTTTCATCTTCTTTGTGATTGAATTCTTTATGGTGTTTAATGCTATCTTGAGTGATCACCTTGCTAGGATCTCATCATCGCTAGGGTTTTAAATTGTTCGTTATGATTCTTAATCTTTCGTAGCAAACATGTTCTAGTTGACTTCGTTAGAAAGCTTGAATGTGTAGGAAGTTGACTATGGGTTAAATATTAGTTCTTTAGGGGATTGATATTGCTTATAAGCTTTATACATCTTGAGACTTATTGCTATTCCTAGGATTAAACCTTAATCCGTGTTAAGATTGCCTATGAGTAAGGGATTATTAGAACTCATAGGGCTAATAATCTATTTAAATCAAGATAAGAACATTTGATTGGAAAAGGAAGAGAACTTGAGTAGGAAACAAGGATCGAATTCACCAAATAGGGTTGAGAATTGTAGGTGAAACTATCTCTTAATTATTGATTCTCCTAACTTGTTAATATTTCTTATTCTCAATCACTCAAAACCCCTCTTTTCTATAAATTGGTAAATACACAATACATAGTAATACTTGATTCTCTGTGGGATCGACCTCTTACTTGCTCACTATACTAGTTTGTAGGTTTGAGGTTTATTTTGATAGGAAACACAACGATTTTGTCCTGTCAAATTTTGGCGCCATTGCCGGGGAATCAAGTTTATTTCGTTATTTTGTGTATCTATTGATTTTTGTATATATATCTAACCCCTTCGTGGACCTATCTTTCGGTTCCCGACACCCTCTACTAATATTTTGAGATGTTGAAGTTATGTCAGTTTCAAGGGGAAATTTTTCACATTTATCTCACGAGAGTGGATAATTTATTGGACGCTTGGTATGCACGAGGTTACCCATGTAGTTTGCGAGATATGTTTATTTGTGTACTTGAAGGCATGACTCCTGAGACCAAAGAACTTGCCGAGTCTATGAGTAACGGAGGCTTGGCGAGTTTTGATTTATCAGAGATGTGGGATTTTTTCTGCTACATAGGTCACCTGGTGGAGCAGGAAGAAGCTTTCACACACCAGGTTTTGATGGAGCAAATGCTTGAAAGGATGGAGCGACTCGAGGAAAAATTGAACCAACGTGCTCAATTGATGAGTGAGTTGGAAGCGGAGAAAAGTGTCATACCTCAAGTTCATGAAAGTCAAGACACAAGCGGCGATGGTTTGATTAAAGATGGAGGAGAGAGTCCGATGCACCCTTACATGGAGTCTCATGAGTGCACGCATGAGGATCTATGTGTTTTGGCTCCTAATTCATCTAAAGAAATCAACCCTGGCTTGCCTATTGAGGAACCAGGTCTAGCCGATTTCTGTGGCTCCTAAGCAAGGTATTGATATTTCTTACACTTTTGTGGATTTTGGTGATTATATAGATCCTTGGGAGCATTACTTTGACAAGCTACCAACGGAACTGAGTTGGTGGTCTTACATACCCTCCACTGAAAGTCAGGCTCAAGAGTATGATGAGTTGGTAATATTCTTGAACACCCCTATCAACTTTTTCATATTTTGTATCCATTTATCTTTTGGATAGGCATTATAGAGTAGTTTTAGGGTCATTTAGATGTATATATTCCATTTGAAGGGGTAAGTTTACTTGTTTGCTCATTTGGTACTTAAGTGCGGAGTCTACACAAGTTTAGCGAGTAATTGCAGATTTTGGATTCGAAGAACGGAGGAGGTCATTCATTAGAGTCATATGGATCATATGGAGGCAAGAACGAGCTAGAGAAGCCAAGTTGGAATGCACAAGGAAGAGGCAAAGGGCATACAAGAGCCAAAACGGCACCCGCGGCCAGAGGAACAAGGGAAGCCAGAACAACGCACCCGCGGCCACAGAAACCGCACCCGCGATTATTCCAGCAAATCGCCAATTCTGGGCAGCACCCGCGGCCTAGGAGGCAGCACCCGTGGTTTTTCTGGGCTGGATTCAGCGCCAATTGTCTATGCTTTTAAGTTGGGCCTATCTTTGGGAAATACTTTCTAGGGTTTTATGAAGGTACTTAGGCCTATTTAAAGGCTTGTTTTAGTTTGTTTTAGGGATCTCATCTAATCTTTTGACAATCGTTTGACAATGGAGTGCTAAACTATTTTGGTTTGCCTACAATTTGAGACTCCGTTTTGTTGAATTGTGAGTTTTCTATTCTTGTTCTAATTTCCATCACATGTTTCATCTTCTTTTTGATTGAATGCTTTATGGTGTTTGATGCTATCTTGATTGATCACCTTGCTAGGATCTCATCATCGCTAGGGTTTTGAATTGTTCGTTATGATTCTTAATCTTTCGTAGCAAACATGTTCTAGTTGACTTCGTTAGAAAGCTTGAATGTGTAGGAAGTTGACTATGGGTTAAATATTAGTTCTTTAGGGGATTGATATTGCTTATAAGCTTTATACATCTTGAGACTTATTGCTATTCCTAGGATTAAACCTTCATCCGTGTTAAGATTGCCTATGAGTAAGGGATTATTAGAACTCATAGGGCTAATAATCTATTTAAATCAAGATAAGAACATTTGATTGGAAAAGGAAGAGAACTTGAGTAGGAAACAATGATCGAATTCACCAAATAGGGTTGAGAATTGTAGGTGAAACTATCTCTTAATTATTGATTCTCCTAACTTGTTAATATTTCTTATTCTCAACCACTCAAAACCCCTCTTTTCTATAAATTGGTAAATACACAATACATAGGAATAGTGATGGCTCACTGGCCAGTCAATGAAACAAATCAAATGCAACCTCAGAGCATGTAGAAAATTAAGAGCCAGCTCAAGCTCATGACAGTGCCAAGCACAGCAAAGCAAAAGCCATTATCTCATAATGGTCATGCTACCTATATGATTCCCGGGCAGGTTCAAACCATTCCCAACATAATTATTCAAATAAATTTATTCAATTTATCTTCCAACAATTATCAGGGTTAAGAAGGGTCGAACCTGGACTTACCGAAACTAAAATTGAGTTCAAATCGAACTTTTGGTGTGATGCCGAGTTGTGCAACAGTTGCTGGGATTTCAGCAGCTCTCTTGGATGCAATTTGCATTTGTGAATACCCCTGGAGTCGGAAAAACAAAAGCATATCCCTTTGCAATTGGTCCTGGCCAAGACAAAAACAAAGAACACACCACAAGCGAGCACAGTCTAACATCCAAGAAAATAGATCACCCAAGAACACATAGAAGTTCAGTAAAACGAAGAAGCCAAATAACTTGTAGTTCCACCTCAATCACTTATGTCAAATGAACCAGAAATAAGATATTTGAGTGATTGCAGGGAGCATAAAACTAACAAGTAATTGAACGCCGTCACTAAACAATTTATAGCCCTACTCAAATTCATCAATCAATCAATGAACTACCTGTACACTAAGCCCCAACATGAAGTAACCAAATCAACTAAACAAGATCAACATAAATCTGACAAGTCACAATCAACCCCACAGATTTAACCCTCAACCACAGAGCACATCATGTCAGCATTAAAAAGAATTTCAATGCAACATAAGCAAAGATCCAACAAAATTTAGAAATAAGGCTACATGTAATCCTCAAGACTAGCTAGGAAAAATTTGATATGGCTTCCAGCAAAAGCTCTAACCCAAAATTAAGTAATCAATTATCAAGCATTTCCCCTTGATGTCTCCAAAGTAGCCATGTCTTTATGCAGATTTTAGTTCCATATTCTTTACATTTTGCATATTTCGGGTTGGGAATATGTCGAATTTATGTAGTATATGCTTATTTGTCAGAAATGGAGATCTACATAAGTTTCTGTTTAATATCGCAGGATATGGAACCATTTCGGGAGAAAATCAAGAAGCAAGAACCGGAGCACAAAGCTACTCGACCTCGACAAAGCTTAGTCGATCTCGACAAGCTATGCCTAGACACCTTCCAGGATCAAGGAGCCTATGTCGAGAAGCTGAAGACGAAGAACTCGACTCCCGGACCTTCGTCGAGATCGAGTAGGGCTACTCGAGATCGACAAGACCTCGGAGACGACCTGGAGTCGAAGAGAGCATGTCCGAGGAGACTTAGAGACTACCCGACCATGCCCGAACACCCTCCTCGAGATCGAGTGCCATACCTCGAGATCGACAAAGCCACCTAGCCATGGTCGAGCACATCGAGAAGATCTACCCGACGCTGCCGAGAAGACCTAGTCGATAAGGCCATTATACTCGAGATCGATGAGAGGTACCCAAGATCGAGTACACTTGTGAGCCAGAGTCCGAGCCTGTCGAGCACCAGCTAGCCGAGATGCCGAGCCAAGCCCAATCGACCGACAATCCTACTCGAGATCAAGTAGACCTTTGTCGAGATCGAGGAGACCTCCAGAGACGCGTTACGCGGTTTGATCAATTCTACTCGGTGTGGGATTACTTGGGCCCGAAGATTTCCGATTCTATCAAGATACACCATCTATCCACTTGAAGACACTATAGATATATTTCCCTATTTTAGATTTAATTTCTTTGTTGCTTTTATTTATCATTAAGTCTTTTAGATATAATTTTAGATATAGATAGATGTTTCTATCCTTGAATAGCAAGGTTTAGAAGCCTATAAATAAAGCCCATGGGGCTGATTTCTAGTCATTCAATTTCAGTCAGAGATAAGTAGTTCCAAAGAGAAGTTTTAGGAGTTCGAAGGTTTTAGGGTTTTGGCATTCAACGAGAGTTGGATCGCCAGGATTGTAAAGTCTTTTGAATTTAGTTTAATGCAAGTTGTTATTTCCTTTCAATCAATGTCTGAGGTTACGATGAAGCGCGAGTAGTCCACCCACTTCTAGGGTTGGGGCGAGCCCGACGATAGCCATGCATAATTGAGGTAAAGATCTGACTTTTATCATGTTTTGAGCATCTACTACTTGTTTATGTGTTTATTACCCATTTAATGGAGGTCCATGTTAACAACTTGGATTGTAAACAGAAAATCAGTAGAGACAATTAGGGTTTCTTGAAAGAGTTGTCTAATTGTTGGAAAAGGCGAAAGCTTGTCCTTGATGCGATTCACATGATTATCTGTTTGGTATTGCCTTATGCATGCTTGGTTATCGTTGTTGCAAACCCCAATCTTGGAAGTCTTTTACATACAGTTTATTTCGAGATCCCAAAGCATTTGTTTTTATTTCCTTTCGTTTTTATTCTCTGCCTTCCTCGAGATCGACTAGCACTACTCGATCTCGACTACTGATTTTCGACCAAGGTCGTTGTAGCTTCTGTGTGAAGGAACTCGACGAAGACCAACCCAAACTCGACGAAGCCTACTCGATCTCGAGTAGGGTCTACTCGATCTCGAGTACAAATTTCCTGCGACTGCTACTCTGTTCGACTAGCCTGATCTCCTGTCGACTAATCCTAGTCGAGATCTAGCACCTGTTGTCGACTTCTGACCGTGAGACTCCACCGCTGCCTAGGATCCGCTGACACGCTTCCTCGTGGATCGATCCTGACTTCCCACTGCTGCATCAGGAGGAAGTCTTGTAATTATTTGCAAGGGACGGAATCTGGTTTGCTGTGATTTATTTATATTTTAATTTGCATACTCGATTTCCTACTATCGTCAAATTGGCGCCGTTGCCGGGGAAGCTATCATTCGCGCCTTAGGTAGTTGAATCTCACGTCTGGTTTGAGTTACTTTACAGGTGTATACGCCGTTCTGGTCAACCACCTGAGTTTGACGGCTTAGGCAGAAATCTCACAGAAGTGATCGACAACAGGTGTCCTAGATCTCGAGTACAGTTACTCGACAGAAGATCGGACAGTCGATTCACGCAGCAGCAGTCACAGGCCTTAGTCGATCTCGACAAGGGCTTACTCGAGATCGAGTAGAATCGTCTTGGTCGAGTTGGCTTTCTCGATCACCTGCACAGGAAAAGCTACGGCGATGCTGGATAGAGAATCAGTAACTCGAGGTCGAGTAGTGCAATTCGAGATCGAGTAAGACAGAAAACTAAAACGAAATAAAGTAAAACAAATGCTTTGGGATTTCGAACTAAACTGTATGTAAAAGACTTCCAAGATTGGGGTTTGCAACAACGATAACCAAGCATGCATAAGGCAGAAACAAAACAGACAATCATGTGAATTGCATCAAAGGATCAAGCTTTCGCCTTTTCCAACAATTAGACAACTCTTTCAAGAAACCCTAATTATCTCTACCGATTTTATGTTTACAATCCAAGTTGTTAGCATGGACCTCCATTAGATGGGTAATAAACACATAACAAGTAGCAGATGCTCAAAACATGATAAAAGTCAGATATTTACCTCAAACATGCATGGCTATCATCGGGCTCGCCCCAACCCTAGAACTGGGTGGACTACTCGCGCTTCATCGCAACCTCAGACATTGATTGAAAGGAAATAACAACTTGCATTTAAACTAAATTCAAAAGACTTTATAATCCCGGCGATCCAACTCTCGTTGAACGCCAAAACCCTAAAACCTTCAAACTCCTAAAACTTCTCTGTGAACTACTTCTCTAGCTTCTGAATTGAATTGAATGATTCCTAAAATCAGCCCCATGGGCTTTATTTATAGCCTTCTAATCCTTGCTATTCAAGGATAGAATATCTAAATCTATATCTAAAGCATTAAAGATAAATAAATGTAACAACATAATTAAATCTAAAAAAGGTAATTATATCTAAAAGTCTTCAAGTGGATAAATCTCTTCCTTCATGATGGATCTTGATAGAATCGGATAGAACTCGGCAATCTTCGGCTCCAAGTAATCCCAATCCGAGTAGGATCGATCAAACCGAGTTACGCGGCTTCTCGGGTTGCTGGTCCTCGACAGGGCTCGGACTCAGGCTCAAAGGTCTACTCGATCTCGAGGAAAGTCCTCGATCTCGAGTAACATTGTCGGACATAGCTTGGCTTTCTGGCGTTGTCGAGCAACTCTTCCTCGGACTGGCTCGGACAGGTGCTCGGCTTTGTCGACATCGAGGAAAGTCCTCGACCTAGAGTTGTGGTGTCCGGATGTCTAGCCAGATCGGGTAGCTCTTCCTCGGCATCCTTGGGTGGACTCTCCTCGACTCCCAGGCATGATCTTCGCTCTTTGTCGATCTCGAGTACATAACTCGATCTCGAGTAAGTTGTTGGAGTCAACTTGGTTCGTCTTCAGCTTCTCGACATGTGCTCCTCGATCAGTGCAATTGCCTAGACATGGGTTGTCGAGATCGACTAACATTGTCGATATCGAGTAGATTTGGGCCTCCGTCCTTGCTTTTTGGTTTTCTCCCGAAATGGTTCCATATTCTGCAATATTAAATAGAAACTTATGTAGATCTCCATTTCTGACAAATAAGCATATACTACATAAATTCGACATATTCCCAACCCGAAATATGCAAAATGTATAGAATATGGAACGAAAATATGCATAAAGACAGGGCTACTTTAGAGACATCAAATCACCCCATACTTAGACTTGCTTGTCCTCAAGCAATAACCAAACAATAACCAAGACCTACAACACATCCTTCAAGTCTTTGCCTTTTGTCAAAAGCAACATCTCAAGTAGTAGCAATGTAAGACAAGTGAATTTAACGTCATCACACATATATGAGCGATCCATAGGCATAGGCAATATAAATCCAACCTCACAGGAATAATGTGTTTACACTCAACTCTCAATGTGTTTAGGCTATGAAGATCAACTCTCAACTCGATTCCATATACAATCCCATAAACATTGCAATTTAAATATAAATCCACTTCGCAACCAATTATACAACCACTTCGCAACCAATTACGCAACCGATTCCATATACAATCCCATAAACATTCCATACCCTTATATTTCTTCGCTCAATAGAATTCTTCAAAGAAGATTCCATTCGGCGGGGTTGTAATGGGGCTTGGTAAGAAATATAAGGGTATGGAATTATTTGGCCATGTGGTGCTTAATAAAATTCGGGAATCAAGACTCCTATATCTCCAACATAACCAAACCATAGCTCTCAATCATATGCATCAACCAAACTCTCCAATTTATCTCAATGAAGTATGTAACCTTTCAAACTTCCTCAACCTCTCCAAAGTATGTATCTTGCGAAAATGAAAGAAATAAGGTAAATTTGGCTCATGCACTTTATTCACAAACATATATACTTTTTCTCTTCTTCTTTTTTTTTGAATTTTTTTTTGAAACGAAAATAACATAAAATTAATGGTGCATTTATAAGGTGAGCCAAAAATCCTTTTACATAATATGCATAGCAAGATAAAAATATAGAACCAACCCATATCTCTATAAATTCCAAAAATCCTTCTTACTTGAAATGAAACATAAGCTCATTCCTTCCACAAACCATTATTTCAACCAGCTCTAAGTCTTAATTCCCAAATGGGGGTCAGGCTAAATTTGGATAAGGATAATTTTGTGGAGTTCACAATAAAAGTCTTAGGCTAATGTTCTGGCTTCAAGCAGGGATAATGCAGGGTAGGTAAAGAGAGGATAAAATTGCTTAAAAGGTGCCTCCATCATTTAATTCTCATTTACATAAACATATACATGCATTGGCCTTGAATAACTATCACAACACTTAGAGATGCATAGGAAGAGTAAATACACTCAAGAAAGCAGAGGGATTTTTAATGTTCTCCCTATAAGGCCAAAATTCTCACTGGGACAATTTTTGTTGGATTTTAACCTTTAGCTTAGGATCATATGCGCTCAATCCATCACAAGTTCACAATCCACATAAAAACAATTTCGAGGACTTAGGCTAAACCTTCCAAACATGTCATAGGATTTACATGATCAAGTCAATCATTATTTATCATCATAGGACATCTAAGTTAGGGTATAAAAATTAAGACAATGCAAAAATTTAAACATGCTTATTTTTTTCTTTTTTCGACATTTTCTATTTTTTTTTTCTATGTAGCTAAAAACAAGACTAAAATGTAACAAAAGACTCAAATGCATAGAATTTAAACATGAATGCATAACATAGAAATTAAAATTTCACCATGTAAAACCAAAAGCAAGACTAAAACATATAATAATGATAATGAGCTCTTCCCGCACCCCATACTTAAAATTTATAGTGTCCCCACTGTATAAAAACAAGGGTAAAGGAAGGAACTCATAGAATAACACATCGAGGATGGCAGATCAGTGTAGGTCGAGGAAAAATCTTTGTCGATATCGAGTACCCTACTCGATATCGAGTAGCTTTGTCTGCATCCAGTGGCTTCTGAAGTCGAGGAGCTTCTGGGCTTTGTCGATATCGAGTTGGCCTACTCGATATCGAGGAGTTTCTGGGCTGCTCCTCTTCGTCGTTGTCGACTTGGCCTTCGTCGATTTTGACTGTTTTTCAGGGACTTTTTATTCCACTTTTCGCGATCCTCTTATGCTTGCCGACCTATAAGTGTTAGATTGCACAAAAAAACAAGACTATCCACAAGAAGTATTCTAAACCAAAAAACCAAAACCAAAAACCAAAAACCAAAAACAAAAAGTTCATAAGTCCCAAAATTCATAAAGTTTTATATACATGCTCTAGATTTTAGAGTCGCTAGGCCGACTTCTCCGTTTGCGCTCAAGGACCATTAGTGTGGGGCCCGCTCTTGCTTGGCCCTTCTCCTGGATCATCTAGGTCCTGATTGTAGTATGCAAGCGCAGCTGACAGGTGGTTGCTTGCATTATTTCCCTTCTCTTTCTTCTTCTTCCTTTCAGCTCTTAATTTTCGCAGATTCTCTCGCCACGGGTCCTAACCTCCCCTTAAATTATTGAAAATTTTCTTAATGGACTGAGGAGGAGTAGAATTCATACCTAAACTTACCTTTTCGGACCCAAAACAGAAATCTTCGGGTTTGGGGTTAGTCTATGGCGAGTACGGCTGGTCGACATCGAGTACAGGGACCCCATACTTAGGCTCTGGGCAATTCTGTGGCTCAGGAGAGGAAGTCGTCGATGTCGACGAGGCTTGGTCGAGATCGAGTAAAGTGTTAGTCGAGATCGAGGAAGGTTTGTCGATCTCGAGTACAGTGCTGGTGCTTTCCTCCGTTGATTGCTTGGTCCCGTGGTTGCTGATGCTTTTTACCTCTAGCCATGAAATTTCCTCTTTTGTAGGGCCAAAAGAGAAATCTAAAACCTCATCGCCTATGGTGAAGGTGAGCGATCGATTCTTAACACTAATCTTGGCATCTACAGTAGCTAAGAATGGTATACCAAGAATAATAGGGCTAGTAGGATCTTCAGCACAGTCTATAATAAGGAAATCTACTGGAACAAAGAATTTACCAACCTGGACGGGGACATTCTCAACTATACCCTTAGGGATGACCACTGTATTGTTTGCCATGTATAGTTTGGCATCCACAGGCTCTATGCCTCCTATCTTTACCTTCCGCCAGATTGATAAAGGCATGATGCTCACACTTGCTCCTAAATCACACAGAGACTCATATTTATATTGTCCAAAACCCACAGTAACAGAAAACTTACCAGGGTCAGGTCTCTTTTCAGGGAAGTGGAGTACTTTGCATTCGCCTGCGATCTCTGAGATGGATCGCTTCTTGCTCAGGATTTCCTTCAGAAATTTGACATATCCAGGCATCTCTTGCAGGGCTTCTGTAAAAGGAATAGAGACATTCAGTTCTTGTAGCATATTAACAAAACGGTTAAACCTACCTGCAGTGGGATCTTTCTGTGCTTTAGAAGGGAAAGGCAGTGTCTTTTTCTGCTTTGGAGCCAGATCAGATGTCGGAGGTGTTGCAGAGTCGTCGAAGTCGGCTTGCTTCTTCTCGATCTCGACCAGGGGCTCCTCGACATCGAGTTGGGTTGTCGACCTCGAGTTACTGGGTTGCGCAGTGGAGTCTGAACTTGGCCTCTGGTCTGTTTCGACGAAAGTTTTGTCGAGGTCGAGTAGAGGTTCCTCGAGATTGAGTTGGTCCTGCTCCTTGTCGAGTTGTTGTTCTGCCTTGTCTTGATCTTTCCCAACCTCTGGCTCGTGTAATTGATGCCCACTTCTGAGTTTGATAGCTGCGACGTGTCCGGTCTTCCCCTTAGGATTTGGTTCTGTCTGCCCAGGGAGCTGTCCGGATGGTCGTGAGATCTGTGCAGCGATTTGACCCATCTGGGTCTCTATTCCCCTTTTCCAGATGTCTAGCTCTCCAAATTTTGTGTTGAAATTCTGGAGCTGATTGTTGATGGTGTTTGTAGCCTGCAGGTTCTGTGTATGATTTCGGTGCATCTCATCAAGGATCAGCTGCAGATCGTCCTTCTTTTGATCCCTTTCTGAATGTCCCGGAGCTCTGTAGGGTGAGGGGTTCCTATGAGGACCTTGGTTTCACTGTGGTTGATAGAACCTTTGATCTCCCATGTAGCGATTGGGACCCCTAGCGTAGGCCACCTCTTCATGTGTCTCTGCCAACCTGACTTGCTCAGTGTGTGGGCACTCAGTAGTGTTGTGCCGCTGTGAGCCGCATTCGATGCAAGGCTGATTGACAGACAAATATTTGACTTGTTTGAGGAGCTTGCGATTCTGGTCTCTGTAGAACTGCTCCCTGACATCTGGGTCAATCTCCTTTGCTGGCTCATAGAGTGGCATAGATGGTGCTGGCCTGGCATAGGAGTTCTCCTCATAGTTCGCAATAGACCCGTATTTGTTGTCATAATTGATGAGCTTGTCTAGCACACCCCAGGCGTCAATTGGTGGCATCGTCAGATACTCGTAGTGAGTATACTGGTTGATTCTGTCCTTAGTGACTTGGTCAAGAGAGTTGAAGAAGATCTCCTGAATGACGTAGGGTGGCTGTCCATGAGTAGGGCAAGATTGCAGCAGTTCTTTGTAGCGTTCTCATGCCTTTGCTAGCGGTTCCCCAGGCTTTTGTTTGAAGGCTATGATTTTCTGGCGGAGGAGTGTTGTCTTGGCGGGAGGGAAGAATTTGTTCAGGAACTCTTGCTCTACTTGGGCCCATGTTGTGAGTGATCTTGGTTTCAGCCCTTCAAGCCACTTCAGTGCAGGTCCAGCGAGAGACCAGCGAAAAGCCTTCATCTTGACATATTCCAGAGTTGTACCTTCAGCAAGAGTACAGCACATGTCAGAAAAATTTGTAATATGTTCAAGAAGACACTCATTAAATTTGCCATAAAAAGCATTATTTTTAAGCTCTATAAGAAATTGAGTGCGAATTTCAAAAGAGTTTTCAGGGATTAGAATTGCCGATTCAGGCACGACGAGAGTTGGATGCATATAATCCTCTACAGTGGTTGGGTATTGGGCAAGCTCAGCTTCTGCTTGTTCCCTTGCTGCTTTCTCATTGGCGATAGCAGCATCTTTAGCGGCCAGCTCCCTTGTAAGCCTCTGTATCAGCTGCTCCTGTGTTTCTGCAGCTGCCATGACTCTTTTTAGCTTAGCTTGGATGTGTAAGAGGCGTTCCGGATCGTCTAAGCCGTCAAACTCAGGTGGTTGACCAGAATGGCGCATAAACTTGTAAAGTAACTTAGAGAAAACGTGAGAACTAACTACCTAAGGCGCGGATGATAGCTTCCCCGGCAACGGCGCCAATTTGTTGTAGGAGGAAATCGAGAATGCAAATATAGAATATAACTAAAGTAAGGCAAACCAGATTCCGTCCCTTGCAAATGATCACAAGACTTCCTCCCAATGCAGTAGTGGGAAGTCAGGATCGATCCACGAGGAAGCGTGTCAGCGGATCCTAGGCAGCGTAGAAATTTCACAGAAGTGGTCGACAACAGGTGTCCTAGATCTCGAGTACAGTTACTCGGCAGAAGATCGAACAGTCGATTCACGCAGCAGCAGTCACATGCCTTAGTCGATCTCGACAAGGGCTTACTCGAGATCGAGTAGAATCGTCTTGGTCAAGTTGGCTTTCTCGATCACCTGCACAGGAAAAGCTACGGCGATGCTGGATCGAGAATCAGTAACTCGAGGTCGAGTAGTGCAATTCGAGATCGAGTAAGACAGAAAACTAAAACGAAATAAAGTAAAACAAATGCTTTGGGATTTCGAACTAAACTGTATGTAAAAGACTTCCAAGATTGGGGTTTGCAACAACGATAACCAAGCATGCATAAGGCACAAATAAAACAGATAATCATGTGAATTGCATCAAAGGATCAAGCTTTCGCCTTTTCCAACAATTAGACAACTCTTTCAAGAAACCCTAATTATCTCTACCGATTTTATGTTTACAATCCAAGTTGTTAGCATGGACCTCCATTAGATGGGTAATAAACACATAACAAGTAGCAGATGCTCAAAACATGATAAAAGTCGGATCTTTACCTCAAACATGCATGGCAATCATCGGGCTCGCCCCAACCCTAGAACTAGGTGGACTACTCGCGCTTCATCGCAACCTCAGACATCGATTGAAAGGAAATAACAACTTGCATTTAAAATAAATTCAAAAGACTTTACAATCCCGGCGATCCAACTCTCGTTGAACGCCAAAACCCTAAAACCTTTGAACTCCTAAAACTTCTCTGTGAACTACTTCTATAGCTTCTGAATTGAATTGAATGATTCCTAAAATCAGCCCCATGGACTTTATTTATAGCCTTCTAATCCTTGCTATTCAAGGATAGAATATCTATATCTATATCTAAATCTATATTTAAAGCATTAAAGATAAATAAATGCAACAACATAATTAAATCTAAAAAAAGTAATTATATCTAAAAGTCTTCAAGTGGATAAATCTCTTCCTTCATGATGGATCTTGATAGAATCGGATAGAACTCGGCAATCTTCGGCTCCCAGTAATCCCAATCCGAGTAGGATAGATCAAACCGCGTTACGCAGCTTCTCGGGTTGCTGGTCCTTGACAGGGCTCGGACTCAGGCTCACAGGTCTACTCGATCTCGAGGAAAGTCTTCGATCTCGAGTAACATTGTCGGACATAGCTTGGCTTTCTGGCGTTGTCGAGCAACTCTTACTCGGACTGGCTCGGACAGGTTCTCGGCTTTGTCGACATCGAGGAAAGTCCTTGACCTAGAGTTGTGGTGTCCGGATGTCTAGCCAGGTCGGGTAGCTCTTCCTCGGCATCCTTGGGTGGACTCTCCTCGACTCTCGGGCCTGATCTTCGCTCTTTGTCGATCTCGAGTACATAACTCGATCTCGAGTAAGTTGTTGGAGTCAACTTGGCTCGTCTTCAGCTTCTCGACATGTGATCCTCGATCAGTGCAGGTGCCTAGACATGGGTTGTCGAGATCGACTAACATTGTCGATATCGAGTAGATTTGGGCCTCCGTCCTTGCTTTTTGGTTTTCTCCCAAAATGGTTCCATATTCTGCAATATTAAACAGAAACTTATGTAGATCTCCATTTCTGACAAATAAGCATATACTACATAAATTCGACATATTCTCAACCCGAAATATGCAAAATGTATAGAATATGGAACGAAAATATGCATAAAGACATGGCTACTTTAGAGACATCAGTGCCTGATTCCGGTACATCTCATCGAGGATCATTTGTAGATCATCTTTTTGCTGATCTCTTTCTGGATGTCCAGGAGCTCTGTATGGCGGGGGTTCCTAGGGGCGCCTTGGTTCCATTGTGGTTGTTGGAACCTTTGGTCCCCCATATAGCTGTTGGGACCCCCTGTGTAAGCTACCTCTTCGTGAGTTTCTGCCATCATGACTTGTTCTGTATGTGGGCACTCTATAGTGGTGTGCCATTGTGAGCCACATTCAATGCAGGGCTGGTTGATAGAAAGATACTTGACTTGCTTGAGGAGTTTGCGATTCTGATCTCTGTAGTACTGCTCCTTGACATCTGGATCAATCTCCTTAGAAGGCTCATAGAGTGGCATGGATGGGGCTGGCCTGGCGTAGGCATTCTCGTCATAGTTTGTCAAAGCCGCATACTTGTTGTCGAAGTTGGTGAGCTTGTCGAGGGTAGCCCATGCGTCAGCTGGTGCATTGTCAGATACTCATAATGAGTATAATAGTTGATCCTATCCTTAGCGTCCAGATCAAGAGAGTTGTAGAAAATCTCCTGAATGACATAGGGTGGCTGTCCATGTGTAGGGAAAGATCACAGTAGATCCTTGTATCGTTCTCATGCTTTTGCTAGGGGCTCCCTAGGCTTCTGCTTGAAAGCTGTAATCTTCTAGCGGAGGAGCGCTGTCTTGGCAGGAGGAAAGAATTTATTAAGAAATGATTGCCTTACCTCGGCCCATGTTGTGAGGGATCGTGGAGTTAGTCCTTCAAGCCAGTTCAATGCTGGACCGACAAGAGACCAACGAAAAGCTTTCATCTTGACATATTCCAGAGTAGTACCTTCAGCAAGAGTATGGCACATATAAGAAAAATTGGTAATATGTTCAAGAGGGCATTCATTAAACCTTCCATAAAAAGAATTATTTTTAATTTCAATAAGGAAGGCAGTGCGAATTTCAAAGTTGTTTTCAGGGATTAGGATAGCCGATTCAGGCACGACAAGAGTCGGATGTATGTAATCCTCTGCAGTGGTAGGGAATTGGGGAAGCTCAGCCTCTGCTTGCCCCCTTCGCTGAGCTTCCTGCTCAGTGCGTGCTCTCTCAGTGGCGAGAGTAGTATTTTTGGCTTCTATCTCCGCTTGAAGCCTCTCTATCAGCTGTGCTTGTGTTTCTGCGGCCGCCATGGCTCTTTTCAATTTAGCGTGGACGTGTATAAGGCGTTCTGGATCGTCTAAGGCGACAAACTCAGGTTGTTGACCAGATCGGCGCATACGCTGCAAAAAAAAAAACTTAAAGAAAACGTGAGATCTAACTACCTAAGGCGCGAATGATTGCTTCCCCGGCAACGGCGCCAATTTGTTGTTCGAATCTTGCCTCCTCTTCACAGTTCCTCGATCTGGTTTTCTTCCTCGGGCTCGGGTATGTTTTTGGCCTTGGTCGACTTTGAGTAACTTACTCGACATCGAGTAAAGTCTAGAACTCGAGTTGGCTTCTTCTTTCGTCATCGCATTGGTTCTGCTCTCAGTGGTAGTCGACATCGAGTAAGACCTGGTCGAAGTCGAGTAGATCCCATCTTTTGGTTTCGTCTCGGACTGGCTCCAAATTCTGTAATATTAAACCAAAACTTATGTAGACCTCTATTTCTTGCAAATAAGCATATACTACATAAATTCAACATATTCCCAGCCCAAAATATGCAAAGTATATAGAATAAGGAGCTAAAATGTATATAAAGACATGGTCACATTAGTGGACATCAACACGCACTAAGGTACAAAATGCCCTTGGTTGAGTTCATCGGCTTCACATGCACGGGGATGAACTTCAACATAGCTTTCGTTTTTCTCTGCGATGAGAGCGCAGAGTCTTACGCGTGGGCCCTCAAACATCTCTGCTTCCTCTACGGGGACAAGACACCGGAGGCTATCGTCATTGATAGGGAGCTTGGTCTTATTAGTGCGATTAACACTATCTTCCCCACTATCAACCATATATTATGCTGGGTCCACGTTCTGCGGGGGTGCAAGCAAGGGGCCTTCGAATAGACGCGTGATTTAGAAACAGCGCGAAAGTTCAAGAACGACTGTAGAGCTATGTTCGAGTCGAGATCCCCCGCGTCATACGACACTCAGCGCTGGTGGATATATGCCAAGTGGAACCACATCCCGGGATTGATGCAGTACCTCTCCTCCGCGTGGCTACTTCATTACCGAAACTACATTGTCAGAGCTTGGGCAAACACCAGCCTTTACTTAGGGACGAGGACCACAAACATGTTTTACATCCACTCCCCTCCTCCATCTATACGTTTACGTACTCACGTATAAATTTTATGCTAACCTGGAAAAATTGGAATTTGCATTTAAGGGTCGAGTCTGCACACTCAGTACTGAAAAACGCATTGCACTCCCCCATAGGAGACTTCGGTTGCGTGTTCGCAGCCATCGACTTATTGATGACGGATCAAATTTTAGAGGTCAGAGCGTCACTAAATAGGGACCGCAACACGTGGTGTACCGACATGCACCACATTGACATTTTTTGTCGTGTCCGAGATAGGATCTCTACGTGATGCTACGACCTCCTCAACACACTATACCAAAAGGTTAAAGACACTCCACTGAACAAGGAATGCACCGACAAATTTTGGAGATTCACGTACGGGATACCATGTACTCATGACATATATCGTTGCATACAAGATAGTACGCCTATTATGTCGAGCCAGATTCACACATTTTGGAAGCAGTTGGATTGGAACGGCATTGAACAGGACTCGTCGTCGGACTCCGTCCCCATGACCAAGGATCAGATTACCATCAGCAACTACTTCCAAAGGTACCAACACGGTGAAGTACCCGAGGACGAGTTGGCTAGAGTGGCAACTACGCGGGCAGACGGCCAGTTCCCAGCGACCACCAACCAAGTTCCACCTAATCCCCCTGAGCTAACAAGAGGCAGACCTCGGGGAAGAGGGCGCCGTAACCCCTATCAAACTAACCCCTTGGAATGGGGGAGAACGCAATCGGCTGAACGACGCCGCTAGGAGCGGGCACAGGCACCACGTCCATGCGGAAGAGGCCTCGAGCGTGGCCGTGGCCGTGGTCGTGCCAAGAACAACTCTGCAGATGTGTTACGCGGTGAAGAGGCGGCTTCCAACATAGCCGACGTGGAGGCCCCACCTACCGTACCGGTCGTGCAGACTCATTTCCCTTGGGCAGACGATGACATCGACCCATTCATGACAATCTTCATCGACAGAGTAAAGAACGTCGGTTCAGACGACCATTGCAGATATCGAGCATTTGCTGAGCTCTTTGGTATGGGGGAGAATGAATGGAAAAAAGTTCGCCTCGCCCTCGCACAAGAGAATTGAGCATCGACACGTTTATAGCCACGAACCGCGACTGGACGAGTACATTTATAATTGTACCTTCACCAACCCCGTTGCTGACCGACAGTACTGGATGGAGTGTCCTATGATGGGTTTCGTCTTCGCCACAAGATTCCAGATGTCGCTAGTCATCCTAAGCAGGAACTATCCGATGGTTCTACTCCTTCTCGATGTACGCGACCCTCCCCCTCAGAAAGCAAATTTGGCAATCTGCATCGTTAACAACAGAACCCATTGGGTGCCGGTGAGCTACAAATTACCTTACATATTTTTTCCCGACTTCACAGTCACAAATACTGACGTATACATTTCACTCTTTCCACAGGTATGGTTGTGTGACGACTCATTGTTCCCACCCATATACCCTGAGTGGTATCAGCACCGACAACAAAGCGTCTCTGGATGGGATCAACCCTTTACTATCTTATGTTTATGACAACTACACCTCAAAAGACTTACTCCGAGGATTATTTATGATTTTATATGTATTTGTCACGTTCTCAACAAATTCTTCTTTAACCCAACATAACTAAAATGAAGTTATGCTACCAAGCCTAAGGTGTAAAGTGTTTGGCATACGGCAAAACAATGTTGCCTTAGGTCCGCAGCAGATTGCGGAGAAACACTGTTACCATTGCATCTTGTTTGGCACACTTGTAAACACTGTTCCCATAGTTCCACAACCCCATACGGAATAACACTGTATTCAACACTCTGTTTGGCGAGACGCACGACGATGTCCGCAACTTGTCGCGGAACTATTTCCGCAGCCTGTTGCGAAAATTTGCGATGTATCGAGTAAAAATTAGCGGTGTAACGATCAACCCCCTTTTTATATGAGATTTCAACTTCTATCCCTATTTGTGATTCTTCTGCGAAAATAATAGGTGATCCTTAATTGTATTATTGAAGAAAAAGTGATCTCAATGCGAAGTTGGATTAATCATTAAAAAGGGTTAGTAACAATTAGGGTTTATGCGAAAGCCTCTATATTCTTAATTGTTAATGACGAAATTTATTTGACGAAAAAGGCATAATCTTTTATACTTTGGCATGATTTCTACATGGTTATCGTTGTGGCATTGAAACCCCGATCTTGGAAGTCTTTTATTTTATGGAAGTCTTTTAGTTTATTGAATTCATCCACCCTTTTATTCTTCGAACTTTCTTTTCCGATAATTTTTATTTATTTTTTTCCATATTTGGAGCACTGCACACCTAGTCGATTTCGACCTCTGACAGGTCGATATCGAGTGGCTAAGGTGGATATCGAGTGGCTAAGGTGGATATCGACTCTGTTGTTTCTGTTGTGCAGGTTTGAAGAGATTTCGACTGACTTCAGTCGATATCGACTAACCACAGGTCGATATCGAGTGGTCTCCTAGTCGATTTCAAGGGGAACTTGGGACTTGATAACGAAAGCGCTGACACGCTTCCTTGTGGATTCGATCCTGATTCCCTTCCACTACAACGGGGGGAAGTCTTGTATTTTCTTTGCGTGGTTCAGGAATTGGTTTGCTTTTATTTTATAATTGTTTAATCAATTGATCCTCCTAACACTTTAGTAAGAGGCCAACACTCTTAACTATACAATAAGGTCGGCCTAACAACCACCTTGTAGAATTTCCCTTTCAATTTTGCCGAAAGTTTCTTGCCACATAGCACCCCTGACACTCTTTGATGAGAGGGTTTCTCGACCAAATAAATTTATAGTAAAGACCCCGCTATAGGATATTGGAGTAAGGTTCGTCCTTAGGAGAGAAGTTAGCGGTGGTAGGTTTAGTTGGTTTTGGGGTTCGGGAATAGTGGGAAAAGGTGTAAGGTTGTTGTCGGCGTCGGCTAAGAGTTGGTCCATGTCGAGGGATGGAGGAGGAAGTGGTGATCGATGTCGGGTAACCTGTGTAGAATTAAAGCGGTAAATAGTGATAACAAAGATAATAAAAGTGCAAACTTCCAAGGTTAGGGATCACCGTAACAATAAACATATGTGTAGATCATAAATCATATAAAGATGCATCCTCTATATCAAATAACTTTCGTTATTAACAAATAGGAACATACAGGCTTTCGCATAAACCCTAAGTGTTACTATCCCTTTTTTGATATTTAATCCAAATTTATAATAAGATCATTTTCACTTCAAAATAAAAAATATGGATCACTTACTACTCTCATAGAAGAATTATGCATATAGGATAGAAAATGATAAAGACATTCAAACTCATGAATTCATAAATCAAACACACATATCTTATGTTGGGATAACCCCAACCCTAGAAGAAGGATATTAGAAACATGAGATAATAAAAGAAAATAACTTTGTCATTCAACTAAAACTAGAAATTACAACCATTCATCTCCTTCCTCCTCCTTCCCTCTCTCGTCTCTTTCCTCTCTTCCTAACTATTTGCCTCCGAAGACGACTTGTTTTGAATGAATGAAAAACCAGCCCCTATGACTTTATTTATAGGTCTCATTCCTTGCTAGCCAAGGATAAGGATTCTATCTAAAACTAGAAGATATAAATTTAGATAAAGAAAGATATAAATCTAATTAGGTAAATAAGATAAATCCTTTGTGTAAAATAATGTTCAACCCATAAGGATAGAAACTAGATATAGAATAAAAGATCTTCTCCTTCATGTGGAAGAAATCTCTCTCGTGCTAGGATTCGTCAAAACGCATCTCGGACATATTGGAGGTTCACTCGATATCGAGTCAAATGACTCAATATCGACTCATGCTATGCCTATCGAGTGATTCTCATGTTCAGTCAAGTGGATGTTCACTCGATATCAAGTGGTAGACTCGATATCGAGTCATCTTCAGTCGATTGACGCACTTTCAGTATTCTCCTTCGTTTTGAAACGCACATTACCGAGTCCTCGTTCGTTTGATTGACGCATATGAATATGCATTCGAAATCTCTTTTCGAGCGATACAACTTGCATCTTTCCGAGTGATATGCCTATGAATATGCATTCGTTCATTATAGGCATTTTTAGGCTACTTAGGTTGCATTTAGGTAATAATTTGTAGTTAAATTGCATCTTGTGATTATTTTGGAAGAATTCGAATTCTGCGCAAATTTGTGGTTATTTTGCAGATTGAATCTGAATACCATTGAGAGATGCAATATCTTGGAGAGGAGATGCAAATGACATTGGAAAGAAGCAAGAAATGAAGAGGAGAAACAAGGAATTTGATCTACTCTCGGCTTCTGGCAGCGATGATGCAACGGGGAGCATATGTCGCGGACGCAGCAGGCGTGCCGCGGCCGCCGCAAGAGTATGGTGCATCAAAGATTGGGAGAACCCGCATGCAGTGGCCGCATCCCTATGATGTGACGGCGGCAAGGTTATCTGAGCGCCGCGTTTTATTTTTATTGAAACCCTACTTTTATTAGTTTCGTTTTGGTTCGGCTTATACGTTTTAAGGCCGATTGGTATTAGTTTTCAAGCACTTCTATTCTATTCCACGTTCTATCAGACAATTAGAGATTGAGCGATGTTTTCCATGAGGAACTAAACTCATCTGTTCTGCCTACAATTTGAAGCTTTATTTGGATTAATTATAAGTTTCTAATTCTCGTTCCGTATTTCCTATATTTGAATGCTTCAACTTATTTGTGCTTATTTTGATTGATTGTTTTGTTCTTTCTTGTCTGGCCAACTAGTTAGATCAATTCAATTCCTAGGGTTCTGTAGATTTCTAATTATGAACCTTAACCCAAGTAGCAAACTTGTCCCTTTAAGGCTGATTGAACTAATTGGATAAGTAGGAAGTTGGATGTGTTGTTACATCCCTCTTTAAGGACTACAAATACCTTGGCTAATCCCTAAACTTAAAGATATCAATTGGGTTAAATCCTTCTTTAGGGACTGTTCGATTGATAAGGGTTTCTAGGACTGATTGGACTAGTTACTATATTAGGTCGGGACAAGGGCATTCATAGGAAACTTAATACCTTTGAAAACCTAAAAATTTATTAGAAGTGTTTGCGCTGAAAATTGAAGAAATAACTACTAGCTCCTAGGGATTTATTTACAGACCCAACTCCTTGCTACCCAAGGAAGGGAATTTCTATCTCTATCTATATCTAGCTAATTGATAAAACTTTAGATAAAAAGGAAATAAATCCAACTAAGTAAAATAAATAAATCCTATAGGGTAATTAGATGTTCAACCCATAGGATAGAAAATAAATAAAATGATAAAACATCTCAAATGTTCATGTGCAAGGAATATTCACTCGGTGGAAATCTTCACTCCGAATCAGCATAGGACTCGATTTGGACTCGGAATCACGTCGGACACGTTCTGGAGACTCGGTCGATATCGACCTGTGTGGTTGGTTCCGGGTCGTTATTCCACTCGACATCGGCTCGGTAGGGCATTTCGAGTGGTACTCACTCAATATCTACTGGGCAAGGTCGATATCGAGTCGTCTTCTGCTTCCAGCTTCGAGCGTGTGTAGTGTCGAGTCTGATTGCCTGATTTCGGCTCGTCTTTGCTCGATATAGACTGAGTTGGGTTGATATCGACTCATCTGCGGCTCTTTCTGTTGTTCTCATGTACGCTCGATGTCAGGTGCTCTTCTGTGAATGTTAAGTACTTTCATAGACATCGAATGTTTTTCCAGTACCTCTTAGTTTTGCTCCGAATTAGCTCCAAATTCTGGAATAATCAACAGAAACTTGTGTAGACCTCTATTTCTCGCAAATAAGCATAAACTACACAAATTCGTTATATTCCCAACCCAGAATATATAAAATAATAGAATAAGGAGCTAGAATAAGTACAAAACCATGGTGTAAATTCATGGACATCAAATCATCCCATACTTAAGCTTGCTTGTCCCCTAGCAATAACTTAGATGGTCATTCAGGGGAAACTTGCAAAAACTCTCAACATAGTGAATTCATTTTCATATTACCAATAACACTCAATTGCGATCCTCGAAAAGTTATTAGTCTCTTCAAATTCGTGCCTGTGAATGAAAAGCAACATCTCACATAAAAGGAGGTTATTAAAACAATTTTTCCTCTACGATAAAGCAACAATAATCAAGAGGACATTTATTCAGGCTCAAAGAGGAGTAGATGGGAAAAAGGGTTAAGGTGGGATATATTTGGCCATGTGGTGCTAATGATCCGGGGAAACAGAGTACTTTCCAAATTTTCATACCGTATTCCTTCTTCGTAAGATTTCTCACATTTCGCTCATTCACTCAATATTTTTTTAACTAAAATGCTTTTACCTCTCTAACCTCAGCACTGCCTTCTCACGAGTCCCAAACATGGGGGTCATGAATGGCCCCGGATAGTTAGTGCTACGGACTCCTCACCTTGGTGTCCCATCCTGTGGAACTAACATCTCAACGCAGGCAGGGTCGATCTACCTTTATCTCCTGAGGTGACCAGATTTTTCTTCTCTCGTTAAATTTTCCATAAACTTTCAATTTCCTACCAAACTCCAATAATGATGATATACGAACAACACAAACACCATATAATATCTCCAAAGATGAAGTTCATTCTCAACATAATCTCTGGATAAGGAAATAAGGTATATAATAGGCAATATATAGCATATGTGGAGCAATAATGACAATTTAAGGCTCATATATGGCTTTTGTGATGCAAATGGGTATATGTATGGCTAGGATTTTAAAATGAGCATAATATGGAAAATATAAAGTCCAATATCCTCTTATTGTGCAACATGTCAAAAGCAACATCAAATTTACCCTCACTTTTGTGGTTTTCTCTAAAAAAGCGCACTTCACTGAGACTTCCCTTTACTAGGTTATTTTGTGCAATACCTCTAATGAATTTACTCTTGCATCATCGAGTCTTGCTTTAGCTTCCATGACACTTTTCTTTGAATAATTTACAAGCTTTGGGAGATGTCTCATAAAACAAACTATAGATTAAGCAATTAAGCATATAAAAATGAAAAAATTAACCAAAGATCACCAATTATAAGCAAAATCAAGGATATATGTATATAATATAAAGGAAGGAACTCAAATAAAACAAATAAAACAAGGGTAAAGGAAGGAACTCACCGAATAAAGTGTTGCAGGGTCGAAATTAAGGCTGCAGTTGATTGCCAGGAGTCGATATCGAGTTGAATGATTCGATATCGACTGCAATTAGTCAAATCCCAGGAGTGTAAGGGTGGTTGAAATCGGGTGCTTGGGTCAATATCGACCGACAGACTCGATATCGAGTCTTGTGCAGTCGATATCGACACACTTATTCTCCTTGTTCTAGGCCAAATCCTCGGTGGTCGACATTGAGTTGTGTGAGCCACTATCTGAAATAAGAACTCTAGGAACCCCAAAGTGAGGAAATGTGTTAGTTTTACTAAACTTTTAAACTACCTTCGCGTCGTTGGTCCTAGTAGCCGCAACCTCAACCCATTTGGAGACATAGTCGACCGCCACAAGGATGTATTTGTAAAGGCCTGACGCAGGGAATGGTCCCATAAAGTCAATGGCCTACACATCAAAAAGCTCTACCTCTAGGATCCCTGTGAGTTGTGTCTCATTCTTCCAAGTAATGTTGCCCGCTCGTTGGCACTCATCGCATGAGGTGACATAAGCCTTCATATCCCTGAAAAGATTAGGCCAATAAAAACCACATTGATGTACCTTCGCTGCAATTTTGAAGCCTTTTACATGTTCTTTTTCAAGCCAACCCCCCCGGCACTAAGTCTGGGTAAAGGGAGGTTTATGTAAATTCAATGAAAGAATGGGGTGCCCGAAGGCCATACATCAAAGCTACAATCCTTTAAAGCTAGGACGCAGCCTAGATTTACCAAGGATATATAGCCAAACCAAAATCTCAAGGTGTATGTTCCCACAGACACGTAGGCCCTTATGACACATACCAAAGCATAAATAAAACACACAAGGGCATATCTTGGGCGCGCAGGCCAAAGAAACATGCCAAGAAAACACCAAAAGAGTCATGTTCCAAGGGAACGCAACCCCAAAAGGACACATGAGCCCAAAACTCAATCCAAGGGAAAGTTGTTCCCGATAGCACGCAGGCTCCAAAGGCACGCAGTCCCTAGGACACAACTCTAAGGTCAAAAACAACACTTCAAATCTCCATACAATCTCATGCAAACATGTTCTCAACATCACGAGTGGGGAATGAATCATAAATGAGACAGTAGCCATGGATGAGGATGAGCTTCACCATCCCATCTTCGTGAATCTGATTACCATCCATGACAAGGGCATTGCGAGCATGCAATAGGAGGTAGACGGTGGTCGAGAGAGCATATCTTCGACTAAGATTTAGGCAAGTCTTTCCCTTAGCGTACCTCCGGAGCCATCTCAAATCCCTATGGATGGAGTCCAACTCGCGAGAAATCTGGAACTTGCTCCTAATCCTCTCCCAAATTCCCTTATTGAAGGGGCATTGGAAGAATAGGTGCTTGTGGGTCTCAAGAGAGTCATCGCTATAAAACTGGCAAGCAAATTCAATGTCAAGGAAAAAAAGTCTATGTTTTGTCGAGAGCTTACCGAGTGTAGCCAGCCATAGGACGAATGAGTGCTTTGGGATGTTGTTAGTAACCCACACCTCCCTATGCCACCTAACCTTCGACGCTTTCCTTCTAATAGTCTCATATGCCTTCGAGACTTTGAATTTATCACCCAAACACCACTCGCTCAGCCCATTCTCCACGTTCCCACCGATGGAGAGCACCATGTTTTTTACCTCAATATTACCTTTGACGAGGAGGGAGTCTCTCCTATGGGTCTCCCAATCCTGCACATTACTAACAATAAGGTATTTTTGGTGCAACCATCTTACCCAAAGGCTCTCTTTCTTTACCACAATCCTCCACAAGTGCTTGCACATGAAGGCGGAATTCCAACTCTTGAGGTCCAAGAATCCAAGACCCCCTTCCAGCTTCGGCACACACACCTTGCTCCATCGAACTTTTGGTTGCTTCCAAAGGAATCTCCGGGAACCTCCGGAACGGGGAGAATGGAGAGCCAAAAGCCTTCAACTTCTTGGAGAACCGAAGATATCAACTCTTCCGCCCTGCATAAGATAAGCATTTACTAGACCACGAGTTCAACGTTTTATCAATTTGATCAATAAGGGGTTGGTAGTGAGTCACCCAGAGTCAATGAGGAGAGATGGGGATGCCAAGGTAGCGGAAGGGAAAGGCACCACACTTGAAGCCCGTGACACCAATGATCTCCTTCGTCTCGCTTGGAGGAACCAAGGCAAGAAAGATGCTTGATTTCTCCAAGTTCACCGCCAAGCCCAATACCTCTTTGAACCTTTGAAGACGACCCATGAGGACTCTAACCGAAGCAACATCTCCCTGATAAAACATCACCACGTCATCGGCAAAAGCAAGGTGGGTGATTTTCACTTGCTCGCCATTTTGGTGGAAGTGAAAGCTAGGTTTCATGGTCTCCAACTTAACAAGCCTAGAGAAAAACTCCATGGTTAGCACACACAAGAGGAGAGATAGTTTTACGTCAATTTCTACCTATACCTGCAGAGTAAAAAAAAAACAGAAGTCGATTTCGAGTGGGAGAACTCGATATCGACCAGTCAGTACTTGATATCGGCTGGCTAAGAAAATCGTCAATCGATCAGTAGACTCGATTTTTGACTCAAAGAAGTCGATTTCGAGTGCCTTGCAAAAACTCTATGTTTGTCGGCAAAAGGGGCCAAAGAGCGAAGGATGGAGAAGAATGATGAACAAAAATAACCAAAGTTGGCAGAATAACGGTTGTAAGTAATATATGAAAGAAAACTTCCACGATCGGGGATTACCACAATGACCACCATGCAAGAGAATCAATAAATCACAAAAGATAGAAACTTTATCGATAAAGGAAAAGGCTTTCACCAAATCCGGCAAGTAGGAATGTAAACCTTTCGATCAATAACCTTAATTGCGTCTATCCCTTTTCATAATTAGAATTTATAATATTACGAACAGAAACCCTAATTACTACTCAAGTTTCACAACATGAGTTCCTTAATTTCCCAATTAAAGATGAAGCACTAAAGGATAGAATGGGATAAAGTACCTTTCTTTAGAGACTCATCAATCCACCGGCATTGCTATCGTCGGGCTAACCTTTACCCTAGAAGTAGGGAGACTACTCGCTCATCGCAATAGAAGACATAATTGATGTAAAAGATATAACTTGCGTAAATCTAAATTCAAAGTCTTTACAATTCCGGCATTCCAACTTTCGCAAAAATGTCAAAACCCTAAAACCATTGAAAACCTAAAACTTTATGAGAAGTGTTTGCTCTGAAAATTGAATGAATAACTACTAGCCCCTACGGTTTTATTTATAGACCCAACTCCTTACTAACCAAGGAAGGGAAATTCTATCTCTATCTATATCTAGCTAACTGATAAAACTTTAGATAAAAAGGAAATAAATCCAACTAAGTAAAATAAATAAATAAATCATGTAGTGTAATTAGTTGTTCAACCCTTCGGATAGAAAATAAATAAAATGATAAAATATATCAATTCTTCATGTGCAAGGAATCTTCACTTGGTGGAAATCTTCACTCAGAATCAGCATGGGACTCAATTTGGACTCGAAATCACGTTGGACACGTTCTGGAGACTCGGTCGATATCGACTAATGTGGGTCGATATCGACCCGTGTGGTCGGTTTCGGGTCATATTCCACTCGATGTCGGCTCGGTAAGGCATTTCAAGCGGTACTCATTCGATATCGGCTATGCAAGGTCGATATCGAGTCGTCTTCAGCTTCCAGCTCCGAGTGTGTATAGTGTCGAGTCTGATTGCCTAATTTCGACCGGTCTTTGGTCGATATAGATTGAGTTGGGTCGATATCGACTCATCTGCAGCTTCTTCTATTGTGCTTAGCTATGCTGGATGCCAGGTGATCTTTTGTCATTGTTAAATCCTTTAGTAGACATCGAATGTATTTCCAGTGTCTCTTGGTTTTGCTCCGAATTAGCTCCAAATTCTGTAATATTAAACACAAACTTGTGTAGACCTCTATTTCTCGCAAATAGGCATAAACTACACAAATTCTCTATATTCCCAACCAAGAATATGTAAAATGATAGAATAAAGAGCTAGAATAAGTACAGAAACACGGGTGTAAAACATGGACATCAATTGCTCTCTTAGAATAGCTAGGATTGGAGCCTATAAATAAAGCCCTAGGGGCTGAGTTTTTATTCATTCTCAATTACACAAGTAGTTAGGCAATAGAAGGTGGAGAGAGAGAGAGAGAGGAGTCGAGTGGAGTTTGAAGAGTGAGAGCAAGTTGTGGCTTTGTTCGGTTTATACTCTTTCGTTTGTATTTCAATTCAAGTTATTTTCTTTATGTCTATTATGATGTTTGCTATGATGATGAGGCGTGAGTAATCACCTTACTTTTAGGATCGGGGTGAGCCTGACGATAGCCATGTAAGTTGGTCAAAGATATGATCTTTTTATACGATTGCATCTTCTATCCGTATTTGCATAATTCTTCTACGAGAGTAGTAGGTGATCTTTATTTGTATTGTTGAAGCGGAAGTGATCTTAATATGAATTTGGATTAATTATCAAAAAGGGTAGTAACAATTAGGGTTTATGCAAGAGTCTCTATATTCCTATTTGTTAATAACGAAAGTTATTTGATGAAAAGCTTATTCCTTTCATGAATTTGGCATAATACTTATATGCTTATCGTTGGGGTAAATTCCCCGGCTTTGAAAGTTTATTTAGTGTATTGATATCAAAACAACCACTCGAAATCGACCCAGTTGAGTCGATATCGAGTCACCTTTGAGTCGACATCGAGTCCACCCAACTCGATGTCGAGTCTGTTATTTTCTGTTGTGCAGGTTCTTCACTGGGAATCAACTGTTTGAGTCGATACCGACCCTTTTGATTCGATATCGAGTGGGCTGTTGGTCGACGTTAAGGGTTGTTTTCGAGAAACTGATTAGGCGAGCGCTGACACGGTTCCTCGTGGATTCGATCCTGAATACCCTTCCTCTACAGCGCGAGGGTTTCTTCTATTTATTTTTGCATGGACTAGAGATTCGATTTGAGATTTATATTCTATTTTTATTTCATACTTGATTTCTCTCCTAATAAATTTTGGTGTCGTTGTCGAGGAAGCTATCAATTGCGCCCTTTTTAGTTACGTTTTACGCCATTTTATTTCTAATGTCTGTTTTGAAGTTGTATGCAAACTAGAATGCTTCTTTCATCTTCAAAAAATACTAATGAGAAGACTAATGTCATTTGACAAGGAGAACGAGGTAGAACTTACGCCGCAGCAGGAGCTTGAGTAGCTCCGGCCACAAGCTAATAGAGGACCTCACCACCAAACAAATGGAATTTGCCCGGAAAGAAGGCAGAATATACACGCAATCACCGAAGTTGAGGGGCAAGGGCGGATTGGGACGCCCAAGCCCGAAGAGTGCTCGAGGAACAACTACAACACATCCCTCAGAATGCGAAAGAATACCTGCACCCTACTCTGGAAGTGCCAGAATCTCCTATTATGCTCCCTCGCATTTCTTTTGAGATTAGACCTTCTTTTATTTCTGAGATTATGAGGAATCAATTTGAGGGAAAGTGCAAAGAATGCCCCTTATAACATATTACTGTATACCTAGATTTGTGCAAAACTGTTGCTGATGGCCCTAATCTAGAGTATGTAAAACTAAAGGTTTTTCGTTAGTCGCTTGTAGGAAAGGCTCAAGATTGGCTCGAGGGTTTGACCCCACAATCCATCCGCACATGGGTCGAACTCAAGGACTTGTTTCTCAACAAGTTATTTCCACCAGAAAAGATGGCACAGCTCAGACAAAAGATTACAACTTTCAAGCAAAAGCTAGGGGAAACACTTGCACACGTCTGGGAGTGCTACAAATGCCTATTCAAATCTTGCTCTACGCATGGGCAAGCGCCATATGTGATCCAGGAAATCATCTACAACTCCCTGGACGTGCCTACTAAGGATCGGATCAACACCTATACCTCTTGTAAGTATCTTGACTACACCCCACAACGTGCTTGGGATACCTTAGAGAGGCTACTCAACTTCGACAACCCTTATGGGACTCCTGATCCATCCGAAGCAAGACTTGCCACATTTTTGCCACTCTACGAACCATCGAAGGAGATTGATCCAGACGTGAGGGACCAATTCCATAAGGATCAAGCATGACGACTAAAAAAGCAAGTCAAGTTCCTCACCAACAATAAACACTGTTTGGAGTGTGGGTCTGTCGCTCACAACACCACTACCTGCCCACATTCTGAGCAAGTCCAGCTTACGGAGACACATGAGGAAGCACGCTACGCCGGAGGTCCTAACTACTCAGGACAACGCGAACCACGAAATTTGGGATACTATCAACCCCAATACCAAATAGACTCCCTACCCTACAGAGCTCCTAGGCATCCTGAAAGGGCTGCAAAGAAAGATGACATGCACATCATACTCGATGAGATGAGGCGAAACCACCCTGGATTAAAACAAGCCAACAACTCCGTCCATACTGAACTGCAGGGCATCAACTCACGATTGGGTTAGATCGATATTTGGCGGATGAACATTGAGACCCAAGTAGGTCAATTGGCTGCATTAATCCCCAAACCGTCCGGATCTCTCCCTGGATCATTTGAGCCCAATCCCAAAGGAAAATCTGTTGGACACATGGCTGCAATGAACATAAGGAGTGGGCCTCAACTACAAACTCTTGAGCAATGACAAAAGAAGAGGCTCTTGGAGATGACTTGATATCGACTCACCCAGTCGATATCGACCCACAGCAACTCGATGTCGAGTCCCCACTCGATGTCGAGTCATCACCTCAGCATCACCAGAAGCCGGCCTCTCAAATCGATCTCGACTCTACACCGGTCGATGTCAACCTACTCAACTCGACATCAGCTGCTAAAAAGAAAAAGACGCTGCCATTCCCCACCAAATCTTTGAAGGACCCAACAGAGAAAAAGTTTCAGCGTTTCGTGAAGATGCTTTAAAGGATATATCAACGTCACCATACCCTTCATCGAAGCTCTTTATGAGATGCCATCTTATGTGAGGTTCCTCAGGACATCCTAAGCAAGAAGCGGTCAATTTCTGAGATTGCAGAGGAGTGTAGTAAGATGGAATTGCCAGAAAAGAGACCAGACCCAAGTAAGTTCGCCATCACGATTGGGTTTGGTCAACACCACTTCAACACACTTTGTGACTTGGGGGCAAGCATGAGCATCATGCCCTTATCCATTTAGTCCAAGATGAAGACCGCCGCACTAGAGCAAGTGGATGCCAGGCTATATATGGTGAACAACATGGTGGTGATCCCTACTGTGGTTGATGATGTACCCGCCTAAGTAGGTAAGTTCTTTGTCCCTACTGAATTTCTTGTAACTGATATGGCAGAGGACCCTGCTTATTGTCATATCATTCTAGGTAGACCATTTTTAGAAACTGTTGATACCAACATCAACATAAGGCAGGGAGTACTCACATTCACAATCAGCGATGAGGTAATTGAGTACTCTTTCAACAACACTATAGAGAAACATGACGGTCCTATGGAGGTCAAGTCTATCAAGGGAGGCTACATCACTTGCGAAGAACCAAAGATAAGAACTATGACCCTCGAGGAGCTAGAAAAGAGGCCTATGAAAGCCCAAATGGAGGAGATCATGACAATATGGAATGAGCACAATGCAAATACAGTCGACGTCGACTCATGTAACTCGATATCAACTGAAATTTCTCTAGAATCTGTTGCAAGACCTAAGTATGGGGTCGACATCGAGTCAACTCACTCGATATCCAGTGAGTCAGTCGACATCGACCAATCTACAACACCTCCGTTAACCGAAGCTAGCAAGACAAAGTCCATATCGAGTAACTTGACTCGATATCGAGTCCTACCCATCGACTCACCTCTTCTCCCATCGACTGAATCACCACGAGAACCCAGGACTGACTCGATATCGAGTGATATCACATAAGGAGAAAGCCTCGACGGTAAGCCAAGGTACAGATCTCTCTTCCCCTATTTCAATAAATGATTTATCTATACATGGAAGAGGGTTGCCTTGGTATGTGAGATTATGTAGGATAACCAATGACGATCCAAAGGATTATGAAGTAGGTGATAAGGTGTATGTCTCCAAGTAAAGAATCATTGGTTTCCGAATAAATTCAAAGAGAAGAAGGTGGGTCCATTTGAAGTTCATAAGATCCACCCTAGTGGAATGCAGCTAAAGGACAAGAACAGAGTCTTATTCGAGGCCCAAGCCACGTTGGCCCTGCAAATGCCAACTTGAGCATAAAAGAAGAAGCCGGCCTAGCGACTATAAAATCTAGAGCTTGTAACGAGACTAATAGTTTTTTTTTAGGTTTTTGGATATTTTGTTTTAAAACTTGTTTTGGTTTTGTTTTCTTTTTGTTGTTTCTTTGCTAACGAAATTTTAGGTGCAAAGAAATAAGCAGAGGAACTCGATGTGGAGTCATATGCTCGATATCGAGTGAGCCATATTGAGTGAAGAAAGCTTGTGGTCGACTTGAGGCCACCCTGAAGCTTGAACACACCAAAAATCGAGTGAGTCCAGTCGATATCGACTGACCGACTCGATATCGACTCATCATGCAGACACTTTCAACACCTATTTCGAGCTTCTGCACTACTGTCAAGTAAGTTTCTTCCTTTACTCTTGTTTTTATACAGTGAGGACACTATAATATTTAAGTATGGGGTAGGGGACAGGCTTACTTATAGTTTATTTATGATTATTTTCCTAATTGCTCATTACATGGTACCTTTGGATATAATTATTCATTTATATGTTTCATGTTTTCATCCGAAGTTTATTTTATCACCCCTAATGAAATTTTTTTATTAGTGTCTTGGAAGTTTAATTGAACTCGAAGATGAAAAATTGGATTCATTAGAGTTATAACATGAAATCGCCTTGTAAATGGAAGACACAATGAAGTGCATATTTTCTTGAAAACCATGAAAGAAGGTAAAATATATTAATTTGAAGTTGCTTTTGACATATGTATGATAGAGGATGGAAGTTGCTTTTGACATATTGTTTTGACATATGCATCACAAGCCATATTTATGCCTTATTTCATATTTGCTCCACATGTTCTATAAATTGTCTATTTGTTTACCCTATTACCCATCGGGGGACTATGTTGAGAAACTGATGTCATATTATGTAGATTATTATATGTTTGTTGGGTTAAGTTATTATATTTGGAGTTTGGAATGAGAATGATCATTTTATGGAAAATTTAATGAGAGAAAGCAAATCTTGTCACCTAAGGAGACAAAGGTAGATCGATCCTGCTCGCTGAGATGTTAGTTCGGTGAGATGGACCAACGAGGTGAGGAGTCCGAACCACTAAGTATCCGGGGCCATTCATGACTCCCATGTTTGCGACTCACGAGAAGGCAGTGCTGAGGTTAGAGAGGTAAAAGCATCAATAGTGAAAAAAGCAATGAGTGATTTATGAGAGGATGAGGGATGTGCAAATATCATATGAAGGGAGAAAGCTAGTGCATCAAAGCAAAGAAAGCACAGTTTGAAGAGTTCTCCCCGGATTTAGCACCACATTGCCCAAATTAGCCCACCACTATACCTTTTACCCTTTTCGTTACCGTGCGCATAAAAGTGCTCTTGATTATCAATGCTATGTTGCTTATGAAATTGTTTTTGCATAACCCTCCTTTTGTGTGCGATGTTGCTTTTATTCACATGCATAGATTTGGTGACATAAGTACCTTTTTGAGGAAGGTAATTGATTGCATGGTTATATAAGAATGGATCTATGATATTGAGAGACTAATTTCTTCCCCAGTATGACCATTAAAAGTATTGCTTGAGGACAAGCAAGCTTAAGTATGGGGTGTTGATGTGCGCTCAATTTACCATGTCTTACACTGTCTTTTATTCCATTTTCTGTCCATATTTTATATTTATGAGTTAAAAAAACATGAGATTTGTGTAGTTTATGTTTATTTGTCATATATATAGAGATCTACACAAATTTATGTTTAATTTCGCAGAAATCGGAAGCATTTTGGAGCAATTTGGAGAAGAAGAAAAGAACTCGTCAAGGCACTCGATATCTACCCAGTACACTTGATATCGAGTGGAGCCTCACCAGAAATCGAGCTAGAAGCAAAGGAAGCCACTCGACACACATGATGGAATCGATATCGAGTCCCATGACTCGATATCGAGTGAGCACCACTAGACTCACACACCAAGACCCGAGATCGATTGAGCAAGGACTCGAGACTACAGATGACTCGATATCGAGTGAATTACAGAAGCTGTCCGATGCTTGACGAGTCCTAGTCTAAGGAGATTTGTTTAATTTGGAAGAAAAGAATATTTTATCTCTTTTGGAAGGCTTATCCCCATGGGTTAACTCCTATTTTACCTATGAAATTTTATTTGTTTTATTTATTTAATTTAGGAAAATTTTATTTTTAGATAGATATAGATAGAAGATAGATAGCTTGCTCTGCAAGAATAGGTATGATTAATTGGAGCCTATAAATAAAGCCATAGGGGCTGAGTTTTTATTCATTCCCAATCACAAAAGTAGTTAGGCAATAGAAGGTAGAGAGAGAGAGAGAAGCCGAGTGGAGTTTTGAAGAGCGAGAGCAAGTTGTGGCTTTGTTCGGTTTGTACTCTTTCGTTTATATTTCAATTCAAGTCATTTTCTTTTATGTCTATTATGATGTTTTCTATGATTATGGGGCGCGGGTAGTCACCTTACTTCTAGGGTCGGGGTGAGTCTGACGATAGCCATGTAAGTTGGTCAAATGTATGATCTTTTTATGCGATTGCATCTTTTATTTCTATTTGCATAATTCTTCTACGAGAGTAGTAGGTGATCCTTATTTGTATTGTTGAACCGGAAGTGATCCTAATATGAATTCGGATTAATTATCAAAAATGTTAGTAATAATTAGGGTTTATGCGAGAGCCTCTATATTCTTATTGGTTAATAACGAAAGTTATTTGATGAAAAGCTTATTCCTTTCATGAATTTGGCATAATACTTATATGCTTATCGTTGAGGTAAATTCCCCAGCTTTGGAAGTTTCTTTAGTTTATTGATATCAAAATAACCAACTTGTGATTATTTCTATTCATTCATCTTCTCATCCATCCTCATATTATTCGGACATTCTTTTCCGACATTTATTTTAATTTCTACAAGTTACTATTTTTCTGCATAACCACTCGAAATTGACCCAGTAGAGTCGATATCGAGTCTCCACTGAGTCGACATCGAGTCCACCCAACTCGACGTCGAGTCTATTGTTTTCTGTTGTGCATGTTCTTCATTAGGAATCGACTATCTAAGTTGATATCGACCCTTCTGAGTCGATATCGAATGGGATGCTAGTCGATGTTAAGGGTTGTTTTCGAGAAACTTATTTGGCGAGCGCTCACACGCTTCCTCGTGGATTCGATCCTGAATATCCTACCAGTACAGCAGGAGGGTTTCTTGTATGTATTTTTGCGTGGATTAGAGATTCGGTTTGAGATTTATATTCTGTATTTATTTTATACTTGATTTCCCTCCTAACAGCTACCTGGTGTTACTTGTTTCCTAGAAGTCGAAAAAGCAACAAATCGTCTCACTCTCGTCAGTCGAAGTGATGTACATATGTCAATTCAATATAGTTGCTCCAAATTGGCTTGGCTCATTTGACGAGGGTTGTGCATAATTAATTAGGGGTATAAATGGAATAAGTTTATGATTTCCTTAATTTGTTTACAAATATCTAAAATGACTTATATTTTTGAACGGAGGTAGTATATAATTGTCTAAGATATGCAATCCAACTATCTCTTATCTAAGATATGCCATCCAAGTATCTCTTATAGGAGATCATACATAGATTAAGATAGGTTTTACAAGTTTCTTCGAGCTTGATCAACACGAAATCTCAATCCAAACATCTTCAAAATTAGCGCTATGGATATGGTGATTTATAAACCAAATCCTTAAAATGATGGGAGTTATTTTCTTTCTTAGAATATATAATATCAGAATTATCTTAGTTATTGCACGTGTATCGAAGAAATGCAACTATATTGTTAGCCAACATCGGCCGTTTAGATGGAAATTCAAATTGTTACACTAGCTATATTAATTAATACATGTTCAAATGTTCCCCAACCCTTAGAAAGCATCTAAAGCCGCAGCGAGGACAAATAGTTGATAGTTTTTCTGGCAACTACCATCCTTCCCACAGCCACATGACCTCTCCCGACATTCGCTCCTCCTCCTCAACGGCACTGCGGCCACAGCCACCTCCGCCTTGGCCTTCACAGTCATAGCCACTAGCAGTGCTGTAGGCGACCCACCAAAGGCCTTCGAAGGGACCCCGAGCGGGACCCACGCCTGGACTTCTGAATCTGGGGAGTTGAAAGCTGGCCCCCAGGGCAGCTCAGCTGTGCCAAGAAGCTTCGATGACGACTGAGCCCAGCCTCTAGTGGTAGGCCTCCACCTCAGCTCGAAGGTCAAGCTCCCTCGCTCGAGGAGGCCGACGGAGTCGAGAGCGCCCCTGCAGTCCAGCGAGTAGGATTCGTCCCAGGTGAAGCGGCTGTCGGAGGAGGACGAGAGTAGCAAGTCTCGGGTGTTGAGCTGCACCCTTGCCTTGCTTTTGTTTCCGCCACCGGCGGAGATATACGTCCGGACAAACAGGGACCCGCCTTTCAGCTTCTTGCTGCTTACTATTTCCTCCACGTTTTCTGCTCTTAGTACTCTTACTTGGCAGCTCAGGTGAGATGTCAATGTCGGAGACTGATCAGCGCCCGCCATGTGTTATATATATATATATATATATATATATATATATATATATATATATGTAACCGCGGCGGTGTCACACGTACAGGATTTGTGATCGAATATATCGAAGAAAATTAGAGAGAGGTTTAATTAATCCAGGCCGCTGTACAGTAAGTTTATGTTGGTGGTTTGAAGAAGATATATGGTTTAAGGATCGATTAGGGTTAGGGGATTATATATAGATCGAGCGGGGCATGCATGGAAATTAATTAACTATAATTAGAGAGGATTTACAAGATCGATATTAATTATTACTTAATTAGCTTTATTGACGGAAAGTGTATAGACGTTAGTAGATTGATTAATGAGACTGATTTGAACTAAATAAATTAATAAACACTCCGGCTTTCTAATGAACCAAAGGTTGGAATGGGATAATGCTGGAAGCGACACTTAAGGTTGAATTGAAATTATAGATGACTCTTGGAATTAAGCTAGTGATTTGCCACCACAAACATCCACCATCAATCCCATATGTTACATGTGGATGTGGATGCGTTTTAAGTATCTTGCTTAGTCGAATCAGCCACTGGCCCACCCACCCCCACCCCCACCCCCACCACATATTAAAACCAGAGCGATCGAGGAGGGCAAAATTAGAAATACACTCAGGCGGCGGATCTTTCCAAGTGCTAATTAAAAACATAACAGATTAAAATCGATGTATATATAACGTCGTGATGGTGCGTGATTAATTTTAGAAACAAAAAATCCTACTAAAAAATATTAAAATAGTGTGTAAACTTATTGTTCACAAACCTTATGATGTACACAAATTTGGATCCTTGGTCTAAATGGAAAGAAAGAAAGGGAGGTTGTCATGTGCCTGTGAGTTAAAAAAAATAATGCTAAAAAATAATTTGAAACTCAATTATAGGGACGTGAGCGCGTGTGGGAAATTAAAACCCTAAATTGCAAATTGTCTTGTTCTTCATTGTTGTTGAACTGAGGAGCCGCAGAGCCAGGTGAGGCGGGTCGAGACGAGTGGAAGAGAATCGAAGCAGAGGTTAGGTGAGTTCGGAGGCGAATCGGAGGATCCCTTCTCAGTCGGACGATGGGTCTCGGTCTCGGGATAGAGAAGGCCGACAATGACAGCGATTCTTATCCTCATTCTCCGTTTCTCACTTTCTCAGATGTGCGCTTAGGCCGTCGAACCTCTTTACCCTCCCTCGCCTCTTTCATGCTAGATTCAACGAGTTCCGATTCCTTGGCATTGAACGAAGGACTGCGCCATCTTTGGCGGTGAATGGAGGTCCAACCTCCCCACTGGTGCTCCTCCTCCCCCCTCGCTTCGATCAGGGCGGCGCTAGGGTCGACTCCTCCTCCCCTCCCATAAAGATCCGGGTGGTGCTAGCTAGGGTCGGCTCCTCCTCCCCTCTGGTTCAGATCGATCCGGGCGGTGCTATGGTCGGATTTCCGGCTAGGGCTGGGGTCGGGCTTCTTCAATGGAGGGCGACAGATAGTCATGAAGCGGCGAGGATGCAGCGATGGTTGTGAAGGAGTCCAGTCAGTCTCTCCTCTCCTCCATTAAATCCTTGATGTAAACTCTCATTTTTAAGGGCGGTGAAACAAAGTTTGTTCTCTCTCTGAAGCGGAAAATCCGATCTCCGGTTGAGGTTGAAGTCAAAGTCAAATGAGAAGGCCAAGCCAGACAACAAAGGCGAGGTTGCTACGAAGAAATCCGGTTCCATCAGGTTGTGGGGCTAGGCTGACGAGATTGCGGTTCGAAAAGGTAAGATCGAGTTTTATGTGAAGAAGGGCTTGATCCGAACTCGAATTCCACTCCCTTGAATGAGTTTGTTAAGAGGATCAAATATTTTTTTGATGTTTCAAAGACGATTATTCGGTGGAATATAAGGATTATTTGGTGAATCTCTAAAGATTATTCGTTATAATTGTCAATTTTTTTAGCGAAGTCTAAGATAGTAGTTTTATTCGTTACACATGAAACATTATTCGGTGGTTTATGATGATTATTCGTTTATAGAAGACATTTTTTTTATCGCAACACATGAACTATGAGATTATGGGGTGAAATATGAAACATTATTCGGTGAAATATAAAGCATTATTCGTATAAAAACTAAATATTCTTTAGGGATTTGAGATTTCTTTCATCTGAATTTAATAGAAAAAAAGACAAAACATTATTCGGTAGCCTGTAAAAAATTATTCAGTATTGAATTCAAACCTTTTTTTTCGTGTTGGAACTGGTAAACTTTCATATGATCAACTGGATGGAAAAAAGATAACATAACATTATTCGGTGGCATGTGAAACATTTTTCGGTTAAATTGACAAATTAAAAAAAATGAAATCAAGTGAATCCCACCAACAAATCATTCATATTTTTTATCAAATATATTAAAAGAACAGCTTAAAAAAAGAACGAAAGAATGAAGGTAGGGTTTAAAAGCCACTTACAAAAAAAAACAAGAAAGAATGTAGTGGCCTGGGGTTTAAACGCCCAAAAAAAAAAGATTGGGTTGGGGTTTACACGCACCAAAGGATAGGAGAGTGGGTGTTTTTTACCCGGCGGATCCCACAATTTTAATTGGAAAAAATAAAGAAAATCTCTTTTAATCATGGCATTCTATCTCTTCTTCATCAACGGCTCATAATTTTACAAGGTACACCTTAAGGACTGTGTACACTTGAACCACACCCTTTATATATATAGGGGAGGATTCAAGTGAGAAGAGGCGCTTCTGGAAAGAAAGAAAGAAGTCATCTAATTGGAGGATTAAAAAGTAAGACACGCGCTTTTATTTTGTGGGTTGAAGAGCACGCTCGTGCTTCATTCCTTCCTTCTTCCTACATATTGCTTCACCATGGCTTCACCATCTCCGACTCCTTCGAGCACCCATCCTCATCCAATCCGGCAGCCCGGCCACATCCAGTCCTCCGATGGCCCGGCCACGCCCAGTCCTCTAGAGGCCCATCCAGTCCAGCCCCTTTCTCTTGTAGTCCTCCAGAGACTCTGCCAGCCGCGCCTCTGTTGGTGTTGATTTGAGGGATGTTTGTCCTCAATTTCAGTTTTAATTGAGGATCTGTTTCTATCTCCATCCTCAATCCCACATCTCGAGCTCCTATCTTGATGATTTGATCACGTGCCCCCTCCTTCCTCGTTCACCGACGTCGGAAATTAATCACTGCCACTTGAAGCGCTTGTTGCTGCTTGATTTAATACCAAGTGGTTCAGGGATTTAATACCAAGTGGTTCATGGATTTACAATAACTAGTTCAGGGTTTTAAACCAAGTGGTTCAGGGGTTCAATACCAAGTGGTTCAGGGGTTTAATATCGAGTGTTTCATGATTTTAATACCAAGTGGTTCAGAGTTTTTATACCAAGTGGTTCATGGTTTTAATACCAAGTGGTTCATGGTATTACAGTAATTGGTTCAGCACATATAAATAGAGTGGTTCATCACATATAAATTACATTTCGGAAATAAAAAGTAGTAGTTCATTAAATATATAGTACTGGTTTATGAATTTTTTAAAAATACAATTTGCAATTATAAAAATTTACAATTTTTATATGCTATATTTCTTCTAATGTATAATTAATAAAATTATATGATGATGTTTAATTAAATTTTAAAAAGAAATCTAAGCTAGCATTTAAACACGGAATAAAAACTTTAAAAGCTAAAAGCAACGTAGTACTCTGTAATTAATTCGGAATTGATTTTTTTTGAAGAAAACTTTAAAGGGTTAAATTGAAAGCAGGTACTTTGAACATGAGAAACAGATTGGCATGTTGGCAACTGAAAGCAGGTACTTGGGCTTCCCATTAGCGCGCGGCTGTTCGAGGATTCGAGTCTTCGTATTGGAAATGCTGTTTTTTTGTAATATTTTAGAGGAGCATGACCTTCACGCGCGCGAGAGAGAAAAGTGCGTGGGTGTGTGGAACGCGCGCGCGGAAGGACGAATATGGACCAATTATATCACCCGCGCGCGGAACGACGAATATGGACCAATTATATCGTTTCTTTCCTTCTTACTTTTGGGTTTGTGTGTATACTCTATATAGAGGTTGGCTCCTGTGTAAGCAAGTCATATTGTGTAATTTGTGAGCAGATCATTACCATTAGATTGATGGAAATGGATGGATACAATTAATCCAAAATTTAAATCAAATTTAAATTAATTTTAGTGGGGTCCACACAAAATTCTAATCCTCGTATATATCACATTATTTATTCGTAGGCACCAACATCATTATTCGTATGTAATACAACATTTATTCAAAGGCATTACAAATAATTATAAACGAAGAAAACTGTTTTTACATACAAATAAATAGAAATTACAATATTTTGCTAATTTGTAAGCACATGTATATAAACCAATAATTTCTAACATACGTATGAATAATATCCAAATTTATTCATAACCATAAACCCAAAATCATCATATATATATATATATATATATATATATATATATATATATATATATATATATATATATATATATATATATATATATATATATATGTATAATAGATCACATACACACGAATAATAGCTTATTTACATACGAATAATTCTCAAATTTACATTTTTTTATAACATATGTTTGTCCCCCTAGAATTTGACGAAGAGATTGAGCAGCAATGAGGGATCCTTAGTGGAGGGAGAAGATAACAACCACAATATTTGCAAGAGAAGATGCTGCACCAAACAAGAATATAACTTTCAAGTCAGTAGTTATTTGCAAATAGCTTATAAATATAGGCAAACCCTTTTGAATGCAGCAACCAAATAAGAAAAATGGAAGTTAAAATATTATAAAAAAACACAATTATTTCGTACTAATCATGAGAAAACATACTCAATTTGAAGTCTAATTTTGTGTTTTATAAATTCTTATAGCGATTCATATTTAATACCAATACACAGAAGAAAATATACGAAATAGCCAGTAAGTTCACAATTACTTATTAGAGTTTGTACTGTATTCCCACAATAAATTTGATATCGACTATGGAGAACAATGTGCTCCAACAAATGTCAATTTTAGCCAATAGCCATCATAAACGAAACAAGTTAAGAACCCTAAATCCTAGACTAAATCAAAGAATTAGTGAGCGAATTGATGACAAAAGAACAAAATTAAAATTAACCTCATGTGAAACAAATCAGAGTTGTTAGAAGTGGTAGATCGTATCAACGTGCGTCTTGTGCGCTTTATCTTCTTCTCCAGATTTCTCCCTATTTTGGGGTTTGCACTATGAATTTGATATCAACAAGGCATAATGAGTGGGCATATGGAGATATTAAGAAGGCTATGGAGTTTGACAAGGAGATTGAGTAGGAATAGGGAGGAATGTAGATGGGAGGCGGCTGTTTTTTGTACAAAGACGGGAGGCGTTATACATGGAGGAAGAAGAAAAAGGGAGTGGATAGGCTGAACGTGGGTTAGGGTTTTAAAGGTGTGTGTGATACACTTCCCTTGGCGAGAGTTTAATAGCGTTTTAGGTGGGTTCCATTTAATATTTATTGAAATTGATTTAAATTTGAGTTTAATCTTGTCCATCCGTTTGTACTCATCCAAAGGCTTAGGATTGCTGACAAATTACATTGTAAGCCTTGCTTATATAGGATCTATCATATATATATATATATATAAGTTAACTAGTAAATAGTAAGCAAATGGATTATCACAGTAAGGAAGAGTGACACTCATTAGATCAAACATAGAAATGAAAGCAAACATCTTAAATGCAAAACTTCATGTTACTAAGTGAGATACACAAAGTGTAATGGCCCGGGATTAGAAACCCCGAGTTACGTTTTGAATGATGAAATCATTCATTCGGATCTTACGCACCGAGTACAGGTTAATGTTTTAAAAATGGATATTAGTAGAAGAAAGTGGGATTTCGAACTCAAACATCGCAAGGTCCGTTGGAGACCCGGGGTAACACCCTTGTACCTTCCCTGTGGCCTATGTCGTGAAAACCATTTTAGCAATTAAACCCAAGCATAAGTTTATACAAAATACATAAGTGTGCCGCGGCGTAGCCGGGTCAAAATGAAATCCAAGTATTCAAATCAAAATCCATAATATTTTGGTGAATTCAGAGTCTCAATTGTCTCTTTCCGCCATAAAAAAGTCATTCGATCATATAATCATATCAGCATCATTATACATATATATCACATACCTAAAAATATTAAGGGGTCATAGGATCAGATTGAGGCCCGCACTTGGCCGGTCCCCACATATAAGCACACACACGCTATACCTAATATCACTCTTCTAATGCGGGACGGGAATATTAACACACAAGCATGCTCACAGTTTATATATATGCAGAAATTAGTAAATTATTGCCCTAGCACGGACTGCCAAGTGGCATTTCACTCTCTAACATCTACCCCACTTCCTGATAGGGTGGAGAGTGGTGAGCTCATGAATACATTCCATTTAACTATAACCATATAGATGAATAAAGCCCACACGTGAATCTCGTAATCGTACTCATAATAATCATGCTCGTAATTGACAAGAGGAAAACCTGTCGTTGTTCTTGCCAAAGAATACTCAAACTCACAACTAGTATAGCGTGTAAGCAAGAGGTCGATCCACAGGGAAATCCATTCAACTCAATTGTCAATTCTAATCGCTAAGAGGAGAAATTGGGGGATTTGGTGTGAAAAAGGTCCGCCTTTTATCAAAGCGGAAGCAAGCAAAGAAAGTAAATAGATTGTAGAATCCAGTGGAGAGAAATAGGTTCACCTACAATTTATCACTTCGATTGATGAATTCGATCCTTGTTTCAGCCTCTAGTTCTTGTCTTTTCCTATCAATGTCCTTGTCCAGATCTTAGGTAAAGAATAAGTCGCGGGGCCAAAGAATAAAACAAAAACCCTAATTAAAGTCCAATTCTGAACGGCGAGTTTCTGCGAGGGCCGCGGGGCAGCCAACCCAGGCCGCGGGGCGGCCGGCGATCAGTGAAATCGCTCGTCAGAGGTTCGGGCCGCGGGGCGGCTTTTACTGCTCACAGCGATTTTTCCGTTTCGAATTTGGTCTCGATTTCAACAAGAAAGTTGTAGATCTCGAAGAGAGCTTTCCAACGCATGGTTATAATAGTCAATCAGACCACCGAGGCCTCCAAAAAGTGCGAAACAAGTTCAGCATGTCTGGCGACAACTTTTGATGACTTGTTATTCACTTAGGCTCTCGAAATTCGACTCCGCTCCCTTGCTCTTCACTTTTCTTCCTCAACTTGAATCTTCCTTCATCCAAGAGTCTCCTAATTCCTCGTCGGATCCACATTTACCTGAAATTAACCATAAAATTGCATAGATTCCGACTCTTCCAACACCACAGGTAAACATGTAATTGTAACTAAAATATGCACTATTCACAACAAAATTATGCTAAATGCATTCTATAATGCATCACTAATCGTGCTCTATCAGTAATACAAGTAAAGGTGTTATCATACGACTCGAATGACTTAGGACGAGACCCGATGGGATTGGGCTGTCTTACGACCCTTGCAAAGACTCTAGTTACTTCACAGATAACAGTCATTTTGTTTACATCGCTCTAATCTCTAATTGTATGATGAAAGTAGAATAGAATAGAATTGAATTGAAAACTAGCTGAAATTGGCCTTAAAAGTCAAAGTCGGACTAAAAACAACCCAAACAAACTAAGGTTTCATTTAACTAAAATGCAGCACTCTGACGTCCAATGCGGCATCCGCGACATTGGTGCAGCGGCCGCTACACGAGTAATCTCTAATGCTCGCTACATCAGCTCCTTGCGGCGGCCGCGTCATGCCAAAATATCCAGAACTCCATGGGATTTATATGATCATGCAGAACTTAAATTAGAGGACAAACTAAGCCAGATGGGTATTTGAATAACACATCGATGCAATGCATGATATTATTGGATTTTTTATTTTTGATTTTTTTTTTCAAATGCATAAGTAGACAGAAACTTTAAAATGAATAAGAAATCTAAATGTGGTGCAGAATTTAAATAAGATCTACTACATGGACTATATACACAGAATTCCCCTCCCCCACACTTAAATTTTTCATTGTCCTCAATGAAACAATACAGACAACAAAAATAAATCAAATGAACTCGAGATGGAGGAGGAGGAAACTAACCACTCACTAGGGAGGCGGCTAGTAAGGTGGATACTGCGGGTAATGCATGCGAAAGTAATAAGCCTGCTCCCTCCTCATCTCTTCCACGCTGGAGGCCATCTCTTTGACATTGCGATCCATGTCGCTAAGCTCAAACTACAAGGATTCCGGGCGCATAGATAGGTGGTGCATTTGAGTGAACATGTGTTCACGCCAGACTGACTCGTCACATGAAAAACTAGGCCCTGCATAAGAGCCAGCAGCATACTGAGCACCATCCCCTTGGTAATCAGGCATAGGATGGTTTGTGGGTGGAATCTGCTCAGGTGCACCCTCCTGGTCCTCCTCCTCATCATCAACATCCTCAATCCTATCGCCCTCTATGTACAAGGCAACATCAGTAGGACCATAAGCAAGGGCCCTAGGTAGCCTCAATCTGTGGACTCCCTGGTTCCCAACTTTCCAAATAAAACCAGTCGCATCTGAGCCCTCAAGAAAGTAGGCTCTCCTCAGGTGATCCTCCGTATAAGAAAAACCCTCCGACATAGGAGCACCGCCCTGTGCTGGATCAATGAAGCATCGGGCGATTAGCGTGATCATACCCCCTAAACCAATTCTTCCTGCCCTCTTCCCTTGAATTCTCAAACAGCTCTGCAGAAAGATCTCAACCCAGTTTGGAATGATAGGGGACTTGGGAGAAAAGCTCCATAACCAATGGAAATCTACAGCTGGCACCTTGTTCACGTCGCCCTGGCCAGTGAAAGCCATAGCCATGACATTGTGAACCAACCTTAGGCACGGATGGACAAACTTGTAGTTGTACTCCCCTTTATGTTCATCAAAAGAAGTACCAGTTGCTGCATACCAAAAATCATGTGTCATATGATCTGTCCCATGCTCGACCAATCCTCGGTGGGCTCCTGAGTGACACCAAATACCTCCTGCAACTGAGCAAACGTTTAGGCGTATCCATGATCAAGCAGATGAAACATAATGCTCGTCAGGATAAGTGATAGCACTAAAATTCGGAAAATCGCCTAAGCCCCTGTGTGTAAGAATCTGCTGAGTACGAACTAGCATTCCTAACATCTGTAACATCGGAACATTGAGGAATTTCGTTTGTATGAACTTCTTCATGTCAAAACTGTCCCAAATCCTTCTCTGACCTCAAGACAAGTTGTGTAACTAGCAAACCATTCTCAATCAAATCTCCGTAGTAACAATTAACCCAATCATATCCACAAAAAACACAAGCAACCAAACACAACCAACAACAACAACAACAACCAAGCAACCAAACACAACCAAAATTCCAACAAGAACCCAACCCGGCGGTAGAATGGAGGCGGCGGCGGCAGCGAGGGTGGCGTGGCCGCTGCAGGCGGAGGTTACAGCGAACAGAGTGGTGGCAGGCGGCGAGCAAGGATGCGGCGGGCGCTGTGTCGTGCAGTGGGCGCTACACGGGTGGGTCGCCGCCGTCTTTTTCGTTCCGAGCACAGATCCGGCCGAAATGGGTTGGATTTGAACAGATTGGCCGGTGTGGGTGGTTCGAGTGGACTGGGGAGGATGTGGGTGGCGGTGGTGGAGCCTGTGAAGGTCGATTTAGGCAAAAGAATTGGAAGAAGGTGATGGTGAAGGTTATGGGGGTTTGAAGGTTTAGGATGGTAATGGACGATTGAATGAAATAGAAAGAAAAACTTACCTCGGGTCACCTCCCGAGAAGTGCCTTTGTTTCATGTCGTTGGCTCAACATAATGGCCCTTGAGTGGCCTAATTGGTTGGCTCAGAAAGTGCCAACTCCTCTTCTTCGTTCTGAGGGACATTGTCAAAGTATGGCTTTACTCTATGACCGTTGTCCTTAAAGAGCTCATGAGAATTAGGGTCATAAAGTTTGATTGCTCACTACTAGAAATATCCAATTAGAAATCACGTCTTTTAATTTTGTTAAGAAAATACCTGATGTTAAATTAGTTTGTAACGTCAATTATTAAATTTGTGATGTTGAAAATTATTTAGACAGCTGCCAAATTTCTGGAAGGTGTGAAATAGTTCGTTCATAAAACAAAATTTAAACGCGCGCGGGTTTAAATTTTCTAAGTAAAGGAGCGGGCTTAAAAAAAAGGAGCGGCTTTCAAATTATGAGATGTTACTAACACTTCAAAAATTGGACTCCACATTTTCAATCTCTTCTTGAGCTCCAACACTGTCACGCTGCCCAGGCACCGCCCATGGCTTCCCTGTCTCTCTCTTCTTGAGCTCTCTTCTCAGGTCTGACCCAACCCTCCCATGGCTTCCCCTCTCAATCTCACTCTGATGCCTCCCTCCGTCCTTGTACTCTACTTCTCTATCAGATCCCTCGAATCTACCCCTCTCAGTCTCAGTCCCATGCCTCTCTCTCGGATCCCTCTAATCTCGAATCTCTGCCTCTCATGGCTTCCTCCTCTCATCCTCCCACCCAACGTCGGTCGTTAAACCCCGCAGCGGTGACTACTCAATCTAGTCCATAAACGCCACGAAGAGCCAACGATGATTAGTTCTCCTCCATTGATTCTTCAGATCTAGGTTTAGGGTTCTTTGGTTCATATGTTGGTTTCTGTTTGGGTTTGAATCGACACCCAATTTCTGTGTAGATATTGGCCATCTTTACCTTTTAAGAAACTAGTTTGTTTTTGTTGTTGGGGTATCGATATCGATATCGATATCGGGTGATATCTTTGATATCTTGATATCAAGATATTGGTATCGGTATCAAGATATCGATATCGGGCGATATCGATATCAAGTGATACCTCCCAAAAAATGAGTATATCAAAATAGGCCAAATTTGATATCTAGATATCAACTGATATCGATATCTGACTCTTACCAAACACAGATATCAGATATCACTTGATATCAAGTGATATATTATGCATACCAAACACTAGATATCGATATCAGTTAAAGTGATATCAATATCTAGCCCTACCAAACACTAGATATCAGATATCGGGGCTGATATCTGATATCTGATATCTAGATATCATTACCAAACACACCCTTGTTTGTTTTCATGTTATCAATTAAGCGTTGATTCGATAGGTTTAACTGCATATCTGTGTGGTGGTTTGTGTTTTGCTTAATGCATATAAGTTGTTCGATGAAATGCCTCAATGATAGTGAAGTTTCCCAATTTACTATTTATACTGTTCTCATAACCTCTATGATTTGTTTCAGTTGTTTTTTCTACCTTGTTAACTACAGAACGACTGGTCTTCTTTCAACTGATAGTATGCTCACTTCTTTCCTTTCTCTTATCAACTATATTACTAATGAGGGGGACTGCAACTGCTCAACGCCATCATCGATGAGTACTTGGAACTTGGGTGCCCAATTTAAGTGAAGTTTCATCTACCATGGTACGTACAATTGCACGTACTATACGTCATTAATACTCAAACTAAATTTGTCTTAATCTGCACGAAATAAATGATTTCAAAAAAAAAAATCTGCACGAAATAAATGAACTCATCCACCTGTAAGAAATCGATCCCATGCTGATCAGCTATTATATTTATGAATCAAGACAGTTGGGCCTGGTACTAGTTTGATTATATTGATTGTTGTTTTGTTGATCAATAGAGTTCCTGCCATATCAATCTAGATCTGGGGTTATAGGTCAACTTTTTGTAATGCTTGTAAATTGTATTGTTCACTTCAGATGTAGCCCTATATTTTTGTTCTTATGCCTTTTAAAGTTGTAGCCATTGAAAATTTTGACAAGTTTTAGAAAGTTAGCCCTTTATTTAAGTTCATTAAGCATTCACAGGCTATCTACATTATAGTTTCACTGGATTTACTTATTATAAGTTTGATAAATATTCGTTATGGTTGCTAATTCATACAAATAATCTGGTTGCGTTTAATTTGAATTGATTTAAATTGATATTTTTTAACCTACAGGATGACTAGTTCAAACTTCAAAGTGAATCTAGCAGTGTTTTAAAAAGCAATGCTATAGCTCGCTATAGCGCACTATAGCAACTTCTGAACCTCCCACCACCTGCCTTGACAAAGGCGCCCATTGAGTGGAATAGAAACCCAAAAGCGATCGAGGCGCACCTATAGCACAAGGCGTGCTATAGCACGCCTTTTATTGCTTTTCCATATTCTGTGCAGATTACTATTTCAATGAAGTTTATCCTTTCCAGTTTTTTTAATTATAAAATCTTTTCATATCTTTGTAGTTTTGGAAAATATATTTCAACAAAATTTGAATATTTTATTCTCTATCATTGTTTATCCTTTCTCTGATTCAATAAATATGATCAGCCCTCCTCAATTCCTCTTCACGTATGATTCCTCTCTTCTTTACCCACACCTTCCAATCTACTTTCCTCCATTCTCTATCCTTCTCCCCTTCTGGAGTTGCTTGCTCTTCGCTGCTGTTGTGTCTTCACTGCTGCTGAGTAGTAGCTCACATACCCAGCAGCTAAGATCACAAGAAGAAGAAGAGGAGGAGGAAGTTGAAGGATACAAGTCCATTGATGAAGATGAAGGGGTGTCCCAATATTGAGGAAGAAGATGATGAAGATGGCCTTGATGACTTCGCTTGACCCACTTCCTAACCATCCACCATTCCAACTCATTCCACTTGAAGTCTTTCTTTTCTCTAATCTCTTATGTTTTAGACTTGCATTTAACATCCATGATGTTTTGGACTTGGTTTTATTATATTATTAGGTTTTATTTCATCATTACCATATTTATACTATTAAATTTGAAAGTTACATAAGTTTAAAGTATTTTTACATTAATTATGGAAAAGCGATCGCCTTTGCCTCTAAGGCGCGCTATAGCGCTAGGCTGGTCCCATTGCTTTTCATCGCCTCTAGCTATTTTAAACACTGGAATCTAGCACTAATTATCTGCAATTGGCCAAAGATGAAGGTACACTTTGAAACTTATTATGGTGGTCAATGCTACTTCTTATGATATTTCCTAAGATGTGTAATGCTTAAGTTCTATTTCTATTTGTAGAAAGATAGAATGGCCTAAATAGAAATATGTTTGCTTATCAATACACTAAAACATTTACCTCTAACAGGAGTGAAGTGTCCCCTTTCACTTCCACCTAAAAGAGTGACACTGAATGAATGTCTAAAGGTTTCAATACCTGTTGAACATAAACTTTTGTTCATTTAGCTACAACAATTTAAAGAGTGACATATATGAAAACTACTCGGTGTTTTCTTTTGGTAGAAAAAAACATGGTCTTTTGGTTTTGGTTGGGTGTGTATTACTAAAATGAAGAAGCTGATTGAAGAACAAGTCACTTGTACACTAGTTCAGCCTGCATAGATCAGCTTGATCATTGCTTGTCAAGCTGAACTAGTGCACAAGTCACTACTTGTACACTAGTTCAGCTTGACCATCACTGCTTTGCTTGTCAATTTAGGTTATCCATTAATGGCATGATATAGTTAACCCAATCGATCAATCTACATATGGAATCGCCAATATCTTATCAAACATATAAGGGATCCTACGATATTCCTTCGAGCAAGTCTATATCTAATAACTAGCTAATAATTGTATTAACACTAGCTTTTCCTCCCCTCTTATCTTCCTCATACAAGTTACTAAAAGAAAAAATACTGATAGGCTAACACAAAAGACCGAGTCTTCTTTTGAGAAACTTTGGAAGGCTCTGGTTGGGTGGTGGGTGCATGAACTTGTAGTGTGGGCATGTAGGGTATGACTTGCAGAGCATCACTAGTAGATGGCACCACTTACAGGAAGTTGCTACCATTTCTTGTTGGTCCATATCAGCTTCTGGAATCGCTGCTGGAGGGAACAAGGACCGTGTGAATTTTATGCACTTAGCATTTCAAGTTCAGTAGCTCGATGTTTGTTTGGACTTTTTTTTATTTAATTTTTTGGTTTGTTTTTGTTTCTATGCAGTTAGCATGAAGCAGCTAGAGAAGAATATTCCTGAAATATGATCCTCACCATATAAAACTTGGTGGCTTTTTAGCAATTCAAGCAAATAGATGAACATGGCTAACAATAGATCTCACTGCGTATAGATTTTCAGAGTGCAGCAAGATTTGGCCATGGATATAAGGTAATCTTCATTTTGTTTTATCTTATTTTACTTTCACGACAGCATAGCTATTTGTTTTTGTTTTATGGTCTTTTGATGGGTTTTTCCTTTGGGAAATCTCAAGGACGGATGAACTTACTGGTTGCCTTCTGTCAAACACACCTCCTCAAAATAAAGATGAAAATTGACATTTCAGTCTTACTTTTTTATTTTCTTTTCCAATTATAAATGTAAATAGATAATGCAGCATTTTTTTTAAATTAACAGTGCATTATTTTTTATTCAAATTGATGCGGGACTATCCAGGATACCTCCGGACACACATATGATTCGAGCTCGTGAGAATGATATCATCCTCAAGAGGAAGAAGAAGGCTCCACCATGGGAGAAGATTCAAAGGTGCAAGCTTGATCATCTTGACGTTTTTACATTCGTCCAGCAGTTTGACAGCTTTTCGATGTCTCAGTAAAATGGGTCGTTCGGAGTCTATATTTATCGGATTGAGGCGTGTAATACCTTGTCGGAACGAGGACGAAGAGATATAAAACTTTGCTGTTGAAGGTTTTTCCAGATTCGACCTAGAGATTGGCCGAAAATCACATTATTTGAAGTTGTCACTGTTTTGACGGGAATAAACTAAGTGTTGGAACTTTCTTTGTTACTATTTTTAGAGACCTTCTTTATTTAAGTTATTTTAGGTAATTTAGGGATTTATTTTAATTTCCATTATATTTATTATTTTCATTAAAAACCAGCCTTAGGGTTATAAGTAGACGGTTGATCCTTCCATTGTAACTTTGTCGTCTCTCAATGAATGAAAATCTCAGTTTGTGTTGAAACACATGAGTGAAAGTCAATCGATTCAAAGAGTGGCTCATCGATTGCAACTATTGGTATTGTTTTAGCTTGGTTTGCTTTGTGTTCATCAACTTCGCAAGACTTGGTGATCCTAGTATCCACGAGCCCCCTCCTTGTGCCTCCAAGTTGTCCGCTTGGTTGTGTAGGGCTGTAGAGGTGGGTTATATAGTCATTGGTATTGGTTCCTACCCTCTAAGGAGGTCTGGGGTCTTTATCTTGTTCTATATAGATTGACTCAGTCCTTATCGGTCGTGTCTTTATATCAATTCCGAGTCTTTTGTTATTTTTGAGTCTTGTTCTTGTTCTTTCCTTTTGGTCGATTTCGAGTACCTTGTTTCTTGGAATCTTTGTTGAGTCTTGCATCTTTCTTTTGAGTTCTTGCTGCGTTCTTGGTTGTTCTTGATCAATCTTGGTCGAGTTCTTTGAGTCTTTATTATTTCTTGCTTCCGTTCTTGAGTTTCTTGTTTGATTGTCGAAGATCGGGCCATCCTACGGCTAACTCCGTATCAGGAACTTTTTATCTTGTCGCTATATATTGACATCTTGTCTGGAAAGTTCTTTGTTTATTTAGGATCCCTTAGGCTACTGATGCAAGATGTCGTTCTTCTTGAGTTTTCTTTCTCTAGCAATCCAGTGATGGTTATGGATTGTGTCAGGATGTTTTTTATTTTCTTATAATAATTTTATTCCGAGTAGTTGCATAGAGATTTCAAGTTACTTGCTTGATGTTCAAAGAATTCTATCAGATGGTTATCAATTAGATGGATTTCTGTTATAATTCCCTCAATTTTAATTGTAGGAGCACCTTAGATGGAATGTATGTAGTTTTATATAAAATTTGCAATCAGTAGCCTTTAAGTTTGGGAGTTTAGTTGTTTGCAGATTTTATAGGGTGATAACTATCTATTTTCTTGTCTTTATGCAATCTAGAAGTATTTAATTAGCAGATAGTAGTCCGAGCTGGAAAGGGACACAAATTCGAGAAGAAGCTAACATATGCTTTGGAGGTGGCATTGGGCATACTAGCTGCGTGTTTGAACATTAGAAGTTATAGCAGGTTGGAGATAACTTTTCTTTGTTATTGTGCTATGTTTGTTCTCCCTATTATTCCTACTTCTCACGATCTTGCATTGTTACAGCGAAGGTCGAACCATTATTTTTACTAAAACAAATGACTCTGCTCCTCAGCTAGTTGGATTGCTTCCCAGAGCACTGCACAGGCCTTCCATGGTGACATACAATAGCGTGCTCATGAGGTGATTATTTGAAATTGTTCTATTTATATCATGTGATACCACTTTGGGTTTATTACTTGTATGTTTTCAAATTCATATTTCAGATCAGTAGGGTGGGAAAATGCGTCAACAAGTTTTTTTGCATTTTAAAGCATAGATTTCTTAACCAGTCAAATTCGTATAATCTGTGTTGTGTTTTGGAGAAATTATTAGTCAAGAGACAGAAAGCCTTAACTGAATAGCCCACTAGAATTAGACCTGACAGCAAATGTGCTTGTGTAATTAGTATGGCATTCATATTCCCATTCATCATGCACAAAATCACTGATTTAGGTTTTTAGCTATGTAACCCATGTTAATGTGCATCTGTGATTAGCTTTGAAATCTAGCAGGGTAATTTGAAACCCTTATAATTAGCATTTAAGGCAAAAAGATCGCTTGTTTGTCCTCTTCTTTACGATTTGTACTGTATCATTATTGCCTTTTCTTAAATATGTAGTTAGGAGAGGAAGAGGAAAACAAGTATAAGCAGGACGATATCCCAGCTGAAGAAGGTGAGGCGGACTTGAAGACCCTAGTGACGAATGTGATGAACTCATTAAAGCTTTTAAAGAGGCTGCTTTATTTGGAAATGCGAAGGCAATTTCTGACATTGAAGCAAAGTTGTCCATATCATATTAAGACTTGTATAAGCAAATATCAAACGAACTAGTTGGCCCTAAGACTTGTATCTTTATTTGCAATGTGTTGTGTATCAAATGAAAAAACTATGGATTTTAAATTAAAAGTGTTGTGTCTTAATAGTAACTAAATTGAATCATCACATAAAAACGGATGCTAGTATCATTATAGACATCGTCTAAATAATCTAAATCAATGTGTAACATCAATTTTTACATCACAATGCTAATATAAATTGATATATATTGTTAACAACAACATCTTTATAAAAATCTAAAAAGATGTCCATATCATATTAATACATCAGTTAAGTATGTGTTTCATGATATAGATTATTTTAAAACAATATATAAATCACAATATGTATATATTTAAAATTGATATAAACAAAATCAATATGATAAAAAGATATCTTTTTTGTTTTAATCAACTGATTATTTTAAAAATAGTGATGTAAATGTAAAATTTAGACTTGATGTGGACAGGTTCAAAAGCTTAGAAAAGAAAAATAATGAGGCTTTAACAATAAGTGAACTTATCAAAAATATATTTGGGGGCTTGATTTATATCTATATTCAAAATAAAATAGATGTTTTAACCAAGAAAAGACATCAGCTTAAAACCGATGTCGAAGAGTTGATCTTTTACTACACGCACAAAGAGATCAGATTTTTTTTTTGAAAGACATCGGTTCACAACAAATGTCTAATTTGATAATTCTAGTAGTGGCTCCATGAGGAAATATCTTTGCGATCGTGTGGGGCCCTTCCCACCTTGATCTAAGGTTTCCAGGGAAGTGTTTCAGGCGCGATTTGTATAGGAGAACCTTGTCTCCTATCTTTAACTCCTTCCGTAGGATATGTTTGTCATGTCAAGCCCTTGTCTTCTCCTTTTAAATCAGTGCATTGTCATAGGCATCCAAGTGCAATTCCTCTAGCTCTTGCAATTGAAGTTTCCTGAACTCACCCACTTCATTTATCCTTATATTGCAATTCCTTATAGCCCAGTATGCCTTATGCTTAAGTTCCATAAGGAGATGACATGCCTTTCCAAAGACCAATCTATAAAGGGACATGCCAATGGGAGTCTTATATGTCGTCCGATAGGCCCAAAGAGCATCATTCAGTCTTAGACTCCAATCCGTTTTGTTAGGCGCCACTGTTTTCTCCATAATGGTCTTAATCTCCCGATTTGATATCTCTGTTTGACCATTGGTCTGAGGATGATATGTTGTGGACACTTTCTACGTGAAATTATATTTCCTTAACAGGGAAATGATGGTCCTACTGCATAAATCTGTCCCTCTATTAGTAATGAGAGCCTTAGGCAACCAAAATCTCTCAAAAATTGTGTCCTTTAGAAACTCTACAACAACTCTGGAATCATCAATTTTGGTGGCCTTTGCCTCCACCCACTTGGAGATATAGTCCACTGCAAGCAAAATATAGATATTTCCAAAAGAACTAAGGAAGGGACCCATAAAATCAATACCCTAAACATAAAAAATTTCACAGAATATGATCTTAGTTTGTGGCATTTCATATATAGCATATATGTTCCCAACCCTTTGACATCTATCACAAGATTTACAGAAAGCATTAGCATCCCTAAACAAGTGATGCTAAAAGAGCCCTGCTTCTAAAACATTCCTAGCAGTCTTTTGAGGACCAAAGTGACCTCCTCATTCATGAGCATGACAAAAAGTAAGGACAAATTGTAACTCATTGTCTAGTAGACACCTCCGAATTACCTGATCAGCACAATATTTCCAATGGAAGGGGTCATCCCAAACATAGAAGCGAGAATCATGGCGTATCTTGTCCTTCTGAGACATTGTGAAATTAGGTGGAAATTCTCCATTGATCAAGAAATTCACCACATTGGCAAACCAAGGTCGAGGAGTATTGACACCCATAAAAAATTCAGGGGCATCAGGGCTTACATCGTCAAAAAGAAAGCAAAAGGGTCGGCCTGTCACCATGTGGCGGCCGCTGCATGTGTGTTGCGGCCACTGCACACTAGCCCAATGCCGCGGCCGCTGCACCCTACTACACGTCTGTTTTGTTAGAAATAAAAAATAAAGTATCATTAGACAACTCACCATGGATGGGTCTTTGATCGTCCGGCTTGTCCTCTCCTTTAACAAGTCTTGGTGCGGGACGAACGTCGTTGGCACTTTCGCCCTTTTCCAAATAGTAGTAATATCCAAATTTAAACACACAACCAATAGATTAGGAAACTAATCACTTGATAAACCAAATAACTACTAGTATAGCGATGAAGTCCGGTGTCGAACCCATAGGGAGAAGCGATTTCCTATTTAATAACTCCAAACAAACACTCTTATAGCAAAGCAACAATTCTTGACAAACAACAAATATGTAAAAGTAACCAGATTGCAAATCACAAAGCAAATAGATATCAAAGTAGAAAGAACATTTCACCTGTAATTCTCTAACAATGGTTGGAATTTATGGTCCTCGGATTGATATATTAATTATTCATATTCCTTGGTCTACTTGACTAAACTTTAGAGATCCGCATAGATTCACTAATCTTTTTCAATATCACTAAATAATAGTATTAAGAACTCAAGTAATCAAGACCAATTGGCACATTGACTCTACACAATTAAGATTAATAGGCACATACCCAACTCAATCCTAATCAAATATCCTCAACATAGATCAATTGAAATCATCCACTCCAAAGACAAAGAGACATCTGTTGTAGGAGGAAATCGAGAATTGCAACAAAATATAAATAAAATAAGGCAAACCAGATTTGGTCCCTTGCAAATAAATATAAGACTTCCTCCCGATGCAGCAGTGGGAAGTCATGATCGATCCACGAGGAAGCGTGTCAGCGGACCCTAGGTAGCGGTGAAATCTCATGGAAGAAGTCGACCACAGGTTGTCGATGTCGACTAGGGTTAGTTGACAGAAGATCGGACAAGTCGAACAGCGCAGCAGCAGTCACAGGTGGTTGGTCGATATTGAGTACAGCTTACTCGATTTCGAGTAGTCTCGTCTATTTCGAGGATGGGCTTGGTCGAGTTCCTGCACACAGAAGCTACAGCGATCTGAATCGAGAATCAAGAACTCGATATCGACCAGAAGTTGTCGATATCGAGGAAGACAGAAAGTAAAACGAAATAAAGTAAAAAACAAAGGCTTTTAGGACTCGAAAATAAACTGTATGTAAAAGACTTCCAAGATTGGGGTTTGCAACAACGATAACCAAGCATACATAAGGCAGAAATAAAACAGATAATCATGTAACTTGCATCGAAGGACTAAGCTTTCGTCTTTTCCAACAATTAGACAACTCTTTCAAGAAACCCTAATTGTCTCTACCGATTTTATGTTTATAATCCAAGTTGTTAGCATGGACCTCCATTAGATGGGTAATAAACACATAACAAGTAGTAGATGCTCAAGACATGATAAAAGTCGGATCTTTACCTCAAACATGCAGGGCTATCGTCGGGCTCGCCCCAACCCTAGAAGTGGGTGGACTACTCGCGCTTCATCGCAATCGCAGACATCATTGATGGAAAATAAACTACTTGCATTAAACCAACCTGAAGAAAGTACAAACCGAACAAAGCCAGATCACTTTCGCTCCTTTGCTCCACTCGGCCTCTCTTTCTCTCTCTACTACTACTTCTCCTACTGAAATTGAATGAATAAAACTCAGCCCCCTAAGGCTTTATTTAAAGGCTTCTAATCCTTTCTATTCAAGAATAGAAATCTCTATCTATATCTAAATCTATATCTAAAAGCTTTAAAGATAAATAAATGGAATAACATAATTAAATCCAAAAAGGGAAATTATATCTAAATTCCTAAAATATCTTCAAGTGGATAAATCTTCTCCTCCATGGATAGTTGTTGATAGACGCGGATAGACTCGGCAATCTTCGGCCCCAAGGAATCCCAATTCGAGTAGGACAGCTCAAACCGCGTACGCGGCTTCCGGAAAGATTTCCTCGATATCAAGTAGTTTACTCGATATCGAGTAAAGTGTCGTCGACTTGGCTTGGCTCGGCATGTCGGGTAGCTGGTCCTCGACAAGGCTCGGATGTTGGCTTCTGGGGTCCTCGATATCGACAAGTTTCATCGATATCGAGTAGACTTGGTTCATCGACTTGCTGGCTTGGCTTGGTCGAGTGGCGGGTCCTCGACAGTGCTCGGACATTGGCTCTCAGGTCTTGTCGATATCGAGGAACTTCCTCGATATTGAGTAAGGGTGATCGATCATGGTTGGCCTGGTGTTGTCGAGCAGCCAATCCTCGGCATCCTCGACTAGCTTTTGTTCCTCGACTCCGGATTGTTCTTCAGGGCTTTGTCGATATCGAGTAACTAACTCGATATCGAGGAGTGTCCTAGAGTCGGGTTCTTCGTTCCTCAGCTTCTCGACATGGTTGTCCTCGATCAGTGCTGTGCCCGGACATGTTTTGTCGATATCGAGTAAAACTCGTCGATATCGAGTAGCTTTCTGCCTCCCTCTTTGCTTCTTGGTTTTCTCCCAAAATGGCTCCATATTCTACAATATTAAACAGAAACTTATGTAGATCTTCATTTCTGGCAAATAAGCATATACTACATAAATTCGACATATTCCCAACCCGAAATATGCAAAGTGTATAGAATATGGAACTAAACTGTGAAATACCCCAAAGGAATAGAGACATTCAGTTCTTGCAGCATATTAACAAAACAGTTAAACCTACATTCAATGGGATCTTTCAGTGCTTTGGAAGGGAAAGGCAATGTCTTTTTATGCTTCGGAGCCAGATCAGACGTCAGAGGTGTTGCAGAGTCGTTGACATCGGCCAGGTTTTTGTCGATATCGACTTGAGCTTCCTCGATATCGACCAAAGGTTCCTCGATATTGACTAGAGTTGTCGATCTCGAGTTGCTGGGCTGTGCAGTGGAGTCCGAGCTTGGCTTCTGGTCTGTGTCGAGGAGGGTTTTGTCGATATCGACTATGGGCTCCTCGATATTGAGTTGTTGTTGCTCGTTGTCGAGTTGCTGCTCTGCTCTGTATTTGTGCTTCCCGACCTCTGGCTCGCGTAATTGATGCCCGCTCCTGAGTTTGATAGATGCGACGTGTCCGGTCTTCCCCTTAGGATTTGGTTCTGTTTGCCCAGGGAGTTGTCCGGATGGTCGTGGGATCTGTGCAGCGAATTGTCCCATCTGTGTCTCTATGCTCTTCTTCCAGATGTCTAGCTCTCCAAATTTTGTGTTGAAATTCTGGAGCTGATTATTGATGGCGCTTGTAGCCTGCTGGTTCTGTGCATGATTTCGGCGCATCTCATCAAGGATCAGCTGTAAATCATCCTTCTTTTGATCCCTTTCTGGATGTCCTGGAGCTCTGTATGGCGGGGGGTTCCTAAGAGGACCTTGGTTCCACTGTGCTTGATAGAACTTTTGATCCCCCATATAGCGATTGGGACCCCCAGCGTAGGCTACCTCTTCGTGTGTCTCTGCCATCCTGACTTGCTCTGTGTGTGGGCACTCAGTAGTGGTGTGCCGCTGTGATCCGCATTCGATGCAAGGCTGGTTGACAGAGAGATACTTGACTTGCTTGAGGAGCTTGCGATTCTGGTATCTGTAGAACTGCTCCCTGACATCTAGGTCAATCTCTTTGGCAGGCTCATAGAGGGGCATAGATTGTGCTGGCCTGGCATAGGAGTTCTCCTCATAGTTTGCAGTAGACCCATATTTGTTGTCATAATTGGTGAGCTTGTCGAGCACGCCCCAAGCGTCAATTGGTGGCATCGTCAGATACTCATAGCGAGTATACTGGTTGATCCTGTCCTTAGTGACTTGGTCAAGAGAGTTGAAGAAGATCTCTTGAATGACGTAGGGGGGTTGTCCATGAGTAGGGCAAGATCACAGCAGTTCTTTGTATTGTTCCCATGCTTTGGCTAGCGGCTCCCCAGGTTTCTGTTTGAAAGCTGTAATCTTCTGGCGCAGGAGTGCTGTCTTGGTAGGAGGGAAGAATTTGTTTAAAAACTCTTGCTCTACTTGGGCCCATGTTGTGAGGGATCTTGGTTTCAGCCCTTCGAGCCACTTCAGTGTAGGTCCAGCGAGAGACCAACCGGAGGCCTTCATCTTGACATATTCCAAAGTTGTACCTTCAGCAAGAGTACGGCACATGTCAGAAAAATGTGTAATATGTTCAAGAGGACACTCATTTAAATTTGCCATAAAAAGCATTATTTTTAAGCTCTATAAGGAATTGAGTGCGAATTTCAAAAGAGTTTTCAGGGATTAGAATCGCCGATTCAGGCACGACGAGAGTCGGGTGCATATAATCCTATGCAGTCATTGGGTATAGGGCAAGCTCAACTTCTGCTTGTTCCCTGACTGCTCTCTCAGTGGCGATAGCAGCATCTTTAGCGGCCAGTTCCCTTGTAAGCCTCTGTATCAGCTGTTCCTGTGTTTCTGCGGCTTCCATGGCTCTTTTTATCTTAGCTTGGATGTGTAAGAGGCGTTCCGGATCGTCTAAGCCATCAAACTCAGGTGGTTGACCAGAACGGCGCATACACCTGTAAAGTAACTTAGAGTAGATGTGAGATTTAACTACCTAGGGCGCGAATGATAGCTTCCCCGACAACGGCGCCAATTTGTTGTAGGAGGAAATTGAGAATTGCAATAAAATATAAATAAAATAAGGCAAACCAGATTCCGTCCCTTGCAAATAATTACAAGACTTCCTCCCGATGCAGCAGTGGGAAGTCAGGATCGATCCACAAGGAAGCGTGTCAGCGGATCCTAGGCAGCGGTGGAATCTCACGGAAGAAGTCGACCACAGGTTGTCGATCTCGACTAGGGTTAGTCGACAAAAGATCGGACAAGTCGAACAACACAGCAGCAGTCACAGGTGGTTGGTCGATATCGAGTACAGCTTACTCGATATCGATTAGTCTCGTCGATGTCGAGGATGGGCTTGGTCGAGTTCCTGCACACAGAAGCTACAGCGATCTGGATCGAGAATCAGTAACTCGATATCGACCAGAAGTTGTCGATATCGAGGAAGACAGAAAGTAAAACGAAATAAAGTAAAAAACAAAGGCTTTTGGGACTCGAAAATAAACTGTATGTAAAAGACTTCCAAGATTGGGGTTTGCAACAACGATAACCAAGCATGCATAAGGCAGAAATAAAATAGATAATCATGTAACTTGCATCGAAGGACTAAGCTTTCGCCTTTTCCAACAATTAGACAACTCTTTCAAGAAACCCTAATTGTCTCTACCGATTTTATGTTTATAATCCAAGTTGTTAGCATGGACCTCCATTAGATGGGTAGTAAACACATAACAAGTAGTAGATGCTCAAGACATGATAAAAGTCGGATCTTTACCTTAAACATACAGGGCTATCGTCGGGCTCGCCCCAACCCTAGAAGTGGGTGGACTACTCGCGCTTCATCGCAATCGCAGACATCATTGATGGAAAATAAACTACTTGCATTAAACCAAACTGAAGAAAGTACAAACCGAACAAAGCCAGATCACTTTCGCTCCTTTGCTCCACTCGGCCTTTCTTTCTCTCTCTACTACTACTTCTACTACTGAAATTGAATGAATAAAACTCAGCCCCCTAAGGATTTATTTATAGGCTTTTAATCCTTGCTATTCAAGAATAGAAATCTCTATCTATATCTAAATCTATATCTAAAAGCTTTAAAGATAAATAAATGGAATAACATAATTAAATCCAAAAAGGGAAATTATATCTAAAATCCTAAAATATCTTCAAGTGGATAAATCTTCTCCTCCATGGATAGTTGTTGATAGACGCGGATAGACTCGGCAATCTTCAGCCCCAAGGAATCCCAATTCGAGTAGGACAGCTCAAACCGCGTACGCGGCTTCCGGAAAGATTTCCTCGATATCAAGTAGTTTACTCGATATCGAGTAAAGTGTCGTCGACTTGGCTTGGCTCGGCATGTCGGGTAGCTGGTCCTCGACAAGGCTCGGATGTTGGCTTCTGGGGTCCTCGATATCGACAAGTTTCATCGATATCGAGTAGACTTGGTTCATCGACTTGCTGGCTTGGCTTGGTCGAGTGGCGGGTCCTCGACAGTGCTCGGACATTGGCTCTCAGGTCTTGTCGATATCGAGGAACTTCCTCGATATCGAGTAAGGGTGATCGATCATGGTTGGCCTGGTGTTGTCGCGCAGTCACTCCTCGGTATCCTCGACTAGCTTGTGTTCCTCGACTCCGGGTTGTTCTTCAGGGCTTTGTCGATATCGAGTAACTAACTCGATATCGAGGAATGTCCTGGAGTCGGGTTCTTCGTTCCTCAGCTTCTCGACATGGCTGTCCTCGATCAGTGCTGTCCCCGGACATGTTTTGTCGATATCGAGTAAAACTCGTCGATATCGAGTAGCTTTCTGCCTCCGTCTTTGCTTCTTGGTTTTCTCCCAAAATGGCTCCATATTCTGCAATATTAAACAGAAACTTATGTAGATCTCCATTTCTGGCAAATAAGCATATACTACATAAATTCGACATATTCCCAACCCGAAATATGCAAAGTGTATAGAATATGGAACTAAACTGTGAAATACCCCAAATTATCTTTGAGTATTTCTTTTTAAGTAAAAATAAATTTCGTAACAAAAGCTATTTTATTTTGGACTTAGAAATATTTTTTCTTTTAAATTGAATATATATAAAGTTTTATAACTAGTTTAAAGATATTTCATCTTATGTGCATATATAGTAAATAAATAAGTTTTTAAGTTATATTGTTTTGAGACTAAGTGATATACTTTCTTAAAAAAATGAGGAAGGATTCGTAATTATAATTTGCGAAAAGTATTTAATATAACGTTTTAGAAAAATTTGTGTTACGCAAAATAAAATGTATTTCATTAAGTGTTTTGTTATTTTATTCTTTAATTTATGTAAAATTTTATCAAATAAAATTTTGGATATATATTTATGTATTTATTTATTTATAAATTGGAATAGAGTTTAAACCATCGGTTTCCTATTTTTCCGGTTCAGTTGAACCGGACCCATTAGAAAAAAAGAAAAGAAAAATGATGAACCGGTTCGATTGAACCCTTCTTCCTCCTCAGCCCTGTCAAGCGAACTGTTGAACAAATGAGAAATTTAGTTCCTCAAATCTCGCCCCAAATCTCAACCATTATTCAACAAATTTTGAAGATTCGGATTGAAACAAAGCCGAATAAGATTTTCCCCAAATTCGCAGCTCTTCCAAATCTGCTTAATTCGGGACGAATCTCAGCAAATTGAGGATTGAGATAGTGTTAAGAATGATTATCTAATCGATTAACGGATTTATTTTGATCCAATTCATTCCCGAGACCTCCCCTATAAATACCCTTCGGGAGCTCGCTCTTGAGAACCATCCCCCCCACCTCTCTCGCAGTAGCCAACTAATTCTAAGCTTTCCATCACGTTCCCCACCCACCGAGAAACATTTTTGTTAAGAAACATCTCAGGAAACGACCCCAACTCGTGGTAACCACCTTCACCAGAGAACTGCTTCCTCGACGTCAACAGCCGCCTTGCCGCCACCAAAACCGCCAGGTATCGCCACCACCGGACTCTCCACGCCACCACGGTTAGGTAGACGCGTTTACCTTACGCCGCCGTGCCCTGGGTTGTCATCGAGAGCTTGCCGAAAGCCCGACGTTGCCGAATCACCATCGCCATTAGCCATTGAGATACGTACACTCGGGTTGAAGAAGGTGAAGTGAAAATCATAATTTTCACCCATATTTTCACTTCCTTTCCAAATACACCCTTCTCTTAGTTTTAGAAATTACAGAATTATCCCTTAGTTTATAAACTCGTTCTAATTCGCGTTTACTCGTCAATCCGCAGCATCGTTGGCCAATCCTTACACATCTAGGAAGGAAGTTGAGTCCTCCAAATCTTAAGTCAAAACTTGCGACTTCGATTAAGGCAAGTGACTTTCCGAGCTTTTCCGCTCATTTCGGTGCCTTCGTGTCTTGTTGTTTTCGTTCCTTGAAATGCTTGCCAAATTAATTAAAATAAATTACAATTCATCCGCCTTGTGTGATTTATTTATCCGTTAGCTTGAATTTGGCAAGTATAATTGGGTAATGTTATTATTCGACGTATATATATAATAATGACATAGATACCCACATGTTTATTAAAGTATGATTTATTTTTGTTCTTTCATGCTAATTGGTTAAGAAAGGGATATGTGTCTTTTATGTATCCATTCTATTTATTTCGTTGTGATCAATCTTGTGAATAAGTAGTAATATTGTGAGGATTGTTGTTGCGAGTGAAACTCAATTGAATCCAAACCAATCAAAGTAAAACATATCAATCATCGAAAAACAATGTGGAATTGTGAGTAAAAACGTACCAATCAACGAAAAGCAATGTGGAATTGTGAAGTAAAGTGAAAGTGATGTTGTAAAGTGTAGGTCGGGGCCATTACTCCTCGGTCTTAAGGTTTCATGAAACTACACTTCCATGCGAGGTGTTACACAACCAATGGTTGTAGGTCGCTATCCACTATAGACAGAGTGGGACCGGTAGTAGTTGATGAAAAGATAAAAGATGTAAAATGCATATCATGTGAGTAAGTGAGTGAAGAATAATGTAAAGTAACAAACATGGTTTGAAGTTTGAACTAGGTATTGGGGGACACAAGATCAACCCTTAATCGACTGTCTCAGCCCGCGGTTTAAAACTCTCCGGAAGAGTCCTGCCCTCTGGGTCGATTTTGGGCCACATCGAGTACCTTTTGAACCAATACTTAGTCTAGACAGTATAATAAACAATGTATTAATAATGTAATGGGTAGTAATCATAATTTGTTTCAAGCTATGTCATATTCCATCCGTAATCGGGATATGATTCCTAATACATCTTTTCTTACTCAACCCTTTTGGGTTATCCGTGTCATAGGAGGGTCGGGTTACAAATAAGCCAATCCACTTCAAATATTCAAGTCTCATTTGGATTTAATTCTTACCGTTTCATGGTCACTTGAATCCAAAGTTGTCCCAGTTTTCGAGCCGTCATTTGCTAGTTCTTGCGAACTAACCGTCCTATATTTGGATGGCTGGTGTCCTTCATTCAGGATGCCAGACCAGTCTTCGCAGGTTTAGGTCGAGTCTCAGAAGAGCAGAGAAGTTGAGAAGACATTAAAGTTACTTTTTTAACATTGTATTTAAAATTTAAAATTCCTAGATATGTTGTATAAGAGTTTTATTGTTTTAATTTTATTTAAAAGTCTTCCGCTGTATTGTTCTCAATTTGTAATTAAATCCTCGATTTTTGAGGAGAGTTTAATAGAGAGTTATTTTTATATTTCAAGACTTCCGCTATTAAATTTTATTTCATTTATGTATTTAATTGTTATCATCTTGTTTATGGGAGCATGGTTGCATGTCCCTATAAGCCTAAGGTGGTTACAAAGACATTAAAGTCCGAGTAATCACTGGCGCTGTGGCATTCCCTTGGGTTATAAAAGGGGGTGTTACAAACTGTGCATAAAAACATGGCTACTTTAGTGACATCAACATCACTATCATCAATACCTTTGTTTGCTATCGAGAAAACAACAACGAATTCATAGCTAAAGATGCAATTTCTAACATGTTGATCAGGCATATAAAGAAACCCAAATATAAATTAAGCACAAGATGGTAACTAAGAACATGAATAATCAAATAAAATCAAATCCTCACAATCCAAACTACAATGTCTTCGAATCAGAGGCGAAACTATGAGTTTAGCAACTTATAGGCCAATTCTCTTTCTCTCTCTCTCTCTCTCTCTCTCTCTCTCTCTCTCTCTAATTGAGTTCATAGTCTCTCTCTATCTCTCTCTCTCTCTCAAAACAAATGTATAGCATCCTCCACGCTCAAAAGAACTGAAAAAAAAATTAATAAAGCCTCCCAAAGGTCGACCAAAGCCTAGTTGGAAATAATAGAAAATAATACAAAATAGTGGTCTTTGAATCCAACTGCAGAGGCCAGCAACAACAAGTTCCTTTTCAGAGAGGACAATTTGAGAATCGTCCTAGAAACACTCAACAAAAAGATAGAGATGATACATTGAGTTTGTTATTTTACAAGATGAGTGTTCAAGAGAAGTTGCTGAGTCAGATGGCTAAGGATATTGGTGAATTTAAAGCGAAAGATTTGGAGAAGTTACCATCGCAGGTGGTAGTGAATCTGAAGGAGAATGTTAGCGTCATGATCCTTAGAGGAGGTAAACAAGTGAATGTTCCCACTAGGAATGTTGAAGAGAGGGCTAGGGAAGAAGTTGATTTAAGAAATAAGGAAAAAGAGATGGAATTGGAGACATACTGCATTGACGGTGCCCACCGCCCCTCACCACGGCGCCCACCGCCTCCTTCAGTGACGGATCTGACTTATGACGTTGTTCAATCCCCGAAGAATTCTTCTAAAGAGTGGTCTTCTGAGGTTTCAAGACCTGCACCACCCTTTCCTCATGCTTTAAGATCTGATCATAAGTGGGAAGATGAAAAAATTCTTTATGACACCTTTGCTCATTGTGAGGTAAATATTCCACTTTTCCGTTTGATTAAAATTGTGCCTCGCTATGCGAAATTCTTGAATGAACTATGCACGATGAAGTGCAACAAAGGATGCAAAAGAAAGAAAAGGTAAGTTTAAGTGAGAATGTTTTCGCTTTACTTCAGAAACGATTGCCTGAAAAATGCGGAGATCCAGGTATGTTTACTATCTCATGTGCAATAGGTAATGCTAGCTTCACCAAAGCTATGTTAGACCAAGGTGCTTCAGTTAATGTTATTTATTATAACTTGTACATGTTTTTGAGTCTTAATTCATTGTCTGAAACTAGTGTTACTATACAACTCGCTGATCATTCTAGTATTAAGCCTAGTGGAGTTGTTGAGGATGTTTTGGTTAAGGTGAATGATTTGATATTTCCGGATGATTTATTGATTCTAGACTTGGAACAAGGTACGCCTGAAACCCCAATTCTCTTGAAAGACCATTCTTGCGAACAATTAAGACTAAGATTGATTGTTTTGAAGGTTCACTAACTATGGAGTTTGATGGTAGAAACATTGAGTTTTCTATATTTGAGCCTAACGGTTCTTCTGCCAATAATTCTGTAGATGTTCTTGACTCTAATGAAAATAATCACAGGGATGAATCAAATGGTTTGTTAGATGCTTCTGTTGAAACTATGAATCTTGAGTTTCCTAACAAAGATGAAATTTGATTAGGGAAAGATGACATTGAGAGGAAAATTGAGAATTTGTTTAATTCACATGACAATGTATGTAATTCAAATGATTCTATTGTTATTCTCTATGAGAAATTGATTCCTAACAATGTCGAGGTTTTTGCAATTGCAGGACAACCTCCAAAAGTAACTCCTTTCAAGAAGGAATCAATGGATGCAATTGATGGATATGTTGGAGAAGTTCCTAAATTTCCCCCTCTTGTCTTGAAAAGGGAAAGTATGGAGGATCTTGGTGGATAACTTGATCAAGAAATGCATCAGGTCGAGCCAAAGACGTGAAACAAAGGCGCTTCTTGGGAGGCAACCCAAGGTAGTTAGGTAGTATTATTTCTATTTTGCAATTAGTTTTCAATTCAATAAAGTAGGATCAATCGTGTCGCTGGATTTCGGAAGCTACGGTAATTGAAACCTGTGTTGGATCGAGTTTTGATTGATTTGGAGTGCGGAGTTACATTCTGTGGACACGGCGCCCACTGCTTGTCATAAGGCGTCTGCCGCCCCTGTCCGCCTGACGAATCCGAATTTTGGTAAACTTGGAATGGAAGTTTATATCTTTCTTATTTTTGGTTATTTTTCGTTTTAGGTTAGTTTTATTTATTTTATATCTTTATAGGATTGGATTTATTTCCTTCTTATCTAGTTTTAGGGTTAGATTATTTTCTATCTATTATAGGTTAGATTATTTCTATCTATCTTAGGTTAGTGTATTTTATCTTTTATTTATTTTTTATCTATGTTAGGGTTAGATTTTTCTTTTTAGGGTTAATTTCCTTATTTCCTAGGATTAGAGGTTTTATCTTTTCTATTTCTATTCTATCTAGTTCAAATATTTTCTATTTTTCTTTTTGATAGATATTCTTTCCAACTCACCATATATTGCTACTCCCTATTGTGAATCAACAAAGCTTGCTCAAGAAAGCCTACTTGAATCCATTCTAAAAACCTAAAGCCTTGCATTTCAATCGATTTTATCCACCAAAACAATCTTCGAGTAGCAATATAACTTTCACCATTACCCTATATCCAAAAAATTCAACTTTTCCATACCATTCCCCTACCTATCACCAAATAACCCTTTGAAACCAAGTTGTTTGTGAAATTTTCGAGTTTGAAGGAGTGTTGACGTCGGTCTTCCAACGTTTTCACTCGGATTAGTGGTTCTGAGTACACGGCGCCCGCCGTCGCTACAACGAGCCCGTCTTTTAGTCGTTTTTGTTGTTTTCTTCTTCAATCATGTGAGTTATGTCTCGTGGTCCTAAGATGGATGCTCCAACCTATTTGTGTATAGTTGAGAAGGAGCATTGGTTTCTGCTAAGCGATGTGAGTTATCAGTCAATGCGATTCTTTCACCTGGAGACATTGTAGAGGCTTGGTCTTTGTGGTCCCGTATCTCTGTTGCTGGATAAGGGAGGTCTAGCTAATTTCATATCAATGAGCGCGCCAACTTATCCTGTTTTGGTGCATGAGTTCCTGTCAACTCTAGATGTGTGATCTGATAAGGACATCCGCTTCATATTATTGGGTACTGAATGCTCAATTCAGAAAAGATTTATATCTCATGCTTTGGGAATGCATGTACCTTGGTCTAATCCTTGGCATCGAAGCTTGTCTGCTACTACACATGCTGAGACTTGGGCTATAATGTCAAGCTATTAGGCTTTGCCACAAGGTGTTGACCCATCACGAATATATTGCTCATGATTATCCCATCACGAATCCCGCCCTTAGGCTTTTCCATAAGGTATTGACCCCTGCCTTCTACGGTTTCGCTGATCCGACAATTATTCTCAAGAGGATATGGATGTGGTTATATTGTTTGACGTCGGAGGCCGAGTATGTAGCAGATTGGATAGAGTTGTTTCAGGCTTCTTGCGCAGACGCACTTCGAAGGAGAGATGATATGAGTGCCCATATTGTTACTTTTGATGGATTGATTACCCTTATATCACGCTATATGGGTATGGATTTGAGCTCTCTCCAAACCTTGCCATCGCTTAACTATTTTGACATGCCATCCCTACTGAACGCTCATCTTATTGAAAGGGTTATCTCCCTTGACAGTAGTGAGTGTTTCCGTTGGTTATCTGGCGCGAAGTGTGAGCACCACTAGTATCTTCCTGTGCATTTACCTGTTAGCCCTACTTCGGCTGCTTTTTTTATTCGTCATGTTCCAGCGCCTGCTGGGATGGTGGTGGACCCGTCCTCTTCAAGCGGATTTCTTCTAGGAAACGAGACCGATGATGATCTTGATATCCCCATTGAGAGCAGTTCTTTGTTTGAGCTTATGGTGATTCTTGGCAATCGCTTGACTAGAATGGAAGAACAACATCTAAGAAGTTTTTGTAGATTACATGAGCATCAGTTGATTATAGAGAAGAAGATAGACAAGATACATGCATGTCTTCTGAAGCCCTAGGCGTAGATTTCCCTGGACATCAATCAATGGTCTGGATCCCAGACCCCGCCTTCACAGTAATATGTTAGTCATATGCTTCCTTCAAACCCTTTATTTTTATATTTTTCATTGTTTCCTTTTGTGTTTCTTTGCATCAAGGACAATGCAACATGTAAGTGTAGGGGGGGGGGGGGAGAATGAAGTGAATTAGTTAGGTTAGTTCATGCTTGAATTTAAGTTTTTCAATTTCTGTTTTTTGAATTTTTTGTACTTCCTTTATGTTATTTCTTGTATGTTATTAGAAAATGTCAAAAATGAAATGAAAAAAAATTGAAAAATGTCGAAAAAAAGAATAAAAAGTGAGCCTTATTTTGTTGTTTTGCAAATTGTGTTATCAAAGATTTCCATCTAATTTAAGTTTGTCCTATTTTGACTTTATACTGGCATGATCTTATAAATCCCATGGAATTCTGGAATGATTTGATCTTATCCTGAAAATTTGTTTTTATGTGAAATATGATTAAGCATATGAAATTGAGCATCTATAATCTAAGTTTGGGAGTATGTGATGAACGATTTTTAGTCGCGTAAATTGTATCAAAATAAATTCGAACCTACCTAACTAATGTAGAGTAGTAAGTACGAGTCCATCCCACAGAGAATCAAGTATTTCTGAGCAATGTGTATTTACCAATTAGTGAAAGGGGGGTTTTATTGATTGAAATAGAAAGAAAACAAAATAAACTATAAACAAGTTGATGCAAAGCAATTTAGAGAAGATCGCTCTACCTGCAACTATCCATTTTATTTGGTTGAATTGATATTGTAACTTCCTCTTATCCTTTTAGGTTTCCTACTGATGTCCTTGTCCCGACCTAATATAGTTACTAGTCCAATCAATCCTAGAAACCCTTATCAATTCAACAATCCCTAGAAAAGAATTTAACCCAATTGATAGCTTTAAGTTCAGAGATTAACAAAGGTATTTGCAGTCCCTAATGAGGGATTTAACAACACCTCCAACTTCCTACCCATCCAATTAGTTCAATCATCCCTAAAGGAATAAGTTTGCTACATGGGTTAAGGTTCAAAACAGGAATCTACAAAACCCTAGCAATTGAATTGATTCTAACTAGTTCTGCAGCTAGATAGAATAAAACAATCAAACATTCAAGCCCAAAGAAGTTGAAACATTCAATATAAGAAATGAGGAAAAAGATTCAGAAACTCACAACTTAATCCAAACGAAGCTTCAAATTGCAGGTAGAGCGAAGAGAGTTTAGTCGCCCATTGAAAACATCGCTCTTAATCTCCAACTAAAATTATCTTGAATCCTAATCTAATGATGAATGAAAACCTAGGGCTAAGCCCTCTATAAATTCGTCCACCCCTGGAAAAAAGACAATTAGATAGATAAATAGGGTTTGGATAGATAAAACATCGCTGCGCAAAACGCGTTGCTGCTAGAACATGCGGCGGCCGTTGCACTAATGCGGTGCCCGCTGCATCGGTCTTGTACAAAAAATTCAGTTTGAATCAGCTCTCGACATCAACAGAAAAGTTGTAACTCTCTGAAAGAGCTTTCCAACGCATATTCATAATAGTCAATCAGACAACTGAGGTTTCCAGAAAATGCAAAACAAATTCAGCTTGTCTGGCGACAAATTCTTCGTTTAGGCTCTCTTCTCCTTCTCAGGACCTCTTTAGATCTTTATGTAAGCTTCTTCGATCGACTAAACATCCTCATCCAATGCATTATCAACCCATGTCTCATCATCAGATCCACGATTACCTGAAATGATCAATAAAAGTTTGTAGATTCCGACTCCACCAACATAGAGAGTGAATATGCAAATTTTACTTAAACCATGCGCGATATGCATATTAACTAAGCTAAATGCAACCTATTATGACCATCTAAATGCATCCAATCACACTCTCCCATACTTAAGCTTCGCTAGTCGTCGAGCAAACAATATAAAAGCAACCTATACCTATGTTTTCCTTCTTAATGCTTTAGCCCAAATCAAAAGCAACATTGATTTTAAATGAACACAAGACCATGTGAATAAACATCATAGAATGTATTTAGTGATCAAAGCATAGAAGTAGAAATCATCCAACCACACCAAAACTATGTGTTTCAGTCATGCTCTCATGTGTTTAGAGGAAGAGATGAATGAAATACTCACAATTTTGTGGATGGGTCTCTATAGGTCGGATCTGAGCATTGCAGTGACAGCTGCATGATTCTTTTGCTGCGGGCTCTTGGGGGCAACGGCCGTGGCATATGGCGGTGCCCGCCGCACTATGCAGTAGCTGCCCATTTCGTGCGACCTTTCTTGAAAGCATTGTCTATCCAAAAACTAAAAACAACTATCTAATGCCTAATAAAAAACCTAATTTATTGAATAGAAAATTAGCTAACTAGGAATTGAAATAACTAAATTAGAAAACTTACCTCGGGTTGCCTCCTGAGAAGCACATTTCTTTAATGTCATTGACCTAACGTATTCTCCATCTCAAGATCTTATCTATCAGACATTGTCAAGACCCTCAGTAGCCTGTCATATTCCTGTGCATACATCTTACAAAGAACATCATAGCACAATAGATTGAAAGCATAAAATATGGAATTCAAAAACCCTTTCAATCTATAAAAGAGCCTAGCATGACTTTCTCTTGAAGGCATATGATACCACAAACACAGTTCCGTTGGTGGCTTCTCAAAAGAGCATTCAAAAGGATCAACATAATTACCATTACCTTCAAAATTGTAAAAGTTTACCTTTGTTACCTCCTGAGCCTCAGCTGATGGCTCTAGACCTGGTTCATCAATGGGAGACCTCAGAATGGATGATGCATATGGAGTAGGATACACCACACATGTAACCTCATGCGGCGACTCATGAGATTCCAAGTCAGGAAGAACTAGATCCTCTCCTCCATCTTTGAAGAAACTATCGTTGTCTTCAAACAATTCCTCATTATTCAGCACATCATTGTCATGTCTAAACCATATAGGGGGACTAAATTGAGTACAACGACTGTGATAGGATCTTCTACTCTTGCATCATTCAATTCTTTTAAGGGGTGGAAGGATTGGTTTCTCAAAATCAAGAGAGGAAGACTGCGGAGGTTCGTTAGCAACAATGCGGCGGTCGCCGCTCCTCATAATTTTAACCCTCCATTACGAATTCAACTCCTTCTTCTTCTAATATCCTTTCCTTCTCACCTTTTTCACTTAAAGTTTGAATGAGTTGGTTCATCTGACTCTCCAAATTCTTACTGCGCTCAGCTTGCTCTTGCAACACTTGTGTAATCATCTGGAATGTATCTTCTAGGTGTGTGACAGAGTCCTCCATTGGCGGAGAGGACGACGCGAGCAATTCTTCATGTGTAACATACTAATCCATGTAACAGAAAAAATCCCACAACCTTGACAATCCTCCTAACCGCTTCAAGCCTCCGTTACTCAGGTGCTCAGCAAGCGCTCGTGTCTCACCAGTCATCCCATCAATTATGCAAATAATCATATCACGGATGCTGAATTGAGAACCTCATGAACCCAGGTGGTCAACATACTTATGCAATCCAGTGAAGTATTGGTGAAATTTCTCACCTTCAAAATGCGCTAATCTCAACATCTAGAAAAAGTTAGTAGCAAGGGCGCCGTGATTCGTAAGATAGGTTCACAACAGGGTTAGATATATAAACAAAAATCAATAAATATACAAAACAAAGAAATAAACTTGATTCCCAGGCAACGACACCAAATTTGATGAACGATTTTTAGTCGGGTAAATCGTATAAAAATAAATTCGAACCTACCTAACTAATGTAGCGTGGGAAGTACGAGTCGATCCCACTGAGAATCAAGTATTTATGAGCAATGTGTATTTACCAATTAGTGAAAGGGGGGTTTTAATTTATTGAAATAGAAAGAAAACAAAATAAACTATAAACAAGTTGATGCAAAACAATATAGAGAAGATCGCTCTACCTACAACTATCCACTTTATTTGGTTGAATTGATATTGTAACTTCCTCTAGTTCTTTTAGGTTTCCTATTGATGTCCTTGTCCCGGCCCAATATAGTTACTAGTCCAATCAGTCCTAGAAACTCTTATCAATTGAACAGTCCCAAGAAAAGGATTTAACCCAATTGATAGCTTTCAGTTCAGAGATTAACCAAGGTATTTGCAGTCCCTAAAGAGGGATTTAACAACACATCCAAGTTCCTACCCATCCAATTAGTTCAATCAACCCTAAAGGGATAAGTTTGCTACTTAGGTTAGGGTTCGCAATCGATCAGGAATTTACAAAATCCTAGCAATTGAATTGATTCTAACTAGTTGCGCGGCTAGATAGAATAAAACAATCAAACATTCAAGCAGAAAGAAGTTGAAACATTCAATATAAGGAATAAGGAACAAGATTCAAAACTCACAACTGAATCCAAACAAACCTTCAAATTGCAAGTAGAACGAAGAGAATTTAGTCGCCCATGGCGAACATCGCTCTCAATCTCCAACTAAAATTGTCTTGAATCCTAATATAATGAATGAATGAAAACCTAGGGCTACGCCCTCTCTAAAATCGTCCACCCGTGGCAAAAGGACAATTAGATAGATAAATAGGGTTTGGATAGATAAAACGTCGCTGCGCAAAACGCGTCGTTGCTGGAACATACGGCGGCTGCTGCACTAATGCGGTGGCCATGGTTATCTATTTTCAACGCTTAGCAAAATTCTGGATTCACTTCAGTAGATGTCGAGTGGATCAATAGACATCGAGTGAAAGTCCAACTTCTTTCCTTCTTCTCCGAACTGATCGAAAACGCTTTCGATTTTTGCGGAATTGAACAAAAACTCGTGTAGATCTCCATATATTGCAAATAACCATAAACTACACAAATATCATACTTTTCTAACCCAGAAGTATAAAATATGGACATAAAACAAAGTAAAAGTAGGCATAAAACATGGTGAAATAAGCGCACATCAACACCTCATACTTAAGCTTACTTGTACTCAAGCAATACTTTTAATGATCTCAACATATAGATTCATTCTTATATAACCCTGCAATCAATTACCATCCGTGCAAAGGTACTAATGTCACAAAATCCATGCCTGTGAGTAAAAGCAACATCTTCACCCAAAAGAAGGGTTATGCAAAAAATTTTTTTGCGACAAAGCATTAATAATCAAGAGGACTTTTATGCACATTGTGAAGAAAAGGTAAAAGGTATAGTGGTGGGCTATATTTGGGCAATGTAGTGCTAAATTTGGGGACCACTTCTTCAAACTTTGCTTTCTTTGTTGCACTTTCTCCCTTCATTTGATATTTCCACATCCCTCGGCCTCTCATAATTCACTCTTTGCTTTTTTCACTATTAATGCTTTGACCTCTCTAACATCAGCACTGCCATCTCGTGGGTCGCAAATATGGGTTTCATAAATGGCCCTAGATACTTAGTGCTTCGGACTCCTCACCTTGGTGTCCTATCTTGCCGCACTAACATCTTAACGAGCAGGGTCGATATACCAATTATCTCCTGAGGTGACCGAATTTTCTTTCTCTTATTAAATTTTCCATAATATGAATCATTCTCTTACCAATCTCCAAAATAATGATAACAACACAACAACCATATAATAATCTCCGTAATATGACATCAATTTCTCAAGATACTCCTCAGATGGGTAATAAGGTAAATAAAAAGGCAATAGTAGATCATGTGGAGCAAATATGAAATAAGGCATAATATGGCTTTGTGTTGCATATAAGCATAGGTAAGGCTAGGAATAAGTGAAGAATATATGGAAAATAAAGTCATCCATCCTCTTATCACGCATATGTCAAAAGCGACTTCAAATTTAACCTCCTTTCATGGTTTTCGAGAAAATAATGCACTTCATTGTGACTTCCCTTTATTAGGCAATTTCATGCTATATCTCTAATGAATATAATTTTTCATCGTTGAGTTCAATTAAAGCTTCCATGACATTAATAAAAAAGTTTCAATTGGGGTGATAAAGGTGATAAAATAAACTTTGGATGAAAACTTGAAGCATAGAGATAAATAAGCATATCCAACGTAACCATGTAAAAAGCAAATGGTGAAATCACACATAATTAGAACATAAGTAAGCCTTTCCCCTACCCCATAGTTAAACATTACAATGCCCTCACTATTTAAAAACAAGGATAATGGAACAAACTTACTAGACTGTAGCGCAAAAACCGGAAAATAGGTGCCGTAAATGGCTTCTAGGAGTCGACGTTGAGTGACCATGGGTCGATATCGATTGCAGCTTCATTTTCCAAGGGCATCGAGTGGGGAAGGTGTTGGTTGAATCGATGTGATGACTCGATATTGACTGATTCAATCAACATCGAGTTAAGTTCAGCAGTCCTTGGTTCCGTCATTTGTTGGTAGAGCACCTACAAGTGTTAGAAATAAAAAGAAAAACATACAAAACCAAAAAAAGTTTTAAATAAAAAGAAATTATCCAAGACCCTAAAAACTAATTGTCTTAATACAAGCTCTAGATTTTATAGTCGCTAGACCGACTTCTTCTTATGATCAGGGTGACATCTGTAGGGCCCACGTTGCTCGGGCCTCAAATAGGACTTCGTTCTTGTCCTTCAAGTGCATCCCGCTAAAGTAGATCTTGTGCACTTCGAATGGACCCACCTTCGTCTCTTTGAATTTGTCCGGGAACCAATGACTCTTTGATTTGGAGACATACACCTTATCTCCTACTTTATATTCCTTCAGATCGTCATTGGAAACCCTGCTTAATCTCACATACCAAGGCAACCCTCTTCCATGTATTTATAAATCATGTATGGAAATAGAGGAACAGAGATCCGTACATTGGGTTACCGTTGCTGCGTTTTTCTCCTTCTGTTGATCCAGTCGATGTCGAGTAGTATCACTCGATATCGAGTCAGTTTTGGTCTAGGGAGAATCAGTCGATGGAGGAGAAGACTAGATATGGATGACTTGATGTCGACTCAAAAGACTTGACGTCGAGTGGCTTGCTGCTCCTAGAGTATTGGTCGATGGAGGTGATGCAGAAGACTGGTCAATATCGAGTGAACCACTCGATGTCGAGTGAAGTGATCCGACGTCGACCCCATACTTAGGCTCTGGGACAGGTTCATGATTCTCGATTTCAATCGATGTCGAGTCGTGTGGGTCGATGTCGACTGGATTCTCAGTGTGTTCATTCCAAATTGCCAGGATCTCTTCCAATTGGGCTTTCATTGACCTCATCTTTATCTCTTCCGAGGACAAAGTTCACGTCGTTAGTTCCGCAAAAGGGATGTAGCTTCCCTTGGTAGACTTGACCTCCATTTTTGCAAGCTTCTCCATAGATTTGTTGAAGGAGTACTCGATTACCTCATCACTTATTATAAATGTGAGCATCCTCTTTCTCACGTTGATGTTTGCGTCGACGGTTGCTAAGAACGACCTACCATGGCTGATAGGACAAGTAGGGTCTTCCGCCATATCCAGCACAATGAAGTCCGTAGGCATAAAGAACTTGCCTGTCTTGACAGGGACATCATCAATAACTTCAGTGGGCATGACATAGTGGTTATTGGCCGTACACATCTTCATTTCCACAGGCTCCAAAGCTCCGATGTTTACCTTCGACTTGATGGACAAAGGCTTGAGGCCACAACTAGCCCCTAGATCAGGTCTAGCCCAACTATGATAGCAAATTTCCCTTGATCAGGTCTCTTCTCGGGAAATTCCATCTTGCTACACTCCACAGTGATCTCATCATTTAACCGCTTCTTGCTTAGAATGTCCTTGAGGAATCTTACATAGGATGACATCTCATTGAGAGCTTCTATGAAGGGTATGGTGACGTTGAACCCTTGAAGCATCTTCACGAAATGCTGAAACTTGTTGTTGGCTCGGTCCTTCAATGATTTGGTGGCCAATGGAAACGTCATCTTCTTTCTTGCAGGTAGTGTCGAGTGAGTAGAATCGATATCGATTGGTATAGAGTCGACGTTGACTGGAGACTGAGTTTGTCGGTGATGTTGCTGAGTTGAATCGATATCAGGTGATGGTGATTCGATGTCGAGTGAATTTGGGTCGATATCGAGTGGTGACTCAATGTCGACTGGTGCTCTAGTAGCTTCCTCTTCCGGTTTTTTTTCAGGCGTATGTAGTTGACGCCCACTCCTTAGATTCATCGCAACCACGTGTCCAACAGATTTACCCTTGGGATCTGGCTCAGAATGTACAGGGAGTGATCCGGACGGTTTGGGGCTTGATATATGCAGCCAATTGACCGACTTGGGTCTCAATGTTCTTATACAAAACGTCGATATCTCCCAATCACGAGTTGATTTCGTGCAGTAGAGTATGGACGGAGTTATTGGCTTGTTTGAATTCAGCATGGTTCCGCCTCAAATCATCAAGAATGAGCTCTAGGTGATCCTTATTTTCATCTCTATCCGGGTATCCAGGAGCTCTGTAGGGTGGGGGGTCTCTTTGGTATTGGGGTTGATGGTATCCCCAATTATGATGTTGACGTTGGCCTCAGGAGTCCCATAAGTGTTGTCGAAGTTGACCAACCTCTCAAGGGTATCCCAAGCACGTTGTGGTATGTACTCAAGATACCTATAAGAGGTATTGGTGGTGATCCGCTCTTTTGTAGGCACGTCCAGAAAGTTGCAGATGATTTCCTGGATCACATATGTTGGTTGCCCATGTGTTGGGCAAGATTTGAGCATGCGTTTGTAGCGCTCCCAGACTTGTGCGAGTGTTTCCCCTGGCTTTTGCTTAAAAGCCATGATCTTCTGTCTTAGTTGTGCCGTCTTTGTTGGGGAAAATTACTTATTGAGAAACAAGTCCTTGATCTCGACCCACGTGCGGATGGATTGTGGGGCCAAACTCAAGATTAGGGCCATCAGCACTAGTTTTGCTCAAATCTATGTATATATATAGGTATGTGTTCCATAGGGCATTCATTGGGCTTTCCCTCATATTCATTTCTTCTAATTTCAAAAATAAATGAAGTCTTAATTTCAAAAGAGATGCGAGGAAGAATACTAGGAGATTCTGTCACTGCCAAAGTAGGGTGCATGTATTCTTTCGCATTCTGAGGGATATGTTGAAGTCGTTCCTCGAGCGTTGTCCTAGATAGGGTGTCACGATCAGCCCTTCCCTCCCACCGTTGTTGATTTGGTGTGTGCTCGGCTTCCTTCTGAGTGTATTCCATTTGCTTGGTGGTGAGCTCCTGTAATTTCTTGCGGAGCTTCTCGATCTCCTACTCCGCAGTAAGAACCCCCACGTTCTCATTTTCAGACATGAGTCTTTTCTATAGCCTTTGTTGAAGACGAAAGAAACGTTCTAGTTCAAGTAGAGTGTCAAATTCCGGTGTGCGATCAGCGCGTCGCATACATCTATAAAAAATACACTAGAAAAAAGAAAACAAGAGCCGAAAAAGTGACCAAAAAGGGCGCAATTGATCGCTTCCCCGACAAGGGTGCCAAATTTTGTTAGGAAGAAATATAGTCTAAATAAATATAAATATAAATTCAAACCGAATTCCAAGTCCACGCAAATAAAATACAAGACTTCCTCCCACTCTAGTGGAAGAGGTCAAGATCGATCAACGAGGAAGCGTGTCAGTGCTCATCTAGATAGTCTCGTAAAAAGCTCCCTGATGTCGACCAGAAACCATTCGATATTTTCTGATGTCAGTCAATATCTAGTCAAGCGGTTGATTTCTAGTGTAACCCTACAGCAACAAAAACAAGCAACTCGATGTTGAGTACGAAGGACTCAATATCGACTTAGCAGACTTGATTTCAACTCAAGTGGGTCGATTTCGAGTGAATTGACAGAAACAGAACATAGATAAATGGTGTCGGAAAAGAGCATCTGAAGAGTATAAGGATGGAATACAAATAATGAACATAAATAAGTAGATTGTTGTTGTTGATATTAATAAACTAAATAACTTCCAAAGTCGGGGAATTATACCAATGTTAACCATATAAATAATATGCTAAATTCATAAAAGAAATATGCTTTTCATCAAATAACCTTCGCTATTAAAAAATAGGAAAAAGAGGCTTTCACATAAACCCTAAGTGTTACTATCCCAATTTGATCATTAATCCAAATCTATAATAAGATCACTTTCGCTTCAATATCATAAAGAAGGATCATCTACTACTCTCGTATAAGAATTATGCAAATAGGATAGAAGATGAATAACGTATAAAGATTATACCTTTCGCATACTTACATGGCTATCGCCGGGATCACCCCGATCCTAGAAGTAAGAGGACTAATTGCTCTTCCTCGCAGAAAACTCCATAGTAGATATAAAGGAAATAACTTTGAAATTGAAAATAACGTCGAAAGATTACTACCGTAGCTCCAATATCTCTCTCAAAATTTCAGCTCTCTCTCTCTCTCTACTCTATGGTGCACAAGTGCTTGTGTGATGGAATGAATGAAAAACCAGCCCCTTGCTACCAAAGGAGAGCAAATATCTATTTAATTCGTGAAGATAAAACTTTCCTAAAAATAAATAAAAGAAATAAAATCCCCATAGGTAAAATTGGATTTGAGCCATGAGGATAAAAGTCTTCAAGAGGAGATAAAAGATCTTAACCTTAGCCCTTAAGCAACTCTCCTCGGATCAGGATTCATCAACACGTCAAAACTCTCTAGGATTTCACTCGATATCGAGTAAACGGGTTGATATCGAGTCAAAGGGTCGATATCGAGTCAAAGGGGTTGATATTGAGTCCTATTCTTCTGTATCGAGTGTATGGCACTCGACATCGAGTCATGGGGTAGATATTGAGTGTCTTCATCCAATTTCTGGCTAAAGTGTTCTTCTTTGGACTCGACGTCGCGTCAACTTCAGTAGAGGTCGAGTGAACTTCAGTATATTTCTTTGCTCCAACATTTAACCAAATTTTGGCTTCACTTCAGTAGATGTTGAGTGGATGAGTAAAAATCGAGTGAAAGTCCAGCTTCTTTCCATCTTCTCCGAATTGCTCGAAAATGCTTCTCATTTTTGCGAAATTAAACAAAAACTTGTGTAGATCTCCATATATTGAAAATAACCATACACTACCCAAATCTCATACTTTCCTAACCCAGAATTATAAAATATGAACAGAAAACGAAGTAAAAGTAGGCATAAAACATGGTGAAATGAGCGCACATTGTTGTGAGCCTAATTTACCATGTTTTATAGTTACTTTTATATCGTTTTCTGTATACATTTCATACATTTGGGCTAGAATAATACATAATTTGTGTAGTTTATGTTTATTTGCAGTATATGAAGGTCTACACAAGTTTTTGTTATATTTCGCAGAAATCGGACGCACTTTGGAGCTTAAAGGAAACCCATGAAGAAGCTAAGGATGGTGCAGTTGGAGAAAAGGCCATTTTTCGGTATTCATTATTCTGAATCAAACTTTGATGTCTTCATGAGAGTTGTAGCCCTCGAAAAGAGCTTTCCAACGCATGCTCATATGCGTCAATCCGACAAACGAGGACTCAGGAAAGTGCGTTTCAAGAACGGAGCAGGATGTTGAAAGCGACAGAGTTACTCGAAGTCGACCAAACCGGTCGACATCGACCAAAAATTTACTCGACAACTGCTCCAGAGGACGAGATCGAGCACGAGCTGAGCAGGAGCCACTCAAGGAGCCAAACTTAGTCGACGTCGACCAAATTTGGTCGATGTCGAGGAAACTCGACGAGCCCAGACGATAGCCGAGATCGAGTACAATCCGAGAAGTAAAGACCTTACTCGATGTCGAGGAACTTACTCGATGTCGAGGAAAATTCCAGAAAGTCTGAGTCGAGTACGAGGAGAAATCCGAGCCTAAGAGGTTACTTACAAGCCAAGATTCGAGATATTCTATCAAGATACATCAAGTTCTATCAAGAAGAAGGAAGATCTATCCACTTTAGCTTTATTTCCTTTTAGATATAATTATTTATTTTCATGTTTTATCTTAATGTTATTAGATAGATAAATATAGATATAGATATAGATATAATTTCTTTCCTAGAATAGCTAGGGAATGAAGCCTATAAATAAAGCCCTAGGGGGCTGATTTTCATTCATTCAAGTCAAGTCATCTTAGGGCGCAAGGAGAGGGAAGAGAGAGAGAAGGTGAGAGAGGAGAGAGAGAGAGAGAGAGAGAGAGAGAGAGAGAGAGGAGGAGGAGGCGAGAGAGAATGAGAAGGAAGGAGACGAACGGTTGTAAGTTTTAGTTTATTTTATGTTAAATTTAATTTCTTTTATTATGGTTTGTTTCTAATTTCCTTCTTCTATGGTTGGGGTGATCCCAACATAGATATGTGTGTTTGATTTATAAATCCATGAATTTATATGTCTTTATCATCATCTATCTATGTGCTTAATCCTTTGCGAGAGTTGAGGAAATTCTTCATTCATGATATTGACGCGAAAGTGATCTTATTATGAATTTGGATAGTAATTAGGGTGTATTTGCGAGAGCCGACTAATCCTAACTAAGAAAAGGTGGAAACAAATTAGGTTTTTATGCAAGAGCCTCTATCACCTAAATTGTTGGAATTTGCGAAAGTCGATTATTTGATATAAAGCATGCATCTTTATGTGATTTATGATCTGTACGTATGTTTATTGTTGTGGTGATCCCTAACCTTGGAAGTTTGCATCTTTATTTGTTTTATTTTATTATTTTTATTCGGCACATATTCTACTCGATATCAAACCACCATTCTCTCTCCATCCCTCGACATCGACCCCTCTATTCTTTGTCGACGGCCACCCTCATCACCTTTTCCTGTTATCCCTGAACCCCAAAACACACTAAACCTAGAACCGCTGACTTCTCTCCTGAGGATGAACCTAACTCCACTATCCTATAGCAGGGTCTTGACTACAAATTTATTTGGTCGAGAAACCCTCTCGTCACACATCACTTTCGCATAAACCCTAAGTGTTACCACCCCAATTTCATAATTAATCCAAATTATATAAAGATCACTTTTGTTTTAATATTATAAATAAGGATCGCCTTCTACTCTCGTATAAGAATCATGCATATAGGATAGAAGATGAAAATCACATAAAAATCGTACCTTTAAAGCAATACTTACATGGCTATCGTCGGGCTCACCTCGACACTAGAAGTAAGGGGACTACATGCTCTTCAACATCACAAAAAACTCCATAGATGACATGAAAATAAACTACCTTTAGAATATAAATAAGAACGTTGAAAGATTACAACCGAACAAGCCACAAATTACTGTCGCTCTCCACAACTCACTCGGCCAAACCTCTCTCTATTGCCTAACTAGTGTTTTCACAGTTGCTTATGGAATTGAATGAATGAAAAACCAGTCCCAGGGCTTTATTTATAGGGCTCAATCCTTGCTACCCAAGGAGAGGAAATATCTATCGAATATCTAATGATAAAACATTCCTAAATTAAATAAATAAAAGGAATAAAAAACCCGTAGGTAAAATATGATTTAACCGATGAGGATAAAAGTCTTCAAGAGCAGAAAAAAGATCTTCAACTGAGACCTTAAGCAACTCTCCTCGGATTAGGATTCGTCAACGCGTCAGAACTCTCTTAGACTTTACTCGATATCGAGTCAAAGGGTCGATATCGAATCACCTTCTTCTGTCTCTAGTGTATCCCACTCGATATCGAGTGTTCAGTGTGCATGTCGAGTGGTTATTGTCGATTTCGAGTTATGCTCCACTCAATATCGAGTGTATGGGTAGATATCGAGTGGTCTTGTTTCTTTCTGGCTTTGAATGTTGCATAACTTCACTTGACGTCGAGTCAAGTCAGTAGACGTGAAGTGAACTTTGAGTAGACTTGCTTTGCTCCAACACTTTAGTAGATGTCAAGTGGATTAGTAGACATCGAGTAAAAGTCCATCTTCTATCCTTCTTCTCCGAATTGCTCGAAAACGATCCGATTTTTGCGAAATTAAACAGAAATTTCTGTAGACCTCCATAATTCACAAATAAAGATAAAATACACAAATCCCACACTTTTCTAACCCAGAAGTATAAAATATGGATAGAAAACGGAATAAAAGTAAGTACAAAACATGGTGAAATGAGGTCACATCAACACCACATACTTAAGCTTACTTGTCTTCAAGCAAAACTTTTAATGGTATACAGGGGAAGAAATTAAGCTCTCAACATCATAGATTTATTCTTATATAACCCTACAATCAAATACCATCCTTGCAAAGGTACTAATGTCACCAAATCCATGCATGTGAATAAAAGCAACATCTCATACAAAATGAGGGTTTCGCAAAAGCAACTTCATACGTGACAAAACATTAATAATCATGAGGACTCTTGTGCACATGGTGAAGAAAGTGTAAAAGGTATTGTGGTGGGCTATGTTTGGGCAATGTGGTGGTAAATCCAAGAACTCTTCAAACTTTTCTTTCCTGCACTTTCTCCCATCCTAATGTATTTCCACATCCCTCATCCTCTCATGAATCACTATTTGTTTTTTTTTATCACTATTGATGCTTTTACATCTCTAACCTCAACACTTCTTTCTCGCGAGTCGCAAACATGGGTGTCATGAATGGCCCCAGATAATTAGTGCTTCAGACTCCTCACCTTGGTGTCCCATCTCGCCGAACTAACATCTCAACGAGCAGGGTCGATCTACCTTTATCTCTTAAGGTGACCATATTTTCTTTCTCTCATTAAATTTTCCATAAAATAATCATTCTCTTGCCAAAATCCAAATAATAATGATAACAATACAACAACCATATAATAATCTCCAAAATATGACATCAATTTCTCAACATACTCCCCTGATGGTTCATAAGGTAAAGAAATAGGCAATGTATAGAACCTGTAGAGCAAATATGAAATAAGGGATAATATGGCTTTGTGATGCATATATGCATAGGTAGGGCTAGGATATAAGGTAAGAATATATGGAAAATAAAGTCCTCCATCCTCTTATCATGCATATGCTAAAAGCAACTTCAAATTTTTACCTTCTTTCATGGTTTTATGCACTTCATTATGACTTCCCTTTACTAGGCAATTTCATGGTATATCTCTAATGAATCTATTTTTGCATCGTCAAGTTCAATTAGAACTTCCATGACACCAACCGAAAATTTTCAATGGGGTGACAAAAATAAACTTTGGATAAAAACATGAAGCATGTAGATGAAATAATCATATCCAAAGTGCTATGTATAGAGCAATTGAAGAAATATATATAAAAATAAGCCTTTCTCCCACCCCATACTTAAACATTACAGCGTCCTCACCATTTAAAAACAAGGGCAAGGGAAGAAACTTACTAGATATAGACGTGAAATCTCAAAACGGGTGCATTGTAGTGTCTGTCGATATCCAGTGAACTAGTCAATATCGACTTGATTCACTCAATTTCTAGAGTTCCAAGCTTCAGGGTGATCTCTAGTCGACCACAAGCTCTTCCACCCGACATGTTCAGTCGATATCTAGTTCCTGACTCGATATCGAGTGGTGTTGCAGTTTCTTCGCACCTGAAAATTCGTTACAAAAGAAAAGATAAAAAAAGCAAAACAAAACAATCCAAACCAGTTTTAAGCAAAAACAAAATATCCAAAGCTAATAGTCTAAATACAAGCTCTAGACTTTATAGTCACTAGGCTGAATTCTTCTTTGACGATCAAGGGGGCATCTGCAAGCCGTACGTGGTTCGGGCCTCGAATAGGACTCCATTCTTATCCTTCAGCTGCATTCCGTTCGAGTGGATCTTGTGGTCCTCGAACGACCCCACCTTCTTTGCTTTAACCTTATTTGAGAACCAATGAATCTTAGATTTGGAGACGTACACCTTATCTCCGACTTCATATTCCTTCGGATCATCATTGGAAACCTACATAATCTCAGATACCAAGGCAAACCTCTTCCATGTATAGATAAATCATGTATTGAAATAGGAGAAGAGTGAACGGTACCTTGGCTTACTGTCGCTGCTTCTTCTTCATTGTTCATCTGAGGGTTCAATCGATTTCGAGTGTAATTACTCGATATCGACTCGGTATCGGCTCCTAGTGGTGATGAGTCGATGAAAGGTGTAGAAGAGTATATGGTGATGACTTTTTTTTTTTAATTTTAAGGTAAATGTATTGCAAAGATTTAAATATCTACAAAAGTTTAATTCGGACCTTTGGCGACATCCGAGGCTAGCTCTTATGTGGCCTTGAGTATGAGTTAGGATCACATCTTATTGTAGTTATCTAAGGGTTTTGGAACTAGTCCATGTGCGGATCCAATCTCTTCAAGCCAAAGCTATCAGAAGTCAGACACATACCTCAAAAAGTGTTAAGTTGGGACCTTTCCTTCGGCTCGGCCATCAAGGAGGTAACCCCTTAACACTTTGAGTACCCTAAACCATTTAACCCTTTACAGATAAGCCCTTCAAGAAACAGAAAAACAAAACTAGCTATTATAAGGCTAGGCCCTATTACATTGGTGTGGCAACTGGGTGAGCAAAAGGTTGCCCACACACTTACTTCATAAATCCAGGGCTTGATGAATGATGAACCAGAGTCAATCCTTAATGTGATATAGCATGAATACAAAAAAGGATTCGCCTGCTGGTCATCTCTCTTCATTGCAGTGACCCCTCACGGTTCTCTTGAACAATCAGTCCTTCTTGCAACGATGGTGTAACATTGAAGTGCACAGAGAATCTTTGATGTAGCACTTTGTATAAATGAATCTTTATGAGGTGTATGATTTCAGTCGGGCTTCTGGGCCTTTCTTCCAAGACGTTTTCATTCCCGACCTTTCAGATAGTAGACTGTGGTAGCCAGGCCGATTCTCTTCACCTTAGATTGCTAACTTCTTCCTCTTGCTTTCTTTTTTAAGCCATTTCAAGGACCCCTTCGGCGTGTTCATATCCCTCTACATCCCTAACCATTGCTTTATCTGCATCCATATTTGTGAGAAGAAATTACAAGCGAAAAAGATATGTTCATGAGATTCAACAGTGGTGCAACATAGAAAGAACATTCAAGGTTAACTTCCCTCATCCTGATTTTTTCAAATTTTGCCAATCTTTCTTTAACTGCGAGCCATAAAATAAAGGAATGTTTGGGGATGATTTCATTATCCAACACAATTGAGCTCCATGGTGGCTTAGCAGCCTTTCTTCTGAAGAAATCATAGGCAAGGCTAATTCTGTATTACCCTCCTTGGTTCCATGTGTTCAGTAAAGATAAAGCTTGCTCTTCAGATCGTGCAATTGTTAGTAGCTCATTTTTTATAGATAAGATTTATTTGATTAATGGTGAATCATTAACATTATTAGCTTCCCAAGTCCACACATTTCCTTGTTGTAAATATTGGTGATGTAGCCACCTAATCCATAGAGTGTCTTTCTTTCTAACAATATCCCATAAAATCCTTCACAGAAAAGCAATGTTCCAGGTTTTCAAATCTTTCAGTCCCAAAACCCCTTCTTATTTAGGCAAACACACTTCTTTCCATTTAACTCTATGATACTTCTATAGGAATTTATCACACAAAGAGTTAACGTTGTCAATCAGTGTAGAAGGGGAGGGCAGTACTAGGAACTAGAAGGCCTAAATACCCTGGAGTACAGCCCTGATAAGTTCCACTTTCCTTGCATATGATAGAGTCTTTGAATCCTAATAACTTATGTTAGCAAGCAATTTATCAATGAAAGGAGAAAATTGAGAGATAGTTAACTTGCCAAAAGAAATGGGAATTCCTAAATACTTAAAAGGAAAATAGCCTTGGGAGAAACCTATTCTGTTGATAAGAAATTCTTTATCTTCGGGTTTAGCTCCTGCTAGGTAGAAGGAGGATTTGGAAGCACTTACTTCTAAAGCAGAGACTTTAGTGAAGTAATCAAGGGCATCAAGCAAGAATGTCATGGACCCGTTATCTCCTTTAGAAAATAAAATAATATCATCTGCATATGCTAGATGGGAGATATGAAGTAATCCACATTTTGGGTTGAAGCTGTAGGAGGGTAACCTGGTTCTGCACTTTAATACTCTAGACATGTAATCAACACATAGCACAAAAATAAGCGGAAGGATAGGATCACCGTGCCTAAGGCCTCTTTTCCCCTTGAAAATTCCATTCATGCCACCATTTTTGTTTATAGAGAATGAAGTTGTACATATACATTCAAGCACCAAGTTTGTGAACACAGTAGGAAATTGGAAGCAACCAACATTTGCTTAACAAATTTCCACGAAATAGTGCCTATAGGCTTTTCTCAAATCCATGTTCAGAATGCAACGAGGGCCTATTCTCTTCCTAGTATACTTTCTGATCAATTCTTGAAGGAGCGTGATATTTTCATTAATCACTCTACATTCTATAAAGCCTATTTGAGTAGGAGAAATCAGAGTCATTAATTCAGGTTTGAGCCTATCAGCTAAGATTTTTGTAATGATTTTATAAATAACATTGCTACCGGAAATAGGTCTAAAATCACTCACTTTGTTAGCATTGGCAGTTCTGGCAATCAGAGTAATACAAGAATGGTTAATCTGTTTAAGTAGATGGTATGATTCAAAAAATTGAATTACTACCTTGCAAACTTGCTCTCCTGTGATATCCCATGTGTCTTTAAAATTTTTTGAAGTGTAACCATCTTGACATGGGGACTTGCCATCTCCTATTCCCCGTAGTGCTTCTTTGATTTCTTCCGTGGAAACTTCCTTTATGAGATGTTCATGTCTGTATGCTTTTAGGATTGCCCCACCCTTATTGATGAACCTTCTATCAATATCTTCAGTGGGCTTTGCAGTCCCTAATAGGCCTTTATAGAATTCCTCAAACTGAAAAGCAACCTCCTATAGAGACATTGTTTCATGCCTATCATCCTTTACCAAAGAACTGATGTGATTCCTCCTCATATTTTTCTTCATCAATCCATGGAAGTAGGAGCTCCATTTCTCACCCTGGAATACATGTCTAGCCTTTGCCAGCTGAGAGTTAAATCTGAACTCAGCATGCTTGGGTCTCCTTGCTTTCTTCTTCGAGCTTGGAAGGCTTGTTCATATTCCTCTTCTTCTTTCTTTCCACCGCTAGCAATGCCAGAGTAATGGTTTTTGTTCAACTCCTTTAGGGGAATCTTTAAATTCTTCAGTTTCTTTCAAAGCAAAAACTGTTCGTTCCCATTCCCTATGTGCATCCACTTTTCAGATATGGTTTGTTGGAAGTCATCATGTTGTCCCATCATATTAAAGTATTTGAAAGCCCCTTTTTCCTCTCTTGTTTCTCCAAGACTTCTACCACCACCTAACTATGATCACAAAAAGCTTTTGGGGTGAGATATGTTGCCCTGCATTAGTACTCTGAACTATCCTATGGTTCATTGACCATTAATCTAACTATCTTGGTATATTTATTTCCTTGGAACCATGTGTGCTCCAGACCTGCAATAATTGCATCTTTTAACCCCAATTTTAGACAGCAATCCCAAAGATCAGATATCTCATAAGCTGAAATAGTTGTGCTATTTTTCCTCTAACTAGATCTCATGACTGCATTGAAATCCCCTTGTATGAGCCATGGCCCTTTCCTTTTGTTACTTTCCAACTTGAGATCATTCCACAGATATCTTCTTCTAACTACTGTATGTAATCCATAAACCTGAGCAAATTCAAACTTCTTTTATGTCACTTTGCACTTGACCTGGACACTGATCATTTGATCTGTTGATTTGGCATTTAAGAACTCTACTCTAGAAGGGTCCCAAATTAATACTATTCTCCCAGCTACACTGTAATCAAAGTTATGCACATAATGCCACTGTTGGTAACCTTTCTTCATAATTTCTGCCAGCTTTCTCTATGCTAGCTTTGTCTCCATTATTCCTATGAGATAAAGAGATTTCTCTCTAAGGAAATCCTTTACACCTTTTTGCTTGGGAGAGCTATTGACCCCCCTCACATTCCAAGAGCCAATAATAATTCCCCCCTTCTTGAAAGGGTGATATGCCCTTTGTCATATTCATTTCCACCCTCTTGCCTTTCTCCTGGCCACTACTTCAAACCAAGTACTATCTACTTGTGCTCCCTTTCCTGATATTCTTCTTGTTTTTCTTTATCACTGTCATTGTCATCCACATCTCTGTCTTCATGTTGATTCTGATTGCACCTCCCTTTTATTCAGACTACCACTTCTCCTAAATTCACAAATTCATGCCTCATGACTGCTGGTTTTCAGAATGGATTTACCCTTGTCCTTGTTTTTTCCTCTCTCTATCTGGCTACTATCCCTCTGCACTTGTACATTACTGTCTCCCACACTCCCGGGTGAACTTGCACTTCCTCTATGACAGACAATACCTTAAATATAGTCTCCTCAGCAAAGGAAACCTTCTTGTTCTTATGCTCATCATTGTCTTTCTTTCTCTGTAACCCTCTCATTTCAAATTCATGCCTTTTGAAAGCTTCAACATAGAGCCATTGGGTATCACCCAAATCCACAACTCTGGGGGAAGGGGAGGGGAGGCTTTTTTTTTTCCAAGATAGATTTATCCTGTTGATGGAAGAAAAGAGAGAGCTCTTGACATTGTTTCTAGTGGAGTTTGAAACATGGTGTCCATTTTTTGGTGGGATTTTCAGTGAAGAAGTCTGATTGTTTCTGGGAGGGGAAGGGGGAGGGGGGAGGGAATTTTGTGCTACTTTGGTGGTGGGTAGGGTTTTTTTATTAGGGAAGCAGAAGAAGAGGAGGATGAGGTATGGTTTTTACCAGAGGGGTGGGGGAGCTGAGAGGAAACATTGGAGTTCAATTTTGGTGAAAGGTTCATTTTCTTCAGAGGGTTGGTTAGGAGGGTCAGGTTGGGGATATGTGTTCCCATTTTGTGGTTGGATTGGAGGGTCTTAAGAAGCACTAGATGATGAAGCCTGATGTGCATGCCCTGATCTCCTTGTTTGTTAGGTATTGATAGAGGATCTCGAGTTCAAAATATAAGAATATCAATCAAACCAGATCTTGCCCACACAAATAATTACAAGACTTCCTCCCGATGTAGCAACTGGAAGTCACGATCGATCCTCGAGGAAGTTGTTCAGTGAATCTTAGGTAGCGGAAGAATCTCACGGGCAGAAGTCGACTACAGAGTAGTCGACCTCGACCAAGTGGTAGTCGATAGGGGTCAGGCACAATCGAATTCGAGCAAGCAAGGTCACTGGTGGTGGTCGACGTCGAGTAGAATTCGTCGACGTCGAGTAAGACTGGTCGAAGTCGAGGACCTGCAGGGACAAAAAAGAACAGTGATCTCGAGCAGAAACCCTAGATCGAATATCAGTAGTCGACGTCGACTAGGTCTGGTCGACATCGAGGAGAAAAACAGTAACGAAAATAAATTGCAAATTTTGATTTAAATAATGTAAAAGAAGACTTCCAATATCGGGGTTTGCAACAACGATAACCAAACATACATAAGGCCATAATAAGAGGAATAATCATGCAATCACATCAAAGAATCAAGCTTTCGCTTTTTCCAACAATTAGACAACTCTCTAAAGAAACCCTAATTGTATCTACCAATTTTATGTTTATAATCCAAGTGGTTAACCTGAATCTCTATTAAATAGGTAATAAACATATAAAAGGCAGTGGATGATCAAAACACAATAAAGGTCGAATTTTTTACCTCAAGCATGCATGGCTATCGCTGGGCTCACCCCAACCCTAGAAGTGGGTGGACTACTCGCTCTTCATTACAGCAAAAGACATCAATAATAAAAGGGAAATAACTACTTGCATTAAAATAAACCAAAGCTTATAATTGATTGAAGCCAAATTGCTCACGCTCCTCTACTCCTCTCGACCTCCACTCTCTCTCTCTCTCTCCTTTTGTTCTCTCTAGCTTGGAATGAATAAAAACTAGCCCCATGGGCTTTATTTATTGGCTTTAATCCTTGCTATCCAAGGAAATAAATCTCTATCTAGTCCTAAAGATATAATCCTCGTATATCTTAATGCTGAGTATTTTGGAGAGCAGTGAGGCTATCCACGTGGAGCATTCTCCAATTTTTTTTCTTCTTTCCATTTTTGCCCTTCTCTTCCTCTTTCTTTCTCCCGTTCTCTCTCCCGTTCTCTCTCCAATATTTTCCTTCTTTCCGTTCGCTCTCCCGATCTAGAGGTCACGCATGTCGGCGACGGCTATGGCGAGGATTCTAGGGTTCGGGTTTCGATCTAGAGGCCACGCCTGATGCCGACGGCCATAGCAAGGATTCTAGGGTTAGGGGTTCGATCTAGAGGCCACACCTGATGCCTCATCCATCCACAGGTATTTGTTTGATTTGAAGATGTCATTTTTTCCATTAAATTCTGTTTCTCAGTGGTTGCTAATCAATTCAAAGTTTCGGCCCATCGTGTCGATGTATGTGTGTTTTGATATGGGAGTTGCTCAATTGCAAGTTTCAACTATCTAATTAGGGTCTCGATGAATTCCAAGTTCCAACTATCTAATTAGGGATTCAATTTGGTTCATTTTGATTCTTACAAGGAGATGAAATTGAGATGATATGGAAACAAGTAATGAATGTTGAAATTCCTACCTAACCCCAATTCAATTCAAAGTACCCTATGTATTTGTGAACTTGGAGCCATATTCATCGTTGTGTTTTTAACAGCACACATCACGGATGGTGGAAAATTCTACAGGTGTGAAATAAAAATAACAACATCTACCCAAGTTTCAAAATAATTTTAAGTTGGAATTTAAAATTAATTTGAAAGATATAGAGACTTAATTTGTTGGTAAAGCATATCTAGTATCTACCCACGTTTACCTCTCAAAAACAAGTATCTACCCACGTTCATAAGTTTTTTTTTCCTTCTTTTTAACCTTTTCATATATATTAGCAATATTAGTAATTTAACCATAAATAGAATTTTTCTCACTAACTTCATGTACTTCCCACTAATTGAATTTGGTAGTTATTTTAGTATAGACATGGAAGTTATCTGACGGAGGGAAAACCTGTCGTTGATCCGCCATCGAAAACTCAAACCTATAGCAAGTATAGCAATAAGCAAGAGGTCGATCCACAGGGAAATTTATAACTCAAGTTTGATTCAAGTGTTAATCAAAGTAACCAGTTTCGGGGGTTTTTGTGTGTGAATGTTCCGCCTTCTATCAAAGCGGAGTAATGAAAGCAAAGTAGATGAATTTGGTTTTAGACAATTAGGAGAAGTAATTCTACCTACAATTTTCCACTTTATTGGATTGAAGCGATCCTTGTAACTTATTCTCGTCCTATTCAGTTTCCTATGAATGCCCTTGTCCCGACCTAATATAGTTACTAGTCCAATCAGTCATAGAAACCCTTATCAATCGAACAGTCCCTAAAGAAGGATTTAACCCAATCGATAGCTTTAAGTTCAGAGATTAGCCAAGGTATTTGCACTCCCTAAAGAAGAATTTAACAACACATTCAACTTCCTACTCATTCAATTCAATTAGTTCAATCAGCCCTAAAGGAACAAGTTTGCCACTTAGGTTAAGGTTCACAATCAGGAATCTACAAAACCTTAGCGATTGAATTGATCTAACAAGTTGGCCAGACAAGATAGAACAAATCAATAATCAATCAAGCACAAAGAAGTTAAAGCATTAAAATATAGGAAACAAAGAACGAGAATTAGAAACTCACAATCAATCCGAATAAAGCTTCAAATTGCAGGCAGAATAGATGAGTTTAGTTCCTCATGGAAGACATCTCTCAAAATCTCTAAAGTGTCCGATGAATCAATAAAAGAGAAGTGCTGGAAAATTAACTACAAGTGGCCTTATAAAACATCCAAAGTCGGCCATGAAAGAAATCAAGAGACTCTAGGTTTTTTATTAATCAAAACGATGCGGATAAGTGCTGACGACCAATGCTGCAGGCGCAGCATAGGTGTTGCGCCCGCCGCACACTGTTTCTTCGTACCCCGCTACAGCGGCCTCTGCTGCGGGCGCCGCAAGTGTGCTACGGACACCGCACGCTGTTTTGCCGTATCTTCTTGCCTTCCTTTGCGGGTTTCTCCTCTTGTCTTGCATCTTTCCTTCCTTGTTCCTTCCAATGTTTCTTGTGTTCCTCTTCGTGATATTGCATCTCCCAAATGTGTTCCGATTCAATATGCGAGATAAACACAAATTTGCGCAGAATCTGAATTCTTCTAAAATAATCACAAGATGCAATTTAGCAACAAAGTATGAAAGAAATGCAACCTAACTCAACTAAAAATGCCTATAATGCCTATCTAAGATATGCATTATCAAATTCCCAACACTTAACCTTTGCTTGTCCTCAAGCAATGATAGAATGAACATGAATCAATGTATCCCACAGGAAATTCCTTCAAGTTTCAACTTTATCAAAAAACAACATCATAGCAGGTGAAAACATAAACCAAGCAAACAAACGTCATAGCATGTATTATAGTGAACAAAAGCTTAGAAGTAGACATTATCCAACCTCACTAGAAGTATGTGTTTCACTCATGTGTTTAGGCTTTAAGGTACAACTCTCAACTCAAACCAATCATGCACTAAGCTCATAGACATTGACCACCATATCACCAATTCTTTACAGAAATGTCATTACTTGCGGGACACAATAAAGAAAATAAAATGCGACACTTTTTTTTTTCTTTTTTTCTTTTGTTTTCTTTTCTCTTTTTTTTCTTTTTCTTTTTTTCTTATCTTGGTTCTTTCCTTATGCGAAGCGCAAACATGGGTGTCATGAATGACCCCGGTCTATTAATACCTCAACCTACTAATATGAAGTCCACTTGAACATCTTTTGACGCAAGTTACAAACATGGGTGTCATGAATGAACCTGGTTACTCAATGATCAAGCTTTCTTTCCCAGTGGATAGTTTTCAACACCTTTTTGCGCGAATTATACCTGATACGTTGCTAATCCCGATCCTTCGCCCGTGGGCTTAGAATGAAGATTACGACGTCGAGTGTGTGGCCCGATCTTGCAATAGCTCCTTGACTTCTCTTTGAAATCGAATCCGGACTACGATCGGAACCTCTTCCAATCTCGTGCTTGTCCGGTTGAGGCGTACGACGACTTCACTTAATTAATTAATTAACAAAAGTTAATTAGTTCCAAATTGCCTACAGGATTGCCGAGTGAATTCGGAAGCACCAATCGACAATTCACGGTCGCACTCGCACGTGATTGGTCAATCGAAACAAAGTGGAATTCACTTTATCTCTTGGAAGTAGTTGATTTTGTTGACCAGAGGAATCGAACACTTATTAACGTAAGTTTGGAAATAAGGTTTGGATTGATAATCGAAAACCCTTTAATTCATAAAGGGGTTTCTCAATTCTATTCAATCTGATTTAATTCAATAGAACTACAACGTTTAAATAGAAAACCTAAGAAACAATTCTACCATGCAAGATAGAGTTTTGGTTTCTTAAAGATAGAATTTTAATCCTAAAGATAAAGTAAACCTAGAAGATAAAACTTAATCTAAAATCCTAATATAGAAAATAATAAAATATGATAATTAAGAAAGCCTAAAGGATAGACTCTCCTAACCATCTTATTTGACCTAACTAAGAAATACTAAAAATAAGCAATTCTATAATTAGACTCCAACTAACATAGGAGTTACTAAAAATAGAATATATATAAAAAATAAAAAATATAAATAATAAAATAATTAACGCCGTTTCTTCAACGACTCTCAAGGTTGAGCCTTCTTCTTTCGCTTGAGGATGACATCATCTGCCATAGCTTTTCTATTTAATCATTCACATGTACTTTGAATTTCTTAGATTGAATAGAATTGAGGAACCCCTTTATGGATTAAAGGGTTCTTCAATTATCAATCCCAAACGTATCAAGTGCGTGGGCATCTGCGCACTCGCTCATGCGTCCTCTCTCACGCTCGCGCACGCGCACACTAGACTTCGCTTGTTTCCAGCGAGCATCACCCAGGCGCTAGCGCGCCTCGCTCCTCGCTCTCCCTCTTGCTCGCAAGGCTTCGCGCGCGCATCCCGGCTTCTCCCGCGTCTGGCTTTTGCTCCCAGCGAGCGCTGCCCCTGAGACGTCCCTAGCTCCGCGCACCTGCTTGCGCTCGCTCTCTCACTGATCCCTTCCCGCTTCCTTATTCTTTCCGTCGCTTTAATTTTATTTGAATTGTTCTAATTAAATTCTGTCGCTATAATTAGTTAATTAATTTACTCAATTGTTCAATCAGGAGATATTGGAAGAGTATTACAAGGTCGAGCAAATATACGGCGTGGTTCTTGATCTTGAGCCCACATGCAAAGGATCGGGTATCCCAAACGTATCAGTTCGTTAATGTGCAGTATGTGGTGGTTTGGACTTTGGTCTGTTTTATTTTGGTTGTGATAACTATTGGGAGGTATGTATTTTGGATTGTCGAACTATGTGGACAAGCTTGGTACGTACGTGTGTGTACGTACGTGTATGTCGTAAGCTAGCTAGAACAATTATATGCAAGGTGTTTTCTTTTGTGTATGCACATGCAGTAACAATGACATTATGGTTTAATTATATTATCCATATCATATATACAATGCATAAAAAATATGGGAATGCAAACTGTGAAACAAAATTACAAATTAAATGGAAACCATCAATCACGACTTTAGCCTCAACCATAGCAACAACCCTAGCAACAACATTGACAACAATAGCAACAACTATAACAACAACATTAACAACAATAGCAACAACCCTAGCAACAACATTACCAATGAAATGGAAAATGAAATTGGCAATCAAATTAGCAACGGAAGCAGCTACAAACCAGCCATGGAATCAGACACGAATCCAGAACGATGGCCTATTTGTAGCAACGAAACCATTAATGAAAATGACAACGACCTTAGCCACAAATTCAACAATGGCCTATTTCCGAAGCTGAATTCGTTGCCTCAGCCACAGGATTCTAATCTCCATCACTAGCCACGGGCTTAGCCATGACCTTACAATTCGTTGCTAAATCCATTGGTATTCAGCCGTCGCCATTAGTCACGAGGCATATGGCTACGGATGGCCCACTCGTGGCTATTTCCGTGGCTAAATCGGTTAGCCACGGTCATTCGTGGCCAGTTCCGTGGCTATTTTCCATAGTTATTTCCTGCGTTTTTAGTAGTGGTATGTTTAAGGTTATCTTCCAAACTATGCGAGACAGTTTAAAGGTCTTCTCTTACTAGGAATAATGTCCCTAAGTGAAACAGAGTACACTAAATAACAATCTTCCTAGCATGAAAATGCCTCAGAAACATGAAGTTTAGCTTTACAACTCTTTTGATATTAGAAAATCCAAAATAAGCTTTACAAATTGTAAAATAATTTTTAAAGCCGGGCTCGAGAGTTGAACTCTCATTTTAGTCCATTTGCTCATTTTCTAATTTTCAAGGGAACTACATTACTATTGACGTACCTGAAGTAGTCAACATCAGCTCACTTTATTTGTATGGCCAACGTATGGATATACACTAGAACAAATCCAGTTTAATCAAGCAAAGTCAGATAACATGTCTTCATTAGAACTATCGACTTTCAGGGTCCTAGACATATAGGTCCTCACCCCTTAGGGGTTTATTCAGATTTTCAGAACTACGTTTAAAACACTATTTAGAATTACCGAATACTTTCATCCATTTAGTAAATGAATTACTTGCTCGATTACCTTGCAATCACACTCAAATAAATCAAGTGTCTATTATAATTTCAAGTACATCACCACGTTAGTAGTAAAAACATGAAATTTTTCGCAAGGTTCAGACATGCATCACGAATGCCTATCTCTTATACAATCTTTACATATAAGATTTATTTCTCATATTTTAATTAACTTACATAAAGTCAATTTCTAATTTTAAGTTAATAAGTTATAACTAATAACTATGCGTTGACTCAAAATAATTTTAAACAACCAACAACTGAATTATTTAAATCTACTCAATTTTCAAGCAAAACAACATTCAACCAAGGTTAAACATCCTTGAAAAATTAAATTCTTGAAAAAGAATTGTAGAGAGCTCAGTCCGTATGTGAACAAATCAACATAACGTAGGATTTATCATCGCTTGTTATTAGATAAAAGGCCACGTAGGTTAACATATCATATAACTTCCAGGTTCATTCGCTTGAATCAAAATTTCAATCAAACACATAGTCCGATAAAGGTTTGAGAGCAAAGATAACCGAAAAACTATTTCATCTGACCTAGTTCACATAACTTAGTCACAACTTGATCATATAAAAGCGATGATTCACATTCCAACCGAATCGGGCTAAGCCCAATACATCAAATGCAACCCATCATTTCTCAATCTGGGTCCGAACCCGACTAAGGTAACTCCAATAATCGGTCAAACTCAACAAATCTCATTCCAAAACGAATCTGGACAAACTAGTCACATTCAACACATAAGAACAAAGTCCAAATACCGTTTTTGCAAGTTTTCATATAGGCCCATACGGAATAGGCCCAACAAAAACCTTATAACCGACCCATTTCAACAAACAAGCCCTTGTTAGTCAATACCTTGACCAAAAATTATGACACGTGAGCCCACCGAAGCCTATAACCCTAAGTCACAAGCTATCCTGGATCAGCTCGTCACTAGGCCCGACGCAACCCGAAGTCACAAACTATCCTGGATCAACAAACAAGCCCTTGGAGGTCTGTTTGTGTCACCCTCCCTCTGTGCACCAGGACCTTCCACCGACGATGGCGGTAGCACCGCCGCCTCTAGGTGCTTCAACTAAGGAGCGATGTGGCACGTGCGGCACCACCAAGCCTGAGGTCTCCAGCGTATCTCTCCTCCCACTTTGCAGCCAATTCCCCGCCGTTGACGACCTAGGCGGTATCGCCTCCGCCTACAAGTGCCCCGTCGAGGAGCACGGTGGCAGTGGCGCTGTCATATTGGATTCGAACTTCGAGCTGAGATTTGAGACGAATTAAGGTGAGCTAGGGTTAGGAGACGAAGATGGAAAATGAAGGGATATATGAAGCTCTCGATTTTGCTATTAGAGTAACAAAACATACATCCGATGGGTTAGAGTATTTATAGACCCACCCGTAACAGAGAACAGGCCCAATACAAACATAAGCCCAATCATCTATTACAACACCCGGTTTACCCAACACACATCCGGATCCTAACACCCACCCACAAGATGGAGATGGGGCTTCCACAACTCTAATCTTGCTCATCAATGGTCGAAGGCGACACCCAGGGACATTCATTGTTAAGAAATTATCCAATTGGGCATGAGAGGGCACATGGTGAAACACAATGAGTCTCTTCATAAGCTTCTCCCGGGCATAATGGAAATTGAGCTCTATATGTTTAGTGCGCTCGTGGTAAACGGGATTCTTCACAATATAAATGGCAGCTTGATTATCGCATTTCACTGTCACATGAGTGACACCGGGGACATCAAGCTTACTGAGTAACCGAGTGAGCCATGCAATTTCGGTGCACACACGACGAAGAGAGCAGTACTCTTCTTCAACAGAGGACATAGATACACTCTGATATTTCTTTGACTTCCAAGACAACAAACATGGCACGAGAAAGATGACAAAACCACTGATCGATCTCCGAGATAATGGACAACTAGCCCAGTCAGCGTCACAGTAAGCACAAAGAGTGATGTTTGGAGATTTTATCAACAAAAGACCTTTAGATGTAGTGCCTTTCAGATACTTGAGCACATGGTGTGCCATTTCCAAGTGAGCAATGCGAGGTGCCTCAAGGAACTGACTCACAAATTGAACCGTGAAAGCTAAGTCAGGCCGAGTGTGGACTATGAAATTAAGCTTGCCTACAAGCCGACGGTATGTTGAAGGATCATCAAGCAACACATCATCTGCAGGCGTGAGTTGCAGACGAGGCTCCAAAGGACTGACAACTGGAGACTTTGAACACTGAAACTCGAGCAACACACCATATGCTTATAGCCACGACGACACAAGGCAGAGGTGACTCTAGCATACCACTGGCTCGATGCCTACTTTAAGACGTAAAGAGATTTTATAAGGTGACATGCCTGATTAGCACCAGCAACCATCAACCCAGGAGGAATCTTCATGTACACCTCTTCATCGAGATGCCCGTGTAAGAAGGCGTTATTCACGTCCAACTGCAACACAGTCCAATCTCGCTGAAGAGCCACATAAACAAAATCATGAATTGTGGTCATCTTCACCACTGGTGAAAAGGTTTCATTGTAATCGATGCCCTCCTTCTGGGTGAATCCCTTGACAACCAGCCGAGCTTTATAACGCTCTATCATGCCATCTCCTTTCCTTTTTACCTAGTAAGCCCACTTGCATCCGATTGCTCGCTTTTCCCTTGGAAGCTCGACCACATTCCATGTCCCATTAGCATCCAAACTCTACAGCTGTGCACTGAGAGTACACATAATCAGATAGGTAAGAAGAGGGACGATGATCTCTTGTAGAGCGATGAGGAATCATAAAGTGAGATGAGATCCTAGGCAACTGATCTCGAGACTCATTCCCATTAGAGCTAAGAAGTTCATCTGTGTCTGACAAATCAATTGTGTCTAAAGAGGGAATGTTGAAAGTTGGACCACTGTTCTTGACAGAGGATGAAAAATACACATAAGGAAATACTTGCTCATGGAAAACGACATCTCGAGACAAGATGATCTTTCGAGACTCAATTTCAAGCAATTTGTAACCCTTCTTTCCATTAGGATAGCCAAGCAAAAAACAGGGAAAAGCCTATGCACCAAACTTGTCACGACCATGAGACAAAGTGGATATAAAGCAGAGGCATCCAAAGCAACAAAAGTAATCAAAATATGGTGGCCGGTTATACAGTACCTCAAAAGGGGATTTCATCTTCAATAGTTTGCTGTGCAACCGGTTGATTATATGCACAGCCATGGTGACACTCTCTCCCCAAAATCGCTTTAGCAATCCTTATTCAAACATCAGACTCCTTGACACTTCTAAAATGTCCTTGTGCTTACGCTCCACTACCCCATTCTATTGTGGAGTCGAAGCACACGAGCTTTGGTGAACAATGCCATTATCTAGCAAGTATTGAGAGTTCTCATGACTTCCACCAAGCTCCAAGGCATTATCAAACCTTATGGACTTAACCTGCCTGTCAAATTGCCTTTCCACTAAGGCAAAAAATTACTTAAAAGCAGTGAAAGCTACTCCTTTGTTTGGCAACAACCGAACCCACGTTGTGCGAGAAAAATCATCCACTACGGTAAGAAAATAACGACAATTATCATGTGTGGTGACCCGATACGGACCTCAGACATCCACATGAACAAGCTCAAAAACAACTTTGGTCTTAATGGAGCTCAAAGGAAAAGGTAATCGAGCATGTCTTGCTTTAGCACATAGCACAAAGGATTGTAAATCCGAACTACAAGAGTCTGTCAAACGAATAGAAGACAATTGTTGAAGTCTATGAGAAGGCAGGTGAACCAACCGTCTATGCCAAAGTGAAGCCTCAATGGAGCTTGGCAATTTATTTGGAGAGCTATGAGTGTGTGCAGCAACCTAATGTGGACCCTTGAATCCTAGCAAGAAAAGATCCTTCACAAATTCACCAATCGTCACAGGTTTCCTCATCGAATGAGCCTGCAAATAACATCCTCTTTCTGTCAATAAAACGAAACAATACAGCTCCCTTATTAGCTTCCCCACAAATATCATATTGCACTGAAAATCAAGAACCAGGAAAGCATTATGCAGTGTTAAGCCTTGCACACTCTCCACAGTTCCTTCCTAGTGATATGTGTGGTTTCCCCAGTAGGCAATGTCACTGTGAAAGGTTAAGCCAACTTGTAATAGGACCTGAACAAACTCTAGTCACTACACATGTGGCCACTTGCGCCACTATCAACAATCCAAACACGACCATCAAGAACTTGTTGAGACAAAGTCATACCTCAGCAGTAAGCTCCTTGCTCTAGGTACAGAGCCATGTGGACTGCAATAAGGAGATCAAATGAGCAAGCTGAGCCTGCAAACTTTTGATCACCATTGTCTTTCTTGTCCCTATTCTCTTCATAACCAGGAGGAAAGCCAATGATGAATTAGCAACGATCAATGGTGTGATTTGTCTTCTTACATTTAATGCAGAAGAGTGGTTTCCTTTTAAAACGCCCTTTCTCTTTCTCAAAATTTCCTTTGCTTGCGACATAGTTTTGTGAATTGCCAGTGGATGCACTAGATCCTGAACTTGGAGTCTTCGCGATGATGTGAGAAGCTTTAGTGTGCATCGAGACTCCATCGCTCTGACTACATCCATTCTTATTCTTGCTCTCCCTTTGACTCTCTTCCTGGGACAACAAGAAATAGATGCGATCCATGTCTGGAAGTGGATCCATCATAAAAATTGAGCCTCTCACCACAACGTAAGACTCATTTAGTCCCATAAGAAGTTGCACAACACGCTGATTCTCTTCATATTTTCCAAAGTTCGCCCCATACTTGCAAGTGCAACCATCACAAGTACACAATGGCAGATTCTTGATACTATCAAGTTCATCCTAAAGGATCTTCACTTTCGTGAAGTAATCAGAAAAGGAGCTCGTACCTTACGTCACATTCGCAAGCTCTTATTGAATTGAATAGAGTTGTATGCCTCCAACTTTTTTGAATCTAGAATCGAATTGACGCCAAACTGCTTGAGTTGTATCATTATATATCACGCTACGCTTGATCTCTTGACTCAAGCTATTTGTAATCCAGAAGAACACCATATCATTGCATCTCTCCAACATCCTGAACTTCGGTGACTCAATGCTCGGTTTCGTGATTGATCCATTGACAAATCCAACTTTATTCTTTGCTGATAGTGTGATTCTAATAATCGACGCCATTCACCACAACCTTTGCCATTGAACAGCGGTGTAACCAGAACCAGGCCTCGATGATCACTCGGATGGATGAAGAATGGATCGATGGGATCCAATTTCACCTGCTTATCTGCCATCACAGATCTTGCAGATTTGAAACGAAAATGAGCACAAAAACACCATATATGAGCTCGGAATCGACTCAAATCACCAGATCTACTCTGATACCATGTTGGGTTCGAACTTTGAGATGAGATTTTAGAGGTAGGAGATGAAGATGAAAAATGGAGGGAAATATGAAGCTCTCAATTTTTCTATTGATGTAACAAAACATACATCTAATGGGTTGGAGTATTTATATACCAACCCGAAACAGAGAACATGCCCAATATAAACACAAGCCCAATCATATATTACAACACCCGACTTACCAAACACACATCCGGATCCTAACAGGCCATGCCATGGAACTCCGATGAGTTGACTACCATCGAGGAGCACGAAGCCCCTTTCAATCACAACCTATAAAAAACCGGAAAAAAACCAAATTTCTTGGGGGGGTTTTGCACATTCAAGGACGAGGATCTTAAATCCATCATCGATCTCAACCAAATCAAAAAACAAAGACTTCGAATTATAGATTTAGGATTCGCTATTCATGATGAACAAAACCCCAAAAATCAGATCTTAAAATCCGGCCTTCTCCGATGAAATCGACCATGAAATCAACCATTGAAGCCTGATGTGCGCTTAATTTGCCATGTTTTGCATTAACTTTCATATTGATTTCTGTCCACATATATTTCTGGGTTTGAATAATATAGAATCTGTGTAGTTTATACTAATTTGTCATTTATGGAAATCTACACTAGTTCTTGTTTGATATTGCAGAAATCGTGACGTTTTATGAGCGATTCGAAGAAGAGGAAGAAAGTTGTCAAAGCACTCGACATCGAGTGTAAATTAGGGCATACATCGATCAGAAACAAAGAAAGCAAGAACCCGACATGGAGGAGTCGATATCGAGTCCACCTGACTCGATATCGAGTGACCACTCGATACATACACCCGACGAGAGCACGAGCACGTACTCGAGATCAGAAACGAAGAACTCGACGTCAAGTCCATGACTCGATGTCGAGTGAGGATAGGGCCAAGGTAGAGTGAAGAAGACGAAGACGATGACGAGTGCAAGGCAGACTCGAGACCAACACAGAAGCACTCGATGTCGTGTCCTAGACTCGATGTCGAGTCACTCAACTCAATGTCGAGTGGATAATAGAAGCCGAGTCTGATTCCCAGTCCGAAGGAGCTTTACTTCCAACTTAAGCAACGAGATATTTTATCCAGTTGGACATCTAACCTATTGGGTGAATTCCTAATTTATCTAAGGGATTTTCCATTTGTTTTATTTAATTTACTAAGCAAAGTTTTATCTTTATATGTAGATAGATAGAAGTAGATATAAAAAGAGTTGTTCTTTCCATGGATAGCAAGGGTTGAGCACTATAGTTAAAGCCTTAGGGGCTGGTTTTTATTCATTCTATTCTCGAGCAATTGAGCAAACACTAGTTAGGCAATAGAAAGTAGAGATGGAGAGTGGAGGCCGAGTGAGTTTTGAAACGAAAGTGATTGTGGCTTGTTCGTTTCACTACAAAAAAAAACAATTTAGCATCGGCAATTTACCGTGGCGAAAAGCTGATCTGGGGTGGCAAAACCCATTTAGCCACGGACGTAGCCACGGGAAACTAGGGGTGGCCAAGTCTGCGGTGGCAAAATGATAGTAACTACGGAAGCTTGCCGTAGCAAAGAATCTAGCCACGGCAAAGCCACGGCTATGCGACCCCGGTAAAGGACACACCACATTTGCCACGGCAAGCTGCCGTAGCTAAAGTGTGGATAGAAAATAAAAAAAAAAACCGCTTTTTAGCCCGGATTTTACATACTCGGGCTAAAAAGTCCAATATTTTTTTAAAAAATAAATAAAATAATACACACAATTTAAATATATAATAAAAATTCATTAATTATACAAAATTTACAAATATAATAAAATTCCATTAATTATACAAAATTTACACATAATAAAATATCACAAACTACATAATTTATATACAATAAATATACATAATTATAAAATTTACATAAATATAATTATACCAACCTTTAAGAAAATAAAATATAAAATAAAAAGAAGAAGAGTATAGATGCAACTAACTAATACCATAATAATGATAGTAATAAATAAATAAGAAGCTCACTTGCAATATAAGCATTTCATTCTTTTTTATAGAAGTTGTCCATCTGCCTTTGGTGTGCTGGACTGTAGTGGGATTACACTCGTACACCTAATCAATTTCATGGCTGTTTGCCCATCTCTTTTGTGGGTTCATCATGACAGCAAACTTTTTCTCTAAGGAGTTACTGCTTTTGCAATCCCATCCTGCAAATTACAAGCCAAAATACATCTATCAGGAGAGCATTCGGAATTTGGATTATACCTAACATCAGCTAGCTATAGTACAAAGCACATACTGGAGTTTGATAGCAGGCAAGCAGGTGAAAATGAAATACAAGTCATCATAGGCAGCAAATACTAATATCCAATTTTTAGAGTATAAACTTACAAGACAAACAACATACTTTATGCAAACAGACCAAAGCATGACAAACTTACATATGACAACATATAAACTTCTAATTTTACTCTGGGATAGGAAACTGATTAGCCTATGAACTAACTATCATCACTGAAGTATACTTAGACATTTCACTTTCACAATAAAGTATTGTCAACAAATAGACTTTCTATTGTAGCTAGTAGTAAGAAGCTCCGACCCAAAAAAACAAAGTATCTAGTGAGAAACTGATAGATCAGAATAATGCATGAAAATCAAAGATGACACAACCTGAAACAGCACCATTAGATTCTACATGTAGAAGACGCATCTCCCAAATTTGCTGGCAAATTTTGGGAATGTTGTTCAGAATAATGCAATATCTTGCTGGCAGGCAATGCTGTTCAGATACAGCCCCATCAGATACTGCATTAGTATCTCATCTACTCTTCCCTATTCTTTTTCTTTTAACCGTTAATATACACCACCTAAGCCGTTCAGATACTACATTTGTGCACATTCTGAGTTGTCAAAAAATTGGAGACAAGCTCCAAACCACATTTACAATAAACAATATTAAAAGTGTATAATTATAAATAAAAAGCAAGAGGACATCATGAAGGTAAGGTATCCAAACCAAATAAATAGCAAATTGTTACATGCGAGTCAGAGAATGGTTATACAATCATCAAAGAATGGTTCATAGATAATAGAGGTAAACATAAGGGACATACTGCTTTATTTATATAGAAAATGGTATCCATGTAGAAATTGGAGTCAAATCTGATAAAAATAAGACCCCTTCGTAGAATGTTGCTTCCAACTCTTTAATAGGCTAACCATGAGCCATGCTTCCATACAATAAGATAGAAATCAAGATGCATGTGAAAACATAGTTAACATATATACTATAATACCATTTATATATAATAAGATAGAAAGAAATTTCCGAATTTTTCTGAAGCATATGTATTAACATATATACTATAATACTATTTATATATAATAAGATAGAAAGAAATTTCTTTAGAATTGTTATGAAGCATATTTATTCAGCATATATCGAAGCTTCAAATCTGCTTCTTAATTAACAACAAATTTTCCCATGTAGCACACTGCAAACAAAGCCTGCAAAATGGGAGAAGGATACCTAATGCCAGCTATAAGAGATTAAACAAAAAAAAAGAGAAGAAATCAATATACCACAGTTCTTTATTTGCAAAATAGAAAGGGATTGTCTCCACATTGCTGAAAGTAAGGTAGGAATGTGCCGAATTTCCATTTTTCCAGTGCTGCAAAGAATCATCTATCCAACAAGGACCGCAATTGGAACCATGACCACACTTGACAGGAATAAAAATAGGAAACTGTTAACTTGACTAAGGCACTAAATCATCTTGACCTGCTGGTTTATATGAGATGAAATTTTCCATACGATACAATTGCATACACCCATATTGAAATAAGCAGACCCACTAGCAAGAATCACTATTTAGATGTACAAAGTGAATCAACTAAAAAAGGCAAGAGCAATAAAGAATGACAGTAATTCAAGGGAGGTATATGCCTAACAATGGACAGCAAACCCAACTGCTAAGCCATAGCCAACAGAAACTGAATCAAAGTAGAAACAACAGGCAACAAGAAAGGAAGAACACAAGGACTACTACAGCAACTCAATTCAGAAGGGAAAGGATTTGGCATTCATTAATGAATTGATAGGATCGAACAAAATCATAGAGGCTTCATACTCATAAGCTACAAGGTTTTTGTAATAGAGTTTCAAAACTTGACAGGTCACAGTTTGATGTGTAATTTTGTTTTCTAATGTCTATCAATCAACATCTTTGGTTTGACACTAGAACAAACATTATAACAAACATCTCAGCAGATTAAAACAGCTAGAGCATTTCGAATAACTTCAAGCAGGCCCAAGATAATAGAAACAATAACACTATGGTTCTTAAATCAGATCCTGGATAGGCTCCAGAATCTCTTGCTCAGGGTCCAATTTATGAAGGACACGGAACTGAATTCAGACGAAGGTTATTAGCAATCAGAAAAGTTGCAACCATTCACAGAGCCTTGAGTCATGATCACAAGGAGAATACTGAACTGAACAAGTGGATACTAGCAAAGTAGCAAGTATCAATCATGAAATGAACAACCTCTGGGTAGAAAGTCTAATCAATGCTATTCTCTAGCAAATATGCAAGAACGCAGTTTAAATCATAGTGGACTTGCAATGCTATTCTCTAGCAAATATGCAGGAACACCATACCTGTTTCAATGCCTCTTCTGAACATATGAATTTTGCAAAAATAATCTCTCAAATTAAGGAATACCATTACAAATGTAAATATATATGAACATTCACCTGCTGTTGCTCAACTAGCCTTGTAACATTCTCATCTGCTTTCTTCTGTTCAATGGAAGCCATTGCAAGTGAACTATTTATTTATGACATAATTCTGAAAATAATATAACATCATTAGTTGATGAAATTTCTAAAGTTAAGTTGAGCATGCAGTGTAAATGTGTAATTGAATTCGTTGGACTCATAAAGGAACACTAACCGGGCCTTGATAAGAAATTTAAGTGCAAATAGATAAATATAAGAATATCTTGTTGTCCTTTTACAAAAAATAAGTGCAAATAGATGGACTCATCTAGTCCATCTTTAACACTAATAACAGGCGAAAGACTTAAAAACTTTTTCCTTTTCTTTACATGTGATTCTCAATATCTAGATTTTGATTGCTTTACAAAATGGAGTAAATAAAGGAAACAGCATTAGCAATTTCTAGAACAAAAAAACTTGCAAGTGTAAAGACAAATGCAGCAATATAGTACATCAATTCAATGGACTTATATAACCTCTGGGTAGACAGTTGACATTATCTTCTTCAAATGCCCAACACATTGTCCAATTTGCTAGGGCCAGAGTATGATAAAACATTTCTCATAGTAGTAACCCATTCCCCTAGTGTTTGGATTTATTCCAGACTCCCTTGGTTTCAATATTTAATGTTTCATTAGTCTATTTTGGCACAATTGCTCAAAACTACTAAAGCAAAAACCAACAGAATATGAGAAGAATTTAAAAATAAAAAAAACAATTAATGATTCAGAAAGGAGAACAAGAATCCTCAAGCCTGATTCCGTACACAATCAATAAGTGTAACTACATATACCGTTGTCTCTGGTCATTGGCGGACTCTCTAAATTCGATATCACGCTGCCTCTGCTGCAGCAGAGAGTACATACAATTACATGTGCGCGCAATGGAAACCTGCAAGCGGTAGAGTCAGCTACTTCATCCAGAAACCTAATGGTCAATATAAACAAAACAAAAGAGGAAACTAAAGCGAATCTCACCGGCAGAACAAACGACGGCACCAGAGGCGGGAGGGAACAAATTGGGCTTCGGATGTAGGCCGACTTCAGACCGAGATGAACTACCGACTGGCGATTTCACTTCGGGCGACTTTAGACCTAGAACACCAACCTAAGAACAATTTTCCCTTCAACTCCCATCCATTTTCGAAGCTATCTACATCTGGAGAGAGGAGTTTGTGTTTCGCGCCTCGGATTTGAGCGATTTAGGGTTGAATGTGGGGAGATTTGGGGTTGAATGTAGGAGATTTGGGATTTGGGATTTAGGGTTTGAACATGGAGAGAGAAGAAGACGGAAAGTGGAGAGAGAAGAGTAAGAAAGTGAAAAGGGGTTTAGATTAATTTTTCGGTATAGGGTTAGGGTAGATTGGACTCGCCATCCCAAATTATTTTGCCACGGCTGAGTCTTGCCGTCACACCCATGCCCGTCGGATGAAGTAAAGCTAGCGAAGCTAGCCACGGGATAGATGTTGCCGTGGCAAATTTAAGCTGCGACTCCTCATCCGTTGCTAGACGACAGCCAAAATCTACCTACTAGCTACGGCAGATCCTTGCCGTTGCTACAGTGCTCCTCATCCGTAGCTCCACCATGGCCAAAATCACCCTACTAGCTACGGCAGACCCTTGCCGTTGCTACCGTGCGTGGCAAAATTCTTTTTTTTTTGTAGTGTTTGTAAGTTCTCTTTTTAGTTTAATTCAAGTTATTTTTATTATGAATATGACGTTTGTTATGATGATGAGGCACGAGTAGTCACGCTACTTCTAGGGTCGGGGTGAGCCCGACGGTAGCCATATGAGTTTATGCATCGAAGGTATGATTTTTATATGCGGTTTCATCTTCTATCCGTATTTACATGATTCTTCTACGACAGTAGTAGGTAAATCCTTATTTGTATTATTGAAGCGAAAGTGATCTTACTACAAATTTGGATTAATTATCAAAAAGGTTAGTAACAATTAGGTTTATGCGAGAGCCTCTATATTCTTAGTTTTTAATAACGAAAGTTATTTGATGAAAAGGCATAATCTTTCTTGAAATTTGCATAAGTCTTATACGGATATCGTTGTGGCATGAATCCCCGACTCTAGAAGCTTTTATTATATTCAATTCAAACCAACCAATTTGTGTTTATTTTTGTTCATCGATTTTCCTCATCCATCTTTATTTCTTCAGACGTTCTTTTCCGACATATTTTAATTTCGTTTTTTCAAAGTTACATTTTCACTGCACACATATCGAGTCAACCGAGTTGACGTCGAGTGGACTTTCACTCGACGTTGAGTTTGATGTCTTCTGTTGTGCAAGCTTTTACAGGGATTGATAGCTTGAGTCGACATCGAGTCATTCCAGTTGACGTCGAGTCTATCTTCTGGTCGATATTAGGACATATTTTGGAACTGAATTGGCGAGCGCTAACACGCTTCCTCGCGGATTCGATCCTGATTGCCTACCACTACAGCGGGAGGGTTTCTTGTAATTTATTGGCGTGGGCATGGAATTCAGTTTGATATTTATATTCTATATTTATTTCATAACTCGAAATCCCTCCTAACAAACCCCTATAGATCACACTCACAACAAAGCAAGCAAGATCAAGCCTCAACATGTTCAAATTTCACCCCCAATTTCTCAAAAAAAAAGTCAAAGAGGACGAGATCCCCAATTTTCTATCAACAAATCAGGATCTTGAACAACAATAAGCACGTATATATGCAAGACGAAAACGAAATCTAGATCTAAACAAAACATGCAAGGATAGAAATTTGATGGAGAATGGACGGAGAACTAAGCGGAGCTCACGCCACAAGGACGGAGGTAGGTGAAGCAATCTCCTAACTGGGCCATGTGGCTTTATAGTTCAACCGAAAACATAAAAGCATATAATTTTCCATAGAAAAACGTACATTAGCCTAGTTCTAACAAGAACAGGGCAAAAAAAAAATTTGGACTTCTCAATTTTGAATCTAGTTCTAATTACTTAATTCATGATGTTATTTAATTCGATTGAATAAATTCAAAGGCAATTTGAGCCTAAATCTCTAATACCAATGATAGAATTTGAGAGATATATGAATTACCTCGAATAGCGGAAACATAATCTAGATCATCTTGCCTTTGAATTTGATCACCGGGTAGATCTCCATAGCCCTAAATCTCGTTAGAGATTCGGGAGCAGGGGAGAACCTACGATTCATAGCCTACACACCATGGGAGAGCATTGGAGAGGAAGGAGACTTTCTCCATCGAGGAGAATTCTTTGTGGGATTTCTCTACTGGGAAGAACGTCTGACAAACAGACTCCCTAGGGTTATTTATCTCTTTATATTTATTAGATAAATAAATATATAACGAATATATATTATTTATTCTAATATGATTTAATTCTTAACATATAAGAATCAACTCCCTAATTACGAAAATTAGACTATTTATCTTTTGGCATATATTTAATTATGTTTGAATCATATAAAATAATTGACTTTTAGGTCTTGATATTAAAATTATAGGTGTTGTGGAATATATGCATGTGGAATATCGAATAAAAAAGAACTTTGCTACTATATTGGATTCGCTCAAAGACCACGTACATTGTAGAAGTACAATTTCAACCCACACGGAAATTCTTGGGTTACAAGCAATTCACTATGGGATAAGATAATCAAATCTCTCTTTTAGAACTATCAAACTTGAGTTTATTGTACTATAGTTTCATCAAACTTGAATTGTGTGTTTGTTCCCATAAATAAGTAGTGTATCTTGTAGAATGCTATTACTGCCTATAGAATTGAGCAAGTCACCTTCTGATTCTACGTTTTCTTCATTGACCTGTATTTGTGGTTGTATGCAACTTTCATAATCTATTAAATCTTATTCAATCCTAATGACAAATGATATTTAGAGCTATAAATATGCTCAATGTTTCTGCTTATTTGAATGCCCAAAAGCTATGCGTCACAAAGTTAATGACAAATTATACAAACATTAATTAACTTGTAAATCCATGAATCTTCATACCCTAATCCCATCATTTAGAAGGGATTCGAATCAAATACATGTCACGAAACCAACCAAAAAACCCAATTCAAAGTTCCTAAAGCGATAACCCCCCACCCCCCAACCCAAAATAATCCCGAATTGAAAAACCGAAATCCTCAAATTGTATATCCCTTATGTTGAAATTGAGAAGAGAAACTTACCTCAAGAGCAGTGCCTAGTGTATGACGATCTTAGACGCTTCTAACTGGCTCCAAACTCCCTCTTTCTCTCTCTCTCCTATCATTGGTGTCGGGCATCTGTTATTAAAGAAGTTCTATGCAGTGGACCTTTGTTTGAACGGGGCGTTATGGGTGCGTATACGTTTTTTTTTATTTCTTTTTTTTTCAACTTAACCAAGTTATAACGTTTTTGAATAAAAATGAACCAAGGGCATTTGGGGAAATATGTTAAACTTTTGTACACCTTCTGAATTTACCTATACCTCTAGGGCACCACGTGAAAAATCCATTTTTTTTAAAGCTAGCTCTAACATCCGAACATGCCCTACCCGATCACATCTTCTAATTTTCCTTTTTAAATTCGGCATCAAAATCTATCCAACTTCCTGCCTAAACCACAAAACTCTAGCCGCTAGCCACAAGTTAGCAATGCCTTCTTCTCTATAGGAACCATCAAATCACAAAACTCTCCACAAGCAACTAAGTACACTTTTGATCGATTAATGCACTTAGGGACTAGCAGACACAAATCTCTGTCACCATCATCAATCAAGGATAAAGGCATATCACAAAATTTTAAGATAAGATTAAGAAAAATTATTCAGTACTGGGTAATTTATGCTCAGTTAAAGACGTAAGGTAAGGTGCCGAAACCGATCACGTACAAGTATCCCAATTTGTGATTTAAAAAAAACATAGGGACATTGTACAAGCCTTAGTATAGGGTTAGCTGATGTCTCCAAAGTAGCAATGTCTTTATGCATATTTTAGTTCCATATTCTTTACATTTTGCATATTTCGGGTTGGGAATATGTCGGATTTATGTAGTATATGCTTATTTGTCAGAAATGGAGATCTACATAAATTTCTATTTAATATTGCAGAATATGGAAACATTTCGGGAGAAAACCAAGAAGCAAGAACCGGAGCACAAAGCTACTCGACATCGACTAACCCTAGTCGATCTCGACAAGACATGCCTAGACACCAGCCAGCATCGAGGAGCCTATGTCGAGAAACTGAAGACGAAAAACCCGACTCCACACCCTACTCGAGATCGAGTACGGCTACTCGAGGTCGACAAAGACGTGGAGCCATGTCCGAGCATGTCGACAAGAGACTTGCCCGACCAGCCAAGCCAGACCTAGTCGACGAACATTCCTACTCGATGTCGACAAGACTGTCCTCGAGATCGACGACGATTCCAGAAGCTGTGTGACGCGTCGACGCAATTCTACTCGGTTTGGCTTTCCTTGGGGCCGAAGGAGTCCGAGATATCCGAGATCTATCAACATCTATCCACACCTATCAACACATGGAAGATTTTGCTCTTTAGATATATTTCCCTATTTTAGATTTAATTTCATTATAGCTTTTATTTGTCTTTAATGCTTTTAGATATAGTTTTAGATATAGATAGAGATTTCTATCCTTGAGTAGCAAGGATTAGAAGGCTATAAATAAAGCCCATGGGGCTAATTTTAGATGCATGCAATTTTCGGGGAGAAGTAAGTAGGAGAAGTAGAGAGAGAGTGAGTGAGTGGCCGATTGGAGTTGTGAAGCGAGAGCGGAATTGGCTTCAAGCGGTTGTAAACTTTGGTTTATTTTAATGCAATTAGTTTCTTTCAATCGATGATGTCTGAGTTTGCGATGAAGCGCGAGTAGTCCACCCATTTCTAGGGTTGGGGCGAGCCCGACGATAGCCATGCATAATTGAGGTAAAGATCCGACTTTTATCATGTTTTGAGCATCTACTACTTGTTTATGTGTTTATTACCCATTTAATGGAGATCCATGTTAACAACTTGGATTGTAAACATAAAATCAGTAGAGACAATTAGGGTTTCTTGAAAGAGTTGTCTAATTGTTGGAAAAGGTGAAAGCTTAGTCCTTTGATGCGATTCACATGATTATCTGTTTTATTTCTGCCTTATGCATGCTTGGTTATTGTCGGTGCTAACCCCAATCTTGGAAGTCTTTTACATACAGTTTATTTCGAGATCCCAAAGCAATTGTTTTTATTTTCTTTCGTTTTAGTTTCTGCCCTTACTCGAGATCGAATAGCACTCGTCGATCTCGACTACTGATTTTCGACCAAGGTCGCTGTAGCTTCTGTGTGCAGGTACTCGACAAGCCAAGCCGACGTCGACAAGGGCCTTACTCGATCTTGAGTAGCCTCTGGTCGAGATCGACTACACCCAGTACCTGTGACTGCTGCGCTGTTCGACTTGCCTGATCTCCTGTCGACTTACCCTAGTCGAGATCTAGCACCTGTGGTCGACTTCCGTGAGATTCCACCGCTGCCTAGGATCCGCTGACACGCTTCTTCGTGGATCGATCCTCACTTCCCACTACTGCGTCAGGAGGAAGTCTTGTAATTATTTGCAAGGGATGAAATCTGGTTTGCCTTAGTTTATTTACATTCTATTTTGCATACTCGATTTCCTCTTACAACATTAGCCTTGCATCAACCATCCTTCTAGGTTATATTAAAGATTCTACATATCATTTTCTTTCTTTGTTTTTTCTATTAAGAATAGCTTTTGGCACCATGTTATGCATGCAAACAGGGAGATAAAGGTTTTTTTAAATGCAAGAATTTAAAATATCTGACAAACCACTATCAAATAAAACGAGAGGCCGAAAGAATATCGGTTGATGGACAGACCGCGAAACAAAGAAAGGGCCGAACATGAGACATTGAGGCCAATATTTATAATCAAAGACTACAAGATCAAAAGGAAGAACAATTGGTTAGATATCATTCTAAAACATGGACAGGTCCTCAAAAGAATTACAACATTTGTAAAAAGGAAATTTTATCTATTGTTGCATGCATATTAGAATTTCAAGATGATCTTTTTTACACAAGATTTTTACTTCGTGTTAATTACAAGTAAGAAAAAACAGATTTTACAAAAGGATGTTCAAAACATTGTTTCAAAACAGATATTTGCCAGATGGCAAGCTATTCTTTCTGTTTTTTATTTTGATATAGAATTTATTAAAGAAGAAAATAATTCGTTACCAAATTTTCTCACTAGAGAATTTCTATAGGCTAGGGCAAAACGTAAAGCTTTTCGATTAATTATGAGATTCATCTACAAAATTTGGAAAAAGAAAATCGAAAAAGAGCTTTGGATTCCGCGTATAAGGGATATGATCTATACAACTATTCTTCATAGACAACCAGATCAAACCTCATCTTCTCAAGGTCTTTCATCTTTTCCATTGGTTCCCTGAAGATATTAACAGGACTCATAAATTCTATGATCTGATACTCGTATATTCTGGATCAATTGACCTGACCCATATAAAATATCAAACCAAAACAGATCACATTATCTTCTCCAAATGCAAATCCTTAGAGTCCTCACAAGAGAAGGTTGGGACATCTGAACCACCATCAAAACCTTTTCCATACGCCATTATCCTAAGGTATATACCTTTTACGACTACAAAATGGCATGGTTTCGAGCCTTTCTCATAAGGCCATTTAGCCATTCCTGGTTCTTTATCTTTTCAAGAAACTGTAGTGATGACTTAATGGTTCTATAAGAGATGGAATATTTTTGGAAGCACGTATCAAACTTTCCCTAAGGCTTCCCACCTTGTTTAGGATTACTACTACAATACCTCCTCAACTGAAGAATACAAAAGGTCACTGTTGTTTCACAAAAAAAAAAATGGTGTGACTTAGATCCTCTGTTGGGTATACGAGCTTGAACATATACACCCAATTCCTTACCCATTATCACTTTTTGGAATTCAAAAGAATTGAAGGGGAGAAAGAGAGAGAGAGAGAGAGAGAAAGAGAGAGAGAGAGAGAGAGAGAGAGAGAGAGAGATTGAAATTGAGCAAATATCGGGTAATTGAAGTCTTTCGGTTTGATCGCACAATTGATAACCCAGGGAGCTCCGTGGAAGAATCATCGATTACTTCAGCGTCCAACCCATGAAGGAATTTTGAAAGGAACTCATAGAAAGTAGGTAAACACTGTCCACGGAGATTTGATAACTCAATCTCCACTCGCGTCACAGGTATGTTCCTTTAATCCTACAAGATCTAAGGCATTGTTCCTCCGGGTGAATGGGGCAAGGACCCTTTGCAATTGCTTCATCATGGCATAGGCTGGGCCGAGTGTACATGTGACACGCGGGTCAGGTAAGCCGGTGTTGACCGCGAGGGTCATCTTCAGATCCGCTTGGGTCCCTTTAAAAATGGGATTTTAAAGAGGAGCATTGTCACTGGCGTCGTCTGTGGGAACCTCTCACACTAAGAGGTTCCTGAAAAAGGTGGATCTCATGGTCCCCAAAGAAAAAACCATGATCATTTAGTTTCTCTTTAGCCAATAATTATGTAGGAAAATATCCAAAGATTTCTAGTTGTGCTTTGTTTGTTCAAACTCCGCCGCGTCACAGGGAAATAATGAGCTACTACTAGGATAATGCTTCTGATGCGATGAGTCTAAGTACTACCTACCAGAATGATGTGTCCAGTATGCATGGTGTGTTTGCCTTCCAGCCCGAGACTCCTCAGGTAAGATGGTGCCCTCCTTATGAACCATACATGTACGGCTACCTAGGAGCAGCGTACGGAGGCCCCCATTACTATCAACCATATCAGGGTAATCCATTCTATTATGATCATGGCGGTCCTCAGTTTTACCAACAAGGGGCGGCATACCATGAAGCCCCTCAAAATGCACACGACGATTCTCAACCAAACTACCATTATCAAGGGAATCCTTCTCCCTCGATTCTACAACCACATGAGGGGAGACAACATGCGAATAAGCATCATGGAGGGGAAGGATCATCAGATGTCTCCACTTCAACAAAATCCAACTCATCTCAGGTGAGGACTGACAGCACGGAAATTATTCCGTCCGCATTCACCCATGATATATATGCAGGGCACCTGTGCCGAAACACTTGATGGATATGGGGTTGATGAAGTATGACATCACAACTGACCCAAGGGACCTCCTTTGCCACTTTATTACCACGATGGGAATCAATGAATATAATGATGCCATGATGTGCAGAAATTTCCCGTCCACGCTGACCAAAATTGCCCTGACCTTGTTTACCAACTTACCCCGCAGTTCAGTTCCCAGTTTTGCACAGCTGGCCGAGATTTTCAAGTCACGTATTGGGACTAAACGTTCGAGAAAGATGACGATGCTAGACCTAAACTTTGTGAAGCAAGGAGCAGACGAGACTTTGAGACATTTTTTGCCCACTTCACTAGTGTTGTGGCACATATTCCAAACTTCAATCACCAATCCTCCACCATCATCCTTATGGGGAATCTAGAAGAAGGGAATTTCAAGACATACCTCTTTAAAAAGAAGCCTGAAAATTATGATGAGCTGAGAGATCTGGTGTCACAACAGATAGATGACGATGAAGCTACAACCTCCGGCTCGCGAGCAAATGGTGGGCACTCTAGCTTCTTTAGGACACTCGCTGGGAAGTTTCGGAAATACAAAGGGGTAGGCCAACAAAAAAAACAACTGCCCGTGGAGCAAGTCCCTCATTCGCGGCGGGATGAAGTGCACATGAACACCGAAGAAAGGGGATAATGATTGTATCAAATGGACGGTGACCGAGGACGGAGAGCATATCTAGCTCACGGTAATCCGCATCAAAGGGATGATCAGCATAACCAGCACCATCCCCGTCAAAGTCATCTGCAGCAAAGAGACACCTGGTATGACAAGGGCCAGCCCAACAACAACTTTTAGCGTCACAGAGATGGTTGCTCTTAATATCGGAACAAGGAACGAGAACAACAAGAAGACTGCTAGATTTACCTTCAAGAGAATAAAGGGAGAGGCAGAGGTCGTAGGTGGCACGACAGACGCCAAAACAGATCTCCTCCGGTGCAAGGGTCGGTGAACCAAGCACCCAGTGACCAAGATCGGGCAGTAGGTGGTGAAGCTAACCAAATTCCTGAACCAGAAGGCTTCATCAACACTTTGGCAGGAGGGCCCTCTATGTTCGGGTCTAGCAACCAAGAAAGAAAAAAATTGTGAGAGAGAGGGCAGGCAATCACCATCCACGGCTAGCCGCAGAATGGCTCAATAACCACATGCTAAGATTAGATTCTTTGCATCCAACGCCAGTGAAGTTCGCATGTCCCACTCGGATCCTCTAGTGATCCATGCTTAGATAGTTACTAAAACTATCAAAAGATTGTTTATAGACACTAGGTCCTTTGTATATATTCTGTCATGGGAGGCATTTTCCCAACTAGGGGTATCCACGACAACTCTCAGACCATACCCAGGAACTTTGGTGGCTTTCTCCGAAGATAAAGTATAGATGGCTAGAACTATTGAGTAGGGGTATTATGTGAGACAAGCTACTCGGGATTGGCTCGTATAAAACTCGGCTCGAGATCGATCATATTCAAATACGAGTGAGTATGAGCAGAATTTCAAGCTAACTACGATCTCGAGCCGAGCTCGAGCTTTATACAAGCCTGTTCGTATAGCTCGTATTAAATGCAAAATTACAAAATTGCCCTTATGATATTTAATCTCTTTAGGGTTTCACTTTGCCTTATGCCGCCACTAGCCAGTCCGCTCCATTCACTCATTCAGTCCATTCCCTTCTAGGGCTCTCCGCTCATGTAACTTCACTCAGATCTGAGATCTGATCCTCAAGCCTCACCCTATCAGAGCTCGTCTCGCCGGCAGTTCTTCCTCCGACCTCGGTGCATCGTCCAAGTCCTTGTCTCTTGTCCAGGTTTGCTCTAAATCCTGTGATCTCTAGTCCTTCTCCATTTTGATTGGAAGTTCTCATTTTGATTTCTCGTCCAACTTCGGTGTCTTCCGTTTTGATTTCGCGTCCAATTCATTGACTTTTTCTCTCCCTACTCAGTTCTCGCTGGCAGTTCCCTTCGAAGCTCAGACCCATCTCACACCTCGACACCACCTCCTGGCTCATCGGAAGTCGGAACTACTGTCTCTAGCCTGGTTAGTTCAATTACCCCCAAAATTTTATTTATATAGATAACAAGTAATGGTTGTGGTGATATTAAAAACATTTTTTTTTATAATCTTATTTCGAAGTATGTTTCATTTTGACGGTATTGAGTCTGTGCTCATGGAATTAGGGTTTCGTTTTACTAGCATATGTGTTGTGGTCTCAGGAGTTCCATTCATTGGTGATTGACGGTTTAGGGAAGAGATCGATGAGATATTGTTATTTTGCAGTGATCGGGCACTAGTTATCTGTTCCTTATGTGTTATTATGAGAAGAAGGATAGCTAATAGAAAGTTGGTTCATGATGAACTTGGTAATGTTTGTTATCTGTTTCTTATGTTATTGTTCAATCTCCAAATCTGATCTTCAATCACCATTGTGTGATGTATGATCTCACCTCACCAGTGTACACTATACATAGGCTTTAATTTGGTGGGAGTAGGATGTATGATATGACCTCTATTACATTCATTGTTATATTGTTCATTGCACTATTGAATGTCACAATGTTGTTGATTGTTGCTATTGAATGTCAGAATGCATTTTATAATCTGATTTGCAATATTAAATATCAAACCGATGTTTGTAGATTATGTCGACTCCAATTCCAAGTGAATCGGATGATGTGGTGGCTTCCTTCACAACTCCTATAAGTGTTGATGAGGAAATTGATCAAGTTCCTGAGGTGCCAGCAGCGAGTGATACCCCTGGTCGGGTTGCTGAAAAAAGAAAAAAAAAACCTCCTCGGTTTGGGAAGATGTTACTGGAATTGTGGAAAACGGGGCAAGAATTGTGGTATGCAACCATTGTAATGCTAAGTTGACCATCCCAACAACTTCTTACAAAAGGCATATTGACTCGGTTTGGGAAGATGTTACTAGAATTGTGGAAAAGGGGGTAAGAATTGTGGTATGCAACCATTGTAATGCTAAGTTGGCCATCCCAACAACTTCTTCCAAAAGGCATATTGACAATTGCACTGTTCGTCAAACTAAAATCTCGGGGAAAGGTAAAAGTAGTGGTGTGCAATCAAGCTTAAGCCAAGATTCGATTGGTAGTGGGTCACTTTTGCCTTACAAGTATGACAAGAAAGCAATCAAATATATGATAGTGAAGATGATTATGTTCCATGAATATCCCTTTAAGATGGTCGAGCACAAGTTGTTTGTAACACTTTGTAAGATGCTTAATCCGAAATATGAGCCTTGTACGCATGTTGTTGTTAAGGATCATGCAATGCATTTACATGTGGAAGTGAAGGCAAAGATGAAGACGATGTTTGCTCATGTTGGTAGGATTAGCTTAACTTCGGACTTATGGACTTCCAATAAGACGAATAGGGATATGTGTATCACCGGACACTTCTTAGACGTGGATTGGAAGTTACAAAACCGTATATTGAATTTTTGCTTGCTTCCCCCTTCACACACTGGAGTTGCAATTTCCAATAAGATGTTTGAATGTATTTGTGAATGGGGAATAGATGATAAGATCTCCACGGTTACATTGGACAATGTAAGTTCAAATGATGCAACTATTCGAGCTTTGAAAGAGCAGTTTGAAGGAAGAGGTGTGCTATACTTCAATGGGAAGATCTCCCATATTAGGTGTTGTGCACATATCCTCAATCTAGTAGTGCAAGATGGATTGATTCCTCTTAAGAGTGCTATTGAGAAAGTTCGTGAAAGTGTGAAGTACACAACATTGAGCCCTTCTCGTCTTCATAAGTGGGCTGAAGTTGTGAAGAATATGTCATTGCCCACCAACAAAACGTTGATTCTTGATTGTTGGAAAAGGTACTCATTTTCAAAGATGCTTTTGCAAGGTTTGCAAGCAGAGACTCTTCATACTCTTCATTTCCATCTAATGAGGATTGGGAAGTAGCTCGTGACATTTGCAAGTTCTTGTCCATTTTTTATAAGGTAACCTAAATATTTATTTCTCTTAAATTTCAAGTTTGAATTGTACATTTTGATTTATGTATGCTGATTGCTGAATCTGGAATTGTACATTTTGATTTATGTATGCTGATTGCTGAATCTGGAATTGTACATTCTATATGCTGATTTCTGTATTATGTAATTTGTATGCTGCTGATTTATGTAATATGTAATTTAATTTGTACATTCTATATTCTGATTTCTGTAAACTGTATGCTGCTGAAAAATCTGTATGCCATTGAATCTGAAAAATACCTTAATCTGTATGCTACTGAAAAATCTGTATGCTCTTGAATCTGAAAAATACCTTAATCTGTATGCTGCTGAAAAATTTGTATGCTCTTGAATCTGAAAAATCCGTAATCTGTATGCTGCAGAAAAATATGTTTGCTACTGAATTTGAAAAAATCTATAATTTGTATGCTGCTGAAAAATATGTAATTTGTATGCTGTTGAATCGGTTTGTGTAAATCTGAAACTAAAGTTTATATTTCGTTCAGGTAACCCAAATTTTCTTAGGTCATGAGTATACAACTGCAAACTTGTATTTTATTGAAATTTGGAAGATTAGGCGGATCTTGGATGGTATGGATGGTGACCCAAGATATTTAATGAGGCTTATGAATCAAAAGATGAAAGAGAAATTTGATAGGTATTGGAATGAGCGCTCTCTGTTTATGATAGTAGCAGTTGTTTTAGATCCAAGAAACAAGTTGAAATATATAAAGTATGCTTTCAAACAACTATATGGAGAAGAAGAAGCACAAAACAAGATTGTTCATATCAAGAATGAATTGCAGACGCTCTAAGAAGACTGTTGCAAAGAAGATGAGTGGTGGATTGGTGATATTGTTCATGATACCAATGCTAGTGGCAATGTAGATCATGTTGATAGTGGAAGGGTCGAATTTGAAGATTGGGCCAACATAAACGATGATCCTATGCCAACTAGAAAGGAGCTTGATGTGTATCTTGAACAAGGAGTGTTGTTGGGTTGTAGAGCCAAGGATTGGGAAGTTTTGGGATGGTGGAAAAAACACATGTCGACATACCCAATCTTATCAAAGATTGCTCGAGACATTTTATCGATTCTGGTAACTACTATGCCTTCTGAGTCCGCTTTTAGCGCTGGGCGCAGAGTTATCAGCGATGATCGATGTTCATTGAGTGATGACACCATAGAAGGCCTTCTTTGGGCATCTAATTGGTTCCGTCATGAATTCGAAGTCTGATGCTCAGGTATTTACTAGTCTCAGAGGAATCTTTTTGGTAAACCCCTTTTCTTTTTTTTTCCCTTTTTTTCATTTCCTTTTTTTTTTAAAAATAATTTTCTGGGTATTTCTCCACGGTGATACTTGAAGTTGTTTGCCTTTTTGGTGTTATCTAGCTGCTCTTCAGTGCTTGCTGTTTTTGCTGGAATGGTTGTTTGTTCTTTCCTTTCCCTTTCCCCCTTTTTTGATTTTGTATAGTTAGGTTAGGAATCTGTTTTTGTCTTTGTTACAAATTAGCTTTCTCAGCTTTTGGATTGTCTTATTTTCCCTGCTTTGATGGATATGATCTAGATTTGTATCAGTAACTGATTAGGGTTATTAAGATCTTACCTAGTGCTTATTTTTCAATTGATTATTTACCCCCTTTACTCTGCATTCTTATCTCACCTTTCTCTGCCTATGGGTTAATTTTGTTGTTGTACTGTACTTAATTTCACTGCTAGCTAGTTATCTGTTAGTTGATTTCATGATTCATATAGGGTGTTGGTTCATTAATTGATGCTGCTAAGTTGGAAGCAAGCAATATATACTATCACGAGATCGAGCTCAGCTCGAACAAAAATGAGCTAAATGAGCTCAAGCTCGAGCTCCTTACACAGCTTCTGAGCTGAATACAAACAAGGTTTTAAGCTCGTAAAAAAAACCAGGCTTGGCTTGAAATCAACTTCATAAAAAACGAGTTGAACAAGGTTTTAACACCCCTACTATTGAGTTGTTAGTTGTCTTAGGCACTACCCCACACTGGCGGATGGAAATCGTGATCACGGTGGTACGAATCCCAACCGTTTACAATGTCCTTCTAGGAAGAGTCACCCTATTCGAATTCCAAATGGCAGTGTTAGTATATCATTTTGTCGCCAAATTACCACTACCTGCGGGTAGAGTGGGAGAAGTCCGCGGACAACAACCAAAAAGCTTATGCTGCTACCTAACCTATCTCAGAAGAGGCGGAGAAGTGATGTGTATTCATGAGTCTGCTTTGAGTAAGGCTGATGATCAGAAAGTTGAGTCACCTATAAAATATGAGCTTGGAGATAGTCAACCTGCTGCCAGATAGGTGCACACCGCAGATGAAAGAACAGCCTAACGACCTATTTTCAACCCAGAGGAAAAGTGTATCTTGGGCAAGCCTTGGATCAAGTAAAAAAGGGACGTGTGTTGGAGATAATCAATTTTTTGAGAGGGTTTCTCGACCAAATAAATTTGTAGTCAAGACCCCGCTATAATATAGGGAGTCAAGATCGTTCCACTGGAGAAAGGACAACACTTTCGAAAGTAGTTGCTTTTTCGGGTAAAAGGTAGCAAGAATGGCGATGAAAGGATTGGTATGGGTGTTGATGGGGTAATTCACTTCTCATACACTTTCACGGATCAAACAAAGGTAAAATCAATAGTGAAAAAGCTTTCAAAGCTAGGGATTACCACAATTATAAACACATGTGTAAATCAATGAAGCACATAAAAGATCATGCTTTTATCATAAAACCATTAACTTTTGTTAATCAATAATTAAATCAATCAACTCACATTAAATCAACCTACTTAAAAGACAACTTTCACATACCCAAAAAATAGACAATAAAGGCTTTCGTATAAAAATATATTTGTTCCTACCTTTTCTTAATTAGGGTTTAATCAACTCTCGTAAATTAATGTGCAAGCAAAGCCCAATGGGCCGCGTAGAAAATCTGGTGAGATACGGGATCGGCGGTCACGGTTGGGATCGGTGGGCGCCGACAACATCGGCGGGCGCCGCTTGGCATCGGTAGGCACCACTCTCGAATCCTCGGAAAATTCTAGAATTTGTTGGCATCCTGGTGTGAGATAGAGTGACGTATGCTTTACCTCGCCTAAAAGTAATAATAACTCGAACCTATTATTCCGTAGAAGTTGTAAGTCCAAATGTCGATCCTCAGAGAGAATACCTTTCCTGTCTACATAAATCACTAGCAAAAGGAATGAAATCAAAGTATAATTGAATAAAAAGGCAATTGAATAAGGTAAAAGTAGTAATGGTGAATTGTGATAATCAATAGTAATGAGATAGTTTCACCTGCAATTCATTAACAATAGTTAGGTCATTGATCATTGACTTTATTCTATTTATCCTTAGTTGATTAATCCAACATTGGATCACTCCAAAGCTTTGGCAATTAGACAATACCAATAACTTAAACAATTAGAAATAGAGGCGCAACTCCCTAGCCCTAATTGTATACAATCGATATAGTACAATTGTCAATATCCCATACACACCCAATCGATGCTTTCACGGGATTGATTGATTGTGTTTGCAACTTAGATTCAATCAAATTGCAAGAAGACATCAAACCTTAGGAAGAGAGCAAATTCCGTCAAGGTAGCTAATCAAGAGGGAATATATGCAATCAGTCAATTGAAGAAAAAAGATATTGAATCAATCAGACGTAGAATAGATAGAAATCAAATCTCACAAATCATCTAACCATGCCTCCGAATCGCAAACGAAACAAAAGAGGTTTAGTTCCTCATAGGTGTTCTTCCTCTCATTCTCTCCATTGTTCTCTCTGAAAACTAGGTCTGAATAATCATGCCTAAAGTCGGTAGATATAATAACCTAAAATATAACGAATTGTTCCAAAGATAGAATTTGAAAGATTCCGCATCAGTGTTGACCGGCGGGTGCCGCTAGAGAACCGGCGGGCGCCTCCCTGACAGTAGCCTCGTTCTTCAGCTCCTTGCTTCTATTTCTGTGCTCAGCTCCTCCTCAAGTGTCTTCTTGCCTTTGTAATGCTTTTCTCTAGATCCTAACTCCTTATACTCATTCCTAGCAAAGCCATAGAAGCACCCTCACAAGCGTCGAAATGCAAATATGCGAATAAGCACGAAAAATGCTTAGATTCCACACTTGAAAGATAAAAATACTAATAAGGTGAATTACTCAATAATCATGCCATATGAACACCTAAATGCAATAATACCTACCTATAATGCCTATCTAAAATATGCATTATCAAACTCCCCCACACTTAAGCTTCGCTAGTCCTCGACCGAATAATAAGAAGCAACCTATACCCACGAGTTCATCCTTCATACAATAGCCTCAACCAAAACAAATCAAATTTCACGGAGCACAAGATCAAGTGAATAAACACCGTGGCATGTATTTAGTGATCAAAGCATCAAAGTAGAAAGCATCCAACCTCACAAAGGATATGTCTTTCCCTCATGCTCTCATGCGTTTAGGCTTTTAAGTTCCACTCTCAACTCAATCCAAAATGCAACTAAACTCATAGAAATTGACACCAATATCACCAAATCTCCACCAAAATGCCATTACTTGCGGAAAAACAATAAAAATTAACAAGCAATTTGGCTCTAGTATTACTCTTTTTTTTTCCTAGCTTACTTTTGCCCCTGGGTGAATTTTATCCTCCCTAGGTCTAAGCTTTTTGATTGATTTTTTTTCTTTTTTCTTCTTTTTCCAAATTTCTTTCGGTTTTGGTATCTTTCAATGTCTCAACTTACTAGAGTAAAGTCCACTTGATCACCTTTTAGCGCGAATTGCAAACATGAGTGTCATGAATGAATCCGGTCACTCAATTATCAAGCTTCCTTTCTTAGTGGGTAGCTTTTGATACTGATTTGCGTAAATCATACCCATGAGTGTCATGCATAGCTCCGGTTACTAAATGTCTCAACCATTGCCACTTTATTTCACTCAATTCTCACATGCAACTAAAGCCAAATACCCAACATAAAAGCATAAAATGTCGCAAGCAATAAACATGTGAATCGGTCTTGACAATAAATAACAAGGTAAATATCAAGAAGTAGAAACATAAGCAGAGTAAATCATACACATATGAGCAAAAAGAAGTTAAATGATTTCAATAAGGCCAAAACAATCTCACAAGTGTCATGTTTTGTAAGATTTCAATCATACTCAAGCTTGATCATACACACTCAATTGTATCACCAATCATGCTCCTCAAGAAAACATTTTAACGCAATAAAACCGAGCACGTCAAATTCATCGTAGGATTTACAAGTTCATGCCATAAGAAAGTATAGAGTTTCGCTAACTAAGGTGGGTGTTTAGATAACAACATATATGCAATGCATGATATTTTTTTATTTTTTGACATTTCCCCTTCTTTTTTTTCTTTTTCAATGAAACAATAACCATAAGAACTAGACATAAACATAAACATAATGCAAGGTGTCCAAACATAAGAATTATCCAAGTACAAACCGAAACATGAAACAGAAATTTAAACATGTCTTAAACAAACTTCTAAATTCATAAATCCATAAATCCATAATTCCCCTCCCCCACACTTAAAGATGGCATTGTCCTCAATGCGTGAACACAAATACGAAAACAGAAATAATCAAAATATAGTGTAAGGAAGGGTAAGGTACAACTCACTAGGGCGGCGATAGTGGAAAAGGGTAGTACTGCTGGAACTGCTAGACGAATGAGTCAAAGCTACTCTGAAGTACGGAGAGTGCGCGGGCATGGTCCTCCTGCCTCTGATAAAGCTCTGCATGAGACTAGCGCCACTCAGCTGCGTAGTTGTCTTCACACTGACGGAGATCATGGTGGTAATGTCTGAACTACGTGCCCCGATTAATCTGCAGCTGATGGATCTCATCTAGTCAGTAATCATACCGAACGGAGCGACAAGATGAAGAGGAGGGATGGTAGCTCATGTCAGTGTCAGAATCCTCCTCCCTAGCTCGGCTGGACTCTCCCCTCATGAATGTAGAAAGTGGCACGTGCCACCTAGCAGCATCAACATCATCGTCACCATCATCAAGCTAGATTAATGGGGCCATACTGCCCCATTAATACGACCACAACGCTAGATTAATGGGGCCATACTGCCCTCCAGATGCCTCATACTCACCAGCATCTCCATCGAGATGCGTGAATCCCAAGGTATCGAAACCTGATCCTCAATATGAACTCTACAATGGACAGCAATCAGCATAATAAGGTCACCAAAGCCTATAGTACGTGTGTCCCTATGAGGTCCTCCAACTAACATATCAGCACAAGCGTCCAAAAACAGTTGGAGCCAATCAGGAATGACCTCCACCTCTGAAGTAAGACAATACATTGCAGCCCAACTCCTCTACGAGACCTTTTTGAGCTCATTCTACCTAAAGAAGGTGTTGTTCAACACCTTGTGGCAGAGACGCAACGCGTGATGAGTGATGGAGTAGTTGTAGTTCCCTCCTCCAGAAATTCAAGGGGTGCTTGTAGCTGCGGCCCAAGTGTTAGCAGGTCTGGGTCTTAATAAGTTCTGCCTCTAATTGGCAATGGACGGACGAGTAACACCAAGATAACTCCTCAATCGTGATCAAGATAACTCATACACACGACCCATCATAGAGAACTCTACAAAACCATCATCAGCAACCTCTAGAATGGCCAGAAACTCTCTAATCAAATCCAGATAGGACAATCCATGCACAATAATGAAGTGGCCAAGACCACCCTTGTCCAAAAAGGAGGTGCAAGCGTCAATAAGACCTAATTGATCTAGCGCTAGATGATCGAAAAATTTCGTCGTCGAATATTTTCTAGGTTCTAGACTAGTCCATTGAGCGAATTCCTCATCAGTCAAGTTCATGGGTGCAATCATGTTTAGAAAGGAAGTCATGATGAAAGAGATCGATGAAAACGAATGAAACTTATAGAAAATGGCCAAAAATGAGCTTCTGTGTGTAGCGGCGAGCGCCGGGTGACAAGCGGCGGCGCCGGTTTTTCTGGGCGGTGATGTCGCATTTTCTTTTCCATAAAAATGCCTCCTTTGACATCGATTTCAGCCCGTTTTTTCCTTATTTCTTCACGAAAAGTGTTCCTTTAACCCGTGGGGATCCGATTCTAAGTGGAAAGTGGTCAGAGGTGGTGATATGAGATTTTGGTGATTTTTGAATGCGATGTTAATTGAGAAACAATATGAAATCTAGTAGATCGGGACGTGCAGATTCCGAATATGTGGTCGGAATCTTGAACGGAGCAACGGTTTGGACATATTGTGGAGATTTGTAGTGAAAGATATGGTTTAGAGGTATGAAGGTTATGGAGGAAGGGTTTGGAGGTTAGGGAAAGAAGGAGAAAGGGTAAATAAGAATAGGGTTTTAAAATATAAGTGGCCCATCTCTAAAATGAAATGGCGAACCGGTTACTTACTGAGTAACCAAGGCGACAGGCACCGCTTTTTATACCGGCAGGCGCCGCCCTGTTTTGTTTTCTTTGGTTTATTTACGTAACCTACTTCCTTCATATTAGTTATTTCCCAAACAAATGAATCTACTAACTAACTTAAATGAAAAAATAAAATGGAAAACAAATAAAAACTTACCTCGGGTTGCCTCCTAAGCAGCGCCTTTGTTTTAGGTCTTTAGTTAGACGTAATGAATCAAATACTACTCCTCATGAATGTTTTCCCATTGCCAAGTATCCATAACTTGTCCAGCGATGTCCCCGTGATATTTGTTAATCCTTTGACCACTCACCTTGATGTTATTGCCATCGATCGGGTTCTGCAAGTTAATTGCACCATAGGGACAGACATGGACCACGATGTATGGGCCTGTCCTTCTAGATTTGAGCTTCCCAGGGTGGATTTTTATGTGTGAAATGTACAACAGAACCTTATCTCATTGATGAAATTCTCTTCTCAAGATATGCTTATCATGCCAAGCTTTAGTCTTGTCTTTATAGATCATGACATTTTCATAAGCATCCTAACGAATCTCTTCCAATTCCTGAAGTTGAAGCTTCCTAAATTCTCCTACTTCAAATGCATCCATATTGGCCTGTTTGACTACCCAGTAGGCTTTGTGTTTGAGCTCAACCGGCAAATGACAAGGTTTTCCATAAACCAAGGGAAATGGTGACATCTCAATGGGTGTCTTATAAGTAGTGTGATATGCCCTTAGAGCATCCTCCAATCAGAGACTCCAATCCTTGCGGTTTAGTGAGACAATTTTCTCCATATTCCTCTTCACTTCCCTATTGGATAGTTGATCTTGTCCATTGGTTTGTGGATATTAAGCAGTTAAAACCTTTTGAGTGATGTGCGCCTATTTTGCCATGTTTTGCACTATCTTTTATTCCAATTTATGTCTATATTTTATACTTTTGGGTTAGAAAAGTATGAGATTTGTATAGTTTATGTTTATTTGTGAGTTATGGAGGTCTACACAAGTTGACTCGACATCGAGTCACACAAGCCACACTTATAGCCGAGATCGAATCAACCCACTCGACACCGCCATATATGACTCTAGATCGAGTGGAGGCACTCGAGATAGAACACATGACTCAATATCGAGTGACATAACTCGATGTCGAGTGAAGCATCAAAGCCCAACGACACGTTTTGACAAGTCCGGATCCAAGGGGGATTGCTTAGCCACGAAGTTGAAGATCTTTTATCCTCCTTGGTGAACATTTATTCTCATGGGTTAAAACTCTATTTTACCCTATGGAGTTCCTATTAGATTTATTTATTTTAATTAGGATCTTTTATCTTAGGAAATAGATATAATTTTCTCTTTCCTTGGCTAGCAAGGATTGAAGCCTATAAATAAAGCCCTTGGGGACTGGGTTTTCATCATTCCATTCCACAAGCAATTATGCACCATAGAGTAGAGAGAGATAGAGAGAGAGAGAGAGAGAGAGAGAGAGAGAGAGAGAGAGAGAGAGAGAGAGAGTTTAGGCCAAGCGAGGTAAAGAGAGAAAGACGTTTTGGTTTTGTTCGGTTGTAAGTTCTCTTTTATTTAATTCAAGTTAGATATTTTATGTCAATGATGAAGATTGCTATGATGAAGAGCGAGTAGTCGTCTTACTTCTAGGGTCAAGGTGGGCCTGACGATAGCCATGTAAGTATGTTCAAAGGTATGATCTTTATATGATTTTTCATCTTCTATCTTATATGCATGATTCTTCTACACGAGAGTAGTAGGTGATTCATATTTACAATATTGAAGCGAAAGTGATCTTATTTTAAATTTGGATTAATTATGGAAAAAAAATAGTAACACTTAGGGTTTATGCGAAAGCCTCTATATTCCTATTTGTCAATGACGAAAGTTATTTGATGAAAAGCATGCATCTTTCATAAGTTTAGTATATCGCTTATATGGATATCGTTGAGGTAAGTTCCCCTGCTTTGGAACTTCTTTAGTTTATTGATATACAAAAACCCTTCTGCGTTATTTCTATTCATTGCTTCCTATTAATCCTACTATTTTTCGGACGTTCTTTTCTGACTTTTATTTTACGTCCTGTTTTTCTGCAAACTTCACTCGACATCGACTCTGTTCAATCGATATTGAGTGACTGACCCAATCTCGAGTCCTCCTACTCGACGTCGAGTGTGTTGCTGTTGTTTTGTAGGTGAGCACTAGGAATCGATGGCCTTGACTCGACGTCGACTGAATCTCAGTCGATATCGAGTGGCTTCTGGTCGACAACAGGGAGCTGTTTTACGAGACTAGATCGGCAAGCGCTCACACGTTTCCTCGTGGATCGATCCTGAATCCTACCACTATAGTGGGAGGAAGTCTTGTAATTTTATTTCCACGAGACTAGGGATTCGGTTTGATAACTATTTCATATTTATTAGAATTGATTTCCTCCGTTAACAAATTTTGGCGTCGTTGCCCGGGAAGCCATCAATCTCGCCCTTTCTAGTCTATTTTACGCTCTTTTCTTTCTAGTGTTTGTTTTATAGGTGTATGCGAAGCGTTGATCGCACACAATATTTTGAACCTTTACTCGAACCGGAATGCTTCTTTCGTTTGCAGGAAAGGCTAAAGAAATGACTCATACCGACAACGAAGAAGCAGAACTTACTACGGAGCTGGAGCTTGAGAAGCTCCGCAAGCAAGTAGAGTAGCTCCCCACCAAGCAAACGAAATACACCCGGAAGAAGGGTGAATACACACGAAATCAGCAATGGTGGGAGGCAAGGGCGGATCGCGATGCCCAAGCCCGAAGAGAGGTCAAGGAACAACTACAGAACATCCCTCAGAATGCGAAAGAATACATGCACCCTACTCTGGCAGTGCCAAAATCTCCTATTATTCTTCCTCGTATTTCTTTTGAAATTAAACATTCTTTTATTTCTGAAATTAGGAGGAATCAATAAGAAGGAAAGCCCAATGAATGCCCTATGGAGCACATTACTACATACTTCGATTTGTGCAAAACTATTATTGATGGTCCTAATTTTGAGTATGTTAAACTAAAGGCTTTTCATTGGTTGCTTGCAGGCAAAGCTTTACATTGGCTTGAGGGTTTGACCTCGCTATACATCCGCACGTGGGGAGGACTCAAGGACTTGTTTTCAACAAGTTCTTTCCACCGGCAAAGACGACACAACTTAGGCAAAAGATCATGGCTTTCAAACAAAAACCAGGGGAAACACTCACACAAGTCTAGGAACGCTACAAACGCCTGTTCAAATCTTGCCCTACACAAGGGCAGCCGCCATATGTGATCGAGGAAATCATCTACAAGTCCTTGAACATGCCTACAAAGGAGCGGATCAACACCTATACCTCTTATAGGTATCTCGACTACACACCACAACGTGCTTGGGATACCCTTGAGAGGTTGGTCGATTTCGACAACACCTATGGGACTCCTGAGGTCTCCAACGTGAGGCCTACCCCATCTATGCCACTCTACGAGCCGTCAAAGGAGATAGATCCTGACGTAAGGGAGCAGTTCACGAAGGATTAAGTGCGGCGGTTACAAAAGCAAGTAAAGTTCCTCACCAACAACCAACCTTGTTTGGAGTGTGGGTCTGTCAGGCACAACACCACTGCTTGCCCACATTCCGAGCAAGTCCAGCTTGTGGAGACACACGATGAGGCACGCTACATGGGATGTCCTAACTATGGACAACATCAGCAGAATTGGGGATACCAACAACCCCAATACCAAAGGAACCCCACGCCATACAAAGCTCCTGGACACCCTGAGAGGGATTCAGAAAAGGATGACCTACAGCTCATTCTCGATGAGTTAAGGTGGAACCATGCTGAATTCAAACAAGCCAACAACTCCGTCCACACTCAGTTGCACGTCATCAATTTGCGATTGGGAGAGATCAACGTCTGGAGAAAAAACATTGAGACCCAAGTGGGTCAATTGGCTGCGCAAACCCCTAGACCGACCGGATCGCTCCCTGGACAACCTGAGCCCAATCCTAAGGGAAAATATGTTGTACACGTGACTGCTATGAATATAAGGAGTGGACGTCAACTACAAACACCCGAACAATCGCCAGCGGACAAAGCTACTAGAGTTCCAGACGACATCGACTCACCATCAGTCGACATCGAATCTACCTCACTCAATATCGAGTCACCTGCACTCGACGTCGTGTCACCTATTTAACAGCAGCAGAAACCTCATATTTCACTCGACGTCAACTCTACACCAGTCGATGTCGAGTCAACTCACTTGACACCAGCTGCAAAGAAGAAGAAGACGCTGTCATTCCTGACCAAATCTTTGAAGGACCCTGCCGACAAAAATTCCCAGCGTTTCATGAAGATGCTTCAAGGGCTCAATGTCACCATTCCCTTCACCGAAGCTCTTCATGAGATGTCATTCTATGTGAGGTTCCTTAAAGACATCCTAAGCAAGAAGCGGTCAATTGCTGAGATTGTAGAGGAGTATAGCAAGATGTAATTTCCAGAGAGGAGACCGGATCCAGGGAAATTCGCCATCACTATTGGGCTAGGCCAGCATCGCTACCAAGTTCGCTACGGCCTAGGGGCTAGTGTGAGTCTCATGCCTTTGTCAATCTGGTCGAAGGTAAACGTCGGAGCATTGGAGCCGGTGGATATGAAGCTCTATATGACCAACAACAACTATATAACACCCATCGGAGTTATTGATGACGTCCCCGTCAAGATAAGCAAGTTGTTTGTGCCTACAGACAGAACTCATTGTGCTTGATATGACTGAGGATTCTACATGTCCTATCATCCTTGGTAGGACATTCTTAGCAACCGTCGATGCCAACATCAGCTTGAGAAAGGGGATGCTCATGTTGGAGGGAAATTTTTTGCGAATTAAATGAATCCATGATTTCATAAGCAAAGTCGTCACATTCTTAATATATTAAGAAAAGTGATTATTTTGTAAAATTTAATAAAAGTCAGAAATGGACTTTGCAAATCGAGTTATGGGCTTAAAACATATAAAAGGCCCAATTAGCCCATCAACTAGCAGTTGTTATTGTTGTACATTGCAGTTGTATCTGTTGTATATTGCAGTTAACCAAGGAAAAAACTGGCAGTACGTGGGATGAAAAGGTGGTTTTAATTAACTTCCTTCATCTCTCCTATAAAAGGCTATAAAGTAAAATCAAGGATCTTTTCCTCCAGGCTCCTGGCACTTTCATATGCAAAATAGGAGAAAGCATCAAACATACATTCTTCCTCCTTCCCTGCTGGCTGGAGAAATAGCAAGCCAACCTCTTCTTTCCCTCTTGGCTTTTCCTGTTTATGGAGAAACCTGCAAACACATACACACAGAAACCATCAGCAAACCTTGCCAATAGAAAATTCCTGCTGCAAAAAAAAAGAAAGGAACAAAGGGGGAAACCTTTGGGTTCTTTTGTTGAAGGTCCAACATTATGCAAAACCAAAATAGGTATACAATTTCTCTATGTTTTGTTTTGCAGGAACATGGAGAGGAAAAATGGAAGGCCAAGGGCTAGGATATAAGTACTCTCACCTAAGCGGATGATCCCGATAATAGTCTTAAGTATAAGATTACTTTTTCCTAGGGATCAACTTTATAATAAGTTGAGGGAACTTTCTCTCGTAGTCCGCTCAAAATTCTTTTTCACCGCTACACTCGATCCCGACATGGATCGGTTCAAAGGGGCGAAGTGCTGCCGGATTTGGCCTGGAACTTACAAGCAATGAACAGCCGAATTTAAGGGACTGTGAAAAGTAAATTGAAAATGGGACAAATGTTCTGTAGAGCAGCAGCACAAAATCAGACACATCGAAGCCTAGCCTCTTTATACAGGAATTTCAGCAGAGGAGTACTCAATTTTTAAGGGACCCAAACAAACAACCACAAAGGCAAACAACAACAAATTTAACTCCATCAGAAGCGTAGAAAAACACAGGCATGAATTGGGTATAAAAAAAATCAATCATAATCTACAAAGGAAAAATTGATGATTCCAAATTTCTACCTAAAACAAATTCAGCCTATCTCCACTACAAACCGATGTTGCCAATTTTGCAATTCGGTAAAATCAAAGAAAAGAGGAGAAATGAACCTACCTAAGCCAAACTGGTGGCCGTACCCCTGGTCTCTCAAGTGCTCAAAGTCGGAGCTCCGCTAGTGCCTCCTTAAGCATCCCGAGCCTGGAATTCCGACTACCAAATTGGAAAAACCTAAAATCACCATTAAAGAAAGTCAGTTGAATGTGAAAATTGAACATTCAATTGAAAGGGAATTCATTTGGGGATATGAAATCTAAGTCGAGAATCGTCTAAGGTTGAGATTGAGTAACAAAATCAGGGGCAGAAATTCACAAACAAAAACCCCAGACCGACGACCTTACTCTCTCTTTCAAACGCCCAGACCGGACTGACAAAACTGTCGGTAATCGCTAGGCTCCACAGTTTATGCACCCGTCGCCTGCTTCTTGCACTCAAGCTGAGAAGCAACTAGAAAATGGCGAGCAGCAAATTCTCGATCTCATAAAGAAGTTGAATTGGAAGAATGGGGCTCGATTAAAAATAATGAAACAAATTGAAATTGGGCTAAAATTGATAAGGAAATAATTAAGTGGGCTTCAGTGGATGATGGTGATTGAGCCCATTATTAATATTCCTCTTAGATTTGTTCCAATGCAATGAGGCATCATATGTGTCTCGACCTATTTAAAATGAATATGCTTAATTGCAAAACTAACCCACTAAAATATATGAATTATAATTGGCACAAATTAAGAATTCGAGTTTGATCAAAATATAAAATTAAACTCGTCAAATATTCTTTGTCATTTAATTCTAGTGGGTCAATCTCAAACCGGCTTCAACAAAAACGGAGTCAAAAACCTCAAATCAAGTTTTCTCAAATATAAACTTGGTTCTTTTAAGAACTACACAAGATTTGATCCCGTTCAAACGCGTATGTAAGAAGCTCGACAAAAAGCTACGAGCTCGTCGAGTTCAATCACGTTCCTCAAACGATCTAAAGATCAGAGCAAATTCAAATTTGTTCTCAAAAGAACTACATAAGATTTGATTACACTTCATCGGATATGTAGGAAACTCAATGTCAAGCCAAAGCCTTTCGAGTTCAATCACAAATTCCCCAAAACAAACTTGCTTCCGTTCCAAATCAAGTTAAGTCAATCAAGTAAAATTAGTTCGTTTTGAACTACGTAAAGACTTGATGCCTCATATCGGCTACGTAGGTAACTCGATATTAAATCATAAAAATATATCGAGTACAGTCGTCGACCTCTAAATTCACTCTCAAATAAATATGAGTTTAAATCCCGCCAAATTAAAGCCTTTCATATTTTGAACTACGGGTGATTTGATCCCTCTCAAAAGGGTACGTAAGACACTCGACATAAAGCTACAAGTTTGTCGAGTTCAATCACCACCCTGAAATGATCTTACGATCAAACCCTTTCAAATATAAAATTTCCTTTTGTCCCAAACTATGGCGACTTGATTCCACTAAATAAGTGGATACGTAGGAAACTCGGTGTTAATCAAATCTCCTCAAAATCATTTGTCGACTCTAGTCGTCCAAAAAAATCAAATTTCCATCAAATACAAAGTGTCTCCTCTAACTCGATGCAAAGCTTCCGCTCGTCGAGTTTAGTCGATCACACCCAAAAATCAAAATTTCCTTCAAAGTGAAAGGGTCCACTTTAACTTGATATAAAGCTTCTGCTCGTCGAGTTCGGTCACAACAAAAATCAAAATCAATCTCCACCATCCCTAAATTGACTTTTACGTCAAATCTTAAATAAAAACAAATCAAACACCACATTAAAATCAAATCGTTTTCTATGCAAATGATATGCGGGTTACTTGAGTTACCGTTCCGAAAAGGTGGGCTCAGGTTACTCGGGTGGAGTGTTGTTCGAACTACCCTTCGTAGAAAGTGGGCTTGAACTTCATCCTATGATGCATAGAAGGAAACAAAACCAAATCCAAATCAAACCAAACGCAAACTCAAACACTATGAACTACGTGAGGCATGATTATCTTTCAATAGATACGTAGGCAACCCGCTAAATTTTGGGTGCAGCCCAAATCACGAAAACCATTCAAATCTTGGTATCAATGCATCTTCGAATCAAGAGGATAACCAAAAGGGGTCGAACTCAAATATTAAAATTTAAATAAAATGTGTTGTATAATTATTTGCGCATTTTTGTTCAACATATTTTTGGCACGCACGGTGGGACCCTTTTTGCCTTTTCATCTTTTAGTTGTATTTATAATAATACATGGTTATATCTTTTTGGAAGGTACAAATGTAAAGAACGGGATTTGAAATTTCTAAAAAGGGAATGTTTCGGAAAATTATCCTCGAACAATTTCTATTTTTGATGTTTCCAAATATATTCCGACATGTTTTGGTTTAAATGATGGATTTTAAATCCTAGTTGTGTGATTTTGATTTCAGAATTCGGGTGCCTTTGAAAATGAATTTGGGAACAGGGTCGGATTTTGGATTGTCGGATGTTAGGATGGGATGTCGGGATTCTAAGTCGGAAGAGCAGAAGCACCCACTCTCTCTCTCTCATCCTCACGTCTCTCTCTCTCTCCTCTTGATGGTTTTATCCCCTTGCACATTAACCCTAGGGAGCCACTATAAAATCCTCTCCAATCCCTAAATGGATCTCATTTCACATCACTCACTCTCAACCACCAAAATCAGATTTTTACCTACCAAGATGGCTCTCACCTAACTCCAAAAACCCTACCCTCCCATTTTCCTCCCTTTGAAACAAATCTCCCACCTCTTTCTCCTCCTTTTGTGTTTCTTTGAGCCTAAACACCTCAAATCCACCTCAAGAAGTCTGAATCCCACAAAAGAACCCCAAAATCGGATTTAGAGGGCCAATTTTGAGCAGAACTCAAAATCTCGAGAAGAACTAGCGGTCGCGACCCCTCCTCTCGCCGTCGCGACCAAGAACCCAGAAACGCTAGTTCTTCCTCACGCCGCGACCCCTCCTCTCGCCGCTGCGATCCCGAGCCCAGAAGCTCTGTCAGAGTGGTAAATCGAGTCGTTTATCCTTGTTTCTCCTCCTTTCTTTAATCTGATTGTTGTCGTGAGTTTCTAACTTCCTTCTCCTTCCAAGGCAAAGAAACTCTAGATCTCTCGAGGATTGGTGTGGATTCGAGCCATTTCTTTCCCATTTTTTAGTTTTGTGCAAAGGTGAGCTTCCCTCCTTCGAATCTTTTGATTTTGAGGTTGTTTTACGATAAAGTTGCTCTTTTATCTCATACCTTACCTTCCTAGGCTTGGTCGTAGCAAGGACTCATTGGATCCAAGCTCCCAAGGCTTTTTTCTCCCAAGTTTTTCTCAAGCCTTTGAGAGGATAGGTAATCCCTCTTCCGCTCTCCCCTCTAGTCTTGTTTGAGGTCATTTTTGTGTTGGTTGGGTTGTATCTTACTTTAGAAAGGGTTAAACAAGTTTGAAGGAAAAAGGGTTTGAAACGAGTAAAAAACGAGCAAGAATGGGCAAAACCCAGGTTTGTACTCGCGGCGGTGAAACCATGGTCACCACCGCGGGTGGGAACCAGGCCGGAGGTTGAAGATGATCTCTCTCGGCCGCAACCATGGCCCTCGCGGCCGTGAGTCACAGCAGCGAGAGGCAATATCGCGGGACACCCTCTCGCGGCCGCGACCACGGCTCTCGCGGTCGTGAGTCACAGCCAGCGAGAAGGGTCTCGCATTGGGGAACTGAGAGCATGTCGCGGCCGCGACCGGCCATCTCGCGACCGCGACATACTCCTAAGTAAGCTTGGCCGAGCCCCAACTTGTGTCTTGGACTTCGATTGTCGATTCTTGATTCGATGTTTATAAAACTGCTTTGAATGGGGGTATTTTGGGGAGACGAGGTTTGAAAGATTATTTTAATATTCATTGTTAAGGAAGGGGATTTGACGGAACCTGAACTATTTAATTTTGAACTTGAAGTTATGATTTTAAAGTGTCATTTAAAATGTCGGAATTCCTTGTTTTGGTTCGATACTGTTAACTCTTGAGAAAGAAGTTGGAGGATATTGCTTGTATGTTTTATCAATGGGTTTAATTGGGAGAATGCTTTTGGTTGATGCTTTCGGAAAGGGTTTTGGAAAATGGTTTTTCCGTCATTTGGTTTGAGAAGTCGGGTTCGTGTGTGTGGAAATGTTGGTCCGGTAGCTCATGGCAATGGCTTGATGATAGGTGTGTATTGCGGTTGGATTGCTTTTGGACTTGCATTTGGGCTCTTGCTTGCATTATTTTGCTATTCTGCATCTTCAGGTAAGTATCCTACGGGACTTACTTAGTAACCTGGACCTCCTGCCTGATGTGTCAGGTGATGTGTAGTTTTGTTGCATATTAAAGCATGCCATGCAGTATCATACTAGGATTGTATTGAAATGATCATGTGGTTACTATGTGTGTTTGAAACAGAACGGTCGTTATCTGTGATAGTCCTAGAGTCTTTGTTAGGGTCATAGGGTAGCCCAGCCTCATCGGGTGCCCTGAGTCAATCGAGTCAATATGAGCATGTGACTATAGCCCAGCACCATCGGGCAAGCTTGATTACTTTATGTTGATGTTTATTCCGTGGTCCGTTCACCACCACGAGGAATTTCTATGCTATAGCACCGACTGGCCATGCTCTGCACTAACGGGAAGAGGTGCAGAGGTAAGAGAGAGATATGTCGCTTGGCATTGCCTTGGGCCCTTTACAGTTTTTCTCCATATTATAACTGTCCAACATTCTTATGTGATTTAATTACTGTACCGCATTAGTATTCCTTTATCTTAGGTATAAGCATGTTATGTGGCCTCAGCGCGGTCATAGGACCTGTAGGTGATTACTGGGCCTGACTTCGTGGTTAGTGTCAGGTACCGCTCCTTGATTGCTCCTTGCTTCTATGACGGGAAACCCTTTGGCGAATGGAAGAACCTGGCTAACCATTTAACTCGGTATAAAATGATAATCTTTCACTTCAGTTTTGGTTTTGACCCGACTCTGTCGTGGCACCTTGTAACTTATCTTGCATCCTCTTTACTTTCGTTTGAATTGAATTTCACGACATAGTCTTAGGACAGATTAAGGGTACCCAACGGCCTTATGAGATTTTAGGGTTTGAAATCCCTCTTTCCACTGATCTTGAAAATTCGTTTGAAACCTTGACATGTACCTGGATTGCAAGATCCGAACAAGGGGTTTCATCTCTTGAACCGTAACCCGGAAATCATAATTTTGGGCCGTTACAAAGTTGGTATCAGAGCTGAGGTTTTGCAAATCGGGTACACAAGGGTCGAGTGTATGTTTTGAAAACCGCCCACGAGTTTCAAGGACTTTTTTTTAAAAGGATTTAAAGGGGCAAAATAAATTTAAGATGCCTAACCCAAATTGAACTAAGTAATGAACTCGACTTGTAATAAAAGAGGAAAACTTACCAAATGGGGACACGAGTGGGTAGTAAAGGCGCTAGACCACCCCTATTGGGTGTCGTTGGGAACGGTAGGCAAAATACTAGCTTGCTCTTTACAGAGGGTCCGGAAGACTCCAAGGAGATTGCACCAAGGTGGTTGGAGTGGTGAGTCAGGTAGGATCACGAGGTTTTTGCCCTCCGGTCAGTCGCTCCTCGAAGAGCGACATTAGATAGCCTGATGTGTTTTATATATTGAGCCTAAGTACGATCTCCCTCGAAGGAGGTCATTATAATTGTCATTGACTGATTCTATGCTGAGTGCTTGATATGCTAAAGTCTGATTAGTATGTCTAACAATTAAATGTGTATTGACTGATTTGTGAAAATGGGATAGTGGGAGTACCTTCTGTGTAGTCAAAACCAGCTTGTGTAGAATAGCACCTTCCACTATGTTAACCCCTTGACGGTTCTATCGAGCCTTTCTACAGAATGTCAGTGTCTTCCACGGGGAATTGGGTTTGTAACCACATTGTGTCGGGAGTCATGTATGGATAAGGAAGGTTGTTTGAGTGAGTATTGGAAGGTGGTTCTTAATGTCCCTTCGAGTCAAAAGTAAGGTGTTCTGGGGCTGTCCCTCTTGATTCTTACGATGATCAACCAGTGTTTTCTTGCCACAAGGAGTCGTACCAAAGTCCCACGGGAAAGAGGGGCGATGAGCCAGTTGGGGAAGGTCAATGGTTTCCCTTATGGATCTTTGTCCGGTTGTAATGGTGACTCTCTCTGAATTGCATGACATGATTTTGTAATCTCCCGCATGTACCTTGCAAATGATCATTAGTAAAAAGCTGCTCATGTCATGCCTTGCTTTCTGTCATTATTATATTGTTTAAGCTCATGTTGTGGTTAGTTACATTGCTCAAGTCTCGTGTTGTGTTTTGCCTTCTGTCATGATTGTATGTTGTTATAGCATGTTTACTTGGCATATTGATCGTATGATTGATTGGAAACATGAACCACATGATATGAATCTATATGATCGTTATTTTCTCCTGGATTAGGTTCATGATAGTGTGATCAACTCCTCCTTGTATGCATGCTTTTAAATGATCTCCTTAACATGCTGAGTGATGATGTGTCGATGTTTATTATTCCTTTTGTGACAAGAATCTATAGCATGCCCATCTAATTCGTATTCGTCATATTAACTATTGTTGATTATTTTTCAATTAATATTGTTGCGTGTTACTTGTGTTGAATGGAGAAAAAGTGGTATAATTGAGTCTTGATGAATGCATGTTTATCCTAGTATGTGTTGTTTTGTACTCATGCCCACGCATTCTAATCATATTGCCCATTACTTAGACTCGTGTTATACATCGTCAAACTTTCCTCATGCTTCTATATCGTTGGAATGTGATTGAATTGATTTCTTATGTATCGTCATGATCAGTTACATGCATGCATCGTATGTTATGTCGAGCCTTTAGTATCAGGTAGGATCCTTGGTTGTGACTTGTGTGAATTTATACCTTCCTTGCATTATTGCTGATTCTCTCTCAAGCTAGGTCCCTGATAGTGTGATCCTTCCCTCTTTCTATCATCTTGAAATGTCTTACTTATGCAAATTAGATTGATGTTGAATTCGAAGATCGATTGCTTTCTATGATGGTTTATCCTAGCATGCTTACATGTTATCACTAGGTAGTGTTTCCCCATTACCTTATGAATTCCTCTTGTGCTGGCATAGATGTATGACTTGGCACCTCGCATGATCACACACCACGTTATATCACATCACATATGCATGACACATGAATGTTAGAATGAATTTAGTCGAGTTACCTTGATCGTGGTCATGATTCGATATGTGCTAGTAGTATCCTGTAGGGCTTATGATTTCCGATATGACTCACTAAATGATTATATGTTGTACCTGTTCTATGATGTGATAACTATTGTATCATTATATGTGCCTTATGATGGTTCGTTCCTAGCATGATTATACTCTACCACTCATGATGTCTTTCTTGTTACTTTTGATGATGCCTCATATTTTGTGAACGTTTTGTTGAACTTCTTTTAATGACTCATGACTATGCTTGTATCACATCATGTATCGCTAGTATCATGTAGGACATGTGCTTTCTAAATGTATCTCGTCGTATGATTACATGCCATTCTTGACCTATTGCACGATCATTGTTGACAGATGTGATAGTTATCATGCTGCTCTTATGTGTTCTCGTACGAGCTTAATCTGATTGTTACGATATGCCTCGCCATGCTATATTTGACCTCACTTGTTGATGCACATAGCATGGCCGTGTATTGTTCATATGTATGATAATTATTATGAATCCCGCATATCTTGTTTAAAGTTGCTAGGCATATCCGCTTTCATGAAATAATACATTACTAGCTCATCTCACATGCATCAGTGTAGGACTCGATTGTGTCTTTGGAATGGAATATGAATGTTGCTCCCCTTGAGATAGGTACATGTTAGTGTGGATTAGTGGGATTGATCTCCTCCATGATAAATTCGTGTTTGCTTGTCACGATTATAACTTAATAGACTTCCATAAGGGCATCTTTGCTATTCTCGAGTCGGAGTTTTATCTCTAGTTGTCGTCTTTAGTGTCAGTCCGTGTTTGTTTCCGGAAGGAACATTGGGTTGTCTGCTGTTATCCCTTCACTATCTCCGCTAACTTGGACTCCTACGTGATACATTGGACGAGCGACCCCATCGAAGAAGGAACGGGAAATTAGATAGAGACAGAGCAACGCCACGGAGGCATGGGCCCATAACCCGCGACCTTCAAGGTCAACGGTGTCGGCAGGACAAGTATGTTTTGAGGATGTAAATTACTAAGTACGACATGACTTGCAAGCGAGAGTGTCTTCCGTTGAATTGCTAACCCTTTCTGAATTAGTAATGACGATATTGCACTGACTTGATGATGAAATTGACGCGTTGATGTGCTGACTATGTGTGGGTGGCCTTGTTAGAATGGTAATCTAGTGTTGTTAAGAGTGTTAACCTAGATTTCTCGAGAGTGTTGTGCTGAATATGAAGATCTCCGTGTTTCGCAGTAGGGGACGATGGAAGCGAGCCGCGAACAGACTATTTCCACTCCGTTGGTGATCTCAGTAGGCCGAGACGAGCTTCGAGAGATGTTGAGGGGGCTTATCAGAGATGATCGATTAACGACGTCAGAGACTACGACCCCCTCGTCCACGGAGCACCTCATTGCCCCCAGTGTAGGAGGACCAAGACTGGGCCTGCCTTTAGACTTACGGAGGCCCCTATGCCCCGCCACCGACTTACGCGCTGAACCACGGAGAGGAGCCGCCTTTTACATAGGACTATCTCTTGGACGACTTTGGATACCCCCCTAGACCTCCAAGGCCGGCCTACTTCACGGGGTTACCACCCAGGGGACCCTATGTCAGTTCATTCCCCCCACTTGATGCCCTACAAACGGGACCAGATGACGGTTTCGCCCCTCCTATCACGGGTCTCGGGCCGAGGTGGTATGGCCCGTATTGACTCGCTTTACAGGCATGCTGGGTAGTTCGGTGACGTGTCACCGATGCTTGTGACGCCTTTGTGTGATGTATGTGTGCTTTTGTTATTCATATGATGTTATGAAGCCTTGTTATGTTGAATATGTTTTAGGTTGCTATGACTTATGACTCGTAGCATGCTGAGACTTATTGTTATTTTGGTATTTGGCGTTTGCTAGTATGTTTATGACTATGTTTGACGATTATGTGACATAGAAGGAAGTTGGGGGATATTGCAGGTATGTTTTATCAATGGTTTTGATTGGGAGAATGCTTTTGGTTGATGCTTTCAGAAAGGGTTTTGGAAAATGGTCTTGCCGTCGTTTGGTTTAAAACTCGGGTTCGTGTGTGTGGAAATGTTGGTCCAGTAGCTCATGGCAATGGCTTGATGATAGGTGTGTATTGAAGTTGGATTGCTTTTGGACTTGCATTTGGGCCCTTGCTTGCATTATTTTGTTGTTCTGCATCTTCAGGTAAGTATCCTACGGGACTTACTTAGTAATCCGAACCTCCTGCCTGATGTGTCAGGTGATGTGTAGTTTTGTTGCATATTAAAGCATGCCATGTAGTATCATGGTAGTATTGCATTGAACTGAGCATGTGGTTACAATGTGTGTTTGAATCAGAACGATCGTTATCTGTGATAGTCCTAGAGTCTTTGCTAGGGTCATAGGGTAGCCCAGTCTCATCGGGTGCCCTGAGTCAATCGAGTCAATATGAGCATGTTACTATAGCCCAGCACCATCGAGCAAGCTTGGTTACTTTATATTGATGTTTATTCCGTGGTCCATGCACCACCACGAGGAATTGCTATGTTATAACACCGACTGGCCAGACACTTCACTAACGGGAAGGGGTGTAGAGGTAGGAGAGGGATATGCCACTTGGCATTGCCTTGGGTCCTTTACATTTTTTCTGCATATTATAACTGTCCAACATGCTTATGTGATTTAATTATTGTACAGCATTAGTCATCCTTTATCTTAGGTATATGCATGTTATGTGGTCTCAGTGCGGTTGGAGGACCCACAAGCGATTGTCGGCCCTGACTTCGTGGTTAGTGTCAGGTACCGCTCTTTGATTGCTCCTTGCTTCTATGACGGGAAACCCTTTGACGAATCGAAGAACCTGGTTAACCATCTAACTCGGTATAAAATGATAATCTTTCAATTAAGTTTTTGTTTTGACCCGGCTCTGTCGTCGCGCCTTGTAACTTATCTTGCTTCCGCTTTACTTTCGTTTGAATTGAATTTCGCGACATAGTACTAGGACAGATTATGGGTTCCCAACGGCTCTCCGAGATTTTAGGGTGTGAAATCCCTCTTTCCACTGATCTTGAAAATGATTATGAAACCTCGACCCGTACCTAGATTGCAACATCCGAACAAGGGGTTTCATCCCTTGAAATGTAACCCGGAAATCATAATTCTGAGCTGTTACAACAAATGGCACCAAAAGCAATTGTTAGCTTCAACGAGCTTCCAACAACCTTCATCATCAAAGGAGGCTACTGGATCAGCAAACGATCATTTGAAGCTCATTTTGACATCACTCGGGATTCAATGTCTACAACGATCCCGATCAACAACATCTTTGGGGCTCTTCAAACTCCAGAGAACAAGATCATCACCAAGTGGGTGTCGAAGTCTCCTGCAATGCTTTCAAGGGAAGGGGGCATGAAGCCTAAAGCCCTTCCATGCCACGGGGGCTGGAAGCTCAAGATCACCTGACTCGGCGACAACAAGTTCGACAACCAACCCATCTGCAACAAGCTCAAATTGCAGGAGGGTGGTTACAATGGCACTAAGCGCACTAATGAAGTCGCTCAAAGCCCCATCATTCATGTCATCAAAAAGAATGAGGGGGCAATCGCAACTTCCATACAACCCGTCTCCATTGCCAAGAAGGTAAACAACTCCATGAAGAGAAGGGGACGTAAGTGCGGATCTCAACGCGGCAACACAAGACCTCTTCTTGTTCTAGCTCACTCATAAAATTTAGAGAGAGCTAGTAAAACCCTTGCAAAAGATCCCCTTAAATCGTAGGGGGCAAAAGAAATTACACAAGTGGCTTCTCCAAGCCGGGTCCACGTTGGGTATGTGCCTATTTATCCAAAAGAGGTTGCACAAGTCAATGTGACCTCATATTCGAAAGAGACGGAAATAAGGGTCACAAAAGTTAAGTCTTCAAGACCTAAGAAGCACAAAGAGATTCAACAAATATGTCATGTCTCTAAAGATAATGCAAGAGAAAGAGACCGGTTGAAGTTAATAAGTTCAAAAACTTCAATGGTCGAATCTCAAGCAAAAATCTCACAAGACAAACCGATGTGAAGCCGGTATTAACTACTAGCACATCAGGTGTCGAAGAGCAAATTCACGAGCTGCAAAGAAAGCTTGGTGAGAAAGATGCCCAAATTGCATCGCTTCTCGCTCAAATCAATATTTAAGCTTAAGAAAATAGACAAGAGCAATCAAGGCCAAAATGTGAAGGTTCAAGAGGTAGCACGTCGATCTCTCAACAAGAAATCAAAGAGATGATCGCTCAAGGGATAAAAGAAGCCTATGCATCACAAAATCCGATAATGCTCGGGTATAAAAAGCCATATCCAGCACGTTACGATTTGATGCCATTTCCCCAGGCTACCAGAGACCGAGCTTTGAGAAGTTCGACAGCCTTCACGACTCACCCCATGAGCACTTAGCTCATTTTTATTCTACTTGTGGTGAGACTGCTTTAAATGATGCCTTATTAGTTAGGCAATTTGTCCAATGTTTAAAGGGATCGACATTCACTTGGTACACACAACTTCAACCAGAGTCGATTCAAACATTGGACGATCTACAAAGAGAGTTTCTAGCTCAATATGTGAGCTCGAAGGCAAGAGTCTCTATTGTGGATCTTGCAAACACCTATCAAATGTATAATGAGCTCACCAACGACTTCATCACTAGGTGGAGAAGTATAAGACTCCAATGCCATGATAAATTAAGTGAACAAGGATGTGTTCAAATGTGCACCAACAACTTAATACCAGAATTAGCGGTACATGTTGGAAGTGTCGAACCTCGTTCATTTGATGAGTTGGTGTCTAAAGCGTGCAATGTTGAAAAACAACTAGCACGAAGATCCAAATGGCCTCAAGATAGTGAGGCTACCAAAAATGATGGCGATGAACTACAAGAAGAAGAAGAGTCTATGGCGACTTTCGCCAAACATGGTCGAGAGTCCGGTAACGGAAATGGTTCTAAAGCTCAAAGAAAAGAGAAAGCCAAGGAGCCAGCCAATAGACTCTCCCTTCATGAAAGAAGGCAAAGGAAATATCCCTTTGATGATTATGATGTACAAGGGATATTCGATGAGTTGATGAGTGCTAGACTTCTAAAACTCCCGGAGCCAAAAAAGGCGAGAAGAGGTTGGCATAACGAGTGATCCAAAATATTGCTCATATCATCAACTCGTTAGTCATACAAGGATTGTTACGTCTTCAAAGACATCATAGAGGAGATGATTAACAAAGGAGAAATTGAAATCGAGGGGGCAAAACCCATCACTCTAGCGGCTTCATCAAATACCATTGAAATGGTAGACGTTGCAGAGTGCACTCCCTCACTCCAAGTGTCTTCTCTAACAGAAAAAGCATCTTTTATGGCTATTGAAACTGGGGGCAACAACATAGTTTCATTTCCTCCTTAAGCGTTGGTGAAAGATGATTACTTGAAAGACAAAGACATTGCTCAATGTTGTATGGTCTCATGGACCAGAGACATGCACGAAAAGGAAGCAAGAGTTAAAACGATTAATCTTCACTCCAAGCATCAAATTCCCTCCTCAAAATCAAGAGACGAATCAAAGGGAACGAAATCAAGCTTCGGTCAAGCTTCAAAAACGTAAAAGAAGTACAAAGTTAGAGTGCAAAAGATAAAACCTTCTTTCAAGGGTAAAGCTCCACAAAAACTTGTCGATGAGGCTGTTGTGAGCCTAATTTGCCATGTTTTATATTGACTTTTATATCGATTTTTGTATACATTTCACGCATTTGGGTTAGAATGGTACAGAATCTATGTAGTTTATGCTTATTTGCCAAATTATGGAGTCTACACTAGTTTCTGTTTAATTTTGCAGAAATCGGACGCACATTGGAGTTTAAAGGAAAGTCATGAAGAAGCTAAGGATGGTGCAGCTGGAGGAAAGCCCACTTTTCGCCATTCATTCTGAATCAAGTTCTGATGTCTTCATGAAAGTTGTAGCCATCGAAAAGAGCGTTCCAACGCATACTCATTTGCGTCAATCCGAAGAACGAGGACTCGGGAAAGTGCGTTTCAAGAACAGAGCAGAATGCTGAGAACTGAAGAGTGGTCGATATCGACTAGACTTGGTCGATATCAACCTAATCCTAGTCGAAATTTCCAGATCGACTCTACAGTGCAAGAGGACACAAAGACGGGTCGATTTCGACCTATATTGGTCGATATCGATGATGGACGGTTTTTAGTCGCGTAAACCGTATCAAAATAATTTCGAACCTACCTAACTAATGTAGTGTGGTAAGCACGAGTCGATCCCACAGAGAATCAAGTTATTCCTAAGATAAGTTTATTTACCAATTGATATGAAACGGGGGGTTTTGGGTGGTGAAAATAAGAAAGAAAATAAAATAAACTATAAACAAATTAATGCAAAGCAATTTAGAGAAAATCGTTCTACCTACAACTATCCACTTTATTTGGTTGAATTGATATTGTAACTTCCTCTTGCCTTTTTTAATGTCATTGGCTTGACTTATTCTCAATCTCAATAGCTTATCTCTCAGACATTGTCAAGGCCCTCAGTAGCCTATCATATTCCTGTGCACACATCTTACAAGGCACATCATAGCGCAATAAATTGAAAGCATAAAATGTGGAACTCAAGAACCCTTTCAATCTATCAAAGAGTCTAGCATGACTCTCTGCACAAGGAATATGATACCACCAGCACAGTTCCGCTGGTGGCTTTTCAAAATAGCAATCAAAAGGATCAACATAATCACCATTACCTTCAAAATTGCAAAAGTTTACATTTATTACCTCTTGAGCCTCAGCTGATGGCTCTGGACCTGATTCATCAATGGACGAGCGCAGAATGGATGATGCAGATGGAGTAGGAGATACATCACATGTAACCTCATGCGTCGACTCATGAGATTCCAAGTCAGGAACACTAGAACCTTTTCTCCATCATCGAAGAAGCTATCGTTGTCATCAAATAATTCATCCTCTTCTTCTTCGAGGCTCCTTTCTTTCTCACCTTTTGCACTTAAAATTTGAATGAGTTGGCTCATCTGATTCTCCAAGTTTTCACAGCGGCTCATTTGTTCCTCCAATTTTTCAAGCCGACTCATTTTTTCTTCTTCCAACTGCTGCAACACTTGTGTGAGAGTTCGGATTGATACTTCCCGCTCAACCTGTCGACTCATGTTGCAGAAAAAATCCCAAATCTCAAAGAGTCCCATATCCAATAAGCCTCCATTACTCATGGACTCAACAAGATTCCGTGTTTCAACATTCATCCCATCAAATATGCAAACACACATCTCCCGCACACCATATTGATAACCCCATGAACCAAGGTCGTTAACATACTCATGCAATCTAGTGAAATATTGGTGAAAGTTCTCACCTTCAAACTGCAACAATCTCAACATCTTAAAAAGTTAGTAGCAAGGGTGTTATGAACCGTAAGATAGGTTCACAACAAAGTTAGATATATAAACAAAAATTAATAAATACACACAACAAAGAAATAAACTTGATTCCCCGGCAACGGCGCCAATTTGATGGACGGTTTTTAGTCACGTAAACCGTATCAAAATAATTTCGAACCTACCTAACTAATGTAGTGTGGTAAGCACGAGTCGATCCCACAGAGAATCAAGTTATTCCTAAGATAAGTTTATTTACCAATTGATATGAAACGGGGGGTTTTGGGTGGTGAAAATAAGAAAGAAAATAAAATAAACTATAAACAAATTAATGCAAAGCAATTTAGAGAAAATCGTTCTACCTACAACTATCCACTTTATTTGGTTGAATTGATATTGTAACTTCCTCTTGTCCTTTTAGTCTTCCTATGAATGCCCTTGTCCCGGCCTAATATAGTTACTAGTCCAATCAGTCCTAGAAACCCTTATCAATCGAACAGTCCCTAAAGAAGGATTTAACCCAATTGATAGCTTTAAGTTCAGAGATTAACCAAGGTATTTGCAGTCCCTAAAGAGGGATTTAACAACACATCCAACTTCCTACCCATCCAATTAGTTCAATCAGCCCTAAAGAGATAAGTTTGCTACTTGGGTTAAGGTTCGCAATCAGGAATCTACAAAACCCTAGCAATTGAATTGATCCAACAAGTTGGCCAGACAAGATAGCACAAAACAATAAACAATCAAGTACAAAGAAGTTGAAGCATTCAAATATAGGAAACAAGAGACAAGATTCAGAAACTCACAATCAAACCAAATAAAGCTTCAAATTGCAAGTAGAACGAAGAGAGTTTAGTCTCACATGGCGAACATCGCTCTCTCTCTAATTGTCTGATAGAATGTGGAATAGAATAGAAGTTCTTAAAATAACATAAAACTTGGCCTTTTAAAACATCAAAGTCGGCCATAAAAGAAATCAAAATGTTCTGGGGTTTAATTTTAAACAAAACGCAGCGTATAAACGCTGTCGGCAGATGCGGCGGCCGCCGCATGTATGCTGCGGCCGCAGCATCAGTATTCTTTTTGCAACGTCCCTGGCGGCGGCCGCTGCATTGGTCTTTCACGGAAAATCCGTCTTGAATCAGCTCTCGACGTCAATATGAAAGTTGTAGCTCTCTGAAAGAGCTTTCCAACGCATGGTCATAATAGTCGATCGGACAACCGAGGCCTCCAGAAAGTGCAAAACAAGTTCAGCATGTATGGCGACAACTTCTGCATACTTGTTATTCGTTTAGGTTCGCTTCTTCTTCTCAGGACCTCTTGAGATCTTCATGTAAGCTTCTTCGATCAACTAGACATTCTCATCCAATGCGTTATCAACCCATTTATCCTTCTCGGATCCACAGTTACCTAAAATAATCAATAAAAACGTGTAGATTCCGACTCCACCAACATAGAAAGCAAATATGCAAATTCTACTTAAATCATGCATGATATGCATCTTAACTAAGCTAAATGCAACCTATTATGCCTACCTAAATGCATGCTATCAAATGAAGACTAGAGATATTTTATCTTTTTATCTTTTTATTTATCCTAAGGGTGGAACATTTAATTACCCTATGTGATTTATCTTGTTTACCTAAATTAGATTTATTTATTTTCAAGTAGAATTTATATCTTTAGATAGATGATAGAGTTTCCTTACCTTGATTAGCAAGGATTAAGGCCTATAAATAAAGCCCATGGGGCTAGTTTTTATTCATTCCAAGCTAGAGAGAACAAAAGGAGAAGTAGAGAGAGAGAGAGAGAGAGAGAGAGAGAGAGAGAGAGAGAGAGAGAGTGCAGGGCGAGTAGGAGCGAGGGAGCGAAAGTTGTCTGGCTTCGATCGATTGTAAGCTTTGTTTTATTATTAATGCAATTTAGTTTCCTTTTATTATTAATGTCTTTCCTTGCGATGAAGAGCGAGTAGTCCACCCACTTCTAGGGTCGGGGTAAGCCCGACGATAGCCATCCGTGCTTGATGTAAAGATTTGACATTTATTATGTTTCGATAATCCACTGCCTTTTATATGGTTATTACCTATTTAATAGAGATTCATGTTAACAACTTGGATTATAAACATAAAATTGGTGGATACAATTAGGGTTTCTTGAAAGAGTTGTCTAATTGTGGGAAAAGGCGAAAGCTTGTTCCTTTGATGTTATTGCATGATTATTTCTTTATCTTGTGTTATGCATGTTTGGTTATCGTTGTTGCAAGCTTCGATCTTGGAAGTTTCCTTTTACATTGTTTATTCCGACATCCATGCACTTTGCTTTTATTTCGTTTTCTGTCGTCTACTCGATTTTGACCAACACTGGCCGATATCGACGTCTAATTTTCTGTCCAGAAAGATCGCTGCTTATTTGTGTTTCTGCAGTGAACAGGTCGAAATCGACAAACTGGGCGATATCGAGCAACCAGGTCGATATCGAGTGCCTTGTTCGATATTGACTACCTTCTGCACAGAACCCAGAAATCGACTTGATTTGGTCGATATCGACTTATTTGGTCGATATCGAGTAAATTTTCTAAGTCGAAACCGACGTGAGATATCCGCTGCCTGAGATCCGTTAACTCGCTTCCTCGAGGATCGATCCTGACTTCCTGTTTCTACATCGGGAGGAAGTCTTGTAATTATTTGCGTGGCCAAGATCCGGTTTGATTTATTACATTTTGAACTTGATTTCCTCCTACAACAAATTGGCGCCGTTGTCGGGGAAGCAATCATTCGCACCTTAGGTAGTTACATCTCACGTTTTCCTTGAGTTTTCTTTTTGCAGTGTATGCGTCGTTCTGGTCAACCACCTGAGTTTGACGCCTTAGACGACCCGGAATGTCTTATACACATCCATTCTAGACTGAAAAGGATCATGGCGACAGCAGAAACACAAGTTGAGATGATTGAGAGGCTTTAGAGGGAACTAGCTGCCAATAGTGCTGCTCTCGCCGCTGAGAGAGCACTCACTGAGCAGGAAGCTAAACTGAGGAGGCAAGCAGAGGCTGAGCTTGCCCAATATAGGTTGAAATTGACATGTCTTTTTGTCCTCTTGCAATGTAGAGTCGATCTCGAAATTTCGACCTGTCTTTGTGTCCTCTCATCATTCTGCTCTGTTCTTGAAACGCACTGTCTCGAGTCCTCGTTCGTCGGATTGACGCATATGAGTTTGCGTTGGAAAGCTCTTTTCGAGGGCTACAAATTTCATGAAGACATCAGAACTTGATTCAGAATGATGAATGGCGAAAAGTGGGCTTTCCTCCAACTACACCATCCTTAGCTTCTTCATGACTTTCCTTTAAGCTCCAATGCGCGTCCGATTTCTGCGAAATTAAACAGAAACTAGTGTAGACTCCATAATTTGGCAAATAAGCATAAAGTATGTATATTATGTACTATTCTAACCCAAATGCATGAAATGTATACAAAAATCAATATAAAAGTCAATATAAAACATGACAAATTAGGCTCACATCAAACACCCCATACTTAAGCTTGCTTGTTGTCCCCAAGCAATAACTTGGATGGTCATTCAGGGAAAGAATTCAAAAACTCTCAGCATCATAGATTCATTCTTATATGTCCATGCAATCAATTACCATCATTGAAAAGATACTAATGCCACAAATCCATACATGTGCAATAAAAAGCAACATCTAGTCATAAAAGGAGGGTTATGCAAAAACAATTCATGTGACAAAGCATTATTAATCAAGAGAACTTTATTAAGCTCAATAAGGAGTAGATTTGGTAAAAGGCTAAAGCTGGGCAATTTTTGGCAATGTGGTGCTAATAATCCGGGGAAATGGAGTACTTTCCAAATTGAATTTCCACATTCCTTCTTCATAAGAATCATCACCTTTCACTCAATCGCTCATTGCTTTTATCAATAACAATGCTTTTACCTCTCTAACCTCAACACTGCCTTCTCGCGAGTCGCAAACATGGGTGTCATGAATGGCCCCAGATACTTAGTGCTTTCGACTCCTCACCTGTGTGTCTCATCTCGCCGAACTATTATCTCAGTGAGCAGGTTCGATCTACCTTTATCTCCTGAGGTGATCGGATTTTTTTCTTACTCATTAGATTTTCCATAAATTTAAATATTTCCTGCCATACTCCAACAATGACATAATAACACCACAAACCATATAATCTCTCCATAATGTAACATCATTCTCAACATAATCCCTGGATATGAAATAAGGTAAAGAATGGTCAATATTTAGATCATGTGGAGCAAAATATGAAATAAAGCATAATATTGCTTTTGTGATGCATAAGCATAGGTATGACTAGGATATAACAATATGAGCATATGTGGAAATATAAAGTCCTCCATCCTCTTATCATGAAGCATGTCAAAAGCAACATAAAATTGTACCTCATTTCATGGTTTTCAAGAAAATATGCACTTCATTGTGACTTCCCTTTACTAGGCAATTTTATGCTATATCTCTAATGAATCCAATTTTGCATCGTCGAGTTCAATATAACTTCCATGACACTATTTCTTTGAACAATTTACAAGCTTTGGGAGATGTCTCACAAAACATAGCAATTAAGCACAAAAATTAAAAATTCACCCAAAATTTACCATGTAGTAACAAAATCAAGAATAGAATATAAAATAAAAATAATGAGCTTTTCCCCCACCCCATACATAGAATATACAGTGTCCTCACTGTAAAATAAAACAAGGGTAAAGGAAGGAACTAACCGAATAACGTGTTGTAGGGTCGAAATAGAGCTGCAGTAGATTGCCAGAGGTCGATATCGACTACAAATCGTCGGATTCCAAGTGTGATCAACAGGTCAAAATCTGGGGGCTTTGGTCGATATCGACCAACCCACTCGATATCGAGTAAGTTTGGTCGAAATCGACCTGCTTCGTCTTCTCTGCTCTTGGTCGAAATTTTCTCAGGGGTCGATATCGAGTAGTGTTGCTCGATATCGACCAGGTTGCCTCAAAATTTCCACTCGATTCCAGTATTTTCGACCTGTAAAATTTGTTAGTTTCCGCACAAAAACAATACTTTTCACATGAAGTATTCAAGACAAAAACCAAAACCCAAATCAAAACCAAAAGCTTTAAAGTCCTAAAATTTTTAAAAGTTTTATGTACATGCTCTAGATTTTTTAGTCGCTAGGCCGACTTCTCCGCTTGTGCTTTAGGAACCCTTAAGGTAGGGCTCTCTTGTGTTTGGCCCTTCTCCTGGATCATCTAGGTCCTGATTGTAGTATGCAAGCTCCGCTGATAAGTTGTTGGTTGCATAGTATATTTTGCCTTCTTTCTTCTTCCTTCCAGTCCTAATCCTGCGCAGGTTAGCTCTCCACGGGGCCTTGTCTCCTCTAAAAATCTTATTTTTATTGATGGATGGAGGAGATGTAGGGATTGTACCCGATCTTACCTTCTCGTGCCCAAAACAACAATCTTCGGGCCGAGGGTTGGTCGATATCGAGCTGTCCGGGTCGATATCGAGTGTAGAGACCCCATACTTAGGCTTCTGGAAGGTTCGGAGTTCAACAGAGGAGGTCGATATCGAGCTGGGGTGGTCGATATTGAGTGATGTGGTCGATATCGACCTAGTGCAGTCGATATCAAGCTGTTTCGTGGTGCTTCCCTTTATTGTTGTGTGCTCGTCCTCGTGGTTGCCTATTCTCTTCCCCTCCAGTCATGGAATTTCCTCCTTTGTAGGGCCAAAAGAGAAATCTAAGACCTCATTAACTATCGTGAAAGCGAGCAATCGCTTCTTGACGATGATATTAGCATCTGTAGTAGCTCGAAAAGGTTTACCAAGAATAATAGGGCAAGTAGGATCTTCCGCACAATCTATAACAAGAAAATTAGCGGGGATATAGAACTTACCAACCTGGACAGGGACATTATCGACCATACCTGTAGGGATTACCACTGTATTGTTTGTCATGTATAGCTTGGCATCCACAAGCTCTATTGATCCTATCTTCACCTTTTGACCGATTGATAAGGGCATGATGCTCAAGCTTGCACCTAGATCACACAATGCCTCATATCTATATTGTCCAAATCCCACAGTAATAGAAAACTTACCAGGGTCAAGTCTCTTCTCAAGGAAGTCCATCCTTTTGCAGTCGCGGGCAATTTCTGAGATTGATCGCTTGTTGCTAAGGATTTCCATGAGAAACTTGACATATGCAGGTATCTCTTGAAGAGCTTCTGTAAAAGGAATTGAAACATTTAGTTCCTGAAGCATCTTAACAAAGTGTTTAAACTTACCTGCAGTGGGATCTTTCAGCGCCTTGGAAGGGAAAGGGAGCGTCTTCTTTGGTTTTGGAGCGGAATCAGCTATCGGAGGTGCTGTAGAATGATCAATATCGACTGGAGGGGACTCGATATCGACCACATGTTGGTCGATTTTGACTACTGGGGTCGAAATCGTGTTGACTGGTGTAGCTGGGTCAATATCGACCTATTCTACAGTGTCGTCGTTTGCTTCTCCAATCTCTGGTTTGTGCAGTTCGCGACCGCTCCTGAGCTTTACAGCAGCGACGTGTCCGGATTGCCTCTTAAGATTGAGATCTGTTTGCCTAGGGAGCTTTCTGGCTGGTCTTGGGATCTGTTGTGCGAGTTGACCCATTTGGGTCTCCATTTTCTGCTTCCAAATATCCATCTCCCCAAGTCGTGTATTGAGGCCATGGAGTTGAGTTTGGCTGGCACTTGTAGATTGCTGATGTTGTGCCTGATTTCTCCTCATCTCATCCAGGATCATCTATAGATCATCATTCCGCTGGTCCCTTTCTGGATGTCTTGGAGCTCTATATGGTGGGGGGTTCCTAGGGGCACCTTGGTTCCACTGTGGTTGATGGAACCACTGGTCCCCCATATAGCGATTGGGACCCCCTGCGTAAGCTACCTCCTCATGAGTTTCTGCCATCCTGACTTGCTCTGTATGTGGGCACTCTGGAGTGGTGTGCCGCCGTGAGCCACATTCAATGCAGGGTTGGTTGACAGAAAGAAACTTGACTTGCTTGAGGAGCTTGCGATTCTTATCTCTGTAGTACTGCTCCTTGACATCTGGATCAATCTCCTTAGGAGGCTCATAGAGGGGCATGGATGGGGCTGGCCTTGCATAGGTGTTTTCGTCGTAATTCGCAGGAGCCCCATACGTGTTGTCGAAGTTGGTGAGCCTTTCGATAGTAGCACATGCCTCTGCTGGTGTCTGCGTCAGATACTCATATTGTGTGTATTGATTGATCCTTTCCTTGGCGGCCAGATCAAGAGAATTGTAGAAAATCTCCCGAATGATGTATGGTGGCTGCTCATTAGTGGTGCAGGATCGCAGCAGATACTTGTACCGATGCCATGCTCGTGCTAGCGGTTACCCAGGCTTTCGTTTGAAAGCTGTAATCTTTTGTCTGGGGAGCGATGTTTGGGCGAAAGGAAAGAACTTGTTGAGGAACGCGTTCCTAACCTCTGCCCATGTTTTGAGGGATCGCGCAGGGAGACTTCAAGCCACTTTAATGCTGGACCTGCAAGAGACCAACGAAAAGCTTTCATTTTTACATATTCAAGTGTAGTACCTTCAGCAAGAGTTTGGAACATATCAGAAAAAGTAGTAATATGTTCAAGAGGGCATTCATTAAATCTTCCTTGAAAAGCATTATTTTTAATTTCAATAAGGAAGGCAGTGCGAATTTCAAAGTTATTAGAAGGGACTAGAATAGCCGATTCAGGCACGACAAGAGTCGGGTGCATGTAATCCTCAGCTGTGGTAGGGTATTGGGCAAGCTCAGCCTCTGCTTGCCTCCTCAGTTTAGCTTCCTGCTCAGTGAGTGCTCTCTCAGCGGCGAGAGCAGCGCTGTTGGCAGCTAGTTCCCTCTAAAGCCTCTCAATCATCTCAACTTGTGTTTCTGCTGTCGTCATGATCCTTTTCAGTCTAGAATGGATGTGTATAAGACATTCCGGGTCGTCTAAGGCGTCAAACTCAGGTGGTTGACCAGAACGGCGCATACACTGCAAAAAGAAAACTCAAGGAAAACGTGAGATGTAACTACCTAAGGTGCGAATGATTGCTTCCCCGACAACGGCGCCAATTTGTTGTAGGAGGAAATCAAGTTCAAAATGTAATAAATCAAACCGGATCTTGGCCACACAAATAATTACAAGACTTCCTCCCGATGTAGAAACAGGAAGTCAGGATCGATCCTCGAGGAAGCGAGTTAACGGATCTCAGGCAGCGGATATCTCACGTCGGTTTCGACTTAGAAAATTTACTCGATATCGACCAAATAAGTCGATATCGACCAAATCAAGTCGATTTCTGGGTTCTGTGCAGAAGGTAGTCAATATCGAACAAGGCACTCGATATCGACCTGGTTGCTCGATATCGACCAGTTTGTCGATTTCGACCTGTTCACTGCAGAAACACAAATAAGCAGCGATCTTTCTGGACAGAAAATTAGACGTCGATATCGGCCAGTGTTGGTCAAAATCAAGTAGACGACAGAAAACGAAATAAAAGCAAAGTGCATGGATGTCGGAATAAACAATGTAAAAGGAAACTTCCAAGATCGAAGCTTGCAACAACGATAACCAAACATGCATAACACAAGATAAAGAAATAATCATGCAATAACATCAAAGGAACAAGCTTTCGCCTTTTCCCACAATTAGACAACTCTTTCAAGAAACCCTAATTGTATCCACCAATTTTATGTTTATAATCCAAGTTGTTAACATGAATCTCTATTAAATAGGTAATAACCATATAAAAGGCAGTGGATTATCGAAACATAATAAATGTCAAATCTTTACATCAAGCACGGATGGCTATCGTCGGGCTTACCCCGACCCTAGAAGTGGGTGGACTACTCGCTCTTCATCGCAAGGAAAGACATTAATAATAAAAGGAAACTAAATTGCATTAATAATAAAACAAAGCTTACAACCGATCGAAGCCAGATAACTTTCGCTCCCTCGCTCCTACTCGCCCTGCACTCTCTCTCTCTCTCTCTCTCTCTCTCTCTCTCTCTCTACTTCTCCTTTTGTTCTCTCTAGCTTGGAATGAATAAAAACTAGCCCCATGGGCTTTATTTATAGGCCTTAATCCTTGCTAATCAAGGTAAGGAAACTCTATCATCTATCTAAAGATATAAATTCTACTTGAAAATAAATAAATCTAATTTAGGTAAACAAGATAAATCACATAGGGTAATTAAATGTTCCACCCTTAGGATAAATAAAAAGATAAAAAGATAAAATATCTCTAGTCTTCATGTGCAAGGAATCCTCTACCTAAACAAGATAAATCACATAGGGTAATTAAATGTCATGGAAGTTTATATTGAATTCGACGATGCAAAATTGGATTCATTAGAGATATAGCATGAAATTGCCTAGTAAAGGGAAGTCACAATGAAGTGCATTATTTCTTGTAAACCATGAAAAGAGGTAAAATTTGATGTTGCTTTTGACATGTTGCATAATAAGAGGATGGAGGACTTTATATTTCCATATAATGCTCATATTGTTATATCCTAGCCATACCTGTGCTTATGCATCACAAAAGCCATATTATGCCTTATTTCATATATTTGCTCCACATGGTCTAAATATTGCCCATTCTTTACCTTATTTCCTATCTGGGGATTATGTTGAGAATGATGTTACATTATGGAGTTATTATATGGTTGTTGTGTTGTTATTATCATTATTGGAGTTTGGTAGGAAATTGTTTGAAAAATATGGAAAATTTAATGAGTGAGAAAAAGTCCAATCACCTCAGGAGATAAAGGTAGATCGACCCTGCTTACTGAGATAATAGTTCAGTGAGATGGGACACACAGGTGAGGAGTCCAAAGCACTAAGTATCCGGGGCCATTCATGACACCCATGTTTGCGACTCGCGAGAAGGCAGTGCTGAGGTTAGAGAGGTAAAAGCATTATTATTGAAAAAAGCGTTTATGAAAGGTGATGAATCTTATGGAGAAGGAATGTGGAAATTCAGTTTGGAAATACTCTATTTTCCCGGATCATATGCACCACATGGCCAAAAATTGCCCACCTTTAGCCTTTTACCAATCTACTCCTTATTTGAGCTTAAATTAAAGTCCTCTTGATTATTAATACTTTGTCACATGAATTGTTTTTTGCATAACCCTCCTTTTGTGAGTAGATGTTGCTTTTTAATTGCTCATGCATGGATTTGTGACACTAGTACCTTTTCGAGGATGGTAATTGATTGCAGGGACATATGAGAATGAATCTAAGATGTTGAGAGATTTTGATTTCTTCCCCTGAATGACAAATAAAAGTATTGCTTGAGGACAAGCAAGCTTAAGTATGGGGTGTTTGTTGTGAGCCTAATTCGCCATGTTTTACAGTTACTTTTATATCGATTTCTGCATACATTTCATACATTTGGGTTAGAATAATACAGAATCTGTGTAGTTTACACTTATTTGCAATATATGGAGGTCTACACATGTTTTTTGTTATATTTCGCAGAAATCGGACGCACTTTGGAGCTTAAAGGAAAACTCGTGAAGAAGCTAAAGATGGTGCAGCCGGAAAAAATGCCATTTTTCGGCATTCATCATTCTGAGTCAAGTTCTGATGTCTTCATGAGAGTTGTAGCCCTCGGAAAGAGCTTTCCAACGCATGGTCATATGCGTCAATCCGACAAACGATGACTCGGAAAAGTGCGTTTCAAGAACAGAACAGGATGATGAGAAGACTGGTCGATATCGACCAAGCACACCCAATATCGACCAGATTTAGGTCGAAATTCTCCAAATCGACTCAGAGTTGGCCAGAATCGACAAAGTTGAAGAACAGTGGTCGATATCGACTTAACCAAGTCAATATCGACTGCCCCATATCGAGTCAATGTCCTGGAATCGAGTCAAGAAAGCTGGAGCTGAGACATGCAAGTCAATATCGAGTAACTCAACTCGATATCGAGTACAAATCAACTCGATTTTCATCTCTGGAGTCAATATCGACCAGTTGAAGAGAAACCGAGGAAGCACAGGTCAATATCGACTTAACCAAGTCAATATCGACTGGACCCACGGCGGCGGATTTCGAGCTTAACCGACTTCTTGTTAAGTTTCTATCCCGAATCTAATGGAGATATTTTCGAGACCAAATTCTATCCACATCTATCAAGATCTATCAAGTCCAAGGAAGATTTATCCACTTTAGATATAATCGTAGTTGATTTAATTCTTTTATTCCATGTGTTATCTTTATGTTATAAGATAAAGTAGATATAGATATAGATAGACTTTCTTACCTTGATTAGCAAGGGTTGGAAGCCTATAAATAAAGCATTAGGGGCTGAGTTTTATTAATTCAATTTCAGAGACAATTAGTCACATAGAGAGAGAAGGAGAAGAGGTTGTAAGTTTGAGTTTATTTAATGCAAGTTAGTTCTTTTTCATCAAAGATGTCTGCTATTGCAATGAAGAGCGAATAGTCCACCCACTTCTAGGGCTGGGGTGAGCCCGACGGTGGTCATGTAAGGTGATGCGGTGAAGGTACAATCTTTTTATGCAATTCGTCTTCTATCCCTATGAGCATGATTCTTTTGTGAGAGTTGAAGGTGATCCTTGTTTGTGTTATTGAAGCGAAAGTGATCTTAATACAACTTGGGTTAATTATGTGAAAAAGGGTTAGTAACAATTAGGGTTTATGCAAAAGCCTCTATATTCCTATTTGTTAATAACGAAAGTTATTTGATGGAAAGCATAATCTTTTATGCCTTTATGTGTTACTTTGCATGGTTATCGTTGTGGTGTTGATACCCTGGCTTGGAAGTATTTCAGTTTATTGATTTTATTCACCAAAATCTTAGTTCTGTGTTCGAGAATTTGCAATTTACAGTCTCTGTCTTTCCTTTATTTTCTGCTTTGCTTTGTTATTTTTGTCTTTCTTTCTGTATTTCTGCTTTTCTGTCTGTGAGATTTACAGCTATCTAAGATCCACTGACACGCTTCCTCGAGGATCGATCCTGACTTCCCACTGCTGCATAGGGAGGGAGTCTTGTAATCATTTGCAAGGGACGAAATCTGGTTTGCTTTGATTTATTCGTATTTTATTGCAAGTCTCGATTTTCCTCCTTACAACAAATGTTCCCATTCACAACGCCTAATATGACGTTGTGACGACTGACACATAGAACGCGTAATTGATGTCATGTATGGTCCCCCTCTTATGCCCTTATATACCTCCACCATCAGGCCGAATAAATGCATCTCTTTACCTCACAATTCAAGACAATAGTTATTATTTCATTCGTAGATTGGAAAATGTCATCCTCAGAAAGTGAAGAAGCGATGGAGGTAGCACGAGTCGACCCCCCCGCACGACGAAGCAATGTCATCCCACAGGTAAAATCCTATGGTTGTATTCTCTGTCTCTATGTTTTTTTCCATTATCATGTTTAACCCGAAGTAAATATATACCCTTTAAGTAATATCAAGTTCATGTACGTTGTTATGCCTTTATCTAGTTTCGAGACTTTACAAGTATGTTTACCGACGTCCGTATTTGGCAATCCCGGAACGAAATGGTCGACCATTTCAAGCAACTCGAAGTGAAGAACAACATGGTCTTAGTAATCAAGCGATCATGGTCGACCGCTTCAAACTGACCGGGTGGCGTGTTGTTAGCGTGCGAGCAATATGGGGTGTTTTGCAGAAGGGGGAAGCAGATTCGCAGCACGCAGAGCAAACTAAGCAACTGCCCGTTCTCCTTACTCGATCATGAGGGAGGACCGAGTATGTGAACGATGACCGTGCAAAATGGAACGCACAATCATCACGTCCACAGGTACAACGTCGCACTGTGCGAGATAGTCGGCTTAACGCCAATGGGAAATAACTTTTGCATCGCATATGCCTTTATGGCTCACGAGGACACGGACACGTACACTTGGGTGCTCAACAACCTACGTGTTATTCTTCAGGGTAAGGTGCCCGATTCGATCATGAAAGATCGGGAGCTGGGCCTTCTCGCTGCACTTAGGGCCATCTTCCCCAATGTGCAACATCTACTGTGCTGGTTACATGTAACTCGCAACTGCGAAGAGGCCGCTTTGAAGATTACAAAAAATCTGGAACTTTCAACTCTATTCAAGAATCAGGTGTGGGGTTTATTCTCGTCTTCGACGGAGGAGTCGTTCGAGAGGGGGCGTAGATGGCTTCACGCCCAATGGCAGCCCATGCCCGGGGTCATGGGGTATCTGGAAACAGTGTTGCTCATCCATCGGACGAGCCTTGTCAGATGTCACACCGACCACGTCCTGAACTTTGAAACAAGGACAACCAATACATACGCATATCATTTTCGTCGTTACCCTTGTCACTCCTTTACTACATTTCGACAGTCGTTCACCTCGAGCACATAATGCATCGTGTAGGGTTGAAGGCCAACATAAAGTGTTGAAGGATGCATTACACTCGTCCACTGGTGATTCCTATGTCGTGGTGGATGCCATTCAGCGAGTGAATGAATGTCAGGTGCACGAGATACTGACTGCATTGGAGATAGATCGCTTCAAGTGGCCAACTAACGCACACGAAGTCCCCTTATTCGAACAGATTAAGCACGTGGTTTCGAAGAAGTGTTTCGAACTTCACTACGGTCATTGGAGGAAAGTTGTCGACAAAACAGTAGCTTCAGAGTGCGTTGACCGTTATTGGAGAATATGCTATGGGATACCTTGTGTGCACGACGTTCAACGTTTTGTTGCTGAAGGAGTTCCAATAACACCTGACGACATCCACCCATTTTGGATGGATCTGACGTGGGATGAATCAGACAATGCGATCTTACTCTATGCCAGGTCGGCTTCGTACACTGCATCCAATGAAGCTTGTGACCCTGATCTGCACCCACCGGAGCGGGGTAGCATACGGTCAAAGGGCAGACCTAGAGGGAGGAGGAACCCGTGCAGAACGAATCCCTTGCGATCTGAGCAATATCGGGCGAATTTTGAAAGGGAGGAAAACAAATCAGGTCGTCGTGGTAAGGCCCGACAGTCCCGACCTCCGTCTGACGCACAGTATTGGGGATTTAGCTAGGGAGACAACAATGTGGAGCCTTTCATGTTCAGGCACATTGCGGCAGCCGTCAACACTGTGGGAGATGGTCACTGCGGATATCGAGCTTTGGCGCAACTGATGTTACGGCCAGGGGAGGCACGGTTCGCATATATGAAAGGGTTATTGTGCAACCATTTGGAGCATAACCATCACCTTTACGCTGGTTGTTACATGGGAGGGTATTCGGTCCGAGAGTTTTTCGACCTGCAGAGTTACTCCGGCATAGTGGGAGGTGACCGGAGATACTGGATCGAGTTGCCGATCATGGATCATGTGTTCACAACCGTCTACCAGGTGCCCCTTGTCATCTTATCTTGGCACATGCCATTCACATGCCTCCTTATGTACACCGAACAACCAAATGGCGCACCTCACGAGGCCATACTAGGCATGGCATGCATCGGGAACCAAGATCATTTCGTAGCGGTGAGTATGATCTGTGTTACTCTCGCTCCAACCATAAATTAACTATTATTAATTACCCCACTTAACATTATACTATACTTTTTGCCTTTTTTGCAGATATGGTTACATCCCAACGCCCCTTTACCCCCTCCAATGCATGAATGGACAGCATACCATCACCCGAGCGTCAACGGATGGGATACTCCCTTCCAAGACCAATTTGATAGATTTAGAGCATTGCGGATTCAGGAAGGTCGCCCTCTACACCATGTTTAGGAGTCATGAAAGTTGGAATTATCCATGTTGTATTTGTTTGTTTTCTTATCTATGAAGTTAAGAGTTGAAAGTTGAATGTTTGTTCTTATGAAGGCGTAGAAACAATATAAAAAAGCAATCATTCAACAAAAACAAACATCAGTTGGCCCTATATCTAAAATGACAAACGGTTTTTAACGTTACATTTCAGCAAGGGTTGTTGTATTAAACGGAACAACTACCGACCGACTCTTCAGGAATGTTTGGGTATATTCGAATCTGCACCTGCTGGAACGCATATGTCGTCATCGGATCTTGGGCAGGGCGCACTAATATATCAATTGCATACTGTGCTACTCTGCGACAGCGCGACGGAGACATGTCGTCGTACAAAACGATCAGTATATCCGTTATCTGCTCAATCATCCGTGTATAGTAAGATGCAAGGTCGTCGTCACACTCCTGACACCCGAACTGCAACTGTGTTGACCTCTCCAGGAAGCGGCAAACCTGCATAGAAAATAAATTGCATCGAAAATAATGTGTATAGTTAATGTCCTTGCAATTGCAAGCATCCAACTTCGGCGGACGAGGGTGTCTCCCCACTTCAACAATGAAACGGGTTCCATCATTGAACATGTCATATTTAACAAAACAATTTGGGCTTGATGCCATTACGTGTGTTTCGTGTATGCCAATAATGAAACGCAGATGTTGCTGTATTTATAGATGACCTAATTAGCAACGTCCAATTAAACGTTGTTATGGAAGTTCTCATAATACAACGTTTCATGTAACGTTGTAACAACGTCCAATTGTTGATCCAAGTGTTGTTGTTAACAACGTCCGATTTAACGTTGTATTCATATTGCAACGTTGAATTCAACGTTGCTGTCTGGCCCGACGAGACCCACTTTAGCAACGTCGGATTTGACGTTGCTAAAGTGTCGGACCCGCCCAACTTCCTCCAATTCACAAATGTTGTGTAGGACAAATGAAAACGTCGAAATGAACGTTGATGAAACGTTAAATCCAACGTTGCTAAAACGTCACATTCGATATTTCATTAGCAGCGCTAAACGCGGATTTGCGGTGTATATAGGGAGACCCTTATTAATTTGCCTCTCAGATTTGTTCCAATGCAATGAGGGAGATATCATATGTGTCTCGACATATTTAAAGTGAATATGCTTAATTGCAAAACTAACCCACTAAAATATACGAATTATAATTGGCACAAATTAAGAATTCGAGTTTGATCAAAATATAAAATTAAACTCGTCAAATATTCTTTGTAAATTAATTATAGTGGGTCAATCTTAAACTGGCTTCAACAAAAACGGAGTCAAAACCCTCAAATCAAGTTTCCTCAAATATAAACTTGGTTATTTTAAGAACTACATAAGATTTGACCCCGTTCAAACGGGTATGTAAGAAGCTCGACATAAAGCTACGAGCTCATCGAGTTCCATCACGCTCCTCAAACGATCTAAAGATTAGAGCAAATTCAATTTTTTTCTCAAAAGAACTACATAAGATTTTATTACGCTTCGTTAGATATGTAGGAACCTCAATGTCAAGCCAAAGCCTTTCGAGTTCAATCACAAATTCCCCAAAAAAAACTTTCTTCGGTTCCAAATGAAGTTAAGTCAATCAAGTACAATCAGTTCGTTTAGAACTACGTAAAGACTTGACGCCTTATATCGGCTATGTAGGTAACTCAATATAAAATCCTAAAAATATATCGAGTACAGTCGCCGACCTCTAAATTCACTCTCAAATGAATATGGGGTTAAATCCCACAAAATTAAAGCATTTCATATTTTGAACTACGTGTGATTTGATCCCTCTCAAAAGGGTACGTAAGACACTCGACATAAAGCTACAAGTTTGTCGAGCTCAATCACCACCCTCAAATGATCTTATGATCAAACCCAATCAAATACAAAATTTCCTTTTGTTCCGAACTACAGTGACTTGATTCCACTAAATAAGTGACTACGTAGGAAACTCGGTGTAAATCAAATTCTCACCAAGTCCATTCACACCCAAACCTTCAATCAAATCTCTTCAAATTCATTTGTCGACTCTAGTCGTCCAAAAAAAAATCAAATTTCCATCAAATACAAAGTGTCTCCTCTAACTCGATGCAAAGCTTCCGCTCGTCGAGTTTAGTCGATCACACCCAAAAATCAAAATTTCCTTCAATGTCAAAGTGTCCACTTTAACTCGATACAAAGTTTCTGCTCGTCGAGTTCGATCACGACAAAAATCAAAATCCAACTCCACCATCCCTAAATTGACTTTTAAGTCAAATCTTAAATCAAAACAAATCAAACACAACATTAAAATCAAATTGCTTTCTATGCAAATGATATGCGGGTTACTTGAGTTACCCTTCCGAATAAGGTGGGCTCAGGTTACTCGGGTGGAGTGTTGTTCGAACTACCCTTCGTAGAAGGTGGGCTTGAACTTCATCCTATGATGCATAGAAGAAAACGAAACCAAACGCAAACTCAAACACTATGAACTACGTGAGACTTGATTCTCTTCCAAGAGATACGTAGGCAACCCGTTAAATATCGGGTGCAGCCTAAATCACCAAAACCATTCAAATCTTGGTATCGATGCAACTTCGAATCAAGAGGATAACCAAAAGGGGTCGAACTCAAATATTAAAAAATAAATAAAATGTATTGTAGAATTATTTGCGCATTTTTGTTCAACAGCTCACATTTACAATTAGTGATGAACTGATAAAGTGATCGAGTACTTCTTCAACAAAACTATGGAGAAGCTCGACAGAATAGAGGTCAAGTCTATGCAAATTAAGGGAAGCTACATCCCTTGTGGGGAACCAACAGCAAGAACTATGACCTCGGAAGAGCTAGAGAAGAGGGCTATGGAAGCTCAATTGGAGGAGATCGTGGCAATCTGGAACCAACACAATAAGATTCTAGTCGACCCACTTCACTCGACATCGACTGAACTTTATCCAAAACCTGTGCCAGAAAGCAAGTATGGGGTCAACATATTGAGTCATCTCACTCGATATCGAGTGGATCACTCGACGTCGACTCATCATCAACACCTCCATCGACTCGACCTCCAGGAGCCAAAACTGACTCGACGTCGATTGACCCCAGTCGATGTCGAGTCAACTTACAAAAGGAGAAAGATGACCCAAAGGTAAGCCAAGGTACGGATATCTCTTCCCCTATTTCAATACATTATTTATCTATAACAAATGGAAGAGGTTTGCCTTGGTATATGAGATTATGCAGCGTTTCCAATGATCATCTGTAATCATTAGAAACTTGATTAATGTGTAATCGTGTATATATATATATATATATATATATATATATATATATATATATATATATATATATATATATATATATATATTAATTATTTTTAATGTATAATTGGTAAAATTGATGACACCTTGACGGGCGTAAAAGGGTTTTTATTCCCGATAAAGATAATTCCATACCTAAAAGCTAGTATAGCTAGTAAGTATGGAGTCGATCCATGGGGAAGAGTAACCTTTCCTTATGTATTTCTTTGCTAATATTGAAGAAAAGAACAGATTGCTGGATGTGAAAGCAATGAAAAGAACAAGAGAACATATGCAACGTTGGGTTGTAAAACAATGAAGAAAAAGCACGGTTTTCCCTACGAACTCATGATACTGGTTGGTGTACTGATCCTCGAATCTCGCTTGAATTATTATGATTTTATTGGTGATTCTGATATTGGTTTATATAGACTCCTGGGCCAAACGCGGACTAAGGCTCCCTTACACTCTTAGACAGTTTCCAGAACTGATCGACGTTCCCAAAGAAAAGCACAAATTCCTAATATACTTGGCATAAAGGCAGTACTTGATCCTTGTATGTATTAGTGCCTTGTCAACTAGTTGTCAGTCCAGCTAGCACCTCCACTAAGAAGTGATATTTAACCTAGATGTGAACTTCTTACACATTCGGGTATTAGCAAACGATCCTACAAGAATGTGTTGGCTACTATGGATTGAAACCTGAAAATGTTGAAGACAAAACCCTGGTGGGATGTGACTATATCAATGTGATCAAGCAGAAAATCAACAACATAAATTACAGTACAAAGAAGTTGATATAACCAAATAGAAGTAACTATAAATCAATTCTCACAATCCAACAATGTCTAGGATACGCAGTAAAGGGAGATTCAAACAAAACCGCAAATTCCTCAAATTGCAAACAACACATTGCAATTTCACAAAAGCATCACCATCAACACAATTTCACGAGGGGAGATTTAAATAAAACTACAAATTGCTCAGTGAAATCAAGGGGGAAAAGGAACCGATCATGGAAAGGACACTCAGTAAGGGAGATTTAAATTTTATGTACACATGAGGTGGGAGAGAGAGTAGGGCTTATCTCGTCGATAGAACCAACAAAGGAGGTGGTTGAGGGGGACGAGGAAGTAGCAAGAGCCGAGAGGAGCATGATGGAGAGGATGATAGTAAAGATGGAATGCCAAAGGGGATTAATTATATAACAAGGGTAGCTTAAGGTTATATAAAATTTATGGATATTTACTTAATTACCATTTCAATGTGAACATATTTATCTAATTTTCTAAATGGATATTTGAACAAAATTTTCAAAAAGTAAAATGACTTATTTTTTTTTATCACCAAACTCAACCTTAATTAATTAAAATCATTCAAAAGTACATCATTCAAGTTTGCAGGAAACTAAGAAGGGAAACTACAAATAAACTCCTTTGTCGACATAGTTTTTGCCATGAAGTGGATTGCGCCATTACCTTGTCGCCGCACATAGCTCCACCTAACCCCCTCAAAGCCTTCCGCCAGCAGCCATAGTCTGTCTAGGAGCCAAACAATGCCTCCCCTAACCTTGGTTTTGCTCTGTAATTTCAGAATTATGGCCTTGCAGTCCGATTCAAAGATGGCATGTGATATACCATTGTCAGTGCACATCTCTACTGTCCATAGGAGTGTCTATGCTTCCTTCATCAAGACCTCTTTCAACTACTGCATAACCTTTGCCCCCACGAAGCATGTATATTCTTTGTCATCCCTCGCAACCAACCCAAAGTTACCCAATCCCGCATTCGGCCTGTGCATCAACAAAAGCATCACATTTGACTTTAATCATCCCACGGTCCAGCTTTTCCCCCTTTGTCACCCTCTAACTATGTGCGGGAACAATAGCCAACTCCGCATGATCTGATGCCCTTAAGAACTTGTCATGCCAAGCCATCGCCTCTTCAACAATCTGCACCGACGACCTAGTCTTCCCTTCAAACACTGCCTCGTTTCTAGCCCTCCAAATCTCATTCAGAAGCATTGTCCATTTTTGCACTAGTGTGGAAGAATTCAGCGCTTGCACTATCTCGAGAAAGCCCATGACATCTCGGGCACCCTTCCCGCACCTATAGACGCTTGGGCATTCCTTCCAAACCGCTCTTGCCACCGGAAATCGGTATAGAACGTGCCAAAAATCTTCCGATTTGCCACGGTTTCTATTACATAGGATTATTCCGCTTCAAGGAAACCCATTCTCCGAAAAAAATGAGCAAGTAGTCAGGCTCACAAATCAATTCCTAGCCTTGCTTTGCCAAAAGAGCAAGATTGAAGAGCTCTAAATCATGGAATCCCATACCGCCTTGCTCCTTTGGAGTACATATGTTTTTCCAGCTCATCCAATGCACTTTCCACTTCTTCGAACAATCCCCCCCCCCCCCCCCACCAAAAATTGCACATAAGTTGTTATATTTCCCTGCAAACCCCTACCAGAATTTGGAAGCATGACATCGTATAGAGCGGAATGTCTTAAGAAATAGATTTTAGTACCACTTCCTTACCCTCTCTTGAGAGAGTCTTCTCTTTTCACCCTTTAAGTTTCTTCCAAACCCTCTCATTCACTTGGTTGAAGATAACTTTTTTGACCTGCCTAGCATTGTCAAGAGCCCAAAATATTTCTCGTTCTTTTCAACCTCTCGAATCCCAAGCACCTGCTGGATCTCAAGCCTCTGAGTGGTCTCAAAGTTTAGACTGAATGATAGTTCAAACTTCGTAAAGTTCACTTGTTGACCGGATGCTTCTCCATATTTTTGGAGGATATTGACAATTTCATTGCTCTATTGACAAGTCGCCTTTGTAAAAAGCACACTATCGTCCGCGAAAAGAAGATGAGAGACTCTCGGTGCCCCCCGTGTTATTGTGCTACCTTGGATATCCCGCCATTTAATATGTGCAGGATAAATCTAGTTACCTCCCCCCCACCCCCCCCCCCCCCAAACAATAAGCCAAACTTTTTGGTAGAATAAAGCTGGCATACCATCGGGACCAGAAGCTTTTGTGGGATGCATCAAGAAGAGGGCTATCTTTACTTCCTCACCCGTGAAGGGATGTAAGAGCTCAGTGTTATCTTCAACCGATACAAGCTTCTCGATTCCTTGTGAAACCGACATCGGCATTGCATTCATATCCGATCAGAGCAAGTTTTGGAAATAGTCGATCGCTACTCTTGACATTCTCTTATGACTCCTCCACTCTAGCCCCTCATCATCTACAAGTTTTCTGAAGGTGTTTCGCTTCCTTCTTCCCGAGGCTTTCGTATGAAAAAATTTAGTATTGCGATCTCCCCACTTGAATTCATTTGCTCTGGCCCTTTGAAACCACCACATCTCCTCCCTTCTCATAAGCTCCCTCTCCCTGGCCTCCAACTCCCTCCATTTCTCAACAAGCTCCCCAGTTATCCCACACTCATGCATATATCTGAGAGCCCTCCTAACCTTCTCTAGCTCCTTTGCAACATTCCCAAATGTCCACATATCCCACTCCTAGAGGTCCATGGTGCACCGCTCTATCATTCCCCTGATCCCATGGTCTATTCTCGAGCTCCCAGTGTTGTTCCAACCATTGTCTATCACACTGGTACAGTGCTCATCATCCAAACACATCAGCTCAAACTGAAAGGGTCGCGGGCCTCTTGGCCTTCCACCCTCCTCCTCTTCTTGCAGAAACCGGATGAGACTTGGGTTATAATCTAACATTGCCCGAGGTAAATGATCCACCATCACTTCCGGGAATCTCTCCAGCATACCCTCATTAGCAAAATCCATATCTAATCTCTCTTGCATGAAGTTATTCTCTGCTCTCCCATTATCCCATGTAAACCTATTCCCCCGATAGCGGACATCCCTAAACTCGCATTCATCCACCACTTTTCTAAAGCTAGCCATGTCTCTAAAGCTAGGGTCGAGCCCCCCCCCCCCCCCCCCCACCCCCCATCCTCCAAACTCACCAAGAGGTCGAAGTCGCATGCACACAGCCAATCACTATGATCATTCTCCTTTAGAAGCCTCAACAAACCCCACGTGTGATGCTTTTCGAGGGCTTCTGGCCACCCATACATGCTTGTAAATCTCCATGGCAATGTATTGTCATCCAATGGCATCTATGTGATGTGTCGTGTAAGAGCTAATAGCTACCTCCACTTCCTCCTCCCATAATAAGCACAATCCACCTGACCTCCCAATACAGTCCACTGTAAAACATCCCCGGTAACCAATTGCCCTCCTAACCTTTTCCATCTTGTATTTATTACTCTTTGTTTCCATTAGAAATACCACCTTCAGGGCCTCCCGCATCACAATATCCACGAGACTTTTAACCGCATATGCATTCTCTATTCCCAAGCAGTTATAGCTTAATATTTTCATGGCTTTCGGCAAGAGAGGCTCTCAACATCCCTTGTCGATATACTCAAATTTCCACCCTTAGTCTTTCTTTTTTTCCCCATGTCCAGCTCGTTCCCCTCTAGCTCCCCATTTTCGCCTCCCTCATTTTTCCTCTTTTGAACCCCTGATGAGCATATGTCCCCCTCACCCATGTTGTTTCTCCCTCCTAGCTAGCCTTTTCCACCAAGAGGTCGAAGTCGCATGCACACAGCCTTTTTTAAGACATCCCCCAAGTGTACATAAGCAGTCATTGATGACAGTTAAAAGATGGCGTTTTTCATGAATTATCATTAAAAATATCTTCTATGGCGTTTAAATACAAAAACGTCATAAATTTTCATAAACAATTTATTTATGGCGTTTCAAAACGCCATAAAATTAATGGCGTTTCTAAAACGCCATGTTTTAAGATTGTAAATATTATACAGATTATTTTATGGCGTTTTTAAACGTCGTAAATGTTATGGCGTTTGTTAAACGCCATTGAATTGGGGGTAAATTTTTCCACCAAAAATTTGGGCCCAAATTAAAGCGGCAAACGAGGGGCTTAACCCTAAATCCCCTTTTCTCTCTCCGCGGCTTCAGAGCTCCTCCTTGCCTCATCACTTTCTCCATTTTCTTCAGAGATCTACCAAAATCAGTTCCGTCAAAAATCAAACGCAGATGAGAGCTATCGAGTTGCCCCTACTCCGGTCACCCCAGATCTCCACTACGTCTACGCGATTATGACGATACATACTCGAATTCAAAGGTTAGGGTTTCCTCCTTTTCTATCTTGCGGCCTCGCCCTCATCGTCGTCTCTCTTCTTGTCCTCATTGACATCCTTATAGAAGTCGTAGTCGGCACCATACTAGTCCACGCCTGCAAGACCTCCGATTCTGGCGCCGCCGCTCCAACCACCCTTCGCAGTCTCTCAAGGTCGTCTCCTCCATCACTCTGTACCCTGACACTTGCTTCTCCACCCTCCACCGGTAGTCGATTTCAATGGTTAGGGTTTCCTCCTTTTCTATCTTGTTCGGATTTTGAAAGACTCGACAACGATTTATTATCTCAATCCTTTAATCTCTTCAGATTGGAGTTAATTGATTGAAAAGGTTAAAGGTTTCCTCATTTTCTCATGAAATGAAAGGTTAGGGTTCTCCTTTTCTATCTTATTCTATACATTTGACAAGAAGGGTAAAGGAAGTTGACTAACCTCCATAACTCAAACTTTCATTCATATTGAGACGCAAAAATTTTCAATTATACTTGAAAAGCACCTAGCCCTTTAATTGATCAACACTGCTTCCATTAGACTTGAAAAATTCATAACTCAAACTTTCATTCATATTGAGACGCAAAAATTTTCAATTATACTTGAAAAGCACCTAGCCCTTTAATTGATCAACACTGCTTCCATTATACTTGAAAAGTTTTAATTTTTAGTTGATAATGATCGGCACTACTTCTAGATTATTTTCATATGCGTTTGGTTATATTTAGTCTAAACAATATAATAGGCATTATTTATTATTTATGTGATGCATTGTTTGAAAACATAATAGGCATTATTTATTATTTATGTGAAGCATCAATCAAGTAAGCCCTTTAATTGATCAAACTCTTTCATGTCCATTGCTTTCCTAGGTGTTGTGGGTGTGGACTTGCTAACAATGATTTGGCTTATTGCACATGGATGGTAGGTTGCATTTTTACTGTCTTCTAGTTATTCGAAGTTTAAGTCATTTTTACTGTCTTCTAACAATGATTTGGCTTATTGTTTGAATATGCATATCATTGAGGGGTCACAAGGCATGGCCACCGGCTCACCACCATCCTTCCTTCGCACTGACTGTCCAAATTTTTATTGATCAGACTGACTGTCCAGATCACTAGGCATGGCCACCACCATCAAGCTCCCTCAGGTGAGACGACCTAACCTCTTCTCATTTCGATTTGAGCATCAATTTGAGTCAGGAGCCTTAGGAGAAGGTTTTGAATATCCTAACCCTTGTCACAATCCTGGCTTTATTTTAGGGGTCAAATTGAATGGATATAACAAAATGATTGTGGATCTAGTAGGGTTTGGAGATTGAGTTATGATTTAGTAAACTCCCATTTCGTATCTGCCTTTGCTTGACTAAGATTACTTTTGATGATTTGTCTCATAACTGGGTGAATCTTTCATCTTTTTCTTGTCTTAATTTCTTAAACATTTGTTTTATTAATGAGATTCATCGATGCATTAGTTTTATTTGGGTGGATGGATGTAGGATTCAACTAGGGTATTGCGTTTGTTGATCTGATTCTTGGATTAGGGTTTCGATAACCCTTCTTGTACCAAGATTTTTTGTCTAACAGTGTTACATCTTTTTATGCCAGTTTTGGACTTCCTTTTCCATATGTTCATTCTAGGCCAATACTTAAAGCTTTTTGAAGAGAACTATTTCATTTACCTTAGCAATTTTTTGAAAGTTATGATGGTTTGTTTCATTTACCTTATTCATGTATTCTTATTAATCAAGTAAACTGTACTTTTACAGAGTATGGATTTCTACGTACCAGCTTTCATGAGTGCTTGGCAACTATATGCATGAAACTAGTAATCAAAACCCATTTATTTATCCATATGAGTTTCATAGGTCTCTTAATTAGCGTTTACTAGTGCTTAATGTTCTTGTCTTCCTTGTCTTTTTTCAATCTAATATATATATGAAGACTGTCAAACACTTTATGAAACATTTACAAAACCCTTTATTATAGAGTTCTTGATTGAGTCAACAATGCTAATTTTATAAAGGTATTTGATTTCACTATATTTAGTGTTTTTTCATTCCTGTTTGTACGGTTAGAATTGAAATCATGGTTCATGGTATTCTTAATTGTGATGATGCCTTACTTCTAGATGTATTGAGCATAAAATCTTTCCAAATGCAGTTTTTTGTTCCTTGTAAACTTGCAATACAGTCCATTTATCTAGTGATCTTGTATTGATTGGAGCATAAATTTTTAAACACATGATGTTAAACACTTGTAAAAGTTGTTGCACACAGGCAAATTTCGGACTAGAAATTGGAGGGTTTGTCATTATAGGGACTTTTTCAAGCTTCCTAATTGTGTACAAGAATTGTAACTTGTAGCTTTCACTTTCCAGGTTTTGTCCCATGAGTTGGATTGCAACATAGATGATCTAATGAGCATCGAGCTAAATGTGTGTCACATGCATCCTAGCTCCCTTGGGGGCGTAAATAATTAATTTATGTACTGGGAGGTTAGGTAACTTGTAGTTTTCACTTTCCATGTTTTGTCTCAAGACTTGAGGTTGATTTCTATTGCAAGTAATTCTTTATTGACAGATGAATCCTTGCTTTTCATGTTAGTTCAAGTTCAATTCATGGAGCTGGATGCACCAACCATGTTTCAAGCTACGAGGCGCATTATAGGTTGCTTCGTTCATCAATATGTTGGTAAGAAGCTGTTGAGCGACCCATTCACCAATCATTTCTTAGTTAGTTAAGCTAGATATTTAGTTTGAATGTTGAGGGATAGCTTTATTACTCTCATATAACTGCTGGATCATTTGCATGATGAGCTTATAAACTTGGTTTGTGGATTGCTTTATTTATAAATTGTTTGCTTTCTATATGGTTATGTTCCCTTGGAGTCTACATAGGTGTTTATTTTTGTTTACAAATAATGTTTTTCCATATATATGTTTACGTTAGTTTGAGAATAAAACATTTATGCTAAGAAATTATCATTGTCTTATTTCCTTGTTAAAATTATTTCACACCAGTCATCTTGATCAAAGACTGAAATTGGAAATGAGGTTGCACATGAAAATATATTGTATTATCTTTTTTTGACTTGACTGTTGTCTTTCTTTCTCTTTTCTTCTTGAAGCAAGTCTTTGTAAAATAGGCCTGAACTGCAGAAGAACATCACAGGCCTGAACTGCAGAAGGGGTTAGTTGCCAAACACACTGCAAATCAGCGTTATGCTATCAGTGGGGGATTACAGCCTTTCTGTTCAACCTGAAGTGTTTTAGTGGTGAACTTGTTTGAATGAGTTATTGTGAAGATTGGAGAGGTTATGTTGTTTATTGGAATGTGATGTCACTTAAAACGTTGTTTTCTCTCTTCAATTACACAAGCTTGGTGCTTGTGGTTCACTCTTGCAATTTGAAAGTGTATTGTTTTATAGAGAAAAAATTTAGTTTCAATTAGTTTCTATTTGTGGGATTTTGCTGCTAAATTCTTTTTTTTTTATAAACATAATAATCCATGGCGTTTTCTAAACGCCATGGATAGTATTGCCCCATTGTTTTTTTTTAAAAGATACATAATAATCTATGGCGTTTTAAAAACGCCATGGATTTTATGGCGTTTTGAAAATGCCATTAAATTGGAACCAAAAGGACGGCGTCACCTTAGACGGTGTTAGGGGATGGCGGTTAAAAACGCCATGGAAGGTCTTTCATGGCGTTTTTCAAACGTCGTTGATGTATATATTTCTACTAGTGCCATGTCTCTAAAGCTAGGGTCGAGCCCCCCCCCCCCCCCCCCCACCCCCCATCCTCCAAACTCACCAAGAGGTCGAAGTCGCATGCACACAGCCAATCACTATGATCATCCTCCTTTAGAAGCCTCAACAAACCCCACGTGTGATGCTTTTCGAGGGCTTCATCTCCATGGCAGTGCATTGTCATCCAATGGCATCTATGTGATGTGTCGTGTAAGAGCTAATAGCTACCTCCACTTCCTCCTCCCATAATAAGCACAATCCACCTGACCTCCCAATACAGTCCACTGTAAAACATCCCCGGTAACCAATTGCCCTCCTAACCTTTTCCATCTTGTATTTATTACTCTTTGTTTCCATTAGAAATACCACCTTCAGGGCCTCCCGCATCACAATATCCACGAGACTTTTAACCGCATATGCATTCTCTATTCCCAAGCAGTTATAGCTTAATATTTTCATGGCTTTCGGCAAGAGAGGCTCTCAACATCCCTTGTCGATATACTCAAATTTCCACCCTTAGTCTTTCTTTTTTTCCCCATGTCCAGCTCGTTCCCCTCTAGCTCCCCATTTTCGCCTCCCTCATTTTTCCTCTTTTGAACCCCTGATGAGCATATGTCCCCCTCACCCATGTTGTTTCTCCCTCCTAGCTAGCCTTTTCCACCCATGCCTACCCATACCTTATGTTGCTCCCTCACCTACTTTCTTTTTTAAGACATCCCCCAAGTGTACTCCCCTCTCCTCTCCCTCCCTCTCAATTTCAATATTTTTAATGATGTTGCTCTCAGCCCCACCCACCTTTGCAATCTCATTTTCCTTTTCCACTCCTATCATTGGGTCCCCATCCACACTTATATTATATTTGTCCATCTCTTTTTCAAACCCCTCCTGCACATTCATCCCATTTTCACCCCCTTGTCATTTTCAGCATCATCCCATTCCTTCCTCTCTAACTCCTCTAGGAGAGTGCTTCTCCTTCCCACACCATCAGCCTTTTCACCTCTCTCCTCATCTGAATCATCCGACTCTACCCTTCCTCCTCTAAACCTCAATAAAGCATGTCTCTCAGCCTCCCTCTCGACAGCACTCCTCCCTTTGTTTTGTTTCAATGGTGAGGCTCTCAACCAATCTCCACACTCATTATGGTACCCATTAGCCACCTTATTCTCACAATCGGCATTTGTATGTCCCAAAGACCCACAAGCATAGTAGAAATTTGGGAGCTGCTCATACTAAACTTTGATCCATCTTTTTTTCTTTTCAAACACCAACATGACACGCCCTTCGTAATGCCTTTAGCACATTAATCACCACTCGATCCCTAATAAATATTCCTTTGATTAATGTTGTCATTTCAACCACCTTCACCAACTCCTCTACCTTCTCCACCAACCTCCTTGTCATGTCTGTCGTCATGACCCCTATAGGAAGGTCGTAGAAACGAACCCAAAACTCCACCTTATCGAACTTCATTTGTGACGGTTGCTCATTCCCCGGCTCCTTGAGAATCAAAAGAGATTTATCAAAAGCCCAAGGTCCCCCATTGAGAAATCTTACTTTTTTCGCCTCATCTACAAATTGGAACGAGAAATGATTAGTCGCCCATTCCCTAAACACGCACCCATTCTGGACTCTTGATAATGCATATTTCATTTAGGCATTATAGATGTTTCTTATTGCAATTAGGTAGTGGTTTTGCTATTATTTGAGTCTAGTTCCGTATAATGCTTGTGAAGTATTCGAGTTCGGAATCTACGCGTTTTTAGTGTTTATTCTGCTGAATTACATTCCGACCTTGGATGGACATTGGGAAGAGCTTAAGAAGCATGTTTTAGAGCATATGGAGGCTAAGGAGGAGCTAGAGAGGAGCAAGGAAGCACGACATTGGAATTTATTGAAGACAATTGAGGAACGTCAGATGTTGCATAGGCGGCGCCCGCCGCCATTTGCATGGCGCCCGTCGTGGGCCTGTTTTCTGGATACGCAGTTTTGGATTCTAAGGCATTATTTCCTATTAGTTTATTCTATTTTCTACTAGGGTTTTGGCCGACTCTAGAGAGGCTTTATTAGGTTATTTTCAGTTCTATTGAGAGAAGAGAGGAGGATTGTTGTGAGACTATGAACACAATTAGAGAGAAAGAGAGAGAGAGAGAGAGAGAGAGAGAGAGAGAGAGAGAGAGAGAGAATTGGCCTATGAGTTGCTAAACTCATTGTTTCGCTTGTGATTCGAAGACATGGTTGTTTGGATTGTGAGGATTTGATTCTATTTGGTTATTCATATTCTTAGTTATCATCTTGTGCTTAATTATTACATTTGTGTTCCTTTCTATGCCTGATCACCATGTTAGGAATTGCATCTTAGCTATGAATTCGTTGTTATTTTCTCGATAGCAAATAAATGTATTGATGATAGTGATGTCTCTTTGTCTTTATAGTGGATGATTTCAATTGATCTATGTTGAGGATATTCGATTAGGGCTGAGTTCGATATGCACCTATTAGTCTTAATTGCGTTGAGTCAATTTGCTAATTGGTCTTGATTACTTGAGTAATTAATGCTATTCTTTAGTGATATTGAATAAGATGAGTGAATCTCTGCAGATCTCTCAACTTTAGTCAGGTAGACCTATGAATATGAATAATTAATAGATCAATCCAAGGACCATGAATTCCAACCATTGTTAGAGAATTGCAGGTGAAATGTTCTTTCTACTTTGATATCAATCTATTTGCGATCATAAATCTGGTTACTTTTACATCTTTGTTAATTGATACGAATCATTGCTTTGTCATAAGAGTCTTTGCTTAGAGTTATTGAATAGGAAATCGCTTCTCCATGTGGGTTCGACACCGGACTTCATCGCTATACTAGTAGTTATTTGGTATATCAAGTGATTGATTGCCTAATCTATTATGGGTTTTGTGTTTAAGTTTGGATATTATTACTATTTGGGAAAGGGCAAAAGTGCCAACGGCGTTCGTCTCGCACCAACTCTATAAACCGACCTCATGGTGTTTTGTAAGGCTTGGGCGTTGAAAGCCTTTGACGTTAACAGAGTCCCCATGAGAATTTGGTCTATGCCCCTTTCAGCGTCCTTCCGCACATCATCTCCTACTACAACATCAGATATCTCATCCTTTGTTAGATGAAACTGATTCCCCATCCCCACCATTGTGAGTGCACACCCTCCCTCGCACTAAATAATTGATATAATCCATAGGATGAGAGAAGGGGAATCATTTTCTGATGCGGGACCATCCAAGACACCTTCAGACACACTTATACCTGGGGATGGACCTATGATTCGAGCTCGTGAGAATGTTGTCATCCTCAAGAGGAAGAAGAAGGCTCCACCATGGGAGAAGGCCCAAAGATGCAAGTTTGTTGGGTCGTGTCATACCTTGTTGGAACGATGACAAAGAGATCTACAACTTCGATGCTGAAGGTTTTTCCAAATTTGGCCTAGAGCTTGGCCGAAAATCACATTCTTTGAAGTTGTCACTGTTTTAGAAGGAAATTACTTAAGTGTTGGAACTTCCTTTTGTTACTATTTTTAGAGACTTTCTTTACTTCAGTTATTTTAGGTAATTTAGGAGTTCATTATAATTTATAATTTATTTATTATTTTCATTAAAATTAGCCTTTAGGGTTATTTAAGCGGATGATCTCCATTGTAAACATTAGACGTCTTCCATTATATGAAAACTCTCTTTTTGTGTGAAACACATGAGTGAAAGTCGATCTATTTGTAGCAGGGCTCATCGATTGCAAATTGGTATTGATCTCAGCTTGGTTTGCCTTGAGTTCATCAACATCGCGAGAGCTTAGTGATCCTGGTATCCACGAGCCCCTTCCTTATGCCTCCAAGTTGTCCGCTTGGTTGTGTAGGGTTATAGAGGAGGGTTATATAGTCATTGATGTTGGTTCCTACCCTCTACGGAGGCCTGGGGTCTTCATCTTATTCTATATAGATCGACTCAGTCCACTATCGGTCGTGCTTTTACTTAAATTTCGAGTCTTGCATATTATTCATCGAGTCTTTGAGTCTTTTATTTCTTGTCGACGTCGAGTTCCTTGTTCTTGGTGTTTCTTGTCGAGTCTTGTTTATTTTTTTTGAGTTCTTGCTACGTTCTTGGTTGTTCTTGATCAATCTTGATCGAGTTCTTTACTTTTTTGGTCATTCTTGCTTCCGTTCTTTAGTTTCTTGATTAATTGTCAAAGATCGGGTCATCCTAAGGCTAACCCCGTATCAAATTGGTATTAGAGCTTTGGTTTCCGACATCAAAATTGTGTCTTTTCTTTTCATAAACACAAAAACCCCAAAAATAGATTCTTTTCTTTGTTTGGTCTTTTACTTCTTGCATTCTTGAATTTGATTGCATCTAACTTTGTTTGTTTGTGATTGTTGTGGTTGCTTTAGCCCAAACACAAGCATAGCCGAGGCCCATTGGAGTCGACCAGCGTGTGCGCACTCTTGTGCAACCCTAGTCGACGGCACCTACGTGTCCCCATTGTCGAAGTTAAGACGACTCCTACAAGCACACACCAAACCCCAGTTTGTCTATCTTTTACTTGTTGTTCTATCTATTTACTTGCCTTATTAAAAATCTGATTTGGCAAGATGGTGAGATCAGCCACAAATATGTTGGCCTTATCAAAAGATGCAGGGATGAGGGATATATGAATCCAATAGCAATATATTCATGAGCTATGGGACATCCTCGCAACTCATCCATGAAAGGAGACCCACGACCAAGCTCCGGTGCCTAAGGACAAGACTGTAAAAATGGCATTATCGATCGCTCATCAAATCCATTAGCGTATATGATATCCAAATTCATGTTCTGGAGGAACTACGGGTGATTTGATCCCTTCAAAAGGGTACGTAGCACACTCGATACAAAGTCAAAGCTCATCGAGTTCAATGGCCAAAACCAAATCAAATAAAGTTGTTCGTATAGAACTACGTTAAGATTTGATGCTCTTTACGAGCTACGTAGGAAATCCGGTAAAAACACATGTCTATCGGATTCAATCACATGCCCCAAAATGAAATGAAGTTGTTCGTTAACAACTATGTCATGACTTTATGCTATTGACGAGCTACATAGAAAACTTGACCCAAGCCAAATTATCGTTAAGTTCAGTCATCCTAAAAATCAAATTTCCATCAAGTTCAAAGTGCCCCCTCGAACTCAATACAAAGCTTTCGCTCGTTGAGTTCAATCGTCCCAAACGTCAAATTTCCATCAAATCTAAAATGTCCACTCTTACTCGGTACAAAGCTTTCGCTCGTCGAGTATTGGTCACACCAAAAAACAAAACCAAGTTCCACCAAATTCAAATTTGCCCTTTTCAAGAACTACTTAGGTTTGATGCTCTCGAAGAGCTACGTAGGAAGCTCGATAGCAAGTCATACAATAATCGAGTTCAACCCCAAATTCCAAAAGAAAAGATCAAATGAAGTTGCTTCAAATTCCCAAAGGCCGAACTACGAAGACTTGATTCCGTCTCAAACGGATACGTAGGAAGCTCAATACAAAGTCAATGCTCATTGAGTTCAGTCGCAATCCAAAGTAAAGGATCATACCCAATATTCCCGAATTACGAAGGCTTGATGCTCTCAAACGAGCTACGTAGGATACTCGACATCAAGTCATACAAATGTCGAGTCCAGCCGCAAGTTCCAAATCAAATTCATACCTTGGAACTACGAGTGACTTGATTCCATCATCACGGATACGTAGGAAACCCATATCCGGGTCCAATCACAAACCCCAAAGAAAACAAATCAAACCCGATACTCTATTGAGTTGAAACCCAAACACATACCCAAACTCAAATCAGACACCAAGTCTAAACCAAATCAAATCCAAACACCCTACCACATACCAAGTCAGACAGAAAGTCTAACCAAACCAACCCCAAATACATAAAACCTATTATTTCAAACTATGTTGGACTTGATGCTTCCCATGAAGGTACGTAGGCAACCCTCATCAACGGGTGCAGTCCAAACCACCAAAAGCCCAAATCCTTGTCCTTTTAAAGTATCTGTATAATTTGAGATTGTGAGGAAGTATAGAGAAAGGTTGAACTTTCAAAATAAAATTCAAATTAAAATGTGTTATGCGAGATTGTTCCTTTAACAATTTTTGCTTAACATATTTTTGGCACGCCCAGTAGAACCCTTTTCTTTCCTTATCATTTCAAATTATATAGGAATATCCAATTGCTTATGTAAAGAAGAATGGCAATAAGGGAAATTTCCGCCAACAACCTGCTATTTTCTACTTTCTTCATCAAGGGATGTCGACCAGTTTGTCAAAGTTGGTGTGTGATGGAGAGGGGCAAATTTGAGGGCCTTTCTAGCGCATCGGATCCTGCTTGACGACTAATGTGAACCATTCCCACATGTCGATGAAGTGGCAGGGGCATCCAACAAACGGGTGCCTAAGAAAAATTGCATCTTTTTCCAACCAACAAAGCCAGACGGCCCAAAAGGAGAATAGATCAAAATATGTTCGAAAAAATTCCGAACATCAAAATATGGAATCAAATGTTAAGCTAGCTCCGTTCCATTTTGGAGACAACCTTTGAGATGCTACTTATGAGCTTATGAAACCAAATTCATCGAACAATCTCGATCAAGTGGAGCAACTCTACATGACTCCCCATTTAAAAAGAAAAAAAAAGGCAGGTTGAAGGCCCCTGAAATTAGGAGATGGCCAAAGTCACAAAAATGTTATCTTAGGGGTAATGGTGACTTATGTAAAATCCCCAAGCAAGGGCTAGTTTTCAAACCCTAGAAAATGAGTCCTCAAATTGACTCACTATGCTGATGATGATGTACCAGTGATACTTGATGAGTTGATACCCGCCAAAGCAAATTTGCTTCTCAAGATGAAAAAGGGTCAATGGAGCTCACACTGCAAGCTATCTCAAGCATCGTCCATACAATCACGTTGTTGTGCCCATAAAAATAAAATCGAGGATGCACTCAACGAAGGATAAAATTGAAATCAAGGAGAAAAAAAATCCAAAGTACATTTTTGCTTCGATCACTAGCGAAGAGGTTGAAGAAGTTCTCCCGTTATCCTCAAGAACTCTTCAAAATCAAGATACTTGAAGAACACCACTTGAAGTTTTTGAAAGCTGGGGTATTCTTACGATCTCATTGCCAACTATGGTAATACTCATGCAATTTCAAGTCGACGAAAAAGTCTAAAAAAAATTTTAGGCTCTTGGACTGGGGCAACAAGCCATATATGAATGCATGCATGTCATGCTCGGAGATTAAAGAACTACTTTTCAACCATGATGAGGATGATGGTATCCTCTTTGAAAGGAAAAAGTCGATAAGACGAATTACTAGTTTTCAAAGCTTCAAGAAGATCGAAAGAATGCTTCATCAAAGCCTCAGCGGGTTCTTCTAACTCTAAAGGAATATATCCTCTAAGAGTTTTCTTCAAATGATATCTCGTCGACCATAAGAGGGTTATTTGCTCTTGGAAGAAGATCGAAGTCAAAATCTTCTCGAGTCAAAAATACGACTATGGCATCCATCTACTAGGAGGAAAATCTTAAAACTCTTGAGTCTTATACCAGGGACTCAGATGATGATGCAAACGGAAGGGAGCTATCGATCTATGAAATCCGAGTGAATCGATTTCTCAAAAAAAAAAGTACAGGGGCAGTCTAATCAATCTACATGCCAGACTGTCCAAAAAAACCAACAAAACATCCTTTCTTCATTTACACTGAAAGGAAGCGGGTCAAGCCAAGCTTTCTCATAGTCAAGCATGGTCCGAGTTCATCCAAACCTCAAGGGAAAGTAGAGGAGCTTCACATGCATTAGTTTATGAATGATGCAAATTAATGAGAAGAGAATCAAGATATCCCTAACCAAGTTTCTCAAGCCAGATCATCAAGCTCAAATATAAAAACCTATCCAAATACTTCGGAACCAAGTTTTTGTCCAATGAAATATCCATGGAATTGTCTCAAAGTTAAACTAGAGACTAAAACAACTTTTCTCCTCATAAAAACACACATCCTCGGTAAATTCAAGCCCCACCCTTGTCAACAAAAGATATCTTCAAAGCCAAAGACACCCAAAGGCGAAAAAGTTCATACTAAATCCACCAAAAATCTCAAAAGCTCCATCAAAATCAAGACTAGTTGATATTTGGGAAGTTCAAAGAAAGTCCTTTCAGACGAGAAATCAAATTCGGTCCTCGCTTAAAATCAACCAAGAAGGTCGGAACATGTAACCATTGATCATATGTCGTCAAAAATCAAAGGACGAATTTGTATGTGATCATCAAACTCGCACATACGAAGTTCGGGGGCATTTGTTGCCAGGCAAAATTTCATGAAAAATATACTCATGATCTTTGCCAAGGTTAATATCATGTGTTATAATTGTATTGTTAGAAATTTATAACAGTTAAAGGTTACGCGTTAATATGGAGCAGAGCTAGAAGCGAATAACTTTATAATAGTATAATTATTAAAAAAAATATAGAGAGAGGCACGTGGCCCGCAAAATACATATACACCCCATTTGAAACAGCTGAATTAAGATTAGAGGGGCAGTAAATATGCACCAATGCCATCGGTTATTCGGTTACATATATGATGGCCGCCCACAAATGCCACCGCTTACAAACACATGGCTCATAATGGCCACAAATGCAAATGTCGTTACTACGCATGTGTTCATGACATATATATATATATATATATATATATATATATATATATATATATATATGTGCATGATGGAGTTTAGAAAAACGAGGAGGCCATAGTTCTTCTCCCCAAAACAGAGGAAAAAAAAAGAAGGCATATACAAATTAGAGAGGGAGGCCATAGTTCTTCTCCCTAAAACATAATGGGGGTGGGAATTTATATACAAATTAGGGGGGTGACAGAGGAAAGTGTATTTGTGTTTCAAGGGAATAGACGAGTACGCCATTGCTCGATCGATGGCTTGCCACCACAATTGATCGATCGGCGGAGTAAAGGTATAATTTCTTTCCCCTTTCCATCTCTACGCCGATGCAGGTACAACTCGGAGTTTGTACGGCAAGCCTGACATCTCCATCTTCCTCAAGCTTGGTAATGCACATGTCGCGCCCGCCTTCCTACGGCCTCAATATCCTCCGTCTCAATGCTTGACTACATGTAAGGCATCGCAATGGTAGTTCTCTCATAAGCCAAAAGAAAAAATGAGAGAAAAGAGAGCATAAAAAAATAAAGAGTGGGCTACGAGGGACTTACCTACTGCGTACCCTTGCTACAACAAAGGAACTCCGTCCACCGCTACCTTGGAAATCAACATATTGCAGCAATCAGTTGCCTAAAGCAAGTCCACATGGAGTTCACAAAACAACGCCAAAAGCTTGCTCTCGGAAGCCGGCGACTCACGGTGGAGCTCCCCCGGTGATCCTCAACAGCCACCCAAGGAGTCCTCCACTCTCTCGCAGCTCCATCGGTCACCCATATGATGCTGGGATGACCTTCAAACGCAGCTTGTAGAGGGATATAATACATGGCCAGTAAGGCATCTTTCTGCTCCACTCGATCGCTCACCAATGGTCCCGACATGTTTGCGACCCAAGTTCTCAAACCTATGTCATGCCATCCACTACCGAAATCCAACAACTTCTCCCAAAGATCGATCGAAGAAGCCCCGAGTGCCCAACAAAAATGAGAAGTAAAAAAGGCCTCAAAATCATATATATCTGCGGACGAGAAAAAACTGCTCAAACAGCAACGTTACGGGCCATGGTACGAGTAACTCGAAGTATATCCAAGTTGATGGCAAGTTGGGGAAAAAAGAAGGATATGCACGGAGTTGCCCTCTCGGCCACGTTTGGATGATTCCTGCACAAGATGACACTTTTTGTGCACTCCTCGAGCGTCCGACGACGATCTATGCCTCCAGATCAAATTTCCAACTTTATGTCATGCCAACTACAGCTGAAGGCCAACAAATATCTCCAAAGATAGGTCAATGTAGCCTCGAACACCATGTAAAGATAGCGATAGAAACAGGCATGAGGTCGCAAACAAGGCAAAAAAAATTGCCCAGTAGCCAAAGTGCGGGCGTTATTCTGAGCATTCCTGGATGAATCTATGCGTACCAAGAGATGGGATTAATAGAGGGCGTTGCAAGAAACACGTCGAAATAAAAATCAATGAAATTGGAGCTCTACAGAGCAGTAGCAGGGCTCGGAAGTTGACACATCCACGCAGTTTCTGCAAAAGAACTGCCCAGCAGCCCATTTTAAGGCTCCGTTGCGTTCAGCTCATAGTAGATATGAGCCAACAGAAACTAGTGATAGATAGAGGAAGTACCAAAAAAAAGTGATAGATAGAGGACATCACAAGGAATCTGCAGGAACAAAAATCAACAAAAGCGAAGCTTTGTAACAACGAGGGCGAGGCTCCAAAGTTGGCATGTTTAAACAGTTTCTGCAAGTTCTTCGGCAACGGTTCGGGTTCGTTCATGGTGAGCTGCTGCGTCGGTGCGTGCTAGGCAGCTTCTTAAGTGCTGGCGGATCAAAATGGTGGTAGTCAGCAACCTTGGTGTCACTCACGTCGTGATCGAGAGAATTGGAAATGGATAAAAGATTCCACGCAAGAGGTCATGGAGCCCCCTATTGTGACGAACCACTACTAAAATAACGTTCATATACATCGGGTATAAGCCGATGTTAATCAAATAAAAATTCGATGTGTTAGTGGGAGGCGTTAAAGATCCCAACTTTACCACATCGGTTTATACCCGATGTCTATAATAATTTATAACATCGTTTTTCTTTTTGATAATGAGTTGAATACATGAATATAATTACGTTTTGATTGATTCACCTAATGTTAAACCATGATTATTTTGCATTTTTAGCCATTTGAAAGTATGCACTACAACATAAAATATCACATTAACATTGCTATTTTTTATAAACCTGATGTTTTACATTGATATAGACATCGGTTATGCATTATTCAATTTATGCATACTCTTTTTTTATTCAAAATTTGTGTTATTATTTTATATAAATATAAGGTATCAGATTGAATATTTTAAAATTCAATTTTATATATATTTTCAAATCATTTTTTAATTAAAAAACGATGTTCTGATATTTTATAACATCGTTTTATATTACAATTTTGACATATAGTGAGTTTTAGAAATCTATTTGTGTCTTCATAATCGATGTATCTATAAAGATAGACACCGTTTGGTTTTCTCTAAAATCCGATGTTTTTCATTGAATATTCCTATTTGTCTATATTGTAGTCATGTTTTAGCTAATATTAAAAGGAAATATTGTAAAGGACCAACCCATACATTAAATAATGACAATAGAGTCAAATTCGGAACAACAATAGTGGCAAATACAAGAAAAAATACATCAATAGTCATAACACTACATCACATCAACATTCATTTACATAACACTACCAACACATTTAATGTACATAACGATGCACCAAAAGAGCCAAGGTCTTGAATGCATAAGAAAGCCTTTCATTTGCAGCAAATCCAAGCATGAACACATGAAGAGAAGCAGAAGAGATTGTTGCAACAGCTTCAGGTAACAACTGAAATGTGCCTTATACAAGTTCAAAGACTATCAAAACAGTTTACGTGTTCCAGTTGTGTGAAGCTATCTTATTTTGATTTTAAATATGAAAACTAGATACTTGTGCACTGATGAAAATTCTCACCGTGATCCTCGAACTCCAGAGTCTATGTGCTCTAGCTCCCGTTGAAGTTCTCTCTACACCAAGAATGAATGGTTAGAGGAATTGCATATTACTCAATAAAATGCAATATGAAGAAGGCCTAAAATCTTGACTTGTACAAGGCAATCAACGTCATCTTTTGGAATGTTTACAAGGAACAAAAAGCTTCCAACAGTATAGGGGGGATCTGTCTAATAGCTAAGGTATTGGTCAATGAAGAATATACTGATAAGAGATATGTTGGACAACTTCAAGACCTACCTAAAAACTCAAGCCTTTAAGGTTAATTTTAAAAAGAACCATCCTAAATGGCAAAACTGTCTTTCCAAGACAAAATAGTTGAATCATCATGGAGTAGCTCTTTATGTGAGCCCCCAAGCCTGTTTCTACTCTCAAACACTACATAAATGAGCTTCAATACGCATATGCCCATAATTCCATCACTGAGTGTTGTTTTAATCAGTATAGTGTTCTTTAGTAGATTTCACATTACACTCACAACAAACACGCTTGAGCATCTAGTCTAGTGTCCCTCTCTTTTCACCCTAACTTGTTTTCTCCCTCTTAAATAAGATGCCAATATATAAAGACAATAGCACATTCCCAAGATATAAATAGATATCTCGACAATGAATCCTGTAAGCTGCAATACCAAACCTGGTTTGGCTGCGCATTTACTTTTTCTTGGTCATGATCGCAGTTTCCACTTGATACACAAGGAAACATATTAGAAAAGTCAAAGGTTTAAGGTTATTCTTACCTGGGTTTGCTTCTCTTTCTCTAAATTGAGATTGTATCGAAGTTCTTTGGTTTTCGCACGTTCAAGCTCTAGAGACTGCTCCCTCTCAACTTCTCTTTAAGATTCCAATATCCTTTGCCTAGAGCAAAATGTGGAAAAAAAAGTTAACATTAATGTAGAAAAACTAAAGCATCCAATAGGATGAAAAAGGTGAACATCATGAAGAGAAACATGTCATGTTCTTGCAGAAGTTCTGCTTCCCGTAAAGCTGCTTCCTCCAGACGTTTTTGGCGTGTATGCATCAGCATAAGTTTATGTTGTCTCCGAGCAATAATTTCCATCCTAATTCTGCTTCCCGTAAAGAGCATTTTTTATTTTGGGTCCAAGCAAGTCCAGTTAAATATCAAGTTCCTAAATATACTTAGCATTGAGAGATTACCGCTTGTTCAAAGAAGATAAACGAAACAAGACATAAATTAAACAAGAAATCAGGATCTTAATTTACACCTTTTCACAATCATCTGCTAGTTTGTTGGCCACAACTTTGATGGGAAAAATAAAAGATATGTCCTTCATATAATGACCAGTATCCCTCACTGGCATCACAGATATAACAATATCCATGATTAGACAAACATGGGTAACCCCATAGATCCCATGGTAATGGATAGTGCACCACCCACATATGAGCCCCCACTTATCCTTACTAGCTAAAACCTTTCAGCCTCTCCCTTGTTCTCATCCTACAAAGTATCAACCCATCGATAGCAAGGCATTGCCACATCTTGCTAAATGTTGGTTCCCTTTTAGATGCTGCTCAGTAAGGCTACAAATTCCCTCACGTGAAGACCTCACATTCCCTTCCCTTTCTTTAATTTTTTAGTTCTAACTTCTAAAAAATAAATTACAAAAATAAATCCATCAAACATTGTATCCAATCTTAAGATTGTCAATCAGTTATTACTACTGTATCTGTCTATAGGCAGAGAAGCTAATGTCCATAGAAGGCGTACATAAAATATTTTGTATATCAAGTCTCTCCAGCCTAAGTGATTAACTACTCTAGAACATTTGTTTGCTTTCTCATATTTTTATTTGCAACTTCTCAATTTACATTAAAAAAGGAGGAGAACCATTAATTACTCAAATAGAATTAAAATTCAGATAGCATCAAATAGAACTGAATTTTAAAACTTTTTCAGCATCAAATTGAAAAGAAAACCAGAAAACCATTAATAACAACAAATTTTAGAAACCTAAGTTCAATAGAAACATACAAGCAATGAAAGCAACGGAGAGGAACTTCATACCAGCCGCAAGAGAGGTTGGGATGTCCAGTATAACACTTTAGAGGTATCGGGATAAGTCATGTTTGTTTGGGTTGCAATGAGAACAGGAAGAATGAAGGATTGGTAGAGGCTCCGTAAGGAGTATGCCCGGAGAGCAGATATGGTGAGGTTTAGGGTTTCAGATAGGGATTGCACAAGAGAGAGAGAGAGAGAGAGAGAGAGAGAGAGAGAGAGAGAGAGAGAGAGAGAGAGAGAGAGAGAGAGCGTGTGGTGAGAAGGGTGAATGCGGGAGGGGAGTTGAGCGAAAGAGTGGCCTTGAGAGTTCTCAGATCTTGTGAGAGAGAGTTGTAAGATTTGAGGTTTCGGGCAAACGTTGGGAGAAAGAGGAAATCTCAGATCCAGATCTGGTGAGAAGAGTGGTGACAAGGAGGAGAAGTTGAGGATGAAAGTAGGGATAGAGAAAGAGGAAAGGTGGCGACGGCGGCGGTAGTGGTAGCGTTGGCAACAGTGGCCGCAATGGTGGTGGCGAGGATGATTGCGGGAGAGGAGATGAGTGGACGAGTGGGTCTTGTGAGAGATCTTAGATCTTGTAAAGGGAGAGTGAGTGCGCACACACACACACACACACACACACACACACACACACACACACACACACACACACACACACACACACACACACACACACACACACACATACACACACACACACAGAGGATGCGTACATAGAAAGCTTGGGCGGGTGTTGAAAAAGTATGGGCGGGGGTCAAATATTTAGAAAATTTCTAAGTGTTTCGGAACTAGTTATTTTACCACCTCTAATTACATCCAAGTATTATAGACGCATTTTTTAATTTTTTTTAAAATGACTTTTTAACATTGTCCAAAAAATAAGATCGATGTATCTCGTCTTAGTAACATCGAAAACTTTCAAACCGAAGTTATAATTATTTTTAAGATCATGCGTTTTTCTGACTGATGTCTAAGATCCGATGTCTATTAACACAATTCTAGTAGTGAACGTGACTCTAAGTAGCCAGCCGATCACATTAAACTTCTATGCAAGAGGTGATAGGCCTTTTATTTGGCAAGATGGTGAGATCAGCCACAAATATGTTGGCCTTATCAAAAGATGCAGGGACGAGGGATATATGAATCCAATAGCAATATATTCATGAGCTATGGGACATCCCCGTAACTCATCCATGACAGGAGACCCACGACCAAGCTGCGGTGCCCAAGGACGAGACTGTAAAAATGGCGTTATCGATTGCTCATCAAATCCAGTAGCGTATATGATATCCAAATTCATGTTCTGGAGGAACTACGGGTGATTTGATCCCTTCAAAAGGGTACGTAGCACACTCGATACAAAGTCAAAGCTCATCGAGTTCAATGGCCAAAACCAAATCAAATAAAGTTGTTCGTGTAGAACTACGTTAAGATTTGATGCTCTTTACGAGCTACGTAGGAAATCCGGTAAAAACACATGTCTATCGGATTCAATCACATGCCCCAAAATGAAATGAAGTTGTTCGTTAACAACTATGTCATGACTTGATGCTCTTGACGAGCTACATAGAAAATTCCCAAAGGTGGAACTACGAAGACTTGATTCCGTCTCAAACGGATATGTAGGAAGCTCAATACAAAGTCAATGTTCATTGAGTTCAGTCGCAATCCAAAGTCAAGGATCATACCCAATATTCCCGAACTACAAAGGCTTGGTGCTCTCAAACGAGCTACGTAGGATACTCGACATCAAGTCATACAAATGTCAAGTCTAGCCGCAAGTTCGAAATCAAATTCATACCGTGGAACTGTGACTTAATTTCGTCATCACGGATACGTAGGAAACCCATATCCGGGTCCAATCACAAACCCCAAAGAAAACAAATCAAAACCGATACTATATCATGCACAAAACTCGGGTGCACCAACAAACTCGGCCGAGTTTCCTCTTGCTCCACCCGAGTTCTTCCCAAAATCAACAACTCGGTTCTCTTCAATGGACTCGGCCGAGGTTCATGCAATCTTGGCCCGAGTTCTTTACAGTTCCATTCCTTTGCACGTGTTCAGCTCCTCTCTTTGGCTCTCTTGCTCAAAGCTTAAATTTCCGTCTCATCTTCTATCATTCACACGAGCTCAGCTCCACCTTTCCACAATCACCTGGAATCGTGCACAAAACTTGTAGATTCCGACTCTAATTGAAATATAATGAAAACATGAAAACTACTCTAAACTCATGCATTTTACCCTACCTAAACACATCTAAATGCCTATATTAACACTACCTAAATGTGCATGATCAAACTCCCCCACACTTGAACCTTTCTTGTCTTCAAGAAAACAAAACCAATCCAATCAAACATCCCAAAACACACCCTTCATGCATTCACCTCGTCAAAACACAATCCAAACCAAATAGGAAGCACAAGACAATAATCAACATCCTCACATGTATTTAAGCAACTCAAAGGCTTAGGCACATTTCAATCCAACCTCACTGGATACATAAAGTGTTTCACTCATCGCTCTTGTGTTTAGGCTAAGTCAATTCCGCTCAAACTCAATCCAATGCAACTAAGCTCCATGAAAGTTGAAATTCAAATCAACATGTCCACCGTGAGTGACATTACAAGCAATAATCATCATGAGGTCTTGTAAGGGTTGCAATGGGGCTTGGTGAGAAAATTAAGGTAGAGAATGTTTTTGGCTTGTGGTGCTCATAATCCGGGAACTAAGCTCCTAGTAACAAATTACAAGCTCAACCAAAACTTATCACAAACCACCAAACTCAAGCCTCAAGCACAACACAATACAAGAACTTTCTTTAGACCAAACAATACTCCCAAATCATTTCTAAAGGTGATGAAGAATGGTTCTTTTTATTGCAACTCTTTTTTTTTCTTTTTTTTTTCTTCTTTTTTCTTTTTTTCTTTCTCGACTCTTTTTTTTCATTTTTTTTTCTTTCTCATCCCGAGTCTCTAACTTCTTACCACTCCTTAGGGTGATAGCACTCACATTTTGCTTTGGATTCAACTCAGTCTGCGATGGAAACTTACCAGAATCCTTAGCCTCCAGTTTGCCCAAAGCACCAGCAATCTGTCCAACCTGATTCTCCAAGTTCTGAATGCTAGACTTTGCTTCCTGTTGGAATTGCACCATGTTGTTCTGCATTGTAGTCACATTCCGTGTCAGGGCTTTGATCATGTCCTCAGCTGACATGGATGAGCTTGAACTTTGCCCTTGAGGCCTAGGTCCATACTGTTGTCTGAATGGTGGAGCTCTTTGCTGATTAAACTGATGCTATTGAGGATTCCCATACCTAAAGTTCGGATGATCTCTCCAGCCAGGGTTATAGCTATTAGAGTAAGGGTCATGCCTCGGCCTTTGTGGTACAAAGCCCCCCACTGCATTCAATTCAACATTCGGCTCCTGAAGGATGGGGCATGCATCGGTGGGATGCTGAAAATCTTGACAGATTCCGCATGCTTTAACCTGCTGCTGAGTCCCATTGAGCATGAATTTTCGCATCATCTCTTTCAACTCATTCACATCTGTCTGGAGTGATGAGTTTGTTTCCACCGCGCTCACAGTTTTAGAGGACGTCTTCCTGAATTGCCTTGCCCCCTCTGCAAGCTCAGAAAACATCTCAAATGCTTCAGCAGGAGTCTTATTCAAGATGTTACCACCACATGCAGCATTAACCATTCTTCTATCATCATCTAATAGACCTCCATGTAGGTAGAGAACGAGGTCCTGATTCGAATAGCCATGATAAGGGCAGCTAGCCACTAGCTTCTTATACCTCTCATAGTAGTCATACAAGTTCTCTGTAGCATGTTGCTCAATGTTGCTGAAGCTCTTCTTTAGACTGTTCAATTTTGTTGCTGGAAAGTATGTCTCCAAGAAGGCTTTCTGCATCTGAGCCCATGTATTTATGCTCCCTGGAGTGAGGTAATAGAGCCAGTCACTAGCTGAATCCCTCAAAGAGAAAGGAAAAGCTCTTAACTTGATTTGATCATCCGTTACATTCCTTGGTTTCATGCCTGTGCAGACAACATGAAACTCTGCCAGGTGCTTATTAGGGTCTTCTCCACTAAGACCATGAAACTTCGGCAGCAAATGTATCAGTCCACATTTCAACTCAAAACTCACACCGTCAGCAAGCTCTGGAAACTCTATAGCAAGCGGTTGTTGTGTTAGATTCGGGGCAGTCAACTGCCTCAAAGTCTGATTCGGATTAGCCATCTCAACTGATTCTGACCGATCCTGATCTCCACGAGATTCTCTACGAAGCCTGGAAATTGTTCTCTCGATCTCTGGATCAAAATGCAAATCAGATGTATTAGTAGCACGGGTGTGAACCATAAACCAGGTTCTCAACCCCAATTAACACACAAAAACAAGCACACAAATAACAATTTGACTCCCCGGCAACGGCGCCAAATTTGACAAAGGATTTTCTATCGCCTTAAATCCTATCAAATAAATCCGACTAACCTAACTAATGTAGTTTGGCAAATACGGGTCGATCCCACAGAGAGTCAACGATTTGTATGCAAATCAGAGTGTGTCAACAGGAACAAGAAATAAAGAGGGGGGATTTCGATGGTTTAAACTAACTAAGAATGCAAAAGTAAGAAAAATAATAAAGTAAAACAGATTAAATGGATGAATATGAGAGAATAGCTCAGGTCAATCAATCTCAGCAATCGGGTTTGTTAATTGATCATTGATACCGAAAAGATAACATCCTCTTGAATACTTTGTTATGGAAAACTAGGTCTTTTGAGCCCAATTCCTTATCGATTCTAGTTAACAGCACAACCAGACCCTGAAAACCCTAATTATCAAACAATCTTGAAACAATCAAGATTCAATTCAATAATCGATTAAGCTTAAAGGAATTCAACAAAGACAATCGATGCGCACAACCAGTTATTGCATCAATTGCAAATCAATTCTTTATACAAATCCCTAAATCAAGCAGTTTCAGATATTTATACTTTGCTACTCAAGAATATAGATAATTCAACCAGAAATTACCAATATCTAGCTATAGATTATCATGAAAAGGCATCAGTTGATCAGACTAATGGAAATTCACAAAAACCCTAAACATTCAGCGCAAAGAATTGATAATATTCAAAGAGGATTATTAAGAACAGAAATCTCACAATGAAATAGAAAACCTGAAGCTTCGATTAATTTCCCCGAGCAAGGATGATTAGTTGTTCATAATCGAAGAAAATCACAATCCACAAAGTCTCCAATGGTGCGTCTACTGTTCGTGGTTCCCCTTCAAAAAACTAAAAAAAAGAACTCCAGTTGTTCCACTCCCTTTCAATGTTTCGTGTCCCTTCCATTGAAATTACAATTCAAAATTAATTAACACAGCGTAACAACTGTTTCTTGCACTTGGCACAAAACTCGGGTGCACCAACAAACTCGGCCGAGTTTCCTCTTGCTCCACCCGAGTTCTTCCCAAAATCAACAACTCGGTTCTCTTCAATGGACTCGGCCGAGTTTCATGCAATCTTGGCCCGAGTTCTTTACAGTTCTATTCCTTTGCACGTGTTTAGCTCCTCTCTTTGGCTCTCTTGCTCAAAGCTTAAATTTTCGTGTCATCTTCTATCATTCACACGAGCTCAGCTCCACCTTTCCACAATCACCTGAAATCATGCACAAAACTTGTAGATTCCGACTCTAATTGAAATATAATGAAAACATGAAAACTACTCTAAACTCATGCATTTTACCCTACCTAAACACATCTAAATGCCTATATTAACACTACCTAAATGTGCATGATCAATAATTTAGGAGTTTATTATATTTTATAATTTGTTTATTATTTTCATTAAAATCAGCCTTTAAGGTTATTTAAGCGGCTGATCTCCATTGTAAACATTAGACGTCTTCCATTATATGAAAACTCTCTTTTTGTGTGAAATGCATGATTGAAAGTCGATCGATTTGTAGCAGGGCTCATCAATTGCAAATTGGTATTGATCGCAGCTTGGTTTGCCTTGAGTTCATCAACCTCGCGAGAGCTTGGTGATCTTGGTATCCATGAGCCCCCTTCTTGTGCCTCCAAGTTGTCCGCTTAGTTGTGTAGGGTTGTAGAGGCGGGTTATATAGTCATTGGTGTTGGTTCCTACCCTCTACGGAGGCCTGGGGTCTTCATCTTATTCTATATAGATCGACTCAGTCCACTATCGGTCATGTTTTTACTTAAATTCCGAGTCTTGCATATTGTTCATCGAGTCTTTGAGTCTTTTATTTCTTGTCGACATCGAGTTCCTTGTTCTTGGTGTTTCTTGTCGACTCTTGTTTGTTTCTTTTGAGTTCTTGTTGTGTTCTTGGTTGTTCTTGATCAATCTTGATCGAGTTCTTTACTTTCTTGGTCATTCTTGCTTCCGTTCTTTAGTTTCTTAATTGATTGTCGAAGATCAGGCCATCCTATGACTAACCTCGTATCAGTTTCATAGTGCGAGGGAGGGTGTGCGCTCACAATGGTGGGGAAGGGGAATCAGTTTCATCTGACAGAGGATGAGAGATCGGATTTCGTAGTAGGAGATGATGTGCGGAAGGACGCTGAAAAGGGAAAAGACCAAATTCTCATGGGGACTCTGTTAACGTCAAAGGCTTTCAACGCCCAAGCCTTACAGAGCACCATGAGGTCGGTTTGGAGAGTTGGTGCGGGACGAACGTCGTTGACACTTTCGCCCTTTCCCAAATAGTTATAATATCCAAACTTAAACACAAAACCAATAGATTAGGCAATCAATATCATGACCTTTGAGGATATTACACGTACTACTGTTATTGTTGAAAACATATCCAATCTAACTAATCAAATACAACAATTGATATAATCCAATTATATGGAGCGGCCTAAATACTATAGAACTGAATTAATTCAAACATGATTTATAATCAAACATATCCAACGGGCCACATCATTAATAGTACTACTTAATTATATGGAGTATTAATCTATATTAATTCAAATAAGTTTTATATAATAAAATTTATTAAAAAATCGCACAATGTGCGAATAATAAAACTAGTGATTTATATTTTCATATGAATGTAGTACTATACTATTATTTTATTTATATAAATAAATACTACTCAATATCAATATAAATAAATAAATAAATAAAGATTTTTTAGCTAAATGTCCATTTTTAACAAGGCATTTTGCAAAATGTCCACTTTTATATATTCTCTTTTGCAAAATGTCCTAATATGACACTTTGCCCCTCCTTCCCATTTTTATTTGACTCCCTTTCTTCCTTCCCATTTTTATTTTGACCATTGACCGGTCAAAGTCAATGAAGTTGGTGACACAACTTTGGTGACACATGTAGGATGATAAAAAATTTGGTGACAATTTTTTTTTCTAGAGATTAGTGTCACTTCCTTTATAAGTGGTGACATCGGTCAATGACTTTGGTGACACATGTATGATGATAAACAAATTTTTTGGTGACAGTTTTTTTTACGAGATTAGTGTCACCGCCCTATCGCTCTCACCACCACCCCTATTACTGTCACCACCACCCATATCGCTGTCACCACCCTTATTGTTGTCACCACTTCTATCGCTGTCACCGCCCTATCACTGTCACCACTCCTATCGCTGTCACCAGCACTCTTATTGCTGTCACCTGGTACCACCCCTATCAATGTCACCACCACCCATATTGATGTCACCACCCTTATTGATGTCACCACCTTCATCGTTGTCACCGCCCTATCGTTGTCACCACTCCTATCGTTGTCACCACCACTCCTATCACTGTCACCACCACTCCTATCACTGTCACCACCACCTAGATTGATGTCATCACCCTTATTGATGTCACCACCTCTATCGTTGTCATCGCCATATCGATGTCACCACTCCTATCGTTGTCACCACCACTCCTAACGCTGTTACCACCCTTATTGCTGTCACCACCTCTATCATTGTCACCACTCCTATCGTTGTCACCACCACCCCTATCACTATCATCACAACCCATATTGTTGTCACCACCCTTATTGTTGTCACCACCTCTATCGTTGTCACCGCCCTATCGTTGTCAACACTCCTATCGCTGTCACCACCCTTATTGTTGTCACCACCTTTATCGTTGTCACTGCCCTGTCGCTGTCACCACCACTCCTATCGCTATCACCACCACCACTATCATTGTCACCACCCTTATTGGTATCCATTCATACAAATCAGTGGTTTGTTTCAGTAAATTTATGCAAGCACATTGTTACAGAAAGTGGTCGAGATAGATCTTCAATGAGCTTTGTTACAGTAAATTTATCCATTCATACAAATCAGTGGTTTCAACAGCTTTGAATAAACCAATGAAAATAAACAGGAAATGAATGCACCCTCTAAACACTGTCGAAATTTCCCCTAATCCAAAGATCATTTGAATTAGTCCTAAACACAACGAAAAGAAAGGCCTAACAATACATACACTAGACTGCAATGGTGCTGCCTTTCAAGCTCTATGTTTTTTTATTTTAATTCTCACAAGAAGAAAAGTCCATCAAAAAAAAACAACAAGAAAATAATTTTTGCCAATGATGACATCTTTCAAATGTATCTGTTGAGTTCCTAAAAGTAAGCTTGCATGATTGAAATATATATAGTAAGCTTGCACTCATTTGCACCGACGAAATCGAAAGACTGAGGAAGGAGGATGTATTGACCCCAAATCAGGACATAAAAGCCATTAGAATTTTCATGGAAGCAATCAGAATGAGTAGGAGGTCTTTATCCATTCATGAATTATCGGAAATAAGTGTTCCTCATCTTGCTTCTAATTGAAAATAAAATCTGAGCATTGAAAAATAAAAAACTCACAGTAACAAGCGTGATCTAGAGCCACAAAGTCAACGAAATCGAAAGGAAATCCATAGGAGTATGAGGCACATGGATGCAGGCACCGAAAGACCGAGAAAAGAGGAGGAAGCCGGAGAGGCCGCTGGCGTCGGTGCCGGAGCCGGATGAGAGATCAGAGACAATAGATCGCGCAGGGTCTGGAGGAGGCGTTCTTCTCTACCGCTAGATCAACGCCTTCTGGCCTTTCTCACCGCTGGCGAACTCCTCGACAAACGATCTCGTCCTTGCCTTGTTAAAAATGACTACAATAGTCGACGGTAGAAACCTGAAGATGAGGAACGCAGAAAGTCGTGCAGTGGCAGTGGATGACCTCCGGTGAGCCGCACTCATCTTCAACCTCAATTCGTGACTACTGTCAGCATCCCTCTCTCTTTATGAAATCCATCAGATCTCTCCCTCCTCCCGTCGGCGCTCCTTTCCTCATCTCTTCTCTCCCCGAGCGACACTTCTTTTCGTCTCGAGACGGCCTCGAAAGTCTCCGGACATAAAGAACGGGGAAGGAAGAACAGGAAGGGACAGGGAGGGTAGGGTATAAATTAAAACGAGGGTAGTATTGGTATTACGAAAAATTTTAGGACATTTAGCAAAAACTGATTTTAAATGGACATTTTGCAAAAAAGGTTAGCAAAATGGACGATTAGCCAAAGAGAAAATGGTAGTGGATATACCACTTTTAATGGGCCATTGCAAAAATAACCCCCCCCCCCTCCCCCGCCCAAATAGCAAGAATGTCAAATTGGCCCATGTAATTGCAAAAATAATCGGTTGTCCAAACCTGTTGCAACGGGTAACAATACGGTTGAAAATTGGAAAGAGAAAAGTAAAGAAAGCAGACCTCACATCAACGTCTTCAGTCACAATCAGAAGCTCAAGAAACCCGTAGGAATTCAAAGGGGAAACTTCCATTGACAAAGGTTAGAGGGAAAACCTTGAGGGGAAGTGAGGAACGACGCCAGAACTGAGAGAGAGAGAGAGAGGGAGAGAGGTGCTGCTTGCTGCGACGCCGGAACCCAGAGCGAGGGACGACTTGAGGCTGGAGACAGAGAACCCCCTGGTGCCGATTCCGCCATTGAAGAGAGGTAATCCCCCGTCCTCTATCTCAAAGCTTTCTTCTTTAATGGTAGTTAGGGGGTTTCAAAGCATGTAAAATCAATTTCGGGACGGTTGGAAGAATTGGAGGAATGGGGTTCGAAACATGGCAACGGCAAACCCTAACTGTAAGTGTGGTTGGCGCTTTGTGGATAAGGGTGGAGAGTTGCCATTGATGATAAGTTAGGGATGCAATTGAAGGTCGAAAAAGGGTATAAAAGGTTAGACAAACCCAATAAAAACAATGAAATTGGGAATGGGATAACTCGTCAATGGCGAGCGGGGTCCTTCTTGTGGATAGGGGAAATGATTGAATGGCTAGGTATAGGAAAATCTGGGTAGGGTTTGATTTGGGGAATTAAGGGAAACTAATAGCATTTTGTAGCATAAAATGAAATCAATGGTGAGATCAATGGTGAGATCTGTACGAATTTAACCTAAAAAACAGAATATGGATATGAAGTTGTTTGAGTTTCGTAACTCTCGTTTATTGAATAACAAAAACAGAGATCTTGAAACCAATGTTGTGGTGTTGTCAATTGTAGATGGTTTTTCAAAGCACTCTTGTGGTGTTGTCAGTTGTTGATGGTTTATCCAAGTAATGTGTGGTGTTGTCATATGCAAAATGTTAAAATGTCTGGCAGAATAAATATTTTCACTGGCTATGCATTTGTATGTACTGGCTAGGATTATTGCTGAAATGGGTGTTATCTGAATGACAGATTAAGGACACAATGGCAAAAGGCAAAGGAAAAAATGTCTCGACCCCTTCGAGCAAGAAGGTATCAGCTGTAATATCTTATGACCCAGCAGATTAGGGGCGTTATTTTTTTGTGTTCATGATGCGAACATCGGTACTCTCATATTATATTTGTGCAGGTGACTCTTGCCCTTCCTCTGTCGAAATATTTTAGAGGGAGGTCCAACCAGTTCTCCAAGATGGGTGTACTGACGGGCATGGATGATGGGCTATTTGCAGCTGATTGGCAGATGCTCAAGGACAGCATGCTCGACGGCATTGTCAAGATCGGATCCAATGTGCCCTACTGCTCAGCCCTTATCCATTACTTCCTGGAGAGGCAGCTCAAGACACTCAAGAAATGTGAGACATGGTATGAGATCCAGGGGCAACTCTTCCGGTTCTCCATCAAGGAATTTTGCCTCGTCACCGGCCTCAAATGTGGTGCAAGGAATCGGGCATTTGACAACGCAACCAAGTCCTACGAGGAATCACTCCCACCTGTCGGCATTCCGACAAACGAAACAGCACCTTCCCCCAGCCATGGAGCCCCTAAGGATACAACGATTATTAGGATGCTCCAAGAGGTACTTACGCGGTTGTCGGGCCTCGAGAAAGCAGTGGAAGAAATCAAGAGCCACCTCACCGACGTAAAAAATGCCGGACCAGAGTCAGATAAAAAGCAAGAGGTTAGTCATATGGTTAGGCCTTATTCACACCTTAGTCAAACATTTGAAAGTGGCTATGATTAGTAAGTTAATGGCTAGTTCACCTGCGAACTTGGCAGGAGAATGTCTTCATGGAGGTTGACAACGACAAGGAGGAGGATATTGGGACCGAAAACTCCGAGCTAGTTGCCACAACACAGGGCGTTGTCACACAAGAGAAGGTTGTAACCCAACAGGAGCCCCCTGCATCGACTGAGGTGAAGGGGATGGGGAGGCAGAAACGCACAAAGACGCAAGATAACATTGGCACCGACAAGGCCGATCCTACACCCACAACTCAAGAACTTGTCACGCTTCAGGTGAGTGTCACTCAGGAGTCCCCCCCTCCACATGTCCCTGCAAAGTCGAAGGCTCGAGGGAGGCCTAAACGCAGCAAGAAGCAAAAGGAGATTGACACGAAAAAGCCGGAGCCAGCTGCGACAAATGAAGAAAATGTCACCCAACAGGAGTCGACTGTGACGCAGGAGGGCCATCTTGCACCTGCAGCTCCTGAGCCGAAGGGGAAAGGGAGGCCGAAACGGACCAAGCAGGAAGATGCAGAAGTAGATGACCAGGTCGTCACGGCCGTCAAAAAGAGAGCACGTTTTGTCAAGTTCATGCTCACTCAGGTACATCCGTTAAAAGCGGCTGTGTTTGAGACTGCGCCAGACACATATACAACAATGTTGGCGCAGTCTCCAAAACCATACACATGTAGTCAACATCAAATGTTTCCAAGGTTTCTAAAGCGTGCAATTGTTTTATAGTCAAGCAATGACAACGACAAACACCAAAAGCTATCCATAACGAACAACAACATGTCCTAACAAATAGAAGTGAAACTAACATTAACTATGTTGTTACATTTTATGACATCACCACATCCATCAAGTCTCCGCAGCCGCCGAGATAGTACGAGTGGGGCTGGAAGGAGGAACGGGACACCTGACGACGATTTTAGCATCAAGGGCGTACCTATAGGCGCTTATGAACGCGTCGTCGGCGTCGGAGAGGTCAGTCACGCCTTCAGCACGCAACTCCATGAACCGCAGGGCATAAGCACCACAGTCTCCGTTGTGTACATAACCCAAAATAAGTAAGACGACTATGCTTATGCGGAACGGAAATGAATAATAAACTAGATGATAGGGCTTACGCTTGGCCCTGTTGGGGTACATCCGGCATTCGGGTCAGCTTCATGGGTGTCGTACCCCTGTCGGCAAAGCAGATGGCGAGCTTTGGGTGAGCGGCAATCACGTGGGGCAGGAAGTCTACAAAAACCGCATCTCATTCCCAAGATTGCGCTCGCGGACGAAGTGGACATCGCTATCGTACAACTTGACAGTCCACTCGTCGAGACATGCCTCCATGGCCACCCAGTGCTTCTTGCAGAGGTTGACAGGGGCGAGAATGTACTTGCCTAAGCCCAGCTCTTCCCCATGAATGCGGGGGCCGACCCGTCGAGGTAGGCTAGCATCTTCTTCCCGACAATGTAGCCGGTTGTCGCTGTCTTGTGCGTCGCCCACTCTGTCTCCAACACAATTGGCCAAAAGCTATCCATCACGACGACCTCTTTGTACTTCGGTTCATCTCCATGAACTTTCTCCCATTGAAAACACAGCGCCTGGTCCATGTGCTGCTAGGCAACGCAACAGCGATAGGTGTGAGAATGCTAGTATAATGGGTGCATAGACGATGATACAATTAACTAAAAACGTACAGTGCACATACCTCAGTAGACATCCAGAACGTAGGAGTCCTAACAATGTTGGCGCAGGAAGACCCCTTGTAATGAGATCAAAGGGATTATCCTCATCATCGTCCTCATCATCAGAATCAGACACATCTTTAGGCTCATCCTTCTTAGACTTGAGCGCCAAGTTCTTAGTGTGTGCTGGGAGTTTTCCATCGTCTTCATTGAGAATCATCTCATGTGTGATCAGCTTCCCAAGCAAGTCATCAAGGGGCAGAGTGGTGAGATCTTGGGCTTCCTCTATGGCTGTCACTTTCGGGCCCCATTTGTCTTTTGGGAGGCACCTCAATATCTTCCTCACTTTCTCAACATTCTCAAAGGTCTTGCCGAGAGAGTCAAGGTTGTTCGTGATTTCCGTGAACCATGTGAACATGGCTTTAATGGACTCATCAGGCTTCATTTTGAAGAGTTCATACTTTCGAAGGAAGATGCTGATCTTGGTGTCCTTCACTTGACTGGTTCCTTCGTAGGTGATGACCAGCTTGTCCCAAATCTCTTTTGCTGACCTACAAGATGAAATACGGTTAAACTCATCAGTACTAAGACCACAATATAGTAAGTTAATGGCCCTGTAGTTTTTCGAGACGAGTTCAAGATCTGCTTGGATGTAATCAGCTTCGGTCTTCGCGACTTTGGTTCCATTTGGTCCGTCTTTCTCTGGAACCTTCGGACCATTCTCTATAATGTTCCAAAGTTCCAGATCTTGATCTATAATGAACATTTTCATCAAGGATCTCCAGTGGACGAAGTTGTTTCCTAAAAAGAGTGGTGGTCTAATGGTAGACCTCCCTTGTGCAAATCCTCCGCTTGCTTCACCAGATATGATCAAAAACTCACAAGATTATTAGATCAAAAGCAGTGAGTAAAGCTCTGATACCAATTGAAGGTTCGATAATGTAAAACAAAGTAATGTAAACAATACAAACCAAGTGCAGAAATAAGGTAAAGCAGTAAATAAAGGACTCGAAGAATTGTTTACGAGGTTCGGCACGAACTTGGCCTACGTCCGCGCCTAGGGTTCTTCCACAACCCTAGGATTCAACCAGCTTTATTGATTCACAAGACTTAGGATCCTAATAGCTCACCGAGAAGCCTCTCTCCTATACAATTGCAATCTAGTCAACTCGCGTTCCCTTAGAGTCCTAGACCAATCTAGAAGAGCCCCATATCTCTATGCTATCTAGTACAATCCTCTTACACTTAGTGAATCAATCGCCTAGTGTCCACTTCCTGAGTTATAAACTCTTGAGTATAACACTCTCTCAGAATATATCCTATAAGCTCACTGTGTAACTCTCAAATGCTTTGAAACAAAATATAAGACTCTTAAGAACAAGCAGAGAGAACACGCTAAAGAGAGATTGTAAACTTGAGGGCTGATTGTGCAATGATATTCGTGAATGTACGTCCATCCTCTCTCTCTCTCTCTCTCTCTTCTTCATCTCCTTTATATAGTGAAGATCATCGGCGCCACTTGAGGAAGGAATCTTCTCCAACAGACTGTCAAAGCCTTTGAAACTTATTCCGATTTTCATCAAGGGAGAGGAGTTATCAATCTCCCTCTTGATGAAAGACAAAACCTGTGCATCCCTGTAACTTAGTCAAACATAAATAATATAAGCAAACTCGGACTAAGTACCTGCATGGGTTAGACGAATGTTGGATCATATAAGTTTTAAAACCAATGAAAGACATCCAACAAGGTAAAACAAAACAAGGTCTTCCAAGACCCTTGGTTCACAGCAGTTTTAAAGTCTAAACCATCAAACCATCTCCCCCTTTTTGTCTTTCAACAAAGGGAGGAGGGTAAACCAGTAACCAAAAGTTCAAATTTTAAAAAGATCCTTTCAATTCTTAAAGGCAAGAAAAGATTTATCCGATTTTTAAAATAATTTCCACAAATAAACTATACTCGGATAAAATAAAAGGATTTTTACGAAAATAAAATATGTAACATATAAAGAAGGTTTAAAATCCATTAAAACCATATTTGATCAAATATCTAATAAGATATCAACCAAATATCTGATCCGTTATATGTTCTCTACTGTTCAGTTCACAACCTTTGAAATGAGGTTCAAGGATCTTGACGCACCGAGTAGAATTTATCTTTCGTAAAGGGAAAGCTCCCCCTACGAAAGTGCATCCCTGTTAAGCATTCCGATCTCACGTCTAATGAAGGTGAACCTGTCCTCTGCCAAGGCTTAGTAAAAATGTCAGCCCATTGATAATCAGTTGAAATAAAGGATATGGACACATCACCTTTTTCAACATGGTCTCTAATGAAGTGATGCCTTACATCAATATGTTTAGTCCTTGGATGCTGAACAGGATTCTTCGTGATTGATATGGCACTTGTACTGTCACACCTAATGGGAATACCTCTGAGGTTGATGCCAAGATCTCTCATTTGTTGAGCTATCCAAAGGATTTGGGAGCAACAAGCTCCAGCTGCTATGTATTCGGCTTCGGCAATGGATAGAGCAACTGAGTTTTATTTCTTAGAGTGCCAACTGATCAAGGATGCTCCTTGATTCGTCACACCAGTAGGATTGATTTGAGGTACATCTGACTCCATAGTCCTGTTAGGTTCAGTTACAGCTGTTTCTGACGTGTCAACACTGTTGGATTGGACACCAAGGGCTTTGGACGAATCTTCAACACCTTGGGCCAATTCTACAGTGTTGAGAATTTGTTCCTGCATGTTCCTCTTCTCTGTGTTCTTGGTAGCAGCATCATCACCTTCCTCGTTCTCTGCATGGATGTTAAGATCTATATCTGCAACACATTCACTCAAAGAACCGTCATTGCATTCATCAAATATAACATGTATACTTTCTTCAACTAACTGGGTCCTTTTATTGAAGATTCTATAAGCTTTGCTACTTGTGGAGTAGCCAAGAAATATACCTTCATCACTACGCGCATTAAATTTCTCAAGGTTATCTTTTCCATTGTTATGAACAAAACAAGTATAACCAAAGGGTTTAAAATAAGATATAAGTGGTTTGCGGCCTTTGAAAAGTTCATAAGGAGTTTTCTTTAAGATGGAACGAATAAGACAACGATTCAAAATATAGTTAGCTATGTTAACAGCTTCAGCCCAATAGGTTTTAGGTAATGCATTTTCTAAAAGCATAGTCCTGGCCATATCCTCTAGGGTGCGGTTCTTTCGTTCCACAACCCCATTTTGTTGAGGTGTCCTAGGAGCAGAAAAGTTATGGGAGATGCCATATTTAGCACAAAACAAATCAAACTGAAGTTGATCAAACTCTCTACCATGATCACTTCGAATTGACACTATGGGCTCGTTTCTTAAAGTTTGCAACTCCTTACAAAGTTTTGAAAACTCAAATAAGACCTCTGATTTTTCTTTTAAAAATGCAACCCAAGTATATCTAGAAAAATCATCAACAACAACAAGCATGTACTTTTTACCATTGGGAGATTTGATTCGCATAGGATCACATAAATCCATATGTAAAAGTTCAAGGGGTTCCGAAGAACTTACAACCTTTTTGGGTTTGAAAGAGCTACGTGTTTGTTTACCTCGTGTGCACGCATTGCACATATCAATACCTTTGAAGTCCATCTCAGGTAGTCCTCTTACAAGCCCTTTGGACACAAGCTTCTGTAGTGTATGTGGACTCACATGACCGAGTCTCCTGTGCCAGAGCTTTGGATCATCCATCAAAGCCTTTAGACAGGTTAAGCTTCCTTGTGCCACTTGATCAGCATTTACAGCGTATATATTGTTGTAACGATATGCAGTCAGTATAACTTCACCTGTATCTTCTCTGCATACTAGACATCTTTTCTTGTTAAATCTGACATTATTGCCACTATCACATAATTGAGAAACACTAAGCAAATTATACTTCAAACCATTCACAAGATAGACATTTTTAATACTATGGTTGGGATCACTCCCAAAACTACCAATACCAACGATGTCACACTTTCCTTTGTCACCAAGAGTGATTGTTCCAGTGGATTGCTTCTTTAGATCATGAAAGAGAGAACTCTTCCCACTCATATGTCTCGAGCATCCACTATCAATAATCCATTTTTGCTCCTTCACCTTGGTGATCTCCTGCAAAACAAACATCAACCTTTGTGGCTAGACCAGTGAGCAAATTTAGATCCTTTATTGGGATAGACCATATTTGGTAAAATAGTGCCTTTGGGGACCCAAACTTGCGTTATCCGTTCTTTTCTCAAGTGAATAGGAAATGTATTGCGAATAATATGAGGATCCTTTCTTCTATATGGGCATGTTTCTCTTACATGTCCCTTTCTCGCACAGTGGTGAAATATAGGAGAGGTTCTGCTTCCTTTTGCCTTCACAAAAGTGGTAATATGTTGCTTCTTTAAAAACCTCGGGTTGTAACCAATACCACTTCTGTTTAGAGAATTTTTTAGCTCACCCAATATCCTATCAAGAGTGCCCTTGGACTTGGTAAAACTTATGAGGGCTGTCTGTTGGTCTTAAATCTTATTATTCAGGGAGATCTTCTCGTTCTCTAAGTCATGATGTTCACTTCTCAGAGACGAGAGATCTTGCTTGAGTTCAGATTTCTCTGAGTCAAGAGTCTTGACTTTAATGTCAAGACCTGAATAAGAAGTTTCAAGACTTTTGACCCGCCTAGACAGTTCCTCAATAGTTCTTTCCTGGTCCACAGTTTTCTTGATAAGAGTGTTAGTTTGGGCAATAAGTTTCTCTTCATTGGCAATCATATTAGAAAGGAATTCCGATAGTACCTCTTTTGGACTTGCCATGAGCTCTCTTACAGTTACCTCGAGTTGCTCATCATGAGATTCATCTCCTGTGGCCATGAGACAAAGGTTGGCCTTTTCATCATCGGAATTTGAGTCACTTGAGTCGGAATCACTTCAAGCTGCCACCATGGCTTTCTTTTTCCATCTATCACCTTTCTTGAACTGGCTCTTCGTCTTTTAAAGACAATCTTTCACTAGATGGTCTGTTTCACCACATTCAAAACAAGACAAAGGTTTAGTCTTCTTGTCATATTTGTTGTATTGAGACTTACCTCGAAATTTAGAAGACTCTGATCCATCTATGTTGTTCAATTGCTTCTTCATCTTGAGGATTCAAGAAAGACCCCTTGTAATGAGATCAAAGGGATCATCCTCATCATCAAAATCAGACACATCTTTGGGCTCATCCTTTTTAAACTTGAGCGCCAAGTACTTAGTGCTTGCTGGGAGTTTTCCATCGTCTTCATTGAGAATCATCTCATGTGTGATCAGCTTCCCAAGCAAGTCATCAAGGGGAGAGTGGTGAGATCTTGGGCTTCCTCTATGGCTGTCACTTTCGGGCCCCATTTGTCTTTTGGGAGGCACCTCAATATCTTCCTCACTTTCTCAACATTCTCAAAGGTCTTGCCGAGAGAGTCAAGGTTGTTCGTGATTTCCGTGAACCGTGTGAACATGGCTTTAATGGACTCATCAGGCTTCATTTTGAAGAGTTCATACTTTCGAAGGAAGATGCTGATCTTGGTGTCCTTCACTTGACTGGTTCCTTCGTATGTGACGACCAGCTTGTCCCAAATCTCTTTAGCTGACCTACAAGATGAAATACGGTTAAACTCATCAGTACTAAGACCACAATATAGTAAGTTAATGGCCCTGTAGTTTTTCGAGACGAGTTCAAGATCTGCTTGGATGTAATCAGCCTTGGTCTTCGCGACTTTGGTTCCATTTGGTCCGTCTTTCTCTGGAACCTTCGGACCATTCTCTATAATGTTCCAAAGTTCCAGATCTTGATCTATAATGAACATTTTCATCAAGGATCTCCAGTGAACAAAGTTGTTTCCTACAAAGAGTGGTGGTCTAATGGTAGACCTCCCTTGTGCAAATCCTCCGCTTGCTTCACCAGACATGATAAAAAAAATCACAAGATTGTTAGATCAAAAGCAGTGAGTAAAGCTCTGATACCAATTGAAGGTTCGATAATGTAAAACAAAGTAATGTAAAGATACTCTAGAAGGGGGGTTGAATAGAGTATGCCGGTTTTTCGCAGATAGTCTCAAGACTTTTGAAACTCGTGCAAAACCCTTTGAGATTAGACTTAGTCTTTTCTTTGAAAACCTGAATCACAAAGTTAAACAATACGAACCAAGTGCGGAAATAAGGTAAATCAATAAATAAAGGACTCGAAGAATTGTTTACGAGGTTCGGCACGAACTTGGCCTACGTCCCCGCCTAGGGTTCTTCCACAACCCTAGGATTCAACCGGCTTTATTGATTCACAAGACATAGGATCCTAATAGCTCACCGAGAAGCCTCTCTCCTATACAATTGCAATCTAGTCAACTCACGTTCCCTTGGAGTCCTAGACCAATCTAGAAGAGCCCTACCTCTCTATGCTATCTAGTACAATCCTCTTACACTTAGTGAATCAATCGCCTAGTGTCCACTTCCTGAGTTATAAACTCTTGAGTATAACACTCTCTCAGAATATATCCTATAAGCTCACTGTGTAACTCTCAAATGCTTTGAAACAAAATATAAGACTCTTAAGAACAAGCAGAGAGAACACGCTGAAGAGAGATTGTAAACTTGAGGGCTGATTGTGCAATGATATTCGTGAATGTACGTCCATCCTCTCTCTCTTCTTCATCTCCTTTATATAGTGAAGATCATCGGCGCCACTTGAGGAATGAATCTTCTCCAACGGCTATCTTGGATTATGGTTTGCGGGTGGATCTTAGAGATCTTCTATTCTTGGAAATTCTGAAGCCACAATCTTTCCGATTTTATTCTCCACGTTATTCAGCTCAAGGAAGGAGATATAATTCAAAAAGCTTCCTGAAATGTTAGTGCATATATAATAATATCTAGAAGTATATAATAACATATAATAATATTTGGACATAATATAATAAAGTACAGGTTTTGTGTTTCATCAACACAGCTGTAGCTTCAAGACCTTTGACAGAAACAGACTGTCAAAGCCTTTGAAACTTATTCCGATTTTCATCAAGGGAGAGGAGTTATCAGTAACAATTGCACGCATTTGATGTTGTCACATTTTATGAGCAATATAAAATGTAGTCAGGGATTAGAAGATACTGGCTAGGTAATTACTAACAGTGGCTAGGTAATTACTAACAGTGGCTAGGTAATGTAGAACACTGGTTAGATATAACAAAACCCAAAACATCTGTGAAACCGAACGCCAAGTTATACAAAACCCCGAGTTTCCCCTATTTGACACACATACTACCAAAAGACTACCTGTGTCAACAAAACCAACATACAATCCTTATGTCCTCCAACGCTTCCGGCGAACGAACTCCCCACGCGATGAGTACCTGCTGGTCTTCGGTCTCGCAGGCCTTCTCTTCACAGCTGGAGGTAGTAAACGGATCTGCACAATACGTTCGGGCGGATCCCAAGTGTCCATGGGGGGGGGGGGGGGGGGGGACGGAGTACACCACTCCGTGGTAGGTTGCGTGCCACGCAACTACCCTGTAGTAGTCATTCACTAGTGAGTACACATCGAGGCCTCGAGCCTTTGCTGCGGAAACGGCATGACAGCAAGGGTACTGATCTATGTTGAAGTGTCGACATGTGCATGAACGGGCGCTGAGGTTGACCAGCCACTTCGAAGTTTCCTTTATGCCCTCGAACTCGTGATCGCTCAGGGGCCTTGCGACCATGCATATGGATGCATGGTAGCTAGACATGATGGCCTTCGCAACCCAATCACTTACCACCTTCCCGGTCATGCCACTTGCCTTCCTCCGTTTCTCAAACCACTCTTGCACCGTCTCGATGATGCAATCAAATAGCGCTACAACCGGCATATCCCGAGGGTCTTTAAAGACGTTGTTGAGGCATTCGGCATTGTTCGTTGTGGTTATGTTGTAGCGGTTAGCCTAGTAGTGAGCCCTTGCCAGTTGCGGAATCCTGCTTCACGAAGATACTGTCCGGCTGCGGGGCTATGGGAGGAGAAGTCAGCGAAGAGTTGGTTGAACTCGACTATGGTGTATGCCTTGGTCATATCGAAGTACAACTTCTGCAAGGAGCCACACTTGTGGTGCTGCTTCGCATTCTGGAAGAGGTGATATGTGCAGAAGCCCTGCTTGGCAAAGGTGTAGCTGTCACGTATGCCCTTGACGATGCTCACATGCCGATCGGAGACCCACATCAAGTCTGGGGTGTCCAGGACGACTCGAAGCATTTGTCGGAAGAAGAATGCCCAAGAAGCGTCATTCTCGCCATCCACTACCGCAAATGCGACTGGGTATATTTTGTGATCGGCATCCTGTGCAGTGGCAAAGAGCAAGGTCCCCTTACACTTGCCTTTCATAAAGGAACCGTCAACGGAGATGACCTACCGGCATTTCGCATATTGACATCAGTGTTATACGTGCCTTGCTAACGGCTGGGTAAATGTATTAACTAGATAGGTATAACAAACACGTGGCTACTGAACATACCTTCCGTAAGTGGGAGATGGCTTCAATCCAGACCCCGAAGCTGACGAACGTGTACTTGAACCTACGGTCAGCATCCCACTCAAGCCAGGTGTGGGATCCTGGGTTCACCTTCTCGAGCATGTACAAGTACGACACCATTAGCGGGTACGAATCCTCGTCCGTTCCGTATAGGGTGTCCCTCGCGGTCGCCTTCGTGCGTCGAGCCTTCCAATAGCTGCAAGTAACTCCAAGCTTGGACTTCCATAACGCCTGTATGTGGGCTGGAGTTACCGGCTTACGGGTACCAGTGAAACTGCATTCCATTTCATCAATCGTGTCAGGTAACAAACTGGCTAGAGGTTTATTAGCACTGACTAGGATATGTAATAAAGTGGCTAGAGTTTCACGGTACGGGGTCAGTAAAAATTATTTTTACCTGGATACAAGGCTCTTCCCAATAAGCTCGGACGTTGTCTGTCGATCGTGGTTGTGTCAAACATTAACCCCGCAGGTGTGCTCCGACACGTACTTCCTCACTTTCCACAAACTTGTTTTCAGGTATGTTGACGCACGACACATCCACTTGCACTCGGGATCGATGCACACCACAGAGTACACTTTCGGCGACGACCTCTTCACATGTGTGTCAAAACAGCCCTCCAACGCAGACCACCTTACCCGGTTTTGCACTTCCTCCTTGGACTTCAATAACAAACCCTCATGAAGGTCAGTGTCCTTGCGTCGGGGGTCCCCTCCCTGCGGAAAAGCTTTGTCCAACATCTTGTCCACATCCTCGGTCGACATCCCTGGACCTTTCGTCCTCGAAACACACCGTTCGGCCTCGTACATCTCATCATCGGATGATATACAACCCATTGATGAAGTTTCCTCAATCGACTCCAATTTTATTACTCCGGTGTTTCCATACTCCTCCTCCGACGAGCTCGCCAAGTCGACGGAAACAACACTCCCCTTATGCCCACCCACATATATATTATTCTCCTCATCACTACTCAGACATACGATCTGTTTCCCCCGGCCCACGTCCAGCAGTTGACCTCTCGTCTCCGGAGTGACGATTGTTGGTTATGCCCTAGCTGTCTAGATGACCTTGCCAGCAGTCTGAATTTCCTTGCCAGATAAAGTTTTTTCCTTGCCATCAATGGTGTTATCCGAACCGTTCTCCGAATTCAAAAGAAGATGCGAAATTGACCCATCGACCGTCATATCAACCAAACCACCCTCTTCCAACACGAGTGTTCTGATGTCTCCGCCTGGTGATTTGTTGCGTTGTTCCATGTTCCCAACCATGGAGCGACTTCCATGTTGGCTTCCACCTTCGTTCACCGATGCGTACAAAGGAAGGGGCCATGTGCCATCGCTACCCCTTAAGTTGTAGTACTTGAAAGCATCCCAATCACTTTCATCATCCACTTGAATCGGATAACATCCCTCCGTCTTCGTATCGAGTAGATATTTCAACTCCAACTCATAACACCTCGGGTCAACCGCGAGCTTCTCCATTATCTTGCTCTTGACGGACCCAAACGACATGGTCTCCTCTATGAGCATTATTTTGTGGGCGTTTTGATCTTGATACACCCATCCTCCTCCGAGATGCTCCCATCGACCAATGCAAACGAGAGTAAGTAATACCACCCCTTTCTCCCACGTGAAATAATGAGGTTAAGATGGTCCTCTCAGTATCGGTTAGAAGTAAGGGAAGGAGGGGGAAAATCCATTACTGTGAATACAAAACAAAAATCATACTTACCCATATTCGTTGATGTCCGGATTTTGCAGATGGCACGTTTATCCCTGTCTATGGCTACATATCTTCGGTTGATGACTAGGATTTCCCTTTGCCTGTCTAGTAACTGAATTTCTGGGTTTTATCCTTCCAACTAGACGTTAATGGCAGCCATGGGGAAGAATAAGATGTTTTGCACTTTTTGTGACCACCTGGCGAGCTCTCCCATCTCATTTTATACTCCCTCTAAAAACCGATAAAATCCCCATGTGTTTTCCCTCCATTTTGCTTTGGCGGGAACTGTTTGTGTGAAAAGGTAACACTCTCTCTCCTAGCATTTAATGCTGGTCATTCCAACCTTCCACACCCTCTCTCCACCCTCTCTCACATACTCACTGTCACTCTCTGCAGCCATTCCTTTTTTTATTTTTTTTTTGGCCAAAATGACTACCCTCCCTCACTCTTTCCATTCGATAGGTGTCTATTTATTGACACGTGTCCATTTATTTCCTAGCTTTTCCCGGTTTTTCCATTGTCTAACCGACAACCTGTGGTAACTTGTGTCCATGAATTTGCAAGAATGACATTATGTCATTCATTTGCCAATTTTTTGGGTTCGGGTCATTTTTGTAAAGTGGTCCATAAATTGGTATATTCACGCAAAACATCTTAGCCAAATTTCTTCTTAAAAAAAATGAAAACCTAGGGGGGGGGGGGGGGGCAAATATCGCAAAATACGTACAAACTACAAAACTAGCCCATCGTTTTCTCTTTCCTTCTCTTCGAGTCTCTCTCTCTGCGTGTGTGTCGCTCTGCGTCGGGTTGGTAGGAAGGAGTACTAGGGCTTTCCTCTCCTGTCAGGTGCTTCAACGCTGACGATCTGCACCTCCGCGCTGTGTTGTTCATCCACCACTCCCCTTCCCCGTCTAAGGTGAGCTTTCGCCACTCTCCCCTATCTCTTGTTCAGATCATCCCCAAACGAAACCCTAAATTTCCATTTGATTTTTCCTATCCCTTATTTGGTTATTCCCAAATCCCAATCCCTATCCGAACCCTAATTTCTAATTGATTGCACACCTGGATGAAGGATCCTATAATTGTTAATGTTTGGCTTTGTGTTTTCCGCTGGATTGATTATTTGTTTGCTAGTTTTTTTTTTTCACACATTGATAGCGCGTTCAGTGCTTGGGTCAATCCCGGGCTATTGGAAATTTTGGTTGTTCATAGATTATTGATCTTAGTGTTATTTGATTTGATGTTATGTTTTATTCAGGCCTGTGACCGGTTAATTTGGGGTTTGATTCATTGAATCGGATTTGAATTAGACAGAGATTCTCCATAGGAAATGAGGGATTTTTTTGTTGCATTGAAACTGATTTTCCTTTTTAGGTCGTCTTTGATGCTTTGCAGGGGTTTGGAGTCCGCTGGATATTGTGTAGGAATACTCTATGGCCAATCCCAGTGCAAGTGCAAAGTTTCTTTCAGTCAATCTGAATAAATCATATGGGCAGTCAGGGCATTCCGGCTCATCCAGTAGCAACTATACATCGGGACGGGGCAGGACAGGTGGGTATTCTGCTGGTGGCAGTGGTATGGTTGTTCTTTCTCGACCAAGGAGTTCACATAAGGTTGCGCCTAAACTTTCTGTTCCACCCCCCGTGAATCTGCCATCTCTGAGGAAAGAACATGAGAGGTATGATCCGCTTGGGTCAGGAAGCGGGTCAGTGGCTGGCATTGGGCCAGGAAATGGGCCAAGGCCTGCATTGTCTGGAATGGGCTGGTCGAAACCAAGTGCTGTTTCACAGGCTGACAGAGACGGGATTGATAATGCTCGTCCGCATTCTAGTGAAGGTTGGGACCTTCGGCATCAGTTTGTTGATGGTTCAACCAAGAGTAGTGTCCTCCCACCTCCTGCTGCAGGTTTGGGTAGATCTGGATCCAATCTTTCTATTCCAGTTCAACCTGGGAAAACCACTGTATTGAGAGGTGAAGATTTCCCCTCACTAAGCGCTACTATTTCTGCTACGACAGGCCCATCCCATAAGCAGAAGAATGCTTTGCATAATCAGAAGCAAGGGATGATTGAAGAATCATTGAGTGCACAGAGAGATGGCTCTCATCTGAGTTCAGACATTGATATGCGCCCACGTGGACATTCTTCACAGTCTTCTGGTGCTGATGGTTTCTCTGCAAATAGAGGTGAAAATCTTATTTCAGGTCCTGGTCACCTGTCTGAGCAAGCCAGAAAACAGGATGATCATCTTCCACTGCCTTTGGTTAGGGTGAACCCAAGATCTGACTGGGCGGATGATGAGCGTGACACAAGCCATGCATTTGAGCGGAGCAGGGATCTAGGGTTTTCTAAGATGGAGCCATACTGGGATAAGGATTTTGATTTTCCAAGGAGCAGCATTGTGCCACACAAGCCAGCCCAGAGTATCGTGGACAGGTGGACTCGCCATGAAAACAATACGGGCTATGGATCAGGAGGGAGGCAGCAGTTCCATAATTCAATAGAATCATCTAATGGCAGAGGGGCAGAGTGGAATATGAGGGAGCGGAGTAGGAATTTGCCTGAATCGAATAGGCACAAGGTTGATTCTATCCTGAATAGTTCGGGGTCCAATCCATCCTCTACCTCAGGCATTAAAGGTCTTTCTGGAAGTGATTCCTTGCTGAATTTCGGGAGGGGAAAACGTTCCTTTTCTAGAGGGGAGAAGCCGAGTGTTGAGGACTGGGGAAGCACCACTTTTGATGAGTCTGATCCTTTCCCTGGGAATCTTTTGGGTATTGTTAAGAGGAAGAAGGATACAAGTAAACAGGTTGATTTCCATGATCCTGTTAGAGAATCTTTCGAGGCTGAACTTGAAAGGGTTCAGAAGCTCCAAGAACAAGAACGCCAACGCATCATCGATGAGCAAGAAAGAGCATTGGAGATGGCTCGCAGAGAAGAAGAGGAGAGACAAAGAATGCTCAGAGAACAGGAAGAGCATCAAAGACAGCTGGAAGAAGAATCGCGTGAAGCAGCTTGGAGGGCAGAGCAAGAGAGGTTAGAAGTGATACAAAGAGCCGAAGAGCAGAAGGTGGCCAGAGAAGAAGAGAAACGACGGTTGATGATGGAAGAGGAGAGGAGGAAACAGGCTGCTAAGCAGAAGCTCCTTGAATTGGAACAGAAGATTGCTAGAAGACAGGCGGAAACGGTAAACGTTGACAGTTCAGCTGCTGTTGTAGATGAAAAAGTTTCAAGAGTACCTATTGAAAGAGCCGCCTCTAGGGTGGAGGACTTCAGCTCATGGGAAGACAGTGAGAGAACGATTAGATCTAATCCGGTGCCTTCGGAATCCTCCGGTCTTCCTAGGTCATTTGATGCAGGTGCAGTGGTGCATGTCACAGAGAGGGGAAAGTCCAACTCATGGAGGCGGGATGTCTTTGATAAGGGAAGTTCTTCATCTTTATTTCCTCCTGAGCAGGCAAATGGTCACCAAAGCCCCAGACGTGATGCTTTTGTTAGTGGGAGAAGCTTCCCACGTTACAGTCCAAATGGATATATGGCATCGAAGACTTATTATGGAGGAGGTTTCCCCGATTCTCAACAGGATGACTTCACTCACGCAAAGGCTCACAGGTGGAGCATGTCTGGTGATAGTGATCGGAATGACAGAAACAAAGAGTTGGATTCTGAATTTCATGACACTGGTGCTGATAGATTCAATGAAATGGTATTGAACCAAGGTCATTCTCGTGGGAATCTCCATGCTCCTTATGGGGATCGTGTTTATCAGAACTCTGAGCTGGATGAATTATATTCCTATGGAAGGCCAAGATATTCTTCTAGACAACCTCGTGTTCTACCCCCTCCACTGGTTTCCATGCATAGACCACCTTTCAGGAGTGATGACCAACTTGTAGGTACTCCAACATACGGAGACAATAGCTCTCAGTATAACCATGCATCAAGAAGTGAACTTTCTGGATCAATTTATGATAATGATCGGCAGGAGATGCAGGAAGATGCTGATATTCTAGATCCTCAAGAAGAGAGTGACAAGGCAGAGGTGCATACTCTGAACAGGAACAGTGCGATTGGGTGTGACTCTCAATCCTCCCTCTCTGTTTCGAGCCCGCCACATTCTCCAGTTCATCTCTCTCATGATGACTTGGATGATACTGGGGACTCACTGGTGGCATCTGCACCTGCAGAAAGCAAAGAGATTACTGTGTCAGGAAATGGCCCTATTGTCATGGATTCAAAAACTGGAAAGGAAAAAATGATGACTGCCTCAAGTTGTGTTTCTACAGGTGATGATGATGAGTGGGCAATTGAGAGCAACGTTGAATTGCAAGAACAGAAAGATTATGATGAGGATGAAGATGGTTATCATGGAGAAGATGAAGATTATGAAAGGGACAATGGAAATGTTGATCTGGCTCTAGAGTTTGAAGGGATGCATTTGGATGCAAAAAACCCTTCTGTTATGGAAAATTTGGTTCTAGGTTTTGATCAAGGTGTAGAAGTTGGCATACCTAGTGATGAATATGAAAGGAGCCCTGAGAATGAGGTGGGTTCTTACATGGTACAGCAAGTATCAGCTGATAGTTCACATCAGTCCAAATCATTCAGTGACAAACAAGAAGATCCCTTGAGCAAACAATATGTTGATTCTCCTTCTCACACAGTAGACAGTTGTTTTTCAGCAGCTCGGGAAGCTCAATCCACAATTCATGACATGGTCACTCAGCCCATCAGTGATTCCCACACCTCAGCATTTCATGAACTGTCAAATTCTGCAGATCTTTCATCTGGTTCTGTTGTATCAGGTTGTCAGCCAGTGCATTCTTCAGCCAATGCGAACTCATTGTCATCTGTTCCAGCAGTTGTATCTACTGCAACTTCTTCACAGAACCAGGCTGAGATGCCAGTGAAGCTTCAGTTTGGGTTGTTCTCTGGCCCTTCTTTGATACCATCCCCAATTCCAGCTATACAGATTGGTTCTATTCAGATGCCTTTGCAACTAACTCACCAAGTTGGTTCATCACATACCCATATGCATCCACAGCAGCCTACACTATTCCAATTTGGTCAAATCAGATACCCCTCTCCCATCTCACACGGACTTTTGCAATTGGCACCTCAATCTATAACTTGCAATCACCCAAATGTTCAAGCCAATTATCCTCTGAATCAAAATCCTGGAGTTCCTTTAAGTGCACAACCTTCTCATGATGGTTTTGCTCACAGCTTCATTAAAGATTACACCTTCCCACTTATAGTGGAAAGCCAGCACCATGATCTGCACAAATCTAGTGCATCTCATGTTTCATCAAAGGAGCCAATTCTTGTGAAAGGAGTTCAAAACACAGAAAATGATGTTCAGCTGTTGCATCAGAGTCCAGCACAGGAATCCAACCAGTGTAGACTGGAATCAGGTAATCACCCTGAAAGCAAAGATTCTCTTCATAATGCTAGGACGAACATTGCCTCCACATCTGCTGGACAGACATCAAATGGTCGGCTACAACTTGGATCTTCGTCAGCTCAGTCTCATTCTTCTGTGGCATGTTTAAGCAGAACAGCTGTAAATGGTCAAGCACCAGGAAACAGGGGGAGAAGAGTTCCTTTCACTGTCAGAAGTCATACCCAAAAATTACCTTTCTCAGCTGGTGATGTTTCTCACTCTCATGCTACTGGCTTTCAGAAGAGACCGCGACGTGGTGTTCAGAGAATGGAGTTTAGAGTAAGGCAAAGTGCAGATAGAAGGCAGTCTTCTGGTCCACTTACTCACCAACCTAGTACTGATATGAAGTCCTATAATAATGGAAAGGGTTCTGGATCCTTCACAAGAAATGGGTTGCAGAGGGAGACACCATTAGACAGGACAAGACAAATACCTGAATCAGGAAATTGGAGTTCTGATCAAGTTGATAGTCAAGGGGCTAACCATCAAGTCAAGGTTCATAAGGGAGATGGAAAGGAAGCACTGATGGACAGACTTGAAACTTCATATCTTGTTGAGGGGAGACTGAAAAGACACATGAGTTCTGAAGAGGATGTTGACGCTCCCTTGCAAAGTGGAATTGTGCGTATCTTTAATCAGCCTGGCATTGAAGCACCCAGTGATGAAGATGACTTCATTGAGGTCAGGTCAAAAAGGCAAATGCTAAATGATCGACGTGAGCAGAGAGAGAAGGAAAAGGCAAAGTCAAAAAATAAAAAGGTTAGTATGGGATAGAATGTCAATTTTCTTTTTATCTAAAAATTCAGTAATTTGTTTACTCATGTGAAACCTTTCTCCTTAGGTAATGAGAAAGCCCCGTTCAGCCACTCAAGTGGCAGCAGGTGCGAGAACGATAGTTAAACCTGCTACATCATCAAATAGGGAGGCTCTGAAGAGCATTCATTCTGATGTCACCAAGAATCGGGCTTTAATGTATCAGGAAGTGGCTACAGAGTCCAACATAGTATCTCAGTCATTGGCCCCAATTGGCCCACCTCCAGCCAATCCTGAACCTCCAGCTGGTTCAGATTCTCATTCTCAAATTGAAAAGTATGTCGTAGGAAAAGAATATTAAACTCCTGTATTGTGTGCTTGATTTCATGCGCGTACATGGTTTGGTTGCATATGTGCTAACCAAATTGTCATAATAGGACTGCACAAACAGGCACCCTTCAGGCGGTATCTACAAGCGGGAAAACTGTTGGACAAGGCTTAAATTTTGAATCAGAAAAGAATCTTCATGATAACATTCAAACTTCCTTAGGTTCTTGGGATAATGCGCAGGCCAACCAGGAGGTATGCTTGAACAGTTTCACATCATATGATTGTTTTTAGTTGCCTTGACATTGTTGTATTCATAAGCAATTGGTTTATATTATTCATGTGAGTTTGATCATTTTCTTTAGCTTGTTTGTTGCGCTTTGATAGAGGCTTGCTATTATTGGTACTTTTGTTGATGTGTCACACTTTTAAGTTTGTAAATCTGTTTATGTTTATAGAGCGTGCCAATTCCTGGCGTTAGTGATATGTAATGTTTTGTGGAGTCTCCTGCTATAGCAAGTTTAGAGTATAGAAGAAGAGCAGTTAATCTATTGATCATGTGAGTTTTTTTTCCCTGATATAATTATAGTATGGTTGTTTCATTTTCTTGATGAACTAATTAATAGTAGCAGAGATTTAATCTGATATGGATGAATCAGTATTTGGAAGGTGTGAATGATCTACTTCAATTGTAATGCTAAAGAAGTGGTTTTTTCCTCCTTTTTAAAATTGAATAGAAAATACGATCTTTCTATGGATTAGAAGAAGCAGACAACAACCACCCAGTATATCCCGCAATTAAGCAGGGTCTAGGGGCCAAATTGGGAAATATTTCTCCTAGATATACTCGATTTAGCCATTTTTAAATTAGATTATGGAGTTCACCCATTTTCTTTTAGGGTTTTCTTTCCCAATAAAGTATCCTTATTCTATGCCCCTGGAAAATAAAGTGATTTCTTGACAAGAATTTCTTGATAAATTTTGTTAAGTATTGATATATGCTGAAAAAAATTGTTCCTATCATAGTGTTTTAGTGGAAATTTATACAAAAGAAAGGTATGTGAAGCACCACCTTTCCAAATGTTGGGATATGTGAAGCAACACAAAATGTTTCAGAAGTACCTGAAACTTTTGTTTTTGCCATGCGCAAACTGTTTCAACTTTCAGGATGTTTTGAATTTTTTCCACTTTCCACATGTTTAAAACCCCCCCTAAAAAATGGTTCCCTTGAAACTTGAAGGGAAGAGGAAATAAGCACGGGTTTCTTTGCTTGTCATTTAACTGAAGAGATTGAGTTCTTTATCAGACCTATACGCATTCTTGTTGTATACTTCCACCGAAATCTAAACTCTCACTCTTTCGACCCCCTTCTGGCATCCACCTTGAATTGACTTCAGCAGTTAGAGGGAGAGCCAAGAAGGTGGCACAAAGGTGTCTGTTGTATTTATTTACTTATTTTGTTTTTTAGTGGAATTTGGCGATAAAATGCCCCTAAGCTCTGTCTGCATGCCTACATTTATCTTTACATAATAAATTTGGGTTTTGTTTATGGTTATATGATTTCATTTATTACTGGGGTTTTTTTTTACCTTAGTGAGTGTGTTTTGAGTTGACTTTATTTACTTGTTAAAAAAAATTCTTTTGTAAGATATCAGATAAAAATTAAATTTACTGATCTATTCCTTTCTTGTAATTCTATTCAGCATTTTCCAGTAAGTCTTATTTTCATGTTTCTGTTTTTCTGTCTTCGAAATATTATCCTTTCTGTAGTGCTACCTTTTATGGAAATATCAGTTTGTGCATTTTTAGTTATAAACAAGAAAACTTGAACGGTATACTGGGATATTAGAATCTCAAAAGTCTTAAAAATAAGATTGAATTTTGCAGGTTATGCCCTTAACACAGACCCAGTTTGATGAGGCTATGAAGCCTGGACGGGTTGATTTGCACTCAAGTGCTGTTGAAGATCATCTGGAATCAGTCAGTGAGATGGGGAGGTCGGCCTCGCCTAATATTATGGAGACTACAGCGTTCTCATCTGCAACAAGTCCAATAAAATCCCTGCTTGCTGGGGAGAAGATTCAATTTGGTGTGTTTGCGAACTCTCAAGGCTTTATTTTACATCTGACTTTTGATAGTCTTATAATTTTAGGAATTATGTTGTTTACTAGGTGCTGTCACATCTCCAGCAGTTCTGTCTCCTAACAGCCGTGCTGTACCACATGGTATGGTCCCTCCGAGCTCAGAGAGGATTCAGTTTGGTGTGTTTGCAGACTCCTGAGCCCTTGTTTACATCTAATTTGCAAGTGTTAGTGTGTTGTGTAACTTCTGGATTTTTTGTTTAGGGGCCATCACATCTCCAACTGCTCCTCCTAGCAGCCGTTCTGTGTCAACTGTACCACCTGTTTCTGAGAAGATTCAATTTGGTGTGTTTCTTAACTCCTAAGGTCCTATCTCACTTTTTATATTTTCAATGTTGTAATTTCTGGAATACTTTTGTTGTTTTGTAGGGGCTCTCCCATCTCCAACGGTTCTTCCTCCTAGCAGCTCTGCTATACCACATGGTATTCTTCCTACTGTTTCTCGTTCTGACCTTCAAATTTCATGCAATGTTGAAACAACAAAGAATGACAGTTCACTTTTGTTTGAAAAAGAGAAACATTTGGAAGATTGTGAGGCAGCGGCTGAAGCAGCAGCTTCCGCTATTGCTGTTGCTGCGATCAGTAACGATGAGGGTATTGGAAATGGACGGGGTACTTGCTTAGGTTCCACGTCCAAGGGTTTTGGCAGTGCTGATATGGATGGGCGCACAACGTCAAGTAAATTTCTTGTCATTATATATTTCAGTGATAGCTCTCTTTGCTTCCTGTGAATTTCTTTTCCTTATGGTGTTACTTCACAGGTGTTGTGCATGATCGACCAACAGTTGAATCGAAAGCAGAGAAAGCAGAGGAAGCGCTTACTGTGTCTCTTCCTGCAGATCTTTCTGTTGATACTCCACCGATGTCACTATGGCCGCCTCTACCGAGCCCACATACTTCTTCTAGCCATATTCTGTCTCCTTTTCCTGGAGGCACACCTTCTCCTTTCCCATTTTATGATATGAATCCAATGTTGGGGGGTCCGGTATATGCTTTTGGTCCACATGAGGAAACTGCTGGCTCACAATCACAGCCACAGAAAAGTAGTGTAGCTGATTCGGGCCCTCTTGGAACCTGGCAACCCTGCCACTCGGGTGTTGATTCATTCTATGGCCCCCCTGCAGGATTCCCTGGCCCCTTCATGAACCCTCCAGGAAGCATTCCTGGGGTACAGGGTCCCCCTCACATGGTAGTTTATAACCACTTTGCACCAGTTGGACGGTTTGGACAAGTCGGTTTAAGTTACATGGGGACCTACATTTCCTCCACAAAGCAACCTGATTGGAAGCATAACCCAGCTCCTAATTCTTCCGGTCCTGATGGTGATATCAAGAACATGACTATGGTCTCTGCACAGCACAACCCTCCCAGTGTACCACAAGCTCAGCATCTTGCTCCTGGCTCTGCCCTCCTGCCAATGGCTACTCCCCCTGTGGCATTGTTTGATGTTTCTCCATTCCAGGTAATTTTCTGAATGGATCAAACCTGGAATACTATTTGATGAATTGGTCTGGTCATTGTGTTACTATTTAACACCATTATGAGAAAAAGAACCTTAGATATATAGCACAGACCATGAAAATCTGTAGGAAATTTTCTAGGAATTACACTAGGTATGGTAGACACATTGCACTATTGCAGGTTCCATATTTTGTCTTACGATTAGAATAAACATTGCAGTCTTCAGCTGAAGTGCCAGTCCAAGCATGTTGGTCACATGTACCTGCTCCACCATCTCTCCAGGCAATCCCTCAGTCTATGCCATTGCCACAGCGTGCTGATGATGCCATGCCACCCCAGATACGCCTCATGCCCATGGATAACCACTCGCTTAGACCCAACAGGTTTGCCAAACCACAAACGCCTCCACCTGAAAATGTTGTTGACACTGTGGCTGATGCAACCAAGGCCCAGTCAGCACAGAAACTAGGGCTTGTGGACTCCCAGAACTCGAATGGCCTCTCAGAGACTTCTGTTCATGGTTCCTCAAACAACAGCATTTCGAACCCAAACGTGGTTTTGGGTCCTAGCAGGCCTGATACAAAGAAAAGCAACATGCAGACTACTAGTTCAGAGCAGAACTCATCCGGACAACGGCAACACAATCACAGGCCTGCATACAATTATCAGAGAGGCGGCGGCGGCGGGGGACCCCATAAGAACAATTCAGGAGCAGAATGGTCCGGTCGAAGAACGGGCTTCCATGGTAGGAATGTATCAGGGAACGGGGGAAGAGGCTTCCCCCCTACCAAAATGAAGCAAATCTACGTTGCTAAGCAGACCCCCAGTGGAGCTTCAACACAATCATGAACTGATGAGGAGATGAGAAGGGGATCTTGTTGAGGCCAAAGGGCAAGCAAAAGAAGACAATCAGAAATGGGTAATTGGCGATGTTAATGTTGATTTTAAGGGGTTCTTGGTGTTCAGGAACTGCAAAAATGTTTTTTTTTTCTTTTTTTTCTCTGTAGGCGACTATTATTCATTTTTAAAGCTTTCTTAGCTTTGGGGTCTATGTTTCTGATGGGGAGGTTGCTTAGCTAGAGGTGTAAGAGCTTGAACGATTCCGTGGCTAAGACGGGGGGAAATTGGGTTGTTTTGGGATGGGATTTGTTTGTTAGATCTTCTGATAAAATGGTGGATGTTCAGCCACGAATTTTAATTATAAAGTTAGTCCCAATGTGCCATTTTTTCCTTTGGACGTTTTCAATTTTGAAATTATAATTCGGCCATGGGGTCTGTGTATCTAATTTTAAATTTTGTATACAGAATACCGGCTGCGGTCACAAGAACATGGAGTTGTTATGTGGGATATTCATCAAGTGTTTTCTTGAATAATGAACCATTTATAAATGTTAGATCACTATTTTGGTTTGATATGCTGCAATTATTGATAATGTAGTTCTTCTAATCTTCAAGTATAATATTGCCATTTGATTCATCTTAATAACACAACTACATAATCGGCTTCCTCGTTTGTGTGGCGGTTCTTTACTTTATTCGATTTGGGCGGCCTTGAATATATATGTTGTTGTAGCTTGTTAGTTTCAGGATTTACCCGACATACTTTTAACTTTATAAAAAAAAAATCAATAAATAACAATAATACTAACAATAACAGAACTACATAACTTTCGTATATAGAAGTATATCGGAATTCGGGAGAACAACGCTTGACACGATGAGAAAAAACCCCTTTAACCCTCTCCCTCCGGTGGTGGCGAACCCTAACCCAATTCCGGCCCCCAAATCTATCGATTTGATCCTTGAATCACAGTGCAATGATGAGGCTTTGGCTCCTCTTCTGTTTCACATGGCTATATCCCCCCTAATTTGGGGATATAGGGTAGCGACATGGCTTAATCGAATCCTAGTTGAGTGTTTGCAAGCCAAACGAATTAATTTCGATCTTAAAGTGATTGGCCTCTGGTGGATCTCCCACAAGGCGGATGAAGATCTCCAAGTACAGGGGAGTAAATGGTGTAGTTGGGTGAAGGATTGGATCCTTCCGCCGCAAGAAAAGATCAAATCGAGCCGATTGGGTTCTAAGGGAGCTGTGTTCATTCCACAGAGGGGGGTGTACGGGCTTCGACGATGTGGATTTGCAATTAAATGGGGTTTGCAGAGGTATGGTGTTCTGATCTTCTTGATTCTATTTTCTGACCCTGTTGATTATAAAAGGAGGATGTGGGGGGTGGCTTGTTCACCACTGCTTTCTTACCAATTACCCTAATCCTTCCGAAATCTCTAATCTTGGTTGTTTGTTGTGGTTGTTCGGTGATTCCATGGCTATTACGGCAAAGGAAAAAGGGAAGCAAGTCCTGGTGGATGAGCTTCCTCATGGCAACAAGAAGGTGTCCACGACGGATGCAGTTCCTTCTATGGCGGTTCCTCCTAAACAATCCAAAGGGGTACCAGACCCGGCGGTTTCGGGTGCAAACCCGGTCAAACAATCTGAATTTTTCAAAGGAAAAGTTCCTTTCAATATTGAGCAGTACAAAGCTCGCCTGTCTGGGGTGAGGGAAAACATTACCAAGCTGAAGCGCACCACCCTGTTTGCTACTATCATCGGTGAACCCCCGGAGTTAAAGGAGATCAGAAAGAAGATAAGGTTCGATTGGCGGTTTCTTGAAGAAAGCTTCCAAGTGCTTCCCCTGTCCGACAACTGGTTCGAATTGAAGTTTAGCTCCCCGGATGATAAAGATAGAGTCTGGAATGGGCGCCCATTCCATATTCAAAGCCAAGTCCTCCTACTGAAGCAGTGGAGACAAGGTTTCGACCCCTCCTCGGAGCCTCTGACAGTTCTCGACATGTGGATCCGTATTCCAGGCTTGCCTGCAGAATACATAAGTGAGTCAGTTCTTACTACCATTGTGGAGGAGAATGGATTTGGCAAGGTGCTCAAACTGGATGCATTCACGGCTAAAGGCAAAAGGGTGAGATACCCAAGGATCTGTGTCAATGTGGACATCACCACTATTCCCAACAAGTGCGTGTATGTGCCTGATGAGGATGACCAGCTGGTGGAATACCCGGTGTTCTTGGAAGAATATCCCGAAGGCTGCGGGAGTTGCGGTAAGCAAGATCACTTTTTTGGTGATTGCCCTCTTCGTAAGAGGATGCCTCCCTCTTCTGCTGGTGGTGCCCAGAGCTCTGGTGCAGCGCCCGGGAGGGACATGGGTGATGGCGATGATGCAAACAGAGAATGGGTGAAGGTGGCCTCTAGGAGGCGCCATGATCCCCCCAGGCTTAAAGTGGGCAATGCCAGGGAGGCAATCTTCAAGCTTGTTGGCACCAAGGTGTCGGCGAAGGTGTGTTCTCCTCCTCCAAATTCCTCTGATGCTTCTGATGAACATGCTTCTTCTCGTGTGGGAGGCCCTACTGCTCCGGTGGGGGTGACTGATGCTATGGAACCTGCTAATGCTCCGAACCTTACTGACACCCCCGCTCCTGTCGCTGAGCCATTGCCTGTGATGGTGTTCTCCCCGCTGATGCCCCCAGTCCCAAGTGATGAGCAATTCCTTAAGCTGCTTGCACCCCATGACTCCGTCTTCGAGTTTGAGGACGATGATGAGATGTACTTGGAAGTGGAAGACAATGAGGAAGCGCCTTCTGTGGATGGCTTGGACCCGATGGCACGCTTTTCCCAGGAGGATTTTGAGGTCTTCCTCTAGAACATCCCCCCGGGGGAGGAATTCGTGCTGCCTGATCTGAGCAACTCAGAGGCGCTTGCTGAATCCATCAGGAACACTCCAGGTCTCTTCACCACATCGGCATATGTTGCCAAACAACTGGAGAAACTGGAGGTCAAGACCGCTTCCAACTCTGAGTCCAGCAAAAGGATGTCCTGCCATGGGGTGACAGATACAGCTTCATCTCCTCTGATGGGATGTGGCAACAAGAAGCCTCGCAATGATAACTGATCAACAAGCTTGGGAGTGGAGCACCATGACTGTGGTGGCTCGAAGTTGGGTAAGTCCTTTTAAAATTAGTTCATATCATCCTAGCCTGCAATGGCCAAATATGCTATGTAGTTATGGATTGAGTACTGTCTGTAGCTGTTATTATGATCGGAAAGTAAGGTCTCGAACTGGTAATCCTTCTTCTATTCCCTGTACAGTTGTAGAAGGAGTTTGTTTAGGGTGTGATGCATGTATTGGGTACTGCAGTACTAAAAATATCGGATGGCTTGGTTGGACTTGCTTCATGCTTGAGGTGGCTCTCCCTTTGTATGATGCAATTATATATAATGAAGTCTTAGAGTCTGTTTTATATTACTCTGCTTTTTCTATCAATGGTGGTGGGGAAAATCATTGTTTGGCTCTGACACAAAAAAACTTGTCTCTCACCAATCTAACTGTGGATGGGGTGAGAGGAGGAACGAAGGAGATGAGTGGATTTTTGGCTGGGCTCCGGGGTTCGCTGGGTCTTGTGAATGGGGAGCCTGCCCCATTTGAGCTGATTCCGGCCAACAACCATATAACTAGGCCCATGCATGGTGGTACTTTTGTCTTGACTGGACCGCAATTAGGTTCAAAACTGATTTCAATTTACAATATTAGAAAAGATCAATGTATTCTAGAAGTTCAAGATCACTGTTGGCCTCGTTTGGAGGTTCTAAATTGGTATTATGAGCGATCCCATAGACTGACGACCCTTATACCTTTTGTGGGGATTCTAGGTTCTTGGGGCGGTTGTCTAGCGCTTTTCTGTCGCTTCCCGGGCCACTCCACAAAGCTTGATTGGGAAATTAAAAATGAGAGTCACCATGAAATTGAAACTGGGTGCGAGGGTCGAGCAAAAGTGTCGCCCTTGTATAAAAAAAGAATTAATGAAGGTTAGCTTCTGGAACTGTAGAGGTATGGGGAGGAGAACTTTCTGGATAGACATAAACACATGGTGCAAGGCTGAACATATACATGTTCTTGCTCTTGCAGAAACAAAAACAGATAGCATCCCGGCTGAATCTGTGTGGAAAAGTGCGGGGTTTGACAAGGCTGTTTGGTCTCCGGCAGTCGGTAAGGCTGGTGGGTTAGGCCTTCTGTGGAAAGAAAACAATCTAATGCGTGGATCGATTGAGCTTAGATTACAATTACCTAGGGTGATTGTAATCAAATATAGTAACATCCCGGAAGATTTCAGCTGCCTGATTTGGTTTGTTTACGCTCCCCCCTAAGAACATGGAAAAGCAGAATTCTGGACTCATATCACTGATGCAATTAATAATGAGTCTCTCCCGTGCATAGTTATGGGGGATTTGAATGAAATATGATGTTTCTCAGACAAGGAAGGCGGTGCGGTAACACGCCCTGGAAGATTTGCTAGACTAACTGAATTTAAAAACCAATGTGCTCTGGTGGAAATTCCTACATGGGGTAATCAGTTCACATGGCGTAAAAACCAAAAGTTAGTAGGAAATATCAAGGAAAAACTAGATCGTGTATTAGTACAACATGCAATAATTCAGAAATTTCCGCTTCTAACAACAAAGAATGGGGCATTTTCTTTCTCTGACCATTGTCAGCTAACTATAGATCTGAACACTAAGCAAACCTTTAAACCCCAACCGTTTAAATTTGAAAACTTCTGGCTACAGAGAGGTGACTTTAAGAATATTGTGAAACAGTGCTGGCGGGTTAATTGCCCTGGCTCAGCAATGTTTCAGCTGACAAGAAAAACTAGACTATTAAAAGAAAAGGCAAAACAGTAGAACAAGGTCACGTTTGGTAATATATTTAGACAATTACAGAAGGTAGAGGACCAAATACTGCAACTACAAATGTGTACACTGCCAGACATAGGGGAAAAAAGAAATCAAAAAGAGAAACAACTCATAAATAAAAAAGAAAAATTATTGCTGTTCCAAAAATCTTATTGGAACCAACGGGCTAAAACAAAACACATTAAACTTGCATATATCAACACAGGTTATTTTCATAGGGTGGCCTCGGGAAGGAGAAACAGGAAACTAATTAGACAGATCACAACGTCTGAAGGAACGCAGATCACGGGGGAAGAAAACATAAATAAAAAAAATTAAAAGAGACTTCCAGAAAAGGTATAGAAAGCAACCAATTAACAAAATGATATTGGATGAGTACCTAACTCTAATCTCGTCCGACATATCGGATGAGGAAATCAAAATGCTAATAGCAATACCAACAAATGGGGAAATAAAAAATGTTGTCTTCAATCTTGGAAAGAATAAATCACCAGGACCCGATGAGATGACTGCAGAATTCTATAAAGCATACTGGGATGTGGTGGGCCCATCAGTAATAAAAGCAGTCAAAGGTTTTTTCCTATCTGGAAGAATCCTTAAACAGATTAATCACACCTTTATCACCTTATTGCCGAAAATTGATAATCCAACTACCACTGGGCACTACAGACCAATAAGCTTGTGCTCCACAGTGTATAAAATTATATCAAAAATCTTGACGGAGAGACTGAAACTGGTAATGGGAAAGTTAATAAGCCCCTTGCAAGGAGCTTTTGTATCAGACAGGGCAATCCAAGACAATGTTTTGATTGCACATGAAGTTTTCCACTCTTTCAGATCCAGGAGGGGTAAGGAAGGATGGGTGGCCCTGAAACTTGATATGGAAAAAGCATATGACCGAGTGGATTGGGAATTCACAGAGATAGTTATGCAAAAATTCGGGTTTCATCCGGTGTTCGTAAATTGGGTTAAGGAATGTATCTCATCGGTATCGTTCTCAGTACTTGTGAACAATGGCCCAACTGAACTATTTACACCAACAAGGGGCCTTCGCTAGGGCGACCCTTTATCCCCATATCTTTTCATTCTGGGTGCAGAAATTCTGGCCCGTCAATTGACAAAGGAGGCCTACGCTCCAGAAAAACACATTGGGTTCAGGTTTGGCAACAATGGACCTGTAATCCCTTTTTTGGCTTTTGCTGATGATATACTCATATTCTCTAGAGGTAGTGCAACGGCCTGCCAGAAGGTCAGGAAGGTCCTCGATGAGTACTGTCAAATCTCGAGGGAACAAGTTAATTACCATAAATCTGCTTTCCAGATAACAAATGGCATGGCTAGAGCACGGATACCAGAACTGGGTGGCGTACTCGGTATCACCCACACAAATTTAATTGAAAAATACTTGGGATGTCCAATAATTAATGGAAGGTTTGATAAGGAAACATTTGGTGAGATTATTAACAAATCTAAAGAACAGCTGAGTAAGTGGAGGGCTGATGCGCTTTCTCAGCAGGGTAGGGCGGTCTTAGTTGGTTCTAATCTTTCGACTAAACCCATGTACACCATGCAGAACTTTATGTTGCCGGCGTCAATGCACACGGAACTTGACAGAATTAACAAAACATTTTTCTGGAATAAGGATGCCCAACACAAACCACTTATTGGATGGAGTAAAATATGTAAACCTAAGAGATTAGGGGGATTAGGATTAAGAAAGGCCAAAGAAACAAATGAAGCACTTCAACTTAAACTGCTTTGGAAAATTTTGGCTGAACCAAACAACATGTGGGTTCGCCTAGTCTCACACAAATATCTTAGAAATACCCCGCTACTGTAGTATAAACGGGTAGGAAATGCCTCCTGGCAATGGTCGAAGCTTGTTTCTCTGCTGGACAGGTTTAAGGCTGGACTGATCTGGTCTATTGGTAACGGTCGCTGAGTTAAGTTTTGGACTGATAATTGGTTATCAGAAGTACCAATTTGCAGTACACTCGATTGTCCCGGTGTGTATAATTCGAATGAATTGGTTAGTGATTACATCATTGGGGGACAGTGGTGGGTTGAGAAACTTGCTACTGTCTTACATGCGGGTGTTGTTAATGACATTAGCTCAATCCCACTTCCGGCCTCTAGGCTGGAAGATAGGCTGTATTGGTGGCCTGATAAACATGAGTGGTTCACTACATCTTCGGAATATGAATTGCTAATGAACGACTGTCCCCGGAGCCAATGAAATGAAGGATGGTTTTGGAAGCTTAACCTTCAACCAAAAATTAAGAATTTCATCTGGAAATTAATGAACCATGGCCTCTCAACAAAGGAAAGACTGGCGAGCCATGGCGTTCCTCTGCCTACAACGTGTAGCCTTTGTGATGATTGCCGAGAGGACGATGTACATGTTCTTATTGAGTGCATACCGTCCTTAACCACAAAATGTCTCAATCAAAATGAAATATGTGCACTACAACAACAATGTCTACTCAGCCGAGAGATCAAGGGGATTCTCGAGTACGTGGATGAGCTGCTTGCCAAAGGAAAAAGCTCAGCAGATTGCGCCTGCGTGGTAGGCTATCTGGTATTTCTGAAACAGAGTTGTTTTCAGGAACCAATCCCCACCAATGGTGGGTAGTATCGAAAATTTTCTCAAACACCAATCTAAAATGTGGAAGAATACACTCCTGTTAAGTGATATTGTGGCCATGGATGGGCAGCAGGACATGAAAAATAGGGTCAGTGGTGCCCTCCCCAAATCAAAGCAGAAATCAGTGATTAGGAAATGGAAAAAACCGCCAGATGGTGTCCTAAAATTAAATTTTGATGGGTCTGCCCTTCAGTCACGGAGGGGTAGTGCCGGAGTCGTGATACGAGACTCAAATGGCAGGGTAAAAACTATGACGTGTACTAAACTTGGATGTTGTTCCCCTATCGTTGCAGAGGCACTTGCATTGAAAATGGGTATCCTGGAATCACAAAGGATAAAGGAGAGGAATTGGATCATTGAAGGGGACTCGAAAATCATCATCGACTACATGGAAGGAAAGGGCAAATGTCCATGGGAAATAGAGATGATTATGTCTGACATCCAGACTTTGATAAAAAGCATGGGGAAAGTGGCTTTTTCTCATGTGCCCCGCAATGGCAATAGAGTGGCTGACAAGGTTGCACACCTTGGTCACTCGATGTCTGGGGCACAATTAACGCTTAACACAGAACTTAAGGATCTCATCCGTTAGGATGCTCTTGGATAGGCTTACCTATCCAAATCTTTTCCTAATAAAAAAAAAACTTTCGTATATAGGGTGCGGTACGGAACTTGAGGAGGCATGAATGACTCACAGATTGATTCCATCCTCTTACCATAGGGTTTGTTCGATTCATATTTAGAATCACGTATTTATCTCCTGATCACTTTGAATCCCATAGTTAAAAGAATCTCAACTGTTGATTTTAAAATCAAGGGTTAAAAAAACCCCTTCCTTTTCCTCAACCCCCCCCCCCCCCCCAACTCCAATTTTTTTAAACTTCACCGGATCCAAACCGTTGTCTGATGCATATCATTTTTTTTTTTGATTTTGAAAATAATTTTTACCACAATTTTTTTTTGATAAAATGATATAGGCTAATAGGCTATGTTTTGTAAAAGAGTAGTGGATGAGATAACTAAAGTTGATGGATTATTTATGTTAAATATATGTTAATAACCTAGTATGATGTTTGAGAAACCTAGCTGTTAGGATAGCGGATGAAAACCGATGAATAAAAAAAATCAAAAGCCCCGAAAAGCTTGTGTGGGTAGAAATTGAAAAATTATGATTCCAAAAGCTAATTACACAAAAATCTTATATTTATTTCATTTAAAACTATATACAATCAAAACCAAAATCTCTTAAAGCTACTTATTGTGCCAAACAGAGTCTTATAAGTTTAATTCAAAATATTAAACTAATATTTTATTTAGTTGTATAACATAAATTTATTTTATCATTAAACTTTTATTTTTTTGTAAATTGCGCAATGGCGCGGAAACAATAGTACTTGATATTAATTTACAACTACATTAGAATAATATTTGTCAACATTATATTATTCAAATAAAAAATTAATCGCATAACAAAAAATATTATAATATTTTTTAAGATTAAGGGTATAGATAACAAAGTTATATTTCATTTTGCTAGAAAAATTTTAAAAAATCTTAAATAAATCTTTAAAAAATAAAAATAACAATTCACAAAAAAGTTATTGTTCAATTTGTTCATTTCTATTATTTTTTAAAGAAAATTGTTATTCACATTTTTTTTTATTAGTTAAGAATTCGTGAAGGGAAGAGCCTTACCCGATAGCATCCTTGCGGATGAGGTCACGAAGACCATAATCATTATAAATATCAATTCCCCCAGCATAGCGGCAAATGTGTGCAACCTTATCAGTCGCTTTGTTGCCATCACGGGGCACATAAGAGAAGGAACAATCTCTCACTCTTGACAAAAGGATTTTAATGTCTGACATTAGCAGTTCAATTTCCCATGTGCATTGTTTATTTATTTTTAGGTAATTAATGATGATCAGAGAGTCTCCTTCAATTTGTATTTTCTGTATTCCCATTTGCACTAATTTCATAACACCTTGTCTTAATGTCAATGCTTCCGCCTTGATCGGCGTTTGTTTGCCAATCAAGCTACCACCCATATATTGATGAGTCGACCTTTCCAATCACGAATGATGTACTCGGTGGAACTGTCATTGTTGATTATGGTGCATCCGTCAAAATTTAATTTAAATGAGCTGTGAGGAGGTTTTTCCCATTTACTCTTTTTTTCTTTATTTATTAGCATTATTCTTTTGTTTTGGAATTCGAACATGCTGTTCACCAACCTCATATTCATTGTCAAATTTGCTAGCATTATGCCAATTATCCATGCTTAGTGATACGATATGTTTAACTGCCTCTGCCGACAGTGGTTCTTCATTTTGGAATATAGCTTTGTTTCTAATATACCAAGTTGTCCACCACATGAAGGTCATTGTTTGTTTTTTCTGATTTAGTTAGTCTGCTACCAATCAAATTTAGGATTGGTTTTATATCTCTTCCTTTTTTTGAGTATGTTTATTTCATGGTGGATTCCTGCACTCAATAAAGAGTTGATATTATTGAACTGACAATCAATAAACATGTGTGTATCATCTTCCTCAGCTTGGTTACACAATACACAACATGTGGGGACTGAGACACCTTTTTGCCCTAGTCGATGCTTAGTTGGAAGACCATTCTGCCCAAGTTTGCAAATGATTTATTTTATTTTTGGTGGAGCATCGATGCTCCAAATCCATGAATTTGGATCATCATCCAATCGACTATGCCCAGAGATTAGTTTGAAAGTGCCGGCAGTTGTAAACTAGCCTTCCCTGTCTGGCCACCAATAAAGCCTGTCTTTAAACTGATTGCTTGGAAGTGGGATGTCGATGATTTCTTTTACAATGTTTTGGGGTATGTTAGGGTATAATTTCTCCTCCCACCATTCCCCCATATTATGTATTCATTCACCATCTCGTTGATGTTACCAATTGGTGGGCAATCCTCTCTATTAACCATAGGTTCAGTTGTTAACCAATTATCAATCCAGAATTTTATTGACTGTCCATCACCTATTGACCATATTAACCCTGTTTTAAACTTATCTATTAGTGGGTATAATTTAGACCATTGTCAGGACGCACCTCATTTTCTTTTGTAGTTTAGAACATGAGATTTTTAAGGTATTTGTATTGAATCAGTTTAACCCACGAGTTATCCGGTTCAGCCAAGATTTTCCATAACAATTTCATTTGGAGAGCTTCGTTCATGTGACATGATTTTCGAAGTCCTAGACCACCCTTTCTTTTGGGCCCGCATATTTTGTCCCAACTGATTAGTGGACGATATTGAATATCCTTATTCCAAAAGAAGGTTCGATTCACCTGATCTAGTTCTTTGTGGATTGAACTTGGTAACATAAAGCTTTGCATTGTGTAAATCTGTTTGGCTGCAAGGTTCGTTCCAATCAAGACAGCTCGTCCTTGTTGTGACTTGTGAGAGTGCATTTGCTCTCCATTTACTCAATTGGTCTTTTGATTTGCATACTATGTCCTCAAATGTTTTCATGTTCACTCTTCCATTAATGATTGGACAACCTGAATATTTTTCCAACGATTTTTCGTTTGAAATGCCACTAGTACAAATACACCCTTTAACGACGTTTGAAAAATGCCATAAAAACATTAAGATGACGTTTTTAAACGCTATGCTCAAACACCGTTGAAGCCCACGCCATGCTTTTGCCTAATATTTTATGGCGTTTTACTAAACGCCATAGAAAGTCACATCAATGACGTTTATTAAATGCCATGTTTGTCGATAAAAAATTGTACAACTGAAATCCACGACATTTATTAAAACGCCATGCTTGTCTCTAAAAATTGTAAAGCTAAAATCCATGGCGTTTGGAAAACGCCATGGATATATATCTAAAAAATTGTACAGCTGAAATTGTAACGCAATCGTATTGCATTGTACAACTAGTCTGCTAATTATTAATAAAATAATTACATTAATACTTGAGTGGCATCTATTCAAAAGCCAATATCTCCCTTCTAAGTACACAAACAGTTAAGCATTTGTACAATTCTATTCTAAGTACATATACTTAAACATACGCATCTTCAACTCTTTTGTTGTTCATACACCTGCAACATAATCACATAACTATATGGATATATATCTAAAAAATATAAACTGAAACAAATATAGTTAGCAAGAAAAACTAGTCAAATCCAGACTCTACTATTTTTCTATTTGTCTAAGACAGTCATATATATCCAAAATATATATATGTATTGGGCAAAACTGAAACATATCATATTTAGTAGTGATATATAACAAGAAGTATTAGACGAAACTGGACTGTACTATTTGCCTATTTGTCTAAGACAAACCAATACCACCTCAATCGACTTAAGTTTATTTGCAAAAAAAATTACTCGCACAAGAATTTTTAGCAATACTAGTCTTTCAAATTAGTTATTAGCTAGCAAATCCTAGATGACACAAACTACCAAATCTACTCCAATTCTAGGTAAGATCACACACAACTCATTGATCCAATGTAATGTTTTTTCTGATAAAAAGCAACTAGAAATTCAAAGAAATAAGATGAATAAAATAGTAAATAGACCTGGGTGCACTAGAGGATGACAAACAACTACATAGATCACCTGCAAGAAATTTTTTTTTATCAATAATTAGAGTTGAATAGAAGGCTTTGATACGATAAGTGCAATCAACCGCAAAATGACCCGAAAATTTAAACGAACTTTATTTAAGTTTAGTAGAGAGTAGGGATTGTTAAATAACATCAACTATCCTAAAACTATGCATTGCCCTTCGGTTCACATGCATATCTAAAAGAAGTTCAAACTGACTTCGGTTCTAAATAGCCACCTCCTTTAAACTAACTATATACATGGACTTCTCATATTTTTGGCTACAAGTATGGAAATGAATACATTCTTGTTCTTAAAAAAGAAACAACTAATTGGTATGAAAAAACACTCTTATCTTCAAGTAAAAGCACTTACAATATATTCTAGATGATGAAATTTTTTTCTTAATCCTTCACCTACCAAGAATGAGTTTGAGCCTTTGAGAAACAGTTGAACAAACACCGGACAAAAGGTGGACAAACACTGTTAATTTTGATTGGACAAACATTGTCCTCTTATGTAAACTGGACAAACACCATCAATTAGATTACACCAAATTCTAATCCTATGTTTGAGCCATTGACAACAGCTAGACTATATGCAAAATTAAACTTTAACTTTCCCACTACAATTTAATCATGTCATAATCCATAAAATGCTAGTGGAAGTGGCTAGCTCATGCTTATGACACATGAAAAAGTGTACCATTCTGAATTATTCCAAAATCAAATCCAATAGAAGTATTAAGTGACTTACTTTGGTGTCTTCTTGTAGTTGTTCCATCTATGGACACATATTTTTCATTTCCATAAGTTAAAAAGTAACTGAGTTGTACATGACAAACTATGTATCCTTTGGGAGATGGACATAGGTTCTTCTTGAACAGGGATACCTGTTTTGAGAGAGAGAATGTCATATATATTATCGCACATAAGCACAATATACCTAATAAATTGAATACACAAGATCATATGCACAAAAATCCATCTAACTTGAAGGAAAATTAAAAAGAGTTTTTCAAGAGTTCTAAAAAAACTAAAAATTAGGATAGTTGATCCAAACTAACAATGTGGTATTATTAAGCCAAGGGAATCCCTTTCATGGAACATTATAGAAAGAAAATCAAGAACCCCATACAACATCTGAACCTGAAAACTTGGGCTTACTTGAGATGAAGCTGAAATATGAAAACCAGTAGCAAGTGAGTGTGCACTTGTCTATCAATAGGTGACCTAGCACAACGAATTTGAAAACCTAAGCTTGCATTAGGTTCAAAATTACAACATATTTTCCTATCAAAAAATTACAACGTATTTTACTAGCAAATGTAACCCTAAATTGATTTTCAATTTGAGGAACCCAAATATAAAAATTTTGAACCCTCATTAGAATGATTGTATAAATTGAAGAATGTGATTTACGTAGCTTACTTAGATCTTGGAAATAGTCGAACTTCCCTTTCCCTCTCCATTAGTGTTCTCTTCCCTTTAGATCTGGAGTTCTGCCGAGAGCAGAGAGAGAAAATGAGAGCGGTGGTAGGGGAGGATAGAAGAGCAGACGACATGAGGCTGAGACAATATCGAAGGATCACTACAACAAAACTGGCTATTTGCGAGAAAATATTTCCTTGTAGAAAATAGAGATTTCGTCGCCAAAAGTGTTTGGCGAGGAAATTTATTTCGTCGCCAGGTGGTCACTGAAAGCTCGTCAAGGAAAGTATTAACGAGAAAAAAAAAATTTCCTCGCATACAACTTTTTGCGATGATTATAATTTGTCGCTATTATAATTTAGCGACTAATATCTTCCTTGTCAAAAGGCGGACATTTTCGTTGCAAAATATATTTCAGGATTCGAAAATGGTCACATAACATATTTACCGACGAAATAAAATTTCTCGTTATAATTTTCTTTCCTCGTTAATGATGACTTGTAATTATAACATTTGAAATAAAAAATTAATTTTAAATATTATTTTTGCCGACGTACATATATTTGTCACTGATAGCTCGTCAGTGAGGAATTCTTTTCTCAAGATAAATTATTTACCGCATCGCTAAAAATAGTTTAGGGTCAATAAATCATTCCCCATTCCAACCCTGTCTTCAACCAGAAAATTATATTGCATCATGAAGAAAATGCCTATTATAACATAATTTTAATATAAATAATTATAATCCAAAACCTGTTTTTTATTACATTAAAGAGAAAACAGATAACTCAGAGATAAGTTCCTCAAAGATGAAGCAAAAACATCCAAGCCAAGCCAAACTTGCCCGGGAGAATGCATGCTCTCAAAATATTTACCTCTCATCACAAGATAATCTCTGTCATGTACTCAATATTCAGTCTTGGCTTGTCCAATTTTGGGAGATCAAAGTCAACAATCTATGTCCCTAATTGCATCTCAGTCCCTAATTGTCTTGTTGGCCATCAAACTTTACCACGACCTCTTCCATCTTTTTCTCCATCTATTCTAATGCATTAATCAGCGAATTTTGAGCTTTGATCTTGTCTTCCAAGGCTTTGTTCTTCTCAGATATTTCATGTAATGATGATTGAGGCAGCTTAATTGGTATTTGTTGAGGTCCAAACTACAACCTTTGATGGATACTGAAATTGTTCCAAGAACTTGTTCGCAGGTTTCTTCACCAGCCATAGTGCGAGTTCCATGTTCTTGAGTTGTATAGGTTCAAATCAACACAATTTCATCCTGGAAATAAAGTCAAGCATGAGTATATAGGCAACAACTTCTACACTTCAAGCTATTCCTGGTGAGTGTCGAATTAAGTTAGCTTGTCATGAGACATGTTGATTATCTAATCCATTTGATGGAACTACTTATTGTGAAACACATTCTCCAAAGAAAAACTTCATGTATTAGCCAATGTTATCTCCTAAAGTTGAAATGATACACTTTTCAAAATCATCAGGTTGCATCTACAACTCCCACAAATATAAAACAATAAATAAGACCTCATACACAGAAACATGCAAATAAGCTTAACTGATTAACAAGACATGAAAAAATAAAGCTCAGAAGACTAGAAAATATTGCTTTACTGTTTTTGTTCAAAAGAACGAGTCTACCATCTACCAAAAAAGAAAAAGACTATGTACACATGAATCCTTCTACTACAAAATAAATGAACTTGAAGCCGATAAAGCCAAGAGTAGTTAACTACTGATGGAATGCACAAATATACCAAATAAAAAGAATTTTATTTTAGCATTTATATCATTTTCACCTAAATAATATAAGATGTTTTTAACCTATATATATAAATATATAAAACTGATATGATAATATACCAATGAATCATTTAAACTACATATAATCTCTGGCCAAATTCTAGCCTTTAATAATTCCCAAAAATATACTAAAACAATTGACAAGAGAAGTTCCCCAAAGATAAAAAGTAAAAAGTAAAAAGCTTCATCTAAGCTTTGATGAATTCTTACTGAGCCTCAGTTCAACTACTCGAGTGAATCTAAGTTCAGAATACGGTAAAAAATATTAAACTGGTCAAGGTAGCAACATGTAAGACTTATCTTACATGAACAAGTGAATCGACCATATGATATAAGAAAACCGTGATATTCAAGTTTAATGACCATGTCTATCATTGAACATACTAGTTCAATCCCAGATATATACAGAACAACAAGATATTCCATGTCTCAAGAAAATGAAAGTTTAAGCACACAGATTGAACTTCAGCTAAAATAAATCAAGAACAATATATCACAAGAGCAGCTTCTAAAGCTAAATAATAAACACTTGCAAGATGTTTAAACAAGCAAGGCACCATAAGAGAATTTATAAAGATTCATTGAAAGTCAAACTAAGAAGAAGCCAACTCATCTTATAAATTTACCCAAAAGACTAGCAATGCAAGGTCAGGTCTAATTTAAGAGACGATTGATATTGATGCATTTCTTCTACAAAGTACACCCAATAAGGCAATAAACACTATATTTGATATTCAATCTAGTTCAAGCAAGAGTAAATATGCAATGGTTCTCTTAAAATTATAGATGACTATCAGCATAAGTAAAAAGTGAACCAGAACAAACCAACCATAAAGCATTCCCATTAGAGTTATAGAAAAGATACATGTTCTAAAACCCTCAACTGTGTCTATATATCGCCTTCATAATTTTGCCTCAGCCATAACAATTTTAAAGCATTTATTTTTTCACAATGTATCATCACATAATATGGAACAACAACTCACCAATCAGACTAAAAATCAGACAGAATTTGACACAATTAGACTCTAGAATCAATTGCAATTCAATGCAAGTTTATATGCACAAAAACTAGGTGAAATTCCATATGAGACCTCAACAATTCATGATACTTCTTCAAAGCACCAATTAGACCAAGAATCAGACACAATCACATTAAGTATAATTCATCATCATAGGCCTCAACTAGAGCTTCATTATAAATCTAACTAAGAATCAAACACAATCAACCATATACAAGGAGAATCGAATAATATGTAGGAATCGCTGCCTGTTTGTGGCGCAGAGAAACCCTAATCAAGGTGACAATGAAAGTCGAATCATATATAAGGAGTAGAGAAACCCTAAAACGTAACCTGTTTGTGGCGGCAACAGAGGATGAAAATTAGACCAACAACAGATTGAGAACAAAAGAAGAGAGAGGGGCGCCGAACGAGCGACTAAGGGCGACGCCAACGACACGCAGATCTCATGTAGTAGGGTAGAGATGGCGAGAAGAGCAGGGGAACGAAGAGGGGCGCCGGATTTGGAGTCGCTTTGCTTTCAATATGGGGAAGGAGGGAACCAATCCGGGCCGAGAGAGCGACGAGGGGCGACGCCGACGACGAGCAGATCTCAGGCAGCAAGGGAGGGATGAGCAGGAACATAGAGAGGAGAATAGAGATTGATAGCGGAGGCAGGGCTGGAGCGACCGCCAGTGGCAACTGGCAAGGGTTAAGAGAGGGTATGGTAAAAAAAAAAGGTATGGTAAAAATAAAATTTCTCCTCAATAAATTTGATCCATTTTTCATATTTCACCCAAACTAATAATGATGAAAATGAAATTTCCTCGTTGATTAATAGGTTTAGCGAGAAAATATTTCCTCGAAAAACACACACTTTTAGTGAGGAACTAGAATCTTTGTCGCTAATAAATTTGGCGGGTTTTACATAATTCCCACCAAACAAATAACGATAAAATTAAAAATTCCTCGATGAAATTATTTTTAGTGATGAAAACATTTCTCGATAAAAGCTCCAAATTCGTCGCTATTTTCTTTATGGTTTATGCGACCACATTATACTAACAATTAGCGACGAGTAAAAAAAATTGTCGTTGAATACCACTTTTAACGAGGAATATAGGGTTCTTGCTAAAGTTCATGTGTCATTTTATGAGGAGCGAATATATTCATCGCCAAAACCCACATTTACCGAAGAAAAATAATTCATCTCTAAAATTTTGGTCGCTAAAAGGCTTTTCTGTTGTAGTGACATATGCAGTGAAACATTAAACTCACTTTTTACCTTGTTTGGGATGCTGAGTCGAGCAGAGAAACGAAGGTGGCATAAGCGGTGTTTGAAGGAGAAGGCGGAGTTGATTTGAGGTTTCTCGACAAAGTGGAAGCACGTCCGATTATCACAATTGTAGACGTCCTATGGAGATGTCCATGAAATCAAAACTTCTCATTTGGGGATGAAATGTGGGGCGGATATTTTCACCGCTAATTTTTACTATTTTCACCGCTAATCATCGCATAGGTTTGCAGTGGCCTTAATCTACTTTTCCCGATACCCACCGCATGTATATGCAGTGAATGCGTTGACCGTATACGAACCCATCGCATGTACATGCAATTGAGTTGGGTAGAACGGGGTCCGTTATGCCAAAAAACCACCGCATTAATATGAGCCAACCAAGACCCACCGCCAACTTATGCGGTGGGTTGAAACGGAACGGGATAGGCCACCGCAAAGTATGGCGGTGAGCATGTGTATTCCTCGACCCACCGGAAAGTATGGCGGTGGCCACCGTCAACCTATGCGGTGGACGCTTTGACTGTCATTAAATCCACCGCAAACCTATGCGGTGATTAGCGGTGGAAATAGTAAAAATTAGCGGTGAAATTATTATCACCTAATGAAATGGGAGGAGAGAACCGAGAGAGATAATGAGAGCGGCAGATCTATAACCCTAGTAGCTCTTATTTGCTTCCCCTTTCAAAGTTGGGCCAAAATTTTGGGCTGAAAATATTGCCACCATTTCCATGGCGTTTTCAAAATGCCATAAAATATAATCCATAATATTTGAAGTAAAAAATATGGCGTTTTTATATTTAAACGCCATAGAAGGTATTTTTAATGGAATTTTTTTAATAAACACCATCTTTTAAATGTCATAAATAACCATGTATGTAGTAGTGTGCTAAGGCATCTTTCAAGTTCCGCTACCCTGTTAGGTGCTATACCCACGGTTGTTTGGAAAGAAGATTTATGATAATTGACCTTTTGACCCGATATTTGACAATACTCATCGATTATTTGCTTTGTTTTTTGACCCGCTGTTATGTTACCTTTTGTAAAAATTATAATATCATCCGCGAAGGCAAGAGAAGGAATACGGGGACCGTCTCTTCCAAATCGGAAGCCGATATCTCCACCCTCTAAGTTACACTCACGACTTAGTTTTCTTGCGAGAATTTCGGCACCTAGTATAAACAAAAAGGGAGATAAAGGGTCCCCTGACGGAGACCTCTCAATGGCTTGAATGGTTCATTTGGACCATTATTAACTAGTACCGAGAACGATACTGTAGAGATGCATTCCATAATCCATTCCACAAAAATAGGGTGAAACCCGAATTTTTCCAAAACCGCTTGTGTAAATCTCCAATCTACCCTATCGTATGCCTTTTCCATGTCTAATTTTATTGCCATCAATCCGTCCTTGCCTTTGCGGGTTTTGAAAAAAGAGTGAAAGATTTCATGAGCTATTAGCATGTTGTCTTGTATGGCTCGGTCCGATACAAAGGCCCCTTGAAGGGGGTGTATAAGTTTACCGGTTACTTTTTTAAGTCTTTCAGTAATTATTTTTTATTGTTATTCACATTTGTGTTCATTGTTATATTTTAAATAGATTTTAATATTTTAACAATGAACACAAAAAATGTGAACGCAAAAAATGTAAAGCAAATTGTAGTTCATATTTTTTGCATTTTTTTTAAAAAAATTCATTAACATAATTTTAAAATATTGGGATAACATATTCGTGTATACGGGATGGTGCATATACCAGTCTATTGAAGTCAATTAGGGATTTAAATTTGTCATTTATTTTCTTTAGTATTGTCTAAGTGGTTGGGACCTTAATTTTTCAGTGGGAAAAAATATTTAAATTTGGTAGAAGCTAGAGGAGTCAATCGGGTGGGCCGGGTTAGGATTGGGTAATAACCATTCAAGTTCATTTCATATCGGGTATATTATATGTTCGGGTCGAATCGGATCAAGTTGGATCAAAATTGATTTTGTGTTGGGTCAGGTCAAATGGGTCACATTTTGTAAAACCTCGATAAAGTGAGTTAGTGCTACTAAACTAGTTAGGCGAAAAAAACCCAACTAATACAAAATTTACAGAATCTATAGAGAAGGAAAAATTTGATCATTTTCCCTCTGATAAAATATATGGCGTATATATTTTACCCAAGAGAATCTTCTCCATGCTCCGCATACTTCTCGGTCAAATTTTCAAGATCTTCCTCTTTCCGTTTTTCTAGATTGCCACATTTTCTTAAAAGATTCGAACTTTCCTTTCTTTCAATGTTGGGTAGTGTTTAATGATCTTCACGACTTGCTCTTGTAGTTTCCATTTTCATACACAATTACTTGACACACATTAAGCACATAAGAAGTCGGTCCTTGACAACCGGAAGACACGAACGTCACAAAGTTATGTAATAATTCTCCAATTTGTCAATCACAAATAATTGTAACATATAAATTATCTTCATGATTGGACCTTAAACCAAATCAACCTTTTTATATCACTTTAATATGAACTTGCATGGGGTATGATAACTCCACTCCCTTGATGAAAATCGGAAATGGTTTCAAAGGCTTTGACACATAGCTTGTATCAAAGGTCTTGAAGCTACAGCTGTGTTGATGAAATACAAAACCTGTATTATTTACATATTATTTCCGGATGTTATTATATGATATTATTATATATATTTCCAGATATTATTATATATTATGCACTAATAATGCAGCAAGTATTTCGAAAGAAAATCTCCTACCTTAAGCTTAAAGACGAGAAGATCAAATCTGGTGGATCATGGCTTCGGAGTTTCCCAGAATAGAAGATTGTGAAGATTGTCGTGATCTGTTCTAGTCGTTAAGAGAAGATCCTTCTTTGAATAGAGGCGCCGATTTGATCTACTATAAAAAGGGAGAAGAAGAAGAGAAGACTACACAAGTGTTGAACGAAAACCTCATTGATCTACATCGCACACAAAGCCTTCAAGTCAATCTGTCTTCTTCGTGTACTCTCTGCTAGGCGTTAAGAGTTGTATCTTTTGTTTCAAAGCATTTAAGAGTTACACAGTGAGCTTATAGGATATATTCTGAGAGAGTGTTATACTCGAGAGTTTATAACTCAGGAAGTGAGCACTAGGCGATTGATTCACGAAGTGTAAGAGGATTTTACTAGATAGCTGAGAGAGGTGGGGCTCTTCTAGATTGGTCTAGGACTCCAAGGGAACGTGAGTTGACTAGATTGCAATTGTATAGGAGAGAGGCTTCTCGGTGAGCTATTATGATCCTAAGTTTTGTGAATCAATAAAGCCGGTTGAATCCTAGGGTTGTGGAAGAACCCTAGGCGGGGACTAAGCCTTTAAGGAGCCGAACCTCGTTAATAATTCGTTGCGTCCTTTACTTATTGCCTTACTATATTTCCGCACTTGTTTCGAATTGAATAACTCTTTTGTGATTCAGGTTTTCCAGAGGAAAGAATTAAGTCTAATCTCAAAGGGTTTTGCAAGTGTTTCAAAAGTCTTGAGATTATCAGCGAAAAGTTGGCATACTCTATTCAACCCCCCTTCTAGAGTATCTTTATTCTACTTTGTTATACATTATCGAACCTTCAGGGTAGTTCATCATGACATCATCGTTCTAAACACAATCATGTTAAATATATGGGAAACCAGTCAAAACATGTTAAGGGTCCTTCGGACACTAAGTCCTAAGAGACAATGTTCAAAGCCACAAATAATTACAGTGCAAAAAATAAATAGTTCTCAAAAATACCAAAACAAGGACCAAAATTATAGATAAGTTCAAAAGAAAGTCAAACTACTAGGGATAAATATGAGAGAGAGAGTGGGATCGACCATAACGAACACTTAGTTAGAAGACCTACTCTCATCATATGAGTCCAAGACTGGAGACTCGTTCTTAGAGGAATCCTCTTTTCCCTCAAGAAAATATGACCTATAAGCACTAAAACAGATACTATGATCAATGATTTCTTGTAGGTATGTGAATGGTAGCCCTTATGATGAACTAGTGGATGTTTTTTGGAACCAATTCGAGGCCCTTTGAGACTATGAAGGATAGGGGATTAGCAAAGTTCCCGAAGATCATCTTGTAAATTCTCCATGAAATTTATATTGATTTTCTGCCTAAACCACACTAGCTTGAGCTTAAATTGCCTCGCCAATTGATTTTCCTTGTAGGGGCTTCTCTGGAAGTTCAACACAAAATTGAGCACACTCCCCTCTTCTCTGGGTTCCAGTCCCTTATATGATTCCCTAACATGCCCATTGTTGATGTAGGTATGGTTATTGTAGAGATGATCCCAATCCTTAATACGAGCAATGACTTTAACTCTTTTATTGAGAAGTGATACTTCCTCTTCCACTTCAGTGGTAGGATAATCTCATTGTTAACCATCTTCCTCTTCTTCATAGGGGAAGAAACTCTAGAACCCACCTCATGTATTATAGCGAATCCTAGAGGATAGGGTTAATTTTAACTGCTTCCTTGTAGGGGTCTTCTCCACCCCATCACTCCTCAAAGCCATCATCTTTCTTCTAGATTATATGGGATCTATAGGCACAAACTCCTCCACTGTGGCAAATTCTTTCCTATTTCTCAACTCCTTAACCTTTAGAGGAACCCCACCAGTTTCCAAACTCTCACTGACCTCTTCTTTTTCTTTCTTTTTAGGATTCCCATAAACCTTCTCTACTTCCTCAACTACCTTTCCCAAAGGCTCGTCATTTTTTTCTTCTTTTGTTAACAGAGTATTCACATCTTTGCAACATCCCTCTCAAGTTCTTCATCTAGACCAAAATTAGACAATTTTTCGTGGGAAGGGGATCATAACATACCTCTTCAGTTTTATCTTTTGGGAGCACTTTTGAGATATTTCCGTCTTATCCTTATGGACTTCACCATTGTTGATTTCATGATGCTCTTCGAAGGGAAGCATAGTGTGAGGAACCTACGTCGATAAAGGAGTAATTTCCTCTTGGGCAAGTTCAGATCCATATGCAGTAGTGGGAAGAAGTGATGTTGTCGAATATAACCTTGTTGCGAAAATACCAAATGATCCACCGGGAGAAAGAAAGAAAGAGTGGAGAAATCATTAATCTTAGTTAGCGGATGAGATCACCTATACCAAATTTCCCTATCCCCCCTACGTCCCTCCTCATATCTTTCCCTTTTATAAAAAAATCAAAACAAATTAAAATAAAAAACGGGGTTGTTATCCACACGGCCAATATCTCGCAAGACGCACGGTACCGACCCAGGAAGCTCGAGACGGCATGGAAAATGCCGAAGCCGAATGCCCAGGTCGGCATCCTGGGTGCCGAAGCCGAATCTCCAGGTCGGCAGACACGGACTGACGAAAGGGAAGCCTGATTGGACGATCAACCAGACACGTCCCATCGACTGTGGCGAGTCACGTCATCTGATGCCGACGCCGGATCTCCAGGTCGGCATGTCCCATCGGACTGTGGCATCAGGCATCTTGTAGCATTGTGGTAGGGAATCTTGCAACTTTCCATCACGTCATCTGATGCCGCCACCGAACTCCCAGGTCGGCAAAGGGGGTAACGATATGTTATAAATAGACAGGCCCACCCTTTGCACTACACACACCACTCACACACTACTTACCTTATTCGTAAGCACTCCAAGTCGGTAGCCCGGGGAAATTGTCGTGAAGAGAGATTCGAAGAAGACATAGTGAAGTGGCGCAACTTGCTATCTCGAACGAGGGACTGCGAAGAGTCGCCTTCACCTAAACCCTTGCCGAACGATCCACGAGAGCCTTCACCTCAACCCTCGCCGAACGATCCTCGAGCGCAAGCCGCAGTCAAGGTATGTCAAGATTTAATGTTATAGGTCTAGATTTTAAAGAAATAAAGATAAAATGTAGGTTTAGTTATGTAAAATTTACATATGGAATTTTTAATGCAATTATAAATGGAATTTAGATATGGAATTTAGATAAAATGTAGATTTAAATAGATTGTAACAAAATAAAGATAAAATGTAGGTTTAGTTATGTAAAATTTATATATGGAATTTTTAATGCAATTATAAATGGAAATTAGATATGGAATGTAGATATGGAATTTAGATAAAATGTAGATTTAAATAGATTTTAAAGAAATAAAGATAAAATGTAGGTTTAGTTATGTAAAATTTACATATGGAATTTTTAATGCAATTATAAATGGAATTTAGATAAAATGTAGATTTAAATAGATTTTAAAAAAATAAAGATAAAATGTAGGTTTAGTTATGTAAAATTTACATATGGAATTTTTAATGCAATTATAAATGGAATTTAGATATGCAATTTAGATATGGAATGTAGATATGGAATTTAAATAAAATGTAGATTTAAATAGATTTTAAAGAAATAAATATAAAATGTAGGTTTAGTTATGTAAAATTTACATTTGGAATTTTTAATGCAATTATAAATGGAATTTAGATATGAAATTTAGATATGGAATTTAGATTAAATGTAGATTTAAATGGAATTTAGAGAAATGTAGATTGAGTAATGTGAAATTTAGATATGGAATTTATGTTCACATAATGAATAATTATTTTTCACATAGTTTATGGATAATAAATATTATATGTTCAAATAATGGATAATTTAGTATGAAAGACAAAAATAATGGATAATTTAGTATGACACTTGATAAAATGTGGTCCAACTATGTGAAAATTATAAATAATAATGGATAATTTAGTATTAACTTTACAATACGATTTATGAAATAAATTACGGATGTCAGTCCTTATAAAGATCATTTTGCTAATGTAGGCAATGAGGCGGGCCGTATCCAAGCGCGAACGGGTTAGGCCAGTCGCGTCTCTAAGGCGAGGTGATAGGCCTTTAGAGCCGGCTCGTGCGAGCTGTCTGCCATTAGACAACCGGAAATTGAACCATCGGTGCAGGAGCCTTCGCGCTAGCACATCGTTTCTAGGGCGCGACGACGAGGATTTTCTCGCCGATTATAGCGTCGACGAGGTCGATACGTCACAGGTGCCAGAGACCCAGCATAGTCCCGACTCCGACTTCAGGCATCATATGACTTCGTGGGGAGGCGAATGGCACCATACCCCTGAGTATACGCCCGTGCTGAGACCTGAACAGTGGCGGATGTGGCCGGGAATGACCACTCAGCCCATCCGTGACGTGGGTGCATCCTCATCCAACCCAGGTGTTGGTACATCGACACTAGTGTTTGACACCTTCGGGGTAGGTGACCAGTTTGGGGGTGTATTCAGTACAGACCCCTTGCATAAAACCAATTGCCGCCCTGGGTATTTGGACGAGTTGAACGTTCGGGATCTGGACTACGGCCGCTCCAAGTTTGTCGAGCCACTTTGACCCTACAAGACTCACAGGTGTCGCAGCCTGTGGATAAATGAGGTGGGTGTACTTGTATGAAGGATTTGTAAACATTTACGGTTATTGCGTGTGGAACTGTTTTGCTGAATATCTCATTATATGTTTTGTAGGCGGTGGAGATGACTTTAAAGAGCCTCAGGCGTGGAGATTGGTGGCAGACGGTGCGCAGATGGCCTCGCGAAGCAAACCAGTGGAACTGGTGGTATTTGGCGAGGCACAATGGGTTACATCACTTGGATGACATCAGAATGGATACAGTAGATCACTGTCTCATCTAAGTCTTCCTCTATCGGTGGCATCCGGAGACCAACAGCTTCATCTCCCATGGGGGGAGATGACAATTACCTTGCACGATGTGCACAAGTTGTTCGGTCTGCAAATCGACGGACGCGCACTGGTTCCTACCCTTTCAAACGATGTACGACAGCAGTGGTTGACAGAAAACTTCCACTTTGCCAGGCACGACTTCGTACCAAGTGGGAATTCTTTTTTCCACAATAGCCTGGATTTGCACATGGCGAATCTATTGCTCAACTCACTGACACCTCATCGGGTAATCGCAACAGGACATCTGTTGGAGGTTCTTGGCTGCTTAGTGCTGAACGACAAAACCACCACATCCATATCTATAGCTGCGTTGGACTTCGTGATGGATCATACACGCACACCAGAGTACGCTTGGGGAACGGGTGTCCTAGCTTATCTATATCGGCAGCTGGTGATCTCGTCGAGGTCCGAGATGTCTACCATTGGTGGGTGTACTACTCTGCTGCAGGTATGACTCCATCCCCTACATATGTTGTGTTTTATTATTTAATATTAGTCAATGACTTACTTGTGTTACGATATTTCAGTATTGGATCTTTGCTCACTTCCCAATGTTCGCACCCGACGTATGTGAGGACCCGGCGGACCATGGAGACGCACGCTGGGCAAAGCGATACGCTACTCGACCCACACCAAATGTGACATCTGTGAGGACTCTGAAGTTCACCAAACAACTTGAAACAATGCATGTCGAGGACGTCAAGTTCATGCTCTACGGTCCTCTAGATTTCGAAGGGTTTTACCGGGTATCTCGGTACAGAGGAATAATACAATTTTCTGGAGTCTTGGAAGCCTACATGCCTGACCGAGTTCTGCGCCAGTTTGGGTATGTGCAGACAGTTCCGATGGAGAGAATCCTCCCCCTAAAAGAAGTGAGACCCCCATAGGCCGAGGGCCTAAAGCTGCGCTGGCACCCCGTGGACGAGCGTTGGGATGACCACTTAATTGTTCCAACTGTGTACATCTCTTTCATCGGACATAGATCAGCACTTGAGCCTCACGCTGTTTCAGTAGAGTACATGGAGTGGTATGGTGAGCACGACCATCCATTTGTTTTCAGAAGCTCACGCCAACAGCTACCGCAAATAAATGCTTCGCCTGTTGCCGTGTACCATCACCAGAAACCGGGCAACTTCTATCAACAAAGTGTAGCATGAACTTATGGATGTGATCGGTCAACATTACCGATGGATCTACCTGCCGACCTCTACCTCTTGATCGGCATCTACCACGCGCCCGAGCAGCACCATCTCGTCTCCGGTGCTCAAATCCAGAAAGGTCTCACTGCAATGATCGTCTCCTTGTAGGACGACCCTTTTGATGGATCCCGGTTGGCTCTCTCATGGTCGACAAACCAGGGTTGTTCATGTTGAAGTATGCCTCACCCATCAAATCCTGTTTATCAGGCGTGAGGTTGCTTCCATCAATCTCCCTTCGAATGGTGACAAATTCTTGACTATTTGGAGTTGTGTCATTGTCTCCGCCACTGGATCCCTCGGGAGGAATCACTGGATCCCACATTACTTGTTTCCAGAAGGGATGAATATGCGAGGGCCTAATAGGTTGCCGGTTGGAGATCGCGTCTAAGAACTCATGTACACAGGGAACACCGTAAGCATCCCTCCAATAGTGATCCTTGCAAACACCATCATGACTAGATGGAAGTGCCTTCGCCTTCTTGTAGTTGGCCAGCCGAAGCTCGAAGCACTCGTCAATCACCAGCATCAATAGCGGGGCGAAAATTGGTTCACTTATGACACACCGTTTGATTGTCAGTCTTGACTTCTCAAGGAACCCTCTGAGTTGGTCTACCTGTTCATTGACCATGTTGTCAATACAATCTGTAACGCCAACGAACCCACCAACAGCCGTCCCTAGCATGGACTTTAATTTTGAATGTGCTGACTCGGCACTATATCATAAAAAAAACTATTAGTTTGACGTATATATGATAATTAAATAAAATATTTAAAAATTTATACAATTCAACGTCACTTACTTATTCGTAGTTCGCATCCTAAGATGTAGGGACTTATCAACCCATGCACGAACAATCGCCTCCTTGAACTCTATGAGCCAGGTGTCTTCAAGGTACTTCATAAGACCCCATCGTGCCTCCCATTTCGACTTCATTGATTGTAGACGCACCTCATAGCTTTCGTCAGTCTTCGACTCAAATAAGGCAAAGCAATCATTGTAGAAAGTGGTTCGCTTGTCGCTCGATTGTATGATCCTACCCTTCAGTTCAATGTTGCACATAATATGAAATGAGCACAACATACGCTTTACCGTGGGAAACTCCTCCCGAAGAGCCTTGATAAGACCCAACTCTCTGTCTGTAACAATTACTTTTGGGAGTCGTTGATCGCACAAGTGACGTAATCGCCTTAGTGCCCAACTATAGTGATCCGTGCTCTCCCCTGACATGAATACAAACGCAATTGCAAATGTGTTCATTGTGCTAGTAATCCCAACGATCTCTAGCAATGGCATTTCGTACCTACCACATGAACATGAATTAGTCAAACAAAATGCTACAACATATGACAAATATAAAAGTAGTCGACAGAAATGTGATAACTCTTACTCGTTCGTCTTGTAGGTCGAGTCCATCACGATAAAATATGGAAACAACATCAGAAGATGGTGCGATTGCGGATGTCACAAAAGTACGTTAGTAACCTCGTCTACTCATGCTTTAGAGGACTTCCTTGTAGCGATATAGTATCCCTTCTGGTGAAGTTTGTATAGTGCTTGAGGCAGGTCCCTCCGTCCCTCTGCAACGCTTCTCCGCAACTGGGCTTGTGCATTACACTTGACGAATGTCCGTCACGCAGTCATGATCATCATACTTCATCCCGCGCAGCACATCTCGCAGTCTTAAGCCAATCAACGTATCACGACGAACATGCCGATGTTGACCTCGTGTTAATCGACTGACATAGGGATGTCCAAACATCTTATCCCCAAGCTTGTGGTTATGCACACCGCATATAACCTTGATGGTCCAGTTGATAACATCATTTTGACGACCCTCCAGCTCAAACTCGCATCCGAGCTTTATCGTTCTCCCTCGCCTACTCGGTGCGGGAGAAAAATCCAAGTCGACATCTGGACTATCTCGAGCCCTTCCGTACTTATCACGTACTAAACGAAAGGTACCCAATCCACTCATTTTGTTCTTCCATGACCGAGTGATCACAAATACCATGTTTTTTTTATCTTTCCTACATATCTAGCCAATGCCTTCATGTTTACTTGATCAGCCCAATAACCATCAACTGTAAACATCGAACCATATTCTGTACCAACATCAAGAGGTTGGTTTTGTTCCTGCATAATGTCACTTATGTACTAAGAACTTTTTCGCACACAATCTCACTATATGGAATTTTACAAAATATTATCAATAACGCTATATTATATGATGGTTTTGTTTTACACAACTATGCTTTATTATGATTCGATTCAAACAACATATACATAATTATATAAACGTTCCCTTTATATAAACAACTTTGTTTGATCACTATAGCTAAAAATGTATGAAAAATTTCTGCTATAGTATGATTCTATTCAAACAACATATCCATAATTATATAAACATTTCCGCTATATATATTCGTTTTACCAACTTTAACAATGTATGAATAATTTACCTCGAGATTCTTCACGAGCTCCTCCGGATCACTATAGCTAAAAATGTCGAACGGTAAATCACCTCCGCCATCTTCTTCCGGTAACGCCATTTTTCTCCGATCCTATGATGAAATTTGCAATAAAAAATAACTCCGACCATGCTTCTATTTATAGGTCTTTCAACATACTCGGTCAATGGTTGCCGACTTGGTCATTCGGGTTCAGCAGCTTTGATGCCGACTTGGTCGTTCGGATTCGGCAGCCTGTGGTGCCGCATATAACCTTGATGGTCCAATTGTCAACATCATTTTGACGACCCTCCAGCTCAAACTCGCATCCGAGCTTTGTCGTTCTCCCTCGCCTACTCGATGCGGGAGAAAATCTAAGTCGACATCTCGACTGTCTCAAGCCCCTCCGTACTTATCACACACTAAACGAAAGGTACCCAATCCACTCATTTTGTTCTTCCATGACCGAGTGATCACACATACCATGTTTTTTTTTATCTTCCTTACATATCTAGCCAATGCTTTCATGTTTACTTGATCATCCCAATAACCATCAACTGTAAACATCGAACCATATTCTGTACCCACATCAAGAGGTTGGTTTTGTTCCTGCATAATGTCACTTATGTACTATAAACTTTTTCGCACACAATCTCACTATATGGAATTTTACAAAATATTATCAATAACGCTATATTATATGATGGTTTTGTTTTATACAACTATGCTTTATTATGATTCAATTCAAACAACATATCCATAATTATATAAACGTTTCCTCTATATAAACAACTTTGTTTGATCACTATAGCTAAAAATGTATGATAAAATTCCGCTATAGTATGATTCTATTCAAACACCATACCCATAATTATATAAACATTTCCGCTATATATATTCGTTTTACCAACTTTAACAATGTATGAATAATTTACCTCGAGATTCGTCACGAACTCCTCCGGATCACTATAGCTAAAAATGCCGAACGGTAAATCGCCTCCGCCATCTTCTTCCGGTAATGCCATTTTTCTCCGATCCTATGATGAAATTTTCAATCGAAAATAACTCCGACCATGCTTCTATTTATAGGCCTTTCAACATACTCGGTCAATGGTTGCCGACTTGGTCATTCGGGTTCGGCGGCTTTGATGCCCACTTGGTCATTCAGATTCGGTAGCCTGTGGTGCCGACTTGGGCACTCAGAGTTGGCAAAATGTGTGCCAACTTGGGCACTCGGCATCGGCACCGTGCCGATGGCGAGGTGAAGTTGTGCCGATAACAAAATGGATTAAAAATACTACTAGATAAAAAGGAAAATTAAAGAGTGAATGGTGAGACGCCTTTTCCTTTGATGGTTTTCTACCTTTGTCTCCCCGACATCGAGATGTTTTGTCAGTCCCGCGACTTTCCCATGTTCTCGGCATTCGTAGTCTTCACTTGATGTCCTTCGGTTGTCTCTCTGGTGGTCTTCTTTGCTGCGATCGTTTGTATTCGGGTTTTTCTTTGGTATTTTGGTTTGTCCTAGTTGTATCATGACGGTTATCCCATTTGCCGTTCCCTCGGCTTCCCGTTTTCTCAGATGTCTACCGTCATCTGATATTTCGAATTATTTCCTTTAAAAAAAAGAGTGAATGGTGAGAGGGAGATGGTACAAGGGAGAGACTTTTTGGCACTGCTCAGTTAGTAGGTTGCCTTTTTGAGTTTCAGAAAAGCTAAATACACCGCTAATTTTTACTGGATACACCGCTAATCTTCGCATCAAGTTGCGAAACTTGTTCCGCAACATGATGCGAAGCCCGCCTTGCGTCAGACCAAACACGCCCTAACCACCCCCCGCCAAACATTCCACGACAAAATGCGAAAAAGGGTACGCGAATGAATGCAGAATGTCTGGGAATGAAACCAAGCGCGGCATAAGGGAATACGAAAGGACTCCGCATCGAGTTGCGTAATATGGTGTATTTGAATTTCAAAACGAGTTGCGGATCGGGGTGTATGAAGTATGATTCGTAACCGCAATCGGTGGTACGACTTTCGAACTCTGATTCCGAGAGTGACGACGGTTTATGATTCAGACAGGCGGAGAAGAGAATGGCAGCTGAAAGGCGCAGTGAAGAGAGGGCTACAGGAGGCGAGGGCGGCGGTGGAGTGCCGGCCGGTACGCCTGTGGTGCTGGTAGTCGGTAACGAGCCGACAGTGGAGGAACTCTTTGATTTGTTGGACGGGAGAGACGGGGAGAGGGCGGCGATGGAGGCGGCGGAGTTGGGCAGGGCGGCGGAGCAAGTGAGGACGATGTCGCCGGGGCAATTAGAGGTCGAGAGCGAGAGGCCGGTGCTATTAACACAATTAGGTGGCGGGAATTTGGTCGGTGATGGGGGCCGGGGTGGAGAGGGCGGAGAAGGGATTCAGCCGGGGGTCTTGGAGGTGTCGATTAAGACGGCGTGTGCGGTGATGCAGCGAGAGGAGGAGGAGGAAGATGCGGCTCTGGCCAGGGCAGCGGAGGAGGAAAGGGCGGCGGAGGAAGAAAGGGCTCGAGAGAGGGCAGTGGATGAGGAAAGGGTCGCGGCGGCGGCGGAGGCAGATTGGGTTACAGCGAGGGCGGAGGAGGCAGCGAGGGCGGCGGCGGAGGCGAATAGGGTAGACAACGAGGGTGGCCGCCTCGGAGGCGGCGAGGGATTCAGTGGAGGAGGCAGCGAGGACGGCGCCGGCGAGGGCGGCAGCTGTAGAAGGGAAGAGAGTGTTGCGCCCGCGACCAAGAAAGGCATTATTGGCGGAGGTAAGTATTACGTTGATGATTCTTTTTAGTTTTCATTACTTTTCAATTATGCCTAAGTTTGAGTGTTATGTAAAGCGTAATGTGAGAAAAAAAAATGTTATTATGTGTGACCTTAAGGTACCAAATGGAGGAAGAAAGAGCAGAATATGGGAAATATAATGGTCGAAAAATATAGAATTAAAATAATCGTTAGAAATTATAGATACATACGTTATAAGTATATAAAGTTGAGCTATAATTACATATGCGTAACAGAAAACAGAGAATTCGATGAATAATTAGAGAGTACAAATACATAAATTACAAATGTGGAAAATGTTATAGTAAACAGAGTGAAATATACATTATAAGTAGAACACTTTGAATAATAAAAAATACGGAATTTTCGTTTGGTACCCTTGAGGTAATGCTAAATTCGTTGGGTGTACATAACTTTTGAATAATTCGCCAAATGCCTCTGAGGTTTTTGCTGGTTTCGCCTCGTGCCCCTCAGTTGAGTTTTTTTATAAAAGCGTTAACCCTCCGTTAAATAATACTCGTAGAGTCGTAGTTAATTCTTCGGAGGCCATTCACGATGGAGAGAGGCAAGGAGCTATGGGAGGGGGCAGCTAGACGACTCAATGCTGATGGAGGGAGAGGATGCTGATGCCGACAACTGCAACTGCTCGATCTTGAGGCAAGTCTCTCTTTTCAATTTCAACTTTGGGGATATAGATTTTCAAGGTTTAGAGATTTTTCGATTTGTGATTTTTTTTGAGATTATCGTTTTAATATCTTCGAAATGGGGTTTGTTGGTTGGTTTTATGGATCAATTATATGTTAAACTGTGACATCTAATTGAGTTCGATCCTATCTCAATTTCTAGTTTTGCTAATTTATGGTTTGGGGATTTAGGGCTTTACTTGTTTTTGAATTTAGTATACGCTGTTTTGTTCGATTGAGGATTTACTAGTGAAAGAGATCTATCTGAGCTATTCGATTTTGTGTTCGATCTGTTGTTGTATTAATTAAACAAGTTAGTTAGAACTGTTTGATTTATGAAGGTTGTTCAATTGTTGTTCAAAATTTCTGTTCGATTAGGGCTGTTCAAAATCAAAATCTATGTTCTTCGATTGCTGATGTTGTTCGACTACTGCTTCTATTGTTCAATTTGTTGTTGTTGTTGTTGTTGTTTGGTTGCCCTTGTTGATGGCAATAAATTTGTTATTGGGGTGCTTACTGTTGATAAATTTCCTCAACTGTCATGACTTAATTTTTTAGAAGGCGTTTACTCTTATAGAAGGAGTTTTTCACCTTAGTCTTTGAGAAATTTGGTATTGGGTTGCTAATGGTTTGGATACAAACCAACATATCAATTTCTTGTCATCTTTAATGGTCTGGATGCTTTTAGATGTTGAAGGTTTGCATAAACTTGGTTCTTTTCTTTTTAATGTATTGTTTGGGTTAGATACTTCTTTTGATGTATTTGCCATGTTTGGAGCTGCAAAAATAATTGTTGCTTGGTGTCCATCAGTTTTGTGCTTGATGAATCAAAACAAAAATAATTTTTGCTGGGTGTATTTTGATATCTAGCTAGCTAGTATATGATTTTAGCCTATTAGCTCAAATGGGAGAGCAATGTGCTCATGCACAAAGACGTGGATTCGAACACCACATAGGCCAATGAATTGAGTTCCTAGCTTGACCGTATGTTATTGCTCTGAATTACCAAGCATGTTACCTCTGTCATAAAACTCTGTTGTTAGTTTCTTGCAAAAAATAGCTCCAGGTTGTTAACTACTAATATTTTTTGTCATACAATTTCACGAATATTAGTTTCCAGCAAAATTTTACTGTTGTAAGATAGTTTCTGTCAAAACATTTCTTTCCTTAAAATAGTAGTTAAGTCTTCCCTTAAAACACTAGCTGCAAGCCCCTTATTGATCATTATAGGAAATTTTTTTTTATCTGATTCATTCATCCTGGCAATGACAAAAAGCTGTCAACTTTTAGAGAACATGATCAAGTTAAATGTTATCTACAAACCATGACTGCGAACCTTATTTGATCAATATTGAACTTGTATTTCTTTCTTAACGCAAGAAGTTAGCAGATCAATGAAAACATCTTTTTCTATTCTACATTCTCACGCCATATATCACAATATCTAGATGTATACCTACTTAATTGATTTAGCCAGCAAAAATTTACCAGATTAAGAGCTCTTATACTGATGGCTTCTTGAGTTCTTGGAGCTCTTATACTATTAGCTTCTTTGTGCACTTGGTTACTTGAAAAAACTACACATAACTACAGACTATGAGATTTAAAAGCCTATGTGGGATTTGAACCCACATCTTTGTATGTGAGCACACATTGCTCTACCATTTGAGCTAATAGGCTTAAAAATTACGTATTAAATATAAATAGAAACAACGCTATTTTACATCCCCATTCCTTTGAACTCATTCAACATAGCCAATAAACTCAAGTAGTTTCCATTAATCTCGTAATTAAACATTTATAATAAAATCATCATAGAATCCTCAACATGAAAACATGGCTGTGAGTATGACACGGTTGAGGAAGGAAAAATGTGCAAGTATAACAACAACTCACTCTTTTCATTATTCCATCCTGCACTCATGTTCCTGACATATGAAATCAGACACCTTTGTATGACATTTTACCCCTATAATGCAAGTATAACAGCAGCTCACGGTTCTTGTATCTCTTGTCTTGTAAAACCTTCTTTATTGCTACAGTCTCCCTAGTCTCCAAACATTTTGCCTGAGAAACTTGATTGATCAGTGTAAGCATAAAAGTTAACTTGTTAGAGTTCAACAACTGACTTCACGTCACCTGGAACACAATACCAAATGAACCAGAGCCCACCACTCTTTCTGCAATATAATTGATGGTCTGCAAAACCATAGCTTATTTGTCAGATCCAAATATATATAAAGGAGAAAAGAACAAAACAACTGCATTACAAGAACCACAACGACAAATAACTTGAGGGATGATCCTTCTTTAATCCAAAGGTACAGTTCGCAAACTGTAGGCTTATTGATCAGTCATATGACTTGCTAGCAAGCAATATGGTACAAGACTATAAGCAGCCAGTTCAATAAAGCAAGCCACTTTTGGTAAAATAATAAACAGTAAAACAGTGCCAACCACAGAACGAATTAATCGAAAGGGGAACCTCAGTGAACAATCAGAGCGCAGCCACAATTCATCAGCAATTACCTGCTTAGGCTCTCCATTTTTACCCCTAATTGTAGTGGAAATTATGTGACCAGTGACTGAATCATTTGTAACCATCGCCTGGGTCGAAAGCTCTTGCAACAAAAAGATGTCAAAATGCCAGAAGTATGATCATATTTCTATTTAAAGAAACACAGACAACCAAAAGAGGAGTAATTGGCCAAATTCTCCCATGGAATCTACACATAAAGCGCATCTTAACAGTTGAAAATCGAATCTGAAACTGATCCAAACACAACAAGAGACAAACTCGATGATAGGAACCACACCAAGCAAATTCAAGACAAAGGAACCTAGAAACCACAAAATCTGCGTTCAAAGGAGCAATTATTGAGGAATTCAAGCTATAAATTTCCTCATCCTTGTTCCAATTTGTCGGCACCAGCACCAAATTCAGAAAACAAATCACAACAGCTCATTCTTTATATGACAAATCAGAAAAGTTTGGGGCGGAGCCTGCATCGATTCCTAGGGAAATTTCCCAGAGCAGTGGTGGAGCGGCCGAAGGAGACAGACAGGTTTGGGGCGGCATCTACTGCATTCGTTGGCTTCGCTGGCGTTGGAAATAATATAAGGCAGGCGGAGAAGCGGTTGCCGGGGGAGTGGAGGTCTGGTGGTGGGGCGGCGCTGGTGAGCGCCAGTGGTGAAGAAACGAGGGAGAAGGAGGCTGTGATCTGGAGAGAGATGAGGACGGCGACCTCTGAGGAGGAGTCGCCGGAAGGTGGGTGGACGCCTGGACGGACAGAAGAGTAGGAGAGGGGAGGCGAGGCGATGGAGGAGATCTCAAAGGAGGGTTCTTCGGTTCTTCCTTCTTTTTCGTTAATAATTTCCTTTTTTTTAAACGGTTCTGTTAGTTAAATGACATAGGGACACGAGGCAAAATATTTCCAAACTTCAGGGGTATTTGGCGAATTATACCAAACTATTGTACACTATGCGAAAAAGCCCTTATCTTAGGGGCACCAGGCGAAATTTCCGTAAAAAATAATTATAAACAATGAGAACGATTAAAATGACAGGAGAGGGACTAGTTCGTAGCGGAGTTGCAGGAAAGCCGTAAGCGTAGGATTGAGGGTGCCGGAGAAGGAGATCGGACTAGTGGACGAATTGTTTCAGCCTCAGCGCGTGGGAAGTTTGAGAAGAAGGTGAAGAGAGTCGTTGCAGTGACGAGAGCTGTTGCAGTGGTGGAGTCGGAGATGGTGGACGCGGAGTCGCCTGCGGATGGCGACCAGCCCGACCCTACACGAGTGGGAGAGTTGGTGGGAGAGTTACAGGCTTGTATGAGGAGTCCTGAAGCGCAAGGGCCAAACCTAGAGCTGATGTTGCTGATGGAGCCTCCTCCATGGGCGTCGCCGTTGACGAGAGCGCGCGGAAGAGGTTGGGTGGATTTTGGGGGCCTACCGCGAGGTGGGGACGACCGTGCGGAGATGTCCCCTGAAGTGAGTTCTTTGTGCGGATCCGCATCAGAATCGAGGACGTCTACATCTGTTGCGAGGGAGGGTGCGGTCGGGGAGGAGTACCATGCTCCCCACAATTAGGGTGCTCCCCATGAGCAGGATGCTCACCACGAGCCGGATGGCCTGCAGGATCAGCATGACAGCGATGGTGGTAACCAACGGGGTGAGCAGGGTGGAGCCAGTTCGCCTGAGGAGGATGACCCGTATGAGGTGTTTGGCGGGGGGGGGGGGGGAGGGCGGAAGATAAGTCGTTGTTGTTGAGCTTTCGCGCTCATGTGGCGCGGAGGATTTGGGCAGTTCTGGATGACCCGCCGGTACTATTGGACATGCATAGGCGGGGTAAGACGATTAGTTGGTTGCGGCAGGCCTTGGAGCACGGAAGGGAGACCTGGTTTCCCTTAGTCGCACAGAGCGGGCTGGTGGGATTGTTGGATCTGAGTTGGAGCCACGTTGAGCACGGGCTGTGTCAGATTTTCATGGAGCGGTGGCAGCCGGACACGAACTCATTTCACTTCGAGTGGGGTGAGATGATGATTACTCTGCACGATGTGCAGTTGTTGTTTGGGCTGGCTATAGAGGGTGCGCAGGTGATGTTGGACGTAGACGTGTTGGGGGCCGCTCAGTGGGTGGCGGAGAGCTTTGGGTGGCCGGTGGCTCGGGTGAACAAGTGGAGGACAACGGGTGGGATCCCACAGTCGCAGCTAAAGACGAAGATAGCAGCGTACATCGACGCAGGCCTCCCGGAGGATGGGGTCGGCCACCAGAGGGTCGCGACGTTGTGGTTAGCGTACCTTCTTTCGTCGACGTTGATGATCGACAAGTCGAAGGATAGGATACGTGTGCCATTGATCTACTTGTGCAGAGACCCTACAGCGATGGGGGGATATGCATGGGGGGCTACGGCGTTGGCGTACCAGTACAGAGCCATGGGGAAGGGAACGCGAAGGAGGGCAAAAGGGATGGACGGCTGCCCGTTCCTGTTGCAGGTAATGGACATGATCATCGTAACGGGTCAAGTGTATTTACAATGAAATGTAAGATGTTAGATAGTGACTGAGTTTGATTAAAATGAGTTTTCATGCAGGCATGGATATACAACTATTTCCCTATTCAGCATGGCACACTTGCGCCGACGATTGAGATGAGGGTTGATGCGAGGTATGCGGCCCGGTTCGTCATGACTGCAACCCCGAGGCGGGAGCAAGGGCGGATTACAGCCCTACGCCGGGACATTGACCAGTACGGACCCTGATCGGTATGTGGACGTTGGAGTGTGAATTATATATAATCGTTGACTATCAGAGTCGTAACAATGTTATTGTGTAACCTGTATCTATACATTATGATCGCAGGTATGTTGGATATCGTACGGGGACGACCTGGATCTTCAGGGGGTCCACAGAGTGTCGGCCTATCGCGGGACGATAACATGGGCGGAGGAGGTAGAGCCGTACATGCCTGATAGGGTGGTACGACAGTTCGGCCGCATGTAGGGCATCCCGATGGACCCTTTCATTCCTATGCGAGCGGTACGGGATGCGCGACCACACCGCTCGTACGAGCTTGTGATGCCGGGGGAGGTGAACCACTGGGCTGACCGTCATGCGCACTTGGTTGACCTCGAGGCCACACCGATGGCTCCTACAGAGCGTCCATGGGCATCGATGGAAGGGTACCTGGAGTGGTTTCGCCCGATGTCACACGTCTGCATCCTCCCTTCGTCCGTCATCCCTCCAGAACCAGAGCCGATTGTTCCGGAGGAGCCGGCGCCCGTTCCGGCGGATGGCCCTTCTGCGACTGCCATCCTTCCACCCCGTGCCTCTGATGTGGCGGCTCGATATGAAGCGGGGGGGGGGGGGGGAGGGGGGGCTGAGTTGACCCGTCTTCTATCGGAGCCGGAGGATACATGGAGGGCGGAGATGATGCGCATTGTAGGGCGGTACTACACCGCAGATCCGTCGTTTGTGCAGACGCAGTGGCGTATGTGTACGCGTACATTTCTTTTATTCTGTGATGACTTTGTGTTGATCTGTTACGGAATTATGGTTGTGCAGAACTGTGGCTAGATTTCTGTTTGCATGGCGGGTTTGAACTTTCGAACATACGTGTGGTTGGTTTTGAATGGAATTGAAACCGTGGTCATGCTTTCAATGGATGTGAATGCGTTGTTACGTTTGATACTTATATTAGATCGAGCGTATCGAAGTAACTTCTTCATAATGTGTGTCGCCATTTGATTGTATTCGGAAAGTCGGGGTTGTTATCGAAAATATATTTGCATGTGACAATCACAATTGAAACAAAACATACCACAAAATGAATGATGATTTTTCGAATTTTCGAACGACTACAACATAAACGACTACAATGTAATACGAAACGATTAAACACGTTGTTTTGTAAATAGACAATGTAGTAAAGCAAATAACTTTGCTGTGCAAAGTGCTTCCATTATCTAAATAGTTTGTGCGGACAAGAACATATGCGAGTTACGCTGTTAACCGCGTAATAATCCGCGTATAAACGCGGTATTTTTCGCACTACCATGCGGAAAGTATACGCAGTAAACTGCGAAACTCTCCGCATTAAACTACGCAATTACTATCCGCATGTACATGCTGAACTCAGACGTATATAAAAGACGGGCACCGTCGGAACGAGATGCTCTACCTCATAAGCATATAGTGGAATGGTGTGATCACCATACAACGATGCTTTACAAACCTTATATCTCCTATTTGAAACAAACACTTTAAAGATCATGGAAGTACTTTGATTTCAGCGTTGCGGGGTCGAGCGGAAAGGTTGCGGAAGGGAGTAGACAGGCGGGGGTATCTGTAAGGTACAGTGGGCGTTTCCTGAATGAAATAACGTGGGAAATACCACCTGGGCCAATGCAGTATCTTTTTCGGTAGTAGCATGAGGCTTGAAAATGGTGTAGAGCTGATAGGGCGAGTGTCTGGTGACCTGTAATCTCCAGATCTCCATAAGGGTTGTAATCTCAAAATCTCCATAAGGGGTAAAATTGGTGTAGTTGATTTCAATGCTTGTGTGGTTGCAATATGTTTTCTGTTTGCAGTATGTGGGTGTCGCTAACTTTTACGAAGAACGAGTGAACTTGATTGTAGTTGATTTCAATGTTTGTGTGCTTGCAATATGTTTCCTATGTGCAGTTAGTTGATTACAAAATAAATCCTTTTAGACTGCTACATACAGTATGCAGTATGGACACGGCCACTTCCAGTGCTACATGTGATGATAGAAACAATTACAGAAACAATTACAGAATGGACACTTCATATGTGTAGACCAGTGCTATATGTGATAATAGAAACAATTAAATAAAAAATTACAGAATGGACACTTCATATGTGTAGATGTCTCTTTTGCTTAGTAAAGTTAGGTCAGGGGTTCGAACATTGGGTTCGAACCTCCATTCTCAATTGCTTAGTAAGCCAAGGTTTTGGGTTCGCGTGACCACATTCACTCGCGAGTCGGCCATGACGGGATTGACGCAGAGCACACAACTTTCCTCTCGATGTGGATGTGGAATTCCATGAGTCTGCCCTACCAGTCCATGATCGAGTCGATCTTGTTGGGATTGATGCAGTGTCTGCGGCTTTCCTCTCGCCATGGATATGGAGATCCACGAGCCTGCCCTCCACTTCCGCTTATGATATTGCGGATCATTGCGGAGGCAAATGGCGCAGGCTGGAGAGAGTGTTGGGCCCCTCCGTGAACGTGTCGTCCCGTCATATCAATCGACTGTGTTCCACGAAACCCTAACCAAACCCCAAATAAACAATTGTCTTCAAAGTGCTTCCATGACCCTTTCAAAACTTATATTTGGGGGATTGCGCTCCCTGTTGAACCCTTGAAAATAACCCATTAACCTGAACATGTTCCGAACCTATGATACCGACAATGGCTCAGTGCTTGACGACACAATCGTCGGGTATTTATAATGGGGGAGCAATAGTTCAGTAACCCGGAGTATGTGCGTAGCCATACGCATAGACATGCGTATTAATACATGATATGTTGCGTACATATATCACCCGGTAAATAGCTAGCCCTTAAATAGCTCTCCGATGCAAGGGTGCACTGGCCCGGTGTAGGTAGGGGTCGGTGAGCTACGCATGCAGCTGCGTATTTACAGAGATAAAGTCCGACACAAGCGTGCACTGGCCCGGGTCAGGCCCGCCAGATTTGTGTCGGGGGTTCATGTTGGTATACTACGCATGAAGTTGCATATCTAGTGATATCAACTCCGACACAATACGTATGAAGCTGCGTATCTATTGAGTTAAAGTCCGACGAAAGCGTGCACTGACCCGGCTCAGGGCCGTCAGATTTTTGTCGGGGGTTGTAAATATTCGGTGCGTATATTTAGGCATGGTCCGTCAGGAAACGTCCCTACGTTTCGTCCCGTATACTATTTCGCTACATGCATGTACGGTCCGACGGTCCAAAGCTACACGTCAGGATGCGTAACCATTCCGCATTAAATTGCATAGCAGTAACAGTAAAGGGTGCTTACCATTGGGGATTTGTATATAAAAACCAGCACTGACATACTTTCACTTCATCATCCACGACATACCATATGCAGTTCCAATGAACAACATATGTGGTGGTGTAAGGGTGGGCAACTCACTTCGCTCTACAAAGTGGATCTATATGAAGTTGTACGAAAGTCAAATTTTTTCATCTCCAAAAATCAACATGGGAAAAGATCGGTGTAACACTTTGATTTGGGCGGTATTTGAGGTGGGTACTTCGTATTCCGGTAACTGATAGTTTGTTAACATTGTTTCGTTTCACCTAATGTTGACCTCTGTTATTTGATGTCCGTAGGTATGGTATGCGGAATAAAATCCATGATCCATACGAGGACCTCCTCACTACTGTCACTGACGGAGGGAAAACCTGTCGTTGATCCGCCAAAGAAAACTCAAACCTATAGCTAGTATAGCAACAAGTAAGAGGTCGATTGATAAAGCATAATAAGTGTTGCATTATAGAAAGCATTTAGCATAATTTCGTTGTGAATAGTGCATATTTTAGTTACAATTACATGTTTACCTGTGGTGTTGGAAGAGTCGGAACCTATGCAGTTTTATTGTTAATTTCAGGTAAATGTGGATCCAACGAGGAGTTAGGAGACTCTTGGACGAAGGAAGATTCAAGATGAGGAAGAAAAGTGAAGAGCACGGGAGCGGAGTCGAATTTCGAGAGCCTAAGTGAATAACAAGTCATCAAAAGTTGTCGCCAGACATGCTGAACTTGTTTCGCACTTTCTGGAAGCCTCGGTAGTCAGATTGACTATTATAGCCATGCGTTGGAAAGCTCTCTTCGAGATCTACAACTTTCGTGTTAACATCAAGACCAGATTCGAAACGGAAAAATCGATGTGAACAGTAAAAGCCGCCCCGCGGCCCGAACCTCTGACGAGCGATTTCGCTGATCGCCGGCCGCCCCGCGGCCTGGGTTGGCTGCCCCGCGGCCCTCGCAGAAACACGCCGTTCAGAATTGGACTTTAATTAGGGTTTTTGTTTTATTCTTTGGCCGACTTGTTAGAGGCTTTATAAGACTTTTCAAGTTTATTATTTCATGAACCTTATGCACTTTATTCCATTGTTGAGAGCACCGTTGAGCATGAGCAACTAAACTCTCAAGATTTCGCCTACAGTTTGGATCTTTGATTGTTGAATTGTGAGTTTCTTAATCTAGTTCTTATTCCTATTCCAATGTTTTGACTTATTCGTGCTTAATTGCTTGAATGTGTTTTATTCTCTCTGGCCTGATCAACTAGTTAGAGTAGATTCATTCAATTGCTAGGGTTTTGCAGATTCCTCGTAGCGAACCTTAAGCCAAGTGGCAATCATATCCCTTTAGGACTCGTATGACTAATTGGATGTGTAGGAAGTTGAATACATGTTGAATATCGACTCGTAGCTTGATATTATGTGTACCTTGGTTAATTCATAATCTTAATGCTATCTCTAGGTTGAATCTTAACCGTGTTAGAGTTATTTAGAGATAAGGGTTGATAGGACTCGTAGGACTAGTAATTTACCTAAGATCTGGACAAGGACATTGATAGGAAAAGACAAGAACTAGAGGCTGAAACAAGGATCGAATTCATCAATTGAAGTGAGAAATTGTAGGTGAACCTATTTCTCTCTACTGCATTCTACAATATATTTACTCTGTTTGCTTGCTTCCGCTTTGATAAAAGGCGGATCTTTTTCACCCCAAAAACCCCCCATATTCTCTATTAGCGATTAGAATTGATACTCGAATTGAATAGATTTCCCTGTGGATCAACCTCTTGCTTACACACTATACTAGTTGTGAGTTTGAGTATTCTTTGGCAAGAACAAAGACAGGTTTTCCTCTTGTCAAATTTGGCGCCGTTGCCGGGGAATTCTTATCAATTTCTTGTGTTTTTTTTATCGCTAACTTTTGTACATATTTACATCTAACCCCGTCGAGGACCTATCTTACGGTTCACGACACCTTATTACTAATATTTCTAGATGTTGAAGTTATGGCAATTTCAGGGGGAGTATTTTCACAATTACCTCACAAGAGTGCAAACTTTATTTGACATCCATTATTCACGGGGTTTCCGAGATAGTTTGCGAGATGTGGTGGTCTGCGTTTTTGAGGGCATGGCTCCTGAGACCCGAGAACTTGCCAAGTCCATAAACAATGGAAGCTTTGCTGGTTTAGGAGTGTCGGGATTATGGGTTCTTCTCTGCTACATGGGTGACCGATCGGCGGAGGAAGAATCCTACACTTCGACATTTCAACCAATGGAGTACTCCGACCCGTCCATGGAGGAATCAACCATTGTCTTGATGGAGCAGGGCAATTACATGAGATAGTGAATCAAAATGGGGAAACAATGAATCAAAATGGGGATGCAATTATCCGACTTTCTAAAACATTAAAGGAGTTGATAGTTCAACAATGTTCTATTCCTCAACTTGAAGAAAGCCAAGATGCAAGCAACGATGAATTCTCTGATAATAAAGAAGAGCGTCTAGTGGTTATCGACACAAAATCTCAGGAGACGTCCCTTGAGATTGAGTGTGTTTCGATGCTCCTTCCATTCGTAGAAATCATCCCCAACTCGCCTATCAAGGAGCCAAGTCAGGAACCAATTTCTGTGGTTCTTGAACAAGAAACTGGTACTTTTTGGTGAATATGTCGATCCATGGAGCCACTACTTCAATAAACCACTAGCAGAACTGTGTTTGTGGTCCTACATACCCTTGAGGGAGAATCAAGCTCGAATGAAGGGTAAGTTGGTAATGGTTCTCATTGCTATATTTTTAATTACCAATTGTTTCATCTTTAGTGTGCATTCGAATATCGGTTGGGCACGAGAGTTTGATTTGCTTTTGAGGGCGCTGACGATGTCTTCTTGAGTCTCGAATGAGTGGATGAATAAACTGTCGAGCCAACGACAGTAAACAAAGGCGCTGCTTGGGAGGCAACCCAAGGTAAGTTTTCTATTTCCCTCCGTGCCTTTTGTTTTATTAGATTAGTTTGGTTATGTTCGGTTGTGGGGAGCTAACACCGCAGGGAGAAAAGACGTCGAAGAGAAAGCAGTGAAGGAGCTAAATTTCGCAGGCCGCCCCGCAGCCTCTGACAAGACTAAGATATTTTCCATCCTTTCCCACCTTACCTATCACACCACCGCAGTGAGCAAGTCAGTTCTTTTTTCTTTCCTTCATATTTTTATCTTTTGTTGTCTTTTATGTCATTGAGGACAATGCTTGATTTAAGTGTGGGGGGAAGAATCGCATGGTATGATAGGATTGCACGTTTATTTTTAGTTTGCACTTTTATTTTTGTTTTTAGTTTATATTGCATATCAGCATGTTAGTCTTTAAAAAGAAAATCCCAAAAAAAAATCAGTTATTTATAAATTGCATTGTTAGGATTAGGTCTTATTTCCCCAAATGGATGATGTTTGTCCTCTATTCTATCTATTGAGATTTATGCCCCATGATCTGCATGGATTGTTGAAACCTTTGATATATGTTTTCTATACTATTTGGTGAACATGATTGGTTAATGATTGAGCCCATAAGATCTTGGAATTTTGGGTGATCTTGAAGTTCTAGACATGACCTGGTGAGCTTATTTTGGCTTATTCAGGACTGCGCCTTATTTAGTCCTCTTGCTTGTTGAGTGTACTCTCTTCAATTGCTTCCTCTTTGACTTGCATTTAGATATCTTTTTCAAAGCTGCATATTATGATTTCTGCACATGACTTAAACATGATTGAGACACCTTTATTAGCCCTATTTGCCTCTTTTCCCACCTTGCATATTATCCTCTGATTGAAGCCAGTTTGAGCATAATTGCCTATTCTTTTGTAGCTCCACAAGATTTTTCCATAGTCAATGATAGCCTGACCCCATCCGGGAATTTAGGAATAGTTGGTGAATATCTATATTGTGGATGATGGTTTTGAGTGGTGGATTGTGTATGTTTGAGGTGCATTTATGAGATTTGATTCTTGCTAGTACATTCATTACTTGGGACCTAAGGAGGATAGAATTCACTTAGGGGAAAAAGTCAAGGAAAATCATTTGATATAGCATGAAAAGAAAATAAAAGAAAATAAAAGGAAAAAAAAAGAATAAAGGAATGAGTTGAGTATGGTTTGTAAAGTTTTATGCTTGAGATTGGTGTTGTTTGGTATTATAGAGATATGGTCTGAGGAGTTTATGAGTGGTTTTATGATTTGGTTGCTTCCTTAGTTCCCGGATTATGAGCATCACATGGCCTAAATTGTTCCATACCTTATATGTTCTGCCTTGGCCCCATTACAACCCAATTGAAAGACCTCATGATTTTTGTTATGTGTAGAGTCACCAGCGGTGGAGAATTAGAATACTGGTGCAAGACTATTGTAGCTAAGTTTTTGAAGATTGAGTTTTGAGCGTAAACATTTAACCTTAAACACTTGAGTGAGAATGAAACACATATTCCCTGTGAGGTCTAGAATGGATATGGTTGCCTAGTTTCATTGATTATTGCAATTATGTGCTATGATGTTGTTAATCTATAATGTTTGCTAGTTTTCATGCACTTAAAAGAGTATTGAGGTGTTGATACATGAATTGCAATTCTGTGGGGCTGTAAAGTTGAGTTTTCTATTACTTGAGGACAAGCAAAGGTTCAAGTGTGGGGGAATTTGATAGAGCATAATTAGTGTTGCATTATAGAATGCATTTAGCATAATTTAGTTGTGAATAGTGCATATTTTAGTTACAATTACATGTTTACCTGTGGTGTTGGAAGAGTCGGAACCTATGCAATTTTATTGTTAATTTCAGGTAAATGTGGATCCGACGAGAAGTTAGGAGACTCTTGGATGAAGAAAGATTCAAGTTGAGGAAGAAAAGTGAAGAGCACGGGAGCGGAGTCAAATTTCGAGAGCCTAAGTGAATAACAAGTCATCAAAAGTTGTCGTCAGACGTGCTGAACTTGTTTCGCACTTTCTGGAGGCCTCGGCGGTCCGATTGACTATTATAACCATGCGTTGGAAATCTCTCTTTGAGATCTACAACTTTCGTGTTAACATTGAGACCAGATTCAAAACAGAAAAATCGATGTGAACAGTAAAAGCCGCCCTGCGGCTAATCTAGCCGCCCCGCGGCCCGAACCTTTGACGAGCGATTTCGCTGATCGCCGGCCGCCCCGCGGCCTGGGTTGGCTGCCCCGCGGCCCTCGCAGAAACACGCCGTTCAGAATTGGACTTTAATTAGGGTTTTTGTTTTATTCTTTGGCCGACTTGTTAGAGGCTGAAGGTTCGATAATGTAAAACAAAGTAATAAAAAGATACTCTAGAAGGGGGGGGGGTTGAATAGAGTATGCCCGTTTTTCGCAGAAAGTCTCAAGACTTTTGGAGCTTGTACCAAAACCTTTGAGATTAAACCTGAATCAAAAAGTTAGACAATCGAACCAAGTGCGGAAATAAGGTAAAGCAATAAGTAAAGAACACGAGTAATTGTTTACGAGGTTCAGCACGAACTTGGCCTACGTCCCCGCCTAGGGTTCTTCCACAACCCTAGGATTCAAAAGGCTTTATTGATTCGCTTAGCTTAGGATCCTAATAGCTCACCGAGAAGCCTCTCTCCTATACAATTGCAATCTAGTCAACTCACGTTCCCTTGGAGTCCTAGACCAATCTAGAAGAGCCCCACCTCTCTCAGCTATCTAGTACAATCCTCTTACTCTCACAAATCAATAGCCTAGTGCAACTTCCCGAGTTATAAACTCTCGAGTAACACTATAAATGAATATATCCTATAAGCTCACAGTGACTCTCAAAGGCTTTGAAATAAACAACAAACTCTTGAGCGCTTAGCAGAGAGACACTTTGGAAGACAGATCTTGCTTGAATGAATGAAAGCTCGTGTAGCACTTGTTATTTCTGTCTTCTCCTTCCTTTCCTTTATATAAGAGCATGGAGCGTGAGGGTCTTCAACACCAGATCTTCATCAACGGCTCTTTCGAATCATGGCTTGATTTTGAATCTTCTATTTATGGATACTCCGAAGCCATGATCTATTTTGAATTTGATCTCCTCAATATGTACTAAAGGAAAGATATAATCTCGAAATACTTCCTGAAAAGGTTAGTCAAACATATATATATAATATAAAGGAAGTATATAATAAGATTAAATAATATTCGGACTAATAAGACAGGTTTTGTATTTCATCAACTGTTAATGCTCCAAGGCCTTTGACACAAACATCATGTCAAAGCCTTTGAAACATTTATTTCGATTTTCATCAAGGGAGGGAGTTATCAATCTCCCCCTTGATGAAAGACAAAACCTGTGCATCCCTGCAACTTAGTCAAACATAGATAATAAAATAGAAATCAGACTAAGTACCTGCAAGGGTTAGACAAATGTTGGATCAAAAATTTAAAACATGCAAAAGCCATCCAACCGAAAACCATTAATCAAAAACCAAGGTCTTCCAAGACCTTTAAGCAGATAGAGGTTTTCAAAGTCTAAACAACCACAGATCATCTCCCCCTTTTTGTCTTTCAACAAAGAGAGGAGGTAAAACAGTCACCAAAAAAGTTACCAAATGTTTTGAAAACGTTTCCAAAAACCAGCAATGTAACAAGTTTCAGGGGTGGGATAGGGTGGGTTAGGGTTTAGGCTTAGTCATCCGGAGCATCATCAGTGAGCCTTGTCCACAGTCCTTCCAGCATCTTGGAAATCCCGCTCATCTTCGTCATAATCTCCTTCTGCAGCTCCTTGATATCCAGGCGAACTTCCTCCAAGCCCAACTCTAGGTTGTCCATGCGTTCATCGAAAGCTGGAGCAGTGGGAAAGGCTTTTGAAGGAGTGGCAAGACTCAAGGTCCCTTGGGGAGACCGAGTGATGCCAATCTTTTCAAAGCCTTTAGAGTTGAACTTACCTGTATGACGCAGCTGTTCTTCATTTTTGACATCAATTCCAGAAGCTTTGAAGATAGGGGTCAAAAGGGTAGCAAAGGGGAGGGGAGAGCCTTTTCTAGCTTTTCTGGCATGAGCCATGGTTCCAAGGATAGTGTTGGCCAGATCAAGATCAAGGCCATTTAAGATGCGGTAGAGCAGGACCATGGCATTTTCGGTAAGGAGTGAGCCAGAGTTAAGACGGGATAAAAGGCAACGAACAATAATGTTGAAAATTATTTTTGCCTCAAGGGTTAGGGACGAGTGGGTAGGAGGTACTTGGCTCGGGCAAGGATGATGCAATTCTCTTTTGAGGGGTGTATTTTAGAGGGTGGAACTGGGATAGGTAAGCCAAGGAAATCTGCAAAATCATTGGAGTTGAGAGAGATTCTAACCCCTTTGACAACAGACTCCAAAGACCAACCATTGGTGTCGTTATTGGCTTTTAGGTTAATGTAAAACAGACGTGTAAGCTTAGGGTAGTAGACAGTTTCAAGGTTAAGAAGGGTCCAGGCTGGAGATTTTTTTAGGGGCTCAATGCATGGTAACTTCAAAGCTTCGAAGAACTCAAAATCCAAAAAATCAGAACAGCTAATCTTACGAGTTCTAAACTCGTCTACCCACTTACCAGCAGTCTCAGCATCTTGAAACCAAGAGGAGGGCAAGGATTGATTTACCTGGATATAGGCTGGGGGGTCTGCATTCTTTCTGCGAGCAACTGTTGGTGCAGCTCTCTTGACAGGCGCTACAAGACTCTTGACAGTGCCCTTTCTGGTACGCTTGGGGGATGGAGGCTTGACAGCAGCAGGGGCTTTCCGCTTCTTTGGAGACGGGGGAGGAGGAGGAGAAGGAGAGGGAGATTCTTCCTCCTCTTCCTCAGACCCCGAGTCCTCACTGGACCCCGCTTCATCTCCTTCAGCTTCCTCGTCATCTCCAGAACCCTCTTGCTCTTCTTCTTCTTCCTCAGGCTCCTCCTCAGATGGAACCTCCTCGGCTTCGGCTTCCTTCCGAATCCGCTCAGCTTCCTCCTCTGCCAGTTTCCTAGCAAGCTCGGCCTCCTCATCGGCCTTTTTCTTTCTCAAGGCTTCCTCCTCGGCTTCCTTGGCAGCATCCCTTTCCAGAAGGGCGTCTAGGTCATCTTCCTCCTCTTCCTCGTCCACTTCCTCAGCCAAAATCTTCCTCTTTCCTTTCTGTTTAGCACTGATCGGCTTCTTAGCAGAGCGCTTTTGAGAGCCCGTGGGAACAATGGCCGTGCTCTCAGCGATGGTGCTTTGGACGACAGTTGGGACGATAGCTTGAGGAGCGGGTTCAGGTGTGGGAGAGGTAGCAGTGGCCTGACGTCCCTTGTGGGTGGCGCCAAGTCTTTTGGGTGTGACAGCTTTCTTGGTTTTGGGTGCCATGGACGAAATCGGCTAGGGTTTTCTTAGAACAGATTAAGAGGTTGAAGAAGGAGAAGGTGAAGGGGTTTGGATTAGTTCCGAGTTTGTGATGTAATCGGGTACAGGATTGGGTTTAAGTAGAGGGAGTGATGGGACGGGTTTAGAGTTCCAAGGAAAGAAATCATCACATTGCCAATTTGAAAGGTTTCCATTTCAAAATTCAAATTTTCCATTAAAATCGGACTGAATAACCAAAATATCTAGTTCCAAAAATAAAATATCTTTAACGGATAAAAAGACCAATTTTGAAATCCAAAAAATATAATTGATTAAATATCTAAAAAGATATTAACCAAAAATATATGATCCGATAAATGTAATTCACCATTTAGTTCACACACCTTGACATAGTTCTCAAGGGTCTTGACATTAAGTAGAATTTATCTTTCGTAAAGGGAAAGCTCCCCCTATGAAAGTGCATCCTTGTTAAGCATCCCAATCTCTCGTCTTATGAAGGTGAACCTGTCCTCTGTCAAAGGCTTAGTAAAAATGTCAGCCCATTGGTAATCAGTAGAAATAAAAGATATGGACACATCACCTTTTTCAACATGATCTCTAATGAAATGATGCCTTACATCAATATGTTTGGTCCTTGAATGCTCAACAGGATTCTTAGTGATGGAGATGGCACTTGTATTGTCACACTTAATTGGAATACCTTTGAGGTTGATGCCAAGATCTCGCATTTGTTGAGCTATCCAAAGGATTTGGGAGCAACAGGCTCTAGCTGCAATGTATTCGGCTTCTGCTGTGGATAGAGCAACTGAGTTTTGCTTCTTTGAGTGCCAACTGATCAAAGATATTCCTAAGAATTGGCAACATCCTGATGTGCTTTTCCTATCCACCTTATAGCCTGCAAAATCTGCATCAGAATATCCAATTAAAGTGAAATCCTTTTGCTTTGGGTACCATAGTCCAAGCTCCTTAGTGCCATTGAGATATCGAAAGATCCTCTTCACAGCCACGAGGTGAGATTCTTTAGGATCAGCTTGAAACCTAGCACACATGCAAACACTAAATATGATGTCAGGTCTACTAGCCGTGAGATATAATAAAGATTCAATCATTCCTCGATACTCCTTTTGATTAACACTTATTCTAGTCTTGTCTTGATCTAGAGATAATGTTGAGCTCATGGGAGTCTTGGCTGCCTTGGATTGATCCATCTTGAACTTCTTCAAGAGATCCTTAGTGTACTTGCTTTGGTTGACAAAGATCTCTTTCTTGGATTGATGAACTTGTAATCCCAAAAAGAAGTTGAGTTCTCCCATCAAGCTCATCTCGAATTCACTGCACATGATGTCAGAAAATTCCTTGCACAAAGATGTGTTAGTAGCACCAAATAGTATATCATCAACATAAATTTGAATAACCAAAATGTCCTTTCCTTTGGTTTTGATAAAAAAGAGTCTTGTCGATCAACCCCCTTTTAAAATCATTTTCTAAAAGATATTTTGACAAGCGCTCATACCAAGCTCTTGGGGCTTGTTTCAAACCATAAAGCGCTTTGTCAAGTTTATAAACATGATTAGGAAATTCTGAACTTTCAAAACCTGGGGGTTGAGCCACATATACTTCTTCTTCTAAGAAACCATTAAGAAAAGCACACTTGACATCCATTTAATATAACTTTATGCTCATAAAAGATGCAAATGCTAATAAAATGTGAATGGCTTCAAGCCTGGCTACGGGAGCAAAGGTCTCCTCGTAGTCAATACCTTCCTCTTGGTTGTAGTCTTGAGCAACAAGCCTTGCCTTGTTCCTCACAACCTTACCATTCTCATCTAGCTTGTTTCGAAATACCCATCGTGTGCCAATGACTGATTGATGCTTTGGCCTAGGTTTCAAGGTCCAGACTTTGTTCCTTTCAAATTCGTTAAGCTCACTTTGCATAACAATGATCTAGTCTGGCTCCTGAAGTGCCTCATCTACCTTCTTTGGCTCAATAAGAGAAACAAACGCGTGAAAAGCACAAAGATCTTTAAGTTTAGAACGAGTTTGAACACTAGAAGTAGGGTCAGAAATGATATCCTTTAAAGAGTGTGATGAGGAGTATTTGAATTTCCTTTTGCTAGTCTCAGCTCCTTGATTCGTCACATTAGTAGGATTGACTTGTAGTACATCTGACTCCGTGGTCCTGTTAGGTTCAGTTATAGCAGTTTCTGATGTCTCAACACTGTTGGATTGGACACCAAGGGCTTTGGACGAATCTTCAACACCTTGGGCCAATTCTTCAGTGTTAAGAATCGGTTCCTGCATGTTCCTCTTCTCTGTGTTCTTGGTAGCAGCATCATCACCTTCCTCGTTCTCTTCATGAATGTTAAGATCTATATCTGCAACACTTTCACTCAAAGCACCGTCATTGCATTCATCAAAAATAACATATATACTTTCTTCAACTACCTGGGCCCTTTTATTGAAGATTCTATAAGCTTTGCTACTCGTGGAATAGCCAAGAAATATACCTTCATCACTACGTGCATCAAATTTCCCAAGGTTATCTTTTCCAATGTTATGAACAAAACAAGTACAGCCAAAGGGTTTAAAATAAGATATAAGTGGTTTGCGGCCTTTGAAAAGTTCATAAGGAGTTTTCTTTAAGATGGAACGAATAAGACAAAGATTCAAAATATAGTTAGCTGTGTTAACAGCTTCAGCCCAATAGGTTTTAGGTAATGCATTTTCTAAGAGCATAGTCCTGGCCATATCCTCTAAGGTGCGGTTCTTGCGTTCCACAGCCCCGTTTTGTTGAGGTGTCCTAGGAGCAGAAAAGTTATGGGAGATGCCATATTTAGCACAAAACAAATCAAACTGAAGTTGATCAAACTCCCTACCATGATCACTCCGAATTGACACTATGGGCTCGTTTCTTAAAGTTTGCAACTCCTTACAAAGTTTTGAAAACTCAAATAATGCCGATTTTTCTTTCAAAAATGCAACCCAAGTATATCTAGAAAAATAATCAACAACAACTAGCATGTACTTTTTACCATTGGGAGATTTGACTCGCATAGGACCACATAAATCCATATGTAAAAGTTCAAGGGGTCTAGAAGAACTTACAACCTTTTTGGGTTTGAACGAGCTACGTGTTTGTTTACCTCGTGTGCATGCGTTGCACATGTCAATACCTTTGAAGTCCATTTCAGGTAGCCCTCTTACAAGCCCTTTGGACACAAGCTTCTGTAGTGTATGTGGACTCACATGACCGAGTCTCCTGTGCCAAAGCTTTGGATCGTCCGTCAAAGCCTTTAGACATGTTAAGCTTCCTTGTGCCACTTGATCAGCATTTACAGCGTATATATTGTTGTAACGGTATGCAGTCAATATAACTTCACCTGTATCATCTCTGCACACTATACATCTTTTCTTGTTAAATCTGACATTGTTACCACTATCACATAATTGAGAGACACTAAGCAGATTATACTTCAAACCATTAACAAGATAGACATTTTTAATACTATGGCTGGAATCGCTTCCAACACTACCAATACCAACGATGTCGCATTTCCCTTTGTCACCAAGAGTGATTGTTCCCGTGGATTGCTCCTTTAGATCATGAAAGAGAGAACTCTTCCCACTCATATGCCTCGAGCATCCACTATCAATAATCCATTTGTGTTCTTTCACCTTGGTGATCTCCTGCAAGACAAACATCAACCTTTATGGCTAGACCAATAAGCAAATTTGGATCCATTGTTGGGGTAAACCATATTTGGTAAAATAGTGCCTTTTGGGACCCAAACTTGTGTTATCCGTTCTTTTCTCAAATGAACAGGAAATGTATTACGAATAATATATGGATCCTTTCTTCTATAAGGACAGGTCTCTTTTACATGTCCCTTTCTAGCACAATGGTGACATATAGGAGAGGTTCTGCTTCCTTTTGCCTTTACAAAAGTGGTAATGTGTTGCTTCTTTAAAAACTTTGGATTGTAACCAATACCACTTTTGTTTAGAGAGCTTTGTTGCTCACCCAACATCCTATCGAGAGTACCTTTGGATTTGGTAAAACTTATGAGGGTTGTCTGTTGGTCTTGAATCTTATTATTCAGGGAGATCTTCTCGTTCTCTAAGTCATGATGCTCATTTCTTAGAGAGGAGAGATCTTGCTTGAGTTCAGATTTCTCCGAGTCAAGCGTCTTGACTTTAATGTCAAGACCTGAATAAGAAGCTTCAAGACCTTTGACCCTCATAGACAGATCCTCAATAGTTCTTTCCTGGTCCACAGTTCTCTTAATAAGAATGTTAGTTTGGGCAATAAGCTTCTCTTCATTGGCAATCATATTGGAAAGGAATTCTGATAATACCTCTTTTGGACTTTCCATAAGTTCTCTTACAGTAGCTTCAAGCTTTTTATCGTGGGATTCATCTTCTGAGGCCATAAGATAAATGTTGGCCTTCTCATCGTCGGAGTCAGAGTCGGAATCACTCCAAGTTGCCACCATGGCTTTCTTCTTCCATTTGTCACTTTTCTTGGGTTGGCTCTTTGTCTTTTGAGGGCAGTCCTTCACAAGATGATCTGTTTCACCACATTCAAAACAAGACAACAGTTTAGTCTTTTTTCATACTTGTTGTATTGAGGCTTACCTCGAAATTTTGAAGACTCTGATCCATCCTTGTTGTTGAATTGCTTCTTCATTTTAAGAATTCTAGCAAGGCCTCTTGTGATAAGAGCAAAAGGATCATCTTCATCGTCATCCTCATCTTCGGAATCAGATCCATCCTTGAGCTCATCCTTCTTAGACTTGAGTGCCAAGTTCTTAGTGCTAGCTGGAAGTTCTCCATCGTCTTCATTAAGGATCATCTCATGCGTGATCAGCTTCCTAAGAAGGTCATCAAGGGGTAGAGTGGTGAGGTCCTGGGCTTCCTCTATAGCTGTTACTTTTGGACCCCATTTCTCCTTTGGAAGGCATCTCAGTATCTTCCTTACTTTCTCAACGTTGGTAAAGCTCTTGCCGAGAGAGTCAAGGTTGTTGGTGATTTTTGTGAATCGTGTGAACATGGCCTTGATTGACTCATCAGACTTCATCTTGAAGAGCTCATACTTTCAAGGAAGATGCTGATCTTGGTGTCTTTCACTTGGCTCGTTCCTTCATAGGTGACGACCAATTTGTCCCAAATCTCTTTAGCTGACCTACAAGATGAAATACAGTTAAACTCATCAGTGCTAAGACCACAATAAAGTAAGTTAATAGCCCTGTAGTTTTTGGAGATGGTTTCAAGATATGCTTGGTTGTATTCAGACTCCTTCTTTGCAACTTTGGTATCATTTGGTCCTTCTTTCTTTGGAATCTTCGGACCATTCTCTATAATGTTCCAAAGCTCTAGATCTTGGTCTATGATGAACATCTTCATCAAAGATCTCCAATGGACAAAGTTGTTTCCTACAAAGAGTGGCGGTCTGCTTGTGGACCTTCCCTGTGCAAATCCTCCGCTTGCTTCACCAGACATGATCGAAAACTCACAAGATTGTTAGATCAAAAAACAGTGAGTAAAGCTCTGATACCAATTGAAGGTTCGATAATGTAAAACAAAGTAATAAAAAGATACTCTAGAAGGGGGGGTTGAATAGAGTATGCCCGTTTTTCGCAGAAAGTCTCAAGACTTTTGGAGCTTGTACCAAAACCTTTGAGATTAAACCTGAATCACAAAGTTAGACAATCGAACCAAGTGCGGAAATAAGGTAAAGCAATAAGTAAAGAACACGAGTAATTGTTTACGAGGTTTAGCACGAACTTGGCCTACGTCCCCGCCTAGGGTTCTTCCACAACCCTAGGATTCAAAAGGCTTTATTGATTCGCTTAGCTTAGGATCCTAATAGCTCACCGAGAAGCCTCTCTCCTATACAATTGCAATCTAGTCAACTCACGTTCCCTTGGAGTCCTAGACCAATCTAGAAGAGCCCCACCTCTCTCAGCTATCTAGTACAATCCTCTTACTCTCACAAATCAATAGCCTAGTGCAACTTCCCGAGTTATCAACTCTCGAGTAACACTATAAATGAATATATCCTATAAGCTCACAGTGACTCTCAAAGGCTTTGAAATAAACAACAAACTCTTGAGCGCTTAGCAGAGAGACACTTTGGAAGACAGATCTTGCTTGAATGAATAAAAGCTCGTGTAGCACTTGTTATTTCTGTCTTCTCCTTCCTTTCCTTTATATAAGAGCATGGAGCGTGAGGGTCTTCAACACCAGATCTTCATCAACGGCTCTTTCGAATCATGGCTTGATCTTGAATCTTCTATTTATGGATACTCCGAAGCCATGATCTATTTTGAATTTGATCTCCTCAATATGTACTAAAGGAAAGATATAATCTCGAAATACTTCCTGAAAAGGTTAGTCAAACATATATATATAATATAAAGGAAGTATATAATAAGATTAAATAATATTCGGACTAATAAGACAGGTTTTGTATTTCATCAACTGTTAATGCTCCAAGACCTTTGACACAAACATCCTGTCAAAGCCTTTGAAACATTTATTCCGATTTTCATCAAGGGAGGGAGTTATCAGAGGCTTTATAAGACTTTTCTAGTTTATTATTTCATGAACCTTATGCACTTTATTCCATTGTTGAGAGCACCGTTGAGCATGAGCAACTAAACTCTCAAGGTTTCGCCTACAGTTTGGATCTTTGATTGTTGAATTGTGAGTTTCTTAATCTAGTTCTTATTCCTATTCCAATGTTTTGACTTATTCGTGCTTAATTGCTTGAATGTGTTTTATTCTCTCTGGCCTGATCAACTAGTTAGAGTAGATTCATTCAATTGCTAGGGTTTTGCAGATTCCTCGTAGCGAACCTTAACCCAAGTGGCAATCATATCCCTTTAGGACTCGTATGACTAATTGGATGTGTAGGAAGTTGAATACATGTTGAATATCGACTCGTAGCTTGATATTATGTGTACCTTGGTTAATTCATAATCTTAATGCTATCTCTAGGTTGAATCACTACTACATATAAGCCTCTAATGCAACACCCAAAAACATTACATTATCACTAAAATATGTTACATTAGGGGTAAAGGTAACACTTTTCAAGGATTACATTTGCGGCCGTTGCCTTTGCCCTAATGTAACACTTTTTATTTGCTAAAGTAACATTGTTTCATTAGTGATATTAAGTGTTACATTTGATAACAAAACTATTACATTTGATCAAATGTTACATTTTAGAATATATTTACATTTGGGAGGTTTGTTACCTTTAATTAAATATGTTACATTTAAAGAATAGTGTTACATTTAAAGAACAATGTTACTCATAATTTCAACTATTGTATTTAAATTAAATTTGTTACAATAGAAATGTACCTATTAATAATATTGCGATTACATAGATACACTACTACATATATAGGCCTAATGTAACACCCAAAGTTATTACATTACACCTTAAATATGTTACATTAGAGGAAAAGGTAACACTTTTTGAGGATTACATTTGCAGCCGTTGCATTTGACCTAATGTAACAGTTTCTACTAGCTAATGTAACATTGGTTGATTAATGAGATTATATGTTACATTTGCTACCAAAATTGTTACATTTTCATAAAATGTTACATTTTCAAAGTAAATGTTACCTAAATAGGGTTGGTTACCTTTGACAAAATATGTTACATCCAAATAAGAATGTTACATTTGAAGAATAATGTTACATTTACTTTCAAGTATTACATTTCAATGAAATTTGTTACACCCTATTATATATTATATATTATATATTATATATTATATATTATATATTAGCTAAAAGTAATAAAGCAAAATTATACAAAATAAAACTTTCATTCAACAAATTAAAAATCCAAAAGATATAGTGCATTGAGTATTTGCTTGTGCACTAGTTAGCAAGGTCATGAAATCTAGAGGCCACATGATTGTTTTCCCAAAAGCCACATGAAATCTACAAAATATACGCAAGTCTTACAAAAAAAAACATTTCAATGCCGACAAAAGATTCACCGCCAACGTAACCATGTGGATCAACTAGAAGCATGTTCTTCAGTTTTCGGATTGGATTGTCCTTGCATGTCATCCTGAAAATTCATGCAAATCAATTTTTTCAGATTCTAAATATGTATAAAAGGCATATCCGATTGGTGGGGGGGGAATGGATTTCTGATACCAAAGAATCAAGAATGGTGGTGTGCTGAGGCAATATACTACAACCAAGTATCACACATTTGAATCTAGTACAAATTTCAGAAAATGAAACATTGCCACACAATAAAAACGGATATGCTGGATAGAGAATACAATGTAGCATCACCTTGAGTCCTAAATATGTATAGATTGAATACCAATCTTCTTATATATGATTTTAGGAAATTAGCAGTTGTGTACTCCATATCAACTTCTGAAATATGTCTTTCCTTTGCTATCATGACATACATTATTTGCCTTTATTTTTCAAACTTTGGAGATAGCTAAGTTTTTCATATTTCAAAGATAACTAACATGTCTTTCATGGGGTCTTGCAAGCAAAACAAATCAACAAGTACCATGAAACAAAGAATCATAAGTTTGAAGCAAATGAAATCATAACTAGAGATAAACATCCCAAACCAAACGAAATCTTATGTACCACATGTAATAATATTACATTATATAGTCAACAATAAAAAATCTAAAGTATAAATAGCAACTATAAAATTTTATAGGAGTAAATTCGCATATGAGTTATGATTAGGCAAGAAAGAGATTTGCAATCTTCTCATTGTATCAAATAAAATGAATGAAGTCGAGTTTTTAGTGAAATTATACAAAATGATGAATTCTATTAATGATTGAATGAACAAGTATTCAAAGATATAGAATGGAACAAACTACAAAAAAATGATCATTTTACTCAATGCTTCCAATTAACAAGAACACCCAACACGAATAAGAGACCATGGAAAGAAAGGTCGAACATGAAAGCCAGAAATCAATAACAAAGAATCACAAACAGACTCATAAAGATTTTTAAGAGCCACAAATTGCTCATTTGGATAAACAAACCTTGATAGGATTTTTAGTGTATTTAACTTTTGGCTGGACTTCAGGCTTAGATTCAACATCCTAAAATGGCAATGTCATTTAACAAGTTTTACAAATGAACTTCTGAGTAGAATCAACTACAACAAGAAATAAGATTAAAAGGAAATAATGTTATAACAGACCTTGAAAAGTTTAACATTTATGCCATCTACAGTACCTCCAGCTACATTACATAGATACTGCAGGCCTGAATTAGTCATATCCTGAGGCATTCGAGTAAAACAAAGGAAAATAAGTGTCTTAGCATTATATATGAAATTTAGTAATAGGCCTCCTTTTAGGCGGAATAGACATAAGTAGGAAAAAGTAGTAGGCATTAGGAATACCTGTTTATCCTCAAGAAGATTGAGTTTCCCCTCTTGTAGGTTGGACAACATACTAATATGAACCGAAACAATTGAAGCAATGGAAATAAATGCTATAATAGCCTATTTAATCAACATTCTCAGTCTAAACAACTGCCTAGTTGCTTTTCTTAACATGTCAGCTTATACAGCAATTGAACTTCTGCTGTTAGATTTAAACACATGTGTAGGTCTGCTCTCTCTTCGAAAACACCTGAAGTGTAAACCCATAACACAACAATTCTTTTCTATTTTTACAAAAATGTTATATTTAAAGAAGAAAAAAAGAAGCAACTTGAAAGGTTAAGAGTTTATCATCTTACTTGCGCCAATTTCAAGTTGGTTGCTGCAGATGAAAGCTGGCCAAGAGTCCGAAGATGTGTTCCCGGTTGCTGAGATGTGTTCCCGGTTATTGAGAGAAGATAAGATCTTTTATAAGCAATCAACATGGAGCGACAAACCAACCCATTTATGAAGAAGCATGACAAATAGAAATAATGAGCATGAAAAAAAAATAAGCATGACAAACCAGATGACAGATCTCATAAATTAAATACCTTTTCTCATTGCAGCGCTCTGAACGTAGTTTCTGTGAGCATATTGTAAAAAAAAACAATTTCAGTTTGTTTTCTTTCAATCATTGATGACATAAAGGAAAAAAAGAATAAACAAATGACACTTTTTTTCATCACAGATCAAAATAAGTCATGAAAACAAAGGCATTATCACATATTAATGTCAATAAGGAATACTTCCTTCCTATCAAGGTTGTAAGACAGCACACAAGGATAATATTATAACAAGTTTACTCTGGAGGTAAGGGAACATTCTGATAGAAAGTTTTTGCTAACAACTTACTTTCGGTTGTGCAAATTATGAGCTGGCCAATATCGATCATTTCCTAAATAAAGATGCAACTATAAAGACGTAATCAAGCCTCCAAAAAATTATTTACTGAATATTAAGTTAATGACACGTGCAGAGACAACATTGAGATTGAAGATCACAGTTAGAAATTCAAACTGTAATAGAAAATGCTTTATATGGTTAAAACTCAAAACCACAATAACAAGCATGAGAGAAAATGCTTTGTATGTATCTCTCCTACTAAATTTTAATCTTGTTTATTTATCTACTAAGTTATAAATGGTTCTCTCCCATACGAAGTTATAAAGTTTAGGCAGTTCAAATGTATCTCTGCTACTAAATGGTTCTCACATACCCTCACTCCAACGACAAATTCCCCATAGTTAAAGGCACCCATGTCTTTTAGTATGGATATAAACCTAGCAAAAGATCTACAAACACACACATTCACATCAACATGAAACAAAATTGAGGACTTCACAAACTAATGATGCATTTACTTATTGATAAGAAGCTCTTTTTCACTGATCATGTACTCATCTTCATGTTCAGTGCCCCTCTCCAATGAGTCTGCAACCTGAAATGACATACATGAGCTAGTATATTATTCTGGACAAATTCTCCAAGGAGTTCTTGCCCCGCTTTTGAATCCAACTCTCCATGAATATTTCTGTTCAAATAAACAAAAAACGTCATTAAGAAAAATTTTCTGAAAATCAACCAGAAAAGGGTTCAAATTGATGCAGATCATCAAAAACAAGAGAAAATAAGATTAAATCTTAATCACATTTAAGAAACAAAAAGAACTCATCTCTTGCACCATTCCAACTAAGAGTTCAAGCTAAGCGTCAAGCTCACTTCGCATCTCAAGTTCTTAAACCAAATCTAAGTCCACTGCCTAAAAATCACAATTCAAAGGTGCAGGAGTGTGTTCATGTCTTTTATCTCAGCGTGTAAGAATAACATTTCAAGAGAATGCTGAATAAAAATAACAACTACGATAAACCATGTTAATATGTGACAATTTCAAAACAATGATCAACAAATTTGGTAGAGTCTGTGATACAAGCAGAAGCTAATCAACAAATTCGACAACCTAATCAGATTTTGCCAAAAAAAAAAACAGTAGCTAGGCTAAGTAGTTCAGATGAACTAATCAGCAAATTCGACCAAAAAAATAAACTTTCCCATTTTCGTGAAATCAAACCCTAATCCGGCTCTCGCTCTTCCCAGCTCCCTATTTCCCTAAATCAAACCCTAGCCAAACACTATCAAGTTCCTGAATTGAAAAGAAAGGGGTTTAATAAGGTTACCTCAAAATAAAGTTAGGGAGAACACTGGAGATCTGAGGAAGAGAGAGAGAGAGAGCGAACGATCCCTGTTCTCGAACGCGAACCAGCAGCACACGGAGACAACCATGTCGAGTTGAGCCGCACTCAGGCGGAGTCCTGATTTGAAAAAATTGAAGAATGATAGAACCTTCAAATTCTATCAATTGAAGGTTATAACTAGCAAACAGAAGATTGTGATTTACCTTAGACCTTGGAAAAAATGTAATTGAACATCCCTTTTCACTAGTGTTCCCTTCCCACTAGATCTGGCGAGGGTGGACCGAGAGCGAGAGAGCGAGAGTGATGGCAAGGGAGGCTAGAGGAGGAGACGACGTGAGCTTGGGGCGCTGCCAGCACAACATGAGCTTGGGGCGCTACCGGCACGACGTGAGCTTGATTCGCAGGTTTGGGAATGAATCAGGAGAGAGAAGAGAGATGCAGCGGCGGGACTAAATCGATAGAGAGAAAGAATCTAGGTTAAAGCTTCTTCTTTCTTTCTTTTTTTTTAGCTTTGCCGCTCAATAATTTGGCCCAAAATTTTGGACTAAAAAAATTGCCTCCAATCTTATGACATTTAAAAAACCTAACTGAAAAAATATGAAATATTCCCCAATAGTCAGATATGGGCAACAACTTTTTTTCAAACTTTATAAATTTGAGTCCGTAAAATTTAGTTTTAATAAGGCAGCGTTTTGTAAATGTGATAAATTTTATGACGTTTTCAAAACACAATAAATAAATTGTGTTATATAAATTTGCAATGTTTTTGTAGTTAAATTCCATAAATGGTATTTTTAATGGCGTTTTTTGTAAAAAAACATCAGTTTTTAAATGTCATAAACAACACCATATGTAGTAGTGATAAATTGTGTTATATAAATTTGCAATGTTTAAGTGATAAATTGTGTAAAAAACATCAGTATTTAAATTTTAAGTATACTTTTATGATAAAATAACAAGAATTAATATAAACATGTTTAAGTAATTTCATTTCCTAAATTTTAATAATTAATAAGAAATCTCAAATTGATTTTAAAAATTATCAACGGAATTTTTAAGTGAGTCTAATTTTAAGTAGACAATAAGGTTGAGGGAGTTTAATTTGATTTTTAAATGTATATAAAGAAAGGAAGGTGGATTAAATTATGATTCGTGAAGAAAAAAAAATAGTGAACCACACAAAAATAATAATAATTTAAATTTTAAAATATTATTAAATTTAAAATAGTTATTCATGGAAATTAAATTTATATTGGAAGCGACATAAAATATTAATTGACACCTTAAGCAAGTTTATATATTTAAATTTTAATTATTCTATTTTATAGATTTTTTTTACCTTGATATAGAATTTTTACTTTTTTAACATGTGTTACAATAGAATGTAAAAGGTGTTGCATATGCAAAAGTGTTACATTATTCTAAATGATGTTACCTCCAATGTAACATATTTTGTGCTAATGTAACAATTTGCTAATAAAGGTTCAAATATGTTACAATGGATAGATATGGTAACACTTTATAAAAAATGTTACATAAAAAATGTTACATTAGGGCCAAAAATGTAGTAGTGATATACATTAATTTATTAAGAATAACATGAAATAAATATTAAAAGTAACAACACTTGTACATGTGTTATCTGATTATCCACAATAAAGTCAACAAGTTCCGGTTACTTGAGCCAAAAACATGTGCTTAAAATTCATTATAAAAAAAACCCAACTACCTAGATCGAAATCAAAGTAGCTTCAGGTAGCAAATGATCATCAAGGTTGGGGTACCACTCTGTCAACAAGGAGAAGATTGAGAGCTACTGCAGGATAGATACCTTTGGCGGCTAATGCACACCTACAAGTGAAAACAGAAGACATCACTTTACTGTATTTATCTATAAATCAATTTTTTTTGATAGGCTCTAGGTCAATGTAAACTACCTATAGATCGAAATGGCAAGCAATTTCAAGCAGCAAAAGGATCATCAAGGTTGGGATACTGTTATGTCAACAAGGAGCGGATGAAAGCAACAACATCACTTGCAAGTTAAAAAGGGAGACATACAACTAGAGGTCATCTGTTCAAATTCTCTACAGTATATCAAACATGCTATTCGACTTGTATAAACCAAACAGAAAAACTATCATATCTGCATAAGCTTTCTCATTCTTTTGGTAGCATAGCCATCGACATGAGCTAACAAGAAACATCTATTCAGCTCAACAAATGCTTGCACCAATCAAATTCCATCTTCCATTACAAATCACTATGTAAATGAAGAATAGAATCAACTTGCAAATTACAATGAAACTCAAAATTACAGAGCATAGGATTTGTACCACAACCTATTACACATTGATATGTTCCTTGCTCTCCAATCTTTTTTAAAGATCACTTTCCACGTCATCTAGAGAACATTCTAATTGGAGAAAAAAAATAGGATTGCACTTTAATTTTGATTCTAAAATGCTACCTTTGACAGATGGGAGAAAAAAAAAGGATTACAATCTATGTTTTTATTCTAAAATGCTAGCTTTGACATATAGGAGAAAAAAAGGATTACACTCTTTTTATTCTAAAATGCTAGATTTGACGGATAGGAGAAAAAAAAAAGAATTCACTTGATAGATGGAGATAGGAGAACATATATTACCAATCAAAACAACAGATTTGACATCAATTTTCCTCGTGGTCTCACTGTACTCCTTCCACACTGGAAAACAAGAATACAAACAGAAAAAGACAAATCAGATTAAGAATTCGGGATTTAGATTAGGAAAATCAGGAATTTAATTCAGAATGAAGATTATTTTCATGAGACCAATATAATTATCACCACTTGATTATATGTACATGATACAAATATGTATCAAGTTCTAAAATGCAATCCTAAATAAATTTAGTCTTCTGTAATAGCACAAGGAACTTTGGAGTTCAGCAGCTGGTAATCACCTTTAGGAGCGAGGCAGCAGAAGCTTCAATTTTTTCTATCTTTGTCGCTTTAGATTCATGTTAGACTACAATCAAACCCAATTACAAACATCATAACCCAACAAAAAATTGCGAAGAGGATCTTCATTTCAAAAAATTCCTCAAAATCATCCAGCAACGTACCAACACAGTACTTGAATCAAATGAATTCACTAATTAGAGCAGAAAAAGCACTAATCATTCTCACAAAAATTTTGAGTAAGAAAAAAGTCTAGAAGGTTATAAATAAAGGAAATGTCCAGCAATGTTGCATGGAAGAAGAAAATCTTCAACTAAAAGAAGTGGGAAACTATCAATTCAATAAATCATCAAGAAATGATTTTATTATTCAAGTATACCCATAAAGCAAGAAAATTGTCCAAATAACCAGCTGCTCAAAACTAATACTGCGAATGTCAATTTATCATGAAAATTGCCTATAAGGCATATGTAGGCTAAGAGATCATGCTGAAATTCAGAGGATATGATGAACCAAGCCATCGAGTTTTTCACAAACACAAATCCTTTTTAGTATATTTAATTACAACTCTTTGCCTTGCACAAAGTGAATTTTTTCCCATTAAATTGCTCAAACAGATACTGCTCGGATTTCAAATCAATCCAATCCAATCAAAGCACATGCTTAACATAAACAAGTTCAGACAACCCAGAAACTCCGAATCCCTGATGTATTAGTGACAGCAAACCAGACAATTATGTCTTTCACCAATTAGAAGACAAGAACATGTTCAAAAAATACAGAGATGTAGTAACTAACTGATTAGAAAAAATTCAACTCTCAATTCCATCAGAACTTATCTAAAAAGCAATAAAATTTGCACCAATTAGAAATCATAATATATGGCTCAAATGTTAAGGACGAATATGTACCATGAGGTTGTTGATCCAAGCTGGAAAAGACATATAAGGTATGACAGCCCCAAAAATTCAGTAGAAGGGTACTGAATCAAGATAGTAGATTCCTTTGCAACATTCTAGTGGAATCACTAAAAGAACCCCGTTCTCTTTCTTTTACATTTCAGTACAAGAATAGAGAGTTTGAAGTATCTCGAAAAAAGGTATATTCAGCCTAGATGAGAGGGTTGTAATTATTTCTATTCAAAGCTTTCTATTGAAAGGGTTTTAATTGATTTTAAATTTTTCTAATCAACATACAAGTTAGTAGAGTTAGATATGGAATTCAGATCATTCATTACTAACTAGTAACACATAATAATAAAAAATGCTCATTGTGTTAGTGAATCCAAGCCCAACTATCACATCAAAATCTGATTTATAGCCAAAGCCTAAGTCGTTGGTCCTCTAAATGTTAACCATACACATACACATAAATGAGATTAAAAAGCCTAAGTCGTTGGCCCTCTAAATCCAAGTCTAATTGTCAAAAGTTTTAACCATATCAAAGTAACACATCAAAATCTCATTGATATACCCCTAGTAATCTAAATTGCTCAAAATCAGCCAAATTCAAAGATTTAAAAAGAAAAAAATAAGCTCCCAGTTTGAAGGGCGAAAAGAAAGTACCTAATTAGCGATGTTATCCCTTCCAATTGCCTTGGTCAGGACCCCGTTGGCCCCCTTTTTAGATTCTCCGAACCCTAAAGTTGTTGTCCCTCTATGTCGATTGCCCCAAACAAACAAAAAAGTTTGAATTTGCATATCATCAAATTTCACCCTAGTTAAATTTCAAAACCCAAATCTCAAAATCAACCTAAATTAAACACAAATTATGGGAAAAGAGAGAAAGGAACCTGTTTATCCTTCAATTAGCATAAGCTCTTGATCTCAATTCTTTCAAAAAGCGCCCTTGGATATTCCCCTTGGCCTTCGATTTCACCCTCTTCGCCTGAGAGTATTCTAGCCCAAACCCTTCAATATGCCTCAGAGACTGGGTTATCTTCAAAGGTAATGACGTTGGTTAAACCCTAAATCAATTTCAAACAAAAGAGTGACATTGCACCAACAAAATCGGAACCGGGAGGAAAGAGGATTGTCACTCTTGCTCAGCAACAAAGTAGCAGCAGAGAGTAAGGATTACTTACAGTCGCTATTGGTCCCGATAATTCCAATGGTTGCCTGAGCATGCACTTCGTCGAGAAAGCGACTGAGCAAGCCCTTCATCGAGGGAGCGAGGGAGCCCGTCGTCCTCACCACGCGAAGTCTTTTTCTGGACTCTAGATGCACCATAGACAGGGGTTGAACAGGAGGGAGAAACCAAAAGAAGGTGCCATGAGAGGTGGAGAGAGGAAAGACGGAGCTCTTAGATGTAGAGAAACGGGACTACGGGAGAGTGGTGCTCCTAAAGAATGAGAGAGATTTAGGGTTAAGTGACTTGCAAATTTTCACCAAAATTTTGGGCGGAAAAACTTTCCGCCAAAATGAAAATCTCAAATTACTCCGTATGTTTTAGTCGAAAAAAATACCGTCAAACCTACACTTATGTTTTTAGATTATATCCCAAGTTTTTTTAGAACAGTGTACAGTTATTTTAAGTTTAATATATTTTAAAAAATTTACTAAATTTTATATTTACATACATTAGTGATATCATTACAAATATATAACATAATATTGGAAATATATTATTTTTACGTTAAATATTAATACTATGATAATTTTGTTTAATAAATAAATAGATAAAATAATGTAGAAAATATATTACTTTTAAGTTTTTATATTATAATTACTTTCATACTGTTAAGTTTTTATATTATTAATTTTTTTATAAATTTTAAAATTATACTTAAATAAATATCTTTAAATTATAAAATAAATAAATGGATAAAAAATTATAAAATATTTATTAATTTTTTGTTTTAAATTTTTTGGTACTAATAAATCAAACTGAATCTATAAATAAAATAATGAAGACAATGTAATATATATATATATATATATTACATTGTCTTCATTATTTTATTTATAGATTCAGTTTGATTTATTAGTACCAAAAAATTTAAAACAAAAAATTAATAAATATTTTAAATACAATATTAATTATATTTACTACTATATTAATTGAATTTACTACTATATTCTACGACTTTATAGTTATATATATATATATATATATATATATATATATATATATATATATATATATATATATATAAACTATAAAGTCGTAGAATATAGTAGTAAATTCAATTAATATTGTATTTAAATATAATATTTTTTTCAAAATATATTAATAAAATATTGTCACGTGCGTATTTTATTTTTTCCCAAAACATCCCAAATTATTGTTTTTCCCAAATCTTCTTTAAATGTTTTAGATATAAAATAAACAACTAAACTCTTGGAGATAATAAATGCAATTAGAATCTTCAAATCAAATTTATTTAAAATAAATTAAATAAAATAAAAATAATCGCCATAGACATCCGAAAAAATTAAATTCTACATCATTTTAAATAATGTTATAATAAAATGTAAAATGTGTTACATTAGATACCTATGGTAACAGTTTTTAAAAATGTTACATAATAAATGTTACATTAGAGCCTTATATGTAGTAGTGAATCTTAACCATGTTAGGGTTATTTAGAGATAAGGGTTGATAGGACTCGTAGGACTAGTAATTTACCTAAGATCTGGACAAGGACATTGATAGGAAAAGACAAGAACTAGAGGCTGAAACAAGGATCGAATTTATCAATCGAAGTGATAAATTGTAGGTGAGCCTATTTCTCTCCACTGCATTCTACAATCTATTTACTCTGTTTGCTTGCTTCCGCTTTGATGAAAGGCGGATCTTTTTCACACCAAAAACTCCCCATATTCTCTATTAGTGATTAGAATTGATACTCGAATTGGATAGATTTCCCTGTGGATCGACCTCTTGCTTACACACTATTCTAGTTGTGAGTTTGAGTATTCTTTGGCAAGAAAACGACAGGTTTTCCTCTTGTCATCGATCCCACAGAGAAATTCGCTATTCAAATGTGATTTAGATGCCAATCAAGTAAACAAAGAGGGGGGTTTTGAGTGGGAAAGTTCCGCCTTTTATCAAAGCGGATTGATGAAAGCAAGAGTAAATAATTGTAATTCAGACAATTAGGAGAAGCAATTCTACCTACAATTTTCCACTTTATTTGATTTGAAACGATCCTTGTAACTTCTTCTCGTCCTATTAAGTTCCCTATGAATGTCCTTGTCCCGACCTAATATAGTTACTAGTCCAATCAGTCCTAGAAACCCTTATCAATCGAACAGTCCCTAAAGAAGGATTTAACCCACACTACTACAAAATAAGCATATTGCAACAGTCGAAAAATATTACATTAACCTCAAAAAATGATACATTAGGTCTAATGCAGCTTTTTTGTAAATGCTACTTCCGCTCACATTGCATTAGACCAAATGTAACAACTATTTCATGCTAATGTAACAGTCAAGCATAAGAACTATAACATGTTACATTAGACCAAAAAACATGTTACAATAGATATGTAATGTAACATTCATGGAAAAAGATAATGCATCAACAATTTACACCTAATGCAACCGATTTATTTCAAGCTATTGCAACAAGCTTGTAATGTAGCATTTCTCACATAAACCAATGTATATATTTACAGAATTTATCAAATTACAACCGCATTAATAAAAATGGGCAAATACATTAATATTATTATAAATTATGTCATGTACATTCACAGTACATATATATTAGTCAAGAAAAATAATATGCTTTACGAGCTACGCCTTCTACTATTTGTTTGCTAAAACGCGCGGAGTTTAGCTGAATGACTTTCCTCCTTTCATGGTCCTGCAAATATGCAACACACAAATTTTAAGCTTACCAACAAACTATCATATGTAGCCATATTATAATTTAAGCAACAACACAACCTCTAGGCACCATTTACATAATTGAATAAGAAGGGCAATATATATATATATATAGTTATATTCCATTCCCGAAGAAAGATAAGAATACAAGATAATTTCTCATATCAACAAATGCATATACTTATGGATTTTATTCTAAAGGTATAAATCCTTTATATTGAGCATCAATTAAAAGAAGCTTTCTACTCTTTTATTTTTCAATCTTACCATAGATCTGGGTTTGGTAAAGTTCACCATATACTGAAAATTGACAAATTCCTAATCACAAGGCCAACCCACACCACATCCAAACTCACATAATTACAAGTAAACCACCAAAACATCACATGTACTCATATAGCAACTTAGTTTAGATAGAAGATCATCGAATGCGCAATTTAGTCATTAGTGGTATTAATGCTTATTTTACGAGAAACACCAAAACTCTCCTTCTACTCTTATGTGTTGGCAATATAATCAAAGACAACCCACATCATCACATGTATATTGAGCAAGTCCGGAGACTTACCTTAGCCTCTTCAATCAAACTATAGCAACCAAGCAATTCAAGCGCATCAATGAAGCACTCCTCCAACTCATTCATTCTAAGCCTAGAATTCAATGGAGTATGTACCATACAATATCAATATCTCACTCGATCAATATACACAAACAAGTTACACATCATCCCAAAAGCAAATCATTTAAAACCTAACAATGATTCGTCTTGCAACTAAGTTTTGACCCGTTATAACTCATCCAAATTAAGAATGTGATATATAGTTAGAAAGCTTGCAAATAGTACTATCAAATAGTCTATTTAAACCTTCCGAAATAGCAAGGCGACGACAAGTTATGAATGGGACATCTTAGCATCAACACAGAAAAACTAGACTTAAAAAATTCCTTAATAAAAATGGGCATATCCCTCAAATGAATGAATATCCAATCTTCTTTTCTTGACACATCAATCCTATATTCATTAGCTAGCTATAGAAATAACCAGCCCTAAAAAAAGGATGCTTGAACTCAAGATATGTCCCAACTATCAACCGACATCATCGCATATTTTATTTGGCTAAGTAAAGCAACTTGTAAAATTCATATCAAATCAACGGAAAATCGAAACGACTCCATCCTAAAGCTCAAACTCACAATAACGAGTACACCACAATTCTATTCAAATACATTTTCCATATTGGAAGTCGAAACCCTTCGTAAATATCAAGACATTTGAGTTGAACCGAAGAACTTAACCAAAACTATTTAAATCCAACAAATCGCAACCAAGGACCCTTAATTCTCTACCCAAAATTGATGAAAGCTAAATTTAATAAACTCAAAAAGAAAACTCCATTCAAGTTATATTTTCAATTGCAAGATCAATCAAACGCTTAATACTCAATATTCCCAAATTTCATTTTCCCTAAAAATAACAAGCAAAGCCACAATCCAAGCCAAATTTCTCAATCAATCTTATTCCAATCACAAATTCCTTCAATTAAACCCCAAATTCATGCAAACATTCCCAAAATTCTCAAATTTAACAAATTAGAAAAACCTTAGAAATTGGGGATTTTTGAGAAACTCACATCAAGGGCTTCAATGGAGGAGTGAGGAGAGAAAGGTGGTCAGAGGCACTGCTGCTCGCACGAGGAAGAGAGGAGGACCATGGAGAGAGGGAATTTGAGCAGAGAAGGTGAGACAGCGAGAACGACAGACGAGCAAGAGCGGGCTGCCATGGTAGAGAGCTTGAGCTCGATTTTGATGGGGAAGAGGCGGGTGGGTTTGAGGAAGATGGGTGTGCCGTTTGTATTTCTGATTTGCGGGGGTCGATTGGGGTGGTCGGGTGCAGCGCTCGGAGCTCTGGACCTCTGGTGAGGGCTGGTTGGGCGGGATGAGATCTGGTTTCAGATTAAGCGGAGTCGAGGGCGGCGGCTATCTGGGTTCTAGGGTTCCCTGTGCAATTTTCATGGTTCCTTCTTAATTTGTGCAAGGGTAAGGGTATTTTATTTGAATGTCTTCCCTTCTTTTTCCTTACAAAATACTCCGTATACCTAATACCCGTATACTATAATTAATCCAAAGATTTCCCTTTATTAAATTTCATTTTTTTACCAAATTTTATTTAATTTCAAAATGCCTCTACTTCCAAATTTCTTATTAAAATTAACGAACTCAACTCTAGAGGAAAAGAAAAAATGCTATAAATAATTGTAAATATAATTATTTCGTGATTTTATTTTGTAAATAATTATAAATATATATACCCATTCAAATTAATTTACAAAATACAACTCAATTATTTTATTTAAATTGAAAATGCCCCAAAATGCTAAAAAAAAGCTCAGTTTTAATATGAAATAGCACACAATAAATATTATTTAAATTTGAAAAATGCTATAAAAACTCTCAAAAACTATTTTAATATGCTTAAAATAAAAATATTTTTAAATCAAACTACGTAAATGACAATACCAATCAATTTAACTAAATTAAAACTCTTTAAAATAAACTTATAAAATTTTAATTAAATTTAAATTTTGATAAAAATGAATAGATAAACAAAGTCTATTGAATATTTTTTTATTAAGATCTAAAAATTTCGACCATGACGGTAAAGAGGTTTGGTAAAGAGAACTTATGAAAATTAGAAATTTATAACCATTTGACTTCCTTTTTCTTTTTTCTTTTTTCTTTTGTTCATTTTAAATGTAGCTTATCGAAAATGTTACCATAGCTTAAAAAAATTATTGCATTCATATCAACTGTTGCACTAAGTGTTACCTTAAAAAAAATGTTGCAAACACCTGTTACAATAGATAAACACGTTGCACAACTATTGCAGTAAGTGTTACCTTAGAAAAAAAAATGTTGCAAGCACCTGTTACAATAGATAAGTATGATTGACTTGACTATGACATAGCAAAACTGTTGCATTAATTGTTGCAATAGGTTAAATGCTACAATCAAATGTTGCCATAAGTCATTTTTGTAGTAGTGCCAATTGATAGCTTTATGTTCAGAGATTAGACAAGGTATTTGCAGTCCCTAAAGAGAGATTTAACAACACATCCAACTTCCTACTTGTTCAATTAGTTCAGTAAGCCCTAAAGGAACAAGTTTGCCACTTAGGTTAAGGTTCACAATCAGGAATCTACAAAACCTTAGCAATTGAATTGATTCTAACTAGTTGCGCGGGCTAAATAGAATAAAACAATAGGCAATCAAGCACAAAGAAGTTGAAGCATTCAAATATAGGAAACAAGGAACGAGAATTAGAAACTCACAATCAATTCGAATAAAGCTTCAAATTGCAGGCAGAATAGATGAGTTTAGTTCCTCATGGAAGACATCGCTCAAAATCTCTAAAGTGTTTGATGAATGAATTATAGAGAAGTAATGGAAAAATAACAAAAAGTGGCATTAAATATCATCCAAAGTCGGCCATGAAATAAATAAAGGGATCTATGTTTTTTTAATATTTAAAACGCCGCGCATCTGCGCTCATGACCAATGCTGCGGGCGCAGCATATATGCTGCGGCCGCAGCATACTGTTTCTTCGTATCCTGCTGCAAATTGATTGGCTGCGGGCGGCGCAAGTGTGCTGCGGCCGCAGCTAGTGGCCTTTCCCGGAAAATCCGCCTCGAATTTGCTCTTCTTGTCAACAGGAAAGTTGTAGCTCCTTGAAAGAGATTTCCAACGCATGGTCATAATAGTCAATCAGACAACTGAAGCCTCCAGAAAGTGCAAAACAAGTTCAGCATGTCTAGCGACAACTTCTGCAGACTTGTTCTTCGTTTAGATTCGCTTCTTCTTCTCAGGACCTCTTGAGATCTTCATGTAAGACTCTTCGATCAACTATACATTCTCATATAATGCGTTATCAACTCATGTCTCCTCCTCGGATCCACCATTACCTGAAATAATCAATAAAAGCGTGTAGATTCCGACTCCGACAACATAGAGAACTAATATGCAAATCATACTTAAACCATGCATGATATGCATCATAACTAAGCTAAATGCAACCTATTATGCCTACCTAAATGCATGCTATCAAACTCCCCCACACTTAACATTTGCTTGTCCTCAAGCAATGATAGAATGAACATGAATCAACGCATCCCACAGGAAATCCCTTCAAGTTTCAACCTCATCAAAAAGCAACATCATAGCAAGTGAAAACATAAGCCAAGCAAACAAACTTCATAGCATGTATTCCAGTGATCAAAGCTTAGAAATAGACATCATCCAACCTCACCAGAAATATGTGTTTCACTCATGTGTTTAGGCTTTAGGGTACAACTCTCAACTCAAACCAATCATGCACTTAACTCATAGACATTGACCACCATATCACCATATATCTACCGAAATCTCATTACTTGCGGGACACAATAAAGACAACTAAATAAAATGTGACACTTTTATTTTTTCTTTTCTTTTATTTTCTTGTCTTCTTTTTTTTTTCTTTTTTTTTTCTTGTCTTGGTGCTTTCCTTACGCGAGGCGCAAACATGGGTGTCATGAATGGCCCCGGTCTATCAACACCTCAACCTACTAATATGAAGTTCACTTGAACAACTTTTGACGCAAGTTGCAAACATGGGTGTCATGAATGAACCTGGTTACTTAACGATCAAGCTTCCTTTCCTAGTGGATGGTTTTCAACACCTTTTTGCGCGAATCATACCCATGGGTGTCATGCGTAGACCTGGTTACTAAGTGCATCAACCATTGCCACCTTATTCACTAAATATGCACAAATTCAAACAAAAGACTCAAAATATAAACATAAACTCCGCAAGCAACAAACATGTGAGTCGGTCTTGAAAAATAGATACTGCAGTCAATGCCAAGAGGTGGCAACACAGGGAGAGTAATTCACACAATTGAGCAAAAGAATTCAAATAAGGCCAAACATTCTCACAGGGTCATGTTTTTAGGACTTCAATCATACTTTAGCTCAATCATACATGCTCAATTATATTTGCTAGCTCATGTTCCACAAAAATCAAATAAAGACAATAATCAAAACATCCAGAACTCCATGGGATTTTTATGAATCATGCTTGAAATTTAAAATAGAGGACAAACTAAGCTAGATGGGTGTTTGAATAACACATATGTATGAAATGCATGCTTCTTTTTGGGATTTTCGAATTTTTTTTTAATTACGAAAATAAACAAGAAATTAATAAAAAAAATGAAATAAATTAAACATGGCGCAGAAATTTAAATATGATCTCCTATATGCATCTATATGCAGAATTCCTCTCCCCCACACTTATAGTTTTCATTGTCCTCAATGAAACAGTAAAGACAACAAAAGTGAATCAAATATAATCAGGGTGAAGTAAAAGGAAAGGAAAAAGAAAGAAAAACTCACCTCGGGTTGCCTCCCGAGAAGCGCCTTTGTTTCAAGTCGTTGGCTCGACGTAATGGCCCTTGATTGGCCTAGGTTCCTCCACCAGGATCACCTACACCTGTCATTTCATTGACAAATGTGGGCACCCTTGGAAAGTGTAGCTTTCTGTTCCAACATTCATTCATTACCCTTAGCTTCTCTCCTTGAGCTATGCCTGGGGGTTGTCCTGAAATCACAAAAGGTTTCAATTTGTTAGGAGGCTCAAATTTCCATAAACTATTTTCATTAGGTGTCTCTAACAAATCACAAGAATTATTGTTGTGATCAATATTGTTATAAATAGGCATATCAAAAGAATTTTCAGGAAAAAGCTTAGCATGATTAAGGAGAGAGAATTCTATCTTTCTTCCATCAAACTCCATAGTCAATAGACCCTCACAACAATCAATTTTCGTTTTCGCAGTTTTCAGGAATGGTCTTCCTAGTATAATAGGTGTTTCAGGGGCTCCCTGCTCCATATCTAAAACAAAGAAATCAACAGGGAAAAACAAATCATCTACCATAACCAAAACATCTTTAACAACGCCTCTTGGCCTGATTTGTGATCGATCAGCAAGTTGCACTGTCACCCCAGTCTCAGTCAGAACACCCAAACCCAAATTGAGGCTCTTAGATCAAGAATGGCTTGTTTGAATCTAGTATTCCCAATAGCACATGGAATTGTAAACATACCTGGGTCTCCACATTTTTCAGGCAATTTCCTTTGCAACATAGCAGAGACATTTTCATTCAAGCTTACCTTTTCCTTCTTTTTCAATCTTTGCTTCTTCTTGATGGTGCATAACTCCTTCAAAAATTTAGCATATCTAAAAATGCTCTTAATTAATTTGAGTAAAGGAATATTTACCTCGCATTTGCTGAACGTCTCAAAGATCTCCCTATTTCTCATACCTTCGTGTATCCTTTAGGGCTTCCAGAAAAGGTAGAACCGGCTTTGGAATCTCCATAGGTAAAAAAGAAGAAGGAGGGGAGGAAGAAGAAGGAGGAAGAGGGGAAGGAGAGGAAAGAGAGGAGAAAGGTGGAATATGCGTACCTGTAGCTAAAGGATCGAAGGGCTCACTGGCGGTGGGCGCCGCATGATGCTGCGGGCGCAACATGTTTGATTGGCTGCGGGCGCCGCACCGTAACCTGTCCGTCATCTCCTTCTATCACCTCTATCTCCTCGTCCATTATTTCCTCGTCATCCTTTTGAGGTGTGATAATCAGTTCCTTGCCACTTCTAAGCATTATTGCACTGACATTCTCCCTAGGATTCTCAATCGTTTGCGATGGGAGCTTTCCTGAGTCATTTGCCTCTTTTGCGCTTAGCAGTTGAATGATTTGACTCATCTGATTCTCCAAGTTCTTAGATCGTTCACCTTGGTCCAAGACTGCATGTGCGAGGGTCTTAGTGCACGTCTCTATGTTCTTTGTGCGTTCAGCCTGGTTCATGATGAATTGTGTGAGGGCTTGTAGTGCATTTCCATCAGGTACACTTGCCCGAGGCTGTCCTCCCTGACCGAGGTCAAACTGTTGTTGTGGCCTCACCTGATGCCCTCCTTGTTGATTGAAAGGTTCTTGGTAGTTGCCATAACCATAGCCTTGTTGATAGCCTCCATTGTAGTTATTATTGTTGAAGTGCCAAGGATTACCAAAGTTGCCTTGCCTGGGCCTTTGTGGAGCGAAATTCCCAATTGCATTCAACTCAACACTAGGTTCTTGCCAAGTTGAGTACATATCCATAGGATGGGATGGATCGCTGTAGGATTCACATGCTTTCAACTACTTAGATGCTCTTTCAACTACTAGCTTCTTGATCATCTCTTTCATCTCTGCCATATCAGTCTGTAATGCAGCCACTGGGGCATGAATAGCAAGTACACCTCTAGCACGAGTGCTCTTGTTGAACTGCCTAGAGCCCTCAGAGAGCTCCTTAAACACTTCCCAAGCTGCAGCAGGCGTCTTATTCAGCATGTTTCCCCCACAACAAGAATTCACCGTTTTGCGCTCATCATCAGTAAGCCCATTGAAGAGAAATAAGACCAAACCCTTCTGAGAGAAGCCATGGCATGGGCAGCTAGCGCAGAGTTTCTTGAAGCGCTCAAAGTACTCATGTATCGACTCCGTCGCGTACTGCTCAATGCTGCTGATGGACCTTTTCAAGGCATTAAGCTTTGTTGCAGGGAAGTACATCTCCAGGAAGACTCTCTTCATCTCAGCCCAAGTAGTAATAGACCCCGCTGGTAGATAGAAGAACCACTCCCTCGCATCATCCTTCAAAGAGAAGGGAAAAACTCTCAGCTTGATTTGATCCTCAGTAACGTTCTCAGGTTTCATTCCAACAACCACAGTATGGAACTCAGACAGATGCTTGTGGGGGTCCTCCCCACTCAACCCATGGAACTTGGGTATAAGATGAACTACCCCTGATTTTAGCTCAAAGTTGACTCCTTCCCCTAGCGCAGGGAATTAGATTGCCAGGGGTTGCTGTGTCACATCAGGAGCGGAAAGCTCCTTAAGAGTGCGGTTTGCGTCGTTAGCCATCTCTGCAATGTTTTCTACAGAGAAGAATTAGTAGCACGGGTATGGACCATATAAGATGGTCCACACCAAAAATCAGCACTAAAATCACACAAGAATCAATAAATTTCTCCGGCAACGGCGCCAAATTTGACAGAGGGAAAACCTGTCGTTGATCCGCCAAAGAAAACTCAAACCTATAGCTAGTATAGCAACAAGTAAGAGGTCGATCCCACGGAGAAATTCGCTATTCAAGTGTGATTAGATGCCAATCAAGTAACCAAAGAGGAGGGTTTTGAGTGTGAAAGTTCCGCCTTTTATAAAAGCGGATTGATGAAAGCAAGAGTAAATAATTGTAATTCAGACAATTAGGAGAAGCAATTCTACCTACAATTTTCCACTTTATTTGGTTTGAAACGATCCTTGTAACTTCTTCTCGTCCTATTAAGTTTCCTCTGAATGCCCTTGTCCCGACCTCATATAGTTACTAGTCCAATCAGTCCTAGAAACCCTTATCAATCGAACAGTCCCTAAAGAAGGATTTAACCCAATTGATAGCATTAAGTTCAGATATTAGCCAAGGTATTTGCAGTCCCTAAAGAGGGATTTAACAAAACATCCAACTTCCTACTTATTCAATTAGTTCAATCAGCCCTAAAGGAACAAGTTTGCCACTTAGGTTAAGGTTCACAATCAGGAATCTACAAAACCTTAGCAATTGAATTGATTCTAACTAGTTGCGCGGGCTAGATAGAATAAAACAATAGGCAATCAAGCACAAAGAAGTTACAACATTCAAATATAGGAAACAAAGAACGAGAATTAGAAACTCACAATCAATCCGAATAAAGCTTCAAATTGCAGGCAGAATAGATGAGTTTAGTTCATCATGGAAGACATCACTCAAAATCTCTAAAGTGTCTGATGAATGAATAATAGAGAAGTAATGGAAAATAACTAAAAGTGGCCTTAAATATCATCCAAAGTCGGCCATGAAATAAATAAAGGGATCTAGATTTGTTTAATATTTAAAACGCCGCGCATTTGCGCTCATGACCAATGCTGCGGGCGCAGCATATATGCTGCGGCCGCAGCATACTGTTTCTTCGTATCCTGCTGCAAATTGATTGGATGCGGGCGCCGCAAGTGTAATGCGGCCGCAGCCAGGGGCATTTCACGGAAAATCCGCCTCGAATTTGCTCTTCTTGTCAACAGAGAAGTTGTAGCTCCTTGAAAGAGCTTTCCAACGCATGGTCATAATAGTCAATCGGACAACCGAGGCCTCCAGAAAGTGCAAAACAAATTCAGCATGTCTGGCGACAACTTCTGCAGACTTGTTCTTCGTTTAGATTCGCTTCTTCTTCTCAGGACCTCTTGAGATCTTCATGTAAGATTCTTCGATCAACTAGACATTCTCATATAATGCGTTATCAACTCATGTCTCCTCCTCGGATCCACCATTACCTGAAATAATCAATAAAAGCGTGTAGATTCCGACTCCGACAATATAGAGAACTAATATGCAAATCATACTTAAACCATGCATGATATGCATCATAACTAAGCTAAATGCAATCTATTATGCCTACCTAAATGCATGCAATCAGTCACCAACAACCAATTTCCGTGGTTTTTCGTGTGGGTATGTAGTTTTCCGATAAATTAATTTCTTTTCAAATATTGGTGAACTAAGTTATTTGGTGTTTGTAGGTACGTTATGCAGAACAAGATACACGATCCATATAAAGACCCCCCAACCAATTCCCCAACAACCAACGGTGATCCAGTTCCGCCAACAATCTCGTCCTTGAGTAGGTTACTAAGTAGACATAACATAGTGTTGAAAATGAAACGTACCGAACACACATGATGTATGACGGTGTATTGTAACCTATTGACTAATGTCACAATATAACACAATCTCATTAATGAATGAAATCATTACAATATTTGTCTGTAACAATAACGCTCTGTGACAATAACAATGACAACCAATTATTTCCTGTAGCGACCTACAAACGGAAATATATTCTGATTGGGGTTGTCGGCATGGATGTTGTTAGACGGAACGAGTTCGCGACAAAGTGCTTCCATGACCCTTACAACACTTGTAAATGGGGAATAAAATCAACTGACGAATGACTAGATAACAACATTGACTAGAAGTTTATGTCACCTACAATTCCGAAACTAACATTGTTCGTCACCCTTAAATATGCATGGGAGACCTGCGGAACCTACCAACCGCATGTCATTTCGGTGGGGTCCGCATTACATTGCGGTTATATACACATATCTATGAGTAGGTTTCCACGATATGTTGCAGATCCTTCATCAATGGGACTACTACCCCACGGAAGGGGAACTCCCCACGCCCGAGCCATCCGCAACAAGATGCAGATCAGTCCGTAAGTAGGTGCGGAGCCATCCGCAACTAGGTGCGGAGGCAGCCGCAAATAGATGCGGGAGCAGCCGCAAATAGGTGCGGAAGCATCCGAACCTTGGGGCTTACCGTAGCTCGTTCGTAGGTTGGCGGCATTTCACCCTACAAATAGAGTCGGTCGTGCTCGGGAACTTGCACCCATTTCTTGAAATGGTTGTTTCTGAAATACCCCAAATTATCTTTGGGTATTTCTTTTAAAGTAAATATAATTTTGGTAATAAAAGGTAAGTATTCTATTTTGAACTTAATAATAGTTTTTCTTTTAAACAGAATATGTATAAAGTTTTATAACTAGTTTAAAGATATTTCATCTTATGTGCATATATAGTAAATAAATAAGTTTTTAAGTTATATTATTTTGAGACAAAGTGATATATTTTCTTCAAAAATAAGGAATGATTCGTAATTATAATTTATTTTAATTTGCGAAAAGTATTTAATATAACGTTTTAGAAAATTGTGTTATGCAAAATAAAATGTATTGCATTAAGTGTTTTGTTATTTTTATTATGAAGAGTTTTAATAAATAAATTTTCGGATATACATATATATTTATAAATTGAAAAAGAGCTTGAACCGGTTTTCTTTCGGTTCAAGTGAACCAAACCCATAAAAAAAAATGCTGAACCGGTTCAGTCGAACCCATCTTCTTCCTCCCGCCCGCGTCGATTCACTGTAAACCAAGGTGAAATTTCACCTCCTCAAATCTCGCTCAAATCTCAACCCTTTTGCTTCTAGAACGTTCCCTATCCGTTTCTAATGAGATTTATGCAATCGATTTTGAGATTCGGGATCGAACCGCAACCGAACGAACGTATCCCTAATTTCGAAGCTCATCCAAATCCGCTCCATTCGGGACGAATCCCATCAAATTGAGGATTGTGATAGCGTTAGGAGTAATTATCTAATCTATTTTCCGAGTTATTTTAATCAAATCCATCCCCAAATCCTCCTCCTATAAATACCCCTTCCGGGATCAATTTCAAAGCACCCCACCATAATTTCTCTCTATATCCGAGCTTTCAAACTAGTTGATCGTGTTCTAAACACGTTAACCTACAATCCCCTTTACAAAAGTTTCACAAACACATCCCGATTTCAAAACCCCTAATTTCGATTCAACCTCGTCGGAGCTGCTCCTGTCCGCCGCTTTCAGTCGCCGAATCCGTCGTACAGGACCACCGGGAGATGCCCCTCATCGCCACGAAGCCGTAGCCACCAGTCGCGTGTCATTCCGAGTACAATCGAATCCGCTACGCCTCGTCGAAGTGCTGTCGGAGCTCCGCCGGAAACTTCCGTTGAGTTTCTGTCGAGAGTGAGGTTGAAGAAGGGTAATTGCGTTAAACCTCCCATACCTTCAGTTTTGTTAAAATATGCCCCTGTCCAGTTTTCTAAAATTCCAGATTCTAACCCGTATTTTTATATGGGCATAAATGCTTTCCAATTCCGTTAAATCGCAGAGAATCGTCAACCCTTACGCCCATACGAGGGAATTCGAGTTCAACCAACCACTTAAGTCAAAGCTTGCAACTTCGGATCAAGGCAAGTGACTTTCCGAGCTTTTTCGCTCATTTTGGTGCCTTCGTGTCTTGTTGTTTTCTTTCCTTTGAATGCTTGCCAAATTAAGTAAAATAAATTGCAATTCACCTGCTTGTGTGATTTATTTAACCTTCCATTTGAATTTGGCAAGTATAATTGGGTGACCTTAAGATAAGATAATAATATAGTTACCCACCGTTTATTTAAAGCGTGATTTATTCTTATTCTTTCATGCTAATTGGTTAAGAATGGAACATGCCTTATTCTTTGATGTTTCCATCCTTTTATTTTAATTGCTTTTATTTCATTTGACATCCATGTTACCTATAAATAACATGGGTTACCGTGTGTTGTGTGATCATCTAGGTTATCTTAAGTAAAAGTAAATAGTAATAATGTAACATGGGTTACCGTGTGTTGTGTGATCACCTAGGTTATCTTAAGTAAAAGTAAATAGTAATAATGTGAGGATTGTGTGTTACGACTGGAACTCAATTAAATCAAGATCAATGAAAGTAAAACGCATCAATCAACTTAAACCAAATGTGAACCGTAATGTGTGAAGTCAAGTGAAAGTGATGTTGTAGAGTCAGGTCGGGGCCGTTACTCCTCGGTCTAAAGGTTTCATGAAACTAACACATTTCCGTAGAGAAATGTTACACTACCTCCGGTAGTAGGCCGCTATCTGCTAGTGAGAGCGGGGCCGGTATCATATTATAACAAATAGTGTGTGTTGTGAAACATTCTATTCCTATTAAGAGTGGTAAACGTGTATAGCATATAAACCTGTGTTTAAGCTACTCAATGTGAGGAAGTGAGTGAAGTGTGTTATATCAATCTGTTTTAAGCTACTCAACGTGAGGAAAGTGAGCGAAGTGTGATATATATATACATCTTCTTAACATAGTAAGAACAAAGTTTTATAGTGATCACAATTAATTCAAGCTATATCATATTCCATCTGTAATCGGAGTATGGTTCCTAAGAGTGCTTGTCGCTCGCATCTTTTGTTACTCAATCCTTCTGGATTATCCGTGTCTCAGGAGTCGTGTTTTAAAATGTTGAGCCTTCACATAAAATATTCTCAATAATCGCATTTGGGTTTAGATTCATACCGTATTATGGTCACTGAGTTTGAGTCCAGAGAAGTCCCAGTTTTCGAGCCGTCATTTGCTAGTTCTTGCGAACTAACCGTCCTCTATTTGGATGGCTGGTGTCCTTCATTCTGGATGCCAGACCAGTTTTCGCAGGTTTAGGTCGAGTCTCCGAAGAGAAGTTTAAGAAGAGTAAGAAGACATTTCATTTTCAAGATTTAATTATTTAAAGTTGTTAGAAAATATTGTATAAAGATTTAATAGTTTATTTTTACCAAGTCTTCCGCTGTAATGTTTTAGTGTATTGAATCTTGAGTATGTACATAAAAAAAAAAGATTTATTAAGTCTTCCGCTATTTGTATTTTATATTGTTATCATCTTGTTTATGGGAGCATGGTAGCATGTCCCTATAAGCCTAAGGTGGTTACGAAGACCTTAAAGTCCGAGTAATCACTGGCGCTGCAACATTCCCTCATTTATAGAAGGGGGTGTTACAGTTTCTTACTCGTCCGAAATATTTGTTGTTTCATACTCGTTCCAAATGGTTATTTCAAACAGGGAGGTGGTGAAGGATCGATGAAACACTTTGAGTGCAATAATAGAAAACTCCCGTCGCAGTTCGCGAAGTTATCTAGTCGTCGTTACAGCTCTGAGGATCCAACGAGCTGTGATTACGACGTGACTTTGTCCGACAGGATTGGGAGGCTGAAATATCCCTGGGTAAGCACAGTTTCACCCCTAACGCCGCCATGTGTAAATATTGGCGTCTACCTAGATCAACAATGGCGGTTCAACAACAACCGGGTAAACCTCGTGCCTGCTCGTTGGTGTATCTAATGAGTTTCTGATGTAAACACGTTTGTTATATTTGTACTAATATTGTAAAAACCCATTAATTGTTGTTGTAGAATGATTTTGATTTAATAAACTGTATTGTACAATGATTTGAATTGAATGCACACTTGATTAATTGGAGACGCATGCTACGTTCGGTGGTGGTCCGCATCCACCAACGACTACATACGCATGTCTATAAAATCTATACATTGTCCTTTGTTCGATTCAAGCATGCACTCAGCACGTATCAACCGACTAGGTCTGTGGGTTAGGCCTTGTACAGCTACGCTTGCTGATGCGAAAAAAAATATGTAGCAATTCCATATATTCGAGTCTAAATCGAAAGATTTGAGCTTTCAACCGACCTTAAAATCAGGTTCAGGCTCGGCTTGTTTCGACTGTTTTGTTTTGCATGCAGACGCGTCACTCTTAAAGAGGTCATGGACCCAATGCCGATGGAAGGATGCGCATGCCCTCAGGACTTGCAGTTTGACTAGAACATCGCATATCCGCATTTAGTTGCGTATGTATACACATTGGCATGCGCAAAGGGTGAGCCCCCTTCAGTTGGTTTGGTCTCCCACGCCACACCTTTAGCGTGCTTTATAAACACCCGATTTGATACACAAAATACTTACACAACTCCACATTGTACTTGTTGCAAATGGAGCCGGTTACAACAGAACATCGCGGTTCAAACCCACGCATTGACTTTGTAATTAAGTTTAGAACGAGTTTGAACACTAGATGTAGGGTCAGAGATGATATCCTTTAATGATTGTGATGAGGAGTATTTGAATTTTCGTTTGCTAGTCTCAGCTCCATGATTCGTCACACCAGCAGGATTGATTTATGGTACATCTGACTCCGTGGATCTGTTAGGTTCAGTTACAACAGTTTCTGAAGTCTCAACATTTTTGGATTGGTCGCCAAGGGTTTTGGACAAAGCTTCAACACCTTGGGCCAATTCTTCAATGTTAAGAATCTGATCCTGCATGTTCCTCTTCTTTGTGTTCTTGGTAGCAGCACCATCACCATCCTCGTTCTCTGTATGGATGTTAAGATCTAAATCTGCAACACTTTCACTCAAAGAACCGTCATTGCATTCATCAAATATAACATGTATACTTTCCTCAACTAACTTGGTCCTTTTATTGAAGATTCTATATGCTTTGCTACTTGTGGAGTAGCCAAGAAATATACCTTCATTACTACGCGCATCAAATTTCCCAAGTTATCTTTTCCATTGTTATGAACAAAACAAGTACAACCAAAGGGTTTAAAATATGATATAAGTGGTTTGCGGCCTTTGAAAAGTTCATAAGGAGTTTTCTTTAAGATGGAACGAATAAGACAACGATTCAAAATATAGTTAGCTGTGTTAACAGCTTCAACCCAATAGGTTTTAGGTAATGCATTTTCTAAAAGCATAGTCTTGGCCATGTCCTCTAGGGTGCGGTTCTTTCGTTCCACAACCCTATTTTGTTGAGGTGTCCTAGGAGCAGAAAAATTATGGGAGATGCCATATTTAGCACAAAACAAATCAAATTTAAGTTGATCAAACTCCCTACCATGATCACTTCGAATTGACACTATGGGCTCGTTTCTTAAAGTTTGCAACTCCTTACAAAGTTTTGAAAACTCAAATAAGGCCTCTGATTTTTCTTTTAAAAATGCAACCCATGTATATCTCGAAAAATCATCAACAACAACAAGCATGTACTTTTTACCATTGGGAGGTTTGACTCGCATAGGACCACATAAATCCATATGTAAAAGTTCAAGGGGTCTAGAAGAACTTACAACCTTTTTGGGTTTGAAAGAGCTACGTGTTTGTTTACCTCGTGTGCATGCTTTGCACATCTCAATACCTTTGAAGTCCATCTCAGGTAGTCCTCTTACAAGCCCTTTGAACACAAGCTTCTGTAGTGTATGTAGGCTCACATGACCGAGTCTCCTGCGCCAGAGCTTTGGATTGTCTGTCAAAGCCTTTAGACAGGTTAAGCTTCCTTGTGCCACTTGCTCAGCATTCACAGCATAGATGTTGTTATAACGATATGCATATAGAACTACTTCACCTGTATCTTCTCTGCGCACTAGACATCTTTTCTTGTTAAATCCAACATTATTACCACTATCACATAGTTGAGAAACACTAAGCAGATTATACTTCAAACCATTAACAAGATAAACATTTTTAATACTATGGTTAGGATCACTCCCAACACTACTAATACCAACGATGTCCCACATTCCTTTGTCACCAAGAGTGATTGTTCTAGTGGATTGCTTCTTTAGATCATGGAAGAGAGACCTCTTCCCACTCATATGTCTAGAGCATCCACTATCAATAATCCACATTTGCTCTTTCACCTTTGTGATCTCCTACAAAACAAAAATCAACCTTTATGGCTAGACCAGTGAGCAAATTTAGACCATTTATTGGGATAAACCATATTTGGTAAAATAGTGCCTTTGGGGATCCAAACTTGCGTTATCCGTTCTTTTCTCAAGTGAACAGAAAATGTATTGCGAATAATATGAGGATCATTTCTTCTATGGGGGCAGGTCTCTCTTACATGTCCCTTTCTTGCACAGTGGTGACGTATAGGAGAGGTTCTGCTTCCTTTTGCCTTCACAAAAGTGTTAATGTGTCGCTTCTTTAAAAACTTCGGGTTGTAGCCAATACCACTTTTGTTTAGAGAACTTTGTTGCTCACCCAACATCCTATCAAGAGTGCCCTTGGACTTGGTAAAACTTATGAGGGCTGTCTGTTGGTCTTGAATCTTCTTATTCAGGGAGATCTTCTCGTTCTCTAAGTCATGATGTTCACTTCTTAGAGACGAGAGATCTTGCTTGAGTTCCGATTTCTCTGAGTTAGGAGTCTTGACTTTAATGTCAAGACCTGAATAAGAGGTTTCAAGACTTTTGACCCTCATAGGCAGTTCCTCAATAGTTCTTTCCTAGTCCACGTTTTTCTTAATAAGAGTATTGGTTTGGGCAACAAGTTTCTCTTCGTTGGCAATCATATTAGAAAGGAATTTCGATAATACCTCTTTTCGACTTGCCATAAGCTCTCTTACAGTTACCTCAAGTTGCTCATCGTGAGATTCATCTCCTGAGGCCATAAGACAGACATTGGCCTTCTAATCATCGGAGTCTGTGTCAGAATCGCTCCAAGTTGCCACCATGGCTTTCTTTTTCCATCTATCACCTTTCTTGAACTGGCTCTTTGTCTTTTGAGTGCAATCTTTCACTAGATGGTCTGTTTCACCACATTCAAAACAAGATAAAGGTTTAGTCTTCTTGTCATATTTGTTGTATTGAGACTTACCTCGAAATTTAGAAGACTCTGATCTATCTTTGTTGTTGAATTGCTTCTTCATCTTGAGGATTCGAGAAAACCCCTTTGTAATGAGATCAAAGGGATCATCCTCATCATCACCCTCATCTTCAGAATCAGACACATCTTTCGGCTCATCCTTCTTAGACTTGAGTGCCAAGTTCTTAGTGCTTGTTGGAAGTTCTTCATCGTCTTCATTGAGGATCATGTCATGTGTGATCAGCTTCCCAAGCAAGTCATCAAGGGGTAGAGTGGTGAGATTCTAGACTTTCGAAGGAAAATGCTGATCTTGGAGTCCTTCATTTGACTGGTTCCTTCGTAGGTGACAACTAGCTTGTCCCAAATCTCTTTAGCCGACCTACAAGATGAAATACGGTTAAACTCATTAGTACTAAGACCACAGTATAGTAAGTTAATAGCCTTGTAGTTCTTGGAGATGAGTTCAAGATCCGCTTGGATGAACTCAGCCTCGGTCTTCGCGACTTTGCTTCCATTTGGTCCTTCTTTCACAGGAATCTTCGGACCATTCTCTATAATGTTCCAAAGTTCCAGATCTTGATCTATAATGAACATTTTCATCAAGGACCTCCAGTGGACGAAGTTGTTTCCTACAAAGAGTGGTGGTCTAATGGTCGACCTCCCTTGTGCAAATCCTCCGCTTGCTTCACCAGACATGATAAAAAACTCACAAGATTGTTAGATCAAAAGCAGTGAGTAAGGCTCTGATACCAATTGAAGGTTCGATAATGTATAACAAAGTAATATAAAGATACTCTAAAAAGGGGGTTGAATAGAGTATGCCAACTTTTCGCTGATAATCTCAAGACTTTTGAAACGCTTGCAAAACCCTTTGAGATTAGACTTAATTCTTTCATCTGGAAAACGTGAATCACAAAAGAGTTATACAATTCGAAACAAGTGCGAAAATATGGTAAAGCAATAAGTAAAGGATGCAACGAATTGTTAACGAGGTTCGGCACGAACTTGGCCTACGTCCCCGCCTAGGGTTCTTCCACAACCCTAGGATTCAACCGGCTTTATTGATTCACAAGACTTAGGATCCTAATAGCTCACCGAGAAGCCTCTCTCCTATACAATTGCAATCTAGTCAACTCACGTTCCCTTGGAGTCCTAGACCAATCTAGAAGAGCCCCACCTCTCTCAACTATCTAGTATAATCCTCTTACATTTCGTGAATCGATCGCCTAGTGTCCACTTCCTATGTTACAAACTCTCGAGTATAACACTCTCTCGAAATATATCCTATGAGCTCACTGTGTAACTCTCAAATGCTTTGAAACAAAATATAAGACTCTTAAGAACAAGCAGAGAGAACACGCTGAAGAGAGATCGTAAATTGAGGGTTGAGTGTGCAATGTAGAGCGTTGATATTCGTAAGTGTCCGTCAGTCCTCTCTCTCTTCTTCATCTCCTTTTATACTTGATCAAATCAGTGCCAATTGAAGGAAGAATCTTCACCCAACGGTGATAGGGTCTATTTTAGTCGTATAAATGCATATTATATTAGGTAATTTTCATGCATATTTTACGTATTTGATAGTTAATTTGTATTATTTTGCATTCGGAGTCTACATCGGAATTTTACTGTATTTCAGGTATATGTGGACTAAGTCAGGAGCAAATTCATGAAGGCGTTTAATTAGTCGGGAATCACTGTAGTTGAGGACCTGTTGAAGTTTGGGCTAGCGAAGAGAGTTAAATAAAGAAAGGAGAAGGTTAGACTGTGTTAGTGCTCCCGGTTTCATCAATGCAAGTCATGGTGTTGACATATGGCTTTGCAAAGTGGATTCACATTTCTATTTAGTTAAGTAATACGGAGTATAGTTTAGGTTAGATAGATATAATTAGATATATTAATATTATTATTATATTAGGATATATTAGGGTAGGATGTTTACTATATATACAATTCATACGGCTCTGCCGAAGGAAGCCGCAAGTGACAGCCGACTAACATTCCACTCTAAACCCTATTTATATTTTGTCTTATTTTTATGGAGATCTAGACTCTTCCGTTTCGTCTATGGATTGAAGCTTTGGTTTGATAAAGTTGTGAGATTTCTATTCTTGTTCTATTCCTATTGATTCGTATTGATTCTTTTGCGATTATTGTTGATATATTCTAGTCCGTACAACTAGTTGAGATTATTGCTAGGATTTTGTAGATTCCTCGTAGCGAACCTTAATCCATAGTAGCAAGCATGCTTTTTTAGGACTCGTAGGACTAAACTGGTGTGTAGAGAATCAATTACATGTTAAATGCTGACTCGTAGCTTGGTGTTGCATGTATCCTGGCCGGTTAATCCTTAATCTTAATGCTACTATTAGGTTAAATCTTGACCGTGTTAAGGTTATCTAATTGGTAAGGGTTACTAGGACTCGTAGGACTAGTAATTTACACAGGTTCAGGACAGGAACAATAATAGGATGAAAAGAGAACTTGAAGAAGAATCAAGGATCAACTAGTCAAATTAAAGTGGATGTTTATAGATGAAACTCTATTCTTAATTGTTATCTCCATTGATTTGTTTATAGTTTATTTTATTTTCTTCTTAGTTTCACCACTCAAAAACCCCCGTTTTGTCTTAATTGGTAAATAAACTTAACATAGGAATAACTTGATTATCTATGAGATCGACTCGTGCTTATCACACTAGATTAGTTAGGTAAGTTCGAATTTATTTCGATACGGTTTACGCGACTAAAAACCGTCTATCAAACGGCTAGAACAGATCATGGAAATCTTCACAATCTTCTATTCTGGGAAACTCTGAAGCCATAATCTCCGATTTGATTCTTCACGTGATTCAGCTCAAGGAAGGAGATCTTTTTCGAAATTCATGCTGCATGGTTAGCATATAAATAATATATGGAAATATATATTAATAACATATAATAACATTCGGACATAATATGCACATAATACAGGTTTTGTGTTTTATCACACAACTGTAGCTTCAAGACCTTTGACACAAACCATGTGTCAAAGCCTTTGAAACCATTTCCGATTTTCATCAAGGGAGTGGAGTTATCACTTATAGCTCCCATATGAAATAAACACTGTAAAGATCAGGGAAGTACTTTGATTTTAGATATGCGGGGCGGAGTGGACAAGTTGCGGAGGGGGAGTGGACAGGTTTTGGAGGGGAGTGGACAGGTGGGGTGTCTGCTGGCTATTAGACTAGCTTCGTCCCTCCGACCACGACATGTAAGCGGCCCGGACGAGCTTGTCCCTCCGGCCACGACATGTAAGCGGTAAGGCGGGTGTCTCCTGTCCTCCATCTCATCTCGAGTCCTCTCTCTTCAGATCTGTCATCTCGAGCCTCGCTTAAGATCTGACGCTCGCGGTTGCCCTCGCTCGAAGCTCTCCTCTAAAATACTACCCCAATCCCCTCCACAATTGTAACAAGGCTTTCTTTGATTGGATCTTGGCTTAAAATTGAAGATTAAGCATATCTTGTTTATGGAGTTTTGTTTTCTATCGATGTAGTTTGATTTAATGACAGTAGATATTCCACAACAGTTTGGACTTTGTTCATTTCGAAGAAATTGAAGAAATAGCAATCACAGTTCAAGCCAGAGTTTACTGAAAATTTTAATTATTCAATCGGTTTTAAAATTTTAATTATTCAATCGGGCTTCAGCTTTCCAATCAATTTACCAAACTAACCTTGAATCTCTACTAAATTAGTAAACTAAACACTATTCCCAACTCTACGTTCTCTGATTGCCGGCTTCGCACCGTTTTGCGTAACTGTACGGGGGACACAATTCCCAATGGCCTGAACTGGGACAGGGTATGCATGCACACATCGAAAAATATCGCAATTGAACCAAAATCAAGTACAACAAGAATAGGGTGAAATTACACCTATGAAAGAACGACATAAGCTACGCCATGGGATGCGGATTTAACCGCGGTTTGTCGCGGATGTCTCCGCATGTACCTGTGAAACATGTAAGCGTGCAAATGCGTAACTCCTGGGAGGACAATAATCCCTAAAAATATGTGTCTATTTGCTCTCGATCCTCACATCCACACATATGTGTCATTGGCAATTGTATTTCATTATATGTGTGGTTTGAAGTCAATTTACGTTTCGAAGTGTGTAGCGATCGGTGAAACACTTTGGAATTGAATAGACCACGTTGCGCAAAATGTTGTAGCAGATTGGTCGTATTCTGGCTCACGCTGCGAGATTAGGCAGATGTAGAGCTCAAATGGTGTGGACGCCGAGTTTGGCTGCACATATACAACCAGCAGTAGACACGCTACCGGTGGATACCACGAAAGAGTATACACGTTAAAGTTGTAGTAACTGTATATTGTTTTTAGGTTGTTTCAGTCGCAATGTAATGTAATTGTTTTAATGTAATGTACACGTCTTTGTGAGATGCGTCGTTAAAATTATATGGATTGTAAACTGTTTTTATGTTTCAGTAGTAATGTTCTGTAATTATTTTAATGTAATGTACACGTATTTGTGATTTGCGTCTTTATTCTCCCGTCATCGACCAAGTATTTTATTTCGATGAAAGTCAGATTGTTGTATTGTTTCAAGAGAATAGAAACATGAGGGTACGTTTGATTTAGTTTGTAGACAGTAGCCCGAATGTTCCACAACCAGTTGCGGACCTATAGCAATTGTCGAAAGAGGACACCATGCCCGACGTTAAGTGTTTCGCATGAAGTCGCGGAAGGCTCCGCATTTCCGTGCGGAGCCTATAACAGATGTACGCGTTGTTTCACGGATTTACCGTTGCCTGATGACGAGTGCAGTGGAAATAAAAATCATCAACACAGGTTGTAGAGCTTTAAGAAAACAGGCAACATAACGACATGGTAAAATCAAAACACCAAAATATGGTGTTTAACAGCCCCACTTTCTTACAACTGGAAAGATGTAAATAAACAAAGTTTCACACACAAAGGCAACTACAAATAATGACCGCCTATGACTTAGACCTTGTCGGAATGTTTGGTGGTGATGTGCCTCTTCAAATGTCCGTACTGTAGATTATTCATCACTTTGTAGAGGTGGCCACAATGACGACATGTTGCGTGGAAGGCGCCACCTGCTACCACCTCCTTCTCGTAGTGACGGGTGAACAAGTGCTCTCACGGAATTTCAACTTCGTGAGAAGACACTGTCGGAAAATGACGTCGTTGCGGATGTGAATTTGTATCGGCTTTAAATGCCCTGGTAGTGGTGGGAGGCTATGGCGTGGGTTTGGACTGCACTTCTCGGATGTGGGTCTTTATATAGGAAAATGAAGGTGCTAATGTAGTTCCGCAGCCGGTTGCGGAGTGCATGAGAATTGAATACAATGCATGAAACTCGGTTCGCGGACGATGGATACACTGCGCATCGGCATGCGGAACAATGTTTATCCTGCCACATATCGATGCATGCACCACAGCTCGCTCGATGCATGCACCCACAAAATAAATCCTACGATCAATGCATGCACTGTCCAAGTCCAAAGCGCCGTGTTCAAAGGCTAGGTTACACATGGAGGTGCGGAATGCAACAATTAAACCGGTGGTGATCCAATAACTACGCATTTCGTTGCAGAATTCATGGCGGGGACCATGGAATCACCCTATAAAATTGCCATCAACGGTCCCCACATAGACATCACCAACAAGGTAGTGAGACATGTATCCTGGAAGCTCGCTCATAGTTGATAAACCCGGCGAGTTCACCGAGGGAACCCGTTTCATCGTTACGGTGGACAAACACCGTTGTCCACCTGAAAATTGTGCATGCAACTGCAAACACAACTAATATGACCATTCTTTCCGGTGCAGCCTACTGACCGTGCGTGGTGTTCGGATGTCTTTATCATCAACGCAATTGATGTTTGGCTGCAAGGAGTGTGAGGACGACCCTGCGAATTACTTCCGAACTATCCACAAGAAGATAAAGAATATGCTGGCCATTTTGTACAACGACGTTTCTGTCTCTCGAATTCGAGACGTCGCATCTTTTGCAGTTGATTTAGCTGTACACCCCGCCCAAGAAGAGATGACGACGTACGCGTTCCAACATATAAAAATTCAGATCTACCCAAAGCCCCCAAAAGAGTTAGTCGGGAGCTGCTTTGTTGGATACACCAGCCCGTATTGAACTTCCATGTCCCGCATCGAAAACGACAATGTTATTTCAATTTTTATGCGATATACCGCCTACAAAATAAAATTATAAGGGATACCTTTACATCAATTAATTTTGAAGTATTTAGTGTGTGAAATATTGTTGTCTCTATCGTTCACATGATTTCGAACTATTGAGACTCGTCGCTACTTGGAGCATTGTGACATTGTCGTTGGGAGATTTCGAACTATTGAGGTATGTGTCGGCAGGGTTGTTACGCATGTACTTGCGTAATGCACTGTCCTAGGTCAGAACCTTCACATATTTGTAGGTCGTACATATACGCATGCCGTTGCGTATGTCGATGGCAGAAGGTCACTGTCCCGGTTCAATATTGGCACTCGATATTGTGTCTTCAGAACCGCTACGCATTCGAGGAGAGGTGGAAGGTTATACGGAATTTGATGTCTGTGTTTTGGTGTTTATAATGAGTTGACAAAACCAAATAGCGTAACAAACGAACTACAAATAGATACCAATTGATACACAAGACTGTCGGAAAGTAAATTAGCGCAACGTCAATATGTCGGAAAGTTACTATTTTGGTGTCCCCATCTTCGCCATAAGACAAGTATGTTTGTAGGTCATTTTGTCTATTGTAGCCACGTTTTCATCTTCACCACCTGCCAAGTATGCTGCTTGTAGGTAAATGAACAATCGGCAGAGTATGTGACTAACAATATGATATGGGACACGTTGTTGCAACATGTCCCATATTCTGATGGGGGAGAGGAGCCATTCGTCGCCGTTACACACTCAAATGTGAGTACCAACGAGCTGCCTTTCTTCTTCAAACACCCGAAGAATCGACCACATGGACCGATCGACCCAACCACGACGAGACGAGAGTTGGAGGTTACACAACCGACGGTGTATTTTCATCGTCCCTACCTCAAAGTGCTTCCATGATCTTTACTTTCGTTGATGTAGTACTGTAGTACATTAACATGCCTATATGAACATATGCTGATGATGAATGGTGATGTATTTATACTGGTAGTTGTATGTGACCCTACCATGAAGTGGCAGATTACGTCAAATTTTGCAATTGGACGTGGAGCTATCCGCATCGAAAGTAGGTGCGGAGCCATTGTGGGGGAGTAGTACGCATGTCGGTGCGGAGCAACACGCGTGAGGCCGCATCCTACTGCGTAGCGTACCTCGTACGTATGCATGTTTATGCATATCTATCCGCTGTCCGTGTCATTTCACCCTATATATAGAGTACGTCGTGGTCCGGAAATTGCACCCATCTTTCCAAATGGGTGTTTGTTGCTCGTTTGCAAGGATTGTTGTTTCATACTCGTACGAACTGGTTAATTCATACACGAATGTGGAAATGGATCGGTAAAACACTTTGATTGAAATACAAGAAAACTCTCGTCTGACAGGAAATGAATATGCTGGTCCGGGAGCTGCAGTAATTATTCTTGTTTTGCAACGAAATTACGGTTTCCGTCACGATTGACTCTATGTATAAACCTGCTGGTTCTTCATCCGTCATGTCTATTGCATTACTATTACGTTGTATGAAATCGACATTGTAAAAATAGTGAAAGCCAATTGATGATATATAATTTCTATTCGATATTGTAATTTACATTCGATATGATGAGTGTAGAACAACTTTGTAAGGGTGTACATGAAATTCACTAAATGATAAATTGTCTAGTTTGAGAACTCTTTACACTCTATCGCACGAACTGGGTGTCATTATTATGGGGAGACGAGCAATTCGTCGTAGATACGTACATGCGAGTGACCAAGAACTGCATAGCAGTCTTCTCCCGTTACTTGAACAATCGACGAATAGGCAACTCCAATTTGGTACTTGTTCAACCCACTTCATTATCGATACATGTTCGACCTTACCACGACGGGAGGAGAAGTGGAATTTACAAGACTGGCGGTGTCTTTTCGCCTTCTAACTCCAAAGTGCTTCCGTGCTCTTTAGTCCTGGTGGAACTTTACAAAAGAGAATGTGGAAGTGCAATACATTCAAATGACTGTAATACAAATATTAACAGAATGCATGGTGATGTATATATACATGTCCGTATTGTATTGCGCAATTTGCTGCGGATCTACTACCATTTGTGCGGATCTACTACCGTTACGCATTGTCATGCGTAACGGCTTCATAGGATGGCCGTACGATACAACCAGGCGCTATCCTGTCCTGCAGTTTCTGTCGGCCGTACAAATCCGCATTAGGATTCGTAACTACTGATAACTAGTTTTGATGCAAGCATGCGCTGCTCCGGGACGGGGCCTGCAGTTTCTGGTCGGGCGCCCAGTTTCGATGCAAGCGGGCCCTAGCGTGCAGTTTCGGTTGCCCGTACCGATACGCGTGAGGATGCGTAACTACTTAAGAGGTGACCCCAAAAAATGTACCCGACCCTCAATAGTTATGCAGGCATTAACCGATTTAATCAAACCAGGAAAACTACGACACCGTAGAGAATGACGCCAACTATTATTTTACGTGAACTTAGCATAACTATTGTGCAAACACATCATACTCAACACTATATCAGAGTTACTATTTTACGTGAACTTTACATCGTCACTGTCACACCGTAGAGAATGACGTGAGTTAGAGGCCCGCTCTCAATCTTCTCCGTCCCAGAAGTTTGCTTATTGGTACATTAACAATCGGAAAATGGACGACCTCCGTAGGTATCGTTAAGAATACGTACTACTCACAAAGTGAGACCATTTTTCTTATCTCGCATGATAATCAAAGTGCTTCACCGATCGTTAAAAAACTTGGTACAACTTCGTAACATCTTGATGGCGAAACTTGGGGAAATAAAACGCTGCATGAAAAAACAATGAATACAATAACAATACGACAGTTGTGTATACGTATATATAGGAAAGGTTCGGGGGTGCGGGGTCACACGGTAGGGGAGGCCCCTACAAAGGTTACGCACGTGCATGCGTAACATGTACACGTGGGGATGCGTAACTGCTACGCATGTAATTGCGCAGCTATTCCGCAAAATTTTGTCGTACGGGACACATTGTCGCAACGTGTCCCCTATTGTGAAGGAGGAAGAGCCATTCGTCGGCGGTACACACTCATATGTTAGTGCCTAACAGGTTGTCTCGCTTCTTCCGACACCCGAAGAGTCGACCACATCGACCGGTCGACCCACCCCCGACAGGCCGAGAGTTCGAGGTTACACGACCGACGGTGTATTTTCATCGTCCTTACCTCAAAGAGCTTCCATGATCTTTACCTTCGTCAGTATGACTGTAGAAGGTGGGATAATATAGCAGTGTAGTACATGTGAGTGACTGTTAGAGCATATGCTCAGCATGAATAGTGATGCATTTATATAGATATAAGGGACCCACGACGAAGCGGAGGTTTCCAAAGCAAAATCTGCATAGATCCGCGACTACATGCGTATATATCCGCAATGGACTGCGTATGTATCAGACTGTCTCGGTTCACTCCGAAGAACGCGTAACTGCACTGTATCAGAGTTATTATTTTACAGCGGGGGATTCCGCAATCAACCGTGTAACTACACGCGTCAGCATGCGGATCTATCCGCTTCGAATTGAGGATTTATCCGCACCCCAACACGTATACATACGCGGTATCTCGCGGAACAAAGCGCATGCCATCGCCCCCGATCCCCTATAAATACTTCCACTCCCCACCTCACTTCGTTGCACCCTCCGCTTTCTCTCTCACTAATTTCTATCTCCTATCGTTGTTTATGGATGCCCGTAAACTATCAAAGTGCTTCCGTGATCTTTATATAATCTCTATGATGATTAGTGAAAGATCATGGAATACTTTGATAGATTATTCGGTTATCCAATTGACCAACTTTATCGGCGGTTTTCATAGAACTCAAAATATTCATTCCTAATGGGTGTACATTGTCGAATATCAATATATTATCAAAGTGTTTCACCGATCTTTTGTTACAATTCCTACAAATTTAAGTAAAGATCGGTGAACATTTTGATGACATATCCGATTATTCGTTTCAAATATCGTCAATTCTACTTGCATGGTTGCGTTGCGTCCACCACATCGCCTCTCTCCGTATACGATACAAACATTATTCGTTTGCGACCTATTACGAATACCTGTGAACTATCATACTGTTGTTTTATTATCTTAACTTTGTCTCATCCATTATTAGTGTAAGTTGGTCAATACACGTTGGTTATTCGTGGAATACACTACCATAATAGTGTTTTTTTATTTATCCTTAACTAACATCTCCATACATTTGTTAAAGTTGTATGATGAAATTGATAACATATTTGCTTAGTCGTTTGGACAGTTTGTATTAATGCGTTATACAGTGCAAATATTTACATTACGATGTTCTACAATGCTCAATCTCACGCGGGCTGTCCTCATTTTTCTGAACTACCACATGGTGCATCTGTATGAATGACATATCTAAGTGTTTTTTGTTGCAATATATTATCAAAGTGTTTATCCATTATATGTCTACTATTTTGCATAATATGATGAACCCACTTTAATAACATATATTGATCTACAAAGAAAACAACGATTATAAAATACTAATCAATTATGGACATTTTCTCAAATCTTTATAGTTATTCAGTATCCATCGCCGTATCGATATTCACCATTGACAATCTGCACCAGTATTAGTAACATGCTGTATCTGTCACGTATGGAAAATTCATCGTATAATACAAACGCACTACGTTGCGGACCGTTTTAGCCGTTCAAATTTAAAATTTGTCAAGCAGCAACGGCCGAATTCGTTACGCATGATGATGCGTTACAGCACGCGCTTTCGCAACGGTCGACTTCCGTCCGCACCGTCATACGGAGAATGACCCATTTTGCGTACTGGCTCCGCGAGGCTCCATTGTTCCGCACTTTGTGGTGTAATATTACGCAACCTGCTCCGTAGTGCATTCCCACAATTACGCAAGGGGTTGCGGAACTAAACGCTCCTTTCAACGGTCGTGTCGCATCATGTGGGCCCTTTTTCACGTGTCGGTCCTCTCCGCAAGACTTTGCGGAGTAATTAGGCCCACTGATAAATTCTATAATTGTCGATTACAGCTGACAGCAAATAGTAAGCGCCGCTTGGTTCCGCAATCCCCGAACCCTTTCCCTCCTCATCTCTCAAATCCTTTCCCTCCTCATCTCCTCTTGGCTTTGCGTAGCCATGTCGAGTTCTTCTGGCGATCCCGTCGAACGTGTTTCCGTCGATGACGTACCAATAGAACATTTATCCGTCGATGAGGTATGCTTCATTTCCTACCATTTTTATCACATTTACAATAAAAAATTTGTTATTCTCCCTCTAACATATGCACGCAACTCAAAAAATTGAATTGGACGCAGATGTCGACGCCTCAGTAGAAATGTCGGATTTCACAGATATTTTTACAACTAACCGGGAGTGGACAAATCGCGAAGAGATGGTTCGAACATTACAAGACGCAGCCGCTACCCATCTGAAAATGGTGCTAGTGATCAAGAGATCGTGGCCATCAACCGAACGGCTCCTCGGTAGCGTACTCCTCGCGTGTGAAAAATTCGACATCTATGAACCGAGAAAGAAGGTGAGAGAACTTTGGGAGCGCGGCGAGGCAACGAAGAAGGGTAACACGAAACTCACAAACTGTCCATTCTCTTTAATGGGTCAGGAATTCGAACGCGAAAAGTGGCACATGTACGTTTTATCTAGAACGCACAACCACGACCTTCCAGATATTCTACTAGGGCACGCCTACCGTAGGCGTATCCACCCGCAGGCATTGGAGGTCGTGAAGATGTTATCGTCGCATGGGACACCACCAAAGCCGATATACTCGTTGCTGCACTCAGAAGAGGGATGTGTTACATCACGACGTCAGCTGTATAATGCCAAGGCCAAGCTTAAGTCCAAGGCTCGAGGTGACAGAACCATCACCCAAGATGTACTACACCAGATGAAGGCCAAACGGTACTTCTACGTTGTAAGGAGGAAGCCTAACTCCGACGTCGTAGGAAGTCTTTTCTTCACCCACCCGGACGCCCTGCATTTGCTGAAAGTATTTCCGTGTGTCATCGAAATCGACAGTACGTACAAAACCGACCAGTACGTCTTCATGTCATTCCCTTTAACTGTTGTTGTTGTTGCAATTTGTTCTGAATTTCATCTAATATTTGTCGCCTGAGTTTCACCTCACATTTTTTTTGGCTTCCACATCTTAAGGTACAAAATGCCCTTGGTTGAGTTCATCGACTTCACATGCATGGGGATGAACTTCAGCATAGCTTTCGCTTTCCTCTGCGATGAGACCACAGAGTCTTACGCTTGGGCCCTCAACCATCTCCGCTTCCTCTACGGAGACAAGACATCGGAGGCTATCGTCACTGACAGGGAGGAAGCGGCCTTAGTGTGATTGCCACTTTCTTCCCCACTGTCAACCATATATTATGTTGGGTCCACGTTCTGTGGGGGTGCGAGGAAGCGGCCTTCGAACGGACGCGCGACTTAGAAATAACACGAAAGTTCAAGAACGACTGTAGAGCTGTGTTCGAGTCGAGATCCCCTGAGTCATACGACTCGCGGCGTCGGTTGATATATGCCAAGTTGAACCACATCCCCGGATTGATGTAGTACCTCTCCTCCGTGTGGCTACTGCATCACCGAAACAAAATTGTCAGAGCTTGGGTGGATACCAGCCTTCACTTAGGGACGAGGACCACAAATAGGTTTTACATCCATTGCCCTCCTCAATCTATACGTTTACGTGCTCACGTATATATTTTATGCTAAGCTGGGCAAAATGGAATTTTCATTTAAGGGTCGAGTCCGCACACTCAGTACTGAAAAACGCGTTGAAGTCCCCCGTAGAAGACTTCGGTTACGTGTTCGCAGCCATCGACTTATTGATGAAGGATCAAATTTTAGAGGTCAGAGCGTCACTAAACAGGGACCGCAACACGTGGTGCACTGGCATGGGCAACGTTGACATTTTTTGCCGGGTCCAAGATAGGATCTCAACGCGATGCTACGACCTCCTCAACGCACTATACCAGAAGGTTAAAGACACTCCACCGACCCAAGAATGCACCGACCAGTTTTGGAGAGTCACGTACGGGATACCATGTACTCACGACATATATCGTTGCATCCAAGATAGTACGCCTATTATGTCGAGCCAGATTCACACGTTTTGGAAGCAGTTGGATTGGAAGGGCATTCAGCAGGACTCGTCGTCGGACTTCGTCCCCATGACCGAGGCTCAGGTCACCATCAACGACTTCTTGCAAAGATACCAACGCGGTGAAGTGCCCGAGGACGAGTTGGCTAGAGTGGCAACTACGTTGGCGGATGGCCAGTTCCCTGCTACTACCAACCTAGTTCCACCCAATCCCCCTGAGCTATCGAGGGGCAGACCTCGGGGACGAGGGCGTCGTAACCCCTGTCAAACTAACCCCTTAGCAAGGGAGAGAACGCAATCGGCTGAACGACGCCGACAGGAGTGGCCACAGGCACCACGTCCACGCGGAAGAGGCCGCGGGCGTGGCCGCGGCCGTGCCCAGAACGACTCCACAGATGCGTTGCGCGACGAAGAGGCGGCTTCCAACATAGCTGATGCGGAGGCCCTACCTACCGTACCGGTCGTGCAGACCCATTTCCCCTGGGCAGATGATGACATCGACCCATTCATGACAATCTTCATCCAAAGAGTGAAGAACGTCGGTTCTGACGGCCATTGCGGATATCGAGCATTTGCTGAGCTCCTTGGCATGGGCAAAAATGAGTGGAAACAAGTTCGCCTTGCCCTCGCACAGGAGATGATTGAGCATCGACACGTTTATAGCCACGAATTGCAACTGAATGACTACATTTATAAATGTACCTTCACTGACCCCATTGCTGACCGAGAGTACTGGATGGAGTGTCCTATGATCGGTTTCGTCTTTGCCACAAGATTCCAGACGCCCTTGGTCATCCTCAGCAGGAACTATCTGATGCTTCTACTCCTTCTCGATGCACGCAACCCTCCCCCACAGAAAGAAAACTTGACAATCTGCATCGTCAACAACAGAACCCATTGGGTGTCGGTGAGCTACCAATTACCTAACATATTTTTTTCCAACTTCACAGCCACAAATACTGACGTATTCATTTTACTCTTCCCACAGGTATGGTTGCGTGACGACTCATTGCTCCCACCCATATACCCTAAGTGATATCAGCACCGACAATAAAGCGTTTTTGGATGGGATCAACCGTTTATGGCAAAAATCAACCAATACCGTCCCTTCCGACTTCGAGATGGACCCCCCTGTTTTACCTGTGATTTTCCGATGTGTTACTCGTGTTACTGTCTTTTGTTTATTACAACTACAATTCAAAACACTTATTCCGAGGATTATTTATGATTTTTTATGAATGTGTCACGTTCTCAACGAATTATTCTTTAACCAACATAACTGAAGTTATTATACCAAGCATAAGGAGTACAATGTTTGTCATACGGCAAAACACCGTTGCCTTAGGCCCGCAGCGGATTGCGGAGAAACACCGGTTACCATAAGACGTTGTTTGGCAGACTTGTAAACAGTGCCCCCTAGTTCCGCAACCTTATGCGTAATAACATTGTATTAAGAACCACCGCTTACCATAAGACGTTGTTTGGCAGACTTGTAAACAGTGCCCCTTAGTTCCACAACCTTATGCGTAATAACACTGTATCAAACACCATGTTTGTGGCCTGACGTCCGCCGATGTACGTAAGATGTTGCGTAGCGAGTTCCGCAGCTTGATACGAAGATTAGCGGTGTATCCAGTAAAAATTAGTGGTGTATCGAACAACCCCATTGAGTTTTTATCATTCAAATTTTTTTTATTAGGTAATAATTCGGATGAGAAACTCTATCCGATAGCATCCTGTTGGATGAGGTCACGAAGGCCTGAGTCATTGTGTAAAGTTGTTCCCCAGGTAGAGTAGCAAAGGTGTGCAACCTTTTCTGCTACCCGGTTACCAGCACGGGGAATGTGGGAGACCTTAATATTTCTTACTCATAGGAGAATGGATTGTACGTCTGACATAACCAATTCAATTTCCCAGGGACAATTGGAAGGTGAACAAAGATAGGCAGTAATAATCTTTGAATCACCTTCTATGATTAAGTCGTTTATTTGAAGTTCTCTAGCTTTCTCTGCTCCTAGTCTTAAGGCAAGAGCTTCCGCCATTAAGGGAGATTGCGCTTTAGTAATTTTGCCTCCAATGCTAATGGGAGCACCTTTCCAATCACGAATGATGTAGCCTATAGAGCTTTTGGAGGTCGAAACGTATGATCCATCAAAATTTAATTTGTACTTACCCAAGGGGGGTCTTCTCCAATTAGTGGTCTTATTAGTTTTTATGGGACGGAGTTCCCCCCCCCCACAATATCCCATTTCTTTCGAGTACATCTGTCCTGCTCGTTTCCAATTTTCTATGTTATCCATTATTAGTTTTTTAAGACCTTCAGGTGAAGGGATTTTGGCATTTCTGAAAATAATTTGATTCCTAACAAACCATATTGTCCACCATCTGAAAATTATGCTCTGTTTACGATCCTTGGGAAACGAGGTTTCGATTAGTTGAAGTATTTGCTCCATGTTCCTATTTTGAGAGATCAGAGTGTTGATTTTGTGGGTTATATCTCTAGGAAATTGTTGCTGGAAATTATTTATTGGACATTCTAAGAAGAGATGAATATCATCTTCCGGAGATTGGTTGCAGAAAGTACATGTTGTGGGAACAGCAACACCCGTAAGGCCCAAGCGTGTTGCCGTAGGTAAGCCCTGTTGTTTAATCTTCCATAGGAAATTCTTGATTTTTGGTGGGGCGTCGATTTTCCAAATCCAATCAAAACCGACTATCGTACTTTGAGGGGTATGAGTTATTAATTCATATGCGCTAGCCGTTGTAAACCATCCCTTTTTGGCAGGCCACCAGTATAATCTATCAGAGAGGGGGTTGATAGGAAGGGGAATATTTATAATTTCCTCTACAATGGGCTTTGGGAGAGTAGAGTCTAGTTTTTCCCTCCACTAATTCCCTCCCATTATATACTCACTAGCTGTTTCATTCTGGTTTATTTCGGTTTGAGTATCGATTTGATCTTTCAGGGGCATTTTATAAACCCAGTTATCTTCCCAAAATTTGATTGTTTTTCCATCCCCCACTGACCATATAAGTCCTGATTTGAATTTTGGGATTAAGGCACTAAGTTTTGACCATTGCCAAGAAGCGTTTCCTTTTTTGGAGTATTTAAGAATGTGATTTTCTTTGAGATATTTATACTGTATTATTTTAACCCAATTGTTCTCTGGTTCCGCTAGAATTTTCCAGAGTAGTTTTAGTTGGAGTGCTTCATTCATATCCCTAGCTTTCCTCAGTCCTAATCCTCCATTTGATTTTGATTTACATAACTTGTCCCAGCTAATGAGGGGGCTATGTTGAGCATCTCTTTGTTCCAGAAAAAAGTTCTATTAATATGATCCAGTTGCTTATGTACTGCCACTGGAAGCATAAAGTTTTGCATAGAGTATATGGGTTTTGATGACATGTTAGACGCAATAAGTGTTGCTCTTCCTTGTTGAGAAAGTGTGTTGGCTCTCCATTTGCTCAACTGTTCTTTTGATTTACAGATTAATTCACCAAAGGTGTCCTTGTTGACACGACCGTTAATGATTGGGCATCCCAGGTATTTCTCTAGGCTTCTTTCCAATGGGATATTAAGAATACCTTCAAGCTCCCTAGCCCTATTTCTATGGATTCCCGGTGAGGTTTGGAAGGATGACTTATGGTAATTAACTTTTTGTCCTGAGAATCTACAATATTCTTCAATTGTTTCCTTGACTTTTAGGCATGCAGTGTTACCTCCTTTAGCAAATATGATTATATCGTCGGCAAATGCAAGAAAAGGTATACAAGGGCCAGAATGTCCAAAAGTAAAGCCCACATTGTGTTGTGGAGAAACCGATTCCGCCGAGAGTTTTCGAGCAAGGATCTCCGCACCAAGAAGGAACAAGAAAGCCGATAACGGATCACCTTGCCGAAGACCTCTAGTCGGTTTGAAGGGTTCCGTAGGACCATTATTAACAAGAACTGAAAAAGAGACTGTGGTTACACATTCCATAATCAAGTTCACAAATTGCTGGTGGAAACCAAATTTTTGGAGCACCAATTTGGTAAAGTCCCAATCTACTCTATCATACGCCTTTTCCATATCTAATTTTATGGAAGTCCATCCCTTAGAACCCTTTCTCGACCGAAAAGAGTGGAAAATCTCATGGGCTATAAGAATATTGTCTTGGATTGCTCTGTCAGATACGAAGGCTCCTTCAAGCGGGTGAATTAACCTCCCAATAACCCTTTTTAATCTATCTGTGATTATCTTTGAGATGATTTTGTAGATGGTAGAACACAAACTGATTGGGCGGTAGTGTGACGTCATGGAGGGATTGTCATTTTTCGGTATTAATGAGATAAAAGTGTGATTAATCTGCTTAAGTATGTTACCAGAGTGGAAAAAAGCTTTTATAGCCTTGGTGATTCCTATGCCAACAATGTCCCAATACTTTTTGTAGAATTCCGCAGTCATTCCGTCCGGTCCTGGAGATTTATTACTTCCTATCGAGAAAACCGCTTTTTGAATTTCACTATTCGATGGTTGTTGAGTTAAAAATATATTCTCCTCCTCTGTAATAACAGGGTTTATTACAGAGAGGTATTCCTCGAGTTGATGGGCTGAATAAGTTTGTTCTCTGCTGAACCTTTTTTCGAAATCATTTTGGATTTCTCTTTTAATATTATCATCTCCTATTACTACGGTTCCTTCTGCTGATGTGATTGTTCTGATAAGTTTCCGGTTTCTCCTTCCAGAAGCAACTTTGTGGAAGTAAGAAGAGTTAGTATCTGCTAGTTTTAGATGTTTTGCCTTAGCTCTTTGGTTCCAATACGTTTTTTGAAAGAGGAGCAGTTTTTCTCTTTTTGCAAGTAGAGTTTGTTCTTTAGTGGTTGTAATTGGGTTCTGGTTTAGGTTATGCGCTGATTGTAATTCTACGAGGGTGTCGTCCACCTCTTGTAGTTGACGGAATATATTTGCGAAGGTTTTCTTGTTCCATTCCTTAGCCTTTTGTTTGAGGATCTTGGATTTCTGTATAACTTGGAACATAGTCGAGCCAGAGCAAGAGGCTCTCCATGATTGTTTAACAATATTTCGAAAATCTTTCCTCTGTAGCCATATGTTTTCAAATTTAAACGGTGGTGGTTTGAAGGACGTTGTTTTGGAGAGAATGATTGAAATCGGACAGTGGTCCGACTTGGAGAAAGCGCCATTCTTAGTTGCCAGCTCAGGGAACATGTCTATAATCTCGTGGTGTACTAGGACTCTGTCAAGTTTCTCTAGGATATTATCTAGACCTTCTTGTTTCTTTCTCCAAGTGAAGCCGTGAAGGGGTTACCGAAGGAAGGGATGTCAATTAGGGAACATGCATCCTTAAAATCCATTATTCTCTGGAACCTGTGAAGCGACGTCTCAGCACCACCACATTTGTCTGAAGGTTGGCTAATTTCATTTAAGTCTCCCATTACTAAGCACAGGATGGTGCTCTGTGTGATTATTAGTGAGAGATTTTGCCAGAACTCATCTTTCTCTGAAAGATTAGGAGGGGCATAAACGAAGAGCATTAAACACTCGAAATTCTCCTTAGTGTTCTCTTACTCTACTCCTATAATTCTTGGTAGATGAATAACTACCGATATTAATTCGTCTATGAATGAGTTTTCATTCCAGAATAAGTCAATACCCCCTGCCCGTCCGGAAGATGGGGACCAACAGATATTTGTAAAACCAGCATTTTTCCATAGTGAGTCCTTAGGTTCTCTTTCCGTTTTAGTTTCGGCTAGGATTAACATTTGTACATGATCCGTTATTCGCCAAGCATTAATGTTTGTCCAAAAGTTGTCCTTACCTATGCCTCTACAGTTCCAATATCGTATTATCATAATCCTTTTATCTTAGTATGAGCAGGCCTAAGGTAATCCCACCCATACAACCCTTTTTTCTTTTTAATGATTTTCCTTATTGCTTTTATGATTAATTGTTTATCTTGTAATAACGTTGTGGAATGAAATTGTATTTGAGCACTCTTAATGTGTATTTTCATCCATACGGTAGGCATATAGATTTTTCTTTTTCGGTTGGGATACATGTGGTTGGTTTTAGTGCTCTGTTCTTGGGAGATCTTTGTCGTCTTTGAGTTTAGCAGAGAGTAGGAATTCGGTATTGTCTCCACCTTGCATTTTCCAATGAAAACCAAACAATACCAAACAAGTGTTTGCAACGAGCAACCGAAGACTAATGTTTCATGAGAGGAGATGATATAGAGCAGTACTTCAAGATACACGCAAAGCTTTTGCATTAGGACATAAACGTGATTTATTAATTGACTATTGATTTTTCCTTTCTTAAGAGTTTGACATCCTCTAAACGGAGGTACTTTGTCCCCAACTACCTTATTCATGCTCGACCAACCGACCGCCGTAGGTTTGGCTAATATTCCTCGGTGAGACCAGCTACCATGTTGTATACGGGTTGAGAAGTAAGTATTGTTTGCATACATGGTTGTTGTAAGGGCGTGAAGACCCATTCTACTATTTGTTTCTTAAGTCATATACGCACACGGTGGTAAAACAACATCATTTTTACAAAAGGTACCTGAGTTGGTGTGTAAACCAAGCGTACCGCAGAGCCTCATTTCACAAGGGAGCATACCCAAACCAATTAGCTGGTCACACACCAGTGTTAGATCAAACATGTATACTATTATTTTTAAGCTTGTCATAAAGCTTTGATTAGAGCATGACCAAGCTCGGTTGTGTGACAGCATATGTGTGTGTAAGGAAAGATGACCCCTTCCCTTGTGAATTAAAGTTAGGCTCCATGTTTCCTTTTGATTATATGGGTTGTTTTTAAAATTCTCATGAGAGATGCAGGGTGAATGGCCTAATCCCCTAGAAATATGGATTTTTCCGATCCTCGATTTTAGTATGTAGTTGCATTCCACCGACTTTCTGAATATAGGGGAAACGAACGAGATTCGATACGACGCATCTTTTAACAGTGGCATCCTAAGCCTTGTATACACAAAACCCTTAGAAGGATAAATTAAAATTTTCAACCCATAGGCTTTCCCAATAGATATAGATATAAGCTCAAAAAGAGGGAAACTAGACTCAAACTTAATGAGATCCCAGATGACCAATAAATAGTTGGAATTAATTACTCCCCTGAGGATTCTATGCACAGATGGGTGAATAGAGTTAAATGAAACCAACCTGCTTTGCACAATATTATTAGTGACAGCAGAGACTACCCAAGGATGAGGTTTATACAAACGGCTATACACAGGCACACTTTGGACAGATTCCAAAGTTGACAGTACGTTATAATAAACAATAGGAGGATCGAGAAGGTATTGAACACCATAAGTCGGCTTGTAATACAAAATCAAAGGGATTATACTCATGAAAGAAAGATAATTGACCAAACCATAGATTAATAGATTGACACACTTGTGGTAGTCAGCAATAGAGGCGAACAACCACGAGATCACAATAGTAGGTAGATAGAACCAGTTGTTCGAACTTAACAAAATGACATCTACCATAGATGGGGTAACATGAGTAGTACTGCACCAACACCATCTCCGATATTTTTTATAGATGAAGGTTTGATCCAATAATATGTGACAATCACCCAGATAATTCAAGCATTTAGACAGACAACCATATTTACTAGACTGGATACTCAAAGGAGAGGCAAAAAACATGAACTGAAATTTTTCCATGTCTCTTAGCATTATAAGCCCCAGTTTTACAGCATAAGAGATAAAGCTCTGACTCAAAACTGTTTGAAACAAGAACGAGAAGTTATTAAAAGAAATTTTTACTCGGAAGGCCGCAATCCATGCAGTGCTGAGTAACTCAGTTGGAGATGCCATGAGAGGCACCAGATTCCCCAAAGTGATCGTCAGTTTTATGGACTTCTTTCCGTCCTTCGGTTTCCTTGCTTTGCTTCCACCATCATCAAGGACCAGAGATTCCGCCAGGATTGTTTCCTTAAGGAGAGATTTTGGGCCCTTTCGGGAGGTAGTCAATAGGAGTGCAGCGGAGCCGACCCCTATGAGTTTTTTGCCCTTTCGGGAGGTATTTGATAGGAGGTCGCCGACCCCTATGGGTTTTTTGCCCTTTCGGGATGTATTTGATAGGAGATCGGCAGAGCCGACCCCTGTGGGTTTCTTACCTTTAACCTTGCCATTTGATTCCATGACAGAGAGAAAATAAATACACCAGTCAGACATGTGTAAACAGTGGTAAAATAGGAGAAGATGATGGATGATATGAGTGGGGTGAGTCCAGAAAGCCCACCAGATATGCCTAAAATAGAGGTAAGTTAAAGATAAAGAGAGGGATCGGGCAACATCTGAGCGTATGCCATACCTCAAAGGCGATCTCTTGCAGCAGGAGAGAAAAACAGCTTCACTCGATCTTTCACACGGCGAGACCCTACCTCCCGTCTTATACTCGAGGGCTAGCGGAACTCCAGATCCAGGATCCGGCCAAGGGGGAGCCCTCAACTTCCCTGAACGCCCCCAACCCAACAAGAAACCCTTTACAGATTGAAGCCAACACAGATCTTCAAACTGAGCTCCCAAACAGAGGGATCAAGAAGCAAACCCCCAAACTGATTTGGCACAAGGACGAATAGTTCGATCGCCATACCGGGGTCGAAGGAGGAGCCCGGAAGTGGGAGGGGTTAGGGAGAAGGGGAAATCACCCTCTTCTCTGGTAAGGCGATGGGAGATTACACTAAGATTTGATCTTTTGATGGGTAGATTGCTAGGGTTTTCAGAAAGGGAGTGGACAGTTGAAGGTTTTCGAGGGAGGAGGATAATCGTCGCGCGTGGGGCGCGTTCTTTCCCAAGAGGCATTTCACCCTTTTTTATCATTCAAATTGATTTACTTATAGCAAAAGAGAAAGCCATTTAACATTGAAATTAATTTGTTTATACTCCATAAAAGTCACTGGTCTTCATTTTGAGACAGCAATGGCGTCGTTGCTCGGCGAAGACGGGAAGGGGTTCGAGCTGGCTCGCAAGCTCGAATCCCACGGAGTTTGGCGATCGTGGCTTGGTGAGTCGATCTACCCAAACTTCAGCCACTGTCTCGCTTCTCCTTCGTCTTGGGATTCTTTCATGAGAGCTGACGATACAAAGTCTAGGGTTCAGATCCAACTCCAACTCCGTGTTCGTGCTCTTCTCTTCGACAAAGCCACGCTCTCTCTCTTCCTCCGAATTCCATCAGCTGCTGCTACTTCCCTTATTATCTCCAAGCTCAATCCCAATTGTAATTCATCTCTTTTGCTTCGACTACTGAATTGTTCGATTTTTTTAGGTCAAATCCAGGATCGCGTTTCGTTTTTCTCTTTTCTCTTTTCATACAACTTGTAATTTATTTATTTAATTTTATCGATTCTAGATTTGCAGTTGCACGGAGATGATGTGTACTTCACTCTGGAAGATGGTCAGCGAAGTGATGCTCCTGCTGTTTCAAATACTGCGCCTTCAAAGGTAGGATTTGACAATGTTCAGATTCGGCTGTTTAATTGAAATTTTCTTTTATATCAACAGCTGACAAAAACAGCGGATTAATGATGGAAATTTAGAGCTTCATGCTATCAAACTAATTGATGTCGATGTTGTAACTCCCTGTTTCTAACCGTCTTTTCTGCCGGAGGAGATGCTTTGTATTTATAGAAGTTCTTCTAGACTAGAACTATCAAACAAGCTGCTTTTGAGAGGACTTGATTGCATTTGACAGGTTTACTGGTGTTTGGTTTGTAGATTTGCAGCTAATTGATTGATCTGGACTCTGTCCATTCACTTGTCACTTGTTGTATATTTGTCTCTTGAAGACTAAATAAAAAAACGGTATGTTGTTTTCACCGGGGCCAAAGAATTATCTGGAGATGGTTTCAGGCTTGGAAAGAGGGTAAAGGGGAGGGTTGCTACGGTGAACACAAGAATGACATTATGGATTATCAATCCTTAAATGAACATGTTGTTAGAATAATACCTTGCTTCTTTTCTGATGAGACTACCAGAAATCAAGTCTCGTGCTCTTCATTACCATAACACGTTTTTTAAGATCTCTATAAATTTGCTATGAATAAAAATAGTCTTCCACTCTTTTCTAACTACACTACGTATTATGATGTCGATGGTGGTGGTTGTTATTGTTGGTATGTATTATGATGTCTATGGTTTGTTATTTAGGTCCATGCTAAGGCAGCTTTTGGCACTGGATCTCGATATGGCGAATCTGAGATCGATAGCATGTCCCAGAGATTCACAAAAGAAGATATTCCAGAAACATGGTATAGTCAGTTTATTGAAAAGCATAGAGTAAGCAAGCCTTATGTCTTGTCATCTTTCAATTGGGATTCAGACAAACGTAGCCCCAGTGGGATGTCTAATTACCTTAGACATCTTGAGAAGCATAAAAGAAGAAGAGTTGCCTTTAAAGGGGATTCATCTACTGGATTTGGCAACTCGAGTTTGGAAAGTAGGTCAAATGTAAAACTCGGTTCTGTGTTAGATGGAGATACTTCAGATGATGAAACTTTCTTTCCTGAAACCATGTTTATGAATTGTGTGCCGGATGTTGCAATTGCACCTTCTAGTGTAGCAGAGGAGACACCGGAATTGGAGTTCTTTGCTGTTCTTGATAGGTTACCACAAATGGCAACCAAGAGTTCTATTATGATTGAAAGGCTAGGCATTAGCATGGATCAGGGACCAGGTCCAACCCGGACTAAAGTTGCCTCCATCGGAAACAGGAAGCGAATCAGTGAAGAGCAAGCACTCCTAGTCTCTAAGAAGCTAGTTGCCCGTAATTTGGCAAATGTGGGTTTCGATAGTGCGACTGAGGTTCCGGTGGAAGTTTTGTCTCAATTACTCAGCTGTCATATCTGTAAACTAGGGAGCATGTTGAAAATCCTTGCTGATAGTTATAGGAAGAAGTATTCAGCAGTTGAATTGATCAGGATGTTTCTCCGGGTATCAGGAAATGGGTGAGTAAAACTTGCATCAACCTTGTGAACATCTCTCTCTCTCTCTGTAAGTTTGGTATTCAGAGATATCCATTTATTTTGATTTTCTTTCTTATTTTTATCTTTGCCAGGCTGCAAAGCTTACAACATCTCCTCTTGTTCTACTCTAAATGCTAAACCATTCCTTTCCTTCTTGCTTTCCTACTGAGAGACTCATTGGTGAAATATGTAACTCTTCATTTTCTTTTCACTGCCCTTGACATTGTTGGATCCCTTACACCATAACTACGCACTTGAATTGAATATACTCAATGCACCTGCAGATTTTACGCATCTGTGGCAAAGGTTGAAAACCCTTTGCATTTATAGTTGTCAAGTTGCATGATGGCTGCTGACATTTCAATTTCATATAAATTTTTTGAAATTAACTTCATATTTGCTTTAGGAAATCTGATTGCAAACATCTGCTTTATTGTACAGAGTGTCTGATATCTTTGGTTGAAGCAATTATTTTTTTACACCATGAGTTATATACTTATATTACATTTTAAAAAAAATATGCTATTTACTTTTATTATTGATCTACATCTTTTCTTGGGACATCTCTGCAGTAATCTTGGCACCTTAGCAGAATTATTTAAGAATGGCAGACATGTAGTCCAGCAGTCTCAGCAGCAGGTGCAAAACAACCAGCCCCAATTGCCAATGATGCACTCCAATCCCCTTCACATGTCCCAAGTATGTGCTGGTATCAAGAATCAAATATTTCTTTTGGTTATCAGTTGCTCAACTGTGCTCTGGTTACTCATCACAGTTTAATGTGCTACCAAGAACCAAATAATTCTGATGGTTATCAGTTGCCCAACCATGCTGGTTACTTCTCACACATTACGGTGCTAGCGAGAATCAAATAATTATGGCAAGGGTGGAAATGAAATACCCTGTAGTTCCGTACCCTTGAAGAAAAGGGGAAACTACATATTCATGGTGCTGTCAGTTCAAACATTCTATAGATAATGGTGCTTGATGTCTACAATTTTGTTTTGTTATATGTGATTGAAGATATTTAGAACGTCCATAGATCTTTATAGCTGGCATTCTCATAAAAATGTGAATGTTGCTCATGAAACAGGTTCCACGGCCAATGCAGTCACAGATGCAGCAAATGATGCAATCTCAGAACTTAACTCCTCAGCAACAGCAGCAATTATTCAGAATGCGGAGGGGCCCCCAGGTATCTTCTCCTAGACCTGTAATGAGCATGGACAAGGACAGGCCCCTGGTTGAAGTCAAGCTCGAAAACCCCGATATTCCTCTGGATAGCAATGCCTTCAGCATGATGAACAGTAGGCAACAGCAGTTGCAACATATGCGCCAACAGCAACAGCAACAGCTTGCTGCTGCTCCCTTGCAAAGGTTCCAGACACAGAATGGAGCTCAGTACAGACAGCTTTCTCACCTTCAGATAGCACAATTGCAGACAATGTAAAGGAGATTTTTTGTATTTTTCTTATTTCCTTTCCATTTTGCTCTATAGATACATTTACAACAGAGTTCCGCTAATGCAAAAATGCTGATGTTCCTGAACCATTTTTACATTTAACTCTGACCAGGAATGTGGGTGTCTCAAGAGCACCGCCTGTGAAAGTGGAAGGATTCCAGGAACTGATGGGAGGTGATTCTTCATTGAAGCATGACTCGGATGAAGGTAAACTAACTTCTCCTTCGAAGTAGATGAGTCATTATGCTGCTCATAAATACGAATGGTCCTCACCCATAGAGAAGTCCATGTATTTGCTGCTATCCTGAGCGCAGTACCCTAGTTGTTGATAAATTATCTGCAGTTTGCCGTTGGTCCCTGAATCTCTGTGTAGATTACTACCTATCTCTTTAATATAATTGTGTTTTCCATGCATGAATTTGGTTCAGAGGTGCATAATTTAGGTGAATGATATTATTTTCAAGCTGTCCTATCCTATTTACTCCTTTCATAGTCCTTTGAATACATAAGTACTGTAGGGGAGGAGATGGGTTGGATGATGGATGGGTGAGTTGGATGGTTAATGAGGTGATATGTTCACATGGAAGTAAACCAAATCACAAAAGTCCAATCTAAACTCTAAAGGACATGGAGACAACAGGATGAGAAGAATACCATTGCAAATGATTTTATTTTTATTTTTGAGATGACAATTATTATTTTTTAATCAGGCGAGATGGCATGGCATTTTTTTCTTCCTAAAAGTCAGCTGAGATAGCAAACTGGCAATTATAAATTTGAAGGTACCGATCTTCTAAAATTGCAGTGAGATTCCCAAATCTAAAAACTAAATCCTTGTATTGGTAAATAAAGAACGGCCATTCCGGGGTTCAACCGGGGACATATGGATACTATAATCCTTGTATAGATTTCAACAACCAATGGTAAGTGGTAACTATAATTTTATTTATTTTTGACGGAGGAAGAATTTGGAAGGCGTTAATAACGACTTGTACGCCAATCAATAGCGTCCCGAAGGACTTAGATGCAATGATAGAGAGCTGGAAGAGTCCCCATGACGAAGTTAGACTAGACAATTTGCAATTGAGTTGATTTCGTGGAAGATATACCCAAAGTGCACCCGGTGAGTGCAGAACAAGGAGGCCAAACTTTTATGCCGTCGTCACTCTTGCATGGAGTGCTAAAGCGTCTACTTTTACTATAGAATCTAACCTACAAGAGAAAGCATTTGAAAACACAAGCATTCCAGCATGATCTTGAATAGCGAAACCTGATGTAGCTTCTCCCGATAGCGTTTTAGAGCCATCAAAATTGATCATGAAGGCTCCAGGCATAGGCGGTTCCACTTTATATTTTTGTATTGCTTTTCCTTGATCTTAATGGTTGTCTGGTCCTTGTCATACATGTCGTTTTCGCATATTGTTTTAGTTCTTTCCCAGCTTTGCAGACGGTATCTAATGTACTGCTCCCAACCATTTTCCTTAATTATATTTGGGATATTGAAAATAATATTATTATATGCTCCACTATGCAATTGCTAGTATAGTATGCTCTTTTGAGGTTAGTTTCTTGAAGACCTCATTCACTATGTGCTCGATCGTTGTTAATGGATGGTTGACTCAATTTATCTTATTGTGTATTCTATTATTTATATTGGGAATGAGATAAATGGATTTTGGACATTCCATGAACAAGTGACTTGCATCCTCATTTCCTTGGTTGCATAGAACACAAGTTTGTGGTATCGCGATTCCATTGGTTGTCACACAAGTTTGTGGTACCGCGATTCCATTGGTTGTCAGTCTCTCTTTTGTTGGAAGTCCATTTGGAGGAGTTTCTAGAGAAAGTTATTTGTTTTTGGGTATCTATCAATATTCAACACCCAATCAATGTCGTTTACCTATTGGTTATGGATTCGTACGACTAGTTGTAGGGTACTAATTAAATCTAGACTTAATCATTCCTAAACCTTTAAAGCGTAAAATCAGGATTAAGAAGACATTACACATGTATATCAATCGGGAGAAGATATGTACACCGCTAATTTTTACTATCTCCATCGCTAACCACCGCATCGTGTTGTGGTGAGTTAATTAATGGGGCGGTGAGACGGAAGATTGACATAATCCACCGTTATATGGTGCGGTGGAGCAAAAAAAGGATAAATATAAATTCATGCTCTGAAATTGCTTTCTAGTATCGTATTAATTTGACCAAAGCAAGATTATATGATCCTAAGAGATAAATTAACTAGGGTTTCTCGCTATATAAATTAAACCCTAAAAGAAAAGTAAAGAATTACCTTATTTTGTTAAAACGTTAATTATCTATATCTATCTATATAACATAAAAAGTTGTGTTCAAGAGTCATTTATTGGCTATTGCTACTATTAAGTTCATGAAAATTTACACTATTTTTGTTTTCTTATTCAATTTGAATTAACTAGCTTTCTTTAGCTCAATGGTTATAGTTGTTGGGGATTACCTCTTGGTTGAAGGTTCTAACCTTCATAGCTACATTATTTTTTTTGGTCATTAAATTTATATATGTTATATATAATGTTCGTTTTTTTTTATCAATTTAATAAATTGTCAATTCAATTATTTCTCCAACACAAGATCCCACTTCTTGAATTTGTGGTTCATCTCACAAAATATCAAAGCTGTTTGGTTGACAAAATTTTTGGAACAAATCACATGTCCCAAGCGTAGCACGGATCTGCCTTCCCATATGTTTTCGTATTCTTAATATACTTACATAAAAGTTTAAAACGCAAGCATTTTAATTTGTAAACCGGGTGAACCGACCCGAAAAAAAAGAGAATCGGTTCAGCTGAACCGCTTCCTTCTTCCTCCTTCCTCTTTCCGTTTACACAGTTCAAGCCCCTTCAATGGTGGTTTTAATGTTCATTCGCTTCACCTCCAAAACGCTTCCATTAAGTTCGTTTCAATCCTCTCATCACAATCAAGTGTTCGATTTGAATGTTAATCAAAGGATTCAACCTCAATCGCGTCCGAATTCATTTTGGCCTAAATTAAAATCGGTGTCGTTTGGGATGGTTATGCAACCGTTTCTTACAATTGAGTATACGAAATAAATCACAAGAAGGAGATGAAGAGATTGATATAGTTAATTTGATATTTCATGCACGGTTTAAGATCGACTATAAAAGGGGCTTCAACTTGCGAGAGCTTCATTGCGCCATTGGAGGCCAATAGACGAGCTCCTAACCATCTCATCACTTTCTAATCCCCTTAAGGCTTAATCTGCTATTCCATTCAGAAATTTCCGAGAAAAAACATCCCGATTCAAAAACCCCAAATTCGAACTCACCTTCGTCGGACTACTGTGCGCCAGTACCACCGCCCATTGCCGCCGGAGGGACACCGATTGCTATCCACGAAGCACAGCCGCCGTGCCGTTGCCAAGCTTCCGCCACCATGCTGCCATCGTCGAGCCACCATTGGAGCGGCTGAGAAAGGTGAACGTAGTAGCAGTGACGGGGAGTGGAAGAAGGTGAACCAATTAGCCAAACCTCCCTACTTTCTATTCTTTCCAAATTATGCCCTTTTCAGTTTTTAAAATTTCATATTTTAACCCGTACTTTTAATGGGGCATAAATTGCTTCGAATTTTGTTAATTCGCAGAGAATCATCATACACTCATACGGCGATTTCGATTCGAGATAAAAATTCAACCACACATTGACAATTTCAATCCAAGTAAGTGACATTCCGAGCATTCGGAAAAACTTCTATCGTTTTCAAATGGCTATATGTTAACAAAATTTCTCTCGACTTCGAAAGTAGATGATATGAAGGAAAAAAATATCTATCTAATTATAAGTATTGTTAAACTATTTTATCTTATTCTAGCTAATCATTGTTTATAGTTTTACTTATAAGTAAGAATTAAGCGTGTCTCTATCATTTTATAATTTAATATTCTTATGAGTATCTTTAATATATTTTTTGAAAGTCAATTGCAACTATAACGGGTATTGATTTCTATATTCTCTTCATATTAAAATTTAATTAGTTATAAAACTAAAAATATTAAAACCATGCAATAAATTATTATTGTTATGAAAATCGATTATGTTAAACATTCAGGCATGTTGTCAACATGTGTGTGTATTCTACATACTTTGGTCATATATATTAGAACTAAAGGGTATCAAGGGTATAATATGTCGAGGTTGATTTAATGAAACATATATTTCAAGGGAGAAATCAATGTGAAATATGTTAGGCGAAAGAAAAATCAAATAGATTGTTACAAGAAGCTAAGGTCCAACTCATTAGGTAGGTTCGACATTCTCCAGTTATACTACTCGAGTTTTACCCACACAACCTGTTTATAGGAAGTGGGTCGTCCTTACAAATTGAACCAACAAGTGCGAATATTAGACACATATTGTTAATTGTTGATTACGCCAAACTCTATGTACTCTAAGAGAGTATTTCATATTTGATTAGTGGATTCTTGATCATCAACGATTCTTTTTCACTTGGATGTTCGGTTTCATTACTATCAACCTCATGTGTTATTTCTTACACTATTTACCAATTATGTTTCCACTTTAATATTTGTTACAAAACACGTCCCGGGCGGATCACTGGTCTGCCCTCCTAGTTTAAGTATAAAATAGATTATTTAAACATGAGTAAATAAATATTCCATGAGTAAAGTATTGTTGGCCTAAAAATCTAAGCATGTAAAAGCTGACCAAATACGCAATGTGTTTTATATCGCGTAGCATGAAATTAGAAACAACACAATGGCCTAGTGGTCCGTGAATTAGCCAAGGAAGCAAGAGTTTCAACTTTTTCATCTAGTAACCTAATTCGAGTGATAAACAAAAGTTTCAACTTTTTCATCTAGTAACCCTGACGTTTCAAATTTTTTGTCTCGCGCCCAAAAGTTTGATTTAGGATGAAAAACGAGAGGTTGAACTATTAAAGGGACATAATATATAATATTGAAAAATTGTGTGGGTTTTTTTAAGAATACATCATATTCTTCTAAATTAACCAAACAAAGACCATTTCTCGTGACTGGATTGCCATTGGAGGGTAGAGTCTCTAGCAATTCGTCAAATGTTTCTCAGGCCACCGCACCACCACCCCCCTGCTGGTGGATTCAGTCCTTCTATGGTCTTCAATCGGGCGCTCTCAAGCCACTGCACCACCGCCGCGTCACCCTCTTCTGGCGGTCTCGGTGTTGCCGGTAGTTCTTGTTTCATCCCCCGCTGGCATTTAGGTGTTCGCCTATGTCGGCTCCGGGCTCGGGCTCTGCCTTCCACCATCACCCCCATCTTGGATCCGCCCCCATCCTCCCTCGTCACTGCCGCCCCGCTTCTCCTTCACAGTCACGCTCGACCTCCTAATCTCTGTCAACCCTTCCGCCTCTGGTTCCCCACAGCGCCTCAATTTGTGTGGTCCGTTCCACCACCTGTTTACCCCTTTCATCCAACCACCCTCCGCCTGCCCTATTTTGGTTGAATATTAATTTGATTCGGATTTGGGTAAGCTATGGAGCCAATTCGATTTAGGGTTTTTACTGAACAAATTGGGGGTGAAATTGGATATTTTGGGAAACAATTTTAGAGTGTGGATGGTGAATTGGAACTAGATCGAGGAGAGATGTCTATGAAGTTGAAGGAACAACCATGGAAGAAGGCTTGATGGGGAAGACGGGGATTATAAAATATAGTCTTACAATGTTGACAATATATTCTTAAAAAAACCCACACAATTTTTCAATATTATATACGGAAATTTGGTCAGGTAGCCTTGGGGTTTAGCTTATTTCGCGAGGTATACAATACCTTGACATATTTCACATGATAACCCTGAGTTTTATAACATTTTCGCCTCGCGCCCTCCACTGTCAAAACTAACAGATCCCATTTAGTTTTAGTAAAAAAAAAAGAAAATTAAGAGGAAAAAAAAGATCGAGAAGCGCTTTCCAATGACTCGAGAGCTACGTCGACGACAATGGGAGCAGACAACGAAGACGGCGAGCATGGATGGCCTAAGGTTTCCGGCTTCTATGACTAGTGGTCCCATGCTTCCAGCAAGGAGATGCGCCAGCGACTCGGGAGCGGGTGATGACACCGATGACTGGTGGGTCGAGATAGGGCAGGTATGTATTTGATTTTTCTTTAGAAAATTCTGAAATTTAGGATTTAGTGATTTGGATTTAGGATTTCAGGGTCCTACTTTGGAGTTGGGAATACAAACAAATTTTTAGGATTTAGGCAATTTGAGCGATCCTATTTTGGGATTGAAGTTTTGAATTTGATTGAAATTTTGGATCTGGGCACTCTATTGATTGCTTTCCCATGCCAGGTTATTTCTACTCGTGTTTCTGACCGTAATCATGATCAAGATAACACTGCCCAGTATTTGCATGACAACCAACAATTACCCACTTTGTTCTTCAATTCTTGATTTCACTTTCTCTGCAAGGGGTTTTCCCCCATGAATCACATTGCATTGGTTGAACAATTGGATGTTTCAATTTAAATTTAAGGTGTAGATTATTAAGAAACTTATGAAACTAGTGTTTTCCTATCAGTTACAGATAACCTTGTGAAACTAGTGCTTTCATTTTGTTGTTTTGGTAATGACACTTTGACATGAAACTGTTGGATTTTGACTTTAGTATGTTGATCATAAGCATCCAACCAGTCTCCAATAAATATCTTCTTTGTGTTTTCATTTATACATGCAACTGAGGGACATAAGTTACAATTTTGTAGTGGTGATAGTTTCTGCTATATTTGAAGATATGTGCCTTTGTAGAATTCACTCCGTCTAATTTTATTTTATGGATCATGTAGTTATGTTCTTCCATTCCATTCCTTTGCCCTTTTGGGTCGTTCTTCCTATCAGCTTTCTTTCGATTGTTTGCATAGTGGATATTGTGGCATTTCCTTTGCTACATAACTGTAATAGAAATCAAGTGACAACGTACTTGTTAATGTTCAAGCAGTCTGAAATTAGCAATATGAAATTTGTGAGTTGAAAGTTGAAGGAGTATATAGTTTTAAGTTGTTTTGTGGGAATTTTAACCTCAAATAATATGTCATTGCGAATCTATAAATCAAAATTAGTAAAGAAAGGCTCAAGAACATGCTTGACAGTTGGAAAACGAGGAATAACCTTTCAAATTTCTTATATTGTCATTCCATTACTTCTGAAAAATGAGCTGAAATGAGTAAAAACTTCAACTTTGGTGTAGGGGAGATGGATAGAACCTCTTATCAAGATAATGTCTTTTCAACTCTCATGAAATGAAATCTATTCTAATCAACTCTCACGATGCTCTTGTAAAATCGTGTACTTGAGCTTATATCCTAACTTGCTTAGTTCTGACTATATATACTCAAATGTATAGCTTACATATTGTTTCACTAGTCTACTAGCTCAAATGTTAGAGCAATATGATGTACACATCGATGTGGGTTCGAATCCCACATAAGCTACACATGTTTGCTTCTCTTTAAAAACACTAAAGTATGTTCAAGTTAATGTAATAATTTTCATATTCCTCTTTCACTGAAGTTTAATTGTTGCATTCAGATTGCTCTTTTGCTTAAGTTTAGTTTCTGCATTCAGATGTTCAGTTTCTTGCAAGTGGCATTCAGGTTTTCAGATTTTGAGCATAAATTCCATGTGATTTTTTAGTTTCTATAAACTGCATTCAAATTCTAGATGATTTTCAGTTTTTGCATTCTAGGTGATTTTCAGTTTTTTAGTTTCTATAAACACATCGGTGTGAGTTCGAATCCCACATAGGCTACACATCTTTGCTTCTCTTTAAAAACACTAAATTATGTTCAAGTTAATGTATTCATTTTCAGATTCCTTTTTTCGTTGAAGTTTAATTGTTGCATTTGGATTGCTCTTTTGCTTAAGTTTAGTTTCTACATTCAGATGTTCAGTTTCTTGCAAGTTGCATTCAGGTTTTCAGATATTGAACATAAATTCCATGTGATTTTTTAGTTTCTATAAACTGCATTCAAATTCTAGATGATTTTCAGTTTTTGCATTCAGATTTCAGCATAAATTCTATTTTTGTAAGCTAAATTCATATATTTGACAAAATAAATGGGTCAAATCATCCAAAGCTATGATAGCAAAAATAATAAAATCAGAGCTAAACTGAATGGATATAATCATACACTGGTGAACGAAAATGTAGAAAATACGTGGATGTAATCATACACTAGTGAACGAAAACATAGAAAATACATATAATACCAGTTGTTGGCAATTCTAAATCACCCAACAGATAAACATCTAAATCAAAATTTTAGCAACAGAAAAGGCATGAACATCCTCCTTAAAAAAGTGATTAGTATGTTAGTTTGAAATACAACATATTGCCATCATCTCAAAAAATCAATTATCTAATAAGTGATGACCTCAACACCATAATCATAGCAACCAAAGAAGTTATAGAGTTATAGCCTATGTGGGATTCGAACCCACATCGATGTGTACAAAACACATTGCTCTACCCTTTGAGCTAATAGGCTAATATAAAAAGTGTCGGTAAACACTATCAAGTACAATATTAATCTTCTCAATCTAAGGAAAGAGGACTTCCTAGTTTATTCCTTTCTCCCTTGAAGTATCAACCTTTACACCCCTAATGATCATTAACTAGCTGATAGATGATCAAGAAATTGGTGTTTAGTTCACTGCCTTAACCAAGGCTAGGAAGAAAAAAAATCTGCTTCAATCTAATGGCTTGAAATTGGTGTTTAGGTCACCCCTAATCTTCTCAATCCAATGGCTTGTACAACACTAGTATCATCTGCCTACAAATATATTTAAATACAAACCTGAAGAAATTGGTGTTTAGTTCACTGCCTTAACCAAGGCTAAAAATTGGTGTTTAGTTCACCCCTAATCTTCTCAATCCAATGGCTTGTACAACACTAGTTTCATCTGCCTACAAATATTTTTAGATACAAACCTGAAGAAGAAAAATCTGCTGCAATCTATTAACAAAATATTATAGATGGAATGGAATCCTTTGTTTTCCAAAGCCAGTTCAAAAATTAGAAATGGAAATGATTCAAACAATGTAAGGGTTAGATCCAATGAATTCTACAATTGATAAACACGTTAATACAACACCTACAATTAGAATCCAAAAATACATAGCCAGTCTAATTTTTAGCTACTAAGTACAATTTTCATCCTTCAATAGACACACAATCAAACTCTTAAACTAATCATCATAATGTAAATAACAATTATGCCGTCTTAAATGGGACACAATCCAAATTCTAATAGTTGATACAATCCAAACTACTCGAAGATAGAATGGTACACAATCCAAACTTGTATCAGTGGGACACAACCAAAATGGCCCTTATCATTCAGTAGGGTTTTATAGAAACATCAAAAGCACATTGACACGATCTTGGAATTTGACCTATACTTATTACCTCATCGTGACGACAAAATGTCTTACTATACATGCAAGCCTTAGTCGAGAAGGGTGGTGATCAGATTATATGTTTATTGGTTCGATTGATTGGGGTGATGCATTTCAGCCGCGAGGAGATAATTTATTGTTCAATCGTCGTCCTCTAGAAGAAGTTAGATGATGTTCTTATTCCAAGAACGTTCTTCTCCGATCAAAGACCTTAATAACTCAACTTCGGGGGTTTTAGGTCAGAGAGATATTCAGAGCCCTTTTTCTTGTCTCTTGAATCAAATCATTTTCTTGGGGGTTAGACGGGGGTATTTATAGGGAGGCCAAGCGAGTAGATCGTTGGTGACCTCGTTGTTTTAACAGGGGACACGTGTAGCGCATGCCCTAATGCTAGGGAACTAGGGATTACACGTGGCGTGGTTAGAGGAGAGGTGCTTAACCAACGAGCTGCTCGTTTGGGTCCTGAAGGGTCATGAAGTACTTGTGGGCCTTGTTGTGGATTCTACGTATGCTTATATTTGATCGCGATGCTATTAGACTAAGGAAACTTAGGGTGTCGAGTTGGGCCAAAGTCTGACCAAACATTCTACTCGTGATGAATCTAGTAGAGGGTCTGATGTCTTTTGCGTTGGGTGGCCTATTTATGACATCATATCTTTGTTAATTAATAGATCTATTTTCTATGGCATCGTCATATCTCCTCGTAACCGGATCGCAAGTGACGCATCACCCGCGATTAGGTTTCGATAAAAAGCGATGCTTCCCGCCAAAAAACTTATTCTTGGATGGGCTTGAATTGGGCCTGATGTGGATTTGGGCCCATTTGGGGAGGGTGACCCCATGGAGACCTAGAAGTGAGGATTGCATCTCTGGTCGTTTCATTTTACACTTCCAAAGACAGAAAAAGAGAAAGAGAGAGCCTTAAGGGTTTTGCTTCCAAAAAGACGATACCAGAGTTAAGTGGTGGCCCATTTCTTAGTTCTTTCTCGTCGGTGTTTTTCTTCCACTTCTTTCGAGTAAGTTCACAGAAAAATCAAATAGATTGTTACAAGAAGCTAAGGTCCAACTCATTAGGTAGGTTCGACATTCTCCAGTTATACTACTCGAGTTTTACCCACACAACCTGTTTATAGGAAGTGGGTCGTCCTTACAAATTGAACCAACAAGTGCGAATATTCGACACATATTGTTAATTGTTGATTACGCCAAACTCTATGTACTCTAAGAGAGTATTTCATATTTGATTAGTGGATTCTTGATCATCAACGATTCTTTTTCACTTGGATGTTCGGTTTCATTACTATCAACCTCATTTGTTATTTCTTACACTATTTACCAATTATGTTTCCACTTTAATATTTGTTACAAAACACGTCCCGGGCGGATCACTGGTCTGCCCTCCTAATTTAAGTATAAAATAGATTATTTAAACACGTGTAAATAAATATTCCATGAGTAAAGTATTGTTGGCCTAAAAATCTAAGCATGTAAAAGCTGACCAAATACGAAATGTGTTTTATATCGCGTAGCATGAAATTAGAAACAACACAATGGCCTAGTGGTCCGTGAATTAGCCAAGGAAGCATAAGTTTCAACTTTTTCATCTAGTAACCTAATTCGGGTGATAAACAAAAGTTTCAACTTTTTCATCTAGTAACCCTGACGTTTCAAATTTTTTTTGTCTCGCGCCCAAAAGTTTGATTTAGGATGGAAAACGAGAGGTTGAACTATTAAAGGGACATAATATATAATATTAAAAAATTATGTGGGTTTTTTTAAGAATACATCATATTCTTCTAAATTAACCAAACAAAGACCATTTCTCGTGACTGGATTGCCATTGGAGGGTAGAGTCTCTAGCAATTCGTCAAATGTTTCTCAGGCCACCGCACCACCACCCCCCTGCTGGTGGATTCAGTCCTTCTATGATCTTCAATCGGGCGCTCTCAAGCCACTGCACCACCGCCGCGTCACCCTCTTCTGGCGGTCTCGGTGTTGCCGGTAGTTCTTGTTTCATCCCCCGCTGGCATTTAGGTGTTCGCCTATGTCGGCTCCGGGCTCGGGCTCTGCCTTCCACCATCACCCCCATCTTGGATCCGCCCCCATCCTCCCTCGTCACTGCCGCCCCGCTTCTCCTTCACAGTCACGCTCGACCTCCTAATCTCAGTCAACCCTTCCGCCTCTGGTTCCCCACAGCGCCTCAATTTGTGTGGTCCGTTCCACCACCTGTTTACCCCTTTCATCCAACCACCCTCCGCCTGCCCTATTTTGGTTGAATATTAATTTGATTCGGATTTGGGTAAGCTATGGAGCCAATTCGATTTAGGGTTTTTACTGAACAAATTGGGGGTGAAATTGGATATTTTGGGAAACAATTTTAGAGTGTGAATGGTGAATTGGAACTAGATCGAGGAGAGATGTCTATGAAGTTGAAGGAACAACCATGGAAGAAGGCTTGATGGGGAAGACGGGGATTATAAAATATAGTCTTACAATGTTGACAATATATTCTTAAAAAAACCCACACAATTTTTCAATATTATATACGGAAATTTGGTCAGGTAGCCTTGGGGTTTAGCTTATTTCGCGAGGTATACAATACCTTGACATATTTCACATGATAACCCTGAGTTTTATAAAATTTTCGCCTCGCGCCCTCCACTGTCAAAACTAACAGATCCCATTTAGTTTTAGTAAAAAAAAAAGAAAATTAAGAGGAAAAAAAGATCGAGAAGCGCTTTCCAATGACTCGAGAGCTACGTCGACGACAATGGGAGCAGACAACGAAGGCGGCGAGCATGGATGGCCTAAGGTTTTCGGCTTCTATGACTAGTGGTCCCATGCTTCCGGCAAGGAGATGCGTCAGCGACTCGGGAGCGGGTGATGACACCGATGGCTGGTGGGTCGAGATAGGGCAGGTATGTATTTGATTTTTCTTTAGAAAATTCTGAAATTTAGGATTTAGTGATTTGGATTTAGGATTTCAGGGTCCTACTTTGGAGTTGAGAATACAAACTAATTTTTAGGATTTAGGCCATTTGAACGATCCTATTTTGGGATTGAAGTTTTGAATTTGATTGAAATTTTGGATCTGGGCACTCTATTGATTGCTTTCCTTTGCGAGGTTATTTCTACTCGTGTTTCTGATCGTAATCATGATTAAGATAACACTGCCCAGTATGTGCATGATAACCAACAATTACCCACTTTGTTCTTCAATTCTTGATTTCGCTTTCTCTGCAAGGGGTTTTCCCCCATGAATCACATTGCATTGGTTGAACAATTGGATGTTTCAATTTAAATTTAAGGTGTAGATTATTAAGAAACTTATGAAACTAGTGTTTTCCTATCAGTTACAGATAACCTTGTGAAACTAGTGCTTTCATTTTGTTGTTTTGGTGATGACACTTTGACATGAAACTGTTGGATTTTGACTTTAGTATGTTGATCATAAGCATCCAACCAGTCTCCAATAAATATCTTCTTTGTGTTTTCATTTATACATGCAACTGAGGGACATAAGTTACAATTTTGTAGTGGTGATAGTTTCTGCTATATTTGAAGATATGTGCCTTTGTAGAATTCACTCCGTCTAATTTTATTTTATGGATCATGTAGTTATGTTCTTCCATTCCATTCCTTTGCCCTTTTCGGTCGTGCTTCCTATCAGCTTTCTTTCGATTGTTTGCATAGAGGATATTGTGGCATTTCCTTTGCTACATAACTGTAATAGAAATCAAGTGACAACGTACTTGTTAATGTTGAAGCAGTCTGAAATTAGCAATATGATATTTGTGAGTTGAAAGTTGAAGGAGTATATAGTTTTAAGTTGTTTTGTGGGAATTTTAACCTCAAACAATATGTCATTGCGAATCTATAAATCAAAATTAGTAAAGAAAGGCTTAAGAACATGCTTGACAGTTGGAAAACGAGGAATAACCTTTCAAATTTCTTATATTGTCATTCCATTACTTCTGAAAAATGAGCTGAAATGAGTAAAAACTTCAACTTTGGTGTAGGGGAGATGGATAGAACCTCTTATCAAGATAATGCCTTTTCAACTCTCATGAAATGAAATCTATTCTAATCAACTCTCACGATGCTCTTGTAAAATCGTGTACTTGAGCTTATATCCTAACTTGCTTAGTTCTGACTATATATACTCAAATGTATAGCTTACATATTGTTTCACTAGCCTACTAGCTCAAATGTTAGAGCAATGTGATGTATACATCGATGTGGGTTCGAATCCCACATAAGCTACAAATGTTTGCTTCTCTTTAAAAACACTAAAGTATGTTCAAGTTAATGTAATAATTTTCATATTCCTCTTTCACTGAAGTTTAATTGTTGCATTCAGATTGCTCTTTTGCTTAAGTTTATTTTCTGCATTCAGATGTTCAGTTTCTTGCAAGTGGCATTCAGGTTTTCAGATTTTGAGCATAAATTCCATGTGATTTTTTAGTTTCTATAAACTGCATTCAAATTCTAGATGATTTTCAGTTTTTACATTCTAGGTGATTTTCAGTTTTTTAGTTTTTATCAACACATCGATGTGAGTTCGAATCCCACATAGGCTACGCATCTTTGCTTCTCTTTAAAAACACTAAATTATGTTCAAGTTAATGTATTAATTTTTTCCTTTTTCGTTGAAGTTTAATTGTTGCATTCGGATTGCTCTTTTGCTTAAGTTTAGTTTCTGCATTCAGATGTTCAGTTTCTTGCAAGTTGCATTCAGGTTTTCAGATATTGAACATAAATTCCATGTGATTTTTTAGTTTCTATAAACTGCATTCAAATTCTAGATGATTTTCAGTTTTTGCATTCAGATTTCAGCATAAATTCTATTTTTGTAAGCTAAATTCATATATTTGACAGAATAAATGGGTCAAATCATCCAAAGCTATGATAGCAAAAATAATAAAATCAGAGCTAAACTGAATGGATATAATCATACACTGGTGAACGAAAACGTAGAAAATACGTGGATGTAATCATACACTAGTGAACGAAAACATAGAAAATACATATAATACCAGTTGTTGGCAATTCTAAATCACCCAACAGATAAACATCTAAATCCAAATTTTAGCAACAGAGAAGGCATGAACATCCTCCTTAAAAAAGTGATTAGCATGTTAGTTTGAAATACAACATATTGCCATCATCTCAAAAAATCAATTATCTAATAAGTGATGACCTCAACACCATAATCATAGCAACCAAAGAAGTTATAGTGTTATAGCTTATGTGGGATTCGAACCCACATCGATGTGTACAAAACACATTGCTCTACCCTTTGAGCTAATAGGCTAATATAAAAAGTGTCGGTAAACACTATCAAGTACAATATTAATCTTCTCAATCTAAGGAAAGAGGACTTCCTAGTTTATTCCTTTCTCCCTTGAAGTATCAACCCTTACACCCCTAATGATCATTAAATAGCTGATAGATGATCAAGAAATTGGTGTTTAGTTCACTGCCTTAACCAAGGCTAGGAAGAAAAAAAATCTGCTTCAATCTAATGGCTTGAAATTGGTGTTTAGGTCACCCCTAATCTTCTCAATCCAATGGCTTGTACAACACTAGTATCATCTGCCTACAAATATATTTAAATACAAACCTGAAGAAATTGGTGTTTAGTTCACTGCCTTAACCAAGGCTAAAAATTGGTGTTTAGTTCACCCCTAATCTTCTCAATCCAATGGGTTGTACAACACTAGTTTCATCTGCCTACAAATATTTTTAGATACAAACCTGAAGAAAAAAAATCTTCTGCAATCTATTAACAAAATATTATAGATGGAATGGAATCCTTTGTTTTCCAAAGCCAGTACAAAAATTGGAAATGGAAATGATTCAAACAATGTAAGGGTTAGCTCCAATGAATTCTACGATTGATAAACAGGTTAATACAACACCTACAATTAGAATCCAAAAATACATAGCAAGTCTAATTTTTAGCTATTAAGTACAATTTTCATCCTTCAATAGACACACAATTAAACTCTTAAACTAATCATCATAATGTAAATAACAATTATGCCGTCTTAAATGGGACACAATCCAAATTCTAATAGTTGATACAATCCAAACTACTCGAAGATAGAATGGTACACAATCCAAACTTGTATCAGTGGGACACAACCAAAATGGCCCTTATCATTCAGTAGGGTTTTATAGAAACATCAAAAGCACATTGACACGATCTTGGAATTTGACCTATACTTATTACCTCATCGTGACGACAAAATGTCTTACTATACATGCAAGCCTTAGTCGAGGAGGGTGGTGATCAGATTATATGCTTATTGGTTCGATTGATTGGGGTGATGCATTTCAGCCGCGAGGAGATAATTTATTGTTCAATCGTCGTCCTCTAGAAGAAGTTAGATGATGTTCTTATTCCAAGAACGTTCTTCTCCGATCAAAGACCTTAAGAACTCAACTTCGGGGGTTTTAGGTCAGAGAGATATTCAGAGCCCTTTTTCTTGTCTCTTGAATCAAATCATTTTCTTGGGAATTAGACGGGGGTATTTATAGGGAGGCCAAGCGAGTAGATCGTTGGTGACCTCGTTGTTTTAACAGGGGACACGTGTAGCGCATGCCCTCATGCTAGGGAACTAGGGATTACACGTGGCGTGGTTAGAGGAGAGATGCTTAACCAACGAGCTGCTCGTTTGGGTCCTGAAGGGTCATGAGGTACTTGTGGGCCTTGTTGTGGATAGACGTATGCTTATATTTGATCGCGATGCTATTAGACTAAGGAAACTTAGGGTGTCGAGTTGGGCCAAGGTCTGACCAAACATTCTACTCGTGATGAATCTAGTAGAGGGTCAGATGTCTTTTGCGTTGGATGGCCTATTTATGACATCATATCTTTGTTAATTAATAGATCTATTTTCTATGGCATCGTCATATCTCCTCGTAACCGGATCGCAAGTGACGTATCACCCGCGATTAGGTTTTGATAAAAAGCGATGCTTCCCGCCAAAAAACTTATTCTTGGATGGGCTTGAATTGGGCCTGATGTGGATTTGGGCCCATTTGGGGAGGGTGACCCCATGGAGACCTAGAAGTGAGGATTTCATCTCTGGTCGTTTCATTTTACACTTCCAAAGACAGAAAAAGAGAGAGAGAGAGAGAGAGCCTTAAGGGTTTTGCTTCCAGAAAGACGATACCAGAGTTAAGTGGTGGCCCATTTCTCAGTTCTCTCTCGTCGGTGTTTTTCTTCCACTTCTTTCGAGTAAGTGTCCCCTGATTGGTTTTATGTTTCGTTTAATTTCTAGATTCCTACTCGTATTTAGGCTTCTTAGGGCAGAGGGAAGAAAATCTTGGTGGTGGCACCGCCACTACTAGAATTCGGTTCATGGACATCGGTTAAAAACCGATGTTAAACAAAAAAAAAAAACTCGACCTGCTAGTGGGTGGCATTAAAGATCCCAACTTTACCACATCGGTTTATACCCGATGTCTTTAATAACCTATAACATCGCTTTTCTTTTTGATAATGATTTGAATACGTGAATATAATTACGTTTTGATGTATTCACCTAATGTTAAACCATTATTATTTTGTATTTCTATCCATTTGAAGGTATGCAGTATAACACAAAAGTTCACATTAACATCGCTAGTTTTTATATACCCGATGTTTTACATTCATACACACATCGATAATGCATTATTCGATTTGTGAATACTCTTTTTTCATTTATAATTTGTGATATTATTTTATATAAATGTAATCTTCCATATTGAATAGTTTAAAAGCCGATGTTATTTATGTATTTTCACATCAGCTTCCAATTGAGAAATGATGTTTTTGTGTTTTGTAACATCGTTTTATATTACAATTTCGATATATATATATATATATATATATATATATATATATATATATATATATATATATATACATATATATATATATACATATATATATATATACACATATATATATATACATATATATATATATATATACATATATATATATAGTGAGTTTTAGAAATCAATTTAGTCTTTATAATCGATATATCTATAAAGATAGGAATCACTTTTTTTTTCTCTCAAATTCGATGTCTTTCATTGAATACACCAATCACCGAATATCCCTAATTATCTATATTGTGACCCTATTTTAGCTAATTGAAAATTAAACATTGAAAAGACCAATATACATTAAATAGTGACAATAAAGTCAAATACAAGAGAACAATAGTGTCAAATACAAGATAAAATACATCAATAAACATTTTGAGTTGCTAGTCATTTACATAACACTCAGAACAATTCATTTGGAGGTACCTCTCCTACAAGGCTACAACACATCATCAATCATTGCATGAGTACCAATAGCCTTTCCTAAGGTAGGCACTAAGAAATGCCAATTAAAAAATTCAGCAACATCAAGAGACTGAAATTGGATGAAAAATTCAGCAACATCCTATTGAAATGGAGCATCAAAAAATAACACCAACACCCATTTGTATCATCACCCTAGATGCGACAAACAAAACACAAAAATAACTCCATCACTAGTACAAAGTGATTGATTAAGAGCGGTTTAAAGTAGGGTAACTGATCTATAATATAAACGCTTAAAACATATATTTCTTCGTCAATCTTTTCTCTCTTAGCACTAAAAAAAAAGAAATTTGCTTCGACAAAATTGTAGAGGTTGTGACGGATGATATTAGGCCTATGGCTTCCAATCCCCATGGCAAACAATTACACAAGTATCCAAGAGAACAAGTTGAAAGAAAATATTGCAGGATACATACACAATGATTTTGATCTCTGAAACTTTTAAATTCCCATCCCTCCCCCAACGCAAACCAAAGTGGCCTCAATGAATAATATAACGGAACCAGTTCATATATCCTAAATGCTGAATGTGAAAGAGAATTACCTTCAATTTGCAACAGAAAATAAAATACAACAGTAGCATGTATGGAATGGTGGTTTTCTTTGGCTTACTCCCCTTTTAGTTTCCAATAAACGTTAATAATCCTCGGGAGTGAACTTATAGAAACCATCGGAGACCTCAGGAAGGAAGAGATACGTAAATGGAGAGTTTGCATTGATAAGTGCATTTTTTTTATATGTAAAAAAAATATTTCAGAAATGGGTGCAATACCTCCTTATTAAACACAATAATCCAATTATGGATACAAAAATTGATCTTACCAGTATCTCTAACCACAGTGGATGATTGAGAAGTTCCAAGTCTCAAAAACACACATTTCTCGCCCATATTTTTCTTTAGCAGCTATAAGCTTAGCCTATAAGTACATTGATGCAATTAAGTATTGAAACCCACCAAAACATCATAAAAATAAAATAAATTTGGGAATTGCACAAAACCACCCCTTTTTACGCCACTTTGCACAAAACCAAGTGACCAACCTTTACCTTACAAATAGCATCAGAAGTCCATTTTCATATTTCACTACTCATACCTATTGCACTATAAAACTTTTACATTGGGCATTTCCTTTCTCCTTTCACATTTGAATAAGGCTAAAAAAACATGTGGTGATGAATTGTATTCAAAATATGCATAAATGATGGTTTAAATGCATGAAGAGTGGGATTCTGGAAAATGGGCTAAATAAGGGGTCGTTATGGGTAATTTACCCTAAACAAATTGCTGCATTGCTAATCTATACTCACTCAAGTCCAAAGATAAACCAGATCCCCAAAACATCAAAAAAACACACGCAAAGTTATTGATCATACAGATTCATGGACACAAAGAGTAGAAGAGTAAAAGGAAAGAGAATGAGTGACCTTGACATCGTCAACTTCCATGGAATCAGAACTGGTAAATCTCCTGCGCTTGAAAGTCGATGGAGAGTCAAAGCTCATCAGATGAAGTGATCAACAGAAGCCCTTGACCCCTCTCAAATCATAATCGCTCATTTTCACAGGAAATTCAACTATTCCTTCTTCTGGCTAATCAAACCCTCTCTCACTCTCGTCTTTATCCTTCGCCTATACGACTAAAAAGGGATACACAATACCAAACTCAATAATCCATACTGATTCAATTAAATAATGTAATGAAGCATTTTAAATTAAATCTAATAAGAAAAAAGCATATCCCTTCTAAGATTCAAGTAAAGCATAAATGTGAACCTCAAACCCCCAATATACTTCAAAACCCTAAATAACCGCAACAGAAGTGAATGCAGTGTTGACGACAGTGTGTAAAGAGAAATGATTGCAGTGTTGACAACATAAGTGACTGCATATTCAAGTAAAGCACAATCGCGAGATGGGAGGAAGATGAGAGGAGCGATAAACAAGTGTGTAAAGAGAATCGACTACAGTGTTGACACATAAAATTATATCTAGTTGTTCCAAATAGCGTAGAAAATGCCTGAATGAACTCATCCCAACATCTATGATCAATTATCTTGAAAATATACAAAATGCATGACTAACCTCATCCCCAACATCTATGATTAGTCAACTAGAAAATAATTTTATTCATACATACATTTTTCATTACCAAATAGAGAAATTGCATAAGAAAAGACAAAAGAGATAGCAGACAGAAAATGATTAAGAAATCAACTCTTTAGTGACCGGGTTGAGTTGAAATAAAACATTTAAAAAAACAAAGAAAAGGTATAAACCATCATGTACCTCTTCAACTTTGACAAGAAGACAAAGTGTATATCTATTCACTTTGAATCCAGGTTGATGAGATGGGATAGGTACTGGCTTTCATTGCAAAAGCTTGAACCATATACATACACACACATATAGGACTCACTAAAAAATCAAAACAGATTACAAGTCTAAAGTATGTGCTGACCTATCAGATAGTTAGCACTGCATAAGTACTCTTTCTTTTAACACAAATAAAACAGTATAGTGAGCACTGCACAAGTAATCGATCAAAGAAAGATGGATGTGCTTTGACAAACTCAATGATTTCACGAACTATTTTATTCTTGACTAGCAAAATGACAATAGTTTATACTTAAAGGTCGAGACACATTTATTAAATCCTTAGTCATAGACGAACAAAAGAAACAAGGCAATAAAGGCAATAATCGATTTTGTGTTGTAATAACAAGAAACTTAATATAGAAGACCTACTGCAAAAGAGTAACTTAATAGTGAAAGAAATCGACTCTAACAATCCTTTGAAACCCACTATGGATGTGCAATTAGGATTGGTTTGCACTTAACAGAGAAGACCTGCTCAATGCAGCAGTAACAAATGAAAAAACATACCTGGTGAATGAAGTAAACAAGCAACTCCACTGCGAGATGCCGTCTCCATAATATCTTTGTAAATATTGTCTTTCTTTGGCAACGCAATGGATTGCTTCCACCTGCCAGCTTTCTTGAAGATATAAGCAGCAATACACCTCATTTCAAGCAGTTCATGTTTCTCAACCTGTTAATGAAATGTAGAGCAAGAGATTAAATGATAATTTATAATAACTGTACGAACAGAACTTTCAGAAGTTTAGAATATGGCTACCTTCTGTGCAAGGCCAATCTGATCAAAGTTATCATGCATAGATAAAGCTCAAAATTTATGATCCTTGCCTACATCATTCAAAACCAACAGATCGAGGAACAAGAAAGCCGAATTGAGCTCAAGAGAGCGATCAATCAAAATAATCAGTGGAATAAGATCAGACCAGTTCATCACTATAAAGAGGCAATATTTTATTTAATAAATCATGCATTATGAGCATCACTCATTTTAAGTAAAACCTACTACCATATAAGCATGCCAAATTCAATTAAAAAGAAAGAAAAGAAGGGCATCAAGTGGAATATTTATTCTGCTCTCCCCTAAATGAAAGAAAGCCAACACTAATTTATCAAAAAGAGAGAACAATTCAATAATACCATGATGATCAATAGTAAATGAAGGCTACAAGGCAAATCTTCTAATTAAAAATACAAGAAAAGAGGTTTAGAAAATCTGCTTCATATAAAATTTTGAGCATTGAAATGTGTAGCTTTATTTTATAGATTTAAGCCATTAATTCACACTCTGATTTTGGCTTTCAATTAACTAAATATATTATTATCAAAACACCTAACATTGATGAAATTATAGCATTTTAAACTCATTTACACTTATTTTAAATTTCAATTTACACTCTGATTTTCACTTTCAATTAAATATATTTACACTTTGATTTTAGGTTTCAATTAATAGAGTTATTTACATATTGCTCAACCAGATACATCTGCAACAAGAATGAATATAGTAGTCAATGGGCATCCTTTTTCTCAGCATGATACAAAAAGGTATAACTCAAGATGAACAATGAACACCAGGCTGCATCTTCTTGAATGCCCAAAATATGACAGATATTCAACCAGAACAAATTGACACTATTCGTTTTCCATTATAAGTGTATTTTGATGTTAGGAGCACATTGAGTTGCCAAATATTCAATTTTGAAAGGAAATTTAATGCACTGGCATATACTACCTCCGTATCAAAATACTTGTCTTTTTACTTTTTGGCACGCTTTTTAAGAAGCGAAAATGTCTATAAAATATTAATTTTTTTCATAAATTTTTTTCATAATTTTATAGATAATTATATTAAGTATGAAATTATTTTTGTAAATTAATAAAATCATTGATATTTTATATAGTTTTTATCGTTCTTAAAAAACGTGCCCAATCTAAAACAACAAATATTTTGATACGGAGGGAGTAATTAACACTTACATGTGGACTTGGAGACAAAGGAGTCGCATCAACTATTGATATTAAAGTAGCCTTGATGGCCATCTTATATAAAGCAATTGAAGCATCTTCTTGCTGCTTTGTACTGAAGACCAGGTCTCAAAACCCAAGGGAAAGTTGAAGGGAGAAAGTAATAAGGCGAATATTGGTTCGTTTTTTGCGTCGTTTCTCATTCAGAGAGCTTGAACGGTTTGATAATCTTGATGTTCATGGGCTAATCAAGAGAGCAATAATACATACGCATAGAAATGAGCCATCTTAATAACAATAAGGAAATGAAAATTGCATGAACCTAAGGAAATTGAAAAGCTCACCAGCTTAAAGTAGCAGCTGACATACTCGAAAGCTTTGTATTGGCTGAACTTTCGTTCTCCTGAACCAGAAACCCTAACATCGTCTTCAATCGGCTTCACCGCCCCCACGCCCTCGTCTTCTTCAATCAGCTTACCATTGTTGTAGATCTGAACAGAGATTTAGGAGAAAGGGAACCAAGCGGAAGTGGGAGAAAGACAAGGAACAATATTTGAGGGCTACGAATTTTCTTCTTCACCGTCTTCATCAGCACGTGGAGGAGGGAGGTTGGGAGGACGGGAGCATAGAAAAGGGTAAAGAATCAAAGGAAGAGAGGAAGGAGAATATGGGTCAGGATTCTCCATGGCTGAGGGTATCTCAGATCGAGAGAAGGTTAAGGATGAGAGAGACTAGGGAAACTGAACGAGGAGATGAACTAGGGCTTTCAAATTTTAATTTGGGGGAATTTGAGTTTATGGGTGAAATTTTTAAAGTGTTGGAGGGATGTATTGAGTGGAAATTTTATAAAGTGGATTCACTCAATTTTTTTTAAGTGTTAGGGATCTGACCGAAGTGCTACCTCTTTTTACCGCCTTGAATTTTGACCAAGTGTTATAGGCGCGCGTTTAAAAAATTTTAAAACGATATTTTAACATTGTCCATAAAGTACGACCGAAGTATAAAATCTCAATAATATCGATAATTTTCAAAACGATGTTAAAATATTTAACATCGATCGTTTTTCTGACCGACATAAAAGATCTGATGTATATTAACACAATTCTAGTAGTGCGCCCTCCTCTGGTGAGGGGCATGGTGGTCAGGGGGCCGACATCGGGGTGTTCCCTGGCGTCTCGTTCCTTCTTTTCTTCTTTCTTTTTCCTTGGGTTACGGTTGATTTGTACGGGGGTATTTTAGGTCACCTGGTGGTGGCATGGCGGCGCTGGGGGTGGGGTAGTTCCTTTTATGGGATTCTGGAGGACTTTTCGAAGGTCGTGGGTGGATGAAACTTTTCGCCTCCCCTCCTTTTTTACTTTTCAGAGGTGGTTTCTCGAAAACCGAGAAACTTTATGGAGGAGACGAAAAAGCGTCTCTTAACCTTCACCCTCCGTGGGGAAATGTCTTTTCAATGCCCTCTTGAGGGGCCCGTGAGGCGCCAACACGAACTTAGGAAGGGTTTTTTGGCGCCAAATTCACTCTATCACGATACTGAAAAGGTCATTTCCCCTTGTGGATATTTCGTTCTTTGCGTCTTTTCAGGGGCTTTTCTTCTTAACATAACTAGAGATGTCGAATGAAAGCGATAGCCAAAACTGAAGTGTGGGTTATGAGCCCGAGGAGGTTAGCTCCTCGCGAATAAGGATAGAAACTCTAGTACACGTCGATTTGGAATGTACAGCGTCTCCTGCTCCTCCCCCGTAGAAGAAAAAGTCACGCGAGGTGAAGAGAAAGAAGGCTAAACCTGTGGCTGCACAGAGCGCGAAGCGGCAAAAAATGGTTGGGTCAATCAAGCGTCCTTTAACGAAGGATGGTCACAAGTATTGCCACACCTCAAAGTCTATAAACGAACTGAGGGAAAGGCGAGTCGTCTCGCGCACCTAAAGAGAGGAAGAAATCGGTTCGCGTGGTCCTTAGTGATTTCGTCGTGCTTCCTTACAAGCAAATAGAGGTGTATAATTGCAGCTTTTGTAAAGGTTACGTCCCTACAGCTCCTATACCTTTTCCTAAGGTTTTCAAGGGGCGCATGGCTCCTACCATCGCTGAAACCCTGGGAGAAAGATAAATCCTCGAAGCTAATGACTTGGAGATGATAGCTTAGATTTACCCTTGGCCGGCTGGGGTAGAGATAGGCTTGGCTGCTAGGAACAGGGGATGTCTGAACGCGTATCAAGATCACGTCGTTGTTCATCTCGGAAGCCTACTTCAGGGGTTCCGCCTTCTCTTACCCCAGCTTTATTCTGAACTCTTGGAGCGGATAAATTCTTGTCCTACTCAGCTTGCTTTCAACGTGTGGATGTATCTCACGGCTTACGTTAGGAGGTGTGCCGTTATCAAGCAGAAACCAACGTTGGATCACCTTTTTCCAGTCCTTTCTTTGAGACATAGCGAGGGATTGGTGTCTGCTTCCCTATCAGGGAATGTTGTGAGCTGAATCTGTCATGTTTTACAGTAATTTTTATATCGTTTTCTGCATACATTGCATGCATTTGGGTTAGAATAATACAGAATCTGTGTAGTTTACACTTATTTTCAATATATGGAGGTCTACACAAGTTTTGGTTATATTTCGCAGAAATCGGACGCACTTTGGAGCTTAAAAGAAACTCATGGAGAAGCTAAGAATGGTGCAGCTGGAGAAAAGGCCATTTTTCATCATTCTTCGTTCTGAATCAAGCTTTGATATCTTCATGAGAGTTGTAGCCCTCGGAAAGAGCTTTCCAACGCATGGTAATATGCGTCAATTCGACAAACGAGGACTCGGGAAAGTGCGTTTCAAGAACAGAGCAGACAGCTGAAGCCAAGTGTACTCGATATCGAGTACACCTTACTCGATATCGACCAACTTTGTCGAGCAGACCTGGTCGAGCAGAGCTGATCGAGGACACTGAGTCAGAGACAACCCGACTCCCGGAATCCTACTCGATGTCGAGGAGGCCTTGTCGAGATCGAGGAGCCATGTCCGGAGTCGACGAGCTGTACCAAGTCGAGAAGCCGAAGACGGAGACGCCGAGCCAACCCTACTCGATCTCGAGGAGGCCTTGTCGAGATCGAGGAGCCACCCTGCGCCAGTCTGAGCCCATGCCGAGGAGGAGTCCTCGACAACATCAGTCCGAGTCATCCTCGACCGCACTCTACTCGATCTCGAGTACCCTTGGTCGAGATCGAGGAGCCAGAACCACCAGATCCGAGCCATGTCGAGCAGGGCCACCCGACCAAGCCAACCAAACGACGAATCCTACTCGATCTCGAGTAGAGCCCGGTCGAGATCGACGAGCAAAGTCCGAAAACGCGTTACGCGGTTGAGCAGTCTGAGTCGAGCTGGGATTCCTTAGGCACGAAGGAGGTCGAGTAGGCCGAAATCTATCATCATCTATCTATGGAAGGAAGATCTATCAACATGAAGACATATTACCTAGTTTAGATTTATCTTTTCCTTAAGGATTTATTTCCTTTTAGCATTTTATTTATCATTAAAGCATTTTAGATATAATTTTAGATATAGATAGAAGATTCTATCCTTGATTAGCAAGGAATAGAAGGCTATAAATAAAGCCCTAGGGGGCTGATTTTCATTCATTCAAGCAAAGCCGTCTTCGGGCGCAAGGAGAGGGAGGAGGCAAGGAGAGGGAGGAGGAGAGAGAGAGAGAGAGAGAGAGAAGGAGAGAGAGAGAGAGAGAGAGAGGAGGAGGCGAGAGAGGCGAGAGAGGAGGAACGTTTGGAAGGTTTTGTAAGTTTTAGTTTATTTTATGTTAAAGTTAATTTCTTTTATTATGTTTTGTTTCTAATTTCCTTCTTCTAGGGTTGGGGTGATCCCAACATAGATATGTGTGTTTGATTTATAAATCCATGAATTTATATGTCTTTATCATCATCTACCTATGTGCTTAATCCTTTGCGAAAGTTGAGGAAATTCCTTATTCATGATATTGAAGCAAAAGTGATCTTATTATGAATTGGATAGTAATTAGGGTTTGCTTGCGAAAGTTGGTTGATCCTAATTAAGAAAAGGTAGAAACAAATTAGGTTTTTATGCGAGAGCCTCTATCACCTAAATTGTTGGAATTTGCGAAAGTTGATTCTTTGATATATAGCATGCATCTTTATGTGATTTATGATCTGCGCATATGTTTATTGTTGTGGTGATCCCTAACCTTGGAAGTTTGCATCTTTATATATTTTATTTCATTATTTTTATCCTGCAAAGTTACCCGACACCGACCACCTCTTCTTCTATCATTCCCTCGACATCGACCAAGTCTTAGTCGACATCGACAACAACCTCCCCACCTTTTCCTGCTATCCTTGAACCCCAAAACACACTAAACCTAGAACCGCTGACTTCTCTCCTGAGGACGAACCTGACTCCACTATCCTATAGCGGGGTCTTGACTACAAATTTATTTGGTCGAGAAACCCTCTCGTCAAATTGGCGCCGTTGCCGGGGAGATATCAATCGCGCCTAGTTTAATTGTGTTTAAGGTTCAGAAAAGCCCATCCCTTTTTCTTACCCTTCACATACCCTACTACCACCTAACTCCCCGGTACCAACTGGGTGCCAAGCTTTTACCACTAATTTGTGTTCTTGATTGTGGTTTCAAAGCTTAGGTACAAAGATGGAAGACTTTGTCGAAGGGAATCCTGCATGGGAAGAATGGTATCAAGATTTGAGACGGAGAAATAGGATCGCAGTGGAGGAGTCACGATTAAGGGAAATAGCTCGGTTGGAAGACGAAATCCGAAGGCTTGAGGCTTCCATTCAGTCTAAAGGACCATGCCCTCCTCTCGACGAGCCAATTGACCCACTCAATGTCGACAACCAGGTATGTCCTTCCTCGAATTTCATTCCTACTTTGCTACCTATTGTTGATGAATCATATGAAGGATCCCACGGCGAAATAGCACTAGAAGAGAAGAAGTTGGACATTGTTGACCGGGGCATTCCAAGATCGCTTTTACCTTACAAGGTGAAGGCTATCCCCGATGATTTTGAGCAACCGATGTTCATATTCAAGTATGGGGTCCTAGCAAAGTGGCATGAAGCTCCGCATGATGAGGTGGAAATATCTCTTCCCACTCCACCGTTTTGCTGTGGTGGAGACGCGCAAACAAATCAACCAATGGAGCGAAAGAGGTATGATGATGAGGTATGCAAATTTCCTTTATATATTCCTTTATGCATGCTAGCTGGAGCCCAGGAAGATGGATGGGTGGAGCCATGGAGCGTCCACTCGGGGAGGTTTAAGCTTCTTCACATGATGCCTCCGGATGACATCCCACGCTTTCCACCACCGGAGGAACCACCAGATCCACCTATACCTCCGGACAAAGATGAGCCAGGCTAATACTTAATGGAGAAGTCGGCCTAGCGACTATAAAATCTAGAGCTTGTACATAGACATTTATTTTTGGACTTTTGAGACTTTGTTGCTTTTGTTTGTTTTTGTTTTTGGAACTTTTAGTTTTTCTATTGTGGGTATATGTCTTCTACACTTTTCAGGTCCATGGATAGATGCAAGCTAAAAACGGACTCGGCTCAGGCATTTTAACTCGATATTATGAAGCCCTGCACACCTGTCTAGTGAGTTTCTTTCTTTACCCTTATTTTTATACAGTGAGGACACTGTAATGTTTAAGTATGGGGTGGAGGAAGGGCTTACTTTGTGCATATTGGAATTATTTGACCATATTTGTGCATATTTAGAATTTATTTCTTTGAATTGCTACATGGCTATTTTGGAATGCACTATTGATTTATGTGCTTATATGCATGTTTTCCAAAATTTAGAAAAATGACCACCATTGAAAATTTTTGATTAATGTCATGGAAGCTTATATTGAACTCGACGATGCAAAATAAGATTCATTAGAGATATAGCATGAAATTGCCTAGTAAAGAGAAGTCACAATGAAGTGCAATATTTTCTTGAAAACCATGAAAGGAGGTAAAATTTGAAGTTGCTTTTGACATGTTGCATGATAAGATGATGGAGGACTTTATATTTCCATACAATGCTCATTGTTTATAATCCTAGCCTTACCTATGCTTATGCATCACAAAAGCCATAATATGCCTTATTTCATATATTGCTCCACATGATCCAAATAATTGCCATTCTTTACCCTATCCGGGGATTATGTTGAGAATGATGTTACATTATGGAGATGTTATATGGTGATTGTGTTGTTTATCATTATTGGAGTTTTGGTGGAATTGTTTGAAAAATATGGAAAATTTAATGAGTGAAAGAAAATCCAATCACCTCAGGAGATAAAGGTAGATTGACCCTGCTCTCTAAGATAATAGTTTGGAGAGATGGGACACATTGTGAGGAGTCCAAAGCACTAAGTATCCGGGGCCATTCATGACACCCATGTTTGCGACTCGCGAGAAGGCAGTGCTGAGGTTAGAGAGGTAAAAGCATTATTATTGAGAAAAGCATTATGAAAGGTGATGAATCTTATGGAGAAGGAATGTGGAAATTCAGTTTGGAAATGCTCCATTTCCCCGGATCATTAGCACCACATTGCCAAAAATTGCCCACCTTTAGCCTTTTACCAATCTACTTCTTATTGAGCTTAAATTAAAGTCCTCTTGATTATTAATGCTTTGTCATGTATGAATTGTTTTGCATAACCCTCCTTTTGTGAGTAGATGTTGCTTTTGTATAATTGCACGTGCATGGATTTGTGACACTAGTACCTTTTCGAGGATGGTAATTGATTGCAGGGACATATGGCAATGAATCTAAGATGTTGAGAGTTTGAATTCTTCCCCTGAATGACAATTAAAAGTATTGCTTGAGGACAAGCAAGCTTAAGTATGGGGTGTTTGTTGTGAGCTAAATCTGTCATGTTTTACAGTAATTTTTATATCGTTTTCTGCATACATTGCATGCATTTGGGTTAGAATAATACAGAATCTGTGTAGTTTACACTTATTTGCAATATATGGAGGTCTACACAAGTTTTGGTTATATTTCGCAGAAATCGGACGCACTTTGGAGCTTAAAGGAAACTCATGGAGAAGCTAAGAATGGTGCAGCTGGAGAAAAGGCCATTTTTCATCATTCTTCGTTCTGAATCAAGCTTTGATGTCTTCATGAGAGTTGTAGCCCTTGGAAAGAGCTTTCCAACGCATGGTCATATGCGTCAATCCGACAAACGAGGACTCGGGAAAGTGCGTTTCAAGAACAGAGCAGAAAGCTGAAGCCAAGTGTACTCGATATCGAGTACACCTTACTCGATATCGACCAACTTTGTCGAGCAGACCTGGTAGAGCAGAGCTGATCGAGGACATTGAGTCAGAGACAACCCTACTCCCGGAATCCTACTCGATGTCGAGGAGGCCTTGTCGAGATCGAGGAGCCACCCTGCGCCAGTCCGAGCCCATGCCAAGGAGTAGTCCTCGACAACATCAGTCCGAGTCATCCTCGACCGCACTCTACTCGATCTCGAGTACCCTTGGTCGAGATCGAGGAGCCAGAACCACCAGATCCGAGCCATGTCGAGCAGGGCCACCCGACCAAGCCAACCAGACGACGAATCCTACTCGATCTCGAGTAGAGCCCGGTCGAGATCGACGAGCAAAGTCCAAAAACGCGTTACGCGGTTGAGCAGTCCGAGTCGAGCTGGGATTCCTTGGGCACGAAGGAGGTCGAGTAGGCCGAAATCTATCATCATCTATCTATGGAAGGAAGATCTATCAACATGAAGACATATTACCTAGTTTAGATTTATCTTTTCCTTAAGGATTTATTTCCTTTTAGCATTTTATTTATCATTAAAGCATTTTAGATATAATTTTAGATATAGATAGAAGATTCTATCCTTGATTAGCAAGGAATAGAAGGCTATAAATAAAGCCCTAGGGGGCTGATTTTCATTCATTCAAGCAAAGCCGTCTTCGGGCGCAAGGAGAGGGAGGAGGCAAGGAGAGGGAGGAGGCGAGAGAGAGAGAGAAGGAGAGAGAGAGAGAGAGAGAGGGGAGGAGGCGAGAGAGGCGAGAGAGGAGGAACGTTTGGAAGGTTTTGTAAGTTTTAGTTTATTTTATGTTAAAGTTAATTTCTTTTATTATGTTTTGTTTATAATTTCCTTCTTCTAGGGTTGGGGTGATCCCAACATAGATATGTGTGTTTGATTTATAAATCCATGAATTTATATGTCTTTATCATTATCTACCTATGTGCTTAATCCTTTGCGAAAGTTGAGGAAATTCCTTATTCATGATATTGAAGCGAAAGTGATCTTATTATGAATTGGATAGTAATTAGGGTTTGCTTGCGAAAGTTGGTTGATCCTAATTAAGAAAAGGTAGAAACAAATTAGGTTTTTATGCGAGAGCCTCTATCACCTAAATTGTTGGAATTTGCGAAAGTTGATTCTTTGATATAAAGCATGCATCTTTATGTGATTTATGATCTGCGCATATGTTTATTGTTGTGGTGATCCCTAACCTTGGAAGTTTGCATCTTTATATATTTTATTTCATTATTTTTATCCTGTAAAGTTACCAGACACCGACCACCTCGTCTTCTATCATTCCCTCGACATCGACCAAGTCTTAGTCGACATCGACAACAACCTCCCCACCTTTTCCTGCTATCCCTGAACCCCAAAACACACTAAACCTAGAACCGCTGACTTCTCTCCTGAGGACGAACCTGACTCCACTATCCTATAGCGGGGTCTTGACTACAAATTTATTTGGTCGAGAAACCCTCTCGTCAGGGAATATAGTTGAAAGGTTATCTAGTAGCTCGGGGTGGAGAAAGAAATGGTTTCTTGTTCGCGATCCTACCAAGACCTTTTTAAACTTTGTGATCACGCTCGGTTCCTGTGCCCCTCCTCCTAAGAATAAAAGTATCGCAATGGATAGATGGAGGGCCGCATTTAGTAGGGGGGAGGGGGCTTCGTCGAAACGGTCTTATAAGGAAGTTGTGACTCCGGCTCGCCTAGAGATGGTTGGGCTCAGTCTTCCGCACCGTCAGGGTCGGTGCCTTTGCGTTTAGATTTCCTTATTATCTTGATCGCGGTCTTTTTGATTTTGACTGACCTTTGCCCTAATTCTTTTGCAGATATGTTGATTGATAAAGCAAAACTTTCTGTCATGGTCATGAAGAAAGGAGCCACCAAAACTCCTATCACTATCACTGCACAAGCGGGCGATAGTCGGCAACAGATTGTATCTCGTTACTCCCCCCTCGCAACGAAGAGTATCAAAGAAAAGGAGCCTAATGAAGATAGGTAGAGTTCATCGGCAGACGACATACCTTTGACTCGACGTGGACAAAACAGGCCCCGATAGGAGGTGGGAACCAATAAGTTTCTGAGTGATGAGCGAATCACCACTTTAGGGATTTCTATTGTTGCATACAGGCAACCTGGGTTCTCTCCAATTGATATTAAGAAACTGGTGATCCTTGGAAGGAACTGTCCGGCTGAGAGGGAGTTCCTTCATCCTTTGACAGATGAAGAGCTGCTAGAGTAGGGTCAAAAAACTGGGGGCTGGGTAATTCCTTTCGTGATTACTCTTTTTTACCTACTTTACTTCGTGTGCATACTTATTATCCTCTCCGTATTATCCTAGGGTAACCTGCAATGGTCCGAGGTGGCCGGACGCTTGAGGAAATACGATGATGTTGTGAAGGAGTTGAGGAAAGTGAATAAAAGTTTGAGAGCGAAGGTGGAAAAACTAAAAGATGTAGAGCTTCAGGAGGGGACTATCAACAGTTTACGAGAGGCTCTGGAAAAGTCTGAGAAAGAAGCGGATGCGGTGAGGGGCGAGCTAGATGTATCTCGAATTGAACTTTCTAAGCTTCAAAAGATGGGCTCCGAGCACGAGCTGGAAGTGACGCGCTTGAGTGGTCGAATTAAGGAGCTCGAGGCTGAGCTGGGAGTAGTGCACGAAGAGCTTACTAGTGTGAAAAGGAAATTAGAGCATTTTACTTCAGGTGAAGATGTCGTTCTCACCAAGAACACACTTCATGATTTCATGCTGAGTGGTGAGGGTCAAGGGTGGCTGACCCGCTTTTTGGAGAAGGACGATCGAGATTGATTGGGCCATTATCTTGAGACAGATGGGCAGGATGTCCTTTATGATCAGATGTCCAATGCTTTCATGCAAGGAGTGGATGGCGGGGTTATTTAGAGCATTAACCATTTTGCTTACCTTAGGGATTCTGTGAGGATGTTACATCCCTGTTATAACACCGAGAAAATGAAGCTTGAAGATCCTCAACGTGTCCTGCCTCTCCCGTCTAATGCCCCTCTTGAAGAAGTCGCCGTCCTCGAGCCTCCTCCTGGTGGTGAGAACAACCCTGATCATCCTCGCGATGAGAATAACGAATCCAAACCCGGCGCTGATACCATGTTAAAGTCGTCTGGGTCCGGTGGGGTCAAGACAAGCTGAAGGGATGTCATGTGTGCGGGCCCACATACGGGAGACTCGAACAACACATAAACCCGAACGGGGTTCCATCTCAAAATCAATTGGCAATGAGAGGAGTAGCCCTTCAACCTTATATGTTGTTCAAGCATTGTCTATATAACCGATGTGGGATAACCACATTCCAACAACTTGCGTCCACAACATTTTAAACACCCACGAGTTCAATTGGATATGTGTAAGTGCAACAACAAAATGCTGAGCAAACAAGCATGACAAGGATCATTTCATTATCGTCTATAAATAGGAGATTTAGGTCTCAGTTAAAGGGGTCGGTATTTTATATATCATTTTGGTTAGCATTTTAATCTTTTTCGAAGCGAGATTTGTATCGAATTATTCACATCGAACCATGGAGAACCGGTAATCGATCGAGGGCGGAGCTTATGGATAACCGGGAATCTTCATTGCCTTCATTGGCAATGTCTGTGGGAACCCGTTCACCCTAAGAGGGGATTCCTTAAGGTTAAATATTCGCCTATTTCACCTTAATTGAGTTTCGATATATGCTTTTTTTAGTTGATTAAACAAGAAGTTTGGAGAAAATGGTGACTTTTTGGAAGACTGAAGGTTGCTGTCTTAACAAGTTAGAATGAGAAGGTATTCACGATCATCGTTTGTTATGGTTATTATTATCATTGCCTGCATATGTGGTGAAACCTCCAGATCCGAATTTTGTGATGATAATTAGTTCTATGTTGTTGAAACTCAAAAATGAATTTCGAAGGAGAAAATAGCAAAATATTTAATTGTGTGTAGTTACTGTCATAAAATTCGTTTGATGCACTGGGTAGCAGAGGAACATAACCTGATTGTTTGTTTATGACTAAAATGCTTCTAGTTCATACTTCATACTAAGTGAACAACCATTTTTTGATTAAATAAACAAACAACTACAAGGATCCCCTCTGAAAAGGCTAGCAACTTAAAGGAAATCTTTGATGTTTAAAAAAAGCCGATACGAGAGATATGCCACTGATTAATCATATATGAGCTTGATATCCCTAGTACATATTACCCTCCAATCGCAAGTAAAAAACTATGCATCTAATTAATGTTTAGGGACCACGAGACTTCAATCCTCCGCGTCCGCCCCGGACGAAGGCTAGGACGTCGGGCTAGCACATCTGCGAAGACAACAAGCTAGCATGAGGAAGGCAGGTCTAGCCCCTGTTCTCGAATCACGAAGAAGATGGAAGGTTCTAGCAGATTCAGATCACGATTGGCCAGTCTCAGAATCATCAAAGTTTGAAGCTGTGTAATCAATAAATCAACCTTTTTTAATTTCTTTGACATCTTTTTAAATACTAAATTCTAGCTATACATTAACTCTACACCTTTACTTTGCCACAATGATAATGCTACATCACATGATATCGCGATGAATGGCTGGGTGGGGAGTGCTTGATTACGAAATCAGAGGGAAGCTAGCACCGATTACCATCTAAGATCGCCGTCGGCAAGTTTTAAATGATAAGATCTCGATGGAATAAAAAACCGCTGTTGTCAAAAACTCCATAGAGCATTCAAAGAGTCAAGAGGTCTGTTCATGGCTGCAAGTAGTGGCTACGAAGGGTTTTTTCACTCATGAAGATGGGGATCCCAGTGGGAATGTTCGTGAAATTTTGATCCTCTGCGTATGACTTAGGTTGTGAATGGACCGTCAGATCAATATAAATTTGCGAACAAATTCATTCAATAACACAATTGTCCCTTTGGCATTTGAATTTATGTATCTCCGTTCGGGAGCAATTAATTGAATCAACGATTGCGAATCGAGGACTTGGGCAGAGCCAAGGAAACTATTCCACACCACTTGAAGTTCGTGAGGAAGAAGATGGGTTCTATAATCCTGAAGTATAAAACTCTTTGAACGCGAACATAACACAAGATCATCTACTTGGCCTAGGGGTTACGCTTACACACGCGTGCTATTATACTTCAAGAGGTCTCGAGTTTAAGTTCCTCTGGCAGGCAAGCCAAACTCAATGGAGGAGCATGTGTACGAACTCCCAATACAGGTGTCAAGGGTCGCGATTTCGAGCCTTGCAACAATGTGCTGCAGGATTCCAAACACCATTAAGTGAAATAAAGTTCGAGCCTTGCAAATAGGGCGAGATCGCGAGTTCAAGCGCCATGAGAGCCAAGCTTTTTTCTATTCCTTTTTTTTTGTCGTTCCTTTGAAATAAAAGTAAGGAGGAGCTATGAAGAGCTCTTGTAATAGTTAACTTTTATGTATCTTTATCCGCGGAAAGACATTGGGCTATCAACAAAAAGTGACTCACGAAAGGGGACTCAGTGGTTGGACTTAAACGACAAGTATCAAATGTATTATGCTAAATTCCATCCCATGATTTCACACAATTTAAATTACGATGATTGAAACATGGACTGTCGGATTTGACACCTGACAATTTTTAACGCTTATTCATTTAGTCGGACTCGACATTTGACATTTTTAACACGTATTCATGTAGTCGGATTCGACACTTGATATTTCAAACGCATACATGAGTAGTCGGAATCGACACTCTGATTTTTAAACACGTGTTCTAGAAGTCGGACTCGAAACTTGACATTTTTAATGCGTATTCATGTAGTCGGATTGACACCTGAAATTTCAATCGCGTACTTAAGCAGCCAAGATCACCACTTTATCCTTAATCACGTACCCATGTAGTTGAGTTCGACACTTGGAATCTGGAGCACACCTGGGTAGTCGAAATCGACACCCTCAATGCTCTCAAAAATTTAGATTTGACATTTGAAGCCCTAGAGTGCGTAAAACGAGGAATCGGAATCGACACTCTAGATTTATATTACGACAGTTGGGATCGACCTCGTAAGCATGAAACAAGCCTATATGAAGAATAAATTTAGCATTCGCGCACGGATTTGCACACAAGCCTCTACTGAGAATAAATTTAATATTCGCGTGCCTTTCGAGCACAAAGTTGCCCACCTCTAAGGAGAATAAATTCAGCATTTGCGTGCCTTTCGAGCACAGAGTTTCACACAAGCCTCTACGAAGAATAAATTTAGCATTCGCGTGCCTTTCGAGCACGGAGTTGCACACAAGCCTCTACGGAGAATAAATTTAGCCTTCACGTGCCTTTCGAGAACGGAATTGCACACAAGCTTCTATGGAGAATAAAAACACACTTTCGGGTAGTCGGGATCGACCCTCGAAAGATTTAAGTAGTCGAAATCGACACTTAAGACATAATACACACATGCATACATACATTCATCATACATACACATGTGTTTAATTTTATGTTAAATATACACATTCATGATCTCATCTATAACTTTCCTTCACGAGAAAAAGGTAAATAATCAAAATTTGACGCTTAGAGCTTGAATCAAAATAGCTCGCGTGGCTCATTTAGCACGCTAGAGCTCAAATCAAAATAGCTCGCGTGACTCATTTTGCACGCTAGAGCTCGAATCAAATTAACTTGCGTGACTCGTTCAGCATGCTAGAGCTCGAATCGAAATTAGCTCGCGTGGCTCATTCATCACGCTGGAGCTCGAATCAAATTAGCTCGCGTGGCTCGTTCAACATGCTAGAGCTCGAATCGAAATTAGCTCGTGTGGCTCATTCAGCAAGCTAGAGTTCGAATCAAATTAGCTTGCGAGGCTCATTCAGCACGCTAGAGCTCGAAACAAATTAGCTCACGTGACTCATTCAGCACGCTAAAGCTCGAAACAAATTCGCTCGCATATCTTGTTTATTATGCTAGAGCTCGAATCGCTTGCGTGACTTGTTTATTATGCTAGAGATCGAAACGCTCACGTGACTTATTTATTTACATTAGATCTCAAATTAGATCGCGTAGCTCATTTAAACACGCTAGAGCTCGAATCAAATTAGCTCGCGTGACTCATTTAGCACGCTAGAGCTCGAATCAAATTAGCTCACGTGGCTCATTCAGCACGCTAGAGCTCGAATTAAATTAGCTCGCGTGGCTCATTCTGGACGCTAGAGCTCGAATCAAATTAGCTCGCGTGGCTCATTCAGCACGCTAGAGCTCAAATTACCCATATCATCAAACAACTTGAAATTATAGTATCATGAAACATATATCTATAACATTTCCAGATCACGAATAAGAAAGAATATAAAAAAATGCATCGTTTTTATTGAACCCCAATCGATCGGTATGCGATTGAGGTCTCAAGACCTATGATGATGCCCTAAAAATAGAAATAATTAAAAATTGTATTAATTTGAAAAAGCAAGATTATATGATCCTAAGATATAAATTAATAGGGGTTTCCCGCTATATAAATTAAACCCTAGAATAAAAGTAATGAATTACCTTATTTTGTTAAAACGTTAATTATTTAATTATAAAAGAGATTATTTAAACATGAGTAAATAAATATTCCATGAGTAAAGTATTGTCGGGCTATAAATCTAAGCACGTAAAAGCTGGCCAAATACGTGATATGTTTTATATCGCGTAGCATTAAATCAGAAACAACAAAATGGCTTGGTGGTCCGCGAATCAGCCAAGTAGGGGTGTGCGTTACCGGGTATCCAACACGACGAGGTTAACCGTGTCGGATACCCGGAACCGTTTAAGAGCAATATGCCGAACCGTACACGAACCGCCAGGAACCGGGTATCCGACAGGGTTAGGTATCCGGTTTCGTGTCGGATACCCGTGTTATCCGATCCGACATGGTAAAGGCCTTTTCCTTTTTTTTTTTATGGCTTGAGAGGCCTTTAGCCCTGTACAATGTACTGTTGGTACTTGGTGTAAATTGTACAGTTTGAGCACCTACTGTAAATGTAATTGTGTATGTAATGTAGCGGGCGTGTGTTGTGTTTGTGTAATTGTGTGCATACAATACAATAAAATAACATAAATACAATTACATAAAGTTCATATCATACATAAAATAAATCATTACATTGATCCATAGGAGGAAGATAACTACATTCCATACAAGCTATTGCAGATTGATTGACTATGTCTTGTAACTGATACTTGTAGACAAACCCCAAATCCAGCAACTTCTTTGAAGATATCTTTGAGGGTGCTTTGCCATTTTCTGCACATATAACCCTGCAAATTCAAATACATTAAATTAAGCTTTACATATGTATACAGAAGATTGATGAAGAAGGTATAATGACCTTTGCAAGTAAGGGTTTTGATAGGCTTCGACGAGAAGGTCTACGAGTTCAGAGACATGACAGCTGCCTGAGCAGCACATGTCGATCGCTCTAAAGCTTCAGATTCATCCATCTCAGGTTCGGTCATGGTGTCACCACTAAGAAACTCATCATCACTCAAGATTTCCTCAACATTTTTCATATTAGAATCCTACAAAACAAATAAAGTGAAGGTTGTAATAAGTTTCAGTAATAAACATAACAGTATAACAACAAATATAAAACGCAGCCACTGCAGTGAGTAAATGGAGTTGTCGATTCACAATTTCACATCCCAACTTAGCAATGAGCATCGAAATTTTTAAGACTCAACTGAGCAATGAGTATAAAATCAAAACAAACCAACTTCGCAAGTTCGCAACAGAGCACATACTCATGACATCGAAAGATTTTAAACAGCCTTAACTAACGCTCTCAAATCACACACAGATTCACATTTCACACCCCAAATAGCATAAAATCGCCATGAAATGCTTAAGAAAGAGCAAAACAAACCAATTCGATTCGAATATCTTACCATGGTTTCGGTGAGAGATGTCGATTTTTCAGATCTGCTGAGAGCCTGAGACTAAGAGCCGAGACTAGACTCTAGAGAGGAAGGGCGAAAAAGAACAGGACTTTGAGAGCCTGTGAGAAATGAGAGCCTGTGAGAACTGAGATTGCCGATAGGGTTGGTTGGGGGCCTGGGGCGATTTGTCAATTTGGATTGTGGGTGTGAGATTGAGTTAGGGTTAGGGCCGGATTTGAGAGGGTCGAGATCAGCATGGAGCCGAATTCTCGATCTGTCTGAGTGTGGAGAGCGCCGCAAGGAAAAAAAACATTTAAGAGAGGGTTATTGTAGATGTGTGTGGAAAAGGGGAATAAAAAATATGCAGCAAGCAAGGTTCGAACTCAGATCTGTTGGCTAGTAGAGCATTCTATTACTTAAGGGATACTTTTTATACAAGTATTGTACCAGCAGATCTAAAAATTAAAAAAAAATAATTTAAACGGTTCGTGTCGGGTATTCGACAATGTGATATTGCCGAACCGAACACGAACCATTAACAGTAGGGTTTTTTCGATTCGTGTCATTATCGTGTCGTGTCTTTTCGGTTTCGTATTTTTTCGTGTCGTGTTTTCGGTTTCGGGTTTTTCTGCACACCCCTAAAGCCAAGCAGGGACCGACCCAAGGGTAGACTCATGTATGCTGCAGCCTACCCCGTTTTAAAAATAATACATATACATTATAGGTACATATGTAGACAAGCTATCTGGCTAGCCTAGTTGGTCAAGGGTTTTGAGGTGTTAATTGGAAACGGCGGTTCGAATCTCACTGCTGCCTCATTTCTATATTTTATAGCTTATTTCTCCTCCTTTATTTTCTGTATTTTATTGCTTTTTTCCTTGTGTCAGCCAATTATTACTACTATATGCCCATTCAATTTTGTTCTGTTTTGCTACTTATTTTTCCTCCTTTATTTTCTTTCTTTTACTTCTATTTTTTTCTTGTTTCTCCCAATTATTATTACCAATTCTTTTTATAAATATATATAGTGATAGATGAATAAAATTAAATAAAATTATATGTAAATCTAGCCTACACTAAATTATTATCCTGGTTCCGTGCCTGCAGCCAAGGAAGTAAGAGGTCTCAGTTACGAACCTCGGAAAATAACTATTGTCTCATTTTTATCCCTTGTAAAAAATAGCCAAATTCATGACTAAAAATATTAATTAAATCATGATCGGGAGGAATCGAACAAAGAACCTTCGCGTCGTCGGTAAGCCTTCCACGCCATGATCATTTCAACAAAGCCTATAATTAGGAAATTTAGGTCTGAGTTGAAGAGGTCGGTGTTTTATATATCGAAATGGGTTTCGACCCTTTCGGTTAGTTTTTCGGTCTTATTCGGAGCAGGATTTGTATCGAATTGCACACACCAAACCATGGAGAACCGGTAATCGATCGAGGGTGGACCGTATGAAAAACCGTGAACCATGGAGTACCGGTAATCGATCGAGGGCTGACCATAAAGAAAACCGGAATCTTCAGTTGCAGGTTTCAGGAACCATGGATAACCGGTAATCGATCGAGGGCGGACCGTACGGAAAACCGGAATCTTTAGTTGCGGGTTCCAATCTTGCCAGCCCCAAAACAACATATTCCCTGTTAAACAAATTTTGTAACCTCAGAGCGCCATTTCAGAAATTCAAACACGAGACCTTTTCCTTCTTGAGGAGCCCTTGCACCGCAATGACAACACACCAATTATGAACATAATGGAAGCAACATTGTATTTGCCTTATTCCCTCTCTATCGCACCATGTTGCAATGGGCTTTTAGTCTGTTCAAATACCATATCATGATCACCATTCTACGCTGCGGTTGATCTGATTAGCGGTAAATAGGCCACCACACCATCTTAAAGTGGTTAGCGGTGGAAATAGTAAAAATTAGCGGTGGAGATATCTATTCCGATACAATCCGATAGTTTTATAGATTTGTGCCTCCAATCAAACCTTTCAGATGTAACCTAAATTTTTTTGCAATAAAAATTAAATGATGAAACACACTTTTAACATTTTACTGCACACATATTATCTTACTATATAAAAGCTGAAGTTGAAAAATTATTGTTCATCAAGTATGATAACCAATATACCCTTCCTTTCTTTCCCATTTGCTGATTTGCTCACTCAATTTAGGGGTTAGTTGGTATTTTCCTTGTGTTAACCTATGAATCCTCTACCAATTTTCACTGTAGTCTCTTCCTCTTCCTCTCATGCTTCCGGTTCAGGGCCTCTTCGTTGTGCCCCTTGAGCGGCGGTGTGTCAGCGGGGAACAGCATCCGCCGGTGAGATCCAGGCCACCATCGACTCTGACCTCACCAAGGCCAAGAAGGACATCCCCACCTGCGCCTTCTTCCCCACCTGCTCCCAAAAGCTCCTCCCTGAATTCGTCGAGAATTCCGCCGATCTCAAGGCAAAGAGCGTGGACGTCATCGCCTGCCTCTCTGTGAACGATGCCTTCGTAATGAAGGTCTGGCAGGAGGATTTAATGATCGATGATGAGGATTTGCTCCTCATATATAGAAAATTGGAGTTTACGAAGGTGATTGGGGCCGAGCTCGACCTCAACAACAGGAGGGCTTTCGAATAGTGGTATTTTGGATCAATTTGCTGCCAATTGGAGATATTAAAAGCTTCTACAGGTTTGTTTTCATCCTTTTCCCTACATTTTACCCTTAATTTGATCCGATTTTGATGATTTCGTTTCCAAGAAAAATCAATTAGGGCCGATTTTGGTAATTTGTAATTTGGGAATTCTGGTTTTGGGCAATTGAAAGAGAGGGCAACAGGATTGAAGGAACATATTGCTCCTTCCTTTATCCGATTTCTCTTTAATTGAAAATTGACACTTATTTCGTCTGATTTGGGTTTCCATTTGCGTACTTGGATTCGCTCCCTTACTAATTGATAGATGAGGGAGAAAGTAGGATTCTGCTAGAAATAGAAAAACTTAACTCTTGCAAAAACTAAAACAATTGTAGCAGCTCTAGCACTCATTGTTTTGGCACCTTCTAACGTTTCAAGTTGAGAATTCTTGTTAGTAGCAATGATGTACTCCGACGAAAAGAGAACAAGGCTGTCATTCTTGAGCAATGGTATCGAACTCAGGAATCAAATTATCTATAGAGGACATTGAGAAAGCAGTCAATGAGGTTTTCGAAGAGAACAAGGCTGTCATTCTTGAGCAATGGTATCGGACAACGGGTCAGTTATCTTTATTGTCTTCTTTTGTTATAGATTTATATTTATATTATGTTCTAGGTTAATGCATATGTATGTTTGCTTTTGTGCATATACTGCTTTCCATTTTCAATGATTTTTTAATGGAATTTTACTTTGAATTTAAATCTTTCTGATTTGTTTTTTCTTAGATAAGCAGATGTAGTTTCTTCTATTTTGTGTATATTTATGATTTATGTTTGGGTGGTAAACATTGCACTTCCAGGCTAATGAATAGCCTTGTTGTAACCTTTAATACGAGATTCATATGGGCTCTTTGGGGTGACCTTTTTGGATGATTTATAATTGATTTTTTTCCGCATATGCTTGTCTTCATTAAGATTTTGATGATCTCAATGGCTTGCTCTGGAATCTGAAAAATATGCACCTATGTATACAATACAGCACAAGGCAACAACTATTAATCAAATATAACACTTTGACACACGGGTCACAACACAAGGCAACTATGTCAAATGTATTTTTGTTGGTTCTGGCATCCCTTTTTTTTTTAATCGGCGAAGCGAATCCATCATTGTGTTGGGTTGATTTTCAAGCCGTTGGGATTTGGGTGTTTCCTTTTCCTTCAGGTGGGTCGTGTTAATTGATGCTCACTTTATCGGATTGATCTACAGGGCTCTCGAATTGGACTGCCATTTTTATTGCTTGCTATAATGAGGGGAGCGATAGCAGAAAGTTAGTAGCTTTGGGCATTTTTTATCGTCTTGCGGTTGATCCGAGTTCGGTGACGGTGAGACACTTCTTTCATCTTCTCCATCTTTTTTTTTTCTTTCGATCTGAATTTGATTTCTTGATTGAAGACACTTTGCTTGTTTTAAATGACTACACTTTTGCTGTGTGATCTAAAAGGTGTTGTGTGATTAAGAAAGCTGTGGACTTTGAGATATTCAATTCTTGGTTAAAATAGTGCAGTTTTTGTGTGTGTGTGTGGGTGTGTGGGGGGGGGGGGGGGGGGGGGGTGATATTGTGGAGATTTGTACTTGATGATTAATGGTTTGTTGATTAGTTGGTTCACAGGTGTTAATCATCGATTCATCACTCGTTAGTGTACTTCTAGCCTAATTGGTGGACTGTGGGGGTATTAAGTACTGTTTCTTTTTATCTAATTCTTGATCTAGAAAGCAATGAGTAGTTGCTTCTTAGCTGGATAGTTTATGAAACTCATTTTCCGATTCGGAACTATGCCTTTAGGTTATGCTTTTCAAAATATTCAATCTCTATTGGCTCGTAATGTAGGAATATGTTATCAAACTTGTGTTGTCCATCAAAATCCCATAGCTACAGCTTTCAGTAACCCTATAGTGTTTATGATTTACACTCTCCATTCTAGAATATTTTTTTTGTTGGTCCTGAATGTGTAATGTAATGTGGTTAGTATATGAAGAGTTTGGCATTCCGTTTTTTGTCGGTGCAAGCTGAGGTTACTGTTGCTATTTACTTCACCAAAATAAAAGGGAATTAAAGCATTGTTGCCTTATAGGTAGTGGCAGATCAATGGACCTGGACTGTTCAGCAAGTCGAGGCATATGTAACTCTCTTCTCTAAAGTGAGATTCATCCCTTTGTGTTGTTGTAGTCAATAGTCATAGCTAGACTGTATAAGTCCTATACTTTTAGAGTGACATTCCAGAGTTTTCTGAACTCTTTACATTTGGTTCTTGTGCTTATGTGATTGTTTGAATGGTAGCGTTATTGGTGAAGGAAATAGTACAAAGTGGTTTCAGTGAATCAGGCAAACTTGAAATGAATATGTTGAATTCTGAAAGTTTAGCTTGAGGGCCTTGAGGCGTAGTTTGGTTGCAAGAAAGCAAATGCGATGCGATGGATCAATGCTCCCTTTTGTTTGGAAATTTTCAGTGTTACTAACATGTATCAAGCTAATATCTCAACTACAAGCCTGGCACCACATAATGCTCAAGGCAGTGAACATGAAGCTAATTCTGGGGCAATGGTTACTGGCATTGTTAAGAATCCAACCCCGCCAGGTGGAAGTGGGAAGCAACGGTTGAGATGGACTGCGGAGTTGCATGATCGTTTTGTGCATGCAATCACTCAACTCGGTGGACCAGAAAGTGAGTATATCATTGTTGAATTTATTATCCTCTTGTCATTAATGGGTTTCTGATAAATAGTTGTCGGTTTCTACTTACTAGAAAAGAAAAGAGATCGGATTTAAGATATGATTCCATCCTTGTATATTAACAAATACGTACTTTTTTACTTTTGAAAAATCATCAACTCTACATGCGATTAACGCTCAAATAGTGGTAATTTATCTAGCAAGCTATTCCTTAGCAGTTTCCGTTGTTTTCTTTCCCATACCCATATCCTGCAACAAGATACGCCTCTTAACTTTAAAGTGATTAGGATAGCAATAAACGCTTATTGCTTGTAGTTGGCATGGATAAGAAGATATAAGACCTTTGATACAAATTACTCGGCCATGGACCTACTTTATATGAGGATTTTATTCCATTGGTGGGTAGGGATGTACTTTCTACAATGCTAATTCCTGGTGTAAATGGTAACTTTGCAGGGGCAACACCTAAAGGTGTGTTGAGAGTGATGGGGGTAGCCGGTTTGACAATCTATCATGTTAAAAGCCATTTACAGGTTCATTTTTGCAAGATATCAGATATTTGTGCATGGCATTAGAGCCTTAGCAGTTATATTACACGCTGACTGTCATCTGTTAGCTTCCTATTCAATTGGCTTTCTACTACACGGATCGAGGGAGAGGTTGTTTTTATTCACAACATTGCAATTTATTGAATTGCATTTTCATCACTCTTTCTTGGCCAAATCTTTCTTTTCATTACCTTTTCATAACTATTTTCTGCTTTTATCTTTGTGGTATACTTCGATCTCTTTGTTGCTTCCCCTATACTCTCCTTGTTCTACTATCGGTGTGTGTCGGTGGTTCTTACTTAGTTCTGGTCGTTTGTTGCTCGAATGTCTCGTTGGGTGGTCTCTAGTCCTAGTCAAGGAGGGGTGGCTCATCTAGGGAGCTCTAGACCTATGGTTTTCCCCTTTGCGGTTTGGTTCGTGGAATGTGGGAACTCTAACGGGTAAGTCTTTCGAACTGGTGAGGATTCTGCAGGACCGTAGAGTAGACATCATGTGTGTTCAGGAAACAAAGTGGGTGGGATGTAAGGCCCGACATATGGATGGATGGAAGCTGTGGTACTCAGGGCGTGACAGGAAGAGGAACTGGGTTGGTATCTTGGTCAGTGAGCGTTGGAAAGACAGGGTGGTGCGGGTTGACCGGGTGAGTGACAGACTGATGGCTATCAAGTTTGTGTCGGAGGACTCATTTATGCATGTGATTAGTGCTTACGCACCCCAAGTAGGATGGGGTGTAGAGGAGAAGAGAGAATTTTGAGAGGCCTTGGATGCGTTGGTTGGGACTATCCCAGTGTCAGATAAGTATGCGATTAGAGGAGATTTCAACGCTCACGTTGGAAAGGGTAATGACAGGTTTGAGGAAGCTCATGGAGGTTTTGGCTTCGGAGTTAGAAATGATGGCAGAACTGCGTTGTTGGAGTTCACTGTTGCGTTCGATAGTGTCATTTGTAATTCGTTGTTCCGTAAGAGAGATGAACACTTGGTTACTTTTGATAGCTTAGTCGGTAGATTGCAGATTGGCTATTGTTTGGTGAGAAAGGAAGACCGACGGAGCTGCAAAGATTGTAAAGTGATCCTCTTTGGTGGTCTCTTCACGCCGTACCATCTTCTGGTCTTGGACCTTGAGGCGCATGGTCGAATTCAAAAAAAAAAAGAATAATTTGTCCACGAAAATAAGGTGGTGGCGTCTCTCAGAATCTACTGGGTCTGTTTTCAAAGAGAATGTATGGCACGCTGCTGAACAGGAGGGGATTAGAGAGTTGCAAAGCAATCCAGACGCGATGTGGAGCCGTTTGGCTGGTTGTATTCGCAGAGTTGGTCGGGAGGTTTTGGGTGTGTCTAAAGGCGGTCAAGGGCCTAGTCGGGGCGCAGATTGGTGGAGTGAGGAAGTGAAGGAAAAGGTGAAGGAGAAGCATGTAGCGTTTCGCAGGTGGCTACGCAGAGGTCCGGGAGAAGACAACGTAGAGCTTAGGTTCAGGTACAATGTGGCAAAAAGGGAGGCCAAACGAGCAGTAGTTAAGGCTAAAGACAAGTCCTTTGATTGCGTGTACAAGGCCTTAGATCAGAAGGGTGGGGAGCAGGTTCTCTACCGTTTGGCTCGTTAGAGAGAGAAATTAAGCAGGGATATAGACAATGTCAGATGTATCAAAGATGAGAGTGCTCAAGTGTTCGTAGAAGATCAACAGATCAAGGAGAGATAACAGATATACTTCTCAGAACTACTTAACGAGGATTTCCTCCCCCCTCAACAGAGCCCCAGGTTTGCAGAGCGTATTGACTTTGGGTTCTACCGTCACATCACTATTGAGGAGGTTAAAAGAGCTGTATGCTGGTCAAAAAACAACAGAGCTTCTGGTCTGGATGATATCCCGGGGGAAGTTTGGAAATTGTTAGGGGCTAAAGGTTTGATTTGGCTAACGTCGCTTTTCAATGTCATCCTATGTTCAGGTAAAATGCCAGCGGAATGGAGACTTAGTAAATTGGTTCCGTTCTACAAGAACAAGGGGGATGTCCAGTGTTGCAGCAAATACAGAGGAATTAAGCTATTGAGTCACACGATGAAACTACTGTAAATGTAATTGTGTATGTAATGTAGTGGGTGTGTGTTGTGTTTGTGTAATTGTGTGCATACAATACAATAAAATAACATAAATACAATTACATAAAGTTCATATCATACATAAAATAAATCCATACATTGATCCCTAGCAGGAAGATAACTACATTGCATACAAGCTATTGCAGATTGGTTGACTATGTCTTGTAATTGATACTTGTAGACAAACCCCAAATCCAGCAACTTCTTTGAAGATATCTTTGAGGGTGCTTTGCCATTTTCTGCACATATAACCCTGCAAATTCAAATACATTAAATTAAGCTTTACATATGTATACAGAAGATTGATGAAGACGGTATAATAACCTTTACAAGTAATGGTTGTGATAGGCTTCGATGAGAAGTTCTACGAGTTCAGAGACATGGCAGCTGCCTGAGCAGCACATGTCGATTGCTATAAAGCTTCAGATTCATCCATCTCAGGTTCGGTCATGGTGTCACCACTAAGAGACTCATCATCACTCAAGATTTCCTCAACATTTTTCATATTAGAATCCTACAAAACAAATAAAGTGAAGGTTGTAATAAGTTTAGGTAATAGACATAACACTATAACAACAAATATAAAACGCAGCCACTACAGTGAGTAAATGGAGTTGTCGATTCACAATTTCACATCCCAACTTAGCAATGAGCATCGAAATTTTGAAGACTCAACTGAGCAATGAGTATAAAATCAAAACAAACCAACTTCACAATTATGTTCATAATTAGTGTGTTGTCATTGCGGTGCAAGGGCTCCTCAAGAAGGAAAAGGTCTCATGTTTGAATTTCTAAAACGGTGCTCTGATTAGCGGTAAATAGGCCACCACACCATCTTAAAGTGGTTAGCGGTGAAATAGTAAAAATTAGCGGTAGAGATATCATTTCCGATACAATCCGATAGTTTTATAGATTTGTGCCACCAATCAAACCTTTCAGAGAACCAATTTGGTGGAGATATCATTTCCGATACAATCCGATAGTTTTATAGCCGTACAACAAGACTCATGAAGTTGGTGCAGGTGTCTGAGAACCAATTTGGCTTCATGCCTGGTAGGTCTGCTATATAAGCTATCCACTTGCTCAGGCGTTTGATCGAGATGCACAGAGATAGGAAAAATGATTTGCATATGGCATTCATCGATATAGAAATGGCATATGACAAAGTTTCGAGAGATTTGCTTTGGAGTTGCCTGGTTGAGAAATGAGTGCATGGGACGTATATCAGAGCTATCAGAGATATATGTGAGGGTTCCTTAACTAGTGTTAGAACGCCGAGTGGAGATTCTGAGTACTTCTAAGTTCGGGTGGGGCTTCATCAGGGTTCAGCTCTCAGTCCGTTTATATTCACTCTTCTCAGGGATTGTCTTTCTGTCCCACTCCAAGAAGAGGTCCCTTGGTGTATGCTGTTTGCAGATGACATTGTGCTTGTGGATAACTCAAGAGCAGGTTTTGCACACATGCTTGAAAACTGGAGGGTGGTGCTAAAGTCTAAGGGTCTCAGATTGAGTAGGACCAAGACCGAGTATGTTCAGTTTAGTTTTGGTGAGGGGTATGATCAAGGACCCACTATTGCATTGGGGGAGGTGACAGTCCCCATGAAAGAGTATTTCAAGTACCTGGGCTCATACGTGCAAAGTGATGGGGGTATTGATAGAGATATTGAGCATCGAGTTCAGACTGGGTGGCTAAGATGGAGAAGAACGTCGGGGGTGCTTTGTGACAAAAAAGTCCCAGCTAAACTGAAGGAAAAAATTTATAAGGTGGTTGTTAGACCGACCTTGTTGTACGGCTCTAAGTGCTGGCCTATCACTAAAGCGCAAGAACAGAAGCTGTCAGTTGCAGAGATGAGAATGCTAAGATAGATGACTGGACACACGAGACTCGACAAAATCCAAAATGTTGACATCAGAAGAGAGGTTAGAGTTGCGAGTATTGTGGACAAATTGCGGGAGTCCAAATTACGTTGGTTTGGGCACATCAGTAGGAGACCTGATTCGGTTCCGGTTCATAGGTGTGAAATCCTAAAATTGGGAGAAATACATAGGGGGAGAGGTAGACCTAAGAAGAGTTGGATGAAGGTTATTAGACATGATCTCACTCTGTTGAACCTATCGGAGGATATGACTTTGGACAGAGACCACTTGAGGATGAGCATTCGAGCTGTTGATGTTTAGTGTCATGTGTTATGGGTTTGATTTGAGTTGTGTCCTCATGCCATTGTTTACTTTCATGTTACTTTCCTGCGCCTTCCCTTTACTATTCCCTGCTGTCTCTGCTCCCTTCTCTGAGTCCTATTACTTTGTGGTTATTGACCTTTCGTTCTGGGTCTATCAGAAACACTCTCTCGACCTGTTCGGGGTATGAGTGCGTACATCCTGACCCCCAGAACCCCGCTTTACAACGGGATTAACTAGGTGGTTGTTGTTGTTATAGGTGGTTGTTGTTGTTGTTGTTGTTGTTGTTGTTAGCGAAGTATCTGCCAAAGTCTCCGTCAGATGGTATAGGTACTCCACTTGTAATTATTAGGATGTAATGTAACATTTTGATGGTTGCGATTCAGATGTTAGTGGCGACAATAAAATAATGAAAAATAAACATGAATCGATGAATAAAATAACGACAAAATAAACATAAATGCATGAATCTATGAATGCAACCCGCCCCCACACTTAAACTCTTCATTGTCCTCAATGAAAATCAAAGACAACAAATCATAAAAATATGAGAGAAAAATGGGTAAAGAATAACTCACATTGTGGAAAAATTTCAATGGCGAAGATGAAGCTTGGAAGTAGAACGATGAAGAACGACAACGACGAAGAGTGACGAACCACAAGCATGGATGAATGAGGTTGACGAAGAATGAATAAGATCAACGGTGACGAAAATGGACGAAGACTGGGCATGCACCATGGGAGCGGTTGATCAGGTCGCAGACAAGGCTAATGCTAGCTCCGGACATTAGGCATCACTGCTGGATTCGATGTCAGGGAGTTCCATTCGCTGTCAACGGATGAAATTGGCCCCTATGTCCTCTGAGCGGCTGGACTCGCTGGCAGCGAATCATGATTCCCTGGCAGCGAATTGAGCCTAGAATCTCTATTCTTCGATCTTGTTCATTTTTTCCTGCATTGTTAGCTCAAAATATTCGAAAGCAACTATCTACCATATAAAATAATTAGGAAATTTCTAATTTATTAAACAACAAAACTAATAAAATAACTAGAAATTGAAATAACTAATTCAAGATAACTTACCTCGGGTTACCGCCCGAGAAGCGTCCTTGTTCATCTTCATAGACTCGACGGTTTATTCGTCCATGTGTTCAAGACTCACTCAGATATCGCCAACGCCCTCTTTAGCAAATCAAACTCCGGTGCACACCATTTAGGTAGGCGAGCGTCACATATGAAGAAGTCGAAGTCAAAAGATGTGATGTTGAAGATGTGATGTTGCCTTAATTGCAGAACCACCGAGCCGGACACCTGGTCCTCTTCGCTGACAGCGGACACCTTTCGTTGACAGCGAGTCCCACCCGTACACAGCAACCAGCACCTAGTCCTGTTCGCTGACAGGGAAACCTTTCGCTACCAGCGATTCGTACCGGCACCTCCCTTCCACGCGCAACACCCTCGGTTTGACTCGATTCGCTGCCAGCGAACTCCACTCGCTGCCAGCAAGAATCCTGCAAAACGTCCGTCTCTTTGTGAGTCCTTGGTCCTTACCCTTTTGATTATAATTGCTATGGCTTCTCCTCCAATGGTTAGGCCTAGGCGATTGAATAAAGCTCAAAGAACTAAGTGGGATGATCTTGGGACTAGTCGGTATATTTCGACTAAATTTCACTAGTACAATAAACGAGTTTTACATCACTAAATACACATCGGTTTTGTGCCTATTTGTAGTAAAAAATGGTGTTTTGCTTATATACACTGGTTATTTTTAATAACCGATGTAAAATATTTGGCACGAAATATTATTAACCGATGTGTAAAATATATACATCGGATGTTATACAACCGAGGTAAGATAAGTATAATATATTCATATACTTTCATCCACCCAGTCGCCTCTAAGAACAACCCCAGACCCGAAAACCCCAAAGGCTCTAGAATAAGGGAGCACTCAATCAGCCCCCCGCCAAACCCTAAATGCTAACCCCCAAATCCTCCACAAAATCAAAAATATCCTCAAATCAAAGCATCAAAATATGTAAATCGGCCTCAAATCTTGCCTGATCGTAATCGAAAAGTTGAGATTTTCCAAAGTGAGTTCCAAACCGAAAGAGAAAGGAGACGAACGGTGATGTTCGTGTTCTCTGGTCCAGAAGGACGCCGAATGATGTCTCTGGCGAGCAAATAGAAAGGAGAGAATAAGTTTTGAGATCCCATAATCAAGGGGACATGGTGCTCGACGACATTATCACTCTTATGCTGAGCCCCTTTGTGTTCCTGTTCGGGTGTGGTGATGGTGGTGGAAGGGATGGCGCCTCCCTCCTCAGGGGCTGTTCGATTTTGCAGTGCTCCTACCCGAGTCTCTGACTTTCAACCTCTCCCTCCTTTTATCCTGGTGTCCATCTATGTTCGTGTATTGGTGAATCAATCTCTCATAAGATGGAATCCTACAGGTGTCCATCTACGTCCCTGCAACTTCAATTATATAAGTGTGGAAATTATTCTCAATTTTCTTGTGAATTTGTTATTTATTTATTTGATTTTATGGTTTGTTCATGTATGATGTGCTTACAATGTCTTAGCAAAATAGTGACAGTAGCTTATAGGACTTCAAGTCAGTGTATGATGTGCTTAGAGGAATGCAAATCAGTAGCTTGTTCATGTATGATGTGCCTTTTGATTTGTTTGAGACTAGGGACCAATTCGGAGAAAGAAGAAGCATGAGATAGGCGACACTGATGAGATTTTAAATAGTCATAGCTTGGCTTATCTCTCCGGTGAGGTTGGGGAGCCAATCATACTTCTACTCTCCTCCTTAGTAGGCAAGTTCATCCACTTGTATTCCTAAAGACTCAATACTCACTCAATCAAGTCAGGTTGAGTCATGTTTTGACAGTTTTGCATAAGTTGATTTAAAAAGCGAATTTATTTATAATCAAGATATATGTATATTGGTTTTGATGAATTGATTAGTATGTTTACCTTCATATGCAACATCTACATTCACGCTCATGAGGTTTATCCCGGAGTTGAAGAAGAGATACGATTAGGGGTTGATGATGTTCATCATGACTTTCTCAATGGTGGCAGCTTTCAGATATGGAGAGAAGGAGGTGTTCTCGGTGGCGTGGAAGAGGCCAGCCACCGTCGTTGTAGGCTGCTACATTGCTCTCATGGTTTGCATCTTCATCTGCCCATTTTGGAGCGGGGAAGACTTGCACAATCTTGTTGCTTCCAACCTAGATAAGCTTGGTTCATTCTTGGAAGGTACTACTTCATTATATGTTATTTCCCTTCGCTAAATGTTTTGAATGTGATTTTTTTATTGTTCTATTAAAAAAATCAAGTTATGGAAAATGTTTATTAATTAAAAACACTTGCAGGATTTGGAGGTGAATGCTTTAAGGGTTTAGAAGTTTAAGAGTGTTCTCACTACCAAAGTCAATGAGGACAGCATGGTAATAACTTGTAATATTTCTTCTTAGCAAGTGTTTCAAATTTTAAAATGAAATCCTTTTTTTATTATCAAAGGATTATTTAATTGTTATCATGTTAATTATGAAGATCAACTAGGTACATTAATGGCAGACAACTTAAAAGCGAAAAGATGTTGAAAATCATGTTATTAAGTTTGCGTTCATATTCCTTTTGGCAATCCTTGTCACCCATTTGATTTATTGTTAGGATTTGAAAAAATTAAGAACTATCAACATTTGTTGCTTGTGACTAAAACATGTTGAATTGCTTTTTCTGGTGCATATAGTGCTAAAGAGAAGACGTCTGCAATCACTTGAACAAGAGAAGGATGTTGATGCAGTAATGACAAAGCTTATAGATCAGATTTCAGATTTAAACACCCGGCGATATACTCATGCAAAGGGTGTTAAGGTTAGAGCTGTTTTGATATGAACATAGAAATAAATATGATGAATTAGTGTTTCGAAATTTAAAAATGAAGCAGATAATACTAGTGATAGATATCTTACCCGGTAAATAGTGCAATTGAAATCTTAGATAACATAATGTATATTTTTGCTTGCTTATTGTTACTACACCTACCCTTCTCTGCTTATTTGTGCTTTGATCAAACACTTCATAAAAAAATTTAGTGTTTTATTGCTCAGCTGGAGGAAGCTCGATAGACACTTGTTATTTAGATAGTTGCTTAAATTTCTCATATTAGCAAATGACATTATATTAACCCGGTACTCATCTTGTAGGCTGAATTCTTTTGAAATCACTTAGCAGAACTTTACCTGCCAGATGGTTGTTGAAGAATCCCCAACTCTTCTATGATGGAATGAGGCTCAAAAGTGTTGATACACAAGCTGCAATGTGAAAAAGGTTTTATATATTTTCCTTTGTGCAATCATATGCATCAGATGGCTGTTAGATGAGCCTCTAGTTTAGTTTCGAATTCTAGATCTCTCTTCTATTTGTGTATGTTAATGATTATATTTTAACACTTCCAAGTTTTTGTGGATGAATCTCGTATGGAAATACTTTTGATGGGTATGTATTAGAATTACATATTTAATTATAAGGTTATTTTTCTTGTGGTTTTATCTCTTTGCATCGCCATGGTGGAATTGTGAATTTTTAGAGTGAAATGAAAAATGCAGGGGATTAAACAGTAACCCAGGTAAAATTAAACCGGGAAAAAACATCCTCTTTTTTTTTAAAATAAAAATGGGTTTATACACCGGTTCACGCGAACTGGTGTATAAACTACCCTCACACGTGCGCTGATGTACTTTTTTACATCGGTTTATATTTCTTTATACACCGGTTCAAAAACCGGTGTGTAAACTATTATACATCGGTTCCATCACTAATCTATTTGTTACTACACCAACCCGTACATCGGTTATAAACCGGTGTATATGATTATTTATAACCGATGTAAAAGGCCTTTTTTGGCCTAGTGTTTTTTGATATTCACACATTGCGATTGTTGGGACTTAAGGAGAGTGTGCGGGTCTTTATGAGCATTGGGGACATTGATGGGTTGGTGGAAAAGTGTGTCCACACCTATCCAGACTTGGTTAGGGAGTTTTTGGCAACCTTTGCAAATGCTAGTGATGAAGGTTTCCCTTTTCGATTGGGCGGGGCGAATAGAGCTATGACTTTTGAAGAATTGAAGAATGTGTTCGGGATCATGGGCAATCCCACCGCCCATTGGTCTTAATTACCATGTAGCTCCACTCCTCAACAACGATGGTTGCAGGTCACACACCAAGTCATGACCTCCGACAATGACTACAACTCTAGCATCGTCCACCCTTCCCTTAGACATTGCCACATGGTCTTGAACCACACTTTTTTCGGGCATGACGAGATAAACAAGGTTTCCAAAGGGAGTTGGGCATGGATGACTTGTTTGTTGCCAAAAGCACGCGAGTCTCCGGATTGGGTCAATCTTTTCTTTACCGCTTGTGCCGAGGCTACTAAAACTCAATCAAGGAAGGAAGAAGTCAAGATTGGTTTTGGAGGCTTAATTACATTGATTGCAATGGAGCTTGATATTGATTTGAATGATTATGTCCCTTGCTCGGACAACTTTAGGCTTGATTTAGTTTCCCTAAAGAAGGCAAACATAATGAGAGTGAATATTGACGGGCGGAGCTTCATTTGGTATGCTGGGGTCAATAGGTCCCACAATTTGGTAATCCCTCACCCACTACCCATCGGTCCCTCCCCCGCCGATTTATATATTCCACCCGACGCCTTACCATTAGGGCCACCTCCGGTAGCCAACGAAGAGGACGCTTATGAGGAGCCTTATGAAGAACCTACGGAGATGGAGTATGAGCCGGAGATGCAAATGGAGACATTTCATCCACGAGAGTCTTATGGCGGGGGAGCTAGTTCATTACATGGAGGGTACCATGGAGAATTATATGATGACTTTCCCTCTCATGGCTATTTTGAGAGTGCCTTTCGTCATATCACCGAGTGTCAAGATGCCACGGACCGACGAATTGAGGAGAACCATACCGTTCTCATGGAGCAACAACGAAGGAATCATGAGGAGATCATGGCCCAATTCAACGCTTGGGCACCCTTTGGGTGGCAAACCCAATTTCCACCACCACATTGAGCTCGTGAGTTTCCTTCTCCCTCACCTATTTCAATTGTTTAATTTTTGTTGTCTTTATTTCATTAGGGACAATGAAATATTCAGGTGTGGGGGAGGGGGGGGGGGGGGGGGGGGGGGTTAGTGTACATATTGCATTAGTTAGGTCATATTTAAAATTTTCACTATGCGTATCATGTTTATTTCTAGCATTTATATTGCATTAGAAAAAGAAAAAATAAAGAAGAAAAAATTCAAAAAAATCCAAAAATATCATGCATTGCATTCATGCATTATTCAAATACCCATCTTGTCTTAATTGTCCTCTATTTTAATTGAGTTTTTGAGCTTAACCTATAAATCCCATGATATGTTTGAATTGGCTAATCTTGTCCCATTCTTGTGTTGATTTTCATTGGAGCATGACTTTTTAGTTTAATTGAGCAAGTATGATTCTTATTGGCATTATTGAAATCCAACAAAACTTGTCCAAGTGCGAAATTTTGGCCTTATAAGGGATTTTCATATATTTATTCCCTTTGCTTTCTTGTGTGACATTATACTCTCCTTATGCACTTACCTCTTGAGATTGGCATTGTTATCTATATTTGAGGCCGAATTTATATGTCTATTGCTTATGAGTTTCAAATAATAGAGGCATGATTTTCTTAGCCTTATTATTATCCATATCCACCCTACATATGTATCCTTTGCCTGTAGCCAATTTGAGCCTTAGCCTTTTCTTTGAAGCTCCACAAAAATTTGTCCTAGCCGTTGATGAGCCTTACCCTATCCTGGAATCAGAATTAGAATTGGTGAATGATTGATATTTTTTAGTGGAAAAGAGATTATTGTTGAGAAAGTTACGAGTTTGGATGAGTATGTAATTTTAGTTTTATTCATCACATTGTGCATTATTGTTTTGGCTCTAAAGAAAAAAAAATGAGAAAAAAAAGAGAAAAAGAAAAAAGAAAAAAAAAGAAGCATGAGTTTGAGCCTTTTATCTTCATTATGAATGTGAGAGTTGGAAATAATCTTTGGTTGAGAAATGAATGTTTTTTGTAAAGTTGTTGTGAGAGCTTGAGTTTAAGATGATATTTTTGAGAGAGTTCATGGTTGATGCTTGATTGTCTAGGATCTTGATTCCCGGATTTTTAGCACCACATGACCATAAATTCTCCTTGCCCTTAATTCCTTACCAAGCCCCATTACAACCTTGATAAAAGACCTCTTGATGTTGCTTGTGAGTGATGGCATCCGCGGTGGAGAATATGTGATATATGTGTCAATTTCTATGTAGCTTTTTGCATTTTGGATTGAGTTGAGAGATATATTGTTAAGCCTAAACACAATGAGAGTGAGAGCAAACACATAATCCCGGTGAGGTTGGATGAGATGTGCCTTATTTTCAATTGTTCATATACTCGCTAGGATGTTAGCTTTCATGTTCGTGGCTTCTCCACTTTGATGTTGCTTTTGACAAGGTTAGTTCTTGAAGATTATATGTGTGTGATAATGGTTTTGCTCTTCTTTATTTTGCATTGTTTAGGACAAGCAAAAGGTTAAGTGTGGGGGAGTTTGATAATGCAAATTTCCAATGGGCATTATAGGGAATTTTAGTTGCATTTGCATTGTAGAATATACATGTTTTAGTGTTAATTTAGATTAAACTCTTTTCGGAGAAAAGTTTGGAATCTACGCTATTTCGGTTGAATTGTGCAGAATCGTGGATCCGACATGGTGGAAAGCAAGGGAAGGTGAAAAAAATAGCCAAGTAAAGTCAAGAAATCAAGCTAAGAAGAGAAAGAAAGGATGAAAGAGAGAACGATGAAAGAACAAAGAAAGACAAGCTTCTGGGCATCGGTCGCTGCTAGCGAGTCATCTGTCGCTACCAGCGAGTGGAACCAAGGTGACCAGCTGCCCGGTAAGCGAGCAAAGGAGAGCCAGCGAGAGGGCAAGCGAGCAAAGGAGAGCCAGCAAGAGAGCAAGCGAGCAAAGGAAAGTCAGCGAGAGAGCAAGCGAGCAAGCCAACACACTTTGCTTCCAGCGACTGGACTCGCTGCCGTAGAAATCCTCGCTGCCAGCAAGAGGCACTAGCACGACGAAGACTCGGCTACTCGCAGCTGCGGAAGGAAGGACTCGCCCCAGCGAGTTGGAGCTCTCGCGGCAGCGGAAGGAGTGGCTCGCAGAAGCGGAAGTGAAGGACCCGAGAAGGCTTGAGAAAATTCTAATGCATGGGAAAGTCGCTGCTAGCGAGTGTGGTAGCGAGGTGGTAGCGAAAATCCAACAGTAGCTCGATCAAGGCCATTCACTGCTAGCGAAATTTCTCGCTGCCAGCGAAATCCGACGCTGAACTAAATTTGCTCCGCATGTGGGCACTCAGGGGTGGTGTGCCGCTCAGATCCGCATTCGCAGCAAGTATGGTTTACAGAGAAGAACCTCACTTGCTTTAGGAGCTTTCTATTTTGATCCTTGTAGAATTGTTCCTTGACATCAGGATCGATCTTCTTTGAGGGATCATATAGGGGCATGGATGGGGCTGGCCTCACATCGAAAGCCACAGGAGTCCCATATGTGTTGTCGAAGTTGACCATCCTCTCTATGGTTGCCGAAGCCTCCATCGGTGTGAACTCAATGTATCGGTAAGTGGTGTATGAGTTAATGCTCTCTATGTTGGGTATGTCAAGAGAATTGTAGAAAATCTCCAGAATCACGTAGGGTGGCTGCCTATGAGTACGGAAAGATCGCAATATCTCCTTAAACCGCTCCCATGTCTATGTCAGTGTCTCCCCAGGCTTTTGTCTAGAAGTGGTGATCTTCTTTTGCAGCATCGTCGTCTTAGAAGGAGGAAAGAATTTGTTAAGGAACACATTCTTCACCTCAGTCCAAGTTGTGAGTGATCATGGGGTTAGGCCCTCAAGCCATTGCATTACTTTCCTTGTAAGAGACCATCAAAATGACATTAGTTTGACATATTCCAAATTTTGGCCTTCGCCAAAAGTTTCACACAAGTCAACAAATGTCGTTCTATGAGTTAGGTTGAGGTGAGCCTAAGCTTGTCTCCTGGCTTGCTCCTCACGATCAGCGCGGGCCATTTCTGCAGCGACTCGTGCCCTCTCCGCAACAAGAGTAGCGGCACTATCTTGTAGCTCCTTCCTAAGCCTTTCAATGAGTTGAGCCTACATCTCGGCGGTTGCCAGGTGACGGAGGGAAATACGTTGATTTCCCTTATCAAAATAATTCCCAAACAAACAAACTAGTATAGGATGCAAGTAAGGAGTTGATCCCACAGAGAAACAATTATTTTCAAGAGTTGTGCAATTATTGATTAAAAGACAAAATATGGGAATAAAGCAAATAAAAGAACTAATCTAACAAAAGCAAGTGAAAGATAAAAGAGATGTTTCCATCCACAAGTTCTCGACATTGGTTGGCATTATTGATCGTTGAATCCAATTGAAGTATTCTCTACAAATTGTTCCCATCTTAGTTTGAATAGATTAAAGAACAAAGAGCACAATTAATCCCTCACACCTTTATAAAACCTAAGCATGAACAAAGATTTAACATAAAGATAGCACAAGTTCCTAAGAATCTAGGCAAATGAATAACACAAAGTATACAAGCTACCTGATGTTTAAGACATATGTCGAAATCCCTACTTAGTCATGATCAAACGAATGTTCTCACAATCCTAAGCATGCTACTACGGAATCCATTCAATGATGAAAGAACAAATACCTAGCAAGATGCTATCATGGTAGCTAAAAGCAATAATATCAACAATAATCGCAACGGAGATCGACAGATATTAAAGAGAGAATCAATACTTCATCAGAAACTCACAAACAACCAACCAAGTCTTGAAATTGTAGATGAAAACAATGGAGAATTAGCTAAGCATAGCTTACCTAAATCCCTTCTCTTGAATGGAAAACAAAACCTAAAATAATGAATTGAATAGGGAAAAGGTTGTAAATAACAATGTTAGTCTGTTAGATGATTCTCCAAAGGGCTGAGAAAAACCTATTATAAAGCCTTAAGGTGTCGGCCAAACCCTAGATTAGTGTTTCCATAAAGATAGAAGTTGGGCCGTGATAATGCACATTTCCAATGGGCCTTATAGGGTTGTTTAGTTGCATTTGCATTGTAGAATATGCATGTTTTAGTGTTAATTTAGATTAAACCCTTTTCGGGGCAAAGTTTGGAATCTACGCTATTTCGGTTGAATTGTGTAGAATCGTAGATCCGACATGGTGGAAAGCAAGGGAAGGTGAAAAACATAGCCAAGTAAAGTCAAGAAATCAGGCTAAGAAGAGAAAGAAAGGAGGAAAGAGAGAACGAGGAATGAAAAAAGAAAGAAAAGCTTCTGGGCATCTGTCGCTGCTAGCGAGTCATCTATCGCTACCAGCGAGTGGAACCAAGGTGACCAGCTGCCCGACAAGCTATCAAAGGAGAGCTAGCGAGAGGGAAATCGTGCAAAGGAGAGCCAGCGAGAGAGCAAGCGAGCAAAGGAGAGCCAGCGAGCAAGCCAACACACTTCGCTGCCAGTGACTGGACTCGCTGCAGCGAGATATTCGCTGCAGCGGAAATCCTCGCTGCTAGCGAGAGGCACCAGGGAGATGAAGACTCGGCTACTCACAGCTGCGGAAGGAAGGACTCGCTCCAGCGAGTTGGAGGTCTCGCGGCAGCGGAAGGAGTGGGTCGCGGAAGCGGAAGCGAAGGACCCGAGGAGGCTTGAGGAAATTCTAAGGCATGTGAAAGTCGTTGATAGCGAGTGTGGTAGCGAGGTAGTAGTGAAAATCCAACAGTAGCTCGATCATGGCCATTCACTTCTAGCGAAATTTCTCGCTGCTAGCGAAATCCGACGCTGAACTAAATTTGGAAAGTCTATCTTTTATCTAGTTTGTTTAGGAAGTTTCTATCTAGTTTATCTATCTTTTACCTTGTTTATGAAAGACATTAGGCTTATAAATAAGATGTTCTAGGGTTAGTTTCTAATTAATTTTCATGTGGAGCAATCACCATAGAAGAGAAGAGAGCTTAGATAAGCCATGAACGGCTAATTTTCCTAGTGTTTCGCCTACGTTTTTGGAGACTTGGTTGGTGAATTGTGAGATTTTAATTCAAGTTATCTTTCCTCTATTATAATTCCTTCAAATTCCTTGTGCTTATTGTTATGTTATTAATGTTATCTTGCTTGGCCAACTCGATAATATTGATTTCGTGCTAGGATTTAATGCTTTCGTATTTTTGTTAATTCCATAGTAGCATGCATAAGATTGTTGATTCCGTGTTTGAAGCATGATTATGTAGGAACTTGACATATATCTTAAACATCGATTTACCGTGTTTAATTGGTGTTATTTATGTGGTCAAGTTCTTAGGATGTTGTGCTATCTCTTTGTTAAATCTTAACCGTGTTATGATTGCATTGATGTGTAAGGGATTAATTGGACTCGTAGGACTTTTAATCTATATATACCAAGACGAGAGGAATTTGTAGGAAAGTTAATATCTTGAAAAGAATTCGATGATCAATAAGCCAACCAATGTCAAAGAATTCGTAGGTGGAACCGTTCTCTACTCTTGATTTTACAACAAAATTCCGTCTTTATTTTACTTTACTTGTTCTTATTTAAAACTTGCATCTTTTCCCACTTTTGTTACTTGTTGGTGATCAAATTGCATTGTGAAATTTTAAATCTCCCGAGGATTCGACCCCTTTCTTGCCAATTATACTAATTTGCGAGAGTGGGAACTACTTTATTGGGAATCAATGATTTTCATCCCGTCAGGCCGCTCACGCAGATCCGGATCTGAAGGGACGGTGGGCGCCGCCTTGACAGCTTTGCAGACTAAACTTGTAATGCACTTTCTGGAGTTTTCGTTTGTCCAATTGATGCATATGAATATGAGTTGGAAAGCTCTTTTCAAGGAAAACAACTCTCTTGAAGAATTCAGAAGCTGAATCCAACTTCTCAGAGCGTTAAAGACACGATTTCTCCATGTGCTTCGTTTCCGCTGTTGTTCTTGTGCTCCTTAGCTTCCCAAATCGCCTTCTAATCCTTCTTTAGCTCATTCCATGCTCTTTTGACTTCCTCTTTTGTCTATTCCAAAGCTCCTTACCATGTCGGCACTACGAATCTGCATAAAACCAATAAAATAGCGTAGTTTCCGAACTCTACCACTAAAAGAGCATAATATGGAATTAACTCTAAAACATAACCAAACACCTATGAAACGCACCGAAAACTACTCTATAATGCCTATCAAAATATGCCTTATCACCAGGATTCTTTGTAACTTAGAGTGGATATGAAGAAAATGCTCTGGCTCGTCTAAACCTTCGAACTCTGGTGTCCGATCAGCGCGTCACATACACCTGTAAAATAGGCACTAAAGTAGAACGTGAAAATAACTACCTAGGGCTCAAAAGATCGCTTCGCCGTCAACGGTGCCAAAATTCGTAGGGGAGACTCAAATATGAAAATAAAAAAGTATAACTAAATCGCAATCCTAGCCAATCAAATAAATTCAAGACTCCCCCGTTGTAGTAGTATAGAAATTACGTTCGATCAACAAGGAAGTGTGTCAGCGAAATCCTAAGCAGTGAGAAATCCACGTCCTTTATCAACTCAGAAGACACTCGACGTCGACTGGGTTCAGTCGATGTCGGGTCAGGGTCTGTTGATCTCGAGTGTAATCCTGCAACACCAAGCTCCTCACCATATCGGCACTACGAATCTGCATAAAACCAATAAAATAGTGTAGTTTCCGAACACTACCACTAAAAGAGCATAATATGGAATTAATTCTAAAACATAACCAAACACCTATGAAACGCAACTAAAACTACTATATAATGCCTATAAAAATATGCCTTATCAAAATCCCCCACACTTAAGCTTCGCTAGTCCTCGAGCGAATCAATATAAAGCAACCTATACCTACGAGTTCATCATTCAAGCAATAGCCATAATCAAAAGCAACATCAATTTGAAATGGAGCACATGATCAAGCAAATAAACATCCTAGCATGTATTTAGCAATCAAAGCATAGATGTAGAAATCATCCAACCTCACAAGGAATATGTGTTTCACTCATGCTCTCATGTGTTTAGGCTTTTAAGTTCAACTCTGAACTTAATCCAAAATGCACTAAGCTCATAGACATTGACAACAATATAATCAAATCTCCACCGAAATGCCATCACTTGCGAAAAAAAAATAACAATTTGACTCTAGACTTATTCACTCTTTTTTTTTCATTTTCTTTTTCATTTTTTTTCATTTTTTTTTTCTTAATATACTTTCTTTCGGCTTTGGTGTATTCTTTACGCGAGTCGCAAATATGGGTGTCATGAATGGCCCCGGTCTATCAACACCTCAGCTTACTTGAATAAAGTCCACTTGAACATCTTTTGACGTGAGTTGCAAACATGGGTGTCATGAATGAACCCGGTTACTCAATGATCAAGCTTCCTTTCTTAGCGGAGAGTTTTCAACACTGCTTTGCGCGAATCAAACCCATGGGTGTCATGCGTAGACCCGGTTACTAAGTGCATCAAACATTGCCACCTTATTTCACTCAAATCTCACAACCACTAAAGCCAAATATATCAACATAGAAGCATAAACATTCGCAAGCAACAAACATGTGAGTCGGTTTTGAGAATAGATAATGAAGTCAATATCAAGAGGTAGAAACATAAGGAGATTAAATCATACAATTAAGCAAATGGATTATAAATGAATTCAATAAGGCAAAAACAATCTCACAAGGGTCATGTTTTGTAGGATTTCAATCATACTTTAGCTTAACCATGCATGCTTAATTACATCACCAATCATGCTCCATAAGAAAATATTTTTGAACAATAAGGCTACGCAATTCAAAGAAAAACATATATGCAATGAATGATATTTTTGAGATTTTCTATTTTTTTTCTTTGATTTTCAAAAGCATAAATAAACTAATTCATAAATTGAAATATGACCTAACTAGACGCACTAAATCCCTCCCCCACACTTAAATCTTTCATTGTCCTAAGTGAAACATAAAAGACAACAAAAATAAACAAATAAACTCGAGGTGAGGGAAGAGGGAACTTACTAAATCTCTTGTGGTGGCGGTTATGATGCCCGGAACTGGCGAACTTGCGGTCGCGGAATGTAGGCTCGTAGTGGCGAGACGAGTGCTATCGTGTGGGCTGGGACGTGGGAGTTGTCGCGGCCGCGAGAGGTGAAGTCGCGACGGCGAGGAGAGGGGGTCCGCTATGGCGTGGGCATGGGAACTCGCAGTGGCGAGTGGGAGTTTTTGCGGCTGGGATAGGTAGCCTCGCGCTGGTGAGATGAGGGCATTCATCAGTGCCTGGTTAGCGACGACATAGCAGTGACATAGGATGAGTCGCGGCCGCGACATAGGGTCTCGCGGCGGCAACTTGAGTGAAAATCTTTCGACCTGGCACTTCCAAATACCGAGTCGGTATCTTGCCTCTGCATAACCTGCGCCCACCGTGGCAAACTATGACGGACAGAACTGGACAAGCTCGCGGTCGCGACTTGTGGGTTTCGCGGCGGCGACCTACCTGGGCGAGCCTTGGTTGCTCCTTTTCCGTCATAGCTCCCACCAGTCTTCCAATTCAACTCAACAAAACTTATCAAAGCACTTTCACAAGCCCATTAACTATCGAATAGAAACTCTAAAATTTATTGAAATTGAAAAATTGAACAACTAACTAGGAATTGAAAAGCAAGAAAATAGCAAACTTACCTTGGGTTGCCTCCCAAGTAGCGTCCTTGTTTATCGTCTAAGAATCAACGATTTATTTTTCTTACCTTTAAGACTCATTCAGACATTGTTAATGCCCTTAAAAGCAAATCAAACTCTTGTGCCTACCCAACATTTCAATGAGCACTAAACATGAAAAAATTGAAAGCTAAAGATATGAAATTGAAGAATGCATTCAACTTATCATGTGCTTGAGCTTGACTTTCCTATAAGGGTATGTAGAACCACCAACATAGTTCCGCTGGTGGTTTGTAGAAGTATTGCTCCTAAGGATCAACATACTCACCGAAATCAACAAGAGTGTAAGAAGCATCGCTACCTTGCTCAGGAGCCACATAAATCGGCTCTGGGTTTGCTTCCTCGATGGATGTGGTGGAATTGAGCTCATCGGATGAATCAAAAGTCAAAACAAATGGATCCTCATGCAGGCCTTCACGAGATTCCACTTCAAGAAACGCTGGCTTTTCTTGTTCATCCCAATCCTCGTCAGAGAAGCCGTTCGTATTGATACATTCCTCCTCCATTGGCATAATGCAATTTGTGATGTAAGAAGGAGGGAATGAGTTAAACCAAATGTGTTTGATAAGCTCTTCCACGCTTGTACCCATAGGGCTTCCATCTTTCTTTTCAATTGGGCATGCATCCGTCGGTGGGTTGGGAATGGATTCTTCGGGTGGGGTAGGGGCTAAAACACATGGATCCTCATGCGTCGACTCATGAGACTCCACATCAATGTGCATCGGGGTGCTTTCCTCATCTATACTTCCATCTGAGCTTTCTTTAAAAGTGAGGGCGGGCGCCGCCTGTACAATAGGCTTATCGTTAGAGGAATCATGCATCTCCATATTTTCTATATATCTCCTACATATTTCCTCCATTTCTCGCTCTCTTTCCAACCTTTTCATTCTTTGAGCAAGTTGACTCAATTACTCCAATATGCTCTTGCGTTCATCCTTTGTCTCTAGCTCACCCATATAGCAGAAAAGATCCCATAATTCGGACCTATCCAACCCTTCAAAGCTTCCATTATTGACGGATTCGGCGAATATTTTAGAGCTAAAAGTCATTCCCTCAAGCACACAACTAACTTTTTCATCCCAACTATACTGAGTACCATCCCATGCATAGCAGAAAGCCACCTCATCTTACACTCTTGTGAGATATCGGTGAAAGTATTCTCCTTCATGCTGCAATAACTTCAACATCTTGAAAGATTAATAGTAGGGTGTCGTAAGATAGGTCCACGACGGAGTTAGATATATATACAAATAAATAAACACACAAAACGAAGAAATAAACTTGACTCCCTGGCAACGGCGCCAATTTGACAGAGGAAAAGTCGTTGATTTCCCTTATCAAAATAATTCCCAAACAACAAAACTAGTATAGGATGCAAGTAAGGGGTCGATCACACAGAGAAACAAATATTTCCAAGAGTTGTGCAATTATTGATTGAAAAGCAAAATGTGGGAATAAAGCAAAAAAAAACCAATCTAACAAAAGCAAGTGAAAGATAAAAGAGATGTTTCCATCCACAAGTTCTCGACATTGGTTGGCATTATTGATCGTTGAATTCAATTGAAGTGTTCTATAAGAATTCCTCCCATCTTTGTTTGAATAGATTAAAGCACAAAGAGCACAATTAATCCCTGACACCATTTGGCAACCTAAGCACGGACAAAGATTTAACATAAAGATAGCACAAGTTCCTAAGAATCTAGGCATATGAATAACACCAAGTATACAAGGTAACCGATGTTTAAGACATACGTGAAAATCCCTACTTAGCCATTATCAAACGAAGGTTCTAACAATCCTAAGCATGCTACAACGGAATCCATTCAATGATGAAATAACAAATACCTAGCAAGATACTATCATGGTAGCTAATCAATATAATATCAACAATAATCGCAAGGGAGATCGAAAGATACTAAAGAGATAATAAATACTTCATCAGAAACTCAAAAACAACCAACCAAGTCTTGAAAGTGTAGATGAAAACAACGGAGAATTAGCCAAGCACAGCTTACCTAAATCCCTTCTCTTGAATGGAAAACAAAACCTAAACTAATGAATTGAATAGGGAAAAGGCTGTAAATCTCAATGTTAGTCTGTTAGATGATTCTCCAAACGGCTGAGAAAAAACCTATTGTAAAGCCTAAAGGTGTCGGCCAAACCCTAGATTAGAGTTTCTATAAAGATAGAAGTTGGGCCGCTCACGCATATCCAGATCTAAAAGGACGGCGGGCGCCACCTTGATAGCTTCGCAAGCTTAACTTGTAATAGACTTTTTGGAGTCGTCGTTTGTCCGATTGACACATATGAATATGTGTTGGAAAAATCATTTCAAAGAAAACAACTCTCATGAAGAAGTTAGAAGTTGAATCCAACTTCTCAGAACCTTAAAGACACGATTTCTCCATGTGCTTCGTTTCCTCTCTTATTCTTGTGCTCCTTTGCTTCCCAAATCGCCTTCTAATCCTTCCTTAGCTCATTACATGCTTTTTTGACTTCCTCTTTGGTCTCTTCCCAATCTCCTTACCATGTCGGCACTACGAATCTGCATAAAACCAATAAAATAGCGTAGTTTCCGAACTCTACCACTAAAAGAGCATAATATGGAATTAACTCTAAAACATAACCAAACACCTATGAAACGCAACTAAAACTACTCTATAATGCCTATCAAAATATGTCTTATCACCAGGATTCTTTGTAACTGAGAGTGGATATGAAGAAAACGCTATGGCTTGTCTAAACCTTCGAACTCTTGTGTCCGATCAGCGCGTCACATACACCTGTAAAATAAGCACTAAAGTAGAACATGAAAATAACTACCTAGGGCTCGAAACATCGCTTCGCCGTCAACGGCGCCAAAATTTGTAGGGGAGACTCGAATATGAAAATACAAAAAGTATAACCAAATTGCAATCCTAGCCAATCAAATAAATTCAAGACTCCCACGTTGTAGTGGTATAGAAATTACGTTCGATCAACAAGGAAGTGTGTCAGCGAGAAATCCACGTTCTGTATCAACTCAGAAGACATTCGACGTCGACTGGGTTCAATCGATGTCAGGTCAGGGTCTGTTGATCTCGAGTGTAATCCTATAACACCAAAAATAGCAATCGACGTCGAGTTGATAACTCGATGTCGAATGTCAGTAGTCGATGACGATTGGCTCAAAAAACTACCAGTCGATCCAAGTGACTCGATGTCGGCTGAGATACAATAGATGTCGAGTAAAATACCAGTAAACGTAGACGTTGGCAAAGATGGCTGAAGAGTAAAAGAATGGATAAGAAAGATAGTCAGAAACAACAAATGGGTGTTGAGTTTTTCGATGACCCAACGATCGGCAAATATCAAATGTAAACAAATATGATAGAAATCTTCCAAGGTCAGGGTTTACCACAACAACGACCATGCAAGTAAATCAATAAATCGCAAAAGACAAATACTTTATCGATAAAGGATAAGGCTTTCACCAAATCCAGTAGGTAGGAATATAAATCTTTCAATAAATAAAACTAATTGCGTCTATCCTTTTCATAAATAGAGTTTATAATCTTTCGAATAGAAACTTTAATTACTACCCAAGTTTCACAACATGAAATCCTTAATATTTCATCTAAAGATGAAGCACAAGATAGAGCGAGATAAACTACCTTTATTTCGTCACTTACCAATCCACTAGCATGGCTATGGTCAGGCTAACCCCGACCCTAAAAGAAGGGCGACTACTCGCTCATAGTAACCTAAAGCATGATTGAAAAGAAATAACTTTGCATAAAATAAACTCGAAGTCTCTACAGTCCCAGCACACCAACTATCGCAACAATGCCAAACCCCTAAAAGCTTCGAACCCCTAAACTCACTACTAGATGTGTTTCTCTTTTTTAGATTGAATTAATGAAAACCAGCCCCTAGGGCTTTATTTATAGCCTCCAATCCTTGCTAGCCAAGTAAAGGGCAATTCTGTCTAAACTAGAAGATAAAAAACTAATTAAAGAAGATATAAAATCTATATAGGAAAATATCTTCCTAGTGTAAATAGTTTTTAACCCATAATGATATAAACTAAATAAGTAGATAAAAGATCTTGTCTTCATGTGCAAGCAATTCCCTGTTTGAATCGGATTGATTCAAACACGTCTCAGCCAAACAGGATCTTCAATCGACATAGACTAAGGTCGAACCGATGTCATTTGGCTCACTCGATCTCGATTCAGTTTAGTAGATATCGAGTGCCTCGCTTTAGATGCCATGTGTTCACTCGATGTCGAGGCAATGCATCCAGTCGATATAAAGTCCTTCAGTAGACATCGAGTGGAATTACAATAGCTTCCTTGTCTCAACACTTCGCCAATTTTAGGTTCATCTTCATTCGATGTCGAGTCAGTCAGTCAACATCGATTGGAATTCTGCACTTCTTGGTTTTTCTCCGAAATTGCTCCAAATTCTGCATAAGCAACCCAAAACCTATGTAGACCTCTATTTCTCACAAATAAGCATAAACTACACAAATTTACTATATTCCCTACCCATAATATATAAAGGACTAGCATAAGGAGCTAAAATAAGCATAAAAATATCGCATAAAACATGGACATCATTGGTGTTGTCGAGCTCTCGGCAAAAGGAAGAAAAGAAGAAGGAGGGAGTGACGGTGGTGGTGGTGGATGTGGTGGTGAAAGAGGGTGGCTGAGGTGGTGGTGGAGGGTGGCTGAGGTGGTGGTTGTGGTGGCAGCAAAGGATGAAAGAAAGAGGGATGAAAGTGTGTTTAGGGTTTCTTTGTGTTTTATCACCTTTAAGATAAAGTAGTTTTCTAGGGTTTGTCTTTTGGATGTGAGGAGAGAATGAGTCAAATCTGATTTTTGTGGGTATAAGGGCTGCTTTGAGAGATGTGATGGGATAAGGATTAAGTTTGTCTCCTTTCCAAGTTAAGGGGTTTAAGAAAGGAGTGAAAGAAAATGTGAATGTCGGCGTCTCACCCAAATTAGGCAATTGCATCTTTGACCTTGAATTCAAATATCTCTTGGCTCCAACATTGGTTAGGATTTTCGGTTTTGGCATGGGAGAGTGAGGGTGAGAGTCTTTAATCCTAACACGCGAATTCGAATCCCAAAATTAGTTCCCGAGAGTTAGTTTCCCAATTCCCGCTCTCTCGATCAATTGGACTTTCAAAAATCCAGAGGATGATGTCGCCATTCCAAATTAGTTTCCCAAATTCTATTTTATGTCGGAAAGCAGATTTATGAGTTCAAAGTTGATTTGTCAAGTTGAGGAAGAGTTTTCCTTGAATATCCGATTTAAATTTCTTTATTCGAAAATTAATATTTGAAAACACGATGCCTTTACATCATCCACCTCTAAAAATAAGTCTCGTCCTCAAGACAAAAACCATTTTCCAAAATCCAGGGTTTTCAAATCCAAGTTAGTCCAATGCATTTTCAAATCCAGGTCAGAATTAGATTCTAGCAAATCAGGTTCTATCATTACGAAATCAAGGAATCATATAGCATAACAATCATATATCACGTTAAATAGCATGTACTAATCACATCGATAATGATCACATACCATAACACATATAGCATAGCATCACACATCAGCAGTCTCATCAAATCATATCACCGAGGATCTGCACACAACTACTAATCATAAGCACGTAGTTAAAGAGATACTACCAACCAATCCCATATCGAAACTAGAAAAACTCACTGCTATCTCACAAGGTCAAGATAATGTCTACACTTGGCTCGACATAGGAAGCAAACAAGTCACCTATGACCTCCCCATAGCTAGCTTGGATACTCTCCTCAGTCTCCCATGTGGCCTCCTCAGGATCTCTCCTAGACCACTGAACCAGAAGCAAAGGAACCTCCCTGTTCATAAGCTTCTTGACATGATGGTCAAGAGCCCTCACTGGACACTTTACAAAGGCGTGGTCAAGCTCGATCTGGAGGACAGAATATTGAAGGATGTGGCTAGGGTCATGGACATAGCGATAAAGATGGGAGACGTGGAAGACATTGTGCATACCAGCCAAGGAAGGGGGTAAGGCTAAGCGGTAGGCTACCTCAACAACTCTATCCAGAATCTCGAATGGGCCAATATATCTCATACTCAACATTCCCTTGATGCCAAAATACCGGATTCCTCTAGTAGGCAAAACCCGTAGCCACACATGTGAACCCACATCGAAAACAATCTCAGTCTTCCGTCTGTCTGTATACTTCTTTTGACCATCCTGGGCGACTTGCATGTGCTCTCGGATGCGACCCACCTTATCAACGGTCTCCCTAAAGACAAAACTGTATCAGCAGGCTCATCCCAGCAAACTGCCGACTTGCATTGCCTCCCGTACAGTGCCTCATATGGAAACATCTCGATCGACGCATGGTAATTGTTGTTGTACGAGAACTCCACCAATAATAAGAATCGGACCTGTTGATAGCTACCTTGGTTCTCCTTGATGAAATACATTTGCTATAATACTAACATTGCAGGATTGATAAAAGACAAAAGTATAAGGTATTGTAGCTTATACAAATTGGATATAATGTTTTGCAGATTATATCTATTTTTGGATTTAATTTAAAGGTTGATTGAAATCTAAATTGTTTTAAATCTAACTTATATCTTTTCCTAACACAATATCTTTTAGTTACAGAATTTCGGTTGAGGTTAAATTGGATAACATCTTGTGTTGTTCAAGAATCAATACTGCCGGGCTTGTTTAAATTTAAATTGGAGATAATCAAAGATCTCAACAAACAAGAAAATCTCAGCAAATAGAACAAGGACCTCAGCCACAGAATATCGGTTAAAATCCCAGTGATTTAAAAATTCAAATAAGGACGTTAAACTAATCAGAAAATCGGGGAACAAATCAGCAGAAAAATCGGGGAACATTCGGCTATAAGAAGAAAAGGAAGAAGCGACTCAAACACACATCTCTCACCCAGCCTTCTCTATGAATCAAAGAGCTCTCAAGTTTCCTTTGCCGCTGCTGATTTTATTTCTTCCCTGTCTCTCTATTTGTAACCGATTTATTTCTTTTGAGAGTTAGGGAGTGTTATAGCTTCATAGTATAAGTTAATCCTTTTTATACTAAGAGTATCACATACTCAAACGTATCACACTTCGGTGTGACAAAGGGGACTTTTATTTCTCTGTATCTTGGGTTGACTAGATAGAAGTGAGGTAGGCTTCGGGTTATAGAAGAGAGGAAGTTCTTCTAGGTTGTATCTAGGACTCATAAGGAAAGAGAAATAAAAGTTGTTTGAATCCTACGGGTTGGATAACCCTAGGCGGGGACGTAGGCTGGTTAAGAGCCGAACCTCGTTAACAAGTCAAGTGTTATTTATTTCTCTGTTATTATTTAACGATTAGATTTCTGCAGATTGCTCAAGACACTAAAAGTTCAGTTCAAGACCTTGAGATCGAGTTCAAGGCCTTGAGATTCGATGTCAAGCTCTTGACGTTGCTGTTTCTTGGGACTTTGCGAAAATCATTCATACTCTATTTGATAAAACCGCATTTGAATGTGGACCCCCCCAACGTCCCATGGAGGGGAGTGAACCACGTGTGCTGATTTTGTTGGTCAACGGTCTTACCTGAAGTTTCTCCCCTTAGGAACGATCTTAGAGTACCACTAACCTAGAGGGGAGAACCTCTACCTGTGCCGGGATGACCATATATTTCAAGACGGGCTTACCCAGGCTCGAGCATCCGCGGTCTACGGATGACAAAAGACTAGCGCAGCCGAGCCTTGTCCGCGGCTCGTTCTACCCTTCAGGCGTCGATTTCATCAAGACCCTCCAGATAGGAGGGGTTCTTGCTCTAGATCAGAGAGAATGGGTGGAGTCGGGGCACCAGATTCGGATAACCCCTTAATTATAATACTTGGATGCTCGCCTTGAACTCCTTTCTCTTGTTGATCTCGCTCTAGAGTAGAGATTATGGTGCTTGTGTGATGATTATGCGGATAACTCGGCAATCTCTTGTTGATCTCCTTTCCCTTCTCTGCGTAGTTCAGGACCCTCCTTTTGGTTTTTTGAAAAAGCCTCTATCTTAGAGTGCCTCTTCATTTATATAGTGTATGCTCACATCCCTCCCAGAATGGGGCGTTCCCTCCTTTCTGCCACTTGTCGCAGAATGGCTGCCACACGTTCTATTGAGGAGGGCGCGTGGGTGGTGGGCATGTTTGACATCTGTCCGGGTTGCATGCCACTTATATCTGCGTGGCTGCCACGCTAATTTCATACACGTTGGCCCATTTTTCTTGTTTTTTTTTTGCTTTTCTCCTTTTTCCCCTTTTCCGTTATTTTCAGGCATCCTCATAGCTCCTCGAGCCGTGGGGGGATCTGAAGGATCTTGCCGCGGTTGGAAATTATCCTACTGATCCCATCACCTTTAGCGTTTCTTAGGGCAGGAGATGGGGAAAAATGGCCTTGTTGGGCCTAAATGGGCTTTCTAGGCCTGTTCCTACTAGGCCCGTTTAATTGATTAATGTGCGTCAGGAGTCTGACACGTGTATTGACGTAGGAGATGAAACGTCGCTCGACGGAGGGCTATAAAAAAGGGTCCTTTCCACTCTCACATTTTACCGTTCTCTGTTTTTTACAACCCTCGTCTCTTCTCAGCTGGTTAAGGTAAAAATGCTTTCTTTTAATTTCTTTTCGCATCTCTCTTTTTTGTTTTATTCTTAGTCTTTATTTTATTTTTCTTGACCGCGAATTTGGCGCGGATCCTGCCGGACATATTTTTTACTTCCTGTTGGTCAGTAGGTTTCCTCTTTAATCGCCCCTTCTTATCAATCCCCAAGCCATCCTTGTCATATCGAACTCCCAAAGTAGTTCTGACAGCGTCCATGCTATCGACAAAACCCCGCCCCCGGGGAAATCGGAGGGCAAGCTTCTTATGGGTGGGATAGTCATTCCTGAAGAGGTCATCATTCGTTAGCCGAAGGCCTCATCGGATCCTTCTATTTATTCTTCTCCGGGTCGAGTACGCGACGAGCCCTCTTCTCCTGCGGATTCTGACTCTTCTCGGTCGAGCAAAGGTGCTTCGACGCCGGGATCTGATTCAATATTTGAGTCCTCCGTGTCTCAGCATTCTTATAAAGACTGGGACTCCCGAACTGACTTGCCGACTAGCCTTGTCTTTCTACCGACTGAGCGCCGTTCTTCGTCAGTACTTGGGGATGTTTGCCCGGTCCTGTATGATGAGGGCGTGTTAGCGGTGTGTTCTTTTAGAGGGGATTTCCAACCCTCTCCCGCGGGTCCTATCCCAGCAGTTCTACCGTAGAGGGTGATTCCTATCGCCCCCCCATTAATGCTCAGGACCGCGGTGGAGGGACCTTCACCACTCTGGATGACCTGGGCGTGATCGCTAGGTTCTTCCCCTGGCCGGAGGGAGTGATGTTGTGCCTTCCTGCGGATGGCGGAGGGAGCCTGGACGTTTATCCAGGGTGCTTGGTTGTTTATATTGAAAGCCTTGTTCAGGGGTTCCGACTCCCTCTTCATAACCTATTTAAGCACTATCTGAAAGCTTGTGGCTTGAGCCCCGCCCAACTGGTGCCGAACAGTTGGCTCTTTTTTACTTCTTTCGTTATACGCTGCTTGGAGGTTGGGGTTCAACCTACCTTAAGCCTTCTTTGCAACATGCTTACTCTGGGCCACGGAGGTACCCACAAGAACTTTTACCAGGAAGAGCTCAACGTCTCGATAGTGGACCGGAACACCAGCAAACCAAAGTGGTAGCATAAGTGGTTTCTAGTCCAGGATCATTCTCGTCAAGTTCTGAACTTCCAACCCGAGCCGCGCCTTTATACGCGTGTGAAAAGAAAAGCAGTGGCAGATCTGAAAGAGATCGAGCGGAGGTTTGTGGTAAGGACAAAGCCCTCGGGGAGGGATGTGGTGTCTCCTTTGAGGTTGGAGATGGCAGGCCTGAGTCTTCCCCACCCGCGGATAGGTTGTAGTGGATTTGTGTAACACTTTTTGTTTTCGTTTTTTTCCGCTTTGTTTGTTTTGTGCTGAGTCTTACTTCCTTTTTATTTTTCTCCAGATGCTCTGGAGTTGAAAACGATGGTAGATGCCGCGAAGATCTCCTCTGCTCCCTCCTCGTCTGCTAAGAGGAAGATTCCTACTGACCTGATGAGGGCCCTGATGTGCCCTAAAACGTCTGCTCCCAAGCCCAAAAGCAATAAAGCAACGAAGGAGAAAACCGCGGTTGCAGACACTTCCTCTCCTGTTCTTCCAGTGGAGTCCGAGCACCCAGTGATAGATGTAGGGGCTTCCCCTGTCGCCGAAGTTCTTCCTCTTTCCCTAGCGGCCCCAGTGGTGCCCCGGCCCACTTCTCCTTCCGAGGTGGGAACATCCAGACCTCGTCCGAAGAAGAAGAGGCCGTGTCCTTTCCTGCTTGGGAAGGAGTCGATTGGACGTGCCAGTCTTTCATGTAGACGCCCACAACTGCCTGGCTTACCGGATGCCCGGCTTTGACTCGGAGGTCATCAACCAGTTGGCCTTTCCCCCGACGCTTGGGGTGGCGGAGCTACAATACCTGGCCCAGTTGACCGACGAGCAGTTCACGATGGAGCAGGAACGCTGGTGCAATTGGGTAAGTGAGCCGTGCTCAGTGACTTTCGTTATTTGGTTGCTCTGTGTTTATATTTTGAGAAAACCTCCATTCCCCTTCTCTCTTTGTACACTCAGGGATGCGTCTTTACTCATAGCGATTGGGAGAGATGTTTACGCTTGATCCAACATACCCGCGGTCTTGAGGAGAACCTAGAGTGGATGAACGAAAGGCTACTGGAGGCAGAGACGCCGCGAAAGGAGGTTGAATCCCTTTGCCTACGGTTGGAAGAGGGGGAACAGAGCTTGGCCGCGGAGAAGGCAAAGAGCAGTAAGCTGTCCGAGGATTTGGAGATGGTGCGTGTCCAGCTTGAGTCTTCCCAGTAATCTTTGTCTTCCTTTCAGTCCAGCGACGCGGCCAAAACTGCCGAGCTAGAGGCTAAGCTAGTCGTGGCGAATGAGGAGCGGAGCAAGGCGGTCGTGGAATCCAATCGTCGCGCAATGAAGCTGGAGAGATACCGGGCCCGGACAGATGGCGATATCGTTCTATCTTGGTTGGACGTCGCACACAACCGTACCAAGCTCATGGACGACTGGGTGAAGACCCCAAACGACCTGGACTTCATGCAGAGCGCAGTTCCGGAATGGGTGAACGAGGATGCCGGGCAGGAGTTCATTCAGGACAGGTACAGGGACTGCTTCTTCATGGGCATTAAAGCGGGAATTCACCAGAGCGTGCGAAAGTCCGCGGAGAACCCTGGCGTTCCTCTCCATCCCTTTCATCCGAGTGAGAACAGGGAGGATTGGAATTTGGAGGAGGACGAGAACGCGGATATAAGCGGTGACGGTTTGTGAACTTTCTTTTTAAATACTTGCTTTTCTATTACCGTTCCTTTGGGCGAAAGAACATCGGCACTGTGTTTTGTGCTTTATTTTGGTTTGTGAAAACTTATACGCAGCAGGGTCGCGTAAAACTTGTTTGCGGTGGCTTTTGCGCCCGCGTACTTTATTTTGCTCAAAGAAAACAGACTGCAAAGTTTCTGCATAGGGACAAAGTTTTTAACTTTCATACGCGTTTTCTTCTTTGAGGAACGGTTTTAAAAAAAATTTCTACGCGTTATGGTGGTAGTACTTGAACTTTGAAGCGTGAGTTGCCGAGGTAGTGGAATGTCACGGCCCCTCCTATTTGGATACCCCTTGATCTTGCGAAAGTACTCCACCCTTGTGTGAGCCAGAGCACCTCGGCGTCGTCTCGTTCCACTTAAACGCTCGTTCCCCGTCTTCCTCGCTCATTGGTCAGCGAGATCCTTTTGACTCCGGCTAGCCCAAACTCCACCTCAAAGCAGGCCGATAGCGGCTGCATCCATGAAAATCTCTTCATATTTTAATATAGGTTAAGGAATATCGAGGGCCAGCGGTGAGTTTCGGGAAGAAACGCTTACCATCCTCTATGTGAACGTAGCATTCTGCATCGGATCCACCGGGAGTGGATCCGGGTAGGACACATATACCTCAAAGTGTGAGTTGCCCTCGCACACAAAGAGGAGAGCGGATCCGATGTATACTTGGTTAGAGAGAGTGAAATTCGCCCACCCTCTCGTGTACCAGTATCTTCCCTCATTGTCTATTTTGACACCGACTTCGCAATCTTGGCATGAGGTTGACCAAAGGTGGACGAGCTCGTGAGCCTCTTCCCTTAATCGTCCGTATGATTTAGGCAGCTGTAGTCTTTGCAACTGCTCCCCCCCGGGCGATGAACCGATAGAAAGCCCTCGGAGGGTCTTCGGTCCCCATGGTTATTCTTCTTGGGTGGTGGTTGCCTTGTGTGGGCTTCCATGGCCCCTGGTTCCTCTAATAATACTCATCGTTATGAGGGTGTCTCGCACACGTGGCTTTTGGTTAGGTGTTTCCGCTTTACGTGGACGATGTATTTGTTCCACGTTTGAGCTCAGTGGTCCCGTGACGTTACTGGGCCAGCCTATGTCAGAAAACCTGCCCCCCCCTTTTTTTCTAGGGTTTGTGGAAATGATTCTTACGATACAGATCAGGGGTAAATGCTATCTTTATTTCGAAATAAATAAAGTTGGCGAGGAGAGTCCTCTTACATCTTCTCAAAGTAGCCCTGGGGAAAACAGGTATTCGAAGAAGGAAAATTGAGATGCGGGCCAGTTAGTCTACGCGGATAGGGGGAAGTCCTGCATACTCAGGATCTGGGTTGAGCACGGAAACCTCATATCCGGCTCTTTTTTATCCTTGGTGAACTTAAGGACGGCCCCCACCCGCACGTGATTCGCGGTGACGAAACCCTCCCATCTTTCGGTTAGCTAGTAGATCCCATCCCTGTCTCGACCGACCTCGACACTGTGTTTTTGGAATGATCGTGATCGAAGGATGACTTTCCCTTGGGCATCATCCTGGGCCAACTCGTACGCTAGGGGAAGTCGGAGCCGTAGTAGTTGATCAGTTTGGAGGATCACTTTGTAAAACGTGTTTTGAGATGAGTCTGATTCCATTTGGTCACGGGAGGAGTGATGCTTCTTGAGCCGAGGGTTCATTCCTTCCCCTCTTCTTTATTTCGGTAGGTTTTAGTCTTTTCGGTCGCGATCGTCACGGGCTCATGCTTACCTTTCTACTGTTGGGGGTACATGGCGAGGCCAGTCTGTTCTCATACTCTTCCCGAGGCGCGGTCCTCATACAGTGTAAGGCCAAATCTCTTCGGATAGGTGTCCTTCATGCCTAGCCTCGGGCAGGCCACGCTTGGCTTTTCTGTCTTTGTCTTCTTTTTCGAGACTTAGTCGCTATATCACATGGGACGAGATTCCTTCGGACATGTGTCCTCTATGCCCAGTCTAGGGCAGATCATGCTTGTTCTTTCACATCGGTCTGGTAGTCTGCCAACGGCCCGATTGGCCTGTCCCGTGGTGGCTCCTATGTGGCTCGTGACCCCTGCGGTGTTTCTTTAAAGAGAGGCCCTCTTCGCCTCTTTTTGCTAACCTAAACCTCCCTGCTTTCAAAAAATGTCTGCTTCAGGTCGAACCAATTAGGCATTCTTTCAAACTATCGATTTCCTGGAGCAGCTGCATCACCTGGTAAGTTCCTTGGCTTGTCTTTCTACCTTTCTGGATTAGTTTTCCATCTTAATTTGCGCTTCCTTGTTCCATTTATTTTGGACATATGCTGCCCTTGCGCTTCGAAGACGAGTATGGACAGGTTCTTCCCGAGCGGGTCCTCTTATCGACTCGGATCTTGAAGGATTTTCCTATGGTAGTAGTTCGTGGAGATTACGGCGTTCCTTACCTCCGCCATGACTGGAACCACTTCGTTTGCACATACAGTGTGAACATAGCCTCTTCCTTGACCTTCCTTCATAAAGGGGGAACCCGGTTCGTCGTTCGCATTCTGACCTCTGGAGGGGATGAGGTTGATGGGGACTAGGATGAGCCACAACCTAAGGGTCCCCTCCCTAATGGGGCTCATCTGAGCAAGGATAGAACCCAGCTAGTTCTTGGTAGGCCGAGAGCGGGGTAAAGCTTGTTGGAAAGAGCTGAGTTTTTCGTTTCCTAGGCTTTGTGTTTGAACTGTTTTTCGAATGCTTTGCGAACCTGGTCAGGCACCCTGTTAGGCGATGACCCTGGCAACTCGTGTGCCTCTACTTTGTCTGCTGCTCTTTTTGTTCCAGTATTTCTAAGATTTCCAGGTCTTTTATACGCTTCAACCTTCCGGTAGGGGAGAGAGCTCCATGCCCCTAGAGGTGTTTGTTTCCCGAGTTTTGTGACTTAGCAAATGCCGAGGTTTGGGAGATTACTGCCCCGGCCGAGGACATGACGCGGGGCACGCTCCAACGTCCTAGGTTTTAACCATCGCTTCGATCCGGGAGATCATGGCCCCGACTGGATGCCCGACGCGGAGCAAGCTCCAGCGTCCTGGGCCTTAGCAACGCTTCGGTCTGGGAGATAATGGTTCCAACTGGATGCCCGACGCGGAGCCAGCTTCCAGCGTCCTAGGACTTAACAAATGCTTCGATCCGGGAAATCAGGGCTCCAACCGGATGCCCGACGCGGAGCAAGCTCCACCGTCCTGGGCCTTAGCAAATGCTTCGATCCGGGAGATCATGGCTCCAATCGGATGCCCGACGCGGAGCAAGCTCTAGGGTCCTGGGCCTTAGCAAGGCTTCGGTCCGGGAGATCATGGCCCCAACCGGATGCCCGATGCGGAGCAAGCTCCAGCGTCCTGGGACTTAGCAAATGCTTCGATCCGAGAGATCAGGGCTCCAACCGGATGCCCGACGTGGAGCAAGCTCCTGCTTCCTGAGCCTTAGCAACTGCTTCGTTCCGGGAGATCAGGGCTCCAACCGGATGCCCGACACCTTGACCCAAAGTGATTTAGCACCCTCTAACCACCTTAATTTATTTACATTCAGCAGGGGTGACTTAGGATACTTTTTGAATAATCAGACGATTACACATAATACTTTTTCAGATGCTCTGCATTCCATGTTTTGATGAGGACTACGCCTTCTAGTGTTTGGAGTTTGTAGGCTCCAATGTGCATGCATTCTAACACCACGTATGGTCCCTCCCATTTCGCATCTAACTTGCCACCTGTTATGGTCAATCGGAGAACTAGATCTCCTTTCTCGAATCTGTGGGGGACAAGGCGTTGGTTGCGGTATTTCTCCGTCTTCCTCTTGTACTCTCACGCTTTTAAAGCGGCCAACCTTCTCCTTTCCTCTCGGAGGTGTAATTTTACCTCTAAGGCCTCATCATTGGCCTTGGACTCATAAACGAGGACTCGGGCCGAAGGGACCAGCCTCTCGAAGGGTATGACCGCGTCTGATCCGAATAGTAGCGCGAAGGGGGTCTCTGCCGTGGGGGTTTTGGTTGTCGTCTGGTATGACCACAGTACTAGCGGGAGCAACTCCGCCCATCGTCCCTTTGCGGTCTTCCCCAGTTTCTTGTTTATTCCCTCGAGGATCTGACGGTTGGTAATTTCTGCTTGTCCATTGGTTTGTGGATGCGCGACGGAGGAGAAATTTAGTGTTATCCCCAGTCCATCACAGAAGTCTCGGATTCCCTCGCAGTCGAATTGCATTCCATGGTCCGCGATGATGGCCTCAGGAACCGTGAAATGACACACCAGGTTCTTCCATAAGAACTTGCGAACCTTCTTGGCAGTGATCAGCCCCATTGCCTCCGCTTCAACCCACCTGGTGAAGTAGTCTACTACAACAAGAATGTATTTCAGTTGTCCTGGAGCTGTGGGGAATGGCCCCAAGATGTCCATTCCCCACAAAGCGAAGGGGCACACCCCAAAAATACTTTGAAGAGGCTCGGCGGGCACCACTCGAACGTTCCCATGTCTCTGGCACTCGTCACAGCTTTGTATGTCTACTCTCATGGTTGGCTAGTAGTACCCTAACCTCATAATCTTCGCGGTCAGGGATCTCCACCCCTGGTGGTGTGCACATAATCCGGCATGCAACTCTTTGACAATGACTTTCCCTCCGTCCCCGGTTACAGACAGTAGATCGGGGAAGTTAAAACCTTTCTTGTACAGCCTGCCATCGCGGATTGTGAATCGGGTCGCCCAGTAGTTCATTTTCTTAGCTTCCGCCTTTCTTGAAGGAATGACTCTCTTTCCTAGGTACTCTGCTATTGGGGTGCGCCAATCTCCCGGTCCTTCGGTTTGGACCGTGTAGATTTCCTGGATGAATCCTCGTTGCTCCTTTTTTCCAAACACGAAATTCCCTTTGGCTTCAAGGGGTATGGCTTCCCTAATCCGGGCCAAAAGATCTGTTGACTAGTTCATCTCTCGGGGTACTCATTCAAGACTGAAGTGTAGAAATGATTGTTTTAGTGCCATAACCTTCCGTAAATAGTCTGGCAGGAGACCAGTCTTGGCCTCATATGTTCCATCCACCTGTCTCGCGACTACTTCCGAGTCGGTGTAGATGGCAATTGTACTTGCTCCGCGGGCTAGCGCGATCTCCAGTCCAGCGATTACGGCTTCCTACTCCGCTTTGTTGTTGGTTACATGGAAATCCAGCCTATGAGCAAAGCATGACTGCTCACCTTCAGGGGTAGTGGGCGTAATTCCTGTCCCGCTGCCATTTGTATTTACGGATCCGTCTACCCTATGGACCCATCTGCTCTGGTCGTCTCCTCCATCGTCTTCAGAGCTCATTTCGCAGATAAAGTCGGTAAGGACCTGAGCACAAGCCGATTTACGTGGTGCATATGTTATTTCAAACTCAGAGAGTTCTACCATCCATTTTGTCAGCCGTCCTGAAAGGGTGGGTGAATGGAGGATCTGTCTCAGTGGCAGGTCCGTCAGTACTTCAATCACGTGATCTTGGAAGTATGGTTGTAGTCTTCTGGCTGCGAAGACTAAACAGAGTATTACCTTCTCCACCGGTTCATATATGGTCTCTGCGTCGTGCAGCACCCTGCTTACATAGTACACAGGGTATCGGCCTTCCCGGGTGAAGACGGCACTGAGGCTGGTGCCCTTGGTGGCCGGGTAAAGCTGTGAATTCTCCGACCTCTGAGGTTGGTGTAATGTTGGCAAACGTTGCAAGAAGGCTTTCAATTCTTCGAAGGCGTGATGGAGCTCCGGGGTCCACTGTATTGGCCCCTTCTTCTTTAGTAATGCAAAGAAAGGCAGTGACTTATCTGCTAAGCATGAGCAAAACCGCCCCAGGTAGTTCACTGCGCCATTTAAGGACTGTACTTCTTTGATAGTACGCGGCGGTCGCAGTTCTTGTATTGCAGTAATTTTTGCTAGGTTCACGTCTATCCCATGCTGGCTTACAATAAAACCTAGAAACTTACCGGAGTCGACACCGAAAACGCACTTCTCCGTGTTTAAGTTGAGCCCCCTTCGTCTTGAAGAGTCAAAAGTTTCCTGCAGATCCGCTGCATTATTCTCTGTCTTGTGGCTCCTCACTACTATGTCATCTACGTAGATTGACATGTTCTTCGTAAGTTGTCCATGGAAGATCTTGTCAACGGTTCTCTGGAAAGTGGCCCTAGCATTCCTCATGCCGAAAGGCATCACTCGATAGCAAAAGATTCCATGATTAGTGATGAAAGTGGTTGCCTTTTTGTCCAGCGGATTCATGCGGATCTGGTTATACCAGAGTAAGTATCCAAGAAGCTCAAGGCTTCGTTCCCAGTGGTGATATCTACTAATTCGTCGATCGAGGGCAGGGGGTAGCTGTCTTTTGGGCATGTCTTATTCAAGTCGGAGAAGTCTACACACATTCTCCACTCCCTGTTTGCTTTCTTAACCAAGATGACGTTTGAGAGCCAGCTGGAGTCTTCGGTGACCCTGCAAACACGTCGCGGGACTGTCGGATGATGTTCAGAACACGATCTTTTTCCTCCGTTCCCAGAGCTTGACCCATATAGATCCTTTCCTCTGGGTTGGAGAAAGGTTGATGGACCGTCCTTTGGTCCGTGGTTGGGACCTCTCGTTCTTCTGGTCTGACCTCGAGGTCAGCTTGTTGAGCCCTGCTCGGGGGTTTTCATCCACCCCCTCGACTTCGCTATGTGCGGTATCATAGAGACACATTAATTTTTTCTTTTTCCGGAGGGAAGTCATATAACAGCTTCTACTCTCTGGTTGTTGGCCACAGACTTCCCCAGTTCCTCCTCCAGGTATTGGGAACTTCCCTTTAAAGTGTTATATGGACACCACCATATGGAATTTTTAAAGAGATACCCTGTCGAGGAGTGCAATGTAAGTAGTTGGTATCCTGAATACTGTGAAAACTATGTTTTCTATTCGACGGCTGGGGGTTGCCCCCAGTACCACTGTTAATTCTATGGTACCTGCCACCTGTACCTCATCTCGAAAAAAAGTCACCAGGGTTCCGTGGTAGGGCTTCAAGGCTGACGCGGATACACGTATCTGGGAGAAAGCTTCCCAAGGGAGGATGTCCACTGACGGTCCGGTATCTATAAAGACTCTCCTTACGGTCTTCGTGGTGATCTGGGCATGTATAACCAATGGGTCCGCGTGGGGAATGCGGACACCCTCAGCATCCTTTGCGGTGAAGACCACCTCGGCATTATTTTGTGAAGCAATCCTCTGGCTCGCCGAATAGGGGGGTTGCTTCGCCTCTCTCTCGTAGTTTTTCCTATCCTGTCGGCTAGCCCCTGAAAGTGATGGCCCTCCTGCCAACGTGTCGATGAAGCCTTCAAGGTTGATCGCTGTGCCGGCTGGGCCCTGCCCCTTCGGCCACCTCACCATCTTTGGCCCCACCCCCCTACCGTGGTTGTGAGGAGGATAACGCGGGTTTTCATCCTGTTCCCCATGTCGCCGCGGATATTCTTCCCACTGAGCCTGTCGAAGAACCCTTTCATTTTGCGCGTATTTCTCTTCCCTTGGGTCCTAGGGGCCGCGATGGGGCCGCCCATAGTCACGACGCCCTTCGTCTCTCCGGGAGGAGTTGCGTTCTTTGTTGCGTCGTGCCCCCTGACCGCGTTCATTCTGATTCAGAACCGGGTTCCTCTTCTCATCATTGAGGTGTACTTCTTCTTGCCGAGATGCGGGTCGGTGATCTGCTGAGTATTGCCTTCTCTGTTTCCCTGCCCCCTTATCTTTGCAGACCTTTCCAGCGATTTTCCCGAAAAAACCTTGTTGTCCCTCATGTCTCTCAACGTGTCGGGGCCTCTTCTGCTTCGATCTGGGTGGACACCATGTCTCTCAATGTATCGTAGCTCTTGGGTTTCTTCCTGAATAAGCGAGTCTTGAAATCACCCTCTACCAGGTTCTCCATGAGGATGATGACGGCTGACTGGTGGTTGAAATTCGGGATCTGTACTACCACACTGGTGAATCATGCAAAGAATTGTCCCAAGGTCTCATGTATCCCCTATCTGATGGAATTCAGGTCCAGCATGGTCTTCTTGCGCGACCGAGAGCTCCCGAAGTATGATTTGAATACTTGGGAAAGTTGTGCAAAACTGGTAATGGAGTTCTGCGGTAAGTTGGTGAACCATGTCAAGGCTATGTTGGTCAGAGTCGAAGGAAAAGTGCGGCAGAGCATTGCATCGTTGTATTCATTTACCCCCATAGACGTTACGAAGTGGCACATGTGATCGTTTGGGTCGGTGGTGCCATCATACTTCATGAGATTAACATCCCTCCATCGCTTGGGGACTGGGCTCGACAAATTTTGCTAGAAAAGAGCGAAGGTATGAGGTTCGGTGCCTCGATCTGCACATGGAATGAGTCGGACCTGTTAGACATGGAGATATTTGAGGACCGCTCACCGCGGTGGTACTTGCTAGCCTGTCGGTTTCCATAATGGAAATGTTGACCAGGGTACTCTAATCCCCCCTGCTGGTGATGCTCCTACCGAGCGTCGCCATAGTCATTTTTGTAGAAACCATTGCGAGCATTCTCTTGCTGGGGCGTTTGGAACCCATCGTGCCCGTAGAAAAAGAAAATGTTCAGGGTTTGGTGGGGGGAAATAGTAGCCTCCGTTTGCCCCACCACCCTGCTAGAGATGTTTGGGATTTGGAGGGGGGGGGAGGGGGGGGGGGGGGAATTGTCTCCATTGACCCCCCCGCCCTGCCCGAAGTGCTGAGGTATGTATGGTGAGAAGACAGGGTCGTCATGGGCTCTCGAAGGGTTTGGAGAAGCATCGTGAGGAGCAAACCCTACAGACCCCTCCCCGTCGTGACTCATCATGTTGGACGCATCCTCCATATTATTGCTCATCTTCCTTCATCCTGGAAAATTCATAGTTAGTTGTTAGAAAATATCAATGCTAGTCAATTAGCATAACCTTTCATAAGACCTCTTGGCGTGAGACTGTTCCCACATACGACGCCAGTGATAAAACCGCATTTGAAAGGTGGACCCCCCCCCCCACGTCCCCATGGAGGGGGGTGAACCACGTGTGCTGATTTTGATGGTCAACGGTCTTACCTGAAGTTTCTCCCCTTAGGAACGATCTTAGAGTACCACTAACCTAGGGGGGAGAACCTCTACCTGTGCCGGGATGACCATATATTTCAAGACGGGCTTACCTAAGCTCGAGCATCCGCGATCTGCGGATGACAAAAGACTGGCGTCGCCGAGCCTTGTCCGCGGCTCGTTGTACCCTTCAGGCGTCGATTTCATCAAGACCCTTCGGATATGAGGGGTTCTCGCTCTAGAGCAGAGAGAATGGGTTGAGTCGGGGCACCGGATTCGAATAACCCCTTAATTCTAATACCTGGATGCTCGCCTTCTAGGCGATTATGGTGCTTGTGTGATGATTATGCGGATAACTCGGTATTCTTTTGCTGATCTCCTTTCCCTTCTCTGCGTAGTTCAAGACGCTCCTTTTGGTTTTCCGAAAAAGCCTCTATCTTAGAGTGCCTCTTCGTTTATATAGTGTATGCCCACATCCCTCCCAGAATGGGGCGTTCCCTCTATTGTGAGCTGAATCTGCCATGTTTTACCGTAACTTTTATATCGTTTTCTGCATACATTTCATGCATTTGGGCTAAGATAATACAGAATCTATGTAGTTTATGTTTTATTTGCAAAATTATGGAATCTACACCAGTTTCTGTTTAATTTCGCAGAATTCGAGGCAAATTACAGCAGTTCTAAGAAAGGTCAGAAAAGCTCGGAAATCAACTACAGAAGTCCAAGGTCAAGATGCAGCGGAACCAGTCGAATCAAGCTTGGAGACCGAGTTTACTCGATCTAGAGTAAAGCCTACTCGACCTCGACAAAGGTGTCCGAACACAGGCCATGTCGACTAGAGCACTGATCGAGAAACTAAGTCAGAGACAACCCGACTCCTGGAAACCTACTCGATCTCGAGTTCCTTTGTCGAGATCGACAACACCTCAACGCCAAGTCCAGGAGTCGACAAGCTGTGCCAAGACGAGAAGCCGAGGACGGAGACGCCGAGCCAACCCTACTCGATCTCGAGGAGTCTTGTCGAGATCGAGAACCACCATGCGCCAGTCCGAGTCCATGCCGAGGAGGAGTCCTCGACATCACCAGCAAGCCATCCTCGACAACAGCCCAACTCGATCTCAAGTTGCCTAGTCGAGATCGAGGAGCCAAGGAGCCAAGATCCGAGCCTGTCGAGCAGAGCTATCCGACCAAGCCCAGCCAGCAATTTCGACGACGAATCCTACTCGATGTCGAGTTGGCTTGGTCGAGATCGACGAGCGCCGTGTCCGAAACCGCGTTACGTGCTTTGGCTGTCTGTGTCGAGCTGGGAGTCCTTGGAGCCGAAGGAGATCGAGGAGGCCGAGTCTATCCTACATCTATCTATCAAGTTCTATCTATGGAAGACAAAGATCTATCAACATGAGAAGACTTACCTATTTAGATTTATCTTTCCCTTATAGATTTAATTCCTTAATTGCCTTTATTTATGATTAAGCTTTTAGATATAGATTTAGATAAAGATAGATATATTCTATCCTTGATTAGGAAGGAATAGAAGCCTATAAATAAAGCCTTAGGGAATGGTTTTTCATCATTCAATTTCAGAGAGAAAAAGTAAGTAGTTACATAGAGAAAGAGAGAGTTTGTGGCAAGCAAGGTAGAAAGGCGAAAGCGGATTTGTCTTGTTGGTTGTAAGCTTTCTCTATTTGATTTAATGCAAGTTTCTTTTTATACATCAATGTCTGAGATTGCAATGAGGAGCGAGTAGTCCACCCACTTCTGGAGCTGGGGTGAGCCCGACGGTGGCCATGTGTGGTGATCCGGTAAAGGTCAGATCTTTTTATCCAATTCGTCTTCTATCCCTATGAGCATGATTCTTTTGCGAGAGTTGAAGGTGATCCTTGTTTGTATTATTGAAGCGAAAGTGATCTTAATACAACTTGGGTTAATTATGTGAAAAAGGGTTAGTAACAATTAGGGTTTATGCGAAAGCCTCTATATGCCTATTTGTTAGTAACGAAAGTTATTTTGATGGAAAGCATGATCTTTTATGCCTTTATGTATTACTTTGCATGGTTATCGTTGTGGCGTTGATACCCTGGCTTTTGAAGGTCTTTTATATATTGATTTATTTCTGTCGAAATCTACGAATCCGTGTTCGAAAGTTGCAATTTATATTTTCTGAGTTCTTAGTCGATCTAGAGTAGACCTTTGTCGATCTCGAGTAGAGTCTGGTCTAGGTCGAGTTTCTGTTTTCGATTTCGAAGTTTCTGTTTTTACTATTTCTTGTCGATCTCGAGTTGTCCTTGTCGAGATCGAGTACTGAGTTGCTTCTGTTGTCGTCGATTCTGAAGTTTCTGTGTCTCTGTTGCTGTTTGTCGATCTCGAGTAACAGCTAGTCGAGATCGAGTTAGCTTCTGCCTTTGTTTTATTTCTTGTCTTCGTTGGTTATTTCTATCTTTCCTTCTTTGTTCCTTTGTTTTTGTCTGTTCTGTTTGCTTTTCTGTGAGATTTACAGCTACCTAGGATCCACTGACACGCTTCCTCGTAGATTCGATCCTGACTTCCCATTACTACATTGGAGGGAGTCTTGTAATTATTTGCGTGGGCCTAAATCTGGTTTGATCTATTTTGTTATATTTCATACTCGATTTCCTCCTAACAACAAATTGGCGCCGTTGCCGGGGAAGCTATCATTCGCGCCTTAGGTAGTCAGATCTCACTTTTTCTTTTGAGTTACTTCGCAGGTGTATGCGTCGTTCTGGTCAACCACCTGAGTTTGACGGCTTAGACGAACCAGAGCGCCTTCTACACATCAGAGCTAAACTACAAAGAGCCATGGCAGCTGCAGAGACACAGGAACAGCTGATCGAAAGGCTCACAAGGGATCTAGCCACCAGAGGTGCTGCTCTCGCCACTGAGAGAGCAGGAAGGAAACAAGAAGTTTAACGTGCGAGGCAGCTGGCAAATGAGCTCGCCCTCTACCCAACTACAGCAGAGGATTATATGCACCCGACTCTCGTCATGCCTGAATCGGCCATTCTAATCCCTGAAAACAACTATGGAATTCGCACTCAATTCCTTATTGCAATTAAAAATCATGCATTTCATGATAGATTTAATGAATGCCCATTGCGCCATATTACCAACTTTACTGACATGTGTCGTACTCTTTCTGAAGGTACCACCTTGGAGTACATCTTGATGAAAGCTTTCCGTTGGTCTCTGGCTGGGCCTGCACTGAAATGGTTGGAAGGGCTGAAACCACGATCTCTCACGACATGGGCTCAGGTGAAGCAGGAATTTCTGAATAAGTTGTTTCCTCCTGCCAAAACAGCACTTCTACGCCAAAAGATCACATCTTTCAAACAGCAGCCTGGGGAGACGCTAGCAAAGGCATGGGAACGCTATTAGGATCTACTGCGATCCTGCCCTACACATGGACAGCAACCCTGCGTAGTTCAAGAGATCTTCTTCAACTCTCTGGACTTGGCTGCAAAGGACAGAATCAACACATATACTCACTATGAGTGTCTGACAATGCCGCCTCCTAACGCATGGGCTACTCTAGACAAGCTGACCAACTATGACAACAAATATGGGACTCTAGTCAACTATGACGAGAACCCTTACGCCAGACCAGCACCATCCATGCCCCTATATGAGCCCCCTAAGGAGATTGATCCAGATGTTAGGGAGCAGTACTATAGAGATCAGAATAAGAAGCTCCTCAAGTAAGTAAAGTACCTTTCTGCCAACCAGCCTTGTATTGAATGCGGATCACAGAGGCACACCACTACTGAGTGCCCACACACTGAGCAAATCAGGCTGGCAGAATACCATGAGGAGGCAGCTTACGCAGGGGGTCCCAATCGCTACATGGGGGACCAAAGGTTTCAGCAACCACAATGGAACCAAGGTGCCCCTAGGAACCCCCCGCCCTACAGAGCTCCAGGACATCCAGAAAGGGATCAGAAAAAGGATGATCTACAGATTGTCTTGGAGCAAATAAGGAGGAATCATACAGAAACAAGGCAATCCTTCAACTCAGTCTACACTCAGATTCAGGGCGTCAACTCTAGGCTTGGGGAGATTGATATATGGCAGAAATCAGTTGATACACAGATTGGCCAGCTAGCGGCAGGAATCCCCAGACAGATAGGATCGCTCCCAGGATCTTCAGAACCAAATCCAAAAGGGAAAACTGGACACATCGCTGCTCTAAAACTCAGAAGCGGCCATCAACTGCAAGAGCCAGAGGTCGGAAAGCAGCAGAACAACGAAGAACAGCAAGTCAACGTCGACAACACTCTAGTCGATCTCGAGGAGGATCTACTCGATCTTGAGGAGAAACTTCAGAAACCATCGTCTGCACTGCACAACAACTCGACATCACCTAATCTGGTCGAGATCGACAAAGGCATGGTCGACATCGAGGACGGTCAGCCCGAGAGAGAGAAAACTGCAGCATCTCCGACATCTGTTCTGGCCCCAAATCAGAAAAAGAAGCTGCCCTTCCCCACAAAATCTCCAAAGGACCCGGCAGAAAAGAAATTTCAGCGCTTCATCAAGATGTTTCAGAAGCTCAACGTCACCATCCCCTTCACAGAAGCTCTCAATGAAATGCCATCCTATGTCAAGTTCCTGAAGGAGATTCTGAGCAAAAAGCGATTAATGGCTGAGATTACAAAGGAATGCAGCCATTTGGACATAGTTGAGAAGAGGCCAGATCCAGGTAAGTTTGCTATAACCATTGGATTTGGTCCATATAAAATTAATGCTTTATGTGATCTTGGAGCTAGTGTGAGTATAATGCCTTTAACAATTTGGTCCAAGATTAAGATGGGTGCCCAAGAGCCTGTAGATGCTAGACTTTACATGGCCAACAACACGGTGGTCATTCCAACAGGCATGGTGGACAATGTGCCAGTACAAGTAGGTAAATTCTTTGTCCATGCTGATTTCCTAGTTGTTGATATGCAAGAAGATCATGCTTGTCCAATTATTCTAGGAAGACCCTTCTTGGCGACGGTGGATGCCAACATAAGCGTAAGGAAAGGAGTGCTCACCTTCAACATTAGCGATGAGGTAATTGAGTATTCCTTTAATAAAACTGAAAGGCATACAGGTCCAATGGAAGAGGTAAAATCTATCTCAGCTGGCTACATCACCTGCGGGGAACCCAAGGTAAGAAATATGACCCCTGAGGAGCTGGAAAAGAGGGATATGGAGGCCCAGGTGGAAGAGATCATGGTAATCCTAAAGGAGGACACAGAGAATCCAATCGACGCAGACCAAGGTACGTCGTTATGGACTAACTATTTTTCGGATGCCTTGACAGGAACCAAGTATGGGGTCAAGGTCGACCAAGACTCCTCGACATCGAGGACCCTAGTCGATCTCGACCAAAACCAAGAGCCTCCACCAGCACCAGCGTCGTCAAGCAACCAGATAGAAGCCGAGCCTTCCTCGAGATCGAGTACCGTACTCGAGATCGACCACCAAGACTTCGCTGCCTCGACTTCGCCTTCCTTGACGCTGAAGCCACCAGAAGCAGAATCCTACTCGAGATCGAGTAGCCCACTCGAGAACGACCAGCCCTCACCTCCACCAGCTCCTGCATCCTCGAGCAGCTCACCAACAGAATCTGAAAACTCATCGAGATCGAGTAGCCCTACTCGAGATCGACCAAACACTATGGTCCCCGATTCCGTCTCTGTGAAGGTAAGCCAAGGTATGGATCTTTCTTCTCCTATTTCCATTAAAGATCTATCTATACATGGGAGAGGTTTGCCTTGGTATGTGCGCTTATGTAGGATATCCAATGATGAGCCCAAAGAATATGAAGTTGGAGACAAGCTCTATGTCTCTAAATCAAAGGATCATTGGTTCCCTAACAAATTCAACAAGAAGAGGATGAGACCTTTCGTGGTGAACAAGATCCATTCTGGAGGATTGCAGCTGATGGACAAGAATGGAGTTCTATTTGAAGCCCAGGCTACATGGGCCCTGCAAATGCCACCTTGAGCTAAATGGAGAAGTCGGCCTAGCGACTATAAAATCTAGAGCGTGTACATAGATATTTAATTTTGGACTTTTGAGACTTTGTTGCTTTTGTTTTGAACACTTTTAGTTTTTCTATTATGGGTATATGTCTTCTGCACTTTTCAGGACCATGGATGAGCCATATTCATACTCGGCCCAAGAGATTCCTTCATTTGAAGTTATAAAGCCCTGCACACATGTCTAGTGAGTCTCTTTTTTTACCCTTGTTTTTATACAGTGAGGACACTGTAATGTTTCAGTATGGGGTGGGGGAAAAGCTTACTTTATGCATATTTTCCATATTTGACATTATTTGTGCATATTTAGAATTTATTTCTTTGAATTGCTACATGGCTATTTTGGAATACATTATGGATTTATGTGCTTATATGCATGTTTTCCAAATTTTGAGAAAAATGACCCCCATTGAAAATTTTTGATAAGTGTCATGGAAGCTAATATTGAACTCGACGATGCAAAATTAGATTCATTAGAGATATAGCATGAAATTGCCTAGTAAAGGGAAGTCACAATGAAGTGCATATATTTGATGAAAACCATGAAAGGAGGTAAAATTTGATATTGCTTTTGACATGTTGCATGATAAGAGGATGGAGAACTTTATATTTCCATATAATGCTCATATTGTTATATCCTAGCCTTACCTATACTTATGCATCACACAAAGCCATATTATGCCTTATTTCAATAATTGCTCCACATGTTCCAAAATATATTCCATTCTGTACCTTATTTCATATCCGGGGATTATGTTGAGAAGGATGTTACATTATGGAGATGTTATATGGTGTTTGTGTTGTTGTATATCATTACTGTAGTTTGGCGGAATTGTTTGAAATATATGGAAAATTTAATGAGTGAAAGAAAATCCGATCAAAGATCGACCCTGCTCGCTGAGATAATAGTTTGGCGAGATGGGACACCAGGTGAGGAGTCCGACACACTAAGTATCCGGGGCCATTCATGACACCCATGTTTGCGACTCGCGAGAAGGCAGTGCTGAGGTTAGAGAGGTAAAAGCATTATTATTGAAAAAAGCATTATGGAAGGTGATGAATCAAAGGAAGAAGGGATGTGGTTAAGAAAGTTTGGAAATACTCCATTTCCCCGGATCATTAGCACCACATTGCCAAAAATTGCCCACCTTTAGCCTTTTACCAATCTATTTCTTATTTGAGCTTAAATTAAAGTCCTCTTGATTATTGTTGCTTTGTCACATGAATTGTTTTTACATAACCCTCCTTTTGTGAGTAGATGTTGCTTTTGTAATTGCACATGCATGGATCTGTGACATTAGTACCTTTTCGAGGATGGTAATTGATTGCAGGGACATATAAGAATGAATCTGATATGTTGAGAGTTTTGATCTCTTCCCATGTATGACAAATAAAAGTATTGCTTGAGGACAAGCAAGCTTAAGTATGGGGTGTTTGTTGTGAGCTGAATCTGCCATGTTTTACCGTAACTTTTATATCGTTTTCTGCATACATTTCATGCATTTGGGCTAAGATAATATAGAATTTATGTAGTTTATGTTTATTTGCCAAATTATGGAATCTACACTAGTTTCTGTTTAATTTCGCAGAATTCGAGGCAAATTACAACAGTTCTAAGAAAGGTCAGAAAAGCTCGGAAATCAACTACAGAAGTCCAAGGTCAAGATGCAGCGGAACCAGTCGAATCAAGCTTGGAGACCGAGTTTACTCGATCTAGAGTAAAGCCTACTCGACCTCGACAAAGGTGTCCGAACACAGGCCATGTCGACTAGAGCACTGATCGAGAAACTAAGTCAGAGACAACCCGACTCCTAGAAACCTACTCGATCTCGAGTTCCTTTGTCGAGATCGAGAACACCTCAACGCCAAGTCCAGGAGTCGACAAGCTGTGCCAAGACGAGAAGCCGAGGACGGAGACGCCGAGCCAACCTTACTCGATCTCGAGGAGTCTTGTCGAGATCGAGAACCACCATGCGCCAGTCCGAGTCCATGCCGAGGAGGAGTCCTCGACATCACCAGTAAGCCATCCTCGACAACAGCCCAACTCGATCTCGAGTTACCTAGTCGAGATCGAGGAGCCAAGGAGCCAAGATCCGAGCCTGTCGAGCAGAGCTATCCGACCAAGCCCAGCCAACAATGTCGACGATGAATCCTACTCGATGTCGAGTTGGCTTGGTCGAGATCGACGAGCGCCGTGTCCGAAACCGCGTTACGCGCTTTGGCTATCCGTGTCAAGCTGGGAGTCCTTGGAGCCGAAGGAGATCGAGGAGGCCGAGTCTATCCTACATCTATCTATCAAGTTCTATCTATGGAAGACAAAGATCTATCAACATGAGAAGACTTACCTATTTAGATTTATCTTTCCCTTATAGATTTAATTCCTTAATTGCCTTTATTTATGATTAAGCTTTTAGATATAGATTTAGATAAAGATAGATATATTCTATCCTTGATTAGGAAGGAATAGAAGCCTATAAATAAAGCCTTAGGGACTGGTTTTTCATCATTCAATTTCAGAGAGAACAAGCAAGTAGTTACATAGAGAAAGAGAGAGTTTGTGGCAAGCAAGGTGGAAAGGCGAAAGCGGATTTGTCTTGTTGGTTGTAAGCTTTCTCTATTTGATTTAATGCAAGTTTCTTTTTATACATCAATGTCTGAGATTGCAATGAGGAGCGAGTAGTCCACCCACTTCTGGGGCTGGGGTGAGCCCGACGGTGGCCATGTGAGGTGATGCGGTAAAGGTCAGATCTTTTTATGCAATTCGTCTTCTATCCCTATGAGCATGATTCTTTTGCGAGAGTTGAAGGTGATCCTTGTTTGTATTATTGAAGTGAAAGTGATCTTAGTACAACTTGGGTTAATTATGTGAAAAAGGGTTAGTAACAATTAGGGTTTATGCGAAAGCCTCTATATGCCTATTTGTTAGTAACGAAAGTTATTTTGATGGAAAGCATGATCTTTTATTCCTTTATGTATTACTTTGCATGGTTATCGTTGTGGCGTTGATACCCTGGCTTTGGAAGTTCTTTTATATATTGATTTATTTATGTCAAAATCTGCGAATCTGTGTTCGAAAGTTGCAATTTATATTTTCTGAGTTCTTAGTCGATCTAGAGTAGACCTTTGTCGATCTCGAGTAGAGTCTGGTCTAGGTCGAGTTTCTGTTTTCGATTCCGAAGTTTCTGTTTTTACTATTTCTTGTCGATCTCGAGTTGTGCTTGTCGAGATCGAGTACTGAGTTGCTTCTGTTGTCGTCGATTCTGAAGTTTCTATGTCTTTGTTGCTGTTTGTCGATCTCGAGTAACAGCTAGTCGAGATCGAGTTAGCTTCTGCCTTTGTTTTATTTCTTGTCTTTGTTGGTTATTTCTATCTTTCCTTCTTTGTTCCTTTATTTCTGTCTGTTATGTTTACTTTTCTGTGAGATTTACAGCTACCTAGGATCCGTTGACACGCTTCCTCGTGGATTCGATCCTGACTTCCCATTACTGCATTGGAGGGAGTCTTGTTATATTTCATACTCGATTTCCTCCTAACAACACCCTCCTTTCTGCCACTTGTTGCAACATGGCTGCCACGCGTTCTATAGAGGAGGGCGCGTGGGTGGTGGGCATGTTTGACATCTGTTCGGGTTGCATGCCACTTATATCCGCGGACCGTTTGCTAATTTCATCCGCGTTGGCCCATTTTTCATGTCTTTTATTGCTTTTTTTCTTTTTCCCCTTTTCCGTTATTTTCGGGCATCATCACTATTCAACCCCCCCTCTAGAGTATTTGTTTATTATTGTTATTTATTTTAAGTACTCGATTCTTCAATTGGTATCAGAGCTTAACTCACTTATTTGATTTAACAATCTGTGAGATCTATCATGAGTACTATAGAAGAAGGTGGATTCGCATTGTAGGTCATTGATGAAAATGTTCGTCATCGATCAAGATATGGAGCTCTAGGAACGCATACAAAGAGGACAAACATACCAATGAAGCCTGACACTACAGTAGGAGAACAAGTGGCGAAAACATAAGAAGAATATATCCAGACTGATCTGGGTATAGTCTTCTTATGCATGTACTATATTGCGGTTTGAATACTGATGAGTTTAATCGTGTTTCGTCTTGTAGGAGCGCTAAAGAGATCTGGGACAAACTCGTGGTAACATACGAAGGCACTAGCCAAGTTAAGGAAACCAAAATCAACATCTTCTTGCAACAATATGAACTATTCAAGATGTTGTCCAGGGAAACAGTGAAGGAGATGTTCACCAGATTCACTCAGATCATAAACAACTTGGATTCTCTCGGCAAAACGTTCACAAATGAAGAAAAGGTGAGAAAAATTCTGAGGAGCTTCCCTAAAGCTAAGTGGGGACCAAAAGTAACTGCAATAGAGGAAGCTCAAAATCTGTCAACTTTGCCATTGGAGGATCTCCTCGGTAAGTTGATTACCCACGAGATGGTCCTTGGTGAAGAAGATGGAGAAGTAGCCTCTACTGTAAAGAACATGGCCCTAAAAGCAAAAAAGGAAGAAGCTACGTCGGATGACGAAAAGAGTGACGATGAAGAAGATCAATTTGCACTTATCACAAGAGGATTAGCAAGGATACTCAAGATGAAAAAGCAATTTGCAAACCGGGAGTACAATGCCACATCAAAACAAAAAGGTAAGCCATATAATTCCAATAAGAAAACTAAATCAATGGCTTGTTTTGAATGTGGAGATATAGAACATCTACTCAAGGATTGTCCACAAAAGAAAAAGGAACAAATTCCGAAAGGTCAACCAAAAGAAGAAAGCTATGATAGCTACCTGGAGCGATTCTGACTCTTCAAGCGATTCTGAATCTGAGACGGAACAAGCAAATCTTTTCCAAATGGCCGATCATGAGGAAACTCGAAAGAAGAATCTGGGAACTATAGTAAGAAATCTAATCTCAAGTCATACTGCTGTTCTGTCAGAATTTCTTAAAAAGATTATTTTAAATGAAGAGCATTTTATAAATGAAACTAACATCTTGAAAGAGAAGCTTTTGGAACAGGAAAGGAGCCTGAAAATGTCGCTGGAAATGAAAAATCTCAAGACTTCTAAGTGAGCCCTTCACAATAAAGTCAAGGCCTTGGAGGCAAAAAACTCTGTCTTGAAGCAAGATCTCTCCTCTCTAACTCTTCGCACTAAGGAGCTAGAGAAAGAGAAGATCTCGCTGACTGATAAGTGTAGAGACCAACAGACCTCTCTCATGCGCTTTACCCACTCCAAGGCCAATCTCGATAGAATGTTAGGTGAGCAGCAAGCATCTCTTAACAAAAGTGGTATTGGATACAACAAATTTTTTCCAAAGAAAGCCCCTACCACTTTTGTGAAAGCTAAAGGAAATTGGCGCACACCTACATGTCCTTTTTGTTGTAAGAAAGGGCATGTTAAAACTACTTGTCCTTATCGTAGAAATGATCCGTATGTAATTCGTAATACTTTTCCATTGTGCTTAAGAGAACAGGTAAAGCAAATCTGGGTTCCTAAAGGGACTCGACCACCAAACATGGTCTATCCCGATTATGAATCTAAATTTGTAATTTGGTCTAGCTAGAAAGGTTGAGTTTGGTTGTTTTGCAGGATTTCACCAAGACTAAGGAGTATAAATGGATACTTGATAGTTGTTGCTCACGACGTATGAGTGGAAAAAGTTCACTATTTTCGGATCTAAAGAAGCAATGCACTGGTACAATTACTCTTGGTGATAAGGGAAAATGCAACATAATTGGGATAGGTAAGATAGGTAAGGATTCTTCCCATTATATTAATGATGTTTACCTTGTAGAAAGATTAAAGTATAATTTGCTTAGTATTTCTCAATTATGTGACAAAGGCAATATTGTCATTTTTATTCTGAAAAATGTAAAGTCAAAAATAAAAATTCTTGAGATTTGGTCCTAACGGCCCCTCGCAATAATAACGTATATTCTATGAGCAATAACCAAGTTGCAGGAACATGTTTGAAGTGTCTCAAGGCCTTGACAAAAGATCCAAGGCTTTGGCATTGAAGACTTGGGCATGTAAGCATGCACACATTGAATAAACTACAATCAAGGGACTTGGTTCGTGGTTTTCCTGATCTAAACTTTAAGGTAAATGAGTTATGCAATGCATGCTCATGAGGTAAGCAAACTCGAGGGTCTTTCAAGCGTAAAAAGGTAGTAAGTACTAAAGCGATCGTGGAATTTCACCTATACTTATTACCTTATTGTGACGAGAAAATGACTGGAAATACCTACAGGTCTTAACCTTGAGGGGTTACGATTAGATTATACGTTGATTAGTCGAAGCGGTGGGGGTATTACGTTTGGCTCGCGAGGATTCGAATCGTTTCGTCGCGGACTTGGGTGGGAGTCAGGTGATGTTCTTATTCCAAGAGCGTTCTGCTCCGATCATAGATCTTCGAGAACTCAACTCCGGGGGTTTTATATCCGGGGGATGATCAGAATTCTGTTGTTTTTCTTATCTTGAAATCGGATCCCTTCCTTTGGGGTCGGAGAGGGGTATTTATAGAAAAACCAAGCGAGCAGCTGGCTAGAACCTTGTGGTTTTATATTGGACACGTGTAATGCATGCCTACAAGCTTAGGGTCATAGGCAACACACGTGGAGCTATTTAGAGGTGAGGTGCTTGAGCAAGTGTGCTGCTTGCTAGGATCTCGGAGGGTCGGGTCGCGAGGGAAATCGGGGTCAATGCTCTTGGGGACGTTAGATCTAGTTACTTGGTTTCGGTCAGGTACCTTACTCGCGATGGATCTAATGGTCGGACCGAATACCTTTTTGCGTTGGGCGACCCATTTATGATGTCATACTTGTGTTTATTTTATAGTCTATTTTACATGGCATCGTCATATCTCCTCGTAACTAGATCGCGAGGGATACGTCATTCGCGATTCGGTTTATATAAACATGATGCTACCAACCAAAGGACCTCTTTTGTAGGATGGGCCTTAGTTGAGCTTATTTGTGTATTTCGGCCCACTAGGCGGGTAGTCCCACAGAGACCTATATGTGGGTTTTTTCGCCCTCACTTTTCTCTATCCTACATTTCTGTATACTCATAGAGGAGAAGAAAGAGAGAGGGAGTTCAAGGGTTTCCTGTACTCTTCGGAGGAACGATACCAAAGTTCGGTGGTGGTCCATTTCTAGTTTTCTAAGCTCATCGGTGCTTCTCTTCCGCATTTCTCAAGTGAGTTCTCTCCGATCTCCCTCTTGCCTTTTTTAATTTCCAGGCTTGCATTCTTCTCTTGAGATTTTTAGGGTTAGCTGGAAACACCGAACTTATTGGTGGAATTACCCTCTTTTGGTGAGGGGCACGACGGTTATGGGATGGGGACCCGAGAATGCCCTGGTGCCCCATCCCCCGCCTCTTTTGCTGCTATGCTGTTTCGTTCCCTATCTCCTCTTTTATTTCCTTAGTCATAATCGATTTTTTATGGGGTGGTAGACGGATACCTAGTAATAGTGGGGTGGTGCCGGGGCGGAGTAGTATTTCCTTTGAGCTTTTCGGAAAACCTCCGGCGGTTCTTTCGGATTTTTAGGGAAAACCTAATGACAAGGGGCAGGAGCAACCTTTTGCCTCCCTCTCTCGCCTCTCTCCGAGATGATTTTCTTAAAAATCGAGAAACCTTTATGGAGGAGACAAAAAGACGCCTTTTAACCTTCATCCTATGGGGGGAAGATGTCTTTTCAACGTCCCTTTGGGGGGGCACGTGAGGTGCCAACTTGGGCCCCAAGAGGTTTTTTTGGCTCCAATTTTGCTTAATCGCGATGTTCAAAAGGTAGTTTCCCCTTGCTGATTTTTCCTTTTGCTACGTCTTTTCGAGGGGGTTTTCTTTTTTTCCCTAGACTTAAGATGTCGCAAGAGAGTGATACCCAGAACTGTTGCGTGAGCTTCGAGTATGAAGAGGTTAGTTCTTCGCAAACCAGGTCCATGGCAGATGTTGACTCGGATTCTACAGCGAGTCCAACTCCTCCCCTACCGAGTAAAAAACCTTGCGAGGAAAAAAGAAAGAGATCGACTCCTAGAGTTGGCCCGAGCGTGAAGAAACGGAATATGGCAGGAACCATCAAGTGTCCTTTGAAGAAGGACAACCCTGAGTACTACCACAACTCGTAGTCCATAAATTATTTGGGAAAAGGCGAGTCATCTCGGGTATTTAAGGAAGCCAAGAAACCCGTCCGAGTAGTCCCGTGTGACTTCACCCTGCCTTCTTACGACCGACATAATTAGATAACTGCAGCTTTTGTACCAATCGTACTTTCGCGGTGCCTCCCTCCCCCCTCCCCCCCAACAACATTTACATAGCGCGTAGCTCCAACCGTGTCCAAGACGAGGGGTGAGGAGTCGATTCTAAATGTCAAGCACCTAGAAGAGGTAGCGAAGCTTTATCCATGGCCGGCTAGGGTGAGAAGTCAATTCTAAAAGATCACGTTGTCATTCACCTGGGCAGTTTGCTCCAAGGGTTTCGCCTTCCCCTCCCCTCGCTTTATTCAGGCTTCTAGGCATGTATTAACAAATGCTTCACCCAGCTTGCCTTTAACGTATGGATGTATCTGGCAGTATACATTATGCGTAGCGCCACCATCAAGGACACGCCGTCATTGGACCACCTATTCTTTGTTCTTTCTTTGAGGCATGGTGAGGGACTGGTGTCCGCTTCTTTGGCTGGAAAGATTATTGAAAGGTTGTCCAGCAGCCCGGGATGGAGGAGAAAATGGTTTCTTATTCGCGACCCAACCAAGACTATTATGGACTTTGTGATTAAATCTGGCGAGTATGTTGCGCCCAAAGACAAGCATGTTGAGGCGGACGGATGGAGAGCCGCGTTTGGGAAAGGGGTCACGTCGGTACGGGGTTACAAGCAAGTTGTGACTCCGGTTCGTTTGGAAATGGCTGGACTTAGCGTATGTATTGCTCGTCCCCTACGATGTGGACAGGGAAATCTTTGACGACGCGAGTTGACAAAAAGATTTGCTCGAGTACCTGGGGTGCGAAGTGTTCACCGAATTCATAAGGCAACATCATGCGTATGTATTGCTCGTCCCCTACTAGATAAATATAAAAAACAAAGGGATTGTTTGGATTTTGATCGCTGGTATTTGCTTCCATGTTTCTTTTTTTCAAGATTTTTGATGAAAAGGTTGTGCTTTTCATGCTGCAAGGAAGTAATCCCTTTATAGTGTTATCGACCGGTTTAGAAAAAAAAATTGTAATGACTGTTTCTGAATTTGAAATATCCCAGTGTATTTGGTCGGGCTCTGAGAGGATTCTTTGCCATGTGTTGTTCATGCAGTGTATCTCAGGAGAACCTTATTTCAGACTTTCTTTTTGATTCAATGCATGTCATGAATGCTTTTGCTGTATTTTGAAAAAGGTAAGAATCTCCCCTATAAATCAGACCCCCGAAAAGTCACGCAATGCACTTCTCACCTTTTTCTTCAGAATCTTCTCAAATCACTGGGAACGGAGAGATGGCCGCCGGCAACACATCCGAGACCCTCTTCTCGGTCACAAGAAGCGACCTCATTTTTGCAAAGAATGCCATTGTCGGCCTGCTTTGAAGCAGAGTTTGGACTGGCGGGAGTAAAAAGGATATCGCTAACCAACGAAAGAGGGAGAAGGGGCACAAACGTTCATGTAGAAGGGCATGAAGCTGGGGTTCTTTGGCTCACGCAGGGATGGAACACTTTCGCCGGGTCCCGCAATGTTCAGGTAGGAGGGGTCTAGTTTTCAACTATCTGGGCAACTCCCGTTTCAAGATCCTCGTACTACCACCAGAAAATGTCGAACCCTCAGAGTGGGAAGACGCCGAAGACATCCTCTAAAAACGAAGGTCGATTGACGCGCCAGGACGCATCGTCGCCTAGGTTATTTCCTGTCAAATACCCCCATGAAACAAGAAACATTACGTAGGCTAAGACATTATTCTTAAGTGGAGTTTTTGAAATTTGAGTCAAAGCAAAACAAAGTACTTCCCCGTGAATGCAACCGCGGACCACAACAGAAAGCCCTTCACGAAGTACTTTTTAGACCTAATATTGTGCTCTATTAAGTGTAATCACGATGTTTTATGTAATGGTATTGCCGTTCTGAACAGCTAAACAGATATGCTTCCGTTCTTTGCGTTTTTGTCCTTTCCTGGTGCTGATGTGACTTTTCCTGATGTATTACTATGGCTCTGTTACAAAGTAAGATGTTCTGAGATCCTGCCACTTTCCCGACATGCGGTTGCTTCTGAGATAAATTGTTTTAGATGGGGGTAAGCTCTTGATTTTAGTGCAGCTGGAGAAAAGCCCATTTTTCACCATTCATCATTTCGAATTAAGTTTTAAAGTCTGCATGAGAGTTGTAGCCCTCGGAAAGAGCTTTCCAACGCATGCTCATATGCATCAATCCGACGAACGAGGACTCGGAAAAAGTGCGTTTCAAGAACAGAGTAGGATGCTGAGAAGACTAGTCGATATCGACCAAGCACACTCAATATCGACCGGATTTATGTCGAAATTCTCCAAATCAACTCAGAGTTGGCCAGAATCGACAAGGCTAAAGAACAGTGGTCGATATCGACCTAACTATGTCGATATAGAGTTAGCCATATCGAGTCAAAACCCCAGAATCGAGTCAAGAAGCTGAGCAAAGAAAGAAGCAAGTCGATATCGAGTACCCTAACTCGATATCGAGTAACACCCAACTGGATTTTGACCTGAGAGCCGATATTGAGTGTCTTAAGCTGAAGACGGAAAATGCCAGGTCGATATCGAGTCATGCTAGTCGATATCGACTGGACCACAGAAGCCGATTCCGAGCTTAACCGACTTCTTGTTAAGTTTCTATCCCGAATCCGATGGAGATATCTTCGAGATCAAATTCCATCAAGATCTATCAAGTGCTATCAACAGGAGAAGATATTTATCTACTTTAGATATAATTCCTAATTGATTTATTTATTTATTTCCATGTTTTATCTTTATGTTATAAGATAGATAGAATTAGATATAGATATAGTTTTCTTTCATAGATTAGCTTGGAATAAAGGCTATAAATAAAGCCTTAGGTACGATCTTTTTATGCAATTCGTCTTCTATCCCTATGAGCATGATTCTTTTGCGAAAGTTAAAGGTGATCCTTGTTTGTGTTATTGAAGCGAAAGTGATCTTAATACAACTTGGGTTAATTACGTGAAAAAGGGTTAGTAACAATTAGGGTTTATGCGAAAGCCTCTATATTCCTACTTGTTAATAACGAAAGTTATTTGATGAAAAGCATGATCTTTTATGCCTTTATGTGTTATTTTACATGGTTATCGTTGTGGTGTTGAAACCCTGATCTTGGAAGTATTTTAGTTCATTGATTTATTTCACAAAGTTCCAAGTTTTCAAGTTTCTGCAATCAATATTGAGTTGTCTTCTGTCGATTTTTGTAGTCGATATTGAGTATCTCCAGTCAATATCGACCAAGGTGCTGCACGTGTTTTGTTTCTGTTTTGGGTCAATATTGAGTCACTTTGGTCGATTTTTCTACTCAATATCGAGTAACAGCACTCAATATCGACCAAGTTTGCTGTCTTTGCTTTCTTTTCTGCTTTTCTCTGTTGTTTCTGTATGTCTGTTTGATTTTCTGTCTGTGAGATTTGCCGCTACCTGAGATCCGCTGACGTGTTTCCTCGAGGATCAATCCTGACTTCCCGCTGCTACATCAGGAGGAGGTTTTATAATTATTTGCGTGGGCCTAAATCTGGTTTGATCTATTTCATTATATTTGAAACTCGATTTCCTCCTACAACAAATTGGCGTCGTTGCCGGGGAAGCAATCATTCGCGCCTTAGATAGTTAGATCTCACGTTTTCCTTTAAGTTTTGATTTTGCAGGCGTATGCGCCGTTCTGGTCAAACACCTGAGTTTGACGCCTTAGACGATCTGGAACGCCTTATACACATCCATTCTAAACTAAAAAGGATCATGGCGACTGCTGAAACACAAGCTGAGATGATTGAGAGGCTTCAGAGGGAACTAGCCGCCAAGGATACCGCTCTCGCCACTGAGAGAGCAGGCAGGGAGCAGGAAGCTGAGCGAAGGAGGCAAGCTGAAACTGAGCTTGCCCAATACCCTACCACTTCAGAGGATTACATGCACCCGACTCTTGTCGTGCCTGAATCAGCCATTTTAATCCCTGAAAATAATTATGAAATTCGCACTCCTTTCCTGATTGAGATTAAAAATAATGCTTTCTTTGGTAGATTTAATGAGTGTCCTCTTCAGCATATTACCAACTTTACTGATATGTGCCGTACTCTTACTGAAGGTACCACTTTGGAATATATCTTGATGAAGGCTTTTCGTTGGTTTCTGGCTGGTCCAACATTGAAGTGGTTTGAAGGTCTCCGTCCACGATCCCTCACAACAGGGTTGAAGTAAAGCAGGAATTTCTCAACAAATTCTTTCCTCCTGCCAAGACAGCGCTCCTTCGCCAAAAGATTACAGCTTTCAAACAGAAGCCTATGGAGCCGCTAGCAAAAGCATGGGAACGATATAAGGATCTACTGCGATCCTGCCCTACACGTGGACAACAACCCTGCGTCGTTCAAGAGATCTTCTTCAATTCTTTTGACCTGGCTACTAAGGATAGGATCAACACGTATACTCATTATGAGTATCTGACAATTCCACCAGCTGAAGCATGGGCTATCCTCGACAAGCTGACCAACTACGACAACAAGTATGGGACTCCAATCAACTATGTTGAGAATGTCTATGCCAGGCCAGCCCCATCCATGCCCCTCTATGAACCTTCTAAGGAGATTGACCCATATGTCAAGGAGCAGTACTATAGAGATCAGAATCGCAAGCTCCTAAAGCAAGTCAAGTATCTTTCTGTCAACCAGCCCTGCATTGAATGTGAATCACAGCGGCACACCACTACTGAGTGCCCACATACAGAGCAAGATAGGATGGTAGAAAACCATGAAGAGGTAGCTTACGCAGGGGGTCCCAATCGCTATATGGGGGACCAAAGGTTCTAGGAACCCCCTGCCCTACAAAGCTCCAGGACATACAGAAAGGACCAGCGGAAGGATGACCTACAGCTTATCCTTGACGAAATGCGCCGGAATCAGGGCACCATCGACAATCAGTTCCAGAACATCAATACAAAACTTGGAGAAATCGATGTCTGGAGGAAATCAATTGATACAAAGATTGGCCAGCTAGCAGCAGGTGTCCCCAGACAGTCAGGTACACTCCCTGGATCTTCTGAGCCCAATCCCAAAGGGAAGACCGGACACATCGCAGTAGTAAAACTCAGGAGCGGACGAAAACTGCACGAGCCAGAGAAAGGAGAAGCAGACAAAACTACTGAACAACAGATCAATTTCGACCATACCCAGGTCGATATCGACCAAACAATAGTCGATATTGAGCATGGACCAGTCGATATTGCCCCTGCCGCACCAGCCACCTCGACTTCAACTCCACCAGTCGATATCGAGCAGTCTCAAGTCGATATCGAGTCACCCCCAGTCGATATTGACCCATCTGCGGGAACTTCGACATCTGTTCTGGCTGCGAATCAAAAAAAGAAGCTGCCTTTCCCCACAAAATCTCCAAAGGATCCAGCAGAGAAGAAATTTTAGCGCTTCATCAAGATGCTTCAAAGGCTCAATGTCACCATACCGTTCACAGAAGCTCTTAATGAAATGCCATCATATGTCAAGTTCCTTAAGGAGATCCTAAGCAAAAAGCAATCAATGGCTGAGATCGCAAAGGAGTGCAGCCATATGGACATACTTGAGAAAAGGCCAGATCCAGGTAAGTTCGCTATAACCATAGGATTTGGTCAATATAAATTTAATGCTTTATGTGATCTTGGAGCCAGTGTAAGTATAATGCCTCTATCAATATGGTCCAAGATTAAGATAGGTGCCCTAGAGCCTATGGATGCTAAGCTTTATATGGTAAACAACACAATGGTCATCCCAAGTAGGTAAGTTCTTCGTCCCTTCTGATTTCTTAGTTATTGATATGGCGGAAGACCCTGCTTGTCCAATTATTCTAGGAAGACCCTTCTTGGCGACGGTGGATGCCAACATTAGTGTAAGGAAGGGAGTGCTCACTTTCAACATCAGCGATGAGGTAATTAAGTATTCCTTTAATAAAACTGAAAGGCATACAGCTCCCATGGAGGAGGTAAAGTCTATATCAGCTGGTTACATTACTTGCGGGGAGCCTAAGGTAAGAAATATGTCTCCCGAAGAGCTAGAAAAGAGGGATATGGAAGCCCAGGTGGAGAAGATCATGGCCATCCTGAACGAAGAAGCTGAGAATCCACTCGACATAGATCCAGGTACGTCGATTTGGACTAACTATTTTTTGGATGCTTTGCCTGGTCTTAAGTATGAGGTCAATATCGACCCGGAGAAGTTGACAGAGCCACAAAGGCACTCAATATGCCGAGACAGCCCCACCAGATATTGAGCAAAGCGACTCGAAATCGACTTGCCCAGGTCGATATCGATTAACCTTTGCCGAGTCAATTCCTCCCGTTGAGCAGAAGCCAACCAATATTGAGCCAGTCAACTCAATATCGAGTGGCCTTACTCAATATCAACTTGACAAAATCGACCCATCTCCCTCCATATCGACTGAGAGTCCACCTGAAGAGCAACACAACTCGATATCGAGTAGTCTTACTCGAAATCGACCAGACCCTCAGGAGCTTCCGACATCCGATTCAACAAAGGTAAGCCAAGATATGGATCTTTCCTCTCCAATTTCAATTAAAGATCTATCTATACATGGGAGAGGTTTGCCTTGGTATGTGCGATTGTGCAGGATTTCCAATGATGAGCCTAAGGAGCATGAAGTTGGAGACAAGCTCTATGTTTCCAAATCAAAGGATCATTGGTATCCTAACAAATTCAACAAGAAGAAGATGGGGCCCTTCACGGTGAACAAGATCTATTCAAGAGGGCTGCAGCTGATGGATAAGAATGGAGCCCTATTTGAAGCCCAAGCTACATGGGCCCTGCAAATGCCACCTTGAGCTAAAAGTAGAAGTCGGCCTAGCGACTATAAAGTCTAGAGCTTGTAAATAGACATTTATTTTTGGAACTTTTGGACATTGTTGCTTTTTGTTTGTTTTTGGTTTTTGAACTTTTAGTTTTTCTATTGTGGGTATTTCTCTTCTACATTTTACAAGTCCCTGGGATAGAAACAAGAAGCTAAAATCGGACCAGGGCCTTACATCATAAGCACTCGATTCTTGACATCCTGCACATCTGTCTAGTGAGTTTCTTTCTTTACTCCTATTTTTTTATACAGTGAGGACACTGTAATGTTTAAGTATGGGGTGAGGAAGGGCTTACTTTGTGCATATTTGGCTTTATTTGACATAATGTGTGCATATTTGAAGTTTATTTCTTGAATTGCTTATACATGACTATTTTGGAATTCATTATTGATTTATGTGCTTACATGCATGTTTTCCAAAGTTTATAAAAATGACCCCCATTGAAAATGTTTGATTAATGTCATGGAAGTTATATTGAACTCGACGATGCAAAATTGGATTCATTAGAGATGTAGCATGAAATTGCCTAGTAAAAGAAAGTCACAATGAAGCGCATTATTTCTTGAAAACCATGAAAGGTGGTAAAATTTGATGTTGCTTTTGACATATTGCATGATAAGAGGATGGAGGACTTTATATTTCTATATAATGCTCATATTGTTATATTCATAGCCTTACCTATGCTTATGCATCACAAAAGCCATATTGAGCCTTATTTCATATTATGCTCGATCCACATGAACTAAATACTGCCCATTCTTTACCTTATTTCCTATCCGGGGACTATGTTGAGAATGATGTCACATTATGGAGATTATCATATGGTGTTTGTGTTGTTATTGTTCTCATATTTGGAGTTTGGTGGGAAATTGTTTGAAATATATGGAAAATTTAATGAGTGAGAAAAAATCCGGTCACCTCAGGAGATAAAGGTAGATCGACCCTGCTTGCTGAGATAATATTTCAGTGAGATGGGACATACCGGTGAGGAGTCCAAAGCACTAAGTATCCGGGGCCATTCATGACACCCATATTTGCGACTCACGAGAAGGCAGTGCTGTGGTTAGAGAGGTAAAAGCATTATTATTGAAAAAAAAAACATTATGGAAGGTGATGAATCTTATGAAGAAGCGATGTGGTTAAGAAAGTTTGGAAATACTCCATTTCCCCGGATTATTAGCACCACATTGCCAAAAATTGCCCACCTTTAGCCTTTTACCAAATCTACTCCTTATTGAGCTTAAATTGAAGTCCTCTTGATTATTAATGCTTTGTCACATGAATTGTTTTTTTTTAACCCTCCTTTTGTGAGTAGATGTTGCATTTATTTGCACATGTATGGATTTGTGGCACAAGTACCTTTTCGATGATGGTAATTGATTGCAGGGTTACATAAGAATGAATCTAAGATGTTGAGAGTTTTTTATTTCTTCCCCTGAATGACAATTAAAAGTATTGCTTGAGGACAAGCAAGCTTAAGTATGGGGTGTTTGTTGTGAGCCTAATTCACCATGTTTTATAGTTACTTTTATATCGTTTTCTGCATACATTTCATACATTCGGGCTAGAATAGTACATAAATTACGTAGGTTATGTTTATTTAATATATATGGAGGTCTACATAATTTTTTGTTGTATTTCGTAGAAATCGGACGCACTTTGGAGCTTAAAGGAAACCCATGAAGAAGCTAAGGATAGTGCATCTGGAGAAAAGCCCATTTTTCACCATTAATCATTTCAAATCAAGTTTTGAAGTCTTCATGAGAGTTGTAGCCCTCGGAAATAGCTTTCCAACGCATGCTCATATGGGTCAATCCGACGAACGAGGACTCAGGAAAGTGCGTTTCAAGAACAGAACAGGATGCTAAGAAGACTGGTCGATATCGACCAAGCACACTCAATATCGACCAGATTTAGGTCAAAATTCTCCAAATCGACTCAGAGTTGGCCAGAATTGACAAGGCTGAAGAACAGTGGTCGATATCGACCTAACTAAGTCGATATCGAGTTAGCCATATCGAGTCAAAACCCCAGAATCGAGTCAAGAAGCTGAGCAAAGAAAGGAGCAAGTCGATATCGAGTACCCTAACTCGATATCGAGTAACACCCAACTCGATTTTGACCTGAGAGCCGATATTGAGTGTCTGAAGCTGAAGACGGAAAATGCCAGGTCGATATCGAGTCATGCTAGTCGATATCGACTGGACCACAGAAGCCGATTCCAAGCTTAACCGACTTCTTGTTAAGTTTCTATCCCGAATCCGATGGAGATATTTTCGAGATCAAATTCCATCAAAATATATAAAGTGCTATCAACAGGAGAAGATATTTATCTACTTTAGATATAATTCCTAGTTGATTGATTTATTTATTTCCATGTTTTATCTTTATGTTATAAGATAGATAGAATTAGATATAGATATAGTTTTCTTTCCTAGATTAGCTTGGAATGAAGGCTATAACTAATGCCTTAGGGGCTGATTTCTAAGCATTGAATTTCAGAAGGAGAAGTAGTAGTAGAGAGAGAGAGTTTGTGGCTGAGTGGAGTTGTGAAGCGAGAGCAGAATTGGCTTCAATAGGTTGTAAACTTTGGTTAAGTTTAATGCAAGTAGTTTCTTTTCCATCAATGATGTCTGCTATTGCGATGAAGAGCGAGTAGTCCACCCACTTCTAGGGTCGGGGTGAGCCCGATGGTATCCATGTGAGGTGATGCGGTAAAGGTACGATCTTTTTATGCAATTCGTCTTCTATCCCTATGAGCATGATTCTTTTGCGAAAGTTGAAGGTGATCCTTGTTTGTGTTATGGAAGCGAAAGTGATCTTAATACAACTTGGGTTAATTATGTGAAAAAGGGTTAGTAACAATTAGGGTTTATGCGAAAGCCTCTATATTCCTACTTGTTAATAACGAAAGTTATTTGATGAAAAGCATGATCTTTTATGCCTTTATGTGTTATTTTACATGGTTATCGTTGTGGTGTTGAAACCCCGATCTTGGAAGTATTTTAGTTCATTGATTTATTTCACAAAGTTCCGAGTATTCAAGTTTCTGCAGTCAATATTGAGTTGTCTTCTGTCGATTTTTGTAGTCGATATTGAGTATCTTCAGTCAATATCGACCAAGGTGTTGCACATGTTCTGTTTCTGTTTTGTGTCAATATTGAGTCACTTTGGTCGATTTTCTACTCAATATCGAGTAACAGCACTCAATATCGACCAAGTTTGCTGTCTTTGCTTTCTTTTCTGCTTTTCTCTGTTGTTTCTGTCTGTCTGTTTGATTTTCTATCTGTGAGATTTGCCGCTACCTGAGATCCACTGACGTGCTTCCTCGAGGATCGATCCTGACTTCCCGCTACTACATCAGGAGGAGGTTTTGTAATTATTTGCGTAGGCCTAAATCTGGCTTGATCTACGTCATTATATTTTAAACTCGATTTCCTCCTACAACACTTGCGTTATCCGTTCTTTTCTCAAGTGAACAAGAAATGTATTGCGAATGATATGTGGATCCTTTCTTCTATAGGGGCAGGTCACTTTTGCATGTCCCTTTCTTGCACAGTGGTGACATATAGGAGAGGTTCTGCTTCCTTTTGCCTTTACAAAAGTGGTATTGTGTTGCTTCTTTAAAAACCTTGGATTGTAGTCAATACCACTTTTGTTTAGAGAACTTTGTTGCTAACCCAACATCCTATCAAGAGTGCCTTTGGACTTGGTAAAACTTATGAGGGATGTCTGTTGGTCTTGAATCTTCTTATTCAGGGAGATCTTCTCGTTCTCTAAGTCATGATGTTCATTTCTTAGAGACGAGATATCTTGCTTGAGTTCAGATTTCTCTGAGTAAAGAGTCTTGACTTTAATGTCAAGACCCGAATAAGAGGATTCAAGACTTTTGACCCTCATAGACAGTTCCTCAATAGTTCTTTCCTGGTCCACAGTTTTCTTAATAAGAGTGTTGGTTTGGGCAATAAGTTTCTCTTCATGGGCAATCATATTAGAAAGGAATTCTGATAGTACCTCTTTTGGACTTGCCATAATCTCTCTTACCGTTACCTCAAGTTGCTCATCATGGGATTCATCTCCTGAGGCCATGAGACAAAGGTTGGCCTTTTCATCGTCGGAGTCCGAGTCACTTGAGTCAGAATCACTCCAAGCTGTCACCATGCCTTTCTTCTTCAATCTATCACGTTTCTTGAAATGACTCTTCTTCTTTTGAGGGAAGTCTTTCACAAGATGGTCTGTTTCACCACATTCAAAACAAGACAAAGTTTTAGTCTTTTTGTCATATTTGTTGTATTGAGACTTACCTCAAAATTTTGAAGACTCTGATCCATCTTTGTTGTCGAATTACTTCTTCATTTTGAGGATTCGAGAAAGACCCCTTTTAATAAGAGAAAAGGGATCATCCTCATCCTCATCCTCATCTTCAGAATCAGACACATCTTTGGGCTCATCCTTCTTAGAATTGAGTGCCATGTTCTTAGTGCTTGTTGCAAGTTCTCCATCGTCCTCATTGAAAATCATCTCATGTGTGATCACCTTCCCAAGCAAGTCATCAAGGGGTAGCTTGGTGAGATTCTGGGCTTCTTCTATGGCTGTCATTTTCGGACCCCATTTGTCTTTTGGGAGGCACCTCAATATCTTCCTTATTTTCTTAACATTCTCAAAGGTCTTGCCAAGAGAGTCAAGGTTGTTCGTGATCTCTGTGAACCGTGTGAACATGGCCTTAATAGACTCATACTTTCGAAGGAAAATGCTGATCTTGGTGTCCTTCAGTTGACTGGTTCCTTTGACAACCAGCTTGTCCCAAATCTATTTAGCCGACCTACAAGATGAAATACGGTTAAACTCATCAATACTAAGACCACAGTATAGTAAATTAATAGCCTTGTAGTTCTTGGAGACAAGTTCAAGATCCGCTTGGATGAACTCAGCCTCGGTCTTCGCGACTTTTGTTCCATTTGGTCCGTCTTTCACTGGAACCTTCGGACCATTCTCTATAATGTTCCAAAGTTCCAGATCTTGATCTATAATGAACATTTTCATCACGGACCTCCAGTGGACGATGTTTTTTTCCTACAAAGAGTGGTGGCTACTGGTAGACCTCCCTTGTGTAAATCCTCCGCTTGCTTCACTAGACATGATAAAAAACTCACAAGATTGTTAGATCAAAAGCAACAAGTAAGGCTCTGATACCAATTGAAGGTTCGATAATGTATAACAAAGTAGAACAAAGATACTCTAGAAGGGGAGCTGAATAGAGTATGCCAACTTTCGCTGATAATCTCAAGACTTTTGAAACACTTGCAAAACCCTTTTAGATTAGACTTAATTCTTTCCTCTGGAAAACCTGAATCACAAAAGAGTTATACAATTCGAAACAAGTGCGGAAATATAGTAAAGCAATAAGTAAAGGACACAACGAATTGTTAACGAGGTTCGGCTCCTTAAAGGCTTAGTCCCCGCCTAGGGTTCTTCCACAACCGTATGATTCAACCGACTTTATTGATTCACAAGACTTAGGATCCTAATAGTTCACCAAGAAGCCTCTCTCTTATACAATTGCAATCTAGTCAACTCACGTTCCCTTGGAGTCCTAGACCAATCTAGAAGAGCCCCACCTCTCTCAGCTATCTAGTACAATCCTCTTACACTTCGTGAATCAATCGCCTAGTGTCCACTTCTTGAGTTACAAACTCTCGAGTATAACACTCTCAAAATATATCCTATAAGCTCGCTGTGTAACTCTCAAATGCTTTGAAACAAAAGATACAACTCTCAACGCCTAGCAGAGAGTACACGAAGAAGACATATTGACTTGAGGGCTTTGTGTGTGATGTAGATCAATGAGGTTTTCGTTCAACACTTGCCCAGTCTTTTCTTCTTCTTCTCCTTTTTATAGTAGATCAAATTGGCGCCTCTATTCAAAGAAGGATCTTCTCTCAACGGCTAGAACAGATCACGACAATCTTCACAATCTTCTATTCTGGGAAACTCCAAAGCCATGATCCACCAGATTTGATCTTCTCGTCTTTAAGCTTAAGGTAGGAGATTTTCTTTCGAAATACTTGCTGCATTGTTAGTGCATAATATATAATAATATCTGGAAATATATATAATAATATCATATAATAACATCCGGAAATAATGTGTAAATAATACAGGTTTTGTGTTTCATCAACACAGTTGTAGCTTCAAGACCTTTGATACAAGCTATGTGTCAAAGCCTTTGAAACCATTTCCGATTTTCATCAAGGGAGTGGAGTTATCAATACCCAATCAGGGACCCTGACGACCCATATACCTGGAAAATCTAAGTCATCAGGGTTCTTCTTACGCCTAACCTTTATGCAAAATAAGCCTTGAGATTCTTGGCGTTCCATGCCTTCGCGAGTATAGAGCCTTCTGCATTTTGCAGCTTGAAAGAGCCCTGACCTACTTCTTTGTGGATGACGTACTGTCCTTCCTATTTAGGTGATAATCGCCTGGGGGACTCCGAACCGGCATATCATGTTCTTCCAGTGGAATTTGCACACCTTTTTTAATGTGATTGTGGCCATAGCTTCGGCCTCCACCCATTTTGTGAAGTAATTGACAATTACGATGATGAAGCATAAGGGGCATGGTGCCGAAATGCACTTTAGAGGATGAAAGGGGGGGGGGGGCAATGATTTAGTGATGCGTGCCGCTGGCATGGGTCGCATATATGAATAACCATCTCCGCATCTGCACTAAAGGAGGGCCAGTAGTAACCAAGACGCGTGATTTTTGATGCCACGACTCTCCACCCTTGATGGTTGCGGCAGAGATCAGCGTGCAGCTCTTGTACGAGGTCAAAGCCCTCCTGGTTTGAGATGCATAAGAGATCTGGGAGGTTAAAACCCCTTTTGTATAATCGACCATTTCTGACGCGAAAACGGGCCGCTCTTCTTCTGATGCTCTGGTTGTTTTGTGACCCGCTTGTCGAGGGTCCTTCAGTTATATATTCCAAGAGGGGTATTTGCTAGTCTCCGAGGTTTGATATTCTAAATACCCCTTGGTGGATTCCTCGGGCATGCTTCTACTTGATAACCACGCGATCACTCAAACCTAGGTGCAGGGTGGCCCCCATCCTGGCTAATGTATTGGCGCGTTCATTCTCTTCATGAGGAATAGAGAAGATGGAGCATTTCCCAAAGGCCGCCATAAGTGTTTGTACGCGTGCCAAGTATTCAGGTAGCATCCCTGTCTTTGCTTCATATTCCCCTTTAACCTACCGAGATACTACTTCCGAGTCCATGAAAATCTAGACTTGCCAGGCTCTGTTGATCAATGCTTTCTCAATACCCTCGATCAGGGCTTCATACTCTGTTTCATTGTTGGTGGCTTCGAATAATAGCTAGAACGATAGATCGGTTTTCTCCCCGCCTGGGCTTGTGATGGTAACCGCGACCCCGCATCCCCCTACTGATACTGACCTAGCAACGTTGATGATCCAGTCTTCCCCATCCCGATCATGATGATCTGTAAAGACAACCTCCACCGCGAAGTCGGCCAAGCCTTGGGCTAGGCGGGCTTTTCTGGGTTTGAAATGTACGTCAAATTCGGAAAGTTCAACCGCCCATTTGACCATTCTTTCTGAGAGCGATGGTGAGTGCAGGATCTGGTGGAGGGGTAAGTCGGAGAGTACCTCGATTCGTGTGAGCCTGAAAATAAAGCCTCAATCTTCACGCGGCAAAAACCACGGATAAAGCCATTTTTTCAATCGGAGTGTATCTGGATTCGGTAGGATGTAAGACCCCGCTAGCAAAATAGATGGAGAGTTTAGAATCCCTAGTAAGCACCGTGCTGATGGTTGTGGATCCGACGGCTAGGTAAAGCTTCAGGGTTTGATGCTCGCGTGGAAAATGAAGGATGGGAAAAGCGGCCAGATATTCTTTCATGCTCTTGAAGGCCTTATCCAAAGCGGCGGTCCACTCGACCGGACCTTTCTTTTTTAGCTGCTCAAACAAGGGCAGGGAGTGATCAGCTAATCGCGAGCAGAATCTACTCAAGTAGTTGACCGACCCTAATACGGGATTAGCTTTAGGATGGCCCGATCTTCGACAATCAAACAATAAACTCAAGAACGGAAGCAAAAAAGTCCAAGAAATAAAAGGACGCATCAAGAAGACTCAAAGAATCGATCAAGAAACCTCAGGATTGACCAAGAACAATGAAAGACTCGACAAAGATAAACAAAGACACGACCAATAAGGAATGAGTCGATCTATATAGAATAAGATAAAGACCCCAGGCCTCCTTAGAGGGTAGGAACCAATACCAATGACTATATAACCCGCCTCTACAACCCTAGACAACCAAGCGGACAACTTGGAGGCACAAGGAGGGGGCTCATGGGTACTAAAATCACCAAGTCTTGCGAAGTTGATGAACACAAAGCAAACCAAGCTGAGACAATACCAATTCGTGAATGATGAGGACGACTCTAATCATCCAACAAGCACTCAATGTGATTCACAAAATTTTAGAGACTAATTCTATTCAATAATGTTCCAACTAAATTACAAGAAGAAATTGGTTTATATAGACCTAAGGCTGCCGAAAATAATAATAAAAGAATTAAATAAAACTCCTAAATAACATAAGTAAATAAGGTCTTAAAATAATACTAAATAGAAAGCCCAAAATTGGCCCACTAGAAGTCTAGGCGAGCTGACGGAATTGGCGCCGAAGTGAAGGTGTTGGCGCCGAGGGCTGTAATGCTTCAAACATGTGCTCAGGTATTGGCATCGACACCTCTGGTGTTGGCATCGAGACCATCAGCAAGGTCTATGCACATGTATGTCTTCGTTGGTGGCTCCGGGAGTTGAACCTTGCTCGAGAATAAAGCATGACTCACAAATGCGAATGAATCTCTCTGGAGCTGTAGAAGATGGTCGGTGTGTCTGGAGCTCTAGAAGATGGTCCCGCATCAACCTCCCCTTCTTGAAATAGATTCGACCATGAATCCAAGTCTTCATCCACAGCGAAGTAAGGGATTAGATCGGCGACGTTGAATGTAGCGCTCACTCCCATGTCTCCAGGAAGCTCCAATTGGTAGGCATTGTCGCCCACTCTCCTAAGCACTTTGAATGGTCCATCCCCTCTTGGTGCTAGCAGGATCTTTCTTGCTTCTGGAAACCGCTCCTTCCTTAGGTACACCCACACGAGATCCCCGGGCTGGAAAGTAACCAAACGGCGGCTTTTGTTGGCTTTGTTTGCGTTGTACTCAGCCGTTTGCATAAGCTTCTGACGTATCCGTTCATGCAGCTCCTTAACGAACTCGACATGCTTACCTGCTTCAAATGGTTCTCTCTCTCTCATAGGATATGGAGTAAGATCAAAAGGGGTTAGTGGATTAACACCATAGACACACTCAAATAGAGTGATTTTCGTTGCAGAATGCATTGTTCTATTATAAGCAAACTCCACATGAGGTAAGACTTCTTCCCAAAGCTTCAAATTCTTCCTAATAATGGCGCTTAGGATAGTAGTAAGGGTTTTATTAGTCAACTCAGTTTGGCCATCAGTTTGGGGGTGGCTAGAAGTAGAAAATAGCAATCTAGTTCCCAATTTATTCAATAAAGTTCGCCAAAAATGACTTAAGAATTTCACATCCCTATCACTTACTATAGTTTTCGGCACACCATGTAATCTTACTACCTCTCTAAAGAATAGATTAGCAACATTGGTAGCATCATCAATTTTGTGGCATGCAATAAAGTGAGCCATTTTAGAGAAACGATCAACCACTACAAAAATAGAATCCCTCCCCTTCTTAGTTCTAGGAAACCCAAGTATAAAATCCATGGAAATGTCTTCCCAAAGGGCTGAGGGGGTCGGCAGTGGTGTGTATAGACCATGGGGTATAAGCTTAGCTTTAGATTTAATACAATCTATGTATCTTTTAAGGCAATGGTCTATATCCCTAAGCATATATGGCTAATAAAAGTGTGATTTTAAAGCATGATATGTTTTATCTCTACCAAAATGTCCCATTAATCCACAACTATGGGCTTCAATAACAAGTAATAATTGCAGAGAACATCTAGGAATGCACACTTGATCTTTTCGAAATAAGAAACCATCATGTATATAAAAACCATCGAAAGGACCTGTTTCTAAGCATTTTCGAAAAGCATTACCAAAATCAGCATCTTGTTCATACAATTCCTTTATGTAAATAAAGCCTAAGACTCTAGAATCCAAAGTGGTTAAAAGAACATGTCTTCTAGATAAAGCATCAGCAACCACATTGCCTTTTCCTTTCTTATATTTAATCACATAAGGAAATGTTTCAATGAACTCCATCCATCTACCATGTCTCCTATCAAGTTTATCTTGGCTTTTAAAGTGTTTCAAAGATTGATGATCAGTCCTATGAATAAACTCTCTAGGCCATAGATAGGCAGACCATGTCTTAAGAACTCGATAGAAAGCATATAATTCTTTATCATAGGTAGAGTAATTAAGATAAGCACCTTTCAATTTCTCAGAAAAGAAAGCAATAGGTTTACCTTCCTGCATAAGGACTCCACCAATTCCCATGCCACTTGCATCACATTCCACTTCAAAAGGCCGAGAGAAGTCCGGGAGTGCTAAGAGAGGTGTGTGCGTCAGCTTGTCCTTAAGCGTGTTGAAAGCTTCCTCTTGAGCTGGTCCCCATGTAAACTCGCTTCTTTTCTTCGTAAGCTCCGTGAGGGGTGCCGAGATAGTGCTGAAATCTCGCATAAATCGTCGGTAGAAGCTCTCCAATCCTTGGAAACTGCACACATGGCTGATATCGGTGGGTGTTGGCCATTCTTGTATGGCTTTGATCTTAGCCTCATCGACACGCAGTCCACTCGAGCTCACTACAAAACCAAGAAAAGACACTTGTTCATTACATAGTTCACATTTCTTCAAATTAGCATATAAGTGTTCAATTCTTAGTGTTTTAAGTACTTCTCTAAGATGTGCTTCATGTTCTTTAGGAGATTTGCTATAAATCAGAATATCATCAAAATAAACAACAACAAATTTTCCTATGATGTTTCTAAGCGCATGATTCATTGAGCGCATAAAAGTACTTGGAGCATTAGTTAAACCAAAAGGCATAACAACCACTCATACAAACCAAACTTAGTCTTGAAAGTTGTTTTCCATTCATCACCTTCCTTCATTCTAATTTGATGATAGCCACTCTTAAGATCAATTTTCGAAAATATTGAAGCACCATGTAGTTCATCAAGCATATCATCTAATCTAGGAATAGGAGTGCGATATTTGACAGTAATGTTGTTAATAGCCCTACAATCTACACACATTCTCCATGATCCATCTTTCTTAGGGACTAATAACACAGGCACATCACAAGGACTTAAGCTTTCTCTAATATATCCCTTATCCAACAGTTCTTGGACATGGGATTGGACCTCTTGGATCTCTGTGGGATTCATATGATATGCAGGTTGATTAGGCAATGAAGCACCTAGAATGAGATCAATCTGATGCTCAATGCCATGAATAGGAGGTACACCTGGTGGTATGTTATCGGGAAAAACATCCTTATATTCCTCAAGAAGGGCGAGAATATGTGTTCGAAGAGTAGCTCTAAGCTCTTCACTTAACATGTTCAATCCCTTGCAAAGGAGCATAAGAGTTGTTTCCCTATCCACAAAATCGTCTATGAATGTGCTTATGGAAGCCAAAAACACACCTTTAGGCCGAGTTTGGGGATCCACTTGGTTCGACTGAGCCGCCTTATCTAACTCACCTTTACTTACCTTGCGCTTCTCAATCTCATCAGCCACTTGTGTAGGCGTCATAGGCTTGAGAATGACATTCTTCCCCTGAAAAGTAAAGGCATATCGATTAGTATGACCATCATGTTGGACCTTACGATCAAATTGCCAAGGATGTCCTAATAGAATATGACAAGCTTGCATAGGCACAATATCAAATAAAACATCATCTACATAATGTCCTAGTTTAATATGCACTTTAACTTGTCTATTTACTTTTAAGTTTCCACAATCATTTATCCAATGCAATTTATAAGGTCTAGGATGTTGGACAATAGATAGTTGCAATTTATCAACCATTTCTTAACTAGCTAAATTACAACAACTACCACCATCAATGATCACATTAACAACCTTTCCTTTAACTAAGCATCGAGTATGAAATAAGTTTTCTCTTTGATTATCATCACATGGTGTAGGAACAACACTTAAGACACTCCTAACAATCAAAGACTCTCCATGTTCATATCCGATCTCATCATCCTCATTATCATTGTCATTAGCATGCTCATCATGTTCATCACAAGAATTTTCAGATTTATATTCTCCTAGGTGATTAATCATGAGAGTTTTCTTATTAGGGAAATCCTTCATATAATGACCTCTACCTTGGCATTTAAAGCATACAATATCTCTAGAACGAGTGGTAGAAGGGTTAGGATTACTCCCTTTGGGACCAGTAGATATCCCAGACGATTCACGTCCATTCCATGGCGATTTTCCCTTGTCGAGGGGCAGCTGAGCTTGTCGACCATCACCCTTCAATGGGAGCTGTTGTGGTCGATCACGAGAACCACCTTCCGAGCGCCCTTGGGGCTGTTGTGGCCGATTTGGTCTCCAATTTGATTGCTGTCCACTCGACACTCTCCCTTGGTTCCTATAGAGTTGTCCTCTTTCTACTTTAATAGATAAGTGGAGCAAATCAGTAGGAGTAGTATAGGGAAAATAATCAATTTCATGAGCTAAGGCGGGATGCAAAATCCTAAGATACCTAGCATTTGTATCTTCATAAGGTTCAACCACATTAGCTCTAGCCATGGTTTCTTGCATAAGATTAAATGTTTCCTCAACAGTTTTATTACCTTGCTTAAGATTCTCTAATCTTTGCCTAAGCTCTCTAGCATAATGTTGAGGTACAAATCTATTTCTCATTAATGTTTATAATTGATCCCAAGAAGCAATAGGTGCATCAAGGGCTCTTCTTCTTTCTTTAACTAGGTTATCCCACCAAATTAAAGCAAAGCCATTGAATTCTAGTGTAGCTAGTTGCACCTTTTTAGCATTAGAGAAATTATGACAATTTCAGATTTGATCCATTTTAGTTTCCCAATCAATGTAAGCATCTGGATCAGTTTTATCTTCGAAAGGAGGAACCTTTACCTTAACCTTACTATGTCGTCCTCACCAGGATTCCTAGGTGCTCGGTTTTGGTACTGATTTCCTCTTTGATTCTATCTCGGGCATTGCTCCTAATACTCCTCTTCTTGGAAGTCATCGTCTTGCTTCGAGTAGTAGAATTGCTCCTGGAAGCCTCGTCCTCTTCCCCTTCCTTGTTCTTGACCCTGCACATTAACAAACTCATTATTCCTACCATTTCTCCCACTCGTGGAGAGTTGTTTTCTTCAAAAATAGGATTATTCACATTAAGATTAGGGTTAGGGTTAGGATTATTGACATCCCTTTCACCTTGAGGCGTTTCGTCATGCCTTTGATTACCTTGACCTCCAAGGTTGTTAGAACCCGTTGGTCTAGCCTCTAAAGCCGCCACCTTTTCCATTAACGTAGCCAAGGCATCGGGGACAGTAGCCATGCTAGAAATGAACGTGTTGAATTGCTCGGGTGTCGCGGTGGTACCCGAGTTGTTCCGATTGTTGGGATTGTTCTCATCATTCACTTGGTTACCTGGCTGAGACATTGCAAATAAAACAAACAAGGAACTATGTAAAGATTAGTAAAAATATAAACAAACTCACAATTTGTGTTTCGCTCACACTCTTCTCTCCGATTGGTATGTCACGCTTGCTGGGGCAATCCGCTTTGGGCGAAACAACACTCAAGCAAATAACTTAACAATCAAAGTAAATATATGTAAGAGTATGAAGGAGAAACAAGTTGCAGAGAACTCGACTAGGTTGTAGAATACTCGACAGACCAGCAACACGAACCAAGAAGCACTCGATATAGGGTTGGAGTACTTGACACCACACAAGAGGCACTCGACAGAGGTCAGATGCACTCGACTCACGCAACACAACTCAAAATCAAAAGCAACAACACTCGACAGAAGAGAGAAGTGCTCGACAAAGCCACAAACAACTCGACAGAAACTGAAAAATAAAAGAAAATAAGGAAAGTATGGAAATTTACCTCTTTTGATTGAAAACCATAAGTTAGGATATTGTAGTTGCAAGGTAGGGTTTCAATTTAGAATTTTGTGGAGGTAATGTGTTTGGGATAGAGGTGTGTCGGCTAGGGCTAGGAGAAATAACCAAAAAGAGTGGTCCTTGGAGCTTTCTTACACTAGTAGAACAATACTCTCTCTTTTTGTTTTTATTTTTATTTTCCCCTAGGCGAATATTATCCTCCCTAGGTCCAAGCCTTTGAATCTCTTTTTTTTTTTTGAATATTTCGGCACTGATTTCTTCTTCTTTTTTTATTTTTACCTAATGCAAGAAAAGACTCTTAATAATGTAAAGGACTCGAAAAAGCTGAGATAGGAAGTGATAAAAGATAAAAATTAGCCCTAAAGATAAATATATAGACACACTTGGATAAAATAGGAAAGTAGATCTATCTTTAGCCTTAAGAGATATTTGATAGATATAATGAATTAAATCCACCAAATAATCAGAATTTAAATAGGCAAATAGATAAATGGAAATAGATATAGATAGATCAAAAGTTCCAAAGATAGAAAATAGCAAACTAGGGTTTCTTTGTGTGTGAATGTGGGGGCTGTCGACCAAGGCGTACTCGACTATGGGGACAGCAAGCTGCCGTCGGCTAGGAGAGTGTACACAAGGGGGTGCGCACTGATCTGGTCGACTCCACGGTCTCGGGTAGGCTTTGTGTTTAGGCTTATGCAACCACAAACAATCACAAACAAGAAGGTTAGTGCAATAATCAATTCAAGAATGCAAGAAGTAAAGACCAAAACAAGAGAAGGACTCTTTTTGTGGTTTTTGTGTTTATGAAAATAAAAAGACTCAATCTTGATGTCGGAAACCAAAGCTCTGATGCCAATTTAATACGGGATTAGCCGTAGGATGGCCCGATCTTTGACAATCAAACAATAAACTCAAGAACGGAAGCAAGAAAGACCAAGAAACAAAAGAACGCAGCAAGAAGACTCAAAGAATCGATCAAGAAACCTCAATATCGACAAAGAACAATGAAAGACTCGACAAAGATAAACAAAGACATGATCGATAAGGACTGATTCAGTCTATATAGAACAAGATAAAGACCTCGGGCCTCCTTAGAGGGTAGGAACCAATACCAATGACTATATAGCCCGCCTTTACAACCCTACACAACCAAGCGGACAACTTGGAGGCACAAGCAGGGGGCTCGTGGATACTAGGATCACCAAGTCTTGCAAAGTTGATGAACACAAAGCAAACCAAGCTGAGACAATACCAATTCGTGAATGATGAGCACGACTCTAATCATCCAACAAGCACCCAATGTGTTTCACATAAATTTGAGAGACTAATTCTATTCAATAATGTTCCAACTGAATTACAAGAAGGAATTGGTTTATATAGACCTAAGGCTGCCGAAAATAATAATAAAAGAATTAAATAAAACTCCTAAATAACATAAGTAAATAAGGTCTTAAAATAATACTTAAAAGAAAGCCCAAAATCGGTCCACTAGAAGTCTAGGCGAGCTGATGGTGTTGGCGCCGAAGTGAAGGTGTTGGCGTCGAGGGTTGTAATGCTTCAAACATGTGCTCAGGTATTAGCATCGACACCTCTGATGTTGGCATCGAGACCATCAGCAAGGCCTATGCACATGTATGTCTTCGTTAGTGGCTCTGGGAGTTAAACCTTGCTCGAGAATACAGAATGACTCACAAATGCGAATGAATCTCTCTGAAGCTTCTTAGCTCACGCTCGAGTCATAGGTCCTTCTCCTAAGATGATAGGTGTTTCTGGAGCTGTAGAAGATGGCCCCGCATCAGACCCATTCAACTTTTGAATGTCATTCAACGTCTTTGGAGGGGCTATGTCGATGATAGTCTGCACCTCTGAGGGATTCACATCTATTCCTCGATGGCTTGTCATGAAACTTAGGAATTTTCCGGAGTCTACCCTGAAAACACACTTTTTCGGATTTAAACAAACGTGATTCCTTCTCAGCGTGTCGATGGTTTCCTGCAAATCTTTGCAGTCGTCTCCTTTTGGGAGATACAAAATAAAAGGCCAAATGCTCAAATTCGCTTCAAGGAAAGACATGATGAAAGGAAGATATGGATAAATATAGGCTAAAAGGCGGCTCTATCATGTGCAACTCATAAGCAATGATCATGTGTATAATCGATCTCAATAATAAATAACCATGTCAATATTCAGAGATAAATGCATAAGAAGAGTAAATCACACAACAAATGCAAAAGGGAATATAGATGTAATCCTTATAAGTCCAAAATATATCACTAGGATAAAATTTTGGTGGATCTTAATCATGGCTAGGAACTTAGATCATACATGCTCAATTACATATGCCAAGCCACATTTCACATTAAAAAATTATATTTTTAAGACAAGGCTAAATCATAAAATTCCATGGATTTATATCATCATGCTGGAAATGAAAAAGAGGACAAAATAAGCTAGCTAGGTATTTGAATAACACTTATGTTTGCAATGCATGCTATTTTTGGATTTTTTACAATTTTCTAATTTTTTTCCATTTTTAATAACAACTATAACCTTAAACATGATGCATGATAATAAATTTAACTTTAAAAAGTGAACTAACACATAAACATTAATCTGAAATCATAAACATGAACTAAACTAAAATCTAAATCTACCCTAAACATGCATGATAATAAATTTAACTTTAAAAAGTGAACTAACACATAAACATGAAACTGAAATCATAAACATGAACTAAACTAAACTCTAAATCTACCCTAAACCTCCGCCCCACACACTTAAACATTGTATTGTCCTCAATGCAAAAACACAAAGAACAATGGATAAAAATCGGGTGAAGGAAGGGATAACTAACCAATTACTGGGCGGGTGGCGGGTAGAATCCATACTGATGGCACAACTAACTCAAAAGGCTAGTAAGTATGCTTTGGAGCTCATCAATCTTTGTCATAAGAGCACTCTAAAACTGGGCCTACTCCTGGAATCGAGTCGCCTGCTGTCCCTCCAAATTTGCCATTCTGTGCTCTAGGTCTGTAATTGGTGTGGTCCAGAATGTCGTTACCTTTCTACAACACCAAAAAGAAAAACCCAATCCAATAACACGACTAGCAACCTATTAACTATTATAGTGGAATAGTAAGACATCGATCCCACATAGAGAATACCTTTCCAGTCTATCAAATCGCTATTAAAATCGAACAAGATCAAGAAGTGATGGAATATCAAAGCAGATGAACTCAACAAAAGTAACAATGCTGAATTGGTGATATTTATGAGTGAGATAGTTTCCCTTACAATTCATCAACAATGGTTATGTCTTTGATCATTGACATTATCTATCTTCCCATGTTTGAATCATCTAATCACGGATCACTCCAACCCTAAGCAATTCAACTATAACAATCACACAAACAACCAAAGATAGGGGCACAACTCCCTAACCCTAATTGGTATAATTGATAAAGTGGAATTGGCAATGTCTTGTACACCAAATCGATGCTTTCAGGGGATCAATTAGTTATGATGTGCTACTAATCCAATTAACTTGAAACGATTAATCAAAGCTTTAGTAGGAAAGCAAATTCCATAAAGATGGCCAATCAAGAAGGAATAGATGCAATCAATCAATAACAAACAAAGACGTTGAATAAATCAAACTTAGTATAGATAGAAATCAAGTCTCACAAGTCATATAACCATGTTTCTGAATTGCCGGCGAAACAAAATAGGCTTAGTTCCTCATGGAAAGTCTTCCTCTCAATATCTCCATTGGAGTTCTCTTCCTTAGGTTTTCTCCACAAAAGCCCATAATGCATCTTTCAATCTGAGACTCCTGTCTTTTCTGTTTGGTGCCACAGTCTTTTCCAAAATTCTCTTCACTTTCCTATTGGACAATGCTGCCTGTCCGTTGGTCTGAAGATGATAAGCGGTAGAGACTTTCTGAGTCACGTTGTATTTCCTCAAAAGAGCTTTGACAATCTTGTTACAGAAATGAGTCCCCCTATCACTGATAACAGCTCCGGGCATCCCAAATCTTGAAAACATACTCTTCAAGAAACTAGAAACAATGCGAGCATTGTTAGCCTTCGTCGCTTTAGCCTCAACCCACTTAGAAACATAGTCAACTGCAAGCAAGATGTAGACATTTTCAAATGAACTAAGAAATGGTCCCATGAAATCGATACCCCAGAATCAAAGATCTCGCATACCATAATCAAAGATAATGGAATCTCATTCCTTTCTGAGATATTTCCGGTTTGCTAGCATCGATTGTAACTCTTGCAGAATGCATGAGCATCGCGAAAGATATGCGGCCACCAGAATCCCGCTTTAAGGACTTTTCTAGCTGTTCTCTGTGCTCCAAAATGTCCACCGCTTGGGTGCAAATGACAGTATTTCTAGACAGAAATTACGTCATTGTCCGGAAGACATCGACGAACAATTCTATCAGCGCAGTGCTTCCATAAGTAAGCATCATCCTACACATAGAAACAATCATCCTGACGAATCTTGTCCTTTTTCGCTTTCGGGCAGTTTGAAGAGAAGATTCCAGCCACCAAATAATTCACAATATCCACATACCAAGGTTGCTTAGTGTGAATACTCATAAGTAAGGCTGGCGGCTCACCCTCATCATCTTCAAGCAAGTCAGAAATCGGGACGATGCACCGGCGGCGGGCGCCGTGCTCAGATGCGGCGGGCACCGTGTCATCAGTGTCGTCCCAAATCGAAATTCTCAAAATTCATTCGTCAGGGAACTCTCCCAGTCTATCTGGTTGCTCTCCCCCACCATCGGTTCTGTGGACTCTGATTAGGTGGTCGGCTACCCGATTCTCTGCTCCCTTCTTATCTCTGATTTCCGGATTGAATTCTGTCAGCAGTAGAATCCATCGAATCAATCGCGATTTTGCGTACTTATTTGTCATCAAATATCGGAGTGCCGCATGATCACTATAAACCACCACCTTGGCACCCGATAAATAAGGACGAAACTTCTCTAGAGCAAACACCACAGCCAATAGCTCTTTTTCCGTAGTAGTGTAATTTTGCTGAGCCGTGTTCAACATCATAGAAGCATAATAAATCACATGAGATGCTTTATCAACTTTTTATCCCAAAACAGCCCCAACGGCATAATCACTAGCATCACACATAACCTCAAACGGCAAAGTCCAGATAGGAGCCTGAATAATAGGTGCTGAAGTCAACTGATTCCTCAATTCATGAAAAGCCTTCTTGCAATTATCATCAAACACAAAGGAAACATCTTTCTTAAGCAATTCACATAATGGGGAGGTTATCTTGGAGAAATCCTTGATAAACCTCCTATAAAATCCTGCATGGCCTAAGAAAAAGCGAATCTCACACACATTAGTAGGATAAGGTAAAGACTAAATCAAATTTATCTTTGCTTTATCTAACTCAATGCTTTTCTTGGACACAATGTGACCAGAACGATTCCTTGTTCAACCATAAAATTACACTTTTCACAGTTTAAGACCAAGTTGGTTTCAACACATGTCTTAAGCACTAGTGACAAATGATGCAAGCAAGAGTCAAAGTCATTCCCATGCACAATGAAATCATCCAGAAACACTTCAATAAAATGCTCAACATATTAAGAAAATATACTCATCATGCATCTTTGAAATGTACCAGGCGCATTGCATAATCCAAAAGGCATTCTAATATAAGCAAAAGTACCAAAAAGACATGTAAAAGTAGTTTTCTCCTGGTCCTCAGGTGCAATAGGAATTTGAAAATATCCAAAGTTACCATCCATAAAGCAATAATAAGGACGGCCGGCAAGGCGTTCAAGCATCTGATAAATGAAAGGTAAAGAAAAGTGATCATTACGTGTCGCATTGTTGAGTTTACAATACTCAATGCAAACTCTCCAACCAGTCTGTACCCTCATCGGTACCATCTTACCTTCTTAGTTCTCAGAGACCGTGATACCCCCCTTCTTAGGGACCACTTGTGTAGGACTTATCCATTGACTATCAGAAATAGGATAGATCATACATGCCTGAAGGAGCGTCAAGACTTCCTTTTTGACAATCTCTATCATGGGTTGATTCAACCGTCACTAAGGTTTTCTTGTAGGCTTTGCATTGTCCTCCATAAGTATGTGATGCATACACAATGTTGGGCTGATTCCTTTGATGTCAGCAATGGTTCACCCTAAGGCAGTGCGATTTTCCCTAAGGACATCCACCAACCTTCGTTCTTGGTCATGAGTAAGCTTGTTAGAAATGATAACCGGAATGGTGTCATTCTCTTCTAAGAATGCATACTTCAAATGATTAGGGAGAGGTTTCAATTCAACTTCAGGTGCCTTAATGACAAACGGAAGTAGCTTTTCACTTGGAAGATCTAAAGATTCAGTTCTATAGGCACGAGACCATTCATCTGGGTTCGCATCAAGTACAACAGACAGTTCTTGTCGGTTATCAGGCAAAGCATAATCATAAGATAACTCACCCAAAGATGATTCCAAAACAACATGTAACTGGTCAGAATGATCAATATGCATGATAACATTAGTGAAAGAATCTACAATATCAACCAGATTCAGATAATAAGCAACAAATTTCCCATCAGGGATCAGAAATTCAGCTCTTTTTCCATCAACTTCCACAGTTAAAGACCCAGAAGAACAATCAATTTTTGCTTTCGTAGTTCGCAGAAAGGGTCTACCTAGTATGATGGGTGTCTCGGGTACACAAAGTCCCATATCAATCACATAGAAATCAGCATGGAAAATCAAATCATCAATCATAATCAAAACATCTTTAACCGAAGTTGAGAGCGATCAGCAAGCTGTATCACAACCCTAGTTTCATGTAGAGGACCCAGACCCATTTCATCATATAATTTGTATGATATCATATTAATAGATGCACCAAGATCAACCATAGCAGTTTTGAATGTGACTTCACCAATCGTACAAGGAAGAGTAAACATACCTAGGTCTCCACACTATTCAGGCAATTGTTTTTGAAAAACTAGTGAAAGATTTTCTTGTAATTCCTTACCTTCTCCTTCCTTCTCCTGTTGCGTCTTCTTGGCTATGCAAAATTCCCGAAGGAATTTAGCATAACGAGGAACGGACTCAACTAGATTAAGAAGAGGAATATCTACCTGGCGCTTGGTGAAAGTATCGAATAGGTCCTTCTCGTTTTCCCACTTACGATCAAGATTCGAGGCATAGAATAGGGGTGGTATAGGTTTCATAACCTCAGAAGACCACTCCTCTGACGATCTCTTCGAAGATTTAACACCGTTAAAAATTGGTTCCGTGACTGGCGATGGCGGCGGGCTCCGTGGTGAGGGGCGGCGGGCGCCATTCCAACAGTACGTCTCCGATTCGTCTTTTTCCACATCTTCTCCACAAATCATCCCCTAAGACCTTCTTTTTGAATTCTCATTGGAAAAACCCAAACCATTTCCTCCAAGGGCCATAATCATGTAGTTTTCTCCGGACAAATCATTCTTCCAAATCCTCAACTTGAGTTCTTGTAGCTCTTGAGACATATGTCGTAGGATTTCTCCTTGATGTCTTACCATCGTCATCAAATCTCTTAAAGCACTTCATTTTGGAACTTCAGAGTCCTTACAATACGATTCTTGAGCTTCTTGCTTCCTTTGAGTGTTCGATGTTGCCATTTGAGTTGCCATTTTCATCACAAACTCCGTTAGCTTCGCGACTTTCTCCTCGCAGCCCTTTACAGGATCATCCAATCCATATGGATTCCCAAGTCCACCAGACTTCATGTACAGTTGAGTCGAATTTGCTAATTCATCGAAGATCTGCATAGCGTCTTCCTGCGTCTTATCCAGTATATCACCTTTGCTAGTAGCGTTGATGACAATGCGCTCTTAGTCAAGCAACCCTTCATAAAGGTAGAGGATCAGATCCTCTTCAGGAAATCCATGTTGGGGGGAACTTGCCTTTAGTCACCTAAACCTCTCAAGGTAGTCGTAGAGACTATCCCTAGGGAGTTGTTCTATGCTAGTCAATTGCTTCTTTACTTTGCTTAAACGAGTAGCTGGGAAATATTTCATCAGAAAAGCTTTCTTCAATTCAAGCCAAGTAGTGGTATTTCCTTCAGGCAAACAGTGTAGACAATCCATTGTTGGGTCTTTCATGGTGAACGGAAACAACCTCAACATGAGTTGATCATCAGTAAATCTTTGAGGTCTGAGTCGATCACATACACTAACAAATTCAGTAAGGTGCTTATTTGGCTCATCTTCAATCATCCCATGGAAAACTGGAAGAATCAATAACCAATCAGCTTTGTATCCCAATTTGGAACCTTCAGGGAGTTCAGGTAATGTAATCGCAAGGTGTTGCGAATTCAGATTGGGTTCCCTTATGTCTCTCAGTGTCCTCCTGAGAGGATTTTCAACATCTTCAGCCATCTTTGCTTAACCATCAAAAGGACTCAACAAAGATTGATTAGTAACCAAAAAATAATCCACCGATGTGAATTACCCAAGATAGAAATAAGAGAAACAACGGAAATAATGTAAATCTCCCCGGCAACGGCGCCAACATTAGGTGTGGTGCAGAATGTTGTTACCTTTCTACAACAAAAAAAAAAAGAATAACCCAAACCAATAACACGACTAGCAACCTAGTAACTAGTATAATGGAATAGTAAGGGGTCGATCCCACAGAGAGAATACCTTTCCAGTCTATCAAATCCCTATCAGAATCGAACAAGATCAAGAAGTGATTGAATATCAAAACAGATGAACTCAACAAAAGTAATAATGGTGAATTGGTGATAATTATGAGTGAGATAGTTTCTCCTACAATTCATCAACAATGGTTATGTCTTTGATCCTTGACTTTATCTATCTTCCCTTGTTTGATTCATCTAATGGTGGGTCACTTCAACCCTAAGCAATTCAACAATAACAATCACACAAACAACGAAAGATAGGGGCATAACTCCTTAACCCTAATTGGTATGATTGATAAAGTAGAATTGTCAATGTCATGCACACCCAATCGATGCTTTTAGGGGATCAATTAGTTATGTTGTACTACTAATCCAATTAACTTGCAACGATTAATCAAACCTTTAGCAGGAAAGCAAATTCCATCAAGGTGGCCAATCAAGAAGTAATACTTGCAATCAGCCAATAACAAACAAAGACATTGAATAAATCAGACTTAGAATAGATAGAAATCAAGTCTCACAAATCATATAACCATGTCTCCGAATTGCAGGTGAAACAAAAGAGGTTTAGTTCCTCATGGAAAGTCTTCCTCTCAATATCTCCATTGGATTTTTCATCCTTAGGTTTTCTCCACAAAAACTCCAACTCTACCACAAAGTCGGCCAAAACAATCATAAAATAGTTTAACCTAATTAGTTTCCAAAATGCGGAATAGGAGATTCCGTAATGACACGGACGGTGGGTACAGTGCTTTAGGCGGCGGGTGCCATTTCATCAGTAGCCTCACTCTTCAATTTCGCATTCCGAATCCAAGCTAACTTCTTCAACGCCTCTTCCTTGCCTTCTTCACATGTTTCCTCGGGTTACTAGGTCTCCAAACTAATCCTTGGCAACCCATAGATGCGTCTTTCCAGCGTCAGTACATAAATCTTTAGAAAATCATAAATAGAGCGTAGATTCAAAACTTCCAAGACTCAAGCCTAATGACTCAACCTACTGAAATAAACACGAAATAAGGTATCCCAGTCTCACTAAAAACTACCTATAATGCATATATAAAATAAGCATTAACAGTAATGCGTACAGTTTCAGTGCTGATGGTGGGTGGAGAGATCTCTATTTGCATCTCCTCATGCAAACTCTCAGAGTCAGTCAGCAACCCAGCGGATCACATCAAATCGTCATCAAGTACTATGTGGCGCACACGAAAATAAACTAAGGTGGGACTCATCTGCAGGATGGTAGGGAGATAATAGTGATGTGTCTTATGAGGTCATGATTGCCAACGAAAACCCTCAATGGTGTGTGGTAACTGCACATTCTCTATCATCTGCCCTGAAACTAGCATGTTCAAGTCAAAAGTGTAGAAAGACCTCTTACGATGCAGAGAACTAACATCAATCCCATAGTAGTGCCAGAAGTGTGATCATGCCTCCAAATGGAATAGTCGATGAGCGGTTATGACACAGATTCCTAAGTACCCTCTCATATGCTCCAAGAAACAAATGCACCCAATCAGGAATAACCATTGACTCTAGGGTCGAGTGTGAGGAGAGCGGAATCCAGTCAAATAAATAATTAATTATAAACAAAACCAAACCAATTCCCTGTCCAAGCAAATAAAATTACAAGAATCCCTCCCGCTGTAGTGAGAGGGTATTCAGGATCGTATCCACGAGGAAGCGTGTCAGCGCTCGCCTAATTAGTTCCAAAACCGCCCTCGAAATCGACCAGAAGCTAACTCGACGTCGACCTGAGTAGTCGACGTCGACTTAAGCTGTCGAGTTCCTATAAAGCTGCAAAATAGAAGACGAAAGTATTCGACGTCGAGTGGAAGTACTCGATGTCGACCACTTAGTGTTTTCGATGTCGACTATAAGTAGTCGATGTCAAGTGTCAGTGCAGAAAAATCATAACTTTTGCAAATAAGTAAAGATAGAAACAAACATAGATTGGTAATATGATTAAATCCAATAAACTAAAAGCTTCGAAGATCAATGTTTCAACGCCACAACGATAACCATAAAAGAATCACGCCATGGTATGAATACTATCCCTTTTCATCAAATAATTTTTATCATTAAAAAGTAAGAATATAGAGGCTTTCACATAAACCCTGATTGTTACTACCCTTTTTAATGATTAATCCAAATTTGCATTAAGATTACTTTCACTTCGATAACACAAATAAGGATCACCCACTAATGTCGTAGAAGAATCATTTAAATAGGTATAGAAGATGAAATCAAAATAAAAGTTGTACCTTTGATGCATTACCTTACATGGCTACCGTCGGGCCCACGCCAACCCTAGAAGTAGGGTTACTACTCGCTCTTCATCATTGTAACAAATATCAATATTATATAAGAAAATACTTGCATTAAATCAAAATAGAGAAAGTACAAACCGAACAAAGCAAGAACACTCTCGCCTCCAAACCCTACTCGGCCTCACTCTCTCTCTCTCTCTCTCTCTCTCTCTCTCTCCCCCCCTCTCTCTCTCTCTCTTCTTATCTTCGAATGTATGAATTTGGGTGTCAATTGGAATGCCTAAAAACTAACCCCTAGGGCTTTATTTATAGTGCTCCATCTGGCTAATCTTGGAAAGGAACAACTATATCTTTTATCAAAATCTATCTATCCATTTCCTAAGATAAAACCTTGATAAATAAATAAAATAAAACAATTAGAAATCCCTTTAGGTAAATTAGAGAACCACTAATATGGATAAAATCTTCCATAATGATAGAACTTCCCGTGCCTTTGTATGGAAGTAACTTCTCTCTCGGATTCCCACTCGATCTCGGCTCGGATTTGCTCCTGAGATGTACTCGACATCGACCAAAGTGGTCGCGACTACTAAATCTTTAGTCCCAGTTCAGCTTGTGCTCGATCTCGGCTTCAGTGGGTGATATCAACTAGGTCTGTACTCGACATCGACTAAGGCTAGTCGATGTCGACTAGATCTTCTACTGATCGATTAATGGTCATTGGGCACTCGACTTCTGAGCCTTCAATGTACTCGACTTCGACTTGTTGTAGTCGACCTCCGAGCTCTTTGAAAGTATCCCTCTCTTCTCCAAATTGTCCTGAAATTGTCTCGATTTTTGCGAAATTAAACAAGAACTTGTGTAGATCTCCAAAATTTGCAAATAAGCATAAACTACACAATTCCTGCATTATTCTAACCCGAAATATAAAATGTATACATAAATCGATATGGATGTAAGAGAAAATCATGGTTATTTAAGCGCACATCAAGACCCCATACTTAAGCTTGCTTGTCCTCAAGCAATACTTTTAATGGTCATACAGGGGAAGAAATTAAACTCTCAATATTTTAGATTCATTCTCATATGTCCCTGAAATTAATTACCATCCTCGAAACGGTACTAGTATTACCAAATCCATGCCTGTGAATAAAAGCAACATCGCACACAAAAGGAGGGGTATGCAAAAAAAATTCATACGACAAAGAATTTGAAAATCAAAAGGACTTTTATGCACATGGTGAAAAAAAGGTATAAGGCAAAGTGGTGGGCTATTTTTGGGCAATGTGGTGCTAAATCCGGGGAGAATTCTTCAAACTTGCTTTTCTTGCTTTAATGCACTTTCTCCCTTCATATGATATTCCTCATCACTCATCCTCTCATAATTACCTCTCTAACCTCAGCACTGCCTTCTCGCGAGTCGCAAATATGTGTGTCATGAATGGCCCCAGATACTTAGTGCTTCAGACTCCTCACCTTGGTGTCCCATCATGCGGAACTAACATCTCAACGCAGGCATGATCGATCTACCTTTATCACCTCAGGTGACAAGATTTTCTTTTCTCTCATTAAATTTTCTATAAAATATCATTCTCTTGCCAAACTCCAAATATAGGATACAACACAACAACCATATAATAATATCCAAAATATGACATCAGTTTCTCAACATACTCCCCTTATGGGTCATAAGGTAAAAAAATAGGCAATATATAGATCATGTGGAGCAAATATGAAATAAGGCTTAATATGGTTTTATGATGCATAAGTATAGATAAGGCTAGGAATAAGGTAAGAATATATGGAAAATAAAGTCCTCCGTCCTCTTATCATGCATATGTTAAAAGAAATTTCAAATCTTAGCTCATTTCATGGTTTTTAAGAAAATATGCATTTCATTGTGACTTCCCATTACTAGGCAATTTCATGCTATATCTCAAATGAATCCCATTTTTCTTGTTGAGTTCAATAAAACTTCTATGACACTAAATAAAAATTTTCAATGGGGGTGATAAAAAATAAGATTTGGACGAAAACATGAACGTATATAGATGAATATGAAATCTAAAGTAACCATGGATGAGCAATTAGAGAAACATGATATGAATATGCATAAAGTAAGTGATGCAGTGCAAATGTCGATGACTCCTAGTGATATTGAGGACAACAGAAAGGTGCCATTTGATGGTCATATCACTCGTGCAAGGGCCAAGAAGATTCAAGATGCAACTAAAGCACTTCTTGTTCGTTACCAAGGAACTATGGAGCAAGGGTTCAGGCCACCCTGAATCACTTTGCTCGAGACTACACCACCAGCACAAGAGTTGAGTTTGCGTCCACAAACGGAACTCATGAAACCAAGACAAAACCCCCGTGATAAAAAAACATGAACCACTCGAGACCATCACATGTCGAGTTGGCCAAGGGAGATGTCGAGTGGGTCTTAGGCCAATCTCAAGTGGCCTTGTGTTGTGTGGGCCGAGTTTCCTATTTAATTATGTTACATTATTTTATGCAATGTAGGATTAATAATGTGGAATTAATTATATCTATTCTAGATATAATTCTTGTCCACTAAGTTTTATCTTTCCTAGGTTTTATTTTTCTTTAGATATTTTGACCTATCTTTTATCAAACCAAAACTCTATCTTTGCAAGGTAGAATTGGTTCTAGTTTTCTATTTAAACATTGTATTCCCTTTGATATAAATTAGATTGGAATATAGAATTGAGGAAACCTTTTGGATAAAAGGTTCCTCGATTACCAATCCAAAAGCTTCAAACTCCTTATGTTCTTGTTCTACTCGGCACTTACACAATCCAAACACAATCCCCTTCAATCGGCATAACCACAAACAAACACAACCCTAAATGGAATATGTCGCAAGAAATAAGAAGGGAAGTCGTCGCTGGAGAGGACCCCGGACACAGGTCCCGCGCTCCTCGCGCACAGGCGCTCAGTCTTCAGCGCCTGGGCTTCTCGGCGTCTGCGAGCACCCGGCTCCTCAGACTCGCGCACACGGCTTTGCGCGCGCCTCGCTCCCATGCTCTATCTTCGCTCCCGGCGAGCGCCGGTTCTCGGATCCGCGCGCGCCTGCACACGCTCTCCTCGGCGCTCTCGCGCTCTAGTTCCCTTGTCATACTTTCGTCGCTATTGTGTTTCGTCGCTATTGTGTTTGGTCGCTATATCAGTTTGTTAATTACTTGTCTTAGTTGTTCCATAATCAGGAGATATCAAAGAGCATTGCAAGATCGGGAAAATATACGGCGTGGTTCTTGATCTTGAGCCCACATGCGAAGGATCGAGGATTCCAAACGTATCAAGTGGTATCGGATTCTCAAGATTATGCAAGTTCTTTACTCTCTTGATTCTTTATTTTGAGTGATTATTTTCATGCCATGTTTTTCACCATTCCCGCTGCATAAATTTTAGATTTTTATTATTCACCCTAGAAATTGGCACTTTATTTAGGTTTACTTTCTTGTTTGGATCTATTATTTGGAGGATATTGAGTTTTTGGTTGAAAGTTTTTATTTTTATTCCTTTTTACTACATATCATGCCTATGAATGTGATTATTGGATTAAAGTATGTTATGAACTTGCACCACTAAAGAACCCTAATTTTCCAGATTTGATGCCTATTTCCCTTATTTTCTTTAGTTTTGCTTACTTTTATATCATCATAGCTAGTTTCTTTATTTTTGTTATTTTTTCCTCTTTTTTGTCGCATTACAGCAACGATATTTAGTTATAAAAAAAACAAAAAAAAACAATAAAAGCAGAGAGCTACAAAAAAAAAGGAAAGAAAAAGAATAGCATACCTTACATTGTTTGAGTTAGTAACTCTTGCATCTTGTTATTTCTTTTTAGCTACTTACATATTGATGATCTAATTAGTTTTAAGCTTCTTAAAGAATCCCCCTTTGTGTGATTTTGTGATTTGCCGACACAGGAGCCTTGGTCACACCCCTCTTTTTCTGAACCGTGTTGCAACCGTCACATAATAGCTGACGGAGTGTGTGCACTTGATTGCCCTTGTGATTGCATTCATATTACTACCATATTGCTGAATTTTTGGTGCATCACATTGAATTCTTTTCCTTACATATTAGCAGCTTGTTCATACTTGCTATCCTTTGATACCCGAGTTGTGGCTGATCTATTTTGCAATTTGATCTTAACTTTCTATCTTCAATATTGCATAATTTTGTGTCCAGGGGAAATTGCTTGAATTTAGTGCCTTGTTTTCTCGCCTAATTGATTTCTAAAACTTAATCACTCTTGGAATCAAAAGGGCTTGCATTACTTGGTTTCTGGTCTTTGCTCCGTTTACTTGTTGCTCTTCTGATTGATGTAGTGCAATTATCGATGACTCTTGGTGACATTGAAGACAATATGAAGGTTCCATTCGATGGCCCTATCGCTCGTGCAAGGGGAAAGAAGATTCAAGATGCAACCAAAGCCCTTCTTGTCCGTTACCAAGGAACAATGGAGCAAGGGTTCAGGCCACCCTGGATCACTTGGCTCAAAGTTACTCCACCAACACAAGAAATGAGGTTCCGTCCTCAAACAAAGCTCATGCAGACTCAACAATATCCTCCATGAAGACAAGAGAACTCGGCATTCACATGGGCTACTCGAGACCCCCTTATGTCGAGTGGGCCAAGCCATGTCGAGTGTCAACAAAGCCCATGTCGAGTACACTTTATGTGTTGGGCCGAGATTATTATTTCATTAATTAATTATTGTTATTTTATGGAAGTAGAATTAATAAGTTACAAGATTATATCTCTTCTAGATTAATCCTTGTACACCAAATTATTTAAATTCTATCTTTTTAGGAAATATTTATCTTAGGAATGTTTTCATTATCTTTAGATAGAATAGATCTATCCAAACCCCTTTCCTTTGCAAGGAAGGATTGGTTAGATCTCACATAGTTTTTCTATTTAATCAAACCTATGTACTTTGAATTTCTTAGATTGAATAGAATTGAGAAACCCCTTCATAGGATAAAGGGTTCTCGATTATCAATCCCAAAAGCTACCTTGCTCTTGTGTTTTATGATTCTTTCGGCCATCACCATCACAATCACCATAACCATTACTTTCGGCAACAAGACAAACACCAAACCCTAAAACCTAAACCGTCGCAAGAAGGACGCCGGAGTCCTTGGCGCATGCCCAGGCGCTCGGCGTCTTCGTGCACTAGCGCTTGGCATCCCTCAGCACTCGGCCTCGCGCACCCTAGCACCTGGCGTCTCCCTCCCGCGCGCACTCGGTCTCGCTCTCACTACCTATCCTTCGCTCTAGCTCCCAGCGAGCGACACCAGTCGCACCTTCGTGTCCGCGCACACCCTGAGGCCCCAGCGTCTGTGTGCCGAAGCTCTTGCATGCCTGAGCACCCTCTTCTCTCTTTTCCGTCGCTTTAGTTTACTTTGAATTATTCTGTTTAATTTCTGTCACTATAATTAGTTAATTAATTAGTCCGCTTAATTGTTCAATCGGGAGATATTGGAAGAGCATTGCAAGGTCGGGCAAATATACGGCGTGGTTCTTGATCTTGAGCCCACAGGCGAAGGATCGGTTATTCCAAACGTATCAAGTGGTATCGGATTTCAGGTGTATGCAAGCTCTTTACTCTCTTGATTCTTTAATTGAGTGATTTATTTTCCTGCCTTATTTTTCACCATTCCGCTGCATAAAATTTAAATCTTTATTATTCACCCTAAAAATTGGCACTTTATTTTAGTTATTTCTTGTTTGGATCTTTATTTGGAAGATATTGAGTTCTTGATTGCAAGTTTCAATCTTTTATTCCATGTTGCTACATGTCATGCATGTGAATGTGATTCTTGGATTTAAGCATTATATGAACTTGCACCACTAAAGAACCCTAATTTTCCCTTATTTCTAGTCTATTTCCCTTATTTCTTTATTTTTGCTTCCTTTTAGATCATCGTAGCTTTGTTATTTTATTTTTTCTTTTTTTGCTCTTTTTCTGTCGCTTTACATCAGTATTTCAGTAGCTATTTCGTAGCCAAAAAAACAAAACAAAATAAAACAAAAAAAGAATAGCATACATTCATCTTTACTTTTGATTGAGTTAATAACTCATAGCATCTTGTTCTTTCTTTTATTTGCTACTTGTTAGATAATCTATTTGGTTTCAAGCATTTACAAAAGAACCCTACTTTGTGTGATTTTGTTTTGTGCTGACACAGGAGCCTTGGTCACACCCCTCTTTTTTTTGTGAACCGTGTTGTAACCGTCAGATAATAGTTGACGGAGTGTGTGCACTTGATTGCCCTTGTGATTGCTTTTTTCGATTGCTACTCATCCTTATTTTTCGAGCATCACATTGTATATCTTATTATCTACACATTAGCCGCTTGTTTATACTTGCTATCCTTGATATCCGACTTGTGGCTGATTTAATTTGCAATTTTGATTCTTACTTGCTGTCTTCAATAATGCAAATTTTGTGTCCAGGGGAATTGCTTGAATTTAGTGCCTTGTTTTCTAGCCTCTTTGATTTCTAAAAACTGAATCACTCTTAGGAATCAATAGGGCTTGCATTACTTGGTTTCTGGTCTTTGCTTCGTTTACTTGTTGTTCTTCTGATATTATAGGAACATGACGAACGATAGCAACCCTAACCCTTCCCCTACCCCACCTACTGGCATTTCTGCTTTTGAGATGCAGTTTATTATGGACTCTGTCGTCCAAGCCTCAACCCTGCCTATGCGCAAGGAGCTGGCTAAGACTGTTGAACATTCTGAAAATCGTCGAAAGGTCGAACGTTTTGAGGATCGAATTTATTACTCCGAACTGATCAAACAGGTAGTTACACGACAATAACCACCTCTGCCAGATAACATACCTCCTTGAGGTAATACACCACGTACAGGTAATAACCCCCCTATAGGTAACTCTTCTCTTATTCTGGTCAACCACCCCATTCTGTTCAATTGCATTTTAAACTTAAGTCTACAACTCCTAACCCTTTCAATGGAGAGAATGATAATGATCATCTAGTGGGCTTCAATGGCAACCAAGATCGCCAGGAGCACACTTCCCCTCAGCCTAACCAGCAGGACCGGCCACACCAACATCATCAACAGCACACGAATCCGTTGTTTATTAGATCTAACTGGGATGACAACCACATCAACGCTGATCTGCGCGACACGCCCCATTTGGAGGACCCATTCCATGAGGTAGACCCTAAATTTGAGGATTTACGGCCTCCTAATTTTGGTCGTCCTATATTTGATAATGCACAAGCTATACAACGTCGTGATGTTAAGCTTAAGTTAGAAACTTTTGATGGAACCAATGATCCTGAATCTTATCTTGTTTGGGAAAATCATACTGACTATTTGCTTGAACATCTGCGTTATGAGGAAACAGAGAAGTTGGAAGTTGTAATATTACATTTGATAGGTAAAGCTCGTATCTGGTGGTTCCGCACTCGTGAGATGCGCCGTCGTCAGGACAAGCAACCTGTTGAGACTTGTCCACAACTTCGCTACCTTCAGAAGAAGCGACATGTGATTGAGGAGTACACGGAGACCATGAGGATGCAACTAGCTTCTTGCCGCCAAGGAGTTCACTCACCCATGGATTACAGAGATGAGCTTGAACGACTCTCTCATCAGGCTAATGTTTATCCTACTGAACGTCCTTTATGTACCCAATTTCTTGCTGGGCTTAATGTATTTATTAAAAATCCTTTGGCTATTCATTATATTAGAAATATTAACAATTTATATCATAAAGCACAACTTCTGTATGACCAGCAGCAGCTACGCCAGAGGACAAGGTTCGACCAGACCTCCCAAGGTTGCATGTTTGTCCCTTTTAACTCTTCTGGTCAATCTAGATCTACTACTAACCCTCCTCTGCAGCAAAAGGGAGTTTCCAACTCACCTCAACAGGGTTATCAGTTTGAAACTAGAAGGGTTGCTGTACCATCTAAGGAGCGTACAAAAGATATCCGCTGCTTCACTTGTGGTGGTTCTTGATATGTCTCTTGCGAATGCCCTTAGAAAAGGAAGGTCCTTCTCAATGATTTGGGAGACCATTACTATGAGGAGGAGACTGTCGAGGACCATTTAATTTCAAGCGAAGTGAAGGAGGACCAGCCGTTTGAGCCCAATGGAGAAATCGACACTACAGAGTTCGACGACGTCCTCTGCCTTGTCAATCGGCGGGTCCTACACATTCAGGAGTCTCCCATGGTTGATCAAAGGGAGAACATCTTCCACACCAAGTGTGTGGTTCGTGAGGCCACCTTAAGCGTCATCATCGACGGTGGGAGTTATTGCAATTTAATCAATGAAAAGGTAGTAGATTTCCTCCATTTAACTACTACTCCTAGAGCTACTCACTATGGTTTAAATGGCATAACTGATGATGGATCTGATATAATGGTCCCCAAACAATGTTTAGTTTCTTTTTCTATTGGATCATATCATGATAAAGTGTTATGTGATGTTGCTCGCATGGATTGTAGTCATATCTTGTTCGGCCATCCTTGGTTATATGATTGTTTTGTTATTCACGATGGTCGTGCGAATACATATGCCTTCACCTTTGATGGGAGGAGAGTTACTCTCCTACCCCTTTCTCCTCAAACTGTTTTGAAGGAACGGGTTCGCAAGAAACAACAGCAGGACGCACGAAAGGAGGCCCAAATGAAGGATAAGCACCAAGGCAGCTCGGCACAGCTATCCGCGTCCGCGGCCCAGACTGTCGCGCCCGCGGCCTCGCCACCCGCACCCCCGGCCCCCTCAGTGCCAACACCCTCCCACTCGGCATCACCTCAGCCCTCTTCCTCTTCGCTCCAGGGCTCTATTGAACGCCGCTCTTTGGTCTCTCAACCACAGAAGGAGACCATTACTTGGAATTCACATCGACCTCACATCCTATTGGTAATGAAAGAGGTATTGCTCAATGTTGTGGATTTGAGTCATATGTCTGCACCTATTTTTGCTCTGTTGCAGGATTATCTAGATGTCCTTGCAGCTGATCTACCACAAGGATTGCCACCTATTCGGGGGATTGAGCATTAGATTGACTTCATCCATGGCGCAGCCTTGCCTAACCGCGTCGCATATAGAGCTAGTCCTGAGGAGCCAAAGAAGCTTCAACGCCAAGTCACGGAGCTACTGGATAAAGGCTTTGTGCGAGAAAGCTTCTCCCCCTTCGTAGTACCTATCATCTTGGTTCCAAAGAAGGATGGCTCTTGGCGCATGTGTGTTGATTGTCGTGCAATCAACCAAATAACGGTTAAGTATCACCACCCTACTCCTCGTTTAGATGATATGCTTGATGAACTTCATGGTGCTTGTATTTTCTCTAAAATTGACCTTAGAAGTGGATATCATCAAATTAGGATGAAAGAGGGTGATGAATGGAAAACAGCTTTTAAAACTAAGTATGGCTTATATGAATGGTTAGTAATGCATTTTGGTCTAACAAGAACCTGCATGAGCACCTTAGTCATCTAAAATTGGTTTTTGATTGTCTTAGAAAAGAGAAATTCTATACCAATTTGAAGAAATGTTCTTTTGCATCCGAGTCTACCATTTTCCTTGGTTTTGTAGTGTCTGCATCTGGATTAAAGGTGGATGAGGAGAAGGTTTGCGCTATTCAGGAGTGGTCCCAGCCCCAGACTCCTACACATGTTCGGTCATTTCTGGGCCTTGCTGGCTTCTATCGACGGTTCGTCAAGGACTTAAGCACTGTAGCCGCCCCCCTCCATGAGCTGACCAAGAAGGATGTGACATTTCGCTGGACTAACGCACATCAGAGGGCTTTCGACACTCTCAAGGATCGCCTCACCCATGCTCTAGTTCTGCAACTACCCGACATCCAACAACCTTTTGAACTCGAGTGTGATGCTTCGGGCACATGCATTGGTGGAGTGCTTCTTCAGAATAGGCGCCCCATTGCCTATTTCAGCGAGAAGTTGGGCTCCGCTGAGCTCAACTATTTTACCTATGACAAGGAGCTCTTCGCACTTATCAGATGCTTACAGACATAGCAGCACTACCTTTGGCCTAAGGAGTTTGTGATTCATTCGGATCATGAGGCTCTGAAGTACCTCAAAGGCCAAGCGGTGCTCAACAGGCGACTTGCTCGATGGGTGGAGTTTCTGGAGAACTTTTCCTACGTGGTTCACCATAAGAAGGGAAAGGATAATGTGGTAGTTGACGCGCTATGACGCAGGTATGTCCTCCTAAACCATATGGATGCACATGTGTTGGGTTTTGCTTTGATAAAGGAACTGTATGCTTCTGATGGTTTCTTTAAAACTATGTATGCGCAATGTGTGTCCAAAGGTGAAGCTGATTCATATTTTCTTGATAATGGTTATTTGTTTAAAAGGGGCAAGCTTTGTATCCCATCTTCTTCTATTCACCGATTGTTAACTCAAGAAATTCATGAGTCTAGGGGACATGGTGGTTTCCACAAAACACTAGCAGGACTTAAGGAACATTACTTTTGGCCTAAAATGTCTAATTATGTGCTAAGATTTGTCAACAGTTGTGTCTCTTGTGCTAAGGCTAAGTCGAAAGCCAACTCTAATGGTCTATATCAACATTTGCCTATTGCTAATGCACCCTGGAAAGATGTGTCTATGGATTTATTGTAGGATTGCCTAGAACTTCTAAGGGTCATGATCCTATCTTTGTTGTTGTGGACAGATTTTTTAAAATGGCTCATTTTATTCCATGTCACAAAACTGATGATGCTATTCATGTTGCACACTTATTCTTTAAAGATGTTGTTCGCTTACATGGATTGCCTTTATATATAGTTTCTGATCGTGACTCTAAATTCTTAAGCTCTTTTTGGGAAACCTTATGGTCTATATTGGGTACAAAATTGCTATTTTCTACTTCTTGTCACCCACAAACTGATTGCCAAACTGAGGTCACAAATAGAACTCTGGGGGCTCTCCTTAGAGTCATGCTTCGAACTAACCTCTGGAGGTGGTATATGGCCGAAACCCACTCACTCATGTGGACATGAGTGAGTGGGTACAAAATTGCTATTTTCTACTTCTTGTCGAATTTGCAAATTACAGGTCTAGGTACTCTGCAACAAAGCAGACCCCCTTCGAAGTGGTATATGGCCGAAACCCACTCACTCATGTGGACATGATGCCTCGGCCACTTAAGGAGAAGGAGAGCATGGATGCAGCTAGGAAAGTGGACTTCATCAAGCGCTTGCATGAGCGTACCAAGGCGCAGCTGGAAAGGAAGATTGCGCAATACAAGGCCACGAAGGACAATCATCGCAAGGATGTGCAGTTCAACGTTGGTGATCTCGTATGGCTGCATCTCATGAAGGAACGGTTTCTGCAACAACGGAAGTCTAAGCCGGACCCCAGGGGAGATGGACCATTCAGAGTGGTTCAGAAGATGGGTCCTAATGCATACAAGCTGGATCTCCCTACCGATAAGTGCACCGTCCGTTCTACATTCAACGTCGCCGACCTATCCTTGTTCGTGCCTGACGATGACTTTGACAACGATTTGACGACAAATCGAAGTCAAGTGGAGGAGAATCATGCAGTGCAATTATCGATGACTCTTGGTGACATTGAGGACAATATGAAGGTTCCATTCGACGGCCCTATCACTCGTGCAAAGGGCAAGAAGATTCAAGATGCAACCAAAGCCCTTCTTGTCCGTTACCAAGGAACAATGGAGAAAGGGTTCAAGCCACCCTGGATCACTTGGCTCAAAGCTACTCCACCAACACAAGAAATGAGCTTCCGTCCTCAAACAACGCTCATGCAGACTGGACAACATCCTCCATGAAGACAAGAGAAGTCGGCATTCACATGGGCCACTCGAGACCTCCTTATGTCGAGTGGGCCAAGCCATGTCGAGTGTCAACAAAGCCCATGTCGAGTACACTTTATGTGTTGGCCCGAGATTATTATTCCATTAATTAATTATTGTCATTTTATGTAAGTAGAATTAACAAGTTACTAGATTAATTCTTGTAGACCAAGTTATTTAAATTCTATCTTTTTAGGAAATATTTATCTTAGGAATGTTTTCATCATCTTTAGATAGAATAGATATATCCAAACCCCATTCCTTTGCAAGGAAGGATTGGTTAGATCTCACATAGTTTTTCTATTTAACAAACCTATGTACTTTGAATTTCTTAGATTGAATAGAATTGAGAAACCCCTTTATAGGATTAAAGGGTTCTCGATTATCAATCCAAAAAGCAACCTTGCTCTTGTGTTCTATGAGTCTTTCAGTCATCACCATCACAATCACCATAACCATTACCTTCGGCAACAAGAAACCAAACACCAAACCCTAAAACCTAAACTGTCGCAAGAAGGACGCCGATGTCCTTGGCACAAGCCCGCGGCATCGCGCGCCCAGTCGCTTGGAGTCTTCGCGCACTGGCGCTCGGCATCCCTCGGCATTCGGCCTCACCAGCCTTCGCGCACCCTAGCACCCGGCGTCTCGCTCTCGCGCGCACTCGCTCTTGCGCGCGCCTCGCTCTCGCTCTCGCTTCCTTGCCTTCGCTCTCGCTCCCAGCGAGCGACACCAATCGCGCCTTCCTGTCCGCCCACACCTTGAGGCCCCAACGCCTGTGTGCCGAAGCTCTTGCGCACCTGAGCACCCTCTTCTCCCTTTTCCGTCGCTTTAGTTTACTTCTTTTTAATTTCTTTCGCTATACAACAACGACGCCAACGTGAGATATTGGAAGAGCATTGCAAGGTCGGGCAAATATACGGCGTGGTTCTTGATCTTGAGCCCACATGCGAAGGATCGGGTATTCCAAACGTATCACTGATATTGTAGGAACATGTTTAACGACAAAGACGACCATATCTCTTCCCCTCCCCCACCTGGAACCCTTTCTGATGCCAATATGAACTTTATCACTGAGGCCGCTACAACGGCTTCGATGGACAAGCTACAGAGCATCCTCGACTCCTATGACAAACATTGGAACATGCGTTTCAACAATGTTATGATTGAACATAGCGCCCAAATCACTACTCACGCCGTCATTGAGGTGTTACGTCAACTCGAGGAAGCTAAACGGAATGAGGCTTCTGGTTCTACGCCTCCAGAAGGTAAGACACCCCTTCAGGTTAACCACCCTAGTCTTGTCAATTGTATTTTAAACTTAGATCTGCTACGCCTAACCCTTTTGAATGAGTAAATGACAATGATTCGTTATTCGGCTTTAACGGTCAAGATAACCGTCGGGAACACACACCCCCTCTGCAGAAGCAACAGGGTCGGCCTCAGCAGACTAACCAGACTCATGCCAATCCTCTATTAATCAGATCCAATTTGGATGACAGTCGTAGCGACACTGATTTGAACGACATGCCCCATTTTGGGGACATTTACCAAGAGGTAGATCCTAACTTTGATGATCTATCTAACCATAATTTTTGTCGTTCTAGAGTTGACATAAACTGAGGCTTATCTTGTTTGGGAGGATCATACCAATTATGTGATTTACCATCTACGCTACGATGAGACAGAAACCTTGGAGGTTGTTACCCTACATTTAACAGGTATGGCTCGCTCTTGGTGGTTTCGCACACGTGAAATCCGCCGTCGTCAAGATAAGAAACTTGTTGAAAGCCTCAACTGCCCTATCTACTGAAGCAAAGGCACATGCCTGAGGAGTATACAGAGACAATGAGGATGCGATTGGCCTCATGTCAACAAGGATCTTCCTCCCCTATGGAGTACAGAGACGAGCTTGAACGCCTCGCTCATCTGGCTAATATTTATCTTACTGAACGTGCTTTATGTACTCAGTTTCTTGTTGGACTTAATATTTATTAAAAATCCTTTATCTATTCATTCTATTAGAAATATTAACACTTTAACTCATAAAGCGCAACTTCTATATGATCAGCAGCAACATCAGAGGGCCAGAACCGACCAGTCCTCACATGGCCGCAGGTTTGTTCCCATTACTCCTTCTAGTCAATGCAGATCTACTTCTAACCCTTCTATGCAGCAAAAGGGAGTTTGCAACTCACCTAAATAGGGTTATCATGTCGAAACTAGGAGAGTTGTTGCACCATCTAAAGAACGCACTAAAGACATTCGCTGCTTCACTTGTGGAGGTTCTGGACATGTCTCTCGCGATTGCTATCGGAAAAGGAATGTCCTTCTCAATGATTTGGGAGACCATTACTATGAGGAGGAGACTGTCGAAGACCATACAATTTCGAGTGAAATGGAGGAGGACCAGGCGCAAGACCCTGAAGAAGAGATCGATCCCAACAGCTTTTAGGACGCTCTCTGCCTTGTCAATCGCCAGGGCCTACACATTGAGGAAGCTCCCATGGCTGATCAATGGGAGAATATCTTCCACACCAAGTGATGCCACCCTCAAGCAGAAGAAGAAGGCTCCACCTTAGGAGTCGTTGAAGAAACGACGTTAATTATTTTATTATTTATATTTCTTATTTTTTATATATTCTATTTTTAGTGACTCCTATGTTAGTTGGAGTCTAATAATAGAATTGCTTATTTTAGTATTTCTTAGTTAGGTCAAATAAGATGGTTAGGAGAGTCTATCCTTTAGGCTTAATTATCATATTTTATTATTTTCTATATTAGGATTTTAGATTAAGTTTTATTTAGTTGGGATATAGTTTGGTAAAGCAATCCTTAGCCTCTAAGGAAGCCAACCAAACCCTAGTTATTTACCCTTTTAAATATTGTATTTCGTTTGGAATTAATCAGATTGAATATAGAATTGAAGAACCCTTTTATGGATTAAAGGGTTCTCGATTATCAATCCAAAACCTCTTGCTACTTTTATTGAAATTTACTTATTCCCTTAATTATCGATTCCGATTCAACTTGATTTTGAGTTTGAGAGTTCCATTTACGTCATCCACCATTACAAATCCACCATTTGCTACCATCATCACGTTCAAATTACTTTGTGGGAGTGACGTCCCTGGACACTAGTCCCATTCACCGTCGGCCGAGTCCAGTATGTTCAATCGGCAATTTAAGTGCATGGCGGCTAATTCAATTAATTTACAAACTTGTTAATTAGCAATTCCCCCGCCATTACGTGTTACCGGAAGCGTGATTTTGAGTGTGGGAGTGGAGGTCCCTCTCGCACATCCGAGTTCTTTCAAAGTGTTCAGTGTTGGTCGGCCTATTTAAGAAGTCTAATCAGTTACGAGTTCAGCCCCAAGAAGAAGAAGAAATACAAGAGCATAAGCAAGATCACGTTTTTTGTTTTAGTAATTGGCCGGTCTAGCCAATTGCTATACATCAATTGGTATTCAGAGACAGGTTATGCTACACTCTTTGTTTCTTTTAGTTTGATGTTAATGATGTTTTCATTTGATGGCTTGGAAAATTTGGGGCGATTTGGATGATGATCCCGATCCATTGGATGGATTTTTCGCTTTGGAACGTGCTAAACAACAACGACGCCAACAAGAGTTACGTTGGAGAGCTTGGATACAACAACAAACCCTAGAGCGTCAATGCGAAGCCAAAAGACGCCAACTTTGGCTTCAACGTCAAGAGGAAGAACAACGTCAATTGGAGATCGAAGACAAGAGGTGTCGACAACGCTATCAGATTCGGCTTCTCCAAAAAAGAGAGGCTGAGGTAGAATGTCGCCAAGAGGAGGAGGAACGACTCCGAGATGAGGCAGAATTACACTGACATGAGGAACAAAGCCGATGGTTGAAGGCTTTGATTGCGGAGATGGTGGACAAATTCGTTGCACGGAAAACAGCACAGCGCGCCGAACTTGTTTCGCTGATTTCCGTTGACTCCGACCTCGGAATTGAGTCAACTCAGTCTGGTTGCGAAGCTGACTCGACGAGCTTTCCAACGGTGGGTTATACGCTGCCAGATTCTTCCAATAAAGTCTCCGAATCTGTTCTGCAATCACACTGCGATAGTGTTCATGACGAGCATGTTGATTCCGTTGACGAGGATGATGTACTTGATGACGTGTCTCAAGAGTTAGCGATTGTACCTCTTGGGGATGTTCATGAAGTTCCCATTTTTGAGATTTGTGTGGCCATTGATCCTATTCTTATTGAAGATCAAGTCTGTTCATGATCGCGCATGAAGGTGTTGTTTTTGGGGTTCCTATACCTCGAATTCTGCTGGCACCTGTTCCACACATTCCTCCATTATCTTTTTTGAAGGTTGCTGCTCCTTCCTCGCTGATCATTACCTACTCGATTCGAGGACGAATCGAAGATAAGAGGGGGAGAATGATGTGGGTCAAGATGGCCTTTTATGGGTCAAACAACGATCTTGATCCAGGCGACGACTCGAGGATGAGTCGATTTCAAATGGAGAAGAATGATGCCATCCTCAAGCGGAAGAAGAAGGCTCCACCTTGGGAGTCGTTGAAGAAATGACGTTAATTATTTAATTATTTGTATTTCTTATTTTTTATATATTCTATTTTTAGTAACTCCTATGTTAGTTAGAGTCTAATTATAGAATTGCTTATTTTAGTATTTCTTAGTTAGGTCAAATAAGATGGTTAGGAGAGTCTATCCTTTAGGCTTTCTTAATTATCATATTTTATTGTTTTCTATATTAGGATTTTAGATTATGTTTTATTTAGTTAGGATATAGTTTGGTAAAGCAATCCTTAGCCTCTCAGGAAGCCAACCAAACCCTGGTTATTTACCTTTTTAAATATTGTTTTTCCTTTGGAATTAATCAGATTGAATATAGAATTGAAGAACCCTTTTATGGATTAAAGGGTTCTCGATTATCAATCCAAAACCTCTCGCTACTTTTATTGAAATTTACTTATTCCCCTAATTACCGATTCCGATTCAACTTGATTTTGAGTTTGAGAGTTCCATTTACGTCATCCACCATTACAAATCCACCACTTGCTACCATCATCACGTTCAAATTACTTTGTGGGAGTGACGTCCCTGGGCACTAGTCCCATTCACCGTCGGCCGAGTCCAGTATGTTCAATTGGCAATTGAAGTGCATGGCGGTTGATTTAATTAATTTACAAACTTGTTAATTAGCAATTCCCCCGCCATTACGTGTTACCGGAAGCATGATTTTGAGTGTGGGAGTGGAGGTCCCTCTCGCACATCCGAGTTCTTTCAAAGTGTTCAGTGTTGGTTGGCCTATTTACGAAGTCTAATCAGTTACGAGTTCAGACCCAAGAAGAAGAAGAAATACAAGAGCATAAGCAAGATCACGTTTTTTGTTTTAGTAATTGGCCGGTCTAGCCAATTGCTATACATCAATTGGTATTCACAGACATGTTATGCTACGCACTTTGTTTCTTTTAGTTTAATGTTAATGATGTTTTGATTTGATGGCTTGGGAAATTTGGGGCGATTTGGATGATGATCTCGATCCGTTGGATGGATTTTTTGCTTTGGAACGTGCTAAACAACAACAACGCCAACAAGAGTTACGTAGGAGAGCTTGGCTACAACAACAAACCCTAGAGCGTCAACACGAAGCCAAAAGACGCCAACTTTGGCTTCAACATCAAGAGGAAGAACAACGTCAATTGGAGATCGAAGACAAGAGGTGTCGACAATGCTATCAGATTCGGCTTCTCCAAAAAAGAGAGACTTAGGCAGAATGTCGCTCAGAGGAGGAGGAACGACTCCGAGAGGAGGCAGAACGACACCGACAGGAGGAACAAAGCCGATGGTTGAAGGCTTTGATTGGGGAGATGGTGGACAAATTCGTTGCACGGAAAACAGCACAGCGCGCAGAACTTGTTTCGCTGATTTCCGTTGACTCCGACCTCGGAATTGAGTCAACTCAGTCTGGTTGCGAAGCTGACTCAACGAGCTTTCGAACGGTGGGTTATACGCTGCCAGATTCTTCCAATAAGGTCTCCGAATCTGTTCTGCAATCACACTGCGACAGTGTTCATGACGAGCATGTTGATTCCGTTGACGAGGATGATGTACTTGATGACGTGTCTCAAGAGTTCGCGATTGTACCTCTTGGGCATGTTCATGAAGTTCCCATTGCTGACATTTGTGTGACCATTGATCCTATTCTTATTGAAGATCAAGTCTGTTCACGATCGCGCATGAAGGTGTTGTTTTTGGGGTTCCAATACCTCGAATTCTCCTGGCACCTGTTCCACCCATTCCTCCATTATCTTTTTTGAAGGTTGCTGCTCCTTCCTCGCTGATCATTACCGACTCGATTCGAGGACGAATCGAAGATAAGAGGGGGAGAATGATGTGGGTCAAGATGGCCTTCTATGGGTCAAACAACGATCTTGATCCAGGCGACAACTCGAGGATGAGTCGATTTCAAATGGAGGAGAATGATGCCATCCTCAAGCGGAAGAAGAAGGCTCCACCTTGGGAGTCGTTGAAGAAACGACGTTAATTATTTAATTATTTATAGTTCTTATTTTTTATATATTCTATTTTTAGTAACTCCTATGTTAGTTGGAGTCTAATTATAGAATTGCTTATTTTAGTATTTCTTAGTTAGGTCAAATAAGATGGTTAGGAGAGTCTATCCTTTAGGCTTTCTTAATTATCATATTTTATTATTTTCTATATTAGGTTTTTAGATTATGTTTTATTTAGTTAGGATATAGTTTGGTAAAGCAATCCTTAGCCTCTAAGGAAGCCAACCAAACCCTGGTTATTTACCTTTTTAAATATTGTATTTCGTTTGGAATTAATCAGATTGAATATAGAATTGAAGAACCCTTTTATGGATTAAAGGGTTCTCGATTATCAATCCAAAACCTCTTGCTACTTTTATTGAAATTCACTTATTCCCCTAATTACCGATTCCGATTCAACTTGATTTTGAGTTTGAGAGTTCCATTTACGTCATCCACCAATACAAATCCACCACTTGCTACCATCATCACGTTCAAATTACTTTGTGGGAATGTCGTCCCTGGGCACTAGTCCCATTCACCGTCGGCCGAGTCCAATATGTTCAATTGGCAATTGAAGTGCATGGCGGCTGATTCAATTAATTTACAAACTTTTTAATTAGCAATTCCCCCGCCATTACGTGTTACCGGAAGCGTGATTTTGAGTGTGGGAGTGGAGGTCCCTCTCGCACATCTGAGTTCTTTCAAAGTGTTCAGTGTTGGTCGGCCTATTTACGAAGTCTAATCAGTTACGAGTTCAGCCCCAAGAAGAAGAAGAAATACAAGAGCATAAGCAAGATCACATTTTTTGTTTTAGTAATTGGCCGGTCTAGCCAATTGCTATACATCAATTGGTATTCAGAGACAGGTTATGCTACGCTCTTTGTTTCTTTTAGTTTAATGTTAATGATGTTTTGATTTGATGGCTTGGGAAATTTGGGGCGATTAGGATGATGATCCTGATCCATTGGATGGATTTTTTTGCTTTGGAACGTGCTAAACAACAACGAAGCCAACAAGAGTTACGTCGGAGAGCTTGGCTACAACAACAAACCCTAGAGCGTCAACGCGAAGCCAAAAGACGCCAACTTTGGCTTCAGCGTCAAGAGGAAGAACAACGTCAATTGGAGATCGAAGACAAGAGGTATCGACAACGCTATCAGATTTGACTTCTCCAAAAAAGAGAGGCTGAGGCAGAATGTCACCGAGAGGAGGCAGAACGACACCGACAGGAGGAACAAAGCCGATGGTTGAAGGCTTTGATTGCGGAGATGGTGGACAAATTCGATGCACTGAAAACAGCACAGCGCACCGAACTTGTGTCGCAGATTTCCGTTGACTCCGACCTCGGAATTGAGTCAACTCAGTCTGGTTGCGAAGCTGACTCGACGAGCTATCCAACGGTTGGTTATACGCTACTAGACTCTTCCAATAAGTTCTCCGAATCTGTTCTGCAATCATAATGCAACAGTGTTCATGACGAGCATGTTGATTCTGTTGACGAGGATGATGTACTTGATGACGTGTCTCAAGAGTTAGCGATTGTACCTCTTGGGCATGTTCATGAAGTTCCCGTTGCTGAGATTTGTGTGGCCATTGATCCTATTCTTATTGAATATCAAGTCTATTCACGATCGCGCATGAATGTGTTGTTTTTGGGGTTCCTATACCTCGAATTCTCCTGGCACCTGTTCCAGCCGTTCCTCCATTATCTTTTTTGAAGGTTGCTGCTCCTTCCTCGCTGATCATTACCGACTCGATTCGAGGACGAATCAAAGATAAGAGGGGGAGAATGATGTGGGTCAAGATGGCCTTCTATGGGTCAAACAACGATCTTGATCCAGGCGACGACTCGAGGATGAGTCGATTTCAAATGGAGGAGAATGATGCCATCCTCAAGCGGAAGAAGAAGGCTCCACCTTGGGAGTCGTTGAAGAAACGACGTTAATTATTTAATTATTTCTATTTCTTATTTTTTATATATTCTATTTTTAGTAACTCCTATGTTAGTTGGAGTCTAATTATAGAATTGCTTATTTTAGTATTTCTTAGTTAGGTCAAATAAGATGGTTAGGAGAGTCTATCCATTAGGCTTTCTTAATTATCATATTTTATTATTTTCTATATTAGGATTTTAGATTATGTTTTATTTAGTTAGGGTATAGTTTGGTAAAGCAATCCTTAGCCTCTAAGGAAGCCAACCAAACCCTGGTTATTTACCTTTTTAAATATTGTATTTCGTTTGGAATTAATCAGATTGAATATAGAATTGAAGAACCCTTTTATGGATTAAAGGATTCTCGATTATCAATCCAAAACCTCTCACTACTTTTATTGAAATTTACTTATTCCCCTAATTACCGATTCCGATTCAACTTGATTTTGAGTTTGAGTGTTCCATTTACGTCATCCACCATTACAAATCCACCACTTGCTACCATCATCACGTTCAAATTACTTTGTGGGAGTGACGTCCCTGGGCACTAGTCCCATTCACCGTCGGCCTTGTCCAGTATGTTCAATTGGCAATTGAAGTGCATGGCGGCTGATTCAATTAATATACAAACTTGTTAATTAGCAATTCCCCCGCCATTACGTGTTACTAGAAGCGTGATTTTGAGTGTGGGAGTGGAGGTCCCTCTCGCACATCCGAGTTCTTTCAAAGTGTTCAGTGTTGGTCGGCCTATTTACGAAGTCTAATCAGTTAAGAGTTCAGCCTCAACAAGAGCATAAGCACGATCGCGTTTTTTGTTTTAGTAATTGGTCGGTCTAGCCAATTGCTATACATCAGCGACGGTTTCTCAGGATGGGTTTCTCCTTTGTGTGTGGTTTTGTGTTTGGGATTAGGGTTTGGTATCGGATAATTGATGAATGAACAAGAACATAAATTGATTGCGAAGGCTTTTGGATTGGGAGATTGAAGAACATAATTCCAATCTCCTTTAATTGAATGAAATACAAGAGTTTAAATAGGGAACTATATCAATTCTATCTTGTGCAAAAGATAGAGTTTTGGCTTAGATAAATAAATATTAAATCCTAATAATAATCCTAGATAAATCTTCCTACTTAGTGGCCAAGGAAAATATCTAGAAGAGATAAACTTTCCTTTTCCCTTTTATTCACCAAACTAAGTATTACTAAAAATAAGAGATTCTATAAATAGCTCCAACTACATAGGAGTTACTAAATATGGATATAACTAATAATAATATCTTTTCTTCAATCCATGGTGGTGCCTTCTTCTTTCTCATGAGGAAGACATTCTTTGCCATCAATGGCCCTCGAATCGTTCTTGAGAGCTCGCCTGGATCAAGATCATTGTTTGACTCACAGAAGGCCATCTTGACCCACATCACCAAGTTTGTGGTTCGCGAGGTTACCTTGAACGTCATCATCGATGGAGGGAGTTGATGCAACCTCATTAATGAAAAGGTAGTGGATTTCTTGCATTTGACTACTACTCCTAGAGCTTCTCACTATGGACTGAATGGTATTACTGTTGTAAGAGAGAATCGAGAATGCAAAACAGTAAGTAAACAAAGTAAAGCAAACCGATCGAATCCCAGCAAATAATGTTCAAGACTCCCTCCAATGTAGTAAGAGAAAGTCAGGTTCGAATCCTCGAGGAAGCTGGTCAGCGGATCCTAGGCAGTGGTGGAATCTCACGGACAGAAGTCGACAACAGTGGTACTCGACCTCGACTAGGGGTTAGTCGACAGGGGTCAGGCATAGTCGAACACAGTAGCAACTCGGCGAAGTCTACTCGACCTCGACAAGGCTTACTCGATATCGAGTAGGGCCTTCGTCGACTTCGGCTCGTCTTGTCGAGTTCCTGCACAATTGAGCTACGACGATCTGGGATCGGAGATTAGTGGTCGAGATCGACCAGAGGCTGGTCGAGGTCGACGAGGGTGGAAAAGTAAAAACAAAGCAGTTTCGGTTTCTGTAACTTTATGAATTAAAGGAACTTCCAAGATTAGGGTTTGCGACAACGATTACCATGCAAGCGGAATATAAATCACAAAAGGCGGTAACTTTATCGATAAAGGAAAAGGCTTTCACCAAATCCGACAAGTAGGAATATAGATCTCGCGACAAATAATCCTAATTGCATCTATTCCTTTTCATAATTAGCATTTATAATCTTTCGAATAGAAATCCTAATTACTACCCAAGTTTCGCAACATGAGTTCTTCAATTTCTCAATCAAAGATGAAGCACATAGGGAATAGATTAAGGTAACGACAAAATACCTCCTTCCGCAATCGCTAATACGCCGACATGGCTTTCGTTGGGCTCACCCCAACCCCAGAAGTAGGTGGACTACTCGCGCCTCATCGCAATCGCAGACATCATTGATTTAAAAGAAATAACTTGCAATAAACTAATATTCAAAGCCTTTACAATCCCGGCAATCAACTTTCGTAAACTGCCAAAACCTTAAAACCTTTGAACTCCTAAATCTCTAAGTGTAACTACTTGTCTCTGAAATTGAATGAATAAAACTGAGCCCCATGGGCTTTATTTATAGCCTTCATTCCCTAGCTATTCTATGAAAGAAATATCTATCTATATCTAAAATTATATCTAAAAGGCTTTAAAGATAAATAAAAACAATAAAGGAATTAAATCTAAAAGGGAAAAGATAAATCTAAATTGTCTCAAGTGGATAAAACTCTCTTCTTCATGATAGATGTGGATAAATCGGGTAGACTTTGCTTCTCCTCGGCTCCAAGGACTCTATTCCGAGTAGGACTCCATCAATGCATCACGCGGCTTCGGAAAATCTTCGTCGACCTCGAGTACGACTTAGTCGATCTCGACTAGGAAAGTCGTCGACTGGGCCGACTTCGTCGTCTCGGCTAGCTGGTGCTCGACAAGCTCGGACATGGCTCTGGCGCTAGTCGATCTTGACAAGCGTTTGTCGATCTCGACTACGGGTGTGTTCTCGACTTGGTCTTCCGAGGTTGTCGAGTCGGATGTGGGTCATCAGCCTTGTCGACCTCGAATATGCTCCTCGATCTCGATGAGGGATGGGTCATCGACTTGGCCAGCTTGGTGTGTTGGGTAGCCCTTGTCGACATGCTCGGACACTGCTCCTGGGCTTTAGTCGATCTAGACAAGAAGGTTGTCGATCTCGAGTAGATTTTTGGCCTGGTGTTGTCGAGCAGTGTCTCCTCGACATGGCTCATGGAATGCCGTCTGACCCTTGTCGATCTCGATGAGTGTTAGTCGAGATCGAGTAGACTTGCTCTGCTCCGCGTTGTCTGGTCAGGTCTCTACTCGACTCCAGTGCTCCCGGACTTGACTTTGTCGACATAGACGAGAACTTAGTCGAGATAGAGTAAGACTTGCTGCTTCCGTCTTTGTTTCTTGGTTTTCTCTCAAAATGTTTCCATATTCTGCAATATTAAACTGAAACTTATGTAGATCTCCATTTCTAACAAATAATCATAAACTACATAAATTCGACATATTCCCAACCCAAAATATGCAAAATGTAAAGAATATGGAACTAAAATATGTATAAAAACATGGCTACTTTGGAGACATCAATTACTGATGATAGATCTGATATTATGGTTACTAAACAATGCTTAGTTTCTATTTCTATTGGTTCATATCATGATAAAAGTTTATGTGATGTTGCTAGAATAGATTGTAGTCATATTTTACTTGGTCGTCTTTGGTTGTATGATCGCTCTGTTATACATGATGGTCATGTAAATACATATTCCTTCACTTTTAATGGGAGAAGAGTTACTCTCCTACCCCTTTCGCCTCAAGTTGTTTGGAAGGAACAAGTTCGCAAACGACAACAACAAGACGCTCAGAAGGAGGCCCAGAGGAAAGAAGCTAGATGTGTGCCTCCTCTCACGGTCGCACCTCACACCGCACCCGCGGCTCCCATGGAACCCGTGCCCACCCCTACGCCACCTTCAACAGTCCCTTCTACTCCGCTTAAGGGCACTGTTGAACGACGATCTCTGGTCTCTCAACCTCAGAAAGAGACCATCACCTGGAATGCTCATCGACCTCACATCCTATTGGTAACGAAAGAGGTATTGCTTAATGTTGTGGATTTGAGTCATATTCCTACACCTATTGTTTCTCTTTTGCAGGATTATCTAGATGTGCTTCCAGCTGATCTACCTCAATGATTGCCGTCCATTCGAGGGATTGAACATCAGATTGACTTCCTCCCTGGTGCAGTCTTGCCTAATCGCGCCTCTTATAGAGTTAGCCTTGAGGAAACAAAGGAATTACAGCGCCAAGTCATGGACCTTATGGACAAAGGCTTTGTTCGCGAATGTCTTAGTCCTTGCGCTGTCCCTGTGATCTTGGTACCAAAGAAGGATGGCCCATGGCGCATTTGTGTTGATTGCAGGGCAATCAACCAAATTACGGCTAAGTATCGTCACCCTATTCCTCGTTTAGATGATATGCTTGATGAACTTTATGATGCATGTATGTTTTCTAAATTTGATCTTAGAAGTGGATATCATTAATATAGAATGAAACAAGGAGATGAATGGAAAACGGCTTTTGAAACTAAGTATGGACTATATGAATGGTTAGTAATGCCTTTTGGATTAACTAATGCTCCTTCTACTTTTATGAGGCTTATGAACCATGTGCTTAGACGATACGTAGGTAAATTTATCATTGTTTATTTTGACGATATATTAATCTATAGAAAGAACCTGCATGATCATCTTAGTCACTTAAAATTGGTATTTAATTGTTTTAGAAAGGAGAAATTATATGCCAATTAGAAAAAGTGTTGTTTTGCTTCCGAATCGACTATTTTTCTTGGATTTGTTGTTTCTGCATCTGGTTTGAAAGTAAATGAGGAGAAGGTTCGAGCTATACAGGAGTAGGCTCAGCCGAAAACTCCCACTCATGTGCGCTCATTCTTCGGTCTTGTTGGCTTCTATCGACATTTCTTCAAAGATTTTAGCACAATAGCCGCCCCACTCCATGAGCTGACCAGGAAGGATGTGACGTTTCGCTGGACAGAAGCACATCAGAGGGCATTCGATGCTCTCAAGGATCGACTCACCCATGCCACAGTGCTGCAACTACCTAACTTCGCACAACCGTTCGAGCTCGAGTGTGATGCTTTTGGCACTGGCATTGGTGGGGTTCTGCTACAAAGTAGGCGTCCTATTGCCTGTTTTAGCGAGAAGTTGGGCCCCGCTGAGCTCAACTATTCTACCTACGACAAGGAGCTGGTCGCGCTTGTTCGATGCTTATAGACTTGGCAGCACTACCTTTAGCCTAGGGAGTTTGTGATTGATTCGGATCATGAAGCTATGAAGTACCTCAAGGGTCAGTCTGTCCTCAGCCGATGCCTTGCTCGATGAGTGGAGTTCTTGGAGATATTTTCCTATGTGGTTCAACACAAAAAGGGAAAGGATAACGTGGTAGCTGACGCTATATCACACAGGTATGTCCTCTTGAACCATATGGATGCACATGTATTGGGATTTGCTTTGATAAAGGGAATGTATGCTTCTGATGGTTTCTTTAAGTCTATTTATGCTCAATGTGTGTCCAAGGGTGAAGTTGATTCTTACTTTCTTGATAATGGTTACTTGTATAAGATGGGCAAGCTTTGTATCCCATCTTCATCTATTAGACGAATGCTAAATCAAGAAGTACATGACTTTAGGGGACATGGGGGATTTGAAAAGACCTTAGCTGGATTAAAAGAACATTACTTTTGGCCTAAAATGTCTAATTATGTGCTGATATTTGTCAAAAGTTGGGTTACATGTGCTAAAGCTAAGTCTAAATAGAATGCAAATGGTCTATACCAACCACTGCCTATTTCAAATAGCCCTTAGGAAGATGTATCTATGGATTTCATTGTTGGTTTGCCTAGAACTTCTAAGGGTCGTGATTTCATATTTTTGGTAGTGGACAGATTTTCCAAAATGGCTCACTTTATTCCTTGTCACAAAACTGATGATGCTATTCATGTTTCTCATTTGTTCTTTGAAGATGTTGTTTGCTTACATGGATTTTCATTGTCTATTGTGTCTGATCGTGATTCTAAATTCTTGAGTTGTTTTTGGAAAAATTTATGGTCTAAGTTGGGTACTAACCTATTATTTTCTACATCTTGTCACACTCAAACTGATGGCCAAACTTAGGTTACTAATAGAACTGTTGGGGCTCTCCTAAGAGTTATGTTGCGTACTAACCTCCGGAGGTGGGAAGAATGCCTACCATTTGTTGAGTTTTGCTTATAACAAGTCTAGGCACTCAGCAACAAAGAAGACTACTTTTGAGGTGGTCTATGCTTGAAATCCACTTACACCTGTGGATATGATGCCTCGGCCCCTTAAGAAGAAAGAGAGCATGGATGCAGCTAAGCAAGTGGACTTCATCAAGCGCTTGCATGAGTGTACCAAGGCGCAACTGGAAAGGAAAAGCGCTCAATACAAGGCAGCAAAGGACAAGCATCGCAAGGATGTGTAGTTCAACGTTGGTGATCTTGTGTGGCTGTATCTCAGAAAAGAAAGGTTTTCGCAACAACGGAAATCTAACCTCCATCCCAGAGGAGATGGACCATTTCGTGTGGTTCAGAAGATGGGTCTTAATGCTTACAAGTTGGATCTCCCTACCGATCTATCTTTATTTGTGCTTGACGGTTACTCTAACGATGATTTGAGCACAAATCGAACTCAAGTGGAGAAGAATAATGCAGTGCAAATGTCGATGACTCCTGGGGACATTGAGGACAACATGAAGGTGCCATTTAATGGCCCTATCGCTCGTGCAAGGGCCAAGAAGATTAAAGATGCAACTAAAGCACTTCTTGTCCGTTACCAAGGAGCTATGGAGCAAGGGTTCTGGCCACCAAAGATCACTTTGCTCAGGACTACACCACCAGCACAAGAGTTGAGCTTGCGTCCACAAACAGAGCTCATGAAACCAAGACAACATCCCCCGTGATCAACAAATATGAACCACTCGAGACCATCACATGTCGAGTGGGCCAAGGGAGATGTCGAGTGGGTCTTAGGCCCATGTCGAGTGGCCTTGTGTTGTGTGGGCCGAGTTTCCTATTTAATTATGTTACATTATTTTATGCAATGTAGGATTAATAATGTGGAATTAATTATATCTATTCTAGATATAATTCTTGTCCAGTAAGTTTTATCATTCCTCGGTTTTGTTTATGTTTAGATATTTTGATCTATCTTTTATTAAACCAAAACTCTATCTTTGCAAGGTAGAATTGGTTCTAGTTTTCTATTTAAACATTGTATTATTCCCTTTGAATTAAATCAGATTGGAATATAGAATTGAGGAAATCTTTTGGCTAAAAGGTTCCTCGATTACCAATCCAAAAGCTTCAAAGCCCTTATGTTCTTGTTCTACTCGACACTTACACAATCCAAACACAATCCTCTTCAATCGGCATAACCACAAACAAACACAACCCTAATTGGAATATGTCGGAACAAAGAAGAAGGGAAGTCGTCGCTGGAGAGGACCCCGGACATAGGTCCCGAGCTCCTCGCACACAGGCGTTCGGCCTTCAGCGCTTGAGCTTCTCGACGTCTTCGAGCACCCAGCTCCTCGCACCCGCGCTCCGTCTTCGCTCCCAGCGAGCGCTGGTTCCCAGATCCGCACGCGCCTACACCCGCTCTCCTCGGCGCTTTCGCACTCTAGTTCCCTTGTCTTACTTTCGTCGCTATTGTGTTTCTGGAAATTATTCTACGTGTGGTTAGTCGCTATATCAGTTTGTTATCACTTGTCTTATTTTTTTCATAATCAGGAGATATCAAAGAGCGTTGCAAGATCGGGAAAATATACGGCGTGGTTCTTGATCTTGAGTCCACAGGCGAAGGATCGGGGATTCCAAACGTATCAGTAAGCCTTTCCCCCACCCCATACTTAGATATTACAGTGTCCTCACTCTATAAAAATAAGGGTAAAGAAAGAGACTTACTAGACAGTCGTGCCCGTCCTCGAAATAAATGTTGAAGAACGCTACATGTTTAGTCAATGTCGAATAGGTTAGTCGATGTAGAATAGAATCATTCGATATTGAGTATGTGGGAACCACAGGGTGGCCTCTCCTCGACCACAAGCTCCTCTCCTCAATATATGTGTGGACGTGGAGTAGTTTACTCGACGTCGAGTACATTCTGCGGCTTTTTGTACCTACAATTTTCATTTGTAAGAAAAACAAAATCCACAAGAGCAATCCAAAATAATGTTTAAAACAAAACCAAAAGTATCTAAAATCCTAAAAATATTTGTGTTGTTACAAGCTCTAGATTTTATAGTCGCTAGGCCGACTTCTCCGTTTTTCGCTCACGGTAGCATCTGCAGAGCCCACGTGGGTTGGGCCTCGAACAAGCCTCCATTTTTGTCCATAAGTTGTAGTCCTTCGAAATGGATCTTGGGCACCGTGTAGGGCCCCATCTTTTTATTGTTGAATTTGTTATGGAACCATTGATTCTTTGATTTGGAGACATACACCTTGTCTCCTACGTCGTATTCTTTCGAATCCCTGCATAAACGCACATACAAAGGCAAACTTCTTCCATATATAGAAAATCCTTTAATGAAATTGGGAAAGAGATGTTCTTACCTCGGCCTACCTTTGCATCTTCTTCGTTCGGAGTCTCGGGTTCTGGTCGACATCGACTAGTGTTACTCGGCGTCGAGTACTTTTCTACCTCTAGTGGATCACTCAATGCAAGAGAAGTCGATGGAGGCGTGAGGGTGTGGTCGATGTCGAGTAGCTCACACGGAGTCGAGTGAGTGTACTCGATGTCGACTCCATACTTAAAACCTGGCATAGAATCTGAAGAAAAATTAGTCGATGTCGACTTACCTTGGTCGACCTCGAGTGGGTTCTCTGTTTCATCGTTCAATATGGCCATGATTTCCTCCACCTGGGCTTCCATATCCATCTTCTTCAGCTCTTCAGGGGTCATAGTTCTTACCTTAGGCTCCCCATAAGTGATGTACCCTCATGTGATTGATTTGACTTCCATAGGACCCGTATGCCTTTCAGTTTTATTAAACGAATACACAATTAACTTGTCGTTGATGGTGAATGTGAGCACTTTCTTCCTTATGCTTATGTTGGCATCCATGGTTGCTAAGAAGGGTCTTCCTAAAATAATATGACAAGTAGGGTCCTCTGCCATATCAATAATTAAAAAATCAGCAGGGACAAACAACTTACCTACTTGCACTAGTACATCATCCACCATGCCTATAGGGATTACCACAGTGTTGTTCCGCATATATAACCTTGCATCCACATGCTCTAGAGCTCCTATCTTGACTTTTGACCAGATGGATAAGGGTGTGATGCTGACGTTGGCTCCTAAGTCACATAGGGCATTGAATTTATGTTGACAAAATTCAATAGTGATAGAAAACTTACATGGATCTGGCCTTTTCTCTGGAAGTCCATCTTACTACATTCCTTTGCGATCTTAGCCATCGACTGCTTCTTGCTCAAGATATCTTTGAGGAACTTGACATATGAAGGCATTTCATGAAGTGCTTCTATGAAACGAATGGTGACGTTGAGCCCTTGAAGCATCTTCACAAAATGCTAGAACTTTTTGTCCGCTGGGTCCTTCGAATATTTCTTCGGGAATGGCAGTGTTTTATTCTTCATTGGTGCTAGAGTTGGGTTGACGTCGACTGGTGTAGAGTTGACGTCGACAAGAGGAGTCGACTTTTGGGGACGTTCTGCTTGATTCTGGTCGACATCGAGTATGGGGTGCTCGATGTTGACTACATTCTGGTCGACGTCGACTAGGTTAGTCGACGTTGAGTTATCTCCTGTAGCTTCTTCCTCCGTATTTAGCTTGGGCATTTGCAGCTGAGGCCCACTCCTTAGATTCATAACTGATAATGCATATATCATATCGGCATTATAGGTGTTTCTTATTGCAGCTGACGCACACTCCTTAGATTTTATTCTATAGAATTACATTCCGACCTTGGATGGACTTTGGAAAGAGCTTAAGAAGCATGTTTTGAAGCATGATGGGAGCTACAGAAGAGCTAAGGAGGAGCAAGGAGGCACGACATTGGAATTCATTGAAAGAATTTGAGGAACGTCAAGCACTGCAGAGACGGCGTTCGCCGGCCCTTGAACGGCGCCCGCCGCCCCTTGAACGGCGCTCTCCGTTCGCCCAGATCCCGCAAACGTGGTTTTGGATCCGAAGATTATTATTTTATATTATTTCCCATTATTTCTTCTAGGGTTTTGCAGACCCTTGTGAGACCTTTTAAGGTTGTTTTCAATTTATTTCGCCATGTGTGTGGCTATTGTGTGACAAGACTAACACCATTAGAGAGAGAGAGAGAGAGAGAGAGAGAGAGAGAGAGAGAGAGAGAATTGGCCTATGAGTTGCTAAACTCATAGTTTCGCCTGTGATTCGTACGGACATGGTTGTTTGGATTGTGAGGATTTCATTCTATTTTATTATTCATGTTCTTAGTTATCCATCTTGTGCTTACTTTATATTTGTGTTCCTTTCTATGCCTGATCAACATGTTAGGAATTGCATCTCTAGCTATGAATTCGTTGTTGTTTTCTCGATAGCAAACAAAGGTATTGATGATAGTGATGTCTATTTGTCTTTGTAGTGGATGATTTCAATTGATCTATGTTGAGGATATGCAATTAGGGTTGAGCTCGGTATGTGCCTATCTATCTTGATTGTGTAGAGTTAATGTGCCAATTGGTCTTGATTACTTGAGCTCTTAATGCTATTCTTTAGTGATATTGAATATGATGAGTGAATCTCTACGGATCTCTCAACTTTAGTCAAATAGACCAAAAAATATAAATAATTGATAGATCAATCCGAGTACCATGAATTTCAACCATTGTCAGAGAATTACAGGTTAAATGTTCTTTCTATCTTGATATCAATTTGCTTTGTGATTTGCAATATGGTTACTTTTACATATTTGCTATTTGTCCAAGATCATTGCTTTGCTTTAAGAGTGATTGTCCAGAGTTATTGAATAGGAAATCGCTTCTCCTTGTGGGATCGACACCGGACTTCATCGCTATAGTAGTAGTTATTTGGTTTATCAAGTGATTGGTTGCCTAATCTATTGTTTATGTGTTTAAATTTGGATATTATCACTATTTGATAAAGGGCGAAAGGGCCAACGACGTTTGTCCCGCATCAATAGCCGCCACCTGACCTGCAGACTTACTCTTAGGATTAGGTTCAAAAGATCCATGGAGCATACTTGAATATTTGGGGACTAACGTTGCCAATTGACCAATTTGGGTCTCTATAGTCTTCCTCCAAACATCAATTTCTCCCAATCTTGAATTGATGCCATGCAGTTGAGTGTGGATGGGATTGATGGATTTCTTGCTTTCTGTGTGATTCCTCCACGTCTCGTCAAGAATAATGTACATGTCATCTTTCTTACCTTATCTGTCAGGGTGACCAGGAGCTCTGTAGGGCGGGGGATCTCTTTGGTTCTAGGGCTGGCGATAATAGCTCCAATTCTGTTACAGGTGTTGCCCTGAGTAGTTTCCCCCTACATAACGCGCCTCTTTGTGGGTCTCTACAAGCTACACTTGGTCGACATGTGGGCACGCAGTAGTGTTGTGCCTCACAGACCCACAATACAAACAAGGTTGGTTATTAGAAAGGAATTTTACTTGTTTGGTAAGGCGGCGTACCTGATGTCTTTGGAACTGGTCCCTGACGTCCGAATCAACCTCCTTTGGCGGCTCGTAGAGTGGCATGGATGGGGCAGGCCTTTCGTCGGGGGCCGCAACAGTCCCATAAGTGTTGTCATAGTTCGCCAATGTCTCAAAGGTGTCCCAAGCACGTCATGGTATGTACTCGAGATACTTGTAAGCCGTATAGTTATTGATCCGCTCCTTCGTAGGTACATCCAGTGAGTTGAAGATGATCTCCTGGATTACATATGGTGTATGCCCGTGCGTAGGACAGAATGTCAGTAGTCGTTTGTAACGCTCCTAGACCTGTGGTAGTGTCTCCCCTGGCTTTTGCTTGAAAGTCGTGATTTGCTGTCTGAGTTGCGCTATTTTGGTTGGAGGAAAGAACTTATTATGAAACATGTCCTTGAGTTCGTTCCACGTGCGAATGGATTATGGAGCCAAATCCTCGAACCACTATGATGCTTTCCCTGCAAGAGACCAACGAAAAGCTTTTAGTTTTAGATATTCTAGATTGGCATCATCTGCTATAGTTTCATACAAATCCAGAAATATAGTTATATGCTCTAAACGACATTCGTTGAGTTTTCCCTGAAATTGATTTCTCCTAATTTCACAAATAAAAGAAGGACGAATTACAAATTAATGCAAAGGAGAACGATTGGTGATTCTGGAACATCCAGAGTAGGGTGCATATACTCCTTTGCGTTTGCACGGATATGTTGAATATGTTCCTCGAGCTCTCTCTGTTGTAGGAGGAAATCGAGTTCCATAAATAATAATATAAATCAAACCACACTGTGCCCACGCAAATAATTACAACACTTTCTCCCGATGTAGCAACAGGAAGTCAGGATCGATCCTCCAGGAAACTGGTCAGCGGATCTTAGGTAGCAGGTGAATCTCACAAACAGAAGTCGACTCCAAAGTACTCGACCTCGACTAGGTTTAGTCGAGAGGGGCCAGGTATAGTGGAATTCGAGCAAGCAAGGGTCACTGGCGTAGTCGACTTCGACTAGGTGTGCTCGACGTCGAGTAGAAGTCGTAGTCGAGTAGCTTGATCGAGTACCTGCAGAGACAAAAACGAGAGCGATCTTGCTTGATAGAGTACATGAAAGAAAACTTCCAGGATCGGGGTTTGCAACAACGATAACCAAGCATGCATAAGGCAAGATAAAGAAAAATAATCATGCAATCACATCAAAGGATGAAGCTTTTGCCTTTTCAAACAATTAGACAACTTTCTCAAGAAACCCTAATTGTATCTACCAATTTTATGTTTATAATCCAAGTGAGTAACCTGAATCTCTATTAATTAGGTAATAAACATATAAAAGGCAGTGGATGATCAAAACACGATAAAGGTCGAATCTTTACCTCAGACACGCATTGCTATCGTCAGGCTCACCCCGACTCTAGAAGTAGGTGGACTACTCGCTCTTCATCATAGGGAAACTCATCAATAATAAAAGAAAACTAACTTGAAAAGCTCGAAATCAACTACAGAAAGTCTAAGGTCAAGGAGCAGCTGAACCAGGATAAATCGAGCAGAAATCAAGGAGGGAAGCTCTCGACACAACTGGTCGATATCGACCAGACTTAGTCGATATCGAGTATGTCACAAGTCGAAAATGAGCAAGTTGAGCATGAGCAAAAATGTCACTCGAGATGACCAATTCCACTCGACGTCAAGTACAGATGTCGAGTCCACCAGTTGCCTGAGCTCGATTACAATCCGAGAGAAGAAAGTGCTAGTCGACGTCGAGTAAATCTACCCGAAGTCGAGTACCCTAGTGACGAATCCGAGTCCGAGATCGAATGTGTGACGAGAAGATAGACTATTTGCAAGAGATAATTTGTGAAATTCTATCCATCCACATGAAGATCTATCAAGTCCAAGAGGGATCTACCTTCATTAGTTCTAGTTTCCTTATAGATTTATTTCCTTTTATCATTAAGTTTTATCTTATATTTTTAGATAGAAAGTTTTAGATATAGATAGATTGTTCTTCCCTAGATTAGCTAAGGTTGAACACTATAAATAAGGCTTTAGGGGTTGGGCTTTAGAATGATCCAAGATTCCAATCCAAGTCACAATTAGAGATTTTCGAGAGCTAGAGAGAGAGAGAGAGGCCAAGTGGAGCAAAGAGAGAGGAAGTTGTCTGGCTTTGTTCGGTTTGTACTTTCTTAATTTTTATTTAATGTAATTAGTTATTTATTTTATTATATTAATGTTTGTTATGATGAGAAGCGAGTAGTCACCCAACTTCTAGGGTCGGGGTGAGCCTGACGGTACCCATGTAAGGTAATGCGCTAAAGGTACAATCTTTTGTTGTTGCAGGAGTATAAGTCAACTATTAAAGTAAATAAATCTAAGTAAAAGCAAACCGACTCCAGTTCAAGCAAATAAATACAAGACTTCCTCCAGTTGTAGTAGAAGGCAGTCAGGATCGATCCACGAGGAAGAGTGTCAGCGCCCGCCTTTTCAGTCCAGAAACTCTCAAAATTGACTCAGGAAGTACTCAACGTCGACTGGAGTCCTCGACGTCGACTACTCAGTCGAATAGAAACTACAAAATAGAAGGAACAAAAGCGCAAACGAAGCAAAAACAGGCAATGTCGAGTAAAAGCTACTCGACGTCGACTAAAACCTACTCGATGTCGACTAGATGTTGTCGAAATCGAGTAATGTAGAACCAAAACTCTTACCCACGAACAAAAGACAGAAATATGAATTTGGTGGGAAATAAATGAATACTCTAAAAGACTTCCAAGGTCAGGGTTTCAACACCACAACGATAACCATATAAAATAATGCATAAGGTATAAAAGATCATACCTTTTCATCAAATAACTGTCGTTATTAAGAAATAGGAATATAGAGGCTTTCGCATAAACCCTATGTTTTACTAACCCTTTTTCACATAATTAACCCAAGATGTATTAAGATCACTTTTGCTTCAATAATACAAACAAGGATCGCCTTCAACATTCGCAAAAGAATCATGGTCGTTGGGATAGAAGACGAAATCGCATCAAAAGATTGTACCTTTAGCGCATTACCTTACATGGCTACCGTCGGGCTCACCCCGACTCTAGAAGTTGGGTGACTACTTCCTTCTCGTCATAACAAACATCAATATAATAAAAGAAATAACTAATTGCATTAAATAAAACTGAAGAAAGTACAAACCAAACAAAGCCAGACAACTTCCGCTCTCTAAAGCCTTATAGTGTTCAACCTTAATGGTAAAAGGAAATATATCTATATCTAAAACTTTCTAATCTAGGGAAGAACAATATATCTATATCTAAAACTTTCTGTCTAAAAACATAAGATAAAACTTAATGATAAAAGGAAATAAATTTATAAGAAACTAGAACTAATGTGGGTAGATCCCTCTTGGACTTGATAGATCTTCATGTAGATGGATAGAATTCCACAAATCTTCTCTTGCAAGTAGTATATCTTCTTGGCACACATTCGATCTCGGACTCGGATTCGTCACTGGGGTACTCGACTTCGAGTAAACTTACTCGACGTCGACTAACACTTTCTTCTCTCGGATTGTACTCGAGCTCGGGCAACTGGTGGACTCGACATGTGTACTCGGTGTCGACTAGGAGTACTCGATTTCGAGTGGAATTGGTTGACTCGAGTGACTTTGTTGCTCGTGCTCGACTTGCTTGTTTTCGACTTGTGACATACTCGATATCGACTAAGTCTGGTCAATATCGACCACTTGTGTCGAGTGCTTCCCTTCTTGATTTTGGCTTAGTCTGCATAAGCTTAGGAATAATATTGAATTCAATCAAGGATCAAAGTGAACCAGACAATGTTGCGAATTGTATGCGAAACCACATACTCTACTCTTCTATCTTTTATTCGCTCTACTAAACTTTCTCATCGTCTATTTGTTTTCCTTATTGTTTATCTTTTTTCATATCATATCCTATCTTTATTTGCAAATACACATTGTATTGAAGTACTTGTTTTTCTGTGGGTTCGACCCCTTACTTATCCGCTATACTTGTTTACTAGTTAGTTTGATAATTTAGGTATTATATTTCTTTGGCGAGGTGAAAACCAATAACATTTCTCCTCCGTCAAGTGGGCATCTGTCATTAGGATGGTTTGAGTCTCCGCAGACTCCACAGGGTCTAGGTTGTTTTATCTGAGATTCATTTGCAGAACCATGTTCTTGACTATCTCAACGAGCTTATCAAGATCATCTATGCGAGTATCTTCAGAGGTGTTTGGCCTATGAACTCCTCTAACACCTTGGTGTCTCCCATATTATTGCGAAGCGCTGACCAACTCTTCAAAGATTTGCATTGCCTATTCGGGTGTCTTGTCTAAGACATCTCCTCCACTTATAGCATTAATGACATGCGCTCACAAACAAGCAAACCCTTATAGAGATAGAGGACTAGAGCATCCGCGTATGCCATGCTACGAGCAACTTCCTTTAAGCTTCTTGAATCTCTCAACATATTCATAAAGGCTTTTTGTAGGATATTGCTCTATACTTGATAATTCCTTCTTGAGTGTGCTTAAGCGAGTGGCAGGAAAGTATTTCTGAAGGAAAGCTTTCTTCAATCCTTCCAAAGTAGTAATGTTCTCTACACGTCGGTAATAGAGTCAAACACTTGTTGCATCCTTTAGAGTAAATGGAAACACTTTAAGCATCAATTGATCATTACTTAGGTCTTGAGGTCTTAGTCTATTGTAAACACTAGCAAACTCTGTGAGGTGTTTATTTGGATCCTCTCCTGCCTTCCCATGAAAACTGGGCAAAATATTTGACCAATTTGACTTGTACTCAAATCTTGAACCCTCAGGTTGAGCAGGGAGCCTAATTGCAAGTGGCTGTGAATTCAGATTAGATTCCTTTAGACTTCTCAGGGTCCTTGGTGGTACTAAAACTTCCCCATTGCCTTCATATTGTTGCGATTATCGTTATTCATCTCTTCTTCTTTTTTTAATTTTAGTTTTCTTCTGAACCTGGATAAAGACCTTTTAATTTCTGAATCAAAAAGCACAGGCGATGAATTAGTAGCATGGGTCTGGACCATGCAGAGTAGTCCGAACCCAAGAAAATCAACAAAAGAACACAAATTCACTAAATATCTCCCCAGCAATGGCGCCATGATTTGGTGACCGCTAGGATATATGTGTCGTTGGTCCTAGTCCCTGATGCAAATAATATTCATAACTTTAGCTAACCAATAAATTAGTATAGCGGATAAGTAAGAGTAAAACCCACAGGGATAACTAGATTCGTGTATCTAATGATAATGATTTAAAGTAAACAAGAATAATATTGAGATGATTGAAGCAAATAAGTAAAAAGTACTTCACCTGCAATTCTTTACAATCGTTGATGTTCATGATCCTTGGAATGATTTCATTGTTATTATAATTCAATGTAATGCAATTGATATCGATAGTTATTCCTACTTTGGTTTAGTTAGATTGATATCCTTTAAAGGCTTACCAATCCCTTACACCATATACGATCATAATGGATGCGAATTCGACTTTCAAATCCGATCCAAACTCGAAGATTTCTTCAGCGATTTGGATAAAGGAGACAAATTCTATCTTTTCCCTTTTGATTAATCTTATTTCTCCGGAGATCTATCATATCTATATCAAATTTTATCTTTTTCTCATATTCTATCTTATATCTCCTCTATGTATACAACTCATCCCACTTTGATCCGCCCTAACGTAGTTTCTCTTGACTTTTCAGAGCATACAATCGAGCCAATTCAAAGAAAAGGTCTGACTTTGGGAGAAAAGTTGAAGATTTGAAGCGTTTCTTTGTTGGAATTCAACGAACCAAAAAATAGGCGAACCTAGACTATCGGCGTCCTTCAATCCTGCTGCAATGTGTTTCTTCATGTCTTCACTCGAATTTTTGGTGAGATTGCTCCTATTATCTTTTCTATCCCTTTTGAATCATGTCTAAGGCTACAAATATGGTTATACTGGATAATTTAGAACCTCATAAAAAACTAGGTGGTAAAACAACAACAACAACAAACCCAGTATCTCCCGCTCAGAGCAGGGTTTGGGGGGTCGAGATGTACGCACCCTTGCCCCGACTAGGTCGAGAGGGTGTTTTCGAGTGACCCATGACCGGATACCACAGGAAAGAGAAAAGCACACCACTAGAAACTAGACATTAAGGGAATACAATGCAAAAGGGACAAAGATTAAAAGATGGAAAGGATGCACGAAAGGAAGTTGAGATAGAAGGGAAGCATGAGCGAGAGATGTTTCCCCTGACTAGCATTCGTCGACTCAGATAGCACTTCTCCACTAAATCATGTCTCGTGTCATCTCCTTAGAGAGTCACAAAGCGGTCATATCATGTCTAATCACTTCACCTCAACTCTTCTTTGGATGCCCTCTGCCTCGCTGAACGCTTTCAATAGCCAAGTTGTCACACCTACACATCGGCACATTTGGATCTCTCCTCTGAACATGTCCATACCATGGGAGTCTCGATTCCCGCAACTTAGCTTGAATACTAGCCACTTCTACCTTTTCTCGAATAGCCTCGTTTCTGATTCTGTCGCGCAAGGTAAAACCACATATCCACCTAAGCATCCTCATCTCAGCCACCATGAGTTTCTGTTTCTGAGCCTTATTTGTCGCCCAACACACTAACCCATATAATAAAGCTGGTCTCACCACCACCTTGTAAAACATACCCTTTAGCTTGAGTGGAACTTTTCTGTCACATAAGACTCCTAACGCAGCTCCCAATTTCTGCCAACCCACTTGAATCTGACCCTATTGCTTTATGCACATTAGGTGGTACTACTTTGAAAATTGTTAATACTCTACAACAATGTTTTTCAACCCTATTGCTTTTATGCACTTCAGGTTTGTATGAAGATGTGCAGGTATTACTTGAAAAAGGAGGGTTGGACGGATTCCTTCATCGAGCGGAACCCACCTACCCCGATCTTGTTCGAGAATTCTTGCAACATTCATATTGAATGGGGAGGTTGATATTTCCTTCAAGCTTCGAGGTACTAAGTTTGAACTCACATGGGAAGATTGTCAAAGAGCTTTTAGCATCATTGTCGCACCTTCTCCCTAATGATGGAAGGGCAAAACGGGTCCAAATCCGTTTGTCACATAAAGAGAGGCAACAGGGACACCTGCAAGGTATCGAACTGGCTTGTGGAACACGCAATCAACCACCCGCCACTAAGGATCTGTTTGAAGGTGTTGAAAAACAATTTCTTCGAGAATGAAGACGCCAATAGGATCTCCCTTTCTGAATGGGAGTGCCTCTATTTATTAACCCCGGAGGCAGACATGATCCCAAACTGGGTGGAACTGTTCATAGATGCTTGCTCAAAGGCGACGTATGCAAACGAGGACCATATTGTTGAGTTTGGTGGACTGATTGATCACCCTACTAGTTGGCTGGTTGCAAGTCAACTGCGATAACCTCGTCCCCACTAAAGATGGAGAGTTCCTACTATCTATGTCTTATATGAGAAGGTTGAATGTCTTGGAAGGCCAAAAACCAGCTTTTACATGGAAGTTAAGACAAAGACAAGTCATTATCTTTACTTACCTCTAAAACTCCCAAGAGTCCAAAAGATGGCGGATTTCTATATTTCACCAATGCTCATGACATCCACTGTCAAAGAAAAGAAGGAAAACGGGGATGAGATATATACAATTGCCCTAGAATCCATCAATAGGAGGTTGTGGGATTTGGAGGAGCAAAATGAGAAGCTTTCCTTAGAAATTAGGGAAGCTCAAATGAAGCAAACAAGATTGATGGCAGCTACAAATCTCAAGAGGGACGAAATGATCCACGCATTTTCCATGAGGCAAGTTCTCGAGCACTACTTGCCACAAGAATAATGAAGCAGTTAGTCACCCATATTCCCCCCTTATGTCTTTTATTTTCTTTTATTTTAAATTTTATTTTCATTTTTCTTTGTTGTCTCTCTATGCTTATTCATTTAGGACAATGAAAGGTTAAAGTACGGGGGATAGGGTTTATCTAAGTCTAGAATCTATTTAATTTTGCATGCATTTAGAGCATATTTGACTTATTTTGCATTATGCACAAAAAAATTAAGAAAATCAAAAGAAAAAATAGCAAATGTCAAAAATACAAAAAATATCATGCATTCTTGCATAAAATGTGGCATTATTCAAATACCCATCTATCTTAGTTAGTTCTCAAATATGTACTTTTGAAAGACTGGTCATATAAGTCCATAAAATGTTTGGATTGGTTTAGCCTTGTCACATAAAATTGGTTTTTTTCTATGTGAAACATTAGGTAGACCTAATTGAGTATGTATGATCTAAGTTCCTAGGCATGATTGAAATCCAATAAAAACTTGTCATAGTGAGAATTTTTGGCCTTATAAGGACTACATTTGTTCCCTCTGCTTTTGTTGTGTGAATTACTCTTCTTATGCTTTAATCTCTGAGTATTGACATAATTATTTATTATTGACACCAATTATGATACATATTCATTGCTTATAAGTTTTATATGATTGAGGCACCTTTTAGCCCATATTTATTCATATATACCCTACATTATACCTTTGCTTGAAGCTAATACAAAGCGTTTACACTTTTTGTTTGGAAGATCCACAAAATACAATATATCCTTAGCTGATAATAAGCCTAACCCATCTGAGAATTAGGATTTAGAGTTGGTGATGGTTGATTCATTTTAAGAAATGAAAAGCTAGCTATGGTCTATGCATTAATGTCGAAAAATTTCAAGAAAGATGTAATGTGATGTGCTTTATTTCCTCATTTTTTGTATTTTATTAGGTGGCTTTAATGGGAAAAAAGGATATATTATTGCAATAAAGAGCCTTAGTTCATTTTCTATATGTGAGAGTCGAATAAGTTGCATGGTTGAAAGAGTTGTGCTTTATCATCATGAAAGCTTGTGTAATTTTTAGTTGTTTTGGTGAATGTTGGGAAGTTGGAATCTTATTTCCCGGAATTGAAAGCACCACATGGCCATATATGACCTTTACCCTTATTTTCATACCAAGTTCCATTATAACCCCGCCGAACGGAATCTTCTTTGAAGTCTTCCATTGAGCGAAAGTCCTCATGATGCTACTTATTTGTTTTGAAGTATTAGGTGGAGAGAATGCTATATAAATGTCAATGCTTAAGATGATTTTTGCGTAATGAATTGAGTTGAGAGTTGATCTTAAAGCCTAAACACATGAGAGTGAACGAAACACATTTTCCTCTGTGAGGTTGGATGGATAAGGCATGCGGGCAACTTGATCACCTATATACATGCTAGGATGTTAGTCTACTAGCTTTACCATTGTTTGCACTTACTCAAGATGTTGCTTTTGATAAAGGTTATCTGATGAAAAATTATGTTTTTGGGATGCATGGATTATGTCTTGAAATCTATTTTGCTCGAGGACTAGCAAAAGGTAAGTGTGGGGGATTTGATAATTTATGATTTGTATAGGCATTTTAGGTAATTCTCAAGTCCTTTAGGTTGCATTTAGACATGTTTTTAACATAAAGTGCACTCGTTGTCTCTTAAGTTGCAAAGTTCAAAATCTACGTGTTGTATGCCTATTTATGCCGATTCTTGGAACCAAACCGAAGGAGATGAGCGAAGCTACACTCTGAAGCTATTGAAGCCTAGGAAGAATCAAGGATGAAGACAAGAGAAGAAGCGGAGAAGCCAAGACGAGAAGAAGTGAAGAAGAAGGCTTCTGCAAAGGCGGTGCGTACCGTCCAGCAGCACCCGCGGATGATAAGAAGCACCTGCTGAATTGGCACCCGTCGATCCCGTATCTCAGCATATTCTTAGTGGTTGAATCTAGCCAATTGGTCTTTGCTTCTACCCTACTTTTGCTGACTCCTAGGGTTTCCTAGCACTATAAATACATCTCAAATCTCAGCCATTTCACATCATCTCATACACACCACATCTCTCATATCCCTCTTTCGTCTTTTCTTATCTATTCGGTGAGCCATGCTTGGCTAAACGTTTTATATAGTTTTCCTTATATTTCAATACATTGGTTTATGACATGTGAGGGTTGTTTCTATACTATCATATAGTTAATATATGGTTTATTCATATTTGGTTATTCATTACTCTTGTTCTCTACATGTTTATGTTGTTTATTCATCTTAACTGACCATAAGGATAGATAACCAACGTGGTACGTGATTATAGCTATATCCGCTAATGCAGGCCTTAATAATCCTATAAAGTAGCAAACATATCTTGAGGAACAGGTTGCAAATCATGCAGATGTGAGAGTAATGACAAGTAATTGAGTGTTATTATTAGCGGAAGCAATAGCTGGCTTGACAACCAGATGACACGTCAAATTATACGGGAATTACATGAATTCCATGCTTAGATGATTAAGGACTTATTCCTTCTCGAACCCCATGCAAGAGTCTAGGGAGTTGATAGTGATCGAATAGGAAGCTATACAACTCTATGCACAAACCGACACTAAGATAGCCAAGCATAACCAAAACAACCCGATGATCATGAAGTTACCAATGTTGCGATTATAAGTGAAGCTATATCCTCATCATATTATTCTCTCTTATTTACAATCATGGCTCCTATTACTCTTATTATGTCTTGCTATTGTTACGATTCTCTTGCTTACATATTTCGCTAGCTAATGTCGCATGCACTCTCTTTGGGATCGACCTTTGCGACATTCTAGCCGCACCATGGTCTTACTGTTAAAGACGGTAAATTTGAGCTGGATAGCAGATTTGTTATTCCTTACAATCTAAAATGGAAAAGATGTTGATGAAATTCAAATGTTCTATGATGTAAGGTATCACTCCCCTTCATATATTTATCTCTTTTTTTTCAACACGTATGTTATCCCTCATGAATCTATCTCATTATAACTTTAGACATCATATGACCGTATTAACACATTATTATGTTGCAACTTTTAGGTATCTCTCTCCAATTGAAGCACTTTGGCAAATATATGAATTTCATATCCATTATAGAATTTTGTCTGTTGAAAGGTTAAATTTTCATTTGCCCAATCAACAGAATGTTGTGTTTCGTGATGCTGACACCATCAGTGATGTCGTTAAGAAGTCTGGAAGTTAGAAAACTATGTTCTTGGCTTGGATGGATTGCAATTAGAAGTATGAAGAGGCTAGAGGCTTGACTTATGCCGAGTTCCCTACGAAGTTTGCTCGGAAACAGCAACAAAGGGAATGAACTCCGAGAAAACGTGGTTTTTCCATTGGAACGATGTTTCATGTATCTCATGCCACTTAAGGAGCTCTTCCTTTAGATAAGTGTGTTATGCACTAGGCTTGCTAGATGATGAAAAGAAGTACATAAATGCTATAGTGGAATCTAGCTTTTCGGGCCATCCTTCTTACTTAAAGAGCTTATTTCATATGTTATTACTAAATGGTACTTTGTCCATGCCAGAATTTGTTTGGGAGAAAACATGGCATCTTCTCACACATGATATTCTTCACCGTCAAATAAAATGACTTAGAATGAAAGGTAAGTATATGCATATTAAAATTATTAAGATGTTTTCACATTAAATGTTAATGGGTATTATATGTTTTTGATAAATTATACGTGTGAAAGTTATCTATGCATTAATATATTTATAGCACATGTGTACTTTTTTCCAACTAAATTTAATTTGAACTACCTTCAATGATGGATTTGAACTAAATATATTATAATAGCTTTATAGCACATGCTAAATTGCATAAAGAGACATAATATTATCAGTAATTTTGTCTTGCAAATACAACAAAATAAAGACATGTTATGTTTTTGTATTTAGACTTGCAGTTAACTGAAGCCCAGTTGAGAAACTACACTCTTGTAGATATTGAGAAATCATTGCAACATAATATCTATGCATTAATATCTTTGCATCTCTCTTAGAAATTGCCATCCAATGACTCTTCCAGATGATATTCTCATTACAAAATGTTATAATAAGCTTATTCCAGATGAACTAAATTACGATAAAGCAAAGTTAGCTCAAGAGCATAAGACACTAATGGCTACATTTATCAATGAACAATCTTTTGTTTATGAGGAAATCATGAATGTTGTTTCTAGAAATGTAGGAGGTCTTTTCTTTCTATATTGATATGGTGGCACGGGTAAAACTTTCATTTGGAGAGCCAGACCCTAATGTCAACAGCAATGTGTTATATAGGTGATATTGTTCTAACATTTGCTTCAAGTGGGATTGCTTCTCTTATTATCCTAGAAGGCATGACAACCAACGTTCTAAATATCGCATATTGGGGGTCGTATCGCTTAGGAGTAAAAATGATATTTTGTCAAGTTTATATATCGAGATATATCAAATTTATCGATTTTTCTAATTTTAACTATAAATATTATATTTATACTTCAAAATGTAAAAATACACATGAAAAATTTAATATTTAAATTACAAAATTACGAAAAAAGACTTGAAAAAATAAAAACTACTTCAATCATAAAGGCTAAAGTTAACTTATCAAAGTTGGCAATACTAAATATCCCTGATATATCGCCGATATTGACCTGATATATGGCGTTGACTAATATTTTTCACCCAATATGCCGATATCGTAGCAGATTCTAAATATCCCCTATATATCGTCGATATATCGACTGATATATCCGATATATAGAACATTGAGGACAACATATTCTAGATTTGCGATTCCTATGGACATTGATGCTCATTCCACTTTCCACATCAAACCAAGTACTCATTTAGCTGATCTTATATGTGTAACGGCCCAAGATTATGATTTCCAGCTTACGTTTTGAGGGATGAAACCCCTAATTAGGATCTTGTGCCCCGAGTACAGGTTGAACGTTTGCAATCATCACATGTGCTTTGAAAGTGGGATTTCGCACCTAAAAACAGAGGGGGACGTTGGAATCCCGGGGTAAGTCCCCTGTTGATAATGCATATTTCATATATGCATTATAGGTATTTGTTATTGCATTTAGATAGTGGTTTTGCTTATGTTTAAGTCTAGTTTTATATATTTCTTATGAAGTATTCGATTTCGGAATCTATGTCTTTTTAGTCTTTATTATGGAGAATTACATTCTGACCTTGGATGGACTTTGGAAGAGCTTAAGAGATGTTTTAGAGCATATGGAGGCTGAGGTCTTCTCTATGGCGGCCCTCATCAGGATGTTGTTGGCCGCTCCTCTTTGGCGGCCTTAATCGAGCAATTTGCTTCTAGCGGCCCTCAGTTCCTCAACCTTTTTGTTGAAGCGCCAGCGACCCTCCCATGCCTCTTTGTTGAAGCGTCGGCGGCCCTCCCAAGCCTCTTTGTTAAGCGTCGACCCTAATTCGACCCTGTTGCTCCTTGTTTCTCTTTGTTGAAGCCCCGACCCTATTGGACCCTGATCAATCCTCCTTGAAGCGTCGGCTGCCCAGATTTGTGTTCGAGGCTAGGTTAGTTCTCTGCTGCTAATTCTCTTCATTTTGCTTCTCAAATTTTGCTTGGTAATTTTCTGATCCATACCAGCTTCTGTACTGTACGTGTTTCCTTGTTTGCTGTAAAATTCTTTTCCGCATCTATATTGTATGTTTTTCAAACAACATCCTCTGGAATTATCAGATATCTCATACAACATCCATCTAAAACCAAACAACGACGATGAGTCTTGTATCGTTGATCGTATTAAGATCCTCTTGAATTATTATGTTAAGTTGCTTTGTGAGCATGAGTTTAACCCAGCTACTTGAGAGAGGTGCAGTTGCAGGTGCCTTCTCTAGCTTTCATCCTAGTTAAATAATTTCCTGTTTTCCTTGTGCCCTCAATCCCTCATCAGTTGCTTCATTTCAATTTTCAATTCTATGCATTTTTTAGTCTTTTGTTTGGATCTCAGTCCAATTCTCTGCAAACCCTTCTCGTTTTGTCAAATCTAAATTTTCTATGGAGTTGTTCAAACTAGAGTCTCGCACATACATGTTTGGTGTCCTAGAATATCCAGGTTTCCACATTAATCTAACCTCTCCATTTTAGATGCTAAGGTATTTCGTTCCCTTTGTTCGAGGTTGACCACCCATATGAATTAGTGCAAACATTTAAACCTTTATCTTTATGAACCTTACTGTAAGTTCAAAGTTAGATTTTGGGTTCAATCTTAACTGTACTTTTTCTTTTGATCCAAGCTAGTAAACTTAAGATTTGAGTGGAATTTCTTGTGTTTTCTTGAGTGTTTTTATGATTCACATAATTAAATCCATGCCATTTCTATTTTACAGAGTTTTGTATCAAAATGATTTTCATTAAGGTTTTGATTTTTTCTTTTGATGGTGAACTTGAGGTTTATTTACATAAGAAGTATAATAAGTTTATTTGATGTTTAAACTGTCAGCTTCATGTTCCTGTGAGGAAAAGGACCACGTGTGCCTATTCGTGCTCTAGAGAGAAAAGATAGTGGTATGGATTACATTTCTTCAATTAAGAGTGCTCGTAAGTTAGATATAAAATGGAAGGGGATGAGGCTGCTGATAAAGCAGCTTTGATGCTATCAGAAACTTTGCAGGGAATAGGGGCTTCTCAAATCTCTCCATAATATAATGGAAAATTGGAAGATAATAAACGACGAACACAGATTTCAATAGGGAAGCAAATTGTGGGTTCTACCTTATTTTTTTTCAATGCATACACCTCTGAAACATTTTAGTTGATAAATATTTTATAGCAACTTACCACTTCTTCCTGTTTACACCTTTCCAAATCAGATCTAGTGAAAGGAAAACATCATGGAATCAAGATAAATAATGAAAGTGTACATGGTAGTTTTGAAGGCAAGGGAGCTTAAGATGTTGATTTTCTAGCGAAGCTTTCTCATGCTGAATATAAGAAAGAAAAGAAGGGAAAGAAAAATAGGGATGGAATGCGCACAAAACATTTGATGATGTGCCTGAAGCATACAGTGACCTGAGTAAAAAACTTAATGGTGATCCTGCTCTAGGAAGATTAAATTATGAAGCTGCAAAAGCTAGTGTGAAGTCATCTTCTCATCAACATCAAAGAAAGAGGAACAAGAAACTAATCACTGGAGGTATTTTCACATGCACACTAAGAGTTATTGTTTGCTTCAGCCTACCTCCACAAGGTTCTTATATTATACATTTATACTTTACAGTGTGGAGTTTGCTTTATTGTGCACAACATTTGGATCTTAGAATGCAAGCTTTACATATCTTGAATGCTTAGGAACCACTTAGGCACTTCTATCTAGATGTAGTGAATAGGTCCTAGTCCAATTTACATTTGCTTAGGGCATCCTTTTCTTACATTTTTTTTCTTGCTTTAGTGCTTGGAAAGGAAATTCCCGATTTTGCTGGTGATCAGTGGCATAATATGGTTTTAAAAAAATTGGCATAATATGGTTTTAATATGGTTTTCAAAAATTGGTTCTTTAGTAGACTTGAGCTAATTTACCCAATTCTTTACCTAAAGATAATATCAGTGCCATAATATGGTTTTAAAAAATTGGTTCAAGGATTTAAATTATCATAGCACTGCATGTGTTAGGCTCATGTATAATTGAAAAAAAAAAGTAAATGTAAAAGTTCCACGAGTCTCTGCTGTGATTGCACTAATTCATATGGGTTGTCAACTTGTGGACCTAAAATGTAAAAGTTACATGATTGGCCTGGAATATCCAGGTTTCCACATTAATCTACCCTCTCCATTTTGGATTCAAGTTACTTTTAAATATGGTGATCGAATACTTTAAAAGAGTGTTTGTCTATAGATTTTTTGCATTCTTGTTGACTAAAAATTTTTACTGCAAAAAAGAGGACTTGATTTAGTACTATTAGCTGACCCACTCTGCAAGGAAACAAGTGAGTAAACTTTAAACTCTAGCTACAAGAGAAAAAAAAAACATATTCTAAGAAATGTAATATCTGCAAACTTGGCCGGAAGAGGTAATAAACTTTTAAAGTGTATAGTTTTATTTACTTGGCTACTTTAGTGTAACTTTCATATATGGGTCCTTCCGTACATTTACTTCACTGCTTCACCCTTGTTTTCAATTATTACTAAATTACCTATTATAAGAGTGGTTGAACATAAAAAATTACCTATTATAAGAGTGGTTATGTTGAAAAATGAATTTCATTTTTTCTTGTGGTTCTAGTGTTCTATGATGCCACAGTAACTAGGAGCAATTTTGTTGAACATACGTATCTTAGATCTATACAAACAACTTCCCTTTCTTTCTTTCTTTCTTTCTTTCTTTTTTATTTTCTTTGTAGTAGGGAAGGGGTTAATTCTCTCATAACTTTGCAGGTGGCTCTTCCATCAGATTCTTGCACAGGGACCTGTTTCTTGCAGCTATACATTGAATCTATTCTGGCTCTTCAAGAAGCTAGCTCTGAGATAGTCAAAGGTCAGTTTCACTAGAAAGTGATTAATACACCTGAACAAGGGATGAATATAGTTTTTTAAAGATATATGAAAGTATACTTCAGCTTAAAACTAGTTTCTTTCACCTTTCTTATATCTGGTATTCTGTATCTTTTGCACTCAGCTTTAAACTAGTTTCTTTCACCTTTCTTGTATCTCGTATTCTGTATCTTGTGCACTCATCTTTAAACATTTGTTTTTATATCCTATGCCCTGATAAGATTCCCGATTTATAAAAAAATATATCCTTATTTAAAATGCATTAGCCATATTTTAAATTAGATTCCTAGGGTCGTTTATTTTTGGTAGGGTATCTTTCTCAATTTAGGATCTTATCCTATGTCCTTAGGGTAGAGGATAGAAAGTTCTAGATCCATTCTAAAATTGGACCTAGAACTTTAGATGTTTTTAAATCATAGTGGCTTCGAAGAGAGATTTTAGAACTTATTCTATTCATTTTCTGAGGTTCGATTGTCTACTGACAATGAACATAGAAGGCTGTAGTGCCATAAGTTCTGATGATTTATGCAAGTTGCTTCATTTTGTATGTTACTTCATTTCTCATGCTGCTTTCAAGATTCAAGCATGATAGCACTGAGAATGTAACTATTTTGTTAGTAAAACAACCTTGATTGCATAATTATGCCTTTCAACTTTAGCATAAACCATCCATTTATATACACTTTGATTGCATAATTTATGCCTTTCAACTCTATAGGTGAATCTCAAAGGGACATTCCTTTTGCTATAATGACTTCTGATGACACTCATTCACGCACATTGGCGCTTTTAGAGTCAAATGCTTATTTTGGGATGAAGCCTACACAAGTGACACTTCTAATACAGGTACCATATTTGGTCTTTAATACTTCTCTGGTGTGATTTAGTGGACCGGGTTTCCTAAAATATTTATGGATTTTTTTCCCATTTTAAGGAGAAAGTTGCCTTCCTAGAGGACAATGATGCACTGCTGGCTCTGGATCCAAAGAATAAATACAGAGTCCAGGTATGTTTCCCTGCACTGTTAGTGTTTGGAGTCTTTGTGCGATTATTTCATTCTGTTTTCATTAACGTCCAAAAGAAATTTTTTTCTGGACATTAAAATTTATTAAGTTACTTCTCACATCATCCATTCTCTTAAATGTGTTGAACCTTTGCACGTTTCTGTTTATCATAGACAAAACCTCATGCACATGGTGATGTGCACTCACTCACTGTTTATAAGGTATGAATCTACCTTGTACATCCTTAATTTTGAAAGTTGGTCTCTTGATTGAAATAAAGGAATAAAGGAAAGTAATAAGCTCAAGCTATTAGCTTTCGTAACAATGTCTTTCTGATTTTTATTTTAGGTGAGCTATAAGTTGTCTCCAGTTCATGTGCCCATCGAGAGATGACTTTCATTTGGTGAGCTCGAGCATCTATCAAGATATGTACCCGGATGTGGCCATGCACTTACTTTCGTTTGACTTTATCAGGGACTACTTTTGTTTTAGCCTGAACTTTTTTTTAACAACTTCATTTATGCTGGACTTATGTTAGAAATATCTGGCATAAATAACTGTATGTTAAAAAACATTCTATTATTTATGTCGGGCGTGTGATTTTTTATATCCGGCATAAATAACTGTATGTTTAAAAAACACCCTATTATTTATGTCGAGCGCATGTTTTTTATATCCGGCATAAATAACTGTATGTATTTGGAATGTAAAAAAACACACAATTATTTAGGTCGGGCGTGTCATTTTTATATTCGGTATAAATAAAACGCCCCCTTTTTTATCCCATTTACCTAAAGCCTGGAGATATATTTTTCAATATCTGGTATAAATAACCCAAACGCCCGGCATAAAACTAGTTTTTGTAGTGGTGTTGGCGACAAACTGCAAAGACGGCGCTCGCCGCCCGCTCTAGTGACGGAATCGATTTTTGACGTTGTTGAATCCCCAAAGGTATCTTCCAAGGAGTGGTCTTCTGAGGTTTTAAGACATGCACCACCCTTTCCTCAGGCCTTAAGATCTTATCGTAAGTGGGAAGATGAACACATTCTTTATGACACCTTTGCTCATTGTGAGGTAAATATTCCACTTTTCAATTTGATTAAAACTGTGCCTCGCTATGCGAAGTTTTTTAAAGAAGTATGCAGTATGAAACGCAAGCAAAGGATGCGAAGGAAAGAAAAGGTAAGTTTAAGTGAAAATGTTTCTGCTTTACTTCGGAAAAGATTGCCTAAAAAGTGGGGAGATCTAGGTATGCTTACTATTCCATGTGCAATAGGTAATGCTAGCTTCACCAAAGCTATGTTAGACCTAGGTGCTTCAATCAATGTTATGTCTTATAACTTGTACATGTTTTTGGGTCTCAATGCATTATCTGAAACTAGTGTTACTATACAACTCGTTGATCGTTCTAGTATTAAGCCTAGAGGAGTTATTGAGGATATTCTGGTTAAGGTAAATGATTTGATAATTCCAACTGATTTCTTTATTCTAGATATGGAACAAGGTACGCCTGAATCCCCAATTATCTTGGGAAGGCCATTCTTGCGAACGACTAAGACTAAGATTGATTGTTTTAAAGGTTCACTGACTATGGAATTTGATGGTAGAAAGATTAAGTTTTCTATATTTAAGCCTATTGTTTCTTCTACTAATGATTCTGTAGATGTTCTTGACTCTAATGAAAGTGATCACATGAATGAATCAAATGGTTTGTTAGATGCTTCTGCTGAAACTGAATCTTTGAATGTTGAGTCTTCTAACAAAGATGAAATTGGATTAGGGAAAGATGATATTGAAAGGAAAATTGAGAATTTGTTTAAGTCAAAGGACAATGTGTCTAATTCAAATGATTCTATTGTTATTCCCTATGAGAAATCCATTCCTAACAATGTTGAGGTTTTTACAATTTCAGGACAACCCCTATAAGGAATCGATTGATGCAATTGATGGGTATGTTGGATAAATTCTTATAGTTCCCCCTCTTGTCTTGAAAAGGACAAGTGTGGAGGGTCTTAATGGGATAAGTTAATCAAGAAATGCGTCACATCGAGCCAAAGACGTGAAACAAAGGCGCTTCTTGGGAGGCAAACCAAGGTAGTTTAGGTAATATTGTTTCAATTTTGCATTTAATTTTTCAATTCAATAAAGTAGGATCAATCGTTTCGCTGAATATCGGAGTGATGGTAAGTTAGAACCTTTGTTGGAGTTGAGTTTTGCTTGATTTGAGTACATAGTCACGTTCTGAGGACACGGCGCCCGCCGCCCTTCACACGGTGCCCGCCGCCCTTGTGTTCTAGACGATTTCGGATTTTTGGTTTTTTGGTTAATTCCGTTTATGTTAGGTTAGGTTCCTTATTTTTCATCTTTGGGTTAGATTTATTTTCTATCTTAGGGTAGTTTATTTATCTTCTATCTATTTTCATCTATCTTAGGGTTAGATTATCTACCATGTTGTGGACAACTACTCTTAAGCTTCTTGAACCACTCAACATACTCATAAAAACTCTCCGTAGGTGATTGCTCAATACTAGACAACTTTCTTCTTAAGTTTGTTGAGGCGAGTCGCATGAAAGTACTTTTGCAGGAAAGCTTTCTTCAATTGCACCCAAGTAGTAATGCTTTCTGGGGGTAGGTAATAAAGTCTATCGCTTGCAAAATCTTTCAAGGTAAAGGGGAACACTCTCAATATCAATTGGTCATCGGTAAGGCCTTGGGGTTTAAGTCTATCACACACACTCACAAAAGTAGCAAGGTGCTTGTTTGGTTCCTCCCCAAGCAATCCATGAATGTAGGGTAAAATAGAAAACCAATTCGACTTGTATTCAAATCTTGAACCCTCAGGGAGATCAAGAAGGCTAATTGCAAGTGGTTGAGCACTCAAATTAGGTTCCTTTATGTTTCTCAAGGTCCTTATTAGCGGATCAACAACTTCGTCTCCCATCTCCTTATCTGTATCAAACTCGAGCCTCCTTTTCAACCTAAGAGATCTTTCAATCTCAGAATCAAAAGACAAAAGGCAATGAATTAGAAGATCTAGTTTGAACCATACAAGGACACAAAAGACTGAAAGAAAAAATGAAAACAAAAACAAAAAGAAAAAGTAAATGAAATAGATAGAGAAAGCAAACTCCTTTCTTCTCCCCGACAACGGCGCCAAGAATTTGACGCGGGACAAACGTCTTTGGCACTTTCACCCTTTGCCAAATAGTAATATAATCCAAACTCAAGCACAAAACCAATAGATTAGTCAATCAATCACTTGATAAACCAAACAACTACTAGTATAGCAATTAAGTCCGGAGTCGAACCCACAGGGAGAAGCTTTTCCAACTCAATAACTCTTAACAAGAACTCTTACGACCAAATAATGATTTATAGCAAATAAACAAGATGTAAAAGTAACCAACTTTATGATTGCAAAGTAGATTGATAACAAGATAGAAGAAATATTTCACCTGTAATTCTATGACAATGGTTGAGATTCATGGTCCTAGGATTGATCTATCAATTATTCATAAACACATGTCTACCTGACTAAAGTTGAGAGATCCGTAGGGATACAATCATCTTATTCAATATCACTAAAGAATAGCATTAAGGACTCAAGTAATTAGACCAATTGGCATATTGATTCAATGAAATTAAGACAAACCAGAACAACCCTAATCTGCCATAATCGACATATCGACAACATAGGTCAATTGAAATCATCCACTACAAAGACAAAGAAATATCACTACTTCAATACTTTGTTTGCTATCAAGAACACAATAACCAATTCATAACTAAGATGCAATTCCTAACATGGTGATCAATCATAAAAAGGAACACAAATATAATCAATAAGCACAAGATGATAACTATGAATATAAATAACTAAATAGAATCAAATCCTCACAATTCAATTAAACATGTCTTCGAATCACAGGCTAAACTGTGAGTTTAGCAACTCATAGGCCAAATCTCTCTCTCTCTCTAATGGTGTTCATAGTCTCACACAATAGCCACACACGACTGAAATGAACTAAATAAACCTAATATAGACTCATAAGGAGTCGGCAAAACCCTAGTAGAAATAATAATACAATAATAGGAAATATGGTCTTCGAATCCAAAATCACAATCGCTGGAAATTGGCCAATGACGGGCGCCATATAAATGGCGGCGGGCGCCGCCCTTACAGTGACGGGATTTCCTAGATTGTCTTCAATTGTCTTCAATATCGTACTTCCTTGCTCCTCTCTAGCCTCTTCCTCAACCTCCATATGCTCTAAAACATGTCTCTTAAGCTCTTCCAACGTCCATTCAAGGTCGGAATGTAATTCTGCAGAATAAGCACTAAAAAGGTGTAGATTCTGAACTCGAATACGTCACAAGCAATATACGAAACTAGACTCAAAAATATGCAAAACCACTATCTAAATGCAATAAGAAATACCTATAATGCCTATATGAAATATGCATTATCACTCGTCAAATTCCTTTTTAAATCCGATAATACCTTTTTAATCTCCATATCTGATAATATTATATTTGTTTTCAATCACCATAATATTATATCTTTAATCTCAAGAATAATATTTATCTTTTAAATCTCAAATAATATTATATAATATTTTAAATACCATTTTCTTTTAAACACTATAATAAAATACTTCCAACCCCCTTAAAATTCCCAACCAATTTTATTTAGTAAAATTAGTCTTTGATGGAATGTACAAACGGCCCTTATTTTATAAAAATTACAAACCGAACCCTTGTTTTTAATCACATAAAATTGACCCCTCTTTATATAATAGGCCCAAAAATCCTTTTCAAATTTGGAGTTTAAGAATAGGCCCACAAAATCAGGCCCAAAAGCAAATTCATTCCTCCGTTTGAATTCTGATCGAAAGTTGGGAAAGAGAAAGAAAAAAGGAGGGGCCCCATGGCTGAGGTGGAGGGTGATGTGGCAAGAGATGTGGAAGGGGGCCCACAACCTTCTTCTTCCCCATTCGGTTTGACATAAAACGAGAGGAGAGGACGCTCCTGCGCTCAGAAAAACAACGATGAAGAGAGAGGGCTTGACTGGCGGTAATGGGCACTCAAACCACCTAGTCGACTACCCAACATACACACACACACACACACACACACACACAACCGAAAACCAGGAAGCGAGAGAGAGAGAGAGAGAGAGAGAGAGAGAGAGAGAGAGGAAAATGAGCTCACCGAGGGGGGTTGTCTTGCCGGAGGATGCTCGTCGGAACTCGGTTAGACTCATCGGAGGCTTGAGATGCCCTAACTTGGCCTGGGGAGGAGGGAAAGAGCATAAAGGAGTGGCTTTGACACCATTTTAGGGAGAAAGGAGGAGGAATAAGCCTTACCAAATGGGGTGGGAGAAAAAATAGGGGAGATAGAGGAGCAAGGAGGGCTCGACTGTCGGCTGCTACTCTTGGGCTGCTTGTCGACGTCGAGGGAACTGTGAAGGACGCATGTTATGCTTCTTGTCAAGGAAGGAAAGGGGAACGAAGCCGTTATGGCTCGGCTGACCCTCAAACACGAAAACAGGGAGGAGGAAAGAAGGAGGCTGGTGATGGCTCCGACTGTGGTGGTTGCGGCGTCGGACGTCGGGAGGGTGTAGTGGTGCTCGGGTAGCTTCAGGCTTCAACGGAATGGAGGGTGGAGGTGGATGGTCAGCTTGGTATCTCTCGGGAGAGTGTAACGGCCCAAGTTAAGGAACCCGAGTTACGTTTCGAAGGATTAAATACCTTCGTTCAGATCTTGCAATCCGAGTATGGGTTGAGTTTTAAAACAAAATATTTATACTAAAAGAAGGGATTTCGAACCCTTAAAGATCGCGGATCCATTGGGGACCAAATACCTGTCTTATTCTAATCGTGAAATCGAGCGAAAGCAGAAATAAAGTTGAGTTTAAATACAATCCGAAAAGGGGTATAAAAGAGAGGAAGTGTGGTGGTCTCTCAACCTCTCGATCTAACGCCAAAAGTCTGAACCCGCCATGCATCCATATAAGCAACGATAGCGGCTAACGGTTACCTGAATTAAAAAAAAAAAAAGAGGGGGATCTGGGTTAATCATCAGGATACTCATGCGCGTATGTAAACACACTCTGAGGGGCATATAATAAGCATCATATTCTTAAGATGAAATACGTAATGCGATGCGGATACTAAATCATACATATATGATGACAATTTAATATAATGAAGAAAGCGATAAATGGATCCACACAGAATGCCAAGTTGCATGTCCCTCTACTCCCGCACCCATGCTGGTTAGTGAAGGAATCGACCGTGTTTTCTACTCCCGCACCCATGCTCGTAAGTGCGGGAACCGGTCGCGTTCAATACCATAACATCTCCAATCCGATATAAATCAATATGCATCGACAGTCATGCTCATCTCGTAATATAAGGTATGACTCAAGGAGGACTAAGCCCGATGGGACTGGGTCGTCCTATGACCCTCGCAAATGACTCTAGGACTTACAGATAACAGCCGTTCTATTGCAAGGACATATAGCAATCATATGATTTTCACTTTAGATCCTAAGCGTGATTCTACCTCGTATGGTGCATGGACACTAGCCTACTATATAACACCCAGTGCATAGAGCGCCCATCATGAGTAAGTTCAAAGAACTTACCTGGAATAGCAGATCAGCAAGATATAAGCAAGCAGGATACAGATCACCTAGCAATTATTAATAATATGTATAAGTAAACTGCACAAAACGGGATCCATTTACCACTACATAACATGCTAATCAATCCATTAATCATAGCATCATCAGCATCTTTTATCTCACTTATCTCAACATCTTATATCATCTTATTCCATTGTCATTTCCATAACTGGCTCAATCATACTTTAACCCATATAATCTCACTAGCTAGTCCAGTTGTTAGTCAAAACAATTACTTCAAAATTATACTTAGCCATTTCTAATTCATAAAGTATTTAATCTTTAAAACTACTTCCGAATATCTGATTAAATAATCCCGGCATACTTTAGTTCAAATCATCATTCTAGGGACTTAATTAGCTTTCAACCGTTACTAAATAATTCAATTTATATACTTTTAAACCCGAATCTTTTTAAACAGCGACACACAATTCGATTTCTAACTAATCAATTATCGAAAATCGGTTAAGCAATTAAGTAATAAATCAAATTAATTAATAAATAACAAATAAACCCGAACCGAACCAACTCTTTAACCCAAACCGAACCGAACCCGCTAAATCTCAACCGGTACGAAACAAAATTTAAAAGAACGGAGGTGGACCCACACGGAGCTGACTGGGCAGGGGCCCCGCCTAGCTCATCTTCCCCTTGCGAAGTCATGCTCCCGCTTGCTCGCTTGCCATGGAGATCGACGATGCCGGGCCTGCGCCTCTCAATTCCGCCTCGACCTTGCTCACTCGGACCCTCCTCTCCGACCACGCTCACACCCCCCCTGCTCCCACACGTCCGCTCCCTCGCCTGTTCACATCCCTCGTTCGCAGCCCCCGTACACGCCCACTAAGTCGCGCCCGACCTCGCCGCTCTCGAGCTCATCGTAGCTCTCGAGCTTGCCCCCTGCTATCCACTCTCAACTTACACACTCCCTTCCAGACCCCAAAGAACGAAAGGAATGAAACGGGCTAACGGAAGTAAGGGAATGAAGCTCACCGAGATATTCACGGGCGTCGGAGCTTCGATCGGAGTTCTGGGCGTCGTCGGAGGCTCTCGATGGTTCCTCGGACCTGCGTCGGATGTGGGTGAGTGTGATGGTAGGGCTCGAGAGTGGTTTGGATTGGAAACGAAGGAGAACGACTTACCAGAAGGTTGTTTCGTGATTGAGACGAGCGGTGGACTTCCGGTGGCTCGGCGGTGACGTTGAGTGCTCTGGGGCTGCCGCTGTTGGCCTTCGATGAAAGAGGGGAAGACTATGTTGGTGATGACGGTGATGGCGCAGCGAGGCGTGGTGTGTCGCGTTGATGAAGCGAGGAAGAAGAGGCTGCGGTGGATGCGTGATGGTGACGAAGGTGCAACGATGGGTGAAGGATGATGGTGTACGGTGGTGTTGAAGGCGCGACGTTAGATGGCGGTGGAGTAGTGAAATCATAGAGGGGAGTAGGAGGGACGGGTGATCAGAAGTGAAAGGAGGAAGGAGTGCAGGACGTTGACAGTGACAGGGTGATTGAAAGGAGGATGGATAGATTAGTTTATAGGCCAGGGGAGGGGAGGGTTTACAGCTAGAAGAGGGGAGGGTACTGTAGAGCTAGGAGGGAGGGTGGCTTGAGGGAAAAGGGTAACGAGTACACTTGTCAAATCTTAATTGTCAAAAAAAAAAATCATGAACCTTGCTTTCTAATCTTAACCCGACGCGATTAAATTAAATATCCAAACCCGAGATAAATAACAAGTCCCAAAAATATTTTCAAGTTCGAATAACAAATTTATACCTGGAGTGGTCTCGAGAAATAAAATAATTTGGTTTATTGAATACGCAAATTTTCAAAAAATTTCGGAGTCTTAGAACTTAAATGAATTTTGATTTAGGATAAAATCTATTATTTACATAAATAATATGTAGAAAATCTCGGTCCTTACATTATCCACCTCTAAAAACAAGTCTCGTCCCAGAGACTGAAATCATTTTAAAGCAAGGGGATGAAGTTTGAAATTGGTGAGTCCAATGATCATACCATTGATCCCGTAAGTACCTCGTAGGTGCCCCTATAAGATCCTCACAGTATCTTCGCCGTGATCATAATATCCCCAAGTGGTCGTAGCAAGAATGTGATATGGGCCCCTATCATATCCTTTCCCCGACTTCTCGGTTATATTATAACTCAAAAAGCATCATAGCGTCCACGAGGTCTTAGCAAGCAATCCATAAGTGACCTTATAAATGCTTGTATCCACTTCGTAAGGTGTCATAATGTAAATCCAGTCCCGAAAGATTCAAAAGAGTTTTGCAAATAAAAAGATTGACCTCGAAATCGTTAAAAATTCTTGATAGGATTTATTCTTTTAAAATCCAAGTTAGTCCTTTTTAAAACCGTTCAAAATCTTCAAATAAAACGTTAGTCAAGCAATTTCAGATCACGAGAGGTGGAATCATCCACCTCTAAGGGCTAATCCCATATTCTCATCTTATTTTCCAGAATCGGTCAATCTATCAGTCTCAATTCAAGCAAGATTTATAAGCTATAAGAAATGCATACCCGCATAAACCAATCAATATCCAACCAGTACATCATACGATAAGTCTCAAAACACATATCAACATAGTGCCACAAGTCACATCAAGCATCTTCTCATCATACTAAAAGAAATAATAAGTGCATCATCAAACCATCGTAGCTAATCACACAAGCACACATGTCAAGAGATCAATGGATTAGGTGTCATGGAGTTGGTACGTCTCTACAAGTCAAATCTCACTATTCCATATCAGCACCACAATCATAATAAAATCAGTCACAACATGGGATTTCATTTGACGCATAAATTCACGTCGTCATCCTATCCAAATTCTATCCAGCATGGTCTTATCAGATTTATCATGCCAAACAATTGTATTTTAAAGGTAGCTATGTCGAAATTTTCATCATAGGGTCAACGAACCAAACCCATTGTCAACACATCAACAAAACAAAGTCATGCTATTAACCTTCAATAAAAGGAAAGATCAAGCAGTATATCAATCGTCAAAATGTCAACATGCTCTCCGGACATCATCTCAACTCGTCACAATACCATATAACGATCATTTAGTGATCTGACATTATTATCTCATTTATACAAGCTATATTCATGCTCCACGTCATATTCGTCATTTACATATTCATCATCATGCTTACCAACCATGTAATATAACATCATGCTTTCACTTAGCAACATATCATTATCTCATGATTAATATATCATATTACAATACATCATAACACGCTTCTAAATCAACATAGAAGAATAGCAATGCTTCAATATATCATGCTAGTTTATATTAACGATTCACATAACCAAGAAATTTTCCACATCATCATCAGTCAACAAGTCTCAATTTGCTATTATGCTCAAAATTATTGCAAAACACCATATATGAACATAGTCAATTCAAGCTAGCAAGTTTCATCATAACCTTATCAGATAGCAATTCAGGTTCCTTAGCATTCGCAGTTCATACTTTTATAGGCACAAGAGTTCAGATCATGCTTAGCAATATAAGGTAGCAAAACATCGAAACATCATGGTACATGAAAACTATAAGACATCGAATCATATCATCTTAGACAATGGATGATCATGCAAGATTCATTACCAGGTCAGCACATCAACACATAAATTCCATCGCCATATCAATGCAATACCATCATCAATTAATTCAGAGAGGATTAAGAGTTCGAACGGAGGACACTCCCGCTTGCAAGTCATATCATACTCACTAATCGTCATCCTCAAAACGTGCTTGTCCTGCCGAAATCGTTGATCTTGAGGCCCGTGGGTTATGGGCCCACGCCTTCGCGGCGTTGCTCTATCGCTATCCGACTTCCCATTTCCTCTTTCATGCGGTCGCTCGTCCAACGTGTCGCACAGGAGTCCATGTTAGCGAAGATAGGGGAGGGACAAGAGCGGACAACCCAATGTTCCTTTCAGAACAAATACACACCAACCCTAAGGATGACAACTAGAGACGAAACTCCGACCGGAGAATAGCAACGATGCCCTTATGGAAGTCCATTAAGTTATAATCACGACAAGCAAACACGAATTCATCATGGAGCATATCAATCACACTAATCCACGCTAACATGTACCTATCTCAGGGGAGCAACATTTGTATTCATTTCCAACGACACGATCGATTCCTACACTGATGCATGCGAGACAAGATAGTAGTCTATTATTCTATGAATGCTGATATGCCTAGCAACTTAAGCAAGTTATGCGGAATCAAGAATGATCATGCAGGATTCGAGGTCATGTGGGATTTAACGACGATGACGAGTATGGTGTATATGAACGAATGCACAAGCATGGTGTACGCATCAATAGGTGAGGTCAAATATGGCATGACGAGGTGTAACATAACAACCAGATTAAGCGTCATACGAGAACATATAGGAGCAACCTAGTAACTATCTCATCCGAACACACTGGTCATATAATAGGTCAAGCATGGCATGTAATCATACGACGAGATACATTTAGAAAGCACAGGTCCTACATGATACTAGCGACACATAATGTGATACAAGCATAGTCAAGAGTCATTAAAAGGGGTTCAACAGGATGTTCACGAAAAATGAGGCATCATAAAAAATAACAAGAAGGACATCATGGGCAATAGATTATAATCATGCTAGGAACGAATCATCATAGGACACATATAAAGGTACAATAGTTATCACATCACAGAACAGGTACAACATGTAATCATTTAGCGAGTCATATTGGAAATCATAAGCCCTATATGATACTACTAGCACATATCGAATCATGACCACAATCAAGGTAACTCAACTAAATTTATTCTAACATTCATGCGTCTTGCATATACGAAATGATATAACGTGGTGTGTGATCATGCGAGGTGCCAAGTCATACATCTATGCCAAATCTAGAGGAATTCATAAGGTAATAGGGAAACACTACCGAGTGATAACATGTAAGCATGCTAGGATAAACCATCACAGAAAGCAATTGATCATCGAATTCAACATCAATCTAATTTGTATGAGTAAGATATTTTAAGGTGATAGAAAGAGGGAAGGATCATACTATGAGGGACCTAGCTTGAGAGGGAATCAGCAATAATGCAAGCAAGGTGTAAATTCGCACAAGTCACAACTAAGGACCCTACATGATGCTAAAGGCTCAACATGACATTCGATACATACATGCGCTTGAATGACCAACACATCGATGTGCAAGAAATCATATTAACATAGCCCGTCGATATAGAAGCATGGGAGGAATATAGCAATGCATAATGCAAGCCTACGCAACAGGCAATATGACTAGCATACAAGGTATGTATTCCAACTCAACAACCATTTGAATAAGGCATGCATTTACCAAGACATTACGTCAAATAGCATGATCACAATTGAACTACTAATTTAGTCAACAACCACGAGTAACATCGACTAATCATGCAGGGGAAATCATCTTACGACATTCATACAAGGGAAGTGTAGCACACTATCACGGGCCTAATCTAGGGGAAGACTACAACTATATACAGACTCCTATCATGCTATTCATGCTTCAAATCAGTCGTTAGTACGACTAATACAACAGGTCAATTAGACATGCGAAGGCGACATGTAATGAGGACATGAAGCAAGGTGCAACACGGGACCTAAGCAATGGGGCAAGCATGGGTACAGAATGTCATACAACCACGAATTTACATTAAGGATCATCATCTTAACATGTACTGGGAATTGCGTATCATATAAGGCATGTTGACATCAAGTTGTAACACATATTCATCAAGTATGGAACTCACTCTATCATGATACCAGAAATGAACGATCACACTATCATTAACCTATTTATAGGGAGAACATTAATCATGCGGCTTCCTAACACATGATATTTACATTCATGCACTAGTATGATGATGCAACATACTGAGTAAGGCATGCTGGGATGATAGAGACGTAACATGTGTAACTTGGACTCACACAATGGCCATCATGAACATTAAAGCATGCATTCATCAAGACTCAATTATACCACATATTCCCCATCCAACGCAACTAACCATACAATAATATCAAGTGCAAAACAACCAACAGACGTTAATCTGAAAATACAAAATAGATGGGCATGTTGTAGATTCTTGTCATAAAACGAGTAATAAGCATCAAGGCGTCATCAGCTAGTATGCTAAAGAGATCATTTACAGGCATTCATACGAAGAAGAGTTTATCATACTATCATGGACCTAACCCAGGAGAAAACAATTATCATGTAGGTTCATATCATGTGGTTTATATGCTTCCAATCAATCATTAGTACAATTAATACAATAACTCAAGTAGGCATGCTATGACAACATAATCACGATAGAGAGTGAGGCATAACACAAGACTTGATCAATGTAACTAATCACATATGTAATAACATGAGCAACATTTTATAAATGAGCATTTGCAAGGTACATGCAGGAGGTTACAAAATCATGTCATGCAGTTCAGAGAGTGTCACCATTACAACCGGACAGAGATCCCTAAGGGCAACCATTGACCTTCCCCAACTGACTCATCACCCCTCTTTCTCGTGGGACCTTGGTACGTACGACTCTTTGTGGCAAGAAAACCTCGGTTGATCATCATTAGAATCAAGGAAGACAACCCCGGAAACACCTTACTTTTGACTCAAAATGACATTAAGAACTACCTTCCAATACTCACTTAGACAACCATCATATACATACATGAGTTTCTGACGCAATGTGTTTCCCAACCCGATTCCCGTGAAATATACTGACATCCGGGAGAAAGACTCGATAGAACCGTCAAAGGGTTAACAAGCATAGTGGAAGGGGTTGTTTCAGACAAGCTAGGTTGACCACACAGGATTAAGGGTATTCCCACTATCCCGTTTGCACATATCAGTCGATACACATTTAATTGCTAGGCATACCAATCAGACTTTAGCATATCAAGCACTCAGCATAGAATCAGTCAATGACAATTATAATGACCTCCTTCGAGGGAGATTGTACTCAATCTCAATATATAAAGCACATCAAGCTATCTAATGTCGCTCTTCGAGGAGCGACTGACCGGAGGGGCAACAACCTCGCGATCCTACCTAACTCGCCACTCCAAGCACCTTGGTGCAATCTCCTTGGAGTCTTCCGGACCCTCTGTAAAGAGCAAGCTAGTATTTTGCCTACCGTTCCCAACTACACCCAATAGGGGTGGTCTAGCGCCTTTACTACCCACTCGTGTCCCCGTTTGATCGATTTTCCTCATTTATTATAAGTCGAGTTCATTACTTAGTCCAATTTAGGTTAGGCATCTTAAGTTCATTTTTCCCCTTTAAATCCTTTTCAAAAAGTCCTTGAAATTCTTGGGCGGTTCTCAAAACATACACTCGATCCTTGTGTACCCGAATTGCACAACTTGAGCTCTGATACCACCTTTATAACGACCCAAGTTAAGGAACCCGGGTTACGTTTTGAAAGATTAAATACCTTCATTCGGATCTTGCAATTCGAGTACGGGTTGAGTTTTAAAACAAAATATTTGTACTAAAAGAAGGGATTTCGAACCCTTAAATATCGCGGATCCATTGGGGACCAAATACCTGCCTTAGTCTAATCGTGAAATCGAGCGAAAGCAGAAATAAAGTTGAGTTTAAATACAATCCGAAAAGGGGTATAAAAGAGAGGAAGTGTGGTGGTCTCTCAACCTGTCGATCTAACGCCAAAAGTATGAACCCGCCAAGCATCCACATAAACAACGATAGCGGCTAACGGTTACCTGAATCTAAAAAAAAGAGGGGGATCTGGGTCAATCATCAGGTCACTCATGCGCGTATGTAAACACACTCTCAGAGGCATATAATAAGCATCATATTCTTAAGATGAAATGCGTAATGCGATGCGGATACTAAATCATACATATATGATGACAGTTTAATATAATGGAGAAAGCGATAAATGGATCAACATAGAATGCCAAGTGGCATGTCCCTCTACTCACGTACACATGCTCGTTAGTATAGGAACCGACCGTGTTTTCTACTCCCGCACCCATGCTCGTTAGTGCGAGAACCGGTCGCGTTCAATACCATAACATCGCCAATCCGATATAAATCAATATGCATCAATAGTCATGCTCATCTCGTAATATAAGGTATGACTCGAGGAGGACTAAGCCCGATGGGACTGGGTCGTCCTATGACCCTGGCAAATTACTCTAGGACTTACATATAACGGTCGTTCTATTGCAAGGACATATAGCAATCATATGATTTTCACTTTAGATCCTAAGCGTGATTCTACGTGGTATGGTGCATGGACACTAGCCTACTATATAACACCCAGTGCATAGAGCGCCCATCATGAGTAAGTTCAAAGAACTTACCTGGAATAGCAGATCAACAAGATATAAGCAAGCAGGTTACAGATCACCTAGCAATTATTAATAATATGTATAAGTAAACTGCACAAAACGGGATCTTTTTACCACTACATAACATGCTCATCAATCCATTAATCATAGCATCATCAGCATCCTGTATCTCACTTATCTCAACATCTTATATCATCTTATTCCATTGTCATTTCCATAACTGGCTAAATCATACTTTAACCCATATAATCTCACTAGCTAGTCCAGTTGTTAGTCAAAACAATTACTTCAAAATTATACTTAGCCATTTCTAATTCATAAAGTATTTAATCTTCAAAACTACTTCCGAAAATCGGATTAAATAATCTCGGCATACATTAGTTAAAATCATCATTTTAGGGACTTAATTAGCTTTTAGCCGTTACTAAATAATTCAATTTATATACTTTTAAACCCGACTCTTTTTAAACATCGACACACAATTCGATTTCTAAATAATCAATTATCGAAAATCGGTTAAGCAATTAATTAATAAATCAAATTAATTAATAAATAACGAATAAACCCGAACCGAAACAACGCTTTTAACCCAAACCAAACTGAACCCGCTAAATCTCAACCGGTACAAAACAAAATTTAAAAGAATGGAGGTGGACCCACACGGAGCTTACTAGGGAGGGGCCCCGCCTGGCTCATCTTCCCCTTGTGAAGTCATGCTCCCGCCTGCTCGCTTGCCATGGAGATCGAAGATGCCGGGCCTGTGCCTCTCAGCTCCTCCTCGACCTTGCTCACTCGGACCCTCCTCTGCGACCACGCTCACGCCCCCTGCTCCCACACGTCCGCTCCCTCGCCTGCTCACATCCCTCGTTCGCAGCCCCCGTACACGCCCACTAAGTCGCGCCCGACCTCGCCGCTCTCGAGATCGTCGGAGCTCTCGAGCTCCCACCCGCTATCCACTCTCAGCTCACACACTCCCTTCCCGACCCCGAAGAACGAAAGGAATGAAACGGGCTAACGGAAGTAAGGGAATGAAGCTCACCGAGATGTTCGCGGGCGTCGGAGCTTCGATCGAAGTTCTGGGCATCGTCGGAGGCTCTCGATGGTTCCTCGGACCTGCGTCGGATGTGGGTTAGTGTGATGGTAGGGCTCGAGAGTTTTTTGGATCGAAAACGAAGGAGAATGACTTACCTAAAGGTTGTTTCGTGATTGAGACGAGCGGTGGACTTCCGGTGGCTCGGCGGTGACGTTGAGTGCTCTAGGGCTGCCGCTGTTGGCCTTCGATGAAAGAGGGGAAGACGATGGTGGTGATGACGGTGATGGCGCAGCGAGGCGTGGTGTGTGGCGTAGATGAAGCGAGGAGGAAGAGGTTGTGGTGGATGCGTGATGGTGACGAAGGTGCAACGATGGGTGAAGGATGATGGTGTACGGTGGTGTTGAAGGCGCAATGTTAGATGGCGGTGGAGTAGTTGAATCACAGAGGGGAGTAGGAGGGACGGGTGATCAGAAGTGAAAGGTGGAGGGAGTGTAGGAAGTTGACAGTGAAGGGGTGATTGAAAGGAGGATGGATAGATTGGTTTATAGGCCAGGGGAGAGGTGGGTTTACAGCTAGAAGAGGGGAGGGTACAGTAGAACTAGGAGGGAGGGTGGCTTGAGGTGAAAGGGTAATGAGTGCACTTGTCAAATCTTAATTACCCAAAACATAAATCCTGAACCTTGCTTTCTGATCTTAACCCGACGCGATTAAATTAAATATCCAAACCCGAGATAAATAACAAGTCCCGAAAATATTTTCAAGTTCGAATAACAAATTTATACCGGGAGTGGTCTCGAGAAATAAAATAATTTGGTATATTGAATACGCAAATTTTCAAAAAATTTCGGAGTCTTAGAACTTAAATGAATTTTGATTTAGTATAAAATCTATTATTTACATAAATAATATTTAGAAAATCTCGGTCCTTACAGAGAGAACATAGGATGAGGTGCTCGGCTTTGGTAATAGAGGTGCTTGGCGCTTAGAGATGTTAGAATAGAGGTGGAATGGGTTGGGTTTGGTGCTGAGTTGCTGGGATAAGAGGAGAAACGGAGGGTTGCATTTAGGGATTTGTTTGGATAAAGGGGACAAGAGGAGAGGAATGGGGTTTGTGTTTTAATGGGTGTGGGTTGTTCGAGATCAGATTTAAGGAAAGGTGAGCCCCTCATGCTGCTACTGCTACTACCAAACAAAAGAGGGGAAGAGGAGGGCTTTGTCATTTTTGCAACAAATAGATGAGACACAAGTGAGGTAGGGTATGAGTGCTTAACTAGGTATGGAAGGTGGAAGGTGGGATGTTTGTGTGGGTTGCTACAGCTTTTGACTAAGGCAAGGGATGCATGACATTTACTGATCGAAAATGAAGGGAGAAAGAAAGTAACAAGTGGTCCCAAAAATCCCAATTTCAAATACCCGGATATAAATCCTGAAACACGCTCTTCCTCTTCCTTTCGACCTTATCCCGACTCGTTCAAACTTAATTTTAAAATTTTTAATCTGAATTAAATAATGAAATATGGACATCATTTTCTAAATTCTCGGCATACAAAAGCGGAATAAAATCTCTTTTGCATAAATATCAAAATTTGGCCAGAATCCGCTTTAAGTGTTTTGAAATTCAATATAACGAGTTTTTTTCCTTTAAATTCCTCTTTAAATTCATTTTAATTTTTCTTTTTCCGAATATTTAAAATTTAAAAATCTGAGCCTTCACAATATGCAAGGCACAACTTATTATCTGGGATGAAGCACCTTTGATGCACAAGTTTTGTTTGAAGCATTAGTTCGCAGTTTAAGAGATGTTCAATTCTCAAATTCTCAAATCCTCATAGCTCGAATCAATCATTTGAGGGGAAAGTTGTTGTTTTTGGTGGTGACTTTAGGCAGATCTTCCCTGTTATTCCTCAAGTGACAAGACATGACAATGTCTCTGTAGCAATAATTTCCTCCTATTTGTGGAAGTCTTGCAAAGGGCTTTTCCTTACAAGGAATATGAGGTTATGAAGGGACTCTGCAGATTCTAATTTGCAAGACCTAAGAGAGTACTCAAAATGGATTCTTACAGTTGGGAATGGGACATTGAGAGATGAACATAATGGCGAATTTATCATAGCATACTTTCTGATCTGCTACTTACCTACATAGGTAATCTTGTTGCAACAATTGTTGAATCTACTTACCCTTCTTTATTGCAAAACTTATCTAATGCAAATTATTTTAAAAAAAGAGCATATCCTTTCTCCGGCAAACGAATTCGAGAATGAAGTTATTGACTATTTACTTGCTAAGATGCTTGGTGATGATAAGGTGTATTTGAGTTATGATAGTATTTTAAAGATGGTTGGATATACAAGTGCTGGACAACCATTATATTCAACTGCTTTTCTCAATGGCATCAAAGCTTCTAGCATCTTGAATCATGTGTTGAGATTGATAATTGGTGTTCCGATTATGTTGTTGAGGAACATCGACCTATCAGTTGGGTTATGCAACGGAACCAGGTTGATAACAACTCGGCTAGGTGACCATGTCATTGAGGCAAAGGTTATGTCGGGCAGAAATGTTGGTGATCACCGAGTGTTCATCCCTCGAATGTTCATGTGCCCTTCAAATACAACATCTTTACTATCATGTTTCAAGGGCGATAGTTCATCATGTTTGTTTGTTTTGCCATGGTGATTAACAAAAGTCAAGGACAATCTCTTCCACATGCTGGTTTGTACCTAAAGAGACCAGTGTTTACTTATGGCCAATTGTATGTTTCCATATCAAGGGATACAACCAAATCTGGATTGAAAATTAAGTCTTGTGATAAAGAAGGCCAGCCATTGAACACCACATCTAATGTGGTGTACAAATAAGGCTTCCAAACATTGACATAAATAGGTATGTTGAAATATATTTTAGTTTTCATCTGTTTTTTTATCAAGTAGTTTCCATGTTTCACTTGAGACATCATATATATTAATAGATTAATATTTTTTTATGAATTTTCACATCTTATAAATATAATATAATCTGTATTTTCTTATTCTCTTTCTGTATGCATCACACATACATGGTTTTAAATATGCTAATCATCATCTTATTATAAAACATGGTTTAGGAAAAGTTCATATCCTGAATGATTAAGTTGGATTACAAAACCGTATAGGGGTGGAGATTTCCAAATGTGCTTTGTTACTATTGTCATTAACAAGAAGGGGAGTAATGGAGAGGACAAGCAAAGACCTGTTGCATTTGGAGCACATATACACTTTTCAATTATAGGTAATTTGGAGTATATATCCTACTTGAGTTCGTAACCAATATGCTTCATCAACTAGCTTGTGGTTGATAGCTTGGCTTATTTATAGTGAATATAAGATGTAAAATAATACATGTTAACATAAATATAATCTACATGCTTCATCAATTAAATTGATTTATTTTTGTTAGTTCAGCATTATTTTCAGAGAGATCAAACTACAACACTAGTAATTAACCCCATTGTGATCGACATGTGCTTCATCCATTAGTTGCTTTAGTTCACTTACTTTTTTTTGTTTGTCAATCCTTCGCTCTAGATCACGACAACTTCTTATTTTCTACTTATGTACTACCTCCGTCTCGCAAAACTTGTTATTTTGCTTTTGACACGTTTTTTAAGAACGGTAAAAACTATATAAAATATCAATTATTTTATTAATTTTAAAAAATAATTTCATACTTAATACAATTATCTATGAAATTATTAAAAAATTATCAAAAAAATAATATTATATAGAGTTTTTAGCTTCATAAAAAACGTGGCAAAAAGTAAAACTACAAGTTTTTTTAGACGGATGAAGTATTATTTACAACTTTTATACTTTTTATTATGTTGTGGAAACTATACTTTTTCATTTTTTCCAGCTAAGGTGTGTATTTTTACCGACAAATTTTGGAATTGTTTGATATTCATTGCTTTAGCATTATATTATGCGCCATTGATGCGAGTACTGCACTAGTAAGTCTATCATAATGAAGGTTCGATAGTATAAAACAATGTAATAAAGAAATACTCTAGAAGGGGGGGTTGAATAGAGTATGCCCGTTTTTCGCAGAAAGTCTCAAGACTTTTGGAGCTCGTACCAAAACCTTTGGGATTAAACCTGAATCACAACGTTAGACAATCGAACCAAGTGCCGAAATAAGGTAAAGCAAATAAGTAAAGAACACGAGTAATTGTTTACGAGGTTCAGCACAACTTGGCCTACGTCCCCGCCTAGGGTTCTTCCACAACCCTAGGATTCAAAGGCTTTATTGATTCGCTTAGCTTAGGATCCTAATAGCTCACCGAGAAGCCTCTCTCCTATACAATTGCAATCTAGTCAACTCACGTTCCCTTGGAGTCCTAGACCAATCTAGAAGAGCCCCACCTCTCTCAGCTATCTAGTACAATCCTCTTACTCTCACAAATCAATAGCCTAGTGCAACTTCCCGAGTTATAAACTCTCGAGTAACACTTTAAATGAATATATCCTATAAGCTCACAGTGACTCTCAAAGGCTTTGAAATAAACAACAAACTCTAGAGCGCTTAGTAGAGAGACATTTGGAAGACAGAATCGCTTGAATGAATGAAAGCTCGTGTGATACTCTTTATCTCTGTCTTCTTCTTTCTTTCCTTTATATAAGAGTGGAATGGCGCCTGAGGATCTTCACCAACGGCTCTATGAATCAGGCTTTGATCTTCAATCTTCTATATATGGACACTTCGAAGCCATGATCCGTTTTGAATAGGATTTCCTCATATGCACCAAAGGAAAGATATAATCTCGAATATACTTCCTGAAAAGGTTAGTCACACATATATATATAATATAACGGAAGTATATAATAAGATAAAATAATATACGAATAATTAAGATAGGTTTTGTATTTCATCAACTGTTAACGCTCCAAGGCTTTTGACAAACATCCTGTCAAAGCCTTTGAAATATTTATTCCAATTTTCATCAAGGGAGGGAGTTATCAATCTCCCCCTTGATGAAAGACAAAACCTGTGCATCCCTGCAACTTAGTCAAGAATAGATAATACAATAGAAATCGGACTAAGTACCTGCAAGGGTTAGACAAATGTTGGATCGAAAATTTTAAAGTATGAAAACATCCAACCGAAAACCATAAATCAGAAACCAAGGTCATCCAAGACCTTTAAGCATAGGTTTTCAAAGTCTAAGCACCACAGATCATCTCCCCCTTTTTGTCTTTCAACAAAGGGCGGAGGTAAAAACAGTCACCAAAAGTTTTGAAAACGTTTCCAACAAACCAGCAATGTATCAAGTTTCAAGGGTGGGATAGAGTGGGTTAAGGTTTAGGCTTAGTCATCCGGAGCATCATCAGTGAGCCTCGTCCACAGTCCTTCCAGCATCTTTGAAATCCCGCTCATCTCCGTCATAATCTCCTTCTGCAGCTCCTTAATATCCAGGCGAACTTCCTCCAAGCCCAACTCTAGGTTGTCCATGCGTTCACCGAACGCTGGAGCAGTGGGAAAGGCTTTTGAAGGAGTGGCAAGACTCAAGGTCCCTTGGGGAGACCGAGTGATGCCAATCTTTTCAAGGCCTTTTGAGTCAAACTTACCCGTATGACGCAGCTGTTCTTCATTTTTGACATCAATTCCAGAAGCTTTGAAGATAGGTGTCAAAAGGGTAGCAAAGGGGAGGGGAGATCCTTTTCTAGCTTTTCTGGCATGAGCCATGGTTCCAAGGATAGTGTTGGCCAGATCAAGATCAAGGCCATTTAGGATGTGGTAGAGCAGGACCATAGCATTGTCGGTAAGGAGTGAGCCAGAGTTAAGACGGGGTAAGAGGCATCCAACAATGATGTTAAAAATTATCTTTGCCTTAAGGGTTAGGGATGAGTGGGTGAGTTGCTTTGAGGTGCTGTTTGATGCTTCGAGTAGGAGATATTTGGCTCGGGCAAGGATGATGTAATTCTCTTTTGAGGGGTGTATATCAGCGGGTGGAACTGGGGTAGGTAGGCCAAGAAAATCTGCAAAGCCATTGGAGTTGAGAGAGATTCTAACCCCTTTGACTACAGACTCCAAAGACCAACCATCGGTGTCGTTTTTGGCTTTTAGGTTAATGTAGAAGAGTCGGGTAAGTTGGGGGTAGTAGATAGTCTCAAGGTTAAGAAGGGTCCAGGCTGGGGATTTTTTGAGGAGCTCAATGCAAGGTAACTTCAAAGCTTCAAAGAACTCAAAATCTAAAAAATCAGAACAGCTAATCTTACGAGTTCTAAACTCGTCTACCCACTTACCAGCAGTCTCAGCATCTTGAAACCAAGAGGAGGGCAAGGATTGATTTACTTGGATATAGGCCGGGGGGTCTGCGTTCTTTCTGCGCGCAACTGTTGGAGCAGCTCTCTTGACAAGCGCTACAAGACTCTTGACAGTGCCCTTCCTGGTACGCTTGGGGGATGGAGGCTTGACAGCAGCAGGGGCTTTCCGCTTCTTCGGAGACGGGGGAGGAGGAGTAGAAGGAGAGGGAGATTCTTCCTCCTCTTCCTCGGACCCCGAGTCCTCACCGGACCCCGCTTCATCTCCTTCAGGTTCCTCGTCCTCTCTAGATCCCTCTTGCTCTTCTTCTTCTTCTTCCTCGGGCTCCTCCTCGGATGGAACCTCCTCGGCTTCGGCTTCCTTCCGAATCCGCTCAGCTTCTTCCTCGGCCAGTTTCTTAGCAAGTTCGGCCTCCTCATCGGTCTTTTTCTTCCTTAATGCCTCCTCCTCGGCTTCCTTGGCAGCATCTCTTTCCAGAAGGGCGTCGAGATCTTCTTCCTCCTCTTCCTCGTCCACTTCCTCAGCCAAAATCTTCCTCTTTCCTTTCTGTTTAGCACTGATCGGCTTCTTCGCAGAGCGCTTTTGAGAGCCTTTGGGAACAATGGCCGAGCTCTCAGCAATGGTGCTCTGGACGACAGTTGGGACGATAGCTTGAGGAGCGGGTTCAGGTGTGGGAGAGGTAGCAGTGGCCTGACGTCCCTTGGGGGTGGCGCCAAGTCTTTTAGGTGTGACAGCTTTCTTGGTTTTGGGTGCCATGGAGAAAGTTGGTTAGGGTTTCTTGAGAGGCGATTGAGAGGTTGAAGATGAAGAAGTGGAGAGGGTTTGGATAAAGTCTGAGTGTGGGTTGTAATCGGGTACAGTATTGGGTTTAAGTAGAGGGAGTGATGGGACGGGTTTAGGGTTCCAAGGAAAGAAATCATTACATTGCCAATTTGAAAGGTTTTCAAATTCAAATTCAAATATTCCCTTAAAAATCGGACTGAAAATCTGAGAGATTTAGTTCCAAAAATAAAAAATCTTAACGGTTAAGGAAAACACAGAAATAGGCAATTTTGAAATTTAATAAAAAATATAATTGATTAAATATCTAAAAAGATATTAACCAAAAATATATGATCCGATATATGTACTCCACCATTTAGTTCACACACCTTGACATAGTTCTCAAGGGTCTTGACACTAAGTAGAATTTATCTTTCGTAAAGGGAAAGCTCCCCTTACGAAAGTGCATCCTTGTTAAGCATCCCAATCTCTCGTCTTATGAAGGTGAACCTGTCCTCTGCCAAAGGCTTAGTGAAAATGTCAGCCCATTGATAATCAGTAGAAATAAAAGATATGGACACATCACCTTTTTCAACATGATCTCTAATGAAATGATGCCTTACATCAATATGTTTGGTCCTTGAATGCTGAACAGGATTCTTAGTGATGGAGATGGCACTGGTATTGTCACACTTAATTGGAATACCTTTGAGGTTGATGCCCAGATCTCGCATTTGTTGAGCTATCCAAAGGATTTGGGAGCAACAAGCTCCAGCTGCAATGTATTCGGCTTCTGCAGTAGATAGAGCAACTGAGTTTTGCTTCTTTGAGTGCCAACTGATCAAAGATGCTCCTAAGAATTGGCAACATCCTGATGTGCTCTTCCTATCCACCTTATAGCCTGCAAAATCTGCATCAGAATATCCAATTAAAGTGAAATCCTTTTGCTTTGGGTACCATAGTCCAAGCTCCTTAGTGCCATTGAGATATCGAAAGATCCTCTTCACAGCCACGAGGTGAGATTCTTTAGGATCAGCTTGAAACCTAGCACACATGCAAACACTAAACATGATGTCAGGTCTACTAGCCGTGAGATATAATAAAGATCCAATCATTCCTCGATACTCCTTTTGATTAACACTTGTTCCAGTCTTGTCTTGATCTAGAGACAATGTTGAGCTCATGGGAGTCTTGGCTGCCTTGGATTGATCCATCTTGAACTTCTTCAAGAGATCCTTAGTGTACTTGCTTTGGTTGACAAAGATCCCTTTCTTGGATTGATGAACTTGCAATCCCAAAAAGAAGTTGAGTTCACCCATCAAGCTCATCTCAAATTCACTGCACATTATGTCAGAAAATTCCTTGCACAAAGATGTGTTAGTAGCACCAAATAATATATCATCAACATAGATTTGAATGACCAAAATATCCTTTCCTTTGGTCTTGATAAAAAGAGTCTTGTCGATCAACCCCCTTTTAAAATCATTTTCTAAAAGATATTTTGACAAGCGCTCATACCAAGCTCTTGGGGCTTGTTTCTAACCATAAAGCACTTTGTCAAGTTTATAAACATGATTGGGAAATTCTGAACTTTCAAAACCTGGGGGTTGAGCCACATAAACTTCTTCTTCTAGGAAACCATTAAGAAAAGCACACTTGACATCCATTTGATATAACTTTATACTCATAAGAGATGCAAATGCTAATAAAATGCGAATAGCTTCAAGCCTGGCTACGGGAGCAAAGGTCTCCTCGTAGTCAATACCTTCCTCTTGATTGTAGCCTTGAGCAACAAGCCTTGCCTTGTTCCTCACAATCTTACCATTCTCATCTAGCTTGTTTCGAAATACCCATCGTGTGCCAATGACTGATTGATGCTTTGGCCTAGGCTTCAAGGTCCAGACTTTGTTTCTTTCAAATTCGTTAAGCTCACTTTGCATAGCAATGATCCAGTCTGGCTCCTGAAGTGCCTCATCTACCTTCTTTGGCTCAATAAGAGAAACAAACGCGTGAAAAGCACAAAGATCTTTAAGTTTAGAACGAGTTTGAACACTAGAAGTAGGGTCAGAAATGATATCCTTTAATGAATGTGATGAGGAGTATTTGAATTTCCTTTTGCTAGTCTCAGCTCCTTGATTCGTCACACTTGTAGGATTGACTTGTAGTACATCTGACTCCGTGGTCCTGTTAGGTTCAATTACAGCAGTTTCTGACGTCTCAACACTGTTGGATTGGACACCAAGGGCTTTGGACGAATCTTCAACACCTTGGGCCAATTCTTCAGTGTTAAGAATCGGTTCCTGCATGTTCCTCTTCTCTGTGTTCTTGGTAGCAGCAACATCACCTTCCTCGTTCTCTTCATGGATGTTAAGATCTATATCTGCAACACTTTCACTCAAAGCACCGTCATTGCATTCATAAAAAATAACATGTATACTTTCTTCGACCACCTGGGTCCTTTTATTGAAGATTCTATAAGCTTTGCTACTCGTGGAATAGCCAAGAAATATACCTTCATCACTACGCGCATCAAATTTCCCAAGGTTATCTTTTCCATTGTTATGAACAAAACAAGTACAGCCAAAGGGTTTAAAATAAGATATAAGTGGTTTGCGGCCTTTGAAAAGTTCATGAGGAGTTTTCTTTAAGATGGAACGAATTAGACAATGATTCAAAATATAGTTAGCTGTGTTAACAACTTCAGCCCAATAGGTTTTAGGTAATGCATTTTCTAAAACCATAGTCCTGGCCATATCCTCTAAGGTGCGGTTCTTGCGTTCCACAACCCCGTTTTGTTGAGGTGTCCTAGGAGCAGAAAAGTTATGGGAGATGCCATATTTAGCACAAAATAAATCAAATTGAAGTTGATCAAACTCCCTACCATGATCACTCCGAATAGACGTTATGGGCTCGTTTCTTAAAGTTTGCAACTCCTTACAAAGTTTTGAAAACTCAAATAAGGCCTCTGATTTTTCTTTCAAAAATGCAACCCAAGTATATCTTGAAAAATCATCGACAACAACTAGCATGTACTTTTTACCATTGGGAGATTTGACTCACATAGGACCACATAAATCCATATGTAAAAGTTCAAGGGGTCTAGAAGAACTTACAACCTTTTTGGGTTTGAAAGAGCTACGTGTTTGTTTACCTCGTGTGCATGCATTGCACATGTCAATACCTTTGAAGTCCATCTCAGGTAGCCCTCTTACAAGCCCTTTGGACACAAGCTTCTGTAGTGTATGTGGACTCACATGACCGAGTCTCCTGTGCCAAAGCTTTGGATCGTCCGTCAAAGCCTTTAGACAAGTTAAGCTTCCTTGTGCCACTTGATCAGCATTTACGGCGTATATATTGTTGTAACGGTATGCAGTCAATATAACTTCACCTGTATCATCTCTGCACACTATACATCTTTTCTTGTTAAATCTGACATTGTTACCACTATCACATAATTGAGAGACACTAAGCAGATTATACTTCAAACCATTAACAAGATAGACATTTTTAATACTATGGCTGGAATCACTTCCAACACTACCAATACCAACGATGTCGCATTTTCCTTTGTTACCAAGAGTGATTGTTCCCGTGGATTGCTCTTTTAGATCATGAAAGAGAGAACTTTTCCCACTCATATGCCTCGAGCATCCACTATCAATAATCCATTTGTGTTCTTTCACCTTGGTGATCTCCTACAAGACAAACATCAACCTTTGTGGCTAGACCAATAAGCAAATTTGGATCCATTGTTGGGGTAAACCATATTTGGTAAAATAGTGCCTTTTGGAACCCAAACTTGTGTTATCCGTTCTTTTCTCAAATGAACAGGAAATGTATTGCGAATAATATAAGGATCCTTTCTTCTATAGGGGCAGGTCTCTTTTACATGTCCCTTTCTAGCACAATGGTGACATATAGGAGAGGTTCTGCTTCCTTTTGCCTTTACAAAAGTGGTAATGTGTTGCTTCTTTAAAAACTTTGGATTGTAACCAACACCACTTTTGTTTAGAGAGCTTTGTTGCTCACCCAACATCTTATCGAGAGTGCCTTTGGATTTGGTAAAACTTATGAGGGTTGTCTGTTGGTCTAGAATCTTATTATTCAGGGAGATCTTCTCGTTCTCTAAGTCATGATGCTCATTTCTTAGAGAGGAGAGATCTTGCTTGAGTTCAGATTTCTCCGAGTCAAGCGTCTTGACTTTAATGTCAAGACCTGAATAAGAAGCTTCAAGACCTTTGACCCTCATAGACAGATCCTCAATAGTTCTTTCCTGGTCCACAGTTCTCTTAATAAGAATGTTAGTTTGGGCAATAAGCTTTTCTTCATTGGCAATCAGATTGGAAAGGAATTCCGATAATACCTCTTTTGGACTTTCCATAAGTTCTCTTACAGTAACTTCAAGCTTTTCATCATGGGATTCATCTCCAGAGGCCATAAGACAAATGTTGGCCTTCTCATCGTCGGAGTCAGAGTCGGAATCACTCCAAGTAGCCACCATGGCTTTCTTCTTCCATTTGTCACATTTCTTGGGCTGGCTCTTTGTCTTTTGAGGGCAGTCCTTCCCAAGATGATCTGTTTCACCACATTCAAAACAAGACAACGGTTTAGTCTTCTTTTCATACTTGTTGTATTGAGGCTTACCTCGAAATTTTGAAGACTCTGATCCATCCTTGTTGTTGAATTGCTTCTTCATTTTGAGAATTCTAGCAAGGCCTCTTGTGATAAGAGCAAAAGGATCATCCTCATCGTCATCCTCATCTTCGGAATCAGATCCATCCTTGGGCTCATCCTTCTTAGACTTGAGTGCCAAGTTCTTAGTGCTAGCTGGAAGTTCTCCATCGTCTTCATTAAGGATCATCTCATGCGTGATCAGCTTTCCAAGAAGGTCATCAAGGGGTAGAGTGGTGAGGTCCTGGGCTTCCTCTATAGCTGTTACTTTTGGACCCCATTTCTCCTTTGGAAGGCACCTCAGTATCTTCCTTACTTTCTCAACGTTGGTAAAGCTCTTGCTGAGAGAGTCAAGGTTGGTGGTGATTTCTGTGAATCGTGTGAACATGGCCTTGATTGACTCATCAGACTTCATCTTAAAGAGCTCATACTTTCGAAGTAAGATACTGATCTTGGTGTCTTTCACTTGGCTCATTCCTTCATAAGTGACGACCAACTTGTCCCAAATCTCTTTAGCTGACCTACAAGAAGAAATACGGTTAAACTCATCAGTACTAAGACCACAATAAAGTAAGTTAATAGCCCTGTAGTTTTTGGAGATGGTTTCAAGATCTGCTTGGTTGTATTCAGACTCCTTCTTTGCAACTTTGGTGTCATTTGGTCCATCTTTTTCTGGAATCTTCGGACCATTCTCTATAATGTTCCAAAGCTCTAGATCTTGGTCTATGATGAACATCTTCATCAAAGATCTCCAGTGGACAAAGTTGTTTCCTACAAAGAGTGGCGGTCTGCTTGTGGACCTTCCCTGTGCAAATCCTCCGCTTGCTTCACCAGACATGATCGAAAACTCACAAGATTGTTAGATCAAAAACAGTGAGTAAAGCTCTGATACCAATTGAAGGTTCGATAGTATAAAACAATGTAATAAAGAAATACTCTAGAAGGGGGGTTGAATAGAGTATGCCCGTTTTTCGCAGAAAGTCTCAAGATTTTTGGAGCTCGTACCAAAACCTTTGGGATTAAACCTGAATCACAACGTTAGACAATCGAACCAAGTGCGGAAATAAGGTAAAGAACACGAGTAATTGTTTACGAGGTTCAGCACAACTTGGCCTACGTCCCCGCCTAGGGTTCTTCCACAACCCTAGGATTCAAAGGCTTTATTGATTCTCTTAGCTTAGGATCCTAATAGCTCACCGAGAAGCCTCTCTCCTATACAATTGCAATCTAGTCAACTCACATTCCCTTGGAGTCCTAGACCAATCTAGAAGAGCCCCACCTCTCTCAGCTATCTAGTACAATCCTCTTACTCTCACAAATCAATAGCCTAGTGCAACTTCCCGAGTTATAAACTCTCGAGTAACACTTTAAATGAATATATCCTATAAACAACAAACTCTAGAGCGCTTAGTAGAGAGACACTTGGAAGACAGAATCGCTTGAATGAATGAAAGCTCGTGTGATACTCTTTATCTCTGTCTTCTTCTTTCTTTCCTTTATATAAGAGTGGAATGGCGCCTGAGGATCTTCACCAACGGCTCTATGAATCAGGCTTTGATCTTCAATCTTCTATATATGGACACTTCGAAGCCATGATCCGTTTTGAATAGGATTTCCTCATATGCACCAAAGGAAAGATATAATCTCGAATATACTTCCTGAAAAGGTTAGTCACACATATATATATAATATAACGGAAGTATATAATAAGATAAAATAATATACGAATAATTAAGATTGGTTTTGTATTTCATCAACTGTTAACACTCCAAGGCTTTTGACAAACATCCTGTCAAAGCCTTTGAAACATTTATTCCAATTTTCATCAAGGGAGGGAGTTATCACATAATAAATAGTCTCTATGAAAGCGATGTTGAAGAGATATCCGATAGAGGCTGCACGTCACATGGAGTATCGGCGAGAGAGACTAACAAGCAAAACGATGTTGGTTATTCAGGTTTAGAAGTGAAACCTTTAGTAATAATAGACGTGGTAGCTCTTGCGATTGCCTTGGCTCTTGCTCTAGTCATTGGCCCATCAAAAGCACACACATGACATCCTCCTCTTCTTGGACCGCCAATGTGAGAGGCTTGGACACATCACTATGTTCGGTTCAAAAATTCGGTTTGAACCAAATTTTGAACAACTCTACTAAACATACTATAGTTATAAAATATATACATTATTGTAAAACCTAAGATTCAAACTAGAAATCGGTTTTGGAAGCAGAAGCGAACAAGATCTAGAACGATAAATGACAGATCGAGAGAAATCACATGCAAGAACACGAACACAATAATTTTACGTGGTTCGGCTAAAAGCCTACATCCACGGGGCCTCAAGAGTTTTTCAAATCCACTTTAGAGAGTTCGTACAAGGGATGATACAAGCAACAACAGCAAACAACCCTAGATCTAACATGCATGTGAATCAGAAGTATAAAGAAAGGAGAGAAAGTCCCCTGTGTAGGAAAATTGATGATCGAAGAAGGATTCGATCTTCAAGAACCCTAGATCTCATATGGTACAGGAAAGCGGCCACCCAGAAAGACGTCGGACCTCGATCCACCTTCACAAAGACGCCAACAACAACCTTTCTTTTACGAGCGCTCTCAAGCCGACAGCAAGAGCTGGAAACACCTAAACCCTAGAAACCCTAGCAGAGCATTTCTGAAGAGAAAGAAATGCGAAGTCTGAAGTGAAGAGCTCTCACGAAGGGAAGGAGCTTATATAGCTAGGTCAAGCCCGAGCTTCCCAAAACGCAGCGCTCCACAAATGAAAAGGCAAGGTAAGCTCGACATCTCTCCACATGGGCTACCGGGCTCAATCCAACATGCCGAGACCATGGGCCGGATTATGGGCTAAGGCCCAATCCGGTTATATCCTCCTCCTATAATATACTTTATACATATGATATATATAATATATGTTACAAATATATGTTAGACTCCACTATTGAATTAATCCCGTTAGAGAATCAAGCTTACCAAGCTCAATACGACTCAGTCCAGATTAATTCTAATAGTGCATCATATATGTATACTATATTCTATAAATCACCTGTATAATCATCATACACACATAAAACAATATTACATGCCAAAGAAAAGACTAGGAAAGTAAACACATAACATTACAAACACCCCTCTACTTTTCTAAGTCTTGCATTGGGCATACTCAGACTCTACTGATAAGTGGATTCTTCATGGCCAGGTCCGTCCTCAGCACAAGCACACATCACACTCAGAGATCACTGGAGTTCCTTCGAATGGATGAAGTTCCTGCAAAACAAAAATTTCTCATAAGGGACAATTTTAGTGCCAAAATCTGCAGGATTTACTCTACCATCAATTTATCTTAACATTTATGATGTTATCTTCAACCTTTTCTCGAATGAAATGATATCTAACATCAATATGTTTTGTACACTTGTGGTACATAGGATCTCTACACAAATACAGAGCACTCTGACTATGTATATGTAGTACAGATGTGTAGTGCTTCATGTCCACTTCTTTCAGAATACCTTGCAGCTAGATCGCTTCTTTACAAGCTTCTGTAGCTGCAATATACTCTGCTTCAGTGGAAGATAATGCAACCATAGGCTGTTGTTGGGACATCCATGAAATACAATTACATGCCCATGTATACACATAGGAAGTAATTGATTTCCTAGTGTCCTTGTTACTAGCATAGTCAGCATCAATAAAGCCATATAATTCAGATGCATAAGAATGCTCAGAATATAACAATGACAAATTCACAAAGCCAAGCAAGTATTTTAACAGGTATTTCATGGATAACCAATGCTTCTCAAAAATATTAGACATGAATCTACTCAGAGTACTTATAGCAAAAGCTAGATCAGGCCTAGTACAAATCATGGAGTACATAACAGACCTAACTGCAGCATCATATGGAATAGACTTCATATTTTTCATCTCAATAGTAGACAAAACATCCTTGGACTTAATCAAATCAAGATGAGGACCTATAGGAATGTTATTCACTTTATCACCAGAAATATGAAATCTATCAACCACCTTATGAACGTAATCACATTGACGCAACCATAATTTCTTATGCTGTCTATCTCTAAGAATGGACATCCCCAAGATTTTCTTGGCAATACCCAAATCCTTCATGTCAAAATGATTTTGCAAGTTCTTCTCTAATGTCTAAGATGCACTATTTAGATTTAGAAATCAACAGAATATCATCAACATATAAAAGCGCATAAGCAGCAGGACCATTTTTCTTAACACCTTTGAAATACAAGCATGTGTCAAATTCACTTCTTTTAAAACCTAGACTGAATCGCATACATCTATCAAACTTAATGTTCCACTGTCGTGGAGACTGTTTAAGACCGTATATAGACTTTTTCAGCAGGCAAGCATAGCCAGGATGCACATAATCAACAATGCCCTTAGGTTGTCTCTTGTAGATAGTCTCATCCAAGTCACTATGCAAGAAAGCAGTTTTGACATCCATTTGCTCAAGTTCAAAATCATGCACATCAGTCATGGCAAGCAAGTGCCTAAGAGTCTTATTGATACGGGGTTAGTCGTGAGATGGCCCGATCTTCAACAATCAAACAAGAAACTAAAGAACAAAAGCAAGAACGAATAAAGAACAAAGCAAGAACAAACGACGCAGGAAGGAAACTCACAAGAATCGAACAAGAAATCAAAGAACGCAGCAAGACTCGATAAAATTCAACGTGTCTGATTACAAAGGAGGCATTCGGCTTATATAGACCTAACTAGGGCCGAATGGGCTGATTTTAATAAAACTAACAACTATAAGAATTAATTAAAATCATCTTAAAGTTCCCTAAAATAACTTAAGCAAGAAAGTTGCTAAAATAGGAAATAAATATAATGTTCAAGACTTAATAAAATCCCGTCAAAACCAGCGACAGCTCAAAGAATGTGGATTTCGGCCAAGCTCTAGGTCGAATCTGGAAAAACCTTCAACGGCAAAGTTGTAGATATCTTCGTCCTCGTTCCGACAAAGTATGGCACGCCTCAATCCGATAAATATAGAATCCGAATGACCTATTTTACTGAGACGTCGAAAAGCTGTCAAACTGCTGAACGAATGTAAAACGTCAAGCTTCCACCTTTGGACCTTCTCCCATGGTGGAGCCTTCTTCTTTCTCTTGAGGATGACATCATTCTCACGAGCTCGAATCATAGGTCCATCCTCAAGTATAGATGTGTCCGAAGGTGTCTTGAATGGTCTCGCATCAATCTCCCTTTCTTGAAAAGGATTCGTCCTCGAATCAAAGGTCGCATATGATTCGGCAAAGACATCCACACGAGCTCCTGGATCGAAAACCTCATGCCCATTGAAACTCATCTCAAGACCGATTGATGTAGGGATTGACCACTTCTTGATGGTTAGTGTCTCATCTTCGTCAACTTGTAGGCCATTAGAGCTCTCTACAAAACCAAGAAAAGAAACTTGATTAGTGCACAATTCAGGTTTCATATCAACTTCATGATGGTCTAACTTAATATGCACTTTAGCTTGGTCATTGATCCCTAAGTTTGCATCCAATGCTAGCAAGTTTTTATCTTTTTTCAAGGCTGGATTTTCAATTAAGTCAAGGCTAGCAAAATTAGAGCAATTTTCACCATCAATGATCACATTACAAACTTTGCCCTTTTCTATGCATTTAGTATGAAACAATTCGTCTCTTTGATTACTATCACAAGGTGTAAGTTGAACACTTAAGACTTTACTATCAATCAAAGAATCATCATGCTCATATTCAATGCAAACATTATCATCACATGCAAGTAAATTAAGATCTGGATCATTATTATCAACATGCTCTACATTTTCAGCAATAAGAGAATTATCTATGCTAGAAGAAACATTATATTGGTTAACAATATGATGAGTTTCTTCCCTTTCAATTGGTGGCACGTCATCTCTAGGTGGGACTCCTTGTCCAAACACCGTATTAGAGCCAAAACGCTGAAGCTCTATTGCCGTAAACCTTTTATCTATCTTAGCCATGTTCTCCCTTATGGCGTTCAAAAGTTTCATCACCTCAGCGTCAATAACCGTGTTGTTGCCCTAGTTAGACATCACAAATAACAAACAAAGAACTACGTAAAGGTTAGTAGAAAATATAAACAACCTCACAATGTGTTTCGCTCACACTCCCTCTCTAATTGGTATGTCACGCTTGTTGGGGCAATCCGCCTTGGGCAAATCAACACTCAAACAAAAACCTAACAATCAAAGTATAGATATGAGAGAATGAATGAAACAAGTAAAGAGAACTCATCAAGGGCTGCAGAGAACTCGACACAAGCAAAGCAACTCGATTCAAGCAAAACAGCACTCGATATAGCAAGAATCAACTCGACAACACAATAGAAGTGCTTGACAATGCAGAACAAGCACTCGACTCAGCAAAGCTAATTGACGATGGGACTAGGAGTACTCGAAACAAGACTTCACAGCACTCGACGAAACCAACAGTGCACTCGAAGTCGAGGAGAAGTGCTCGACACAACAAGGAGAGAACTCCACGGGGTCAAGATCACTCGACTCAAACAATCAGCAACTCGATATGCAGCAGAGAGTACTCGACAAGAGCAGTGTAGTACTCGACCAAAACTGAAAATAAAAGAAAATAAAAGAAAACTAAGGAAAGTTTGGAAATTTACCTCTTTTGATTGAAAACCTTAAGCTAGGATGTTGTAGTTGTAAGGTAGGGTCTCAATTTTGTAATTTGTGGAGGTAATGTGTTTGATAGAAGGGTGTGTCGACTAGGGCTAGAACAAAGATCACCAATTTGGTCCTTGGAGCTTTCTTGCACTAGATCAAACAAACTCTTTTTTTATTTTTTTTTGACTTACTTTTGCCCCTAGTGAATTTTATCCTCCTAGGTCCAAGTTCAATCTTTTTTTTTTTTTGAATTTTCGAAACTAGTTTTTTTTTATCTAATGCAAGAAAGACTCTATAATAACAAGAGGACTCGAAAAATCTGATGGAAAGGTGATAAAGGATAAAATTTAAGCCCTAAAGATAAATATATAGACACACTTTGGATAAAATAGAAAAGTAGATCTATCTTAGCCTTTTTATGATAGTTGATAGATATAATGGAATTAAATCTAACAACTTAAAATCTGATTTTAAATAAGGCAATGGAAATAGATAGAACAAAATATCTCAAAGATAGAAAAAGGTAGAAATAGTGTTCTAAAAAACGGCCTTGGCGGCCGCCAAGACGGCGCCAAGACGTTTGGTGGACCCACACCGTCCCGAATTATGCCTTGGCGGTGTAGCTTGGCGGGGGAGGGCCTTGGCGGGAATGGAACAACACCTTGGCGGCCTTGGCGGGTGCAATACGGAGACTTGGCGGCCTTGGCGGGTGCAAATCGGGCTTGGCGGGGAAGAGTTTTGGCGGGCACGGGATGGAGGCTTAGTGGGCTTGGCGGTTTTAAATTGAGATTATTTAGTTTTTATGCTTTTAAATTTTTCTATTATGAAATTATGATACTTATTTGAATATATCTATATGATTTTATATTTGATTCAGACAACTTCAAAAAGGGTCATGATGATTTTTTATTTGATATGCTACAAACTTAAAATTAATACATAGTTTATCACATAATATATGTTTTATACATAGTGTATGGGATAAATATAACAAAACAATCAAGAACCGTTTTATCTGCCAAGAACCGCTAATAAGGCCGCCAAACCGTCTTGGCGCTTAGCGGTACCCTGCCGCCAAGCATCCGCCGAGCGTTTTTTAGAACATTGGGTAGAAAAGATAAACAAACTAGGGTTTGTCTTGTGCGGAGGACTGAATTCAGCCAAGCAAAGGACTATGGGGACATGTAATGCCGTCGGCTATGTGTTCACAAGAGGGATGTGCACACGATGGTCAACTCCACGGTCTCGGCTAGGCTTTGTGTTTAGACTATGCAACCACAAACAAACACAAACAAAAGATTAGTGCAATAATCAAATAAAGAACAAGAAGTAAAAGACCAAACAAAGAAAAGGACTCTTTTTTGTGGTTTTAGTGTTTATGAAAAGAAAAGACTCAATCTTTGATGTCGGAAACCAAAGCTCTGATACCAATTTGATACGGGGTTAGCCGTGAGATGGCCCGATCTTCGACCATCAAACAAGAAACTAAAGAACGGAATCAAGAACAAATAAAGAACAAAGCAAGAACAAACGATGTAGCAAGGAAACTCACAAGAATCGATCAAGAAATCAAAAAACGCAACAAGACTCGTTAAAGAAGATGCAAGACTCGACAAGAAACAAGACTCGAAGGCTGAATTGAAAGAAAGAATCGAAATTGCAATAAAGACACGGCCGATAAGGATTAGGTCGATCTATATAGAACAAGATAAAGACCACAGGCCTCCTAAGAGGGTAGGAAGCAATACCAATGACTATATAACCCGCCTCTACAACCCTACACAACCAAGCGGACAACTTGGAGGCACAAGGAGGGGGCTCGTGGATACTAGGATCACCAAGTCTTGCGAAATTGATGAACACAAAGCAAACCAAGCTAAAACAATACCAATAGTTGCAATCGATGAGCCATGCTTCGAATCGATTGACTTGCACTCATGTGTTTCACACAAAAAGAGAGCTTTTCTATAAAATTCAACGCGTATGATTACAAAGGAGGCATTCGGCTTATATAGACCTAACTAGGGCTGAATGGGCTGATTTTAATAAAACTAACAACTATAGGAATTAACTAAAATAACCTTAAAGTTTCATAAAATATCTTAACTAAGAAAGTTGCTAAAATAGGAAATAAACATAATGTTCAAGACTTAATAAAATCCCGTCAAAACAAGCAACAGCTCAAAGGATGTGGATTTCGGCCAAGCTCTAGGTCGAATCTGGAAAAACCTTCTACAGTAAAGTTGTAGATATCTTCGTTCTCGTTCCGACAAGGTATGGCACGCCTTAATCCGATAAATATAGAATCCGAACGACCCATTTTACTGAGATGTCGAAAAGCTGTCAAACTGCTGAACGAATGTAAAACGTCAAGCTTCCACCTTTGGACCTTCTCCCATGGTGGAGCCTTCTTCTTCCTCTTAAGGATGACATCATTCTCACGAGCTCGAATCATAGGTCCATCCCCAAGTATAGATGTGTCCGAAGGTGTCTTGGATGGTGTCTTGGATGGTCCCACATCACTTATACTTAACGACTGGAGCAAAGAGTTCATTATAGTCTTTACCCTTTATTTGGGTGAATCCTTTAGCAACAAGTCAAGCTTTATATCTAGGTGGATCAGATTTAGACACACCATCGTTTAGCTTAAAAATCCATTTACAATCAATAAGTCTTGCATTTTCAGGTTTAGCAACTAAAGACCGGATTTTGTTAATTTTCATGGACTCAATCTCTTCATCCATAGCCTTTTTCCAATTCTTATAGTGATCACATCTTAAAGCTTATTCATAAGTTTCATGAGTAAAGGTTTAACCATGTCAGAAACAAGACAAGCAAACTCAACAATGTTGTTAATGAACCTTTTATTAAGAATGGTAGTTCTAGGACTCCTATCCCTAGTTAACTACCAATATGCGAGATCATGTCTTTCAGCATCTGAAGAACTAGAGAAACCAAAACCAGATGCAGGGACAGACTCAACAAAAGCATCTTCATTCACAAAAATAGGAGAAGTAGAAGAGAAAGGCACAGAAGATTCAACAACAGGTTTATGAGCTGCCCCACCCAATTGGTGAGGTTGCACAGTCACATAATCAGAAGAGGGGGGAGTAACAGAAGTAAGAGTCAGAGGAGGGGAGAGGGAAAAACCAGCATCAAACTCATCATTTGATTCAGTTTCATTATGCTCAGGAACATAGAACTGATCACCATTGTGTACCTGCAGGTTAGTATCATGCATAGTAGGAACAAAAGTCATTTTAAAATGAAACTCATTCTCATTAAAGATGACATTCCTACTTACAATAGTTTTATAAACACCAGGTTAAACAAGCAAGAGTTTATAACCTTTCACACCTTGAAGGTATCCCAAAAGACACACTTTTGTGACCTGGGATCCAATTTGCCTTGGTTAACGTAGGAGTATACAATGCAACCAAAAGGCTTAATGTGATCAAGGTTAGGCTTTCTTTTATACCATAATTCATAATGAGTTTTAAAATCAATCACAGAAGAGGGGGTTCTATTTATCAAATATGCAGCAGTAATAAAAGCTTCACCCTACAAACAATGCTTCAAACCAGAGAAAATAAGATGCACCTAGCCTTTTTAAGAAGAGTCATGTTTATCCTCTCAGCAGTACCATTCTGATAGGGAGTTCCAGGGACTATCAAATGCTTTTTAATGCCATGTTGTTTACAATATGCATCAAACAGAGAATTTCAAATTTTAAGACCATTTTCAGTTTATAAGCACTTAACAGATAGACCAGTTTTCTTTTCAACCATAGACTTCCATACTTTAAAGGTTTCAAAAGCTTCATCTTTTGTTTTTAGCAAATAAACCCAAACTTTCCTACTAAAGTGATCAATCAAAGACATAAAATATCTCTTAAGACCAACAGTAGAGACTTGGGTGGGGCCCCACAGATTAGAGTCAATATAATCAAGAGGAGCAATAGAAACATTCACATATGATTTGAAACTTTTTCTTGTATGTTTGCCTAAAACACAGTTTTCACACAAGTCAATGGAGCATGGTTTAGCAGGAATAACACCAGATTTATACAAGTTCTCAAGACCTTTATTACTAATATGACCTAGCCTAACATGCCATAACATGGTATCATGCATAGACATAAGCTTATCAACATCTGTAAAGGCAATAGCAGAGGAATTGACAACATGAGTAGCAACAAGTTCATATAAACTAGCTGTCCTCAAGCATTTAATCACATGTTTTCCATCCTTAGAAACAATACTCACACCATCAAAAATGTACACATCATATTGCAATTCTTCAAGGACACTTTCAGACAGTAAATTTCTTCTTAAATCAGGCACCCAGTTAACATCCTTTATAACTCTAATGATACTGTCAAACATTCTCAAAGAAACAGAGCCAATACCTTTTATTTTAAGCACGGAATGATCACCAAGCAGGACAATAACAACATCATAACACTTAAGCTCAGACAACTAGGATTTATGAAAGGTAGCATGCATAGTACATCTAGAATCTAAAATCCAAGCATTGTAGTCACCAGAATTTAACAAATCAAGCACTTCATGAGTATAATAAGGATGAGACTCAAGCACAGCAGAAACATTAGCCTTTTTACCAGCCAATCTTTCATCTTTCTTCCTCTTAAAGCAATGTCTCTCAAGATGACCAGATTTACTGGAATCCTTTTGAGGTGGCTTATTGTTATTATTGTTGTTATTATTCTTATTACCTTTGAATCTGCATCTAGCAACAAGCACTTCATTCTTATTGTCAGGTTTATGATCAGATTTAAGCTCATATTTGTTTTTAAATACTTTCAAAGCATCATTTTTCTGAATAATGGACTCAAGAATAACTTTCTTATCCAATTTATTAGTACTATACTGCACAACATCCTTAAAAGTATCAAATTGAGCAGGCAAAGAATTTAACAACAACACACATTGCTGAGTTTCCTCAACTTTATCACCACATCTTTGCAAATCTTGTATAATAGTAAGAAACCTATCAAGATTTTAAGACAAAGGGCAGGAAACATCCATATTCAAATTAAACAGCTTATTAAACAAGTTAACACGAGAAGGGAGAGATTTTACCATATAAAGGCTTTCCAAACCTTCCCACAATTTCTCAGCAGTACCAAAATTCAGTACTTGACGTGCAACTTCATCACCCAAGCGAAGAATAACATCACTGTGGGCTTGTTGATCAATCTCTTGGATTTTTTCCTTAGATGTATCATCTGGAAATTTGTTGGTAATTGCCACCCAACATTTTTTTTGGAAGAAATTTGGTTAAATGTCCATTTTGCTAACTCCTTTTTGCAAAATGTCCAGTTAAAATCAGTTTTTGCTAAATGTCCTAAAAAAATTTGGAAACCCCATTTTTCCCCTGCCCTTATGTAATTCAAACCAGTTTCTCTGTGTGTCAGTTTTTCGGTTTTGCTTTTCATCATCACTCCCCTCCTCTCCACTTCATCGGTTTTCTCTCTTCCCCGATTCCACGACGTTTCAGCTCTCGTCGACGTTCCTTCATCATTTTCTCTGATCTTCGACGGTTGTTCTGCTGCTTTCATCTCCCATTCTGATTTTGTGTTGCTCTTCGTTCTTCTAATGGCATCATCATCACATACTACTCACTGTCGTTTCAAATGAAATCGGTTTCTGTTTAGGGTTTTGCAATTTCCGTTTGCATTTGGACATCTCCTTCCATTTCCTGCACGTTCTTCTCTGTTTGTCTTCAGTTTGGTGTTTAATTTGGTTTGGTTTTTGTGATTTTACCCTATTAAGCAACGGTTAGGGTTTGTGTTTTGTTTTTATTTTTTTTGTAAGGGTTATGAGTTTGTGATATGATGCATTGTTTGTTTCTTAAACTGATTTCGTTTTGAATTTAGCATATATGCACAGTTGTTTGATCAATTTCGCATGCTTGGTGACAGCAGTTTCCCTTTTTGGTTCTGGGATGTTGTATGCCCTTTTTCTTTCTCTTTTGTGATTCTTGTGTTTTCTATAAGGTTTCTGAGTTTGTGATATGATGCATTATTTCTTCCTTGGGCTGCTTTTGTTTTGAATTTAGCATTTATGTATTTGATCTATTCCTCATGCTTGGTGACAGTAGTTTATCTGTTTGGTTACAGTCTGTTCTATGTCCATTCATGGTGGGGAGACCATTCATTGCTTATAATTATTCTTTTAGTTACACCATATATTCCCACTGTTTTAATATTTTACACCACATTAAGCTTTGCATTGCGTTAGCCCCTTTAGGGTTGTTGCTTCCCTTGTCCTAGGGGTATCCATTTACTGACACCAGTACTTTTGCTGACAGAATCTTTGCTTAGCATTAGCCCCTTTAGGGTATTTGATTCCCTTGTCCTAGGGTTGTCCTTTTGGTGACACCATTACTTGTGGTTACACCCGGCCCTCATCTCTTAATGAAGTGTTGTACATAACATTTTAGGGTTTAGGGTTGAGGATTTAGGGTTTAGGGCCTTAGCCCTAAACCCTAAACCCTAAACCATAATGTACACCACATGTCCTTGTGGTGATAGGATTCTTTACACTATTTTTTATTACGCCTTTGTTCTTTGTATTTTGTGTATTTATGTATTTGATATATTTCTTATGCTTGGTGATAGTAGTTTATCTATTTGATTACAGTCTGTTATATGCCCTTGTTCTTTCTCTTTTGTGTATTTATGTATTTGATATTTCTCATGCTTGGTGGCAGTAGTTTATCTTTTTGGTTACAGTCTGTTATATTTCTCTTTTGATGTCATTATCTTCCATATGGTGACATTTCATTTTTATTTATTTATGTTTGATATTGATACGTTGTTCAGGTAAAGATATTGTGCTATTTAGTGAACCTTCTCCTTTAGAGACATCATTTCTTCCTGAATCTGCTCGATTTAAGTTCATTGTCCCTGAGAAGAAGCGTTTCCGTGCACATCTTAATGTATACTCAAAGCCTGCTATTATTGATGTCATTCGGTAGGGGTTGTCTTCATCTGATTGGGATGCCCTTATTGATGGCTGTTTTGGGTCAATTGTGTGTGCTGGTGATCACCTGTATTTCTATTCACAACTTGTCCACCACATGCTGCTACATGAAGTGAAGACTAAAAAAAGGAAGGAAATGTGGTTTAAAGTTGGACGACATTTGTTAAGGTTCTCGCTCGCTGAGTTTTGCTGTGTAACCGGGTTGATTTGTGAAGATAATGGTTATGATAAATCTACGTCTACTCATGTTGATATGGAGAAGTTTTTGGGAGTTTCTGAGTGCACTTTGGATGGTCTTATTGCCATTTTTAAAAATGAACCAAAGTTGTCTCAGGAGAAACTATCCTTAGCATACTTATTACTGATCGAGGGTGTTTTGCTCCCCTAGAGGAAAAACTATCTTGTCCATCAACAATATGTTGATCTTGTTTCTAATTTGGGCAGATTATCGATGTATCCTTTTGGACGTCTTATCTATTTGGAAACACTGTCTTTTTTGAAGAAAGGCATGAGATCAGAACAAGCCAACAGAGGTGAGAGGTTTGGCTACATTGTGTTCGGTTATCCCTTGGCATTTCAAGTAGTTCCCTTCTACTTACTTTTAAGTTCCAATTTTTATTTCTATTATTTTATATTATTGTTCTTTTATTTAATTTTTTGTCCTTATTGTTGTTTTGATCTCAGGTTTGGATTTTAGAAGCAATTCCTCAAATTGCTTCGATGACATGTTGTAACTTTGCATTTTGTGAAGGATTACTGCCATTATTGTTTGGTATAGTGAAAATGCTGATTTCTGCATTACCTATGACAAGTGTGCTGAAATGTTTTCAAAAGATTTGGTAAGCATCATTTTTCTTCTTTTGTTTTATTATTTTAATATCACTTCATTGTTCCATTTCCTAAATGTCATTGTGTAATGTTGTTTCTTGTTCTCTTGCTAGGGTGTTACTGTCCATCCAATTTATGCCGAGTTTATGAATGTCCCTCAACTCTTAATTTCTGATGAAGTCTCTGATGACGCCATTGATTCATATGTTTCTTCTTTCGTTGGTTTGGGTACTGATGACAGTGATGTAGTATCTTCTAAGAAGTTATGTATCCAAGCTCATGGTGTTAGGCAATCAGGTGGTCCTATATTTCATGGTAGAGTTGAAGCTACTCTCCATTCTCTTAAACATCCTACTCGAAAGAAGGACGTAGTCAGAAAGTCAGCATTAGGGGAAAAAAAGTTAAATGCCACTGATGCCACGTCTGACTTTGAGAGTCATGTCCCTCTCAAGAAGGCAGGTGTGACATGGTCCACGCGCACTGCTGCCAGTCCTGTTCCTCTCAAGCAGGCATTGGTGACACGGTCCAAGCACAATGATGCCAGTACTGGTCCTGTGGTGAAGAAGAGAGAGTTAAGAAGCTATGTTGCTGTTGATCAACCTATGAATAAGAAGCAACGAGTGGTGCCATCTCAGCAATCTTCAAAGAGACAATCTCCCTCTAAGAGTAATGAAGAAGCAAAGAAGGGTGACAAAGTTCCAGCTTATGTTGACAAGCCAAAGAGATCCAAGTTTAAGCTACCTAGACCTGTTCCTCCTACCGGTGGTAAGTTTAGTGCCCCCCCGTCTGAGTTTGCACCTGATTTGCCTTCCTCTTCTATTCCTGCAAGTGGTGATCTTCCTGGTTGAGCTAAAGATTTGGTTGGAAAAGCTAAATTTCTTGAAAGAATTATCAACTCTTTTAGGGCATCCTTTAACAAGATTGAATCACAGTTGAAAGAGTGTGTTTCTAAGATCCTTGTACTTGAGCAGAGAATTGCTTCACTAGAATCTCATCGTCCTAGTCATACTGATGACAGTGAAGCCGCTCTAAAAAAAGCATTGTAAAGAATTAGATGCGTCTATCAAGCCTGATATGGTTGGGATTAGGGACAACTGCCCTCAGATATCTCAGCATGGGTATCTTTTTAACTGTTTACATGAAAATGATGACAACGATACTTCCACTTAGTCTGACCCTCTAGATTATTGTGTTCGTCCATCAACTAATGTGTCAACTTCAATAGAGGGTGATGTTGATTGCACTGTTGATGGGAAAGATCTGGGCTCACCGGAGAAAGTTGATGACAGGGTTCTCCCTTCTGCTGAGGACATGGTTCTCCCTTCTGTTGATAAGATTGCTGATGACAGTGCTTTTGCTTCTGCTGAAGTCCTTGCTTCTAAGGCCGAAATTAGTGACATTGTTGTTCCTCTTGCTGATGTGGTTGTCTCAAGTGAAGTGGTTCTTTCAGATGATAAGCTTAATCTCAGTGGTGTTCCTGATGACAGTGGTGTCCCTTCAACTGTTGTTGTGTCACATGGGGGAATTCAAGCTTCTCTATCTGCTTCTACTGATAACATTAATGCCAATGGGTTTGTTACTCCTACTAAAGTCATTATTTCACCAGATGGAACTGATTATTCTAGCATTGCTCCCACTGAAGTTATTCTATGGGGTTCCACCAATATTGCTCTTTCTGTTGCTCCTATTGTTGTTCTTTCTTCACTGAAGTGCATTAATGACATTAATGTGCCAAAAGATGTGCCTGGTGACAGTGTTGGAGCTGCTACTGTTGTTGTTGGTTTGACTAATGCAATTGATGACAGTTCCGCTTCTGGTGACATTGTTTGTCCTACTGTTGTTCTTTCTTCACTTGAGTGCATTAAAGACAGTAGTGTGGCAAAAGAGGTGGTTGGTGACAGTGTTGGAGATGATATCGTTGTTGGTGCTTCAAATGATGTAGTTGATTACAGTTCTAGTGTTGGTGTCATTCTTGGTTATTGATATACGGTTTTTAGTCGCATAAACCGTATCAAAATAAAACTCAAACCTACAAACTAGTATAGCAAGCAAGTAAGAGGTCGATCCCACAGAGAATCAAGTATTTCTCAGCAATGTGTATTTACCAATTAGTAGAAAGGGGGGGTTTTGGTTGATTGAGATTGAAAAGAAAACAAAATAAAATAAAAACAAATAATGCAAAACAAATTAGAGAAGATCGCTCTACCTACAACTATCCACTTTATTTGTTTGAATTGATATTGTAACTTCCTCTTGTCCTTTTAGTCTTCCTATGAATGCCCTTGTCCCGACCTAATATAGTTACTAGTCCAACCAGTCCTAGCAACCCTTATCAATCGAACAGTCCCTAAAGAAGGATTTAACCCAATTGATAGCTTTAAGTTCAGAGATTAGCCAAGGTATTTGCAGTCCCTAAAAAAGGATTTAACAACACATTCAACTTCCTACTCATTCAAATAGTTCAACCAGCCCTAAAGGAATAAGTTTGCTACTTGGGTTAAGGTTCGCAACCAGGAATCTACAAAACCCTAGCAATTGAATTGATCTAACAAGTTGGCCAGACAAGATAGAACAAAACAATAAGCAATCAAGCACAAAGAAGTTGAAGCATTCAATATAGGAAATAAGGAACAAGATTCAGAAACTCACAATCAATCCAAATAAAGCTTCAAATTGCAAGTAGAACGAAGAGAGTTTAGTCGCCCATGGCGAACATCGCTTCTCTCTCTAATTGTCTGATAGAACGTAAGAATAGAATGGAAGTTATCAAAATAACATAAAACTTGGCCTTTTAAAACATCAAAGTCGGCCCCAAAATAAACAAATAGATCTAGGGTTTTTTAATAGTCAAAACAACGCGCATCCGCGCTGACGGCAGCTGCGGCGGGCGCCGCAAAGTTGCGGCGGGCGCAGCAAATTATGCGGCGGGCGCAGCATGAATACCGCCCCTGGCGGCGGGCGCAGCAAATTATGCGGCGAGCGCAGCAAACTATGCAGCGGCCGCTGCATTGGGTTTTCCCGAAAATTCCGTCTCGAATTAGCTCTCGACGTCAACATGAAAGTTGTAGCTCTCTGAAAGAGCTTTCCAACGCATGGTCATAATAGTCGATCGGACAACCGAGGCCTCCAGAAAGTGCAAAACAAGTTCAGCATGTCTGGCGACAACTTCTGCAGACTTGTTCTTCGTTTAGGTTCGCTTCTTCTTCTCAGGACCTCTTGAGATCTTCATGTAAGCTTCTTCGATCAACTAGACATTCTCATCCAATGCGTTATCAACCCATGTCTCCTCCTCGGATCCACGATTACCTGAAATAATCAATAAAAGCATGTAGATTCCGACTCCAACCACACAGAGAACAAATATGCAAATTATACTTAAACCATGCATGATATGCATCTTAACTAAGCTAAATGCAACCTATTATAACTCTATAAATACATGCTATCAGTTATTCATCTGATGTCAATGATGAAACTGTTGCTGCTGATGTTAATGTTTTTTCTACAGAGAGTCTACTTCATAACATCACTAATTTTATGCAGCTCGTACCGTCAGATGATGAAGAAGAGGTTTCAGGAGAGGTTCTGTCAAGGTGATCCCATAGGGTTGGGAAAACTGCCCGTGCAGTCCATACTCCTTATACAAATCTGTGCAAACCAAATAAGCCTCGCCTTCCAAAAGAACCGACAAACTCTTTTCTAACCAAAGAGGCTCGTATTGATTTTTATACTGGCTTTAGATCTATTGGGTAATTGTCTGTTTTTTTATCTATCTTCTCTTTTTCTTATTTCTACTTCCTATAATAAGTTTATTTATGTTTGGTTTTATTTTTATATTTTTTGTGTTTTTGTAGGCGTGATGGGATGATTTATGGGTTTACTGCTGACATGAACAAGTCGTTTTTCACTGAGTTGGTGGGGAAGGGTTGCTGGCTTCGTGATGTTGTAAGTTCATATTTGTGTTATTTGGTCCTATGTACATGTCTTTTTCTTGTTGATTACATTTGGTGACAGTAGTGTGGTGACAGTTAGGAATTATTTTTTTTCTTTTCACAGCATATTGATGAATCACTTTATCATTTGAGAAAGCGCCTTCACGACTTTCCTGATCAACATTCAAGTAGTCTTATATTAGACACCATTTTTATTACCAAGATTGGGGCGTACGATCCTGATTTAATTACAAATCGCCCTACAATTGATGAGTCTTTCTACAAGTACTTCATTTATCTCTCTCCTCCTTGTGGGAAGCCTTGGGAAGGTGTCAAGAAGGTCTACACCCCTTTTAATATTGAAAACAAGCATTGGGTTGCACTTGATATTCAGTTGGATTCGAATAACATTATTTTGTATGACTCCCGGTGTAATTACTACAAAGAGGAAGTTATAGCTTAGAAGCTTGCTCAGACTTGTCAAATGCTTCCTATTCTAATGATGAAGAGTGGTCGGTATTCTGATGTTGATGACACTCCCTTTGATGTTAAGAGAGTATCGGTTTTGAAACAAAATGACGAAGGGTACCTTATGTTTGCCATCTTTTTATTCTTTTTTTTATTTTCTGTTTCATCATATTACATCTGCTCACTTTTTCTTTGTGTGTTTATTATGTAGGGGTAGCTGTGGGGTTTACACCATAAAGCACATTGAGCACCTTGTATTTGATCGTGACATGGATCTTATCAATGACGACTATGTTCAGGCCTATTGTGATTGGATTGCATCTGATTTCTTCGTCAAGCAATGGACATTTATTTAGTTTATCACAGAAGTTTCTGTAGTTGGGACAGTGTAGATTTGATATTCCCAAATACATTTACTTATCTAATTATGGGATATTTAGTTGATGTAACTTGCATGGTGACACTTTGAAATACTTGAACCAAGTTAGTTGTATTTTGGAATGAATGTTTTCATATTAATATCTATGTTCCTTTAAATCATTTTATGTATTATGCCTTTTATATTTGTTACGTCTCCATAATTTCAATTCACTTTCAAAGTTTGATGAATTCTGGTGACAGGCTCACTGTTTTTACCTTGGTGACACTGCTGGTGACATTGCTTTTCTGTGTGCTAGTGGTTGCCTTTGGTGACAGAAGATGCATCTCTATTAATTGAACTGTTTTGATGCCATGTATTTAAAATGACATGGTATTTTGCTTAGCATTACCCCATCTAGTGTTTGGTGACACTATCCAGTCTCATGACAGAATTTTTGACACTGTTCTTATTATGGTGACACCATTTTCTCCATTTTTTTTTTCTATGTTTTAAACCAAATGTAGATTTGCTTAGCATTATCACCATTAGGGTATTTTCTTCCCTTGTCCTAGGGTTGTTCTTTTGGTGACACCATCCATTCTGATGACAGTATTTTTGACACTGTTTTCATTGTGGTGACACCATTTTCCCCACTATTTTTTTTTGTAAACCAAATGTAGCTTTGCTTAGCATTATCCCCTTAAGGGTATTTTCTTTCATTGTCCTAGGGTTGTTCTTTTGGTGAAACCATCTATTCTGATGACAGTATTTTTGACACTGTTTTCGTTGTGGTGACACCATTTTCCCCACTGTTTTTTTTATTGTAAACCACATGTAGCTTTGCTTAGCATTATCCCCTTTAGGGTATTTTATTCCATTATCCTAGGGTTGTTCTTTTGGTGACACCATCAATTCTGATGACAGAATTTTTGACATTGTTTTCATTGTGGTGACACCATATTTCCCACGACTTTTATGTTTTAAACCACATGTAGATTTGCTTAACATTATCCCCTTTGGGATATTTGATTCCCTTGTCTTAGGGTTGTCCTTTTGGTGACACCATTACTTTAGTGACACGCCACATGTCTTTCTGGTGACAGCCTCATTTACACTGTTTTCAATTGTGGTGACAAAGCTTGTGATTACACCACAAGTTCTTTGTTGGCGGATTTGATTGCATTGTATTTTAATTGTTAGATTATATGTACTGAACAACACTTGAATCAATTTGTTTCATTTTGAACAGAAACTAAAAGTTGGTGACAGTTTATATAAAGGCTGGTGACAGTGTAAGAAATTGGTTAGAGGTAAAATTCTATTCAATATAAGAAGAAGAAAAAAACATAAAATGTACTAAAACTCAATGTAGCATAAACTGTCTAGCCGGTCTGATGACTCTTTGATCCTTTTCCTTTATATTCTGCAGTTGAAGGCTTCCTTTTTTATTGAGGTCGGCCGCATCTTTTACGCACCAATGGTGGGTGACATTTTTGCTGTTTGATGACATCTGGCACAATCCCCTCTGCTTCATGTAACACTGGATATATTGTCTCTTGATAAGACAAGGTTCAAGCTTCATTTGTGTAATAAGTGCTAATATACCTCAAAACAATAAGTTTTTTCTCTCTAATGGCAGCAAGCGTGTGTACACAAGGTATATTGTCGTAATCAAATAACTTACATGTACAAGATTTCTGATTCAGATCAACAAGAGCCTAATTCATGCCACCGGCAACTTCAAACTGGAAGTCATTCAGTTGTTTGACAATGTACATTCTTGATTCACTGCATCTTATGTACACTGTATCACTAATTTTTTTTGGAAGCTCAAAGCTGTTATCCTCAGATTCTTTTCTGCGGTCATTGAACCATTTTGTTAGTTTCTCTCTGATAGCATTCAGTAGTTCTATAATTGGGAATGATCTATCTTCATTGAATACACTATTGATTGTCTCTGCATTGTTTGAAGTTATCATATTGTACCTGTCAGCTTTTGAATAAGCTCTTTCCCATTTCTCAAACTTCAAATCTTCAAGAAATGTCTTCATCTTGCTATTAGCATTAGTAATGCATTCAAAGTAGGTGTTGAATTCTGATACTGTGTAACTGTTTGCAGCATGTTCAAACCACTCACACAGACTCTTCTTCTTGAATTTTGACATTATATTCTGCTTCAAGTGCCATCTGCAGTAATAATGCTTAGTATTTGGGTAAACCAACTCTAACGCTCTTGCAATGCTTTGATGACGGTTAGATACAAAAACCAGCTCTTTACTTGATGGGATGACTGTTGCAAGCTTTCTGAAGAACCATTCCCAAGAGTTGTTGTTTTCAGTGTCAACCACTTCAAAGCTAATAGGGAAAATCTGATGATTTGCATCTTGTGCAGAAGCTGTGAGGAGGGTTCCTTTGTATTTTCCTTTTAGAAATGTACTATCTACCACTAGTACCTGTCATATTGAGTTTGATTACAGTTTTGCAGATATCAAACTTATCTAAAAATATTGAAAATATTTGGTTACAGTAATCAAACTCACTTTTGATGACATGCATGTAATTTAGGTACTGAGATCAAAATTGATAACAATATTCCCATCTCAAACAACAATTGTACTCGAGATTACATAAAAGGCATGTATTAGCACTACTAGAATTCTGTTCATAGACATCATGTCTTTACATCGGTCGGAAAAACGCATGATGTTAAAAATAATTAAAACATCAGTTTAAAAATTATTGATGTTATTGAGATTAGAGACATCGACTTCACTTAATGGACAATTTTAAAACTTCATTTTAAAAAAATCGAAAACGCGCAAAATACTATGTAAAATTTTAAGCGGTAAAAAAGCTCAACTTCAAAACACTTGGCTAAAATGAAATAATAAAAGCGGGTAATGGGACAGATCTCCAACACTTGCCAAATTATTTTGAAATTTGTATTTTCACCTAAAAGCAAAAACCAAATCTCCCAACACTTAAAACAAAAAAAAAATCCTCAAATTCCCCATTTTCCATTTAGGTCATCTCTTCCATGGAGGAAAGTGAGAAGCGATTAGCCCTCGGCGATTTCGGCGATTCTCAAGGGTGCTCATCGACAAGCTTAGCCCTCTCGACGGTTGTCCTGGTGGCTCCTCCGCCATGGGTCCTAGGGGTACATTCTTCTTCTTCCATCTATCCCTCTCTCTCTAGATCTATTGACGAACCCTAAACATCAATCTCCCCCATCTCTCTTTCTCTCTTTCTCTCTACTAATCGTCTCCAATTCCAGATTCTAGATCTATTTCTCGGATCTTGGCATGTTTCTATTTCTATATCTATGGCTTCTCATCTTCTTTGCGGACTCTATGTCAGTCCATCTGTACATACAAGATAAAAAGTATAAGGAACGTACTAATTCTAGGGTTTTTCATCCAATTGATAGATCGAGAAAGGCATTAATGGAAAAAGATTGAAGGCGTTCATCTAGTGTTTGTTCTCCTTCTCGCTATGTTTCCCCCATGGTTAATATTCTTCTACTTAATACCTTTTCTGTTTTGTACACTTTTAGTTTGTCTCATTCGAGTTTAATTTCATTGTTGATTTCAAAAATTCCTCCATGATTCTTTTACACTGTGTTTCCTCAAGTTTTAGTATTATGTTAGGAACACGAGTATTATGTTAGGAAGAACTTAGTTCAGATGGATGAATTAAAAGAAAAAACAGAATTGAGATTCTAAGGAGCATATAGCTAAAGTTGAAACTTAACTTTCTAGTTTCCTAAGGAAAGAAGATTTCTCTAGTTTTTAGAAGATACCCTAGAACTCATAATTGTGTCCTAATTACTAATGAGATATGTTTTTAATCATCTTTTATTGATATATATTATATACATATATAGCAATTGATCAATTTTTGTCACAACATCTTCTCATATTTTCTAACGAATAACTAATTACTGAATTTATTACCTTTAGGAGTCTCATTGATGTTAATTCTTTTTGGAAATCGGATGTTTCAGATCTCAAATGAAGACATGTATCCAAGGAACCACAATGAAACCAAAAGCTAAAAGGTAAGAGTTTTTGTTCTTGTCCTACATTGGATTGAAGGTCAGCTTGTTGTTCTTATTAGTAATAGATTATAATTACCGGTTTTCAAATTTGAAGAAAGGTTTTATGTGCTTGTGTAGAAGGAATCTCCTCTTTGTATGGCCACATAATCAGCTCATCCAGGTAAACAATATCACTTATCACTTCATCCTTTGCTTTGGCTTGTGCTGTAGCTAGTATCACTTCATCCTTTGCTTTGGCTTGCTTTAGTTTGAGAATTCATGTCAGAGCTTACTTGAATACCCTATCTGTGCTTTCTTATTGTCATTCTGCATTTGATTTTTAATGTCCAAAATTATTAGGCTGCGGAAAGGGGCATGTGAAGCCTGCCAATTATTTAAATGCTCATGAGAAGTTTCTGATAGGTGTTGCAACTAAAGGAGGTATAATGTTTTATGCCTATATTCAATCAAAGCTAATCTTATTGATTTTAATTTTGTCTCTATAAGTAGCACTCTTTTTTTTTTTGGTTTTGATGGATGCTAATCAACATTTAGTGGTCAAGTTGTTTAATGTTGTAAGATCCTTTTGATATAGAATAAGTCTACATGCTCAATATTTCTTCTTCTCAACCTCACCTGATTTGCTCTTTTTCCAGGTCAACAAGGCCCAAAATGCTTAGAAAGGGATTGATCCTGCAAGAGCTAAAGATGCTAAAGGTACATAATGAGACTACATCTGTCTTTTAGTCTTTCTTTTAGGAGTCATAATCCCATACCCTCGAAATGAAAAGTTAATGGCCATGATAACACCCTATATCAGAAATTGTTTAATTTTACTGATACACTTGAAAAGGTGATGAGTTATTTCTTTTATTTAGTAGCCTCACTCCCTTACAAACTGCAAATATTAAGAGTTTTAGTTGAGTGTTAGCTTGATGTCTTGGTCTTGGACTCATTTGTTTGATATATAAAAACTAGTATGACCTGACTAAGAATCTGAATGAGTATTCAGATGGGTCATCGATTGCTGCAGGATTCCAGGTTCAACCTTATTGATATAGCTATAATACATGATCTTTTGGCTATCAATTTGTAGTTTCATCTATTTAGTCCTAGATTCTCCTTCATAACGAAGATGGCAGTTCTGAGGCGCTCTGCTCATGCAGCTGTAAAGCTATGTTTCTTTGTTATACTCATGGTTCATATGTGCATCATTCTGATCTTGTGATGATTTGTCTTGAATATGACAGTTAACTGTCATATTCAAGATAAATCATCACAAGATCATTCCAATTTATTAATCATAGTTCTCAAATAATTAAATGATGGTTAAAAGAAGATTTGACTCCCATTCAAAATGCTTATGTCAATTTGTTAATACTTATTTACACAGTATGATATTGTCATTGTCATGTGGTTTTTTATCTTCTTGTTCTTTCATGTTTTTTAAACCCGAGGGTAATGTCATATTTTGGACTTATAGAGGATTAGAAGATTGTGTATAGCGTCTTCTTTTCAGAGATATTGTCATATGCTGGACTTGAGAAAGATTTTGAATAGCATATCTCTTATGTCCATTCTATTTCTTCTTTTTTGTTTACCTACTCCAACACCATTGTGCTTTCTTATCTGTTATTTCATTTATTTGTTCTCTTTTAACTGTTTCATGGCATGCTATTTGGACCTTGCTTAGCTGGGATTTTGAGGGCCTCTAGAAGAGAAAGGGTACTGAGCAAATTTGTAGAAAATGAGTGTGAGAAAATAGACAGGCTTATAGAACTTTATGTAAGGTAATTGATTTTATATTACCAGAACTATCAATGTTTTCATGTGTTCATCCTTTTTTATTTAGAGATGCCAACTCACAAACAATGATCTCCAGATATTCAGATCGAGTAAAAGAAGAGACTGAGCGGATGGAGCAGCTTGAACTGGACGATTTTGAGGTTATTTTATTGACAAGATCCATAATGTGTTTGATGATTCTGTTTTGATTGAGTATTTAGGATTTTACTGCTACCATGCAGATGGACGAGGAGGAGAAGTACAATCGAAAACTTGAGTCGGGTCTTTACACCCTTCAGGTAAAAATATTCAGCGGATGTGCCCTTGGAATGAAGGAAATGACCTGTGTCTTGTATAGACATTATAGACTTTTGTTATTGTTTCTATTTGTTATATTCACAAGCTGATGCTCAATATTTTCTGTTTGGCCTGCAACTGATTGTTGTCATTCTTGGTCATATTTGGTCCTCTGAGTAAGTAATCTGGATAATATATTTTAATGAATGCAACAGCATGCAAGTGTTCTCCATTCGGTCTTTCCCTGATACTATCTTTATCGTTAATAGGCGTACACATTCAGAATGAATCAGCCTGACCACCTGGCTGCCTGAGGGATGTGGGTATGTTACTCTGAATATCTCTGGGTGCTATCTTGCTTTACTGATCTTTTTTTTTTTGTTGTGTGATTGATTGGTGTGAACATTCTAATGTCCTTTTAATTGATTCTTCAAGTGTAAATCAATGTTGGTATTGACTTAAGAAAGTTATATAACTTATTGATGTTTTCTCTCTTCTTTGCTTCAGTTTGACCTCATTTCCTCTTATCTTGTTGTATACTTGTGTTGAGTCTAATATTTCTATCTATAAGCTGATCGGTATGTTGTGAATGGTGAGAAGGACCTGGATGAATTAATATATTTAAATGGCCAACTGAAGTTTCTTGAGTTATTTCCTATCATGAGATAAAGTCTGCATCTGTCATTTTTTTTTTGTCTTTGCTAGATAGTGATGGTATAGAAACAAGACATGGAAGAGGAGACAAAAGGCAGCTTGATTTATTGCTCTTGAACAGGGATACTAGCCACATCGTATCCCTCCTGAACAGGGATATAGGCATCTAATTGAATATGTAGAAAGACAATGTTACATGTATGTATCGGGACATCATGAGAACATCTGTTTTGTGGTACTATGTAAAAGAGTAGAAACTTATAATTCGACTATTGATGTATTTCACCTTATTATATGTGTTTGACTATTTTGGATAATGTATCATGGATTTGATCCTATTTTGATTATTTGAGAAGTAACCGATTAATTGATACAAATGCAAAATGACACATCATTTAATACAATAAAAAGCGATTTAAAAATGCATTGAAACACAACAGAATAAAAAATCAAACTGATGTCTTTTGAGAAATTATACATTGGTATAGATAAAGAAAACGATGTTATAATCTTTTTAGGCATCATTTCTTTCAAATATACCGATTTAAATATATACATATAACATTGTCTTTATAAATGTGGAATGTTGTATACTATTTTTTAAACGAAATAACAAGACAAAATACAAAGGGAAAGTTAATAAAAATGAAATGAACCATATATAATCGATGTAAATAAATATTACAACATTGTTTTTGGAAAAAAATATCGATGTTAATGTGAACTTTTGTATTGGTCTACATATCTTTAGATAACTAGAAATGCAAAATAATAGGGTTTAACATTAGGTGAATCTATCAAAATGTATTTATATTCATGCATTTAAGTCGGTATTACAAAGAGAAACGATGTTATAAATCATTATAGACATCGGTTATAAACCGATGTGGTAAAGTTGGGATCTTTAACACCACCCACTAACACGTCGAATTTTTTTTAGTTTTACATCGGTTTTTAACCGACGTCTATGAAGACAATTCTAGTAGTGTAGTTATGATTAAATCTAAGAAATCCATTGATGACATGCATACAAATTTAATCAAACCTAGCTATCATAATGTAAAAATTTGTACCTTTCGCAGAATTGGGAATGCACGGATACATTGTTCAAATGCAATGAACAAATACTTGAACCTTGATTAGGAGTCAACTTGAATAAAGGTGACAGTTCCAGCATTATGTTGTTTTAGGACACAACAATATGTTGGTAATAATTCAAAGCTTCCTTCTGATGACCCCTTTACCATCGTTATTGCTGCATCACGAGCTTTCCATAATTTCCAGTAGCTCACATTTATTTTGAAGTCAGTTCTTATGATGTTTCTAATCTGACTTGGAGTTGGTCCCTTTTTGATGTCTTCATATATTTTCATATGATGTAAAAGAGTCAATAAAATATCAGAGGAGGAGTGATTACAAGAAATAATTACAGTATATTTCACTTTGGTTTGATCTTTTCAGCTAAAAGTTTGTAGTTAGGAGCGCGACGTTTTCCAATCCTTACTTCCAAACTGCAACTATGTTCTTGATTGTATTTCTTAATTTGAAATATAGTTGACCCAGTTAATATGGCACCGTGAATTTTCCAATCGCAACTCTTATCAACACAAACTGTTCTGTAATAACTTGGTGTTATCTTTTTCACCATGTAAGCAAACGTTTCTTGTGCAGCCAACAATGCAATAGCATTTTTCAGATCTTCTTTTGTTCTGAACTGTTGTTCCAAAGCTATAATAATGCCCCCATTTCTCGAACTTATAGATTGTGCATAATTTGTGGACATTGTAGTGCTACTGATGCCACTCTCAATCTCGGTATCATCTCCATTATCACCTGTATCATTGGCATTATTTATGCAGTCTACATCATCATTCTGCACACAAAAGATGTCTTCCATCACATATGTATCCTTGAAATAACTGTCAGCATGTAAAACCAACTGATTTTCATCATTCATAGATTGTGTAACCCGATCTTCAATGATTTCCTTTACAACAGTAGCATATAAAGGAAATGTCCAATTCACTTCCTTCAATTCACTAATTTGAAAGAAACTCTTCAAATCACTGTCATTCTCAATAAAAAAAGGCTCCATAGTTTTTTTAAAGGATGCAAATGACTGAATTGAAGATTAGGAGCCAAACTGTCACTGTTGATGACTCTGTTGATTATCTCAGTCTTCATCTCATACATACTCATAGGCTGATTGATGACAGTCACTTTTGATGACACATCACCAACAAACACTAAATCGTCTTCTTCCCTTTTCCATTCTCCTCTAAATTTTACTGTTAGCAGATTGACATCCATTATACCTGTACCCTGGTGACATCTCTTAAATTTAATACATATAATCTGATGGAACAATTTGAATCAAACTCAGATATTGTGATGACAGGTATCCAATTTTTTTCAAACACAGCTATCATAATCAAATTGGATTTAGCTACTATGATGACATGCATCCAATTTTATTCAAACACATTTATCAAAATCAAATTGGATTTAGCTACTGTGATGACATGCATCCAATTTTATTCAAACACATATATCATGATGGCAAAAACAGAATTCGGGATTACAATACAACAATCACCAAATTAGCTACTGAGATGAAAATTATCAACTAAGATCAAAATCGATGACAATATTCACGTCTCAAACAACAAACGAGCACAAATTCGATATTTACCTCTTTTGAAATCTGAATTCGGGATTACAATGCTATAACCGAGCACAAATTCGTTCAGGTTTGATGACTGATGGCGAAATCGACGATGCTTGTTGAAGAAATTGGCGTTCCTGCTTCAGATCGAGATCGAAATCTTCGAAATCGGGGAGATCAGGGATGCCTGGTGTCAATTTATGACATTTTGCAAAAGCCATTATAAAAATGGACATTTTGCAAAACAACCCTCATTTTTTTGAACAGTTACCAAAATAATCCTTTTTCTTTCAAGAGAATTACCTTCATTTTCAGTTCCCACATTGCAAAATCTGTGTGGCCATTGAAGGGCTTGAGATATGTACCCTTATCACCCATACTTGTAACTTTGTATCTGTAAAACAAGCAAATAGTCAATAAGTGAATAAAAAATACATTAAATGATTCAAGAAAGCTTGAATCAAGCATTGCAGTTATAAATTCTATCAAGCCAAGTACAAAGCAAGAAAACTTGAAGAACAGAAGCACCAACAACACAAGAACTAAGCTGATGAGGGACCATCTTCTAAACCTCCGGCCACGCTAATCATCTTAGGAGACGGACCTATGACTCGAGCCCGAGCCAAGAAGCTTCAACGCGACTCATTCATGTTTGTGAGTCATGCCTTTTTCTCGAGCACGGTTCAACTCCCGGAGCCACCAATGAAGACATACATGTGCATAGGACTCGCTGAGGGCCTCGATGCCGACACCAGGGGTATCGATGCCGACGTCTGAAACACATGCCTCCAGGTGCGCGGACGTGCAGGTGGTGTGCGGGCGTGTGGCCCAGGCGCGCGGGCGTGCACGGGCGGGCTGTTGGATGCTGGCCACCGAGTTCTTATGTGCTGAATTTGGACTTCATTATGTTGTTATTTTAGAGACCTTAATTAATTATGTTATTTTAAGTTATTTTAGGGTTATTTAATTAATTCCTTTTATTTATTATTTTTATTAGAAATCATCCTTTTAGGGTTATAAGAAGGTCGATCATCTTGTAGAATATTCACGTCTTCCATTATTCAGAAATACAGTTCTTGTGTGAAACACATCTGTGAGAAAGTCAATCGATTTGAAGCGTTGCTCATCGATTGCACAATTGGTTATTTTAGAGACCTTAATTAATTATGTTATTTTAAGTTATTTTAGGGTTATTTAATTAATTCCTTTTATTTATTATTTTTATTAGAAATCATCCTTTTAGGGTTATAAGAAGGTCGATCATCTTGTAGAATATTAACGTCTTCCATTATTCAGAAATACAGTTCTTGTGTGAAACACATCTGTGAGAAAGTCAATCGATTTGAAGCGTTGCTCATCGATTGCACAATTGGTTATTGATCTTGCTTGGTTTGCTTTGAGTTCATCAACCTGGCGAGAGCTTGGTGATCCTGGTAATCACAAGTCCCCTCCTTGTACCTCCAAGTTGTCTGCTTGGTTGTGTAAGGTTGTAGAGGCGGGCTTTATAGTCGTTGGTATTTGGTTCCTACCCTCTTAGGAGGTCTGGGGTCTTTATCTCGTTCTATTTTATTTCGAATCAGTCCTTATCGGTCGTGTCTTTGCTATCAATTTTGAGTCTTGCATCTTGTTTCATCGAGTCTTGGTGTTCTTGAGTCTTTTGCTTCCGTTCCTGTTAATTCTTGTTTGATTGTCGAAGATCGGGCTATCCTACGGCTAACCCCGTATCAAATTGGTATCAGAGCTTTGGTTTTCGACATCAAAGTTGTGTTTTTTGTTTCCCTAAACACAAAACCTACAAAAATAGAGTCTTTTTCTTTGTTCTTGGTTTTTACTTCTTGTTTCTTGAACTTTGATTGCACTAATATCTTGTTTGTGATTTTTGTAGTTGCTAGCCTAAACACAATAGCCTAGCTGAGCCCTTACAGCCGACCCAACAGCGAGTGCGCACCCTTGTGAAGCACTGTCGTCGACGGCATCAACAAGAGGAACCCTCTAGTCGATTTCGGCCAAGGGTTTTTTTCCCTAACCCTAGTTGTTGTTGCTTCTATCTTTTGTTATCCTAGATCTATCTACTTTGTTGCCTTATTTAATTTGTTGAAATTTGTGGTAGATATATCTCATATTCTCTATCATATATTATAAAAGGCATAGATAGATTTATTTACTAAATTTAGCCAAAGTTCCATCTATATATATTTCATTAGGGCTACATATTTTATTTTCTTTCACCTTAGCATAAATTTTTCGAGTCCTTTATTTCATTGTTAAGTGTTCTTGCATTAGTAAAAAAAAACAGTCCGAAAAAGTTAAAAAAAAAAGAAACATTCAAGCTTTGACCTAGGAGGATAAAATTCACTAGGGGCAAAAGTAGCTTCAAAAAAAAAGAAGAAGGATTATCGAGTCTAGTGTAAGAAACTTCAAGGACCATTCTTGGTGAAAATTTCATAGCCCTACTCGAAAAGGCCTTAAACACATACCTCCCAAAACAAAAAAAAATTTTTTAAGCCCTACCTTGCAACTACAACGTCCTTGCTAAGGGTTTGAATCAAGAAAGGTAAAAGTACAAGTTTTCTTTTCCTTGTTTTCTTTTGTTATTTGTGTGTGTCGAGTTCTTATTGTTGTTGATCGAGTGCTCTTATTACTGTCTTGAGTGTCGGTCGATAAGGACTGATTCAAACTAAAATAGAACGAGATAAAGACCCCAGGCCTCCTAAGAGGGTAGGAACCACTACATACCGAGTCGATACCTTGTCCTACCGACTCGATACTTTGCTTCTGTTGGATTTTTTCGGTTGTTTTGTTTTGTTCTTTCTCTTGTTCTCTTACCTTGCATTGTTAAGTCCTTGCTTGAGTGTTGATTTGCCCAAAGTGGATTGCCCCAACAAGCTTGTCATACCAATTAGAGAGAAGAGTGTGAGCGAAACACATTGTGAGTTTGGTTATATTTTGCTAATCTTGACATAGTTCCGTGTTCGTTTTATTTGCAATGTCTCAGTAGGTTAACAACGGGAACAATGCCAACAATGATGACAATTCCGAAGCAACTGTATCCGCCGCGGTGTTCAACAACACAATGAACACTCTTAACACCACCTTGGTGGCGATGATGGATAGGATGACGGCATTGGAGGCTAGACCGACGGGTTCTAATAACCTTGGTGGCCAAGTTAATCCAAGGCGTGACGATACACCTAATGATGAAAGGGAAGTCCGAAATCCTAATCCTCCTTGATACGTTTGGGATACCCGATCCTTCGTCTGTGGGCTTCAGATCAAGAACCACGCCGTATATTTGCTTCGATCTTGCAATGCTCTTTGATATCTCCTGATTTGGAACAATTTAAACAAGTGATTAGAATTCTGATTTAGTGACAGAATTAACACTTAGAAAATTCAGCAACTTAAAATAGGGAAATAGCGACAGAAAGAAGGGACGAAGAACAGCGAGGGAGAAGCGGGGTGGATGCGCGGCGCTGGCGTCTCAGGAGCCTCACTCGCTGGGAGCGAAGGCCATACGCGGACGGGGAAGCGCTTCGCTGAGCGCGCGAGAGCAGGGACGAGGTGTGCGAGAGCGAGTGCTGGGACAGTGCGGGAGCGAGGGCGCCTGGAGCCGTCCGCGCTCGCTGAAGCGGATCTGCTCGCGGGTGGCGCCAGGGACTGGGCTTCTCGGGTGCGTTGTCGTCGATCTCGACAGGGACCGTGATGACTTCTCTCGATCTCGACAAGAACCAAGGTGAAGGTTTGTGTTTGTGAAGGCCGAAAACAATAAGAACATAAGAGAAAGATAGCTTTTTGGGATTGATAACCAAGAACCCTTTAATCCATAAAGGGGTTCTCAATTCTATTTCAATCTGATTAAATTCAAAGTGCATAACATGAATTTATAGGAAAACTATGAGAGATCTAACCAATCCTTCCTTGCAAAGGAAAGGGGTTTGGATAGATTAATTCTATCTAAGATAAATGAAATAACTTAAAGATAAATAAATCCTAAGAAGATAGAAATATAATAACTTGGTGGCCAAGTATTATATCTAGAAGAGATATAATTAAATTCCACCTTATTTATCTAATTGCATAAAATAACAACTTTAATTAACTAGATTAATTTCGGCCCATGCACAAGTGTGACTCGGCCCAATCTCTCGACAAGACCAATGGCCCACTCGGCCGAGTGTCCTCTTGGTGGTGCCGAGTTCAGGTGAATCATGGCGGGTGCAGACGAGTCTTCATGAGCTCCGTGTGTGGACGTAGGCTCACTTCTTGTGTTGGCGGTGTAACCTTGAGCCAAGTGATCCAGGGTGGCCTGAACCCTTGCTCTAAAGTTCCATGGTGACGGACAAGAAAGGCCTTAGTTGCATTTTGAATCTTCTTGGCCCTTGCACGAGTGACAGGGCCATCAAATGGAACCTTCATGTTGTCCTCAATGTCACCAGGAGTCATCGATAATTGCACGGCATCACTCCTCCTAACCCTAATTTGAATAATCCCTTATTTGAAGAAAACAACTCTCCACGAGGGGAGAGATATGGTAGAAATAACAGATTAGTTAATGCGCAGGGGCAAGGACGGAGAAGAGGAAGAGGCCGTGGCTTCCAGGAGGAGTTCTACTACTTGGAGCCTGACGATGACTTCCAAGAAGAGGACTATTAGGAGCAACGCCCAAGGCGGAACGACAGAGGAGGTCGATACCAATATCGTGAGCCTAGAGATCCTAATCAGGACGGCATAGGTAAGGTAAAGGTAAAGATTCCTTCCTTTCATGGTAAGACAGATCCAGATGCATATATTGATTGGGAGACAAAAATGGATCAAATCTGGAATTGTCACCAATTTTCCGAACATAAAAAGGTGCAATTGGCTTCATTAGAATTTCAAGGGTTTGCTCTAATTTGGTGGGATAATTTGATTAAAGAAAGAAGGCGAGCCCTTGATGCGCCTATCGCTTCTTGGAACCAATTAAAAGCTTTAATGAGAAGTAGGTTTGTCCCTCAACATTATGCTCGAGAGCTTAGACAACGATTAGAAAACCTTAAGCAAGGTAATAAATCTATTGAGGAAACCTTTAATCTGATGCAAGAAACCATGGCTAGGGCTAATGTCGTAGAACCCTATGAGGATACAAATGCTAGGTTTCTTAGGATTTTGCATCCCGCCTTAGCTCATGACATTGATTGCTTCCCTTACTCTACTCCTACTGAATTGTTACATTTGGCTATTAAAGTTAAACGTGGAGCTAGATACAGGAACCAAGGCGGAAGGATGACGAGCGGACAGCCCCAACCATGGCGCCAAAGCCGGCCACAACAGTCCCAAGGGAGAGGAGATGGCCAAACCAACCCTCCGGCTTCTGACAAGGGTAAGGCGCCTTGGACTAGACGAGATTCGTCTGGGGTATCTACTGGCCGCAAAGGGAGTAATCTTAACCCCTCTGTTACTAGATCTAGGGACATTGTGTGCTTTAAATGTCAGGGTAGAGGTCATGTTATGAAGGATTGTCCCAATAAGAAAACTCTCATGATTAATCACTTGAGCGAATATGTATCTGAAAATTCTTGTGATGAAAATGAAGAGCTTGCTAATGATAATGATCAAAACCTTAACCTGCTTACTTATGATGAAGATGATGATGACATTGATTATGAACATGGAGAATCATTGATTGTTAGGAGAGTCTTAAGTGTTGTTCCTGCACCTTGTGATGACAATCAATGTACGTGAGAATCTGCTTCATAATAGATGCTTAGTTAAGGGTAAGGTGATTAATGTGATCATTGATGGGGGAAGTTGTTGTAACTTAGCTAGTCAGAAGATGATTGATAAATTACAACTCCCTACTATTCAGCATCCTAGGCCTTATAGATTGCATTGGATGAATGACTGTGGTAATTTAAAGGTTAATTGGCAAGTTAAAGTGCATATCAAATTAGGACATTATGAAGATGATGTTTTATGTGATATAGTACCTATGCAAGCCTGTCATATCTTATTAGGTCGTCCTTGGCAATTTGATCGTAAGGTCTTGCATGATGGCTTTACTAACAGATATTCCTTTACTTTTAAGAGCAAGAACGTGGTTCTCAAGCCTATGACGCCAACCCAGGTGGCTAATGAGATTGAGAAACGGAAGGTAAGTAAAGGTGAGTTAGTTCAGGAGGCTCAATCGAGTCATGTGTCTACCCCTACTCGATCTAAGGGTGTGTTCTTGGCTTCCAAGAGTACATTTTTAGACGAGTTTGCGGATGGAGAAACAACCCTCATGCTCCTATGCAAAGGGTTGAACATGTTGAGTGAGGAGCTTAGAACTACCCTCCCTCCTCGCATCCTATCTCTTATTGAAGAGTATAAGGATGTATTCCCCGAGGACATACCAGCAGGTCTACCCCTGTTAGAGGAATTGAGCATCAAATTAATCTCATTCCAGGGGCTGCTTTGCCTAATAGGGCTGCTTATAGAATGAATCCCACTGAAACCCAAGAGGTTCAATCCAAGTCCAGGAACTGTTGGACAAGGGATACATTAGGGAAAGATTGAGACCATGTGATGTGCATGTGTTGTTAGTCCCTAAGAAAGATGGTTCATGGAGAATGTGTGTAGACTATAGGGCAATTAACAACATAACTGTGAAATATCGCCACCCTATACCCCGCTTAGATGACATGTTGATGAGTTGCATGGTTCTTCCATTTTCTCTAAAATTGATTTAAAAAGCAGTTACCATCAGATTAGGATGAAGGAAGGCGATGAATGGAAAACATCCTTTAAGACCGAATTTGGACTCTATGAATGGTTGGTTATGCCTTTTGGCTTGACTAACGCACCTAGTACTTTCATGAGATTAATGAACCATGTGCTTAGAAATTTCATAGGTAAATTTGTTGTTGTATATTTTGATGACATTCTTATCTATAGCAAATCACCTGATGAACATGAAGCACATTTAAGGGAAGTACTTTCTACTCTAAGATTAGAACACTTGTATGCTAATTTAAAGAAATGTGAATTGTGTAATAATCAAGTGTCTTTTCTTGGTTTTCTAGTGAGCTCAAGTGAATTGCGAGTCGACGAAGCGAAGATCAAAGCAATCCAGGACTGGCCGACTCCTACCAACATCGGCCATGTGAGGAGTTTCCAAGGCTTGGCGAGCTTCTATCGGAGATTTATGCGCGACTTCAGCTCCATCGCATCCCCTCTCACGGAACTCACGAAGAAGAGGTGCGAGTTCAGGTGGGGTCCAGCTCAAGAGGACGCATTTCGGCAGCTTAAGGAGAAGTTGACGCAAGCTCCATTGCTTGCTCTGCCTGATTTCACTCGACCTTTCGAGGTTGAATGTGATGCTAGCGGAGTTGGCATAGGTGGAGTCCTCATGCAAGAAGGTGGAGTCCTCGTACAAGGGATGATACAAGCAACAGCAGGAAACAACCCTAGATCTAACATGCATGTGAATCAGAAGTACAAAGGAAAGAGAGAAAGTCTCCCTGTGTGGAAAAACCGAAGATCGAAGAAGGATTCGATCTTCAAGAACCCTAGATCTCACAAGGCACAGGAGAGCGGCCACCCAAGAGGACGCCGGAGCTCGATCCACCTTCACAGAGACGCTAACAACAACCTTTCTTCTCCGAGCGCTCTTAAGCCGACGGCAAGAGTTGGAAACACCCAAACCCTAGAGACCCTAGCAGAGCGTTTGTGAGGAGAGAGAAAGACAAAGTCTGAAGTTAAGAGCTCTCATGAAGGGAAGGATCTTATATAGCTAGGTCAAGCCCGAGCTTCCTAAAACGCAACACTCCACAAATGCAAAGGCAAGGTAAGCTCGACATCTCTCCACATGGGCTACGAGGCTCAATCCAAAATGCCCAGACCATGGGCCGGATTATGGGCTAAGACCTAATCCGGTTAAATCCTCCTCCTATAATATACTTTATACATATGATATATATATAATATATGTTACACATATATATGTTAGACTCTACTATTGAATTAATCCCGTTAGAGAATCAAGCTTACCAAGCTCAATACGACTCAGTCGAGATTAATTCTAATAGTGCATCATATATGTATACTATATACTATGTATCACCTATATAATCATCATACACACATACATGTCCATACACACATAAAACAATATTACATGCCAAAGAAAAGACTAGGAAAGTAAACATCTAAGATTACAATTATTTAACTTATAAGTGACATTAACGAACACAATTGTATAACAATCTGTGTATGTGGTGCATGCGTGGCATAACCATGTCGAGGTGGTTGAACCGGAAAGGATATCAGGGTAGTACGATGATTCCCAGAAACGGTCGCTCTATATTTACCAAAATCAAGGTGCATGCGTAGCATCTACATAGCGCTGACTCACTGGGTCGATTTTGACTCAATGAGTCATCGAGTTTTGATCCTAAAATTCTCAAGTTTGGGTCGATTTTAGATCCCGGATTGAATTTTTTTAGGAAGTGTCATGTTTAAACGGGTCTAGTTGTGAGTGTGTGTGTGACGGTAAGGCTGATCCATTTGTCCCCACTTTTGAATTTCAAATTCATTTGAAAAAAATGTCTCAAATACATTACATAAAGGAAGCAGAGAGAGATGAAATAATCGGCTTTTTAGTTTCTACGCTAGCTCAAACCTCATCTCTCAGACTCTCTCAAATACGGAGTAGATCTCCGTTGCTTCTCTGCCATTGTACAGAGCTTTCCTCAGGTAGAGGCAGAGTGAGAGAGAAATGGAAAGGGCAAAAGCTACGAGGAAGTCCCACACCAACACCACCGATCTTCTCACTTGGTCCGAACTTCCTCCTCCTCCTCTTCCCGTCGCCGAACCCGTCGCTCGCTCTCACCAGGTACTTCTTCCTCATTGTGTCCAATTTAGGGTTCTGATCGAGGTTTCTCTTTTTCATCTTCATCTTTGTTTTTCAGCCGTCCGATGGAATCAAAAAGGTGGTTTTTGGAGGTCAGGTCACGGACGAGGAAACTCAGACTCTGATGAAAACGTAAGATCTGTTTCTTTCCCTCCGCGATTAAAGGGAGATCTTGCCTTGTTTTGATTCGCAATCTGCTTTTGTTTGCCTTATCTGGTTTCGCGATTATGTAGCCATGTGAGATGCCATCTGCATGCATGTAAATCTATGGATCTCACAAGTTATCTGGTTTTGTTGTCTTTCTCCTAGAATTTGAGCTCACTTTGGTAAAACATCACCTCTTAATTTCAATTCACATGTCTAATTTGTGCATTATTTTTTAAAATTTGTTTGTTGCAATTACAACTGTGCCAATTAGCCACTGATGAACTGAACATATCTTGTTTTTTTACAGTACCTAAAACTTCTAATTTTCTTTCTTATTTTCTTCATCTTGATTAGTTGTCATTAAGACTTTTCTATTTTCCATGAATTTGCACTTTGATTACTACTTTTTCCAGTCATTTTGGTGCAGATCTGTCCTCAAACTGCCCCTTATCCGTTTTAGTGGCTTTTGAAGTTTCGTGCTATACATGGAAACAAACTCAAAATAACAATTTACTTTGATAAACATCACCCCATACCTTCATTAGTATGTCTGATCCATTAGATTTTGCATGTATACCTTCACCGGGAAGCAGGTGAAATCCTGAATCCCAAATAATTACTGGGCTTTAGAGTTTCTTAAGAATCAAATGGAATGTTGACTGCTGAATTCCACTTGAAAAGATTGAGCTAATCTCTACATATTCTATGGTCAGCTATAACATCTGTTCTGAGTTAGTGACTTAGTGTCAACTTATTTTTGTTTGTCCTAATTACTAGATCTACTTGTGAATTTTTTCACCAGAAAGCCCTGCTCAGGATATAAAATGAAGGAAATGACAGGAAGTGGGATATTTGCTGATGATGAGGGTGATGATGTACCTGAATCTGGAGTTACTCCCACAAAAACTAGTGTTCGCATTGTTCAGGTTTGGCAAATGAGTCAATAATAATTTGTTTGTTTCGGTAATTTCTTTCAAATGAGATTTCAATGTACAACGGATGTTTGGTTATGAGATTCTCATATGTAAATCGCACTACTTTCAGCAAACTACTAATGGTATCAGCCAAATTTCGTTCAATACCGATGAAAGTGTTACCCCCAAAAAACCTACCTCTATCCCTGAGGTAGCAAAGCAGCGAGAACTTAGTGGAACCCTAGAGAGCGAGTCAGACTTGAAGGCCAAAAAACAGCTATCAGATGCTAAGTCTAAGGAGCTTAGTGGCAATGACATCTTTGGACCACCTCCTGAAAATCCTCCTCGGTCATTGGCTGTAGCTCGGTCAAAGGGATCACACGAGGGGAAAGATATAGATCATCCTGCTCCTAGGAATCTTCGGACTTCTGTTAAAGTTTCTAATGTAAGTCTAATGGTGGTATGCTCTCAATATTTCCTTTCACCTTCTCTTTTGACACACACATTCAACTTTTTCATACTACGGTCAGTCTTGTAGCTTTCTACTGTTGAATGGTAGACCTAATAATGTTGGTTCAGCTTTGTTAATCTATCCCCACTACCATGGATACCAGGATAGACAATGTAGTATAAACCTTGGAGTCCTAGCCTTGGGTTGCAATAATTGGTCATGGACCTATGGTGACCTCCTGTCCCTTCTTCCCCCAGATCAAAAATAAGAAACAGAACACAGAGTAGGGAAAATAAGAAACAAAACGAGAAAGAAATTATGAAGAAACATGGATAAGCATAGAAGAAACTCTATGTACTATTTGACCATGACACTGATTTTGTCATTAGTTGTTACCAAATGATATAGGATGGTGTTGCATATCTTCTGTTGAACAACGGGATTAACTGTCATGCCATGAGTAATTTTATCAGTATTATTTCTGCCGCAGTTATATTACTTGAGTTTGTACGATAAACTTTTTATATCATTGAATCGTGTTGCTCTCTCTTTGTAGCCTGCTGGAGGGCAGAGCAACATACTGTTCGGCGAGGAGCCTGTGGTGAAGATAACTAAGAAAATCCACAACCAGAAGTTCCAAGAGCTGACAGGTAACGATATCTTCAAGGGAGATGCACCCACGGGATCAGCTGAGAAGTCATTGAGTCAGGCAAAGCTGAGAGAAATGAGCGGCAGCAACATCTTTGCGGATGGAGGGAAGGTGGAAGCCAGGGACTACTTTGGTGGTGTTCGCAAACCACCGGGTGGTGAGAGCAGCATTGCACTTGTGTAATCCTTGTCAGTTTCTAACTTATCCTCTCTATCTAGTGTCAATAGAAATGGTTGTCTTATGCCTAATTTGACTACTACGGGTTAGCCTCTTCATGGCTGCCGAAAAGCTTATTTCGTCCAGGATTTGGAGCTTAGAGGCGATTCTTCATCATCTGGAATTCTAAGGGATACACTGTTAGATTTGTTAAGGTTTGACTTTAGAATAATTAAACAGATTGTGCTTAGGATGGAACAGAGAGTGCGGAGAGCGCTTGATTTGCCCCTGAATCACTGCATTGTGTACTGTATTATTATGGGTTTGACTATGCATTTATTTAATTTTGTCGAAGTTCAACTTTAGAGCACTTTTATCCGGACACTATTGTGAAATATTGAGGAAGGGGGGTAGAGGGATGCTTGATCGATGATAATTAAGCATTGATGCTTCGGGATATAATAAATGGTGGGGGACGTGTGTCACGCTTTCACTAGCGGTGGGAAGGAGCGGATGAGATTGAAGGGAAGCACGATTAAGATTTAATCTGACACATTTTAATTACTTTAAAATAATGTCATTTTCGCTATTTAAATTGTAAAATTTTTTATTTTTAAAAATTACCATAATACTAGATTCATTTTTCTTTATACATATACATTAATTTTAAATATGTTTCAACATATTTTGAAAAAAATAATGGTTTCTTTCGATATAATTATATTGCAATTTTCCTCGGTAAATTGGATCTTCGACGTTCGGTGTCCGATTGCTTATTATAAATCTTGGCAAAGATTTGGATCCACACGTGGGGGCAATTAGATTTTCCAAATTTCGTATTATGTTTATTATGTTGCAATTTAGTTTATATATAATTTTTACTTACGCATTTAATGTAAAGACCGGGAAATTTTAGAATATTAAATTATTAAGATAGTGATTTATAATCATTCCGATTTCTAAGATTCGGGAGATTTGAAATTTCTGTCCTTGAGCTATTGGATTTATTCTAAATCTTTCGAAACAAGTTTCGGGATTAATTAATTGGAAATTTAAAATATGTTATACTCTGCTTTTATATACCGAAAATTGGAAAATAATGTGCGGATTTCATTTATTAAATTCGGATTTGGAAAATTAAAGAGTATTTTGGTTTTGGGGTTTTATTTTCGGGTATTTTAAAATCCATAATTTGGGATCAATTGTTTCTCTCCTTCCTTCCATCCGAAATCAGTTCCAACAAGGTTGCAGCTCACCACCCCTTGGTCATTGTCCCTTCTTCTTATCCAAAAGCTCAAGCTCAGCACCTCTTGGTTGTTTCCCAAAGTGAACAAACATCTACCCCTTCACACTCCTCTCCCTCTATGCTATTCTTCTCCTTATGGCTATTGTTCCAGCAGCTTACACGCCAAGTTCAGAGGCCTATTCTGCATTTGAAAACCCATATTCCCACACCTCCTACCTCATTCCTCCATCTCTTTCTCTCTTCCAATTCAAGAACCCACAAAAACAGCTTTGTCTCCTTCTTTTGCCGAGCCACAGTCACCACCACCATTACAGCTCCTCCGCCGCTGTCTCGCTGAGCCGCCACCAGCAGCATCCCTTTCCTCCTTCGTTGAGCAGCGGTCCTCGAAGTCACTTCCTCCTCCATTTCCGTCCGAAGAACCAGGCGCAACCCCTGAGTCCCGAAGCTGAGCCAGGATGAACCCCGTCGCAGCCGCCAGGAGCTCAGCCACCGAAGCGACGCCGAGCAGCTCCATCCCTTCTCTCCTCTACCCCAGTTTCCCGTTTGAACCTCGGTGAGCGCTATTCTCCTTGTCTCGCTCTAAATCGATGTAAAAGTCCACCTTTATGACCTATTCTGTCATCTCAGACCAAGCACACCTCGAATCCGTCTCCTGCAAGCCAAATCGAGGTCCCGGTGAAGATTTTCCGGCGAGAATTCGAATCCTCGGTAACCTCTCTCTTCCTCCTTCCTCCTTGCTCGCGTTTGAGTCTCGTCGGGTCCAGGGTGGTCGGGATTGGTGTTCGGTAGGGGTGTGTGAATCTCGGGCCGAAAGGCCGCCGCCGGTGGCCTGAGATTTTCACCTCCTTCTTCCGTCCTTTTCTTCCGCCGTCTAGGCTCTGTTCGGGTTGAAGAAAGGAGACGATTACCCTATCTTTCTTTTCTTTTATTGGGCTGGACCGGGTCTTCTTCCTTCTTCCTTTTTTGGGTCTGGGTTGGGGTTAACCAGAGATGGGCCTTCCTTCCTCCAATTTCGGGTATGGGCCATCTCTTCGGGTATTCATTTCAGATTTCAGTCTTGGGTTTCCTCTTCTTCTTTCCATCTGGGCCGGATCCGAGTCTTGGTCGATTGGGCATGTTTTATGTTGTTATATATGTTATTGTTAAGTTGTTGGGTTATATACACTACGTGTTATGTTTCTAAGTTATGATTTCTATTATCGTTAGTCTATTAGAATATTATTATTATTATTATTATTATTATTATTATTATATTATTATTATTATTATTATTATTATTATTAACCAATTACTATTTACAAGAAATTAGTGGGTAGCCGAGATACTATCTGGGCACCCACTCCTTTAGCGATAACGAAGCTAAGTCTAGTAAAAATATAAGCTGCAGCACGAGCCCCGGCATCCTGAGATACTGAGAATTTCTGAATCCGTTTCAGCAAGGCAACAGCATCCGTATCCAGCTCTCCCAACGAAGAGAAAGAGAAGGGTAGAAAACCATAACCCGCTGTCGTGCACAAATCACGATACTTGACACGCTTACGTTGAGCAGCAGCAACAACAACACGACCAGGGACAAAGTCAGAAACCCCTGCCTGAGTCAAGGGGGAGGATCCCGTCAGATCAACACAAACATCACGCCCTCTGTCCCATGAATAAAGAAGCAAATCTGCCGGACGAAGAGGCCTATCGTGCCCATCCACCAAACCGATATCAACCTCCTTACCGGCAGAAATTCCAGCCCTATAACAGATATCTAATAAGATGTCGCACACAAGGTTATGCCGATGTTTAATACCCACGGTACCAGCACAGGACACAGCATGATCTCCATAGACATCACCATCAAAGACCCGAGAACAAGCCGGACCGTGAACAATGGAACACCCAGTCGATAACTAAGCACACTACGATAGGTTCTTCCATTCATAGTCTGCCCTAGCCCAGAAATAGGAACTGCACGCAACCAATCGGAGGAGTGAACACCTTGCTGAGACTTCCACAATGCCACCTGTCGCGGAGTCAAAGAGAAAACAGAGTCCGATGTAGCAGCAACCTTTGCGAAATATATATCTGCCAATTTCTTCATAAGTTTGGGGGCAGCGATTTCACTAGGATCGCGCATAAGATCAGAACCTGTAATCTCATTAAAAGCACGACAAGCACCATCAAAAGTAGGACCAGTAGCAATAATACCAGAAGGGCATAGGAGTTTAGCCTGCAACTCCGCTGACTGCAAACGAGACGCCAGAAAAGCATAATGTAGGACATCCCCAGCAGCATATACTCCGAGCCCACCAAAATGAAAGGGGAAGGTGGCAAGCCGCCACTGCCAATCTCCAAATCCAGGCCCAGACGCAGTGACAATACGTTCCAAGCTAGAACGAAGTGCCGCATCAAAGGAGAGCTGGGCCGGCCCAAAGACACGTGGAGAACAAGTACGCAAAGCAAAGTAAAGTTTGGAAATACCCGTACAAGGCCGAAGCAGAAGCAATTCGCACTGAGGATCCTCAATCCTCACGACAGAATCCATAAGCTCTATGGTCCTAGTAACTCTCTTCGCCACAAGATCGCTGCTGAAAATAGGGCACGTGCTGACAGGCCCACCTAAAACTTTCACACCACGCGAAGGGCGAGCAATAGAGGAGGGGAAAACACCAGGAAGCCGACTCCTGGGGTCTTCTATAGGCCAAAAAACCTCGGTCTTATCCACATTAAGATGAAGGCCAAAGCGGGGACCTTCCGCCATAATCAGATCCAACACTTTACCCACAATCAAAGTGACCCCAACAACAGTGCCATCATCTAAGTAGCAAGCCTGCATACTCAGGGCAAAAGAGTCTCTGATCTTGCATACCAAAGGATGCAATACCAAAGTAAAAAGTAGAGACCCTAAGTGATGCCGCTCAATTATCGATGACTCCTGGTGACATTGAGGACAACATGAAGGTTCCATTTGATGGCCCTGTCACTCGTTCAAGGGCCAAGAAGATTCAAAATGCAACTAAGGCCTTTCTTGTCCGTCACCATGGAACGTTAGAGCAAGGGTTCAGGCCACCCTGGATCACTTGGCTCAAGGTTACACCGCCAGCACAAGAAGTGAGCTTGCGTCCACACTCGAAGCTCATGAAGACTCGTCTGCACCCGCCATGAAGTCACTAAACTCGGCATCACCAAAACATCACTCGGCCGAGTGGGCCTTTGGTTGTGTCGAGAGGATTGGGCCGAGTCACACTTGTGCATGGGCCAAACTTAATCTAGTTAATTAGTTTGTTATTTTATGCAAATTAGATAAATAAGGTGGAAATTAATTATATCTCTTCTAGATATATTACTTTCCCACCAAGTTATTATATTTCTATCTTCTTAGGATTTATTTATCTTTAAGTATTTCATTAATCTTAGATAGAATTAATCTATCCAAACCCCTTTCCTTTGCAAGGAAGGATTGGTTAGATTCCTCATTAGTTTACTATAAATTCATGTTATGTCTTTTGAATTTAATCAGATTGAATTATAATTGAAGAAACCCTTAACGGAATTAGGGTTCTTCGATTATCAATCCCAAAGCTCTTGTGTTCTAAGAACTTTCGGCACTCACAAATCACTAATCTCACCTTGGTTCATTCGGCAACCCTAAGACACAACACCTTGTTCTCAGCGAGATCGAGGAAACCTGTCGCTGCACTCATCGAAGTCGACAACAGCGCCCAGAACTCCAGCGCTTGGCGTCGTCCGCGGGCCAGTCGCTCCCAGCGAGCGCGGACATCCGCTCCGCGCGCTCGCCCTCGCTCCCGCGCTCTCTGGCGCATCGCTCAACACTTCCAGGCGCTCGCTCCCGCTCTCGCGTCTCTCGCTCGCTAGCACTTCCGCTCCAGCGAAGTGCCCTGTCCTCGCGAGTCCTTCCGCGCATCCCTTGCACACCCTGAGGCCAAAGGCCTGTGTGCCCAGCGAAGTCCCGCGCTCAGTCCTCGCTATCACCCTCGCTGTTCTTCGTCCTATTTTCTGTCGCTATAGCTTTGTTTTAGTTGCTGAATTTGCCTAAGTATTATTCTATCGCTAAATCAGAATATTAATCACTTGTTTGAATTGTTCCAAATCAGGAGATATCAAAGAGCATTGCAAGATCGGAGCAAATATACGGCGTGGTTCTTGATCTGAAGCCCACAGGCGAAGGATCGGGTATCCCAAACGTATCACTAAGGGATCCCCTTGTTGAACCCCCCGGCAAGACCATAAGCTATGCTCCCCATAATACAGCCGAGCAGGATTAGAGTAACAAAACTCTACCCATCGGGATAGAACCGGATAGTGACGGCGAACATCCTGTAACATGGCCACACGATCAACTAGGTTGAAAGCATTCTGAAAGTCAACCAACAACATAGAAAGACCCTCCTCACTACCACGAGCCTCAACAAGTCGATTCAAGGCATGCAGAATAGCCTCTCCGCCACCAGATACCCCGACCCCAAACTGAAGACCAGCAAAATAACCAGACAAAGATGGACCAACTAAACAAGCACCAACCTTAGAGACAAGACGTCTCCAAATAGTGCCAACAACAATGGGACGTATGCCACCACCTGGTTTAACAAGCGGTGTGAGCGGAGCACTAGCAATATACTCACCGAGATCCTGCGGACAGCGGCCTTCTAGGAAAAGATTAACCATCCGAGTAATGGAGGAGATCAAATCATCTGAAATAGCAACAGCAGCTCCACCCAAACAATCAAAAAGATGTTGAGCACGGAACCCATCCCTCCCACATGATGTGCCCCGCGGGAAATTTCGAATCATATCCAAAACAATAGTCGAAGAGGCAACTAGAGGATGGTGATCAACCGGCAAAGGTGGCAAGCCGGGAGACGGGGCAGTAGGGTGCTTATCTCGTAGGGCCTCAAGAGTGGCTTCAGAATAAGGAGCAATACCTGATGAAGAAAGCACCCGAACAGCGGCAGTTTAATGACCATCACAAATCTTCCTCCGACATTGTCGGAGGTTAAGCTCACTCAAATCAAGGTCCTCCTGTACACTAAAAGGAGGCGGAACCTCATCTAAGGTCTCCTGTATAAGTTGCAAACTGCCGCCAGGCACACCCCAAGCACGAATAGCACTAGCAATACTCTCCTCTTGACGCTGACGCTTGACAGCAGTCCTACACTCAAGATTACTCCGAGGGGAAAAGGTCTTAAGTATACAAAGAGGCATCACAAGCAAGCGAATCCAACCGGAATTCTATGGATTATTATGTGATTTCTGGGGTTTTATAATAAATATATATTTATGGAATTCTATGGATTAATAAAAGTAATTGGAAATAATATTATTGGGATAAGTATTGTGTAATGATTTAAATATGTGATTTTGGATTTTTGGAAACGAATTATTAATAAAGTAGTTGATGTTAATTATATATACTGATGATAAATTATTAAAAAGGAATTTTTAAGTTTCGGAATTTTATTTTATGGATTTATGTTGGAAAACCAAAATGCCGGAATTATTCCTATATTATGATTTTGAGGTATTGGCTTTAGGGTTTAAATGTTTAATGTCGGGATTCTTTGTCTTGGTTTGATGATGTTGGTTTTAAAAAGGAAATTGGGAGAATGATTTTGGTTGATGTTGATAGTATCGGAAAGGTTTTGGAAAATAGTTTTACCATCGATTAGTTTTAAGGATGTTGAGAGCTTGGGTTCATGTGTATGAATGTTGGTCCGATAACTTATGGCAATGGCTTGATGATAGGTGTGTATTGCTTTTGGACTTGCATTTGGGCCCTTGCTTGTGTTATCTTGCTGTTCTGCATCTTCAGGTAAGTTCCCTAGGGGGCTTACTCAGGTTGGACATTCATGCCTGTTGTTGCATATGCATAAAAGCATGCCATGTAGTATCATGTTTAGGTTGCACTAATTGAATGAGCATCTGCTTACTTTATGCGTTTGAAACAGAACGGCCGTTATATGTGATAGTCCTAGAGTCTTTGCTAGGGTCATAGGGTAGCCCAGCCTCATCGGGTACCCTGAGTCAATCGAGTCATGAACTTCCTTATATTATGAGATGCTGATAACATCTAATTTAGTCATATTTTAGGGTTGCATTTGCATATTAGTTTAGATCATTTCCATGCATATTTATCATGTTTTATATTTTATTTACTTTATTTTGCAATTTAGGAGTCTACACCGAGTGTTTATTGATTTCAGGCACTTTGAAAGCGATATGGTGGAAATTCAAGCTTTAATATGGAGTGGACAGGATATTGGATTGGACTTGAGGAGCTAAATTGTCAATGGTTGAAGTTTCTAAACTTGGGGGTTGTTTGATGGAATTAACTTTATAATTGGGTGTTGGGTTAGATTTTAATTATTCAATTTTCTGGGCTGAAATTGTAATTTTTATAAAATCTTATATATATATACTCCGTTGGACATGAGAATGGGGGGCTCTTCTTCGGACTTGGGAGCCGCACATGGCTTCGGCCGGCGTAGGTTTAGTTTAGGGTTTTTTCTTAATTGTTTTTGGTATTATACTCTGGATCGAGGACAAAGATTTCTGGTTTGCATTTTATTTTAAGCATGTCTTTAATTTATTCTATTGCTTTCTATATTATGTTTAGATAAATTTTCCGTTCTAGGGTTAGGGTGAACCCGACAATGCCGCAAATTGTTTGATTTCGATGGTTGCTTGAGCTTAGTCTTAATTTTATGAATTGATTTGATCCTAGTTGCTTAACCTGATTGATGTGAATCGATTAGAATCCTTTTTAGATTCAAGATGCTACCGCTGCAAATTGAAATTGGATACTTGGATGGATTTCATGAACCCGAAAGGGGAATTGTGTCTATTAGAACCCTGGGATTGAACTTGAGGAATCAACAATTGTTATTGTGACATTTAAACGATTGTTGAGGACTCTTGAGGATTAATAAATTATCGTAGATTCTTAGGTTTGAATCTGTTAGGCGGAGCGCGACAGCGAAAGTTTAATTGATTTTCTCCTAAGGTCTATAAAGAACTTAAAGGGTCTAGATTTTGTTAATTTAGACACAATCACTACAACATGCGACAGCTGAGTAGTGATGACCTTAGATAATTTACCTTCAATTTGACATATTAAGAAGATGAAGTTCGAGCGAACATCGGGTTGAATTCTTTGTGGCATTGTCGTCGGAATCCTTAACCCTGGAATTATTTCTCATATATATTTTATTCATAACTTTTGCTTGTTTTTCCTAGTTTAGTTGAAAAATCAAATCCCTCTTTATTGGCTTAGCTTATTAGTTGTAGACAACAATTAATACATATATAATCCCCGTGATCGATATCCGTATACTGCAATTGATCTCGTATTCTTGCGAGGTTGGTTCAGGCTACACTATTCTTGTGTTGGTTTAGACCACATCAAGTTTTGGCGCCGTTGCCGGGGATTATTGATAGTATTGGTTGTTTCTATAAACTAGTTTGCTAAGTCTTTCTTTTGCTTTTGATTTTTTCCTTCTTTTTGTGATTTCAGGTATGTTCTTCTAGAGATGAACTGTGTTTCATATTGTGATGTTTTGTCATCCGTTGGTCATGCCACTTTGGAAAATCAATTCTCGATGTATGAGAACCATGCTCATTGCGAGTTTTGCGGGGGTTTTGGGCATATGATCTCTGAATGCCCGGTGTTGTGGGCCCCCACCTACGAGGATGCTGATGATATATCTCATAGATGCAATTCTGATGAGTATTATGACAGCAATCACACTCATGAAAGGGTTCCGACAGGATTTCAATTTCAACCTCCAGACCCTCCTCCCGTGCAAGGACCTTATTCACACCTATCAACGGAGGAGCTACTCGCTAAGATTGCGGCAATTGAAGCCCGAATTGCTCAACTTACCATGAATGCTCAAACTGTTCCAGAGAGCCTCTCGAACCAAACAGATGTCAATGACAGTGACAATGACGATTGCACCGTCGTATCTATTGAGATTGAGGAAAGTCAGGAAAAGCATATACAAGAGTCTATGGTGCATGAGATTGATGATCCTAGGGAAGAGAAATCCAGTGAAGAACCCGGATTGGTTGTTCCCCGAGTATACATGTCACCATCGCTATTTTCTGAAGTGATGTTTCAAGAAAATGTTAAGGAACGATTCGGGGCATTTGTTGGACTGCTCTCCAAGTGGCATATAGATGACCATTCAAAGGAAGTTCTCGTTGACATACCGCCATGCACCAAATCCCAAGAGGAATTCTTTCTTCTATTCGAAGATGGTTATAACGGTGAACACACAAAGGGACAAGATGCTAAGGAGAAGAGCACATTTTTCGGGAGTTTAAGCTTCAATGAATCACAATTATATCGTCCCGAAAAGACTTTACTAGATGGGTGGATCGAGCCATGGACCATTCATTCGGGAAGGTTCAAACGTTTTCGAGTCAATCTAAGGTAAGTCTTCTTTTATTTTATTTTATTTTAGTTAGAATTGTTTGCTAATTCAAAAAAAATAAAAATAAATAATAATAATAAAAAAATGCACGCCCGTGTTTCATAGCGCGCGGCCGCGCGTTCTATCACTGTTTTCCATGATTGTTCGGAAAAAAAAAAAAAAACCCACAGGTCTTTCTCTTCCTCTCTCCCCGAAGACCCTATCGCTTCTTGGCCGTCGCCTCTCCTAACCCTCACCGGCCCTCTTTCTCTTTCCCCGTTTCTCACCTCATCACCTCTCCTCCTTCGCCCCAATCGCCGGCAAACCACCGTCGCACCACCCCATCCAGGCGCTTTCCTCTTCTCCCTTCATTCTCGCCACCTCTGCCTATCACCGCCGGCAACCCCTCCTTCCCTCGCTAGATCCCTGTCCGGCGTCACTCCACCACCCAGTTCGCTTCCGTCCCCTTCTCTCTCTGTTCGCAGCCTTTTGCTGTCGGAATTGATAGCCACCAGTGCTCACCAGCATCACCCAGCACCTACCTCAGCGCCCACTTCCAGCATCATCGATCGCCAGCGCCTCCGCTCGCCCTCAACCTTCACCGCTACAACCACAATCAAGGCCTCACTGGCTGCCTCGACCACCTCACTGCTGCTTTCAGTGAGCCCTGATTTCAAGCCTTCGATTCCAAGTTCTGTCCGTTATCCGCAGGTATCACGACAGTTAATTTCTGTATTGTCGGGTTGAGAATCATATTCTCATTTGTGCTAAACTGTGTCAAAATTGCTAAATTAATGGAGTGGTCGATTGTGAGGTTTAGATTGCTTCGACTTGGGTTGGATTTTGACTTATGTGCTTAATGTCATAGCAATTTAGCCAAGTCATCTAACTAATTTGAGCTTGTTGATATGTCTGTTGAAGCCTTCTATTGATTTTGATTGGAATTGCTGATCTTGAGATGTTGTTTTCTTGTGCACTGGTGCTAATCTTCTGGTCTTAGTTGTGCTCAATCATGACAGCTTGATATACAAATTTTGGTTTGGCTGATTTTGTTATGTTGGAAAGGTTGATACTTGCTTGTTTCATGCTCCCTACGTCCAACAATTTATGAGATTTTACTTGCAAATAATGGATGAGCATGGGTTGATTTATTTGTTGCTATGTTGTGTTTTGCAATTCCCATGACTCTTGATCATTCTCCTGGACTAAACTACTTGTAACACACAATGCTTCTATTTAGTCTGTTTGGTCTTAAGTCTCTTTACTCTTTTTTTTTTCCCCTGACTTAGCTTACTTGACTGGTGTTAATCCTAGCTAGATTGTGAGACGTTGAAGTGATATTCTACTCCATGGGCTGATTGAAATCTCCTTGTTATATATGAAATCAGCTGAGTTTGTTTTAGTCTCAAGATCTTGGTGGTTTGTTGATATGTGCTATGAGGCATCTAACCATACATATTTTTGCTAGCACTATGCTTTTGTATGAATTAAGAGTGTGGTTTGACTATCTTTGTTGCTGAAATTGATCACTTTAGCTCTTGAAGTTTAGTCATATACACTAATTGTTTGAAGTGTTTGCTACTTGGCTCGGTGATTTCTATCACTTTGTCTATCCTAGAGTTCTTTTGTTTATCTCACGCTCTCTCTGTCCATATCGATTTTTCATGAATTGCATCATAAAATATGGATGAGCATGATCTAGAGGGCTAATTTTATTGAGTTGATGTTTTTGAGGAGTTTTTGTGCTGATTTTTAGTGATTATTGGATCCTGGTTGTTGTGTGATATTATTTGTATTTGTTAGGCTTGTGTCTGCGTTTGTTCTTTGTGTTGTGTACAGACAAATGACAACGGAGATGCTGCTAGAATTTAATTAAATATCACGGATGGTTCAATACAACTTGCACTACTACCTCTTGCTTGAATTGCTCGATTTTGCCTGAATGTTTGGCGAGTTCCTCTTCCATTACACTTTCTTTTTCTCTACTTTGGGGACAAAGTAGGATTTAAGCATGGGGTGGGGGTAACTCACTTGAAACTCAATTGTAATTCATGTGTAACTCGGTTTTTGCATATAATTTTTTCATTTTTTTTTCTTTTTCATGTGCATTTCATGCATTGCATTTTCATTTGCATATAGATGTCTTGAGATGAACCCTTGCTATTAAAAATCCTTCATCTTCTTGAAGAACATGTCATTTCCTTGATTGAATTTGGTTGATGATATCCTTTAAGGCATGCTAAAAATCTTGTGATGATTTGGATATTTGGGTTTATGCTATAATTCTTTCAAAACTAATTATCTTGAGACTAGTTGAGATTGATATTCTGAGACAAAAGCCTGTGAGCATCTGAGCCTAGGACTGACATCCATGAGTCCTCTTTCTTTTGTGTGTGAATTGCTCATCTTGATTGCTTTATCTTCAAAGCTTGCGTTAGAACCTGTCAAGGTCACATGTATGACTTGTGTGCATTGCATAAACATGATTGAGGCAATTTTGTTAGCCTATTATTCCCTTCCTACCCATAATTATATCCTTTGCTTGAAGCCCATTGAGCCTATTTGGCTATTCATTTGTAGCTCCACGAGATTATCCTTAAGTCTATTTTAGCCTTGTTTACCCATTTGGGAATTAGGATGAAATAGAATTATGGTTCATTTGAGTGGAGAAGGGAGAATAATTGGCTTTGAGTGATTATGTATTGAGTGGAGGATTTTGTGCTTCAAATGTAATTTTCTGATGATGAAGAAATTAAAAAAAAAAGAGAAAAAAAAAAGAGAAAATGAAAAATATGAAAAAAAAAGAAGAAAAAAAGTGAATAAAATTCTTCATCACCAGAGGAATGTTTGTGAAAAGGGAATGGGTTTTCAAAGTTGTGAGTTTTGAGCTTATTGGATTATGTGATGTGGTTGTGAGAGATTTGGTATGCTTGTGGAAAAGAAGTTGGAATTGTGGTTGAAGTAAAGGAAGTAGTCCTATTTCCCGGATTTAGCACCACATGGCCTAAGAATCCATTCCTTATTCTTCTTACCTTGCCCCGTTACAACCCATGAAAAGACCTCATGATTTATGTTTTGTGCATAGTCCGAGTGATGGAGAATTAGGACGCTAATGCAAGCCTATGGTAGATGAGTTTTCAAGATTTGAGCCCGAGCGAAACTTTTATACCCTAAACACAAGAGTGAGAGCGTTCCACAAAAAAATGTCCTATGTGAGGTCTTGGAATTGATTTCTTGACTTGTCTCTTATATGATTTGCTTGTCCTTGTTTTGAACCCAATGTCTAGATCTAAATGGGCAAACACATTGCTTGGATTGAAACCGAAATCTTTCTTGTGAATATTAACGCTTGTTCTTGCTTGAGGACAAGCAAGGTTCAAGCATGGGGTGATTTGATAACATCTAATTTAGTAATATTTTAGGGTTGCATTTGCATATTAGTTTAGATCATTTCCATGCATATTTATCATGTTTTATATTTTATTTACTTTATTTTGCAATTTAGGAGTCTACACCGAGTGTTTATTGATTTCAGGCACTTTGAAAGCGATATTGTGGAAATTCAAGCTTTAATATGGAGTGGACAGGATATTGGATTGGACTTGAGGAGCTAAATTGTCAATGGTTGAAGTTTCTAAACTTGGGGGTTTTTTGATGGAATTAACTTTATAATTGGGTGTTGGGTTAGATTTTAATTATTCAATTTTCTGGGCTGAAATTGTAATTTTTATAAAATCTTATATATATATATATATACTCCGATGGACATGAGAATGGGGGGCTCTTCTTCGGACTTGGGAGCCGCACATGGCTTCGACCGGCGTAGGTTTAGTTTAGGGTTTTTTCTTAATTGTTTTTGGTATTATACTCTGGATCGAGGACAAAGATTTCTGGTTTGCATTTTATTTTAAGCATGTCTTTAATTTATTCTATTGCTTTCTATATTATGTTTAGATAAATTTTCCGTTCTAGGGTTAGAGTGAACCCGACAATGCCGCAAATTGTTTGATTTCGATGGTTGCTTGAGCTTAGTTTTAATTTTATGAATTGATTTGATCCTAGTTGCTTAACCTGATTGATGTGAATCGATTAGAATCCTTTTTAGATTCAAGATGCTACCGCTGCGAATTGAAATTGGATACTTGGATGGATTTCATGAACCCGAAAGGGGAATTGTGTCTATTGGAACCCTGGGATTGAACTTGAGGAATCAACAATTGTTATTGTGACATTTAAACGATTGTTGAGGACTCTTGAGGATTAATAAATTATCGTAGATTCTTAGATTTGAATCGGTTAGGCGGAGCGCGACAGCGAAAGTTTAATTGATTTTCTCCTAAGGTCTATAAAGAACTTAAAGGGTCTAGATTTTGTTAATTTAGACACAATCACTACAACATGCGACAGCTGAGTAGTGATGACCTTAGATAATTTACCTTCAATTTGACATATTAAGAAGATGAAGTTCGAGCGAACATCGGGTTGAATTCTTTGTGGCATTGTGGTCGGAATCCTTAACCCTGGAATTATTTCTCATATATATTTTATTCATAACTTTTGCTTGTTTTTCCTAGTTTAGTTGAAAAATCAAATCCTTCTTGATTGGCTTAGCTTATTAGTTGTAGACAACAATTGATACATATATAATCCCCGTGATCGATATCCGTATACTGCAATTGATCTCGTATTCTTGCGAGGTTGGTTCAGGCTACACTATTCTTGTGTTGGTTTAGACCACATCAGATGCCTGCGGGCTTTATTGTGGAGCGGGTTAGGCATGCGTGCCGCCCGATTATGATGGAATGCATTCACGAGCTGGCCAGTCTCCGCCCTATCGGAAGGGGGTGGAGGTAGGAGAGGGATATGCCACTTGGCATTGTCTTGGGCCCTTTACAGTATTTTTACACATTATTATAACTAGGAGCATGCTAGTGTGTTTGACTTTCGTACTGCATTAGAGCATCTTTATTAGGTATAGCACATACTATGTGGCCTCAGCGAGGACTGCCGGTCCCGCATGAGTGGCTCGATCTGACTCCTTTCCCCATTCTTTTTTTTAAGGTATTTTCTGCAGATTTTGATTGCTCGATGTCTATATGACGGGGTTCCTTTTTTGCGAATCGAAGAACTTGGCTAAATCTCTAACTCATTATAAATGGTAATCATCCACTTATGTTTTGGTTTTGACCCGGCTCTGCCGTGGCGCTTTGTATCTTAATTTTTCTTCCGTCTTGCTTCCGTTTGAAATGAATTTCGCGAGTTAGTCCTTATGACAGGTTAAGGGTACCCAACGGCCCTACGATATTTTCAGGGTTCGAAATCCCTCTTTATTACTGACCATAAAAATGAGTTTGAAACCTCGACCTATACCTGGATTGCAAGATCCGAACTGACTAAACCAATATTAGAAACATCTGTAAGAATATAAATGTAATAAAATAAAGAACACCAACCGATTAGCAAGAAAGGAAATCACATTATCCTAAATACCGTCCGCGGACAAATATCCAAAGGCTGACTCAGGCACAGTCATCCGCGGATGGAAAAGAGAGGGCACGTGGCGGCCATGCCCACCCCCCACGAGTAGAACACGTGTCGAGTGGCGGGCACCACGTGGCACGATATTCGAGACCACCCAGGACATATAAAAGCGAGAAACTTCACTATTAAAAAGGGGACTTTTCGGAAAGGAGGAGGAAGAGGGAGCGGATCAAGGCCTAGTGAACTTAAGAAAGAAATTGGAAAAAAGGAGAATTAGGAGAAGAAGTTGTACGCGTCACAAAGAATCTATTTGGTAGTAAAATCAAAGCTGTTCACTGGACTTACTCCGCGGATATAGACCTTGTTCATCCTTAGTAAAACTTTCTATTAAGAAAAAAGACTGTTGTTATTGATCCTCAAGATAGTCAACGACGACAGGTAAGCGAACCAATTTTCCGAATTGTCCAGAAAAAACTCGATAAGGGAATAACATTTCAGACTCATAGTCAGATTTCTTCCCGCGACACAGGTTGAGCCGCGTCGATTATTTCGATGCGGGTCAGGTAAGCCCGTTGGGAATATTGATCACTTTACCAGGTAGATTCCCGGGTCCCACTAAAAATGGTGGCCTTGTCGGATCGAGCTTTTTCACTGGCGCCGTCTGTGGGAACCCTCTCACACTAAGGGGTTCTTTTTTGATAGAGTCAGACAAAGACCCTCAGACCTTTGAAAAAAGTTATGGTCCGCGTCTGAATTTAGAAATACAAATTTTTTATATATGTAAAATTAAACCTTTGATTAACGACAGATTCACGACACTAAGAAGATGAGTGATAGCCAGAACAATCCAACTCAGGATATGAGTCAAGGGATTCACCAGGATCAGGAGGCCTCAAGCATGTATATCCCATTGACACCACCACCAAATCCAGATGGCGAAATGGGAGATCAGCACCTCAGTACCCCTTCGCATCATTATAGCAAACAGTATGGACTGGAAGGAGGATACATACCACAGTACCCCTTCGCATCGTCAAGTAGAAGAATTTCTCTTGCACAACATGAAAACATTTCCTTTTCCCCAAAGGACGCTGAGGAAGTAAGGATGCCGCACTCAGACCCTCTAGTCATTCATGCTCAGATAGCCGCCAAGACAGTCAAAAGAGTATTTATTGATACTGGATCATCAGTTGATATCCTGTCATGGGAGGCTTTTTCTCAAATGGGGATATCTGCAGCATCGTTGAAACCATATTCAGGAACACTAATCACGTTCTCAGGAGGAGAGGTACAAGTAGCAGGCACGATCGAGCTTACAGTTGTTTTGGGGACGCCCCCAAAAAGACACGTGGAAAATATTGTATTCACAGTAGTAAAGATTCCCACTGTATACAATGCCTTGCTGGGTCGCGTCTCACTTTATAAATTCCAGATGGTAGTTTCAATCTACCACTTTGTGGGAAAGTTCCCTTTACCCGGAGGGGGAATTGGTGAGGTTCGCGGTCAGCAACCAGAAAGTAGAAGCTGTTACCTAACTTCTATCAAGAAGACCAGAGAAGTGATGTATGTGTATTAGCGAAAATTGTGAATCCGTGGACGGGGACAACGATTCGACAGAACTTTCAGAGGCTGAACTAGAGGTGAGACCGTCAGAAGCAAAAATATCAACCACGGATGAAAGAGTTACGTACACACCTTTCCCAAATCCTGAGGAGAAGATCTATTTGTGACCGGCACTGGAGACAGTAGAAAGAGTTCGAGTCCTAGAAATCATAACGAAGTCAAGAGACATTTTTGCATGGACTCCGTGAGATCTGCTAGGAGTCCCACCCGTGATAGCTTTGCATACCTTGAGAATTCGTCCAGGAACAAAACCCATAGTACAGAAGAAGAGGAAGATGGCTCCGGAGAAAGCTGCCGCGGCAAAAGAAGAAACTGATAAACTTTTAGAAGCAGGGTTCATAGAGGAAGTAGAAGACTCAGATTGGCTCTCAAATGTGGTTTTAATGAAGAAATCTAATGGGAAATGGAGGATGTGCATCGACTTCACTGACCATAACAAATCCTGCCCCAAGGATAGTTACCCATTACCGTCCATAGATGAACTCGTCGATGGAACCGCGGGTAACAAGGTCCTTAGTTTTCTTGATGCTTACTCTGGATACAATCAGATAAACTTAAACCCTTTAGACAAGAAAGCTACTACTTTCATCACCAACCAGGGGATATTTTGCTACCGCGTCATGCCTTTCGGACTCAGGAATGCTGGAGCAACATTTCAGAGAGCAGTTGACCGGATTTTACGTAATCAGATTGGTAGGAATGCATCGATTTATGTGGACGATATCGTGGTCAAAAGCGAGAGAGTAGAGGATCACGCGGCAGATCTGCAGGAGACTTTTGATTCTCTTCGAAGAGGAGGTTTGAACTTGAACACGGAAAAGTGTGTCTTTGGGGTTGATTCTGAAAAATTCCTTGGTTTCATGGTTAGCCATCGAGGAATCGATGAGAATCCCGAAAAAGTCACGGCGATTCAAAATCTTCAACCACCGCGGACGATCAAAGAGTTGCAGTCTTTAAATGGAGCAGTAAATTATTTAAGCCGTTTTTGCTTATGCCTGGCAGACAGGTCATTAGCTTTCTTTGCTCTGCTCAAGAAAAAGGGACCGATACAATGGACTCCCAAGTTGCAAAAAGCATTTGAAAGTTTGAAAGTTTTCCTGTCATCACTCCCCACTCTTCATCAACCCGAGAGACAAGAAGTCCTTCATCTATACCTGTCGGTGAAGAGCGTCACTATCAGTGCAGTCTTGACGCGAGAAGAGAAATACCCAGTTTATTACATCAGTCGTGTGCTGCAAGATGCTGAAACACGGTATGAACCAGTAGAGAAAATGATTTTGTGTCTAATATTCGCGGCGAGGAGGTTGAGGCCATACTTCCAGGATCACCTTATCCGAGTTATGACGGACTTACCGTTGCGTCAAATCCTCCACTCACCATGCCTGTCAGGGAGAATGATGAAGTGGGCGGTCGAACTCACAGAATTTGAAATAGAATATGCCCCGCGGAAAGCAGCTCTGGCTCCGGTTTTAGCCGATTTTATTGGCGAAACAAGTTTTGAATTAAATGCTCAAACAGAGAAAAGTGAGTGGACGCTCAGGGTAGATGGTGCGGCCAACAAAGATGGGTGCGGAGCAGGGGTTACACTAACAGCACCTGATGAACGGCAATACAATTACGCTTATAAATTGGACTTCCAAGCTACAAATAATGAGGTTGAATACGAAGCCCTGCTCGCAGGACTAGAGGTAGCTTTGGTCAAAGGTGCTAGACAGGTATCAGTCTACACCGATTCGGAAGTAGTGACGCGGCAGATAACAGAAGAATATGAAGCAAAAACTGGTTTAATGCCTGATTATCAGAGAAAGGCACAGGCATTGTCAAAAGCTTTCTTAAGATTTTGTCTAACAGCTGTTCCCAAAGGTGACAATCAGCAGGCGGACGCATTAGCTCGGTTGGGAGCTGTTATGCTTGAGGAAGTAGGAAAAGAAGTGATTCTCGAAAGGATGAACAGTCGAAGACTTATTCAGGAAGTCTACCAAGTGCAGGAAATTGAGATGGAAGATTGGAGAGCGCCAATCGCGGACTATCTGGGCAAGGGCGTCTTACCCGAAGAAAGAGATGCTGCTAAGAAGATAGTTGCAAAATCCTCTCGATTCACCATCAAGGAGGGGAAGCTATACAAGAGAGGCTATTGCCCCCCAGATCTGTTGTGCGTATCAACAAAGGAGGGAAGTCTCGTTGTAGAAGAGTTACATGATGGAGTTTGTGCGCACCACCAAGGGTGGAGGGCTGTTGTGGCCAAAGCAACCAGGCTAGGATATTATTGGCCAACTATGAAGCGGGATGTTCAAGATTATATCCAAAAATGCGACGCGTGTAAAAGGTTTGGGAATTTGATCCACCGCCCTTCTGAGATACTGAAAAGTATAACTGGTGCTTGCCCTTTTTCTCTCTGGGGAATGGACATTCTAGGTCCATTTCCTACTGCCCCCGGTCAGTTAAGATATGTTTTAGTCTTGGTTGATTATTTCACAAAGTGGGTGGAGGCCGAAGCAATGGGATTAATCACTGCGGAAAAAGTGAGGAGATTCATGTGGAAGAATATTGTCTGCCGTTTCGGAGTACCCGACTCGATAATCACAGATCATGGACCTCAATTTGATTGCGAAACGATTAGAGATTTCTGCGTCGGTCTAGGCATCAACCTCAAAATTTCGTCTGTGGCTCATCCGCAGACGAACGGGCAAGCAGAAACAAACAATCGACAACTATTATATGGGATACAAAAGAAACTCGGGAACACAGCAAAGGGACGATGGGCAGAACTTCTACCTTTAGTGCTCTGGTCCTACCGCACGTTTGCAAAGACTCCAACTGGAGAAACCCCGTTTTCTTTAGTCTTTGGTATGGACGCGGTCATCCCAATTGAAAGATTGGTTCCTTCAGCACGAATAATGGCATACAATCAAGAAACCAACGATGAAGCATTAGAACTCGAACTTCATCTCATAGAAGAGCGCATGATGACAGCAGCCTTGAAGGAGCAAGAATACAAGAGGAGGCTATCTAAATATCGGGATAGACGAATTCACCCGCGGCATCTCAAGAAGGGGGATTTGGTGCTTCACTAAGCTACCTCTGGAGGGAAACTGGACCCCAACTAGGAAGGACCTTATGTGATCGTGAAAGAAGTTCAAGAAGAAGCGTACAAGCTCAGCACCCCTGAAGGTATCGTTCTGAACAAGACTTGGAATGCTGATAATCTTAAAAAGTACTATGTGTAATCACCAAATAGTTGTATGAACAAAAAACTTAGTCGCCCCCGCAAAAAATTAAATAAAGCAGTTAGAGGGCGCTTTTTACTATGTTTAGCACCCATGGAATTTCTTACAGTAAGTCCTGGGACACTGGAGCTTGGCTCCGCGTCAGGCCTCTGATCGAGTCTGCATTCTCAAAGACGATATTTTACAACAAGTCCTGGGACGCTGGAGCTTGGCTCCGCGTCAGGCCTCTGATCGAATCTGCATTCTCAGAGACGATATTTTATAATAAGTCTTGGGACGCTGGAGCTTGGCTCCGTGTCAGGCCTCTGATCGAATCTGCATTCTTAGAGACGATATTTTACAACAAGTCCTGGGACGCTCGAGCTTGGCTCCGCGTCAGGCCTCTGATCGAATCTACATTCTCAGAGACGATATTTTATAATAAGTCCTGGGACGCTGGAGCTTGGCTCCGCATCAGGCCTCTGATCGAATCTGCATTCTCAGAGACGATATTTTATAAGTTCTTGGACGCTGGAGCTTGGCTCCGCATCAGGCCTCTGATCGAATCTGCATTCTTAGAGACGATATTTTACAACAAGTCCTGGGACGCTCGAGCTTGGCTCCGCGTCAGGCCTCTGATCGAATCTACATTCTCAGAGACGATATTTTATAATAAGTCCTGGGACGCTGGAGCTTGGCTCCGCATCAGGCCTCTGATCGAATCTGCATTCTCAGAGACGATATTTTATAAGTTCTTGGACGCTGGAGCTTGGCTCCGCATCAGGCCTCTGATCGAATCTGCATTCTTAGAGACGATATTTTACAACAAGTCCTGGGACGCTCGAGCTTGGCTCCGCGTCAGGCCTCTGATCGAATCTACATTCTCAGAGACGATATTTTATAATAAGTCCTGGGACGCTGGAGCTTGGCTCCGCATCAGGCCTCTGATCGAATCTGCATTCTCAGAGACGATATTTTATAAGTTCTTGGACGCTGGAGCTTGGCTCCGCATCAGGCCTCTGATCGAATCTGCATTCTTAGAGACGATATTTTACAACAAGTCCTGGGACGCTCGAGCTTGGCTCCGCGTCAGGCCTCTGATCGAATCTACATTCTCAGAGACGATATTTTATAATAAGTCCTGGGACGCTGGAGCTTGGCTCCGCATCAGGCCTCTGATCGAATCTGCATTCTCAGAGACGATATTTTATAAGTTCTTGGACGCTGGAGCTTGGCTCCGCATCAGGCCTCTGATCGAATCTGCATTCTCAGAGACGATATTTTATAAGTCCTTGGACGCTGGCGCTTGGCTCCGCATCAGGCCTCAGGTCAAATCCAACACTCTAAGATCCAAACCCCGCGTCGGATCTCAGTTTAAGACAATCTAGAAATGAAAGATATGGTTTTCATAAACCTTCCTGGAACACCCAAAGCTTTCTAATTTTCGATGGAAATTGTGGCTATAAATCCGCCATTAAACATAAAATAAAAACAACCAAGGATAAAATACGATAGCACGTTCAAAAGGGTTGACAATTTAGAATGAAAAAACAAGCGCCCATCAGCTCATGTCCGCGGAGCCCGAGCCGGGATGAGACGAGTTCGGCCTTTACTCAGGTGAAATCCATTAGAGGGAGGACCTTCTGACTTCGGAGAAGCCCACTCCGCATCTACCTCATCCCCCACAGCATCTAAGATCTGGACATCGAAGCAATTTCCCCCTTTGTGGATAAAGGTTAAAGAAGAACCAATGTTGATGTTGTGTGACTCGGCGAAATCATTCCAACCTCCCCTTAAAAATGGAACCCTATAATCTCTGCGTATAACTTCCACCGGGAAGTCTCGAAGAATCCTGGTTGACAAAAGAACGCTCCTGGGGAGATCTGGCCCAAGTCTATCTTCAAAACATATTGGCAAAGACTAACAAGGGACAGATTTTAAGGAGCGTTAAAGGAAAAACCAACCTGATAAAAGAAAAATTCAGCAATTTAGGAACTAACCAAGCGGAGAAGTTGCTCAGGAAAACTGATTCTCTAAAAAAAGGACCAAGGTGAACCAACAGGGGAAGGCATAACAAAAGCGCACAACGAGTCTAGGTGTCCCTCCCCCCATACTCTCTTTTATAGAGCGCATAAATAATACTGGACACGTGTCGTAAACAGAAATACGGGGCAAATAAATTCGAAAGGTCAAATCGTTGAGCCAAAAAACCAAAGGCGCCATGCATGAAGTAAACAGTAAACACTATTTCTGAACTTCTCAGGGATCCCATGAGAAACACATCATGACAAATTAACCTCGAAAGACTAAAACCAGTCACACCAATGGCATGCATAACTTTAAATTCTCCAGAAACAATTATTAAAGGCCTGGCAATCAACAAAGTTATAACCAATCTAATAAAGAAGCTTAAAGCTTTATTTCATTATGAAAATACAGTTTAAAATCCATTCGAAGCTACGTCGTGGAGAGTAGGATCATCATGATGGACTTCATGATTTCCCCCGCGTGAACCCACCACCCGAACCTCGAAACAAGCCTCACCCATATGAGTAAAAATCATGGAAACCCCCCGTTCAAAACCATGCGATTCCACAAAATCTTTCCATCCGCGGACAAGGTAGAGAAGAACACCGTTACGTCGCTCTATGCGAACCGGGGAATTGCGCAGCAAAAAAGAAGAAAGTAAAACCTGGCTAGGAACAGCATCCGCATACGCCTCCTCAAACCTAAGTGGAAGCAGCTAAAAAATAGAAGGGAAATATAAGCCAAAGGGAAATTTTCTAAAAGAAATTGAAATTTAGTATAATTAGCTCACCAACTGCAAGAACTGTTCGGGATAATCAATCGCTTGGAAAAAGGCCCATCGTGGTTCTGGCCCAAAAACCCCGTCCGCCCTAAATGATAGAGGAGGAATTATGATGGATCCCCGCATCTCGATGAAATTAGAGGGAAACAGTAAAGACCCTCTTATTTGTATCATCAATCACGAGGGAACAGTTGAACAGGAAAAAGAAGAATTGCATGCATAACATGCAACAGCTGAGACAGCCACCGAGGGCACGTGTCTCCCTTTCTCTAAAAACAAAGTTAACCAGAGAAGAGTCTTTTCTCAAAACCAGTAAAAGTGAATTACAAAAAGAAAAATTAAAATTACTTTTTGATAAAAAGCGATAAAACCAAAGGCAGGAAAGCCTCACGCAACGAGTATAAAACATGCTTGGGTATCCATAAATGGTGAACATCCTAAAACAAGATGGATCCAAATCCACCGCCTAGGGCTTTTTATAGAGTCATTATGAGGGATGAACAACTTCAAACACTTCGACTCCCCCTCATGTATGTTCTAATCGACGAGGATGCTCACACTCAAGCTAGACTCTGGTCCCGCTCCAACCAGGAACACGAAGTGAAGGTGGATAAGGATGAAGATGGCCTATTCTGGCTGACTCAAGGATGGCGTGACTTTACACAAGCAAATCGAGTCAATGTAGGATCGGCTTTGATTTTCACCTACATGGGCGATTCCATCTTTGAAGTCGACGTTGTCAGCCCAGACAGCCAGGAAAATGGAGAGGTAGGACATCCTTAGGTTCCTACCAGGTCCTTCGCCTCAATATCTCTAAAATGATGTAACAAGTTTAAAGGGATCTAACCTCTGAGAAAGGTTTCTGTACGCTGCTTCATATTATGAATAATAAAAGATCCCTCCTTCTATTTTATTTCTAAAAACACAAGGACACAATAAGGAGAATCATAGATTCCCTTTTTTCTTTATTTTACGAAAGCTTATATCGAAAGATCAGTTTACAAACTCCCAAAGCATGACGCGGAAACAACTTAATTAGAATTGCATGATGAAGAAACCGAGTCCAAGGTGGCCTTGTGATCATCCTCAATTTCACGACGCGGACAGACTTGGAAAGAAACATTACCCTTATGGAAAAACATCATAGCACTTCCTATTCCCAGGTGGTGAAGCATAAGGAACTCGTCCCAACCATTATCAATCTGAAAAAGACCATTCTCGCTCCAGGATACAGCCACTGGAAAATCACGGACGAGATACGTTGAAAGAAAAGCCCACCGAGGCGGAAGAGGCCCATATTCAGCCTCAAACTGAGAAGGCATAACCTGCATACCAATAAAATCAAGACCTAATGTAGGTAGCCCAAACTCTGATTGAAGTAAAAATAAAGGAAACTCACTAGCCGAGAAAGTTGTTCCACACTCTCAATCTTTTGAAAAAAGGCCCAAGGATTAAAATTTTCTGGAGACATAATACTTGCAATGGCACGATCGGTTGCCAAAACATGAGAGGCGGCAAAAAGGATAAAGATTAAGGCTTTAAAAAGGAAAAATCCACCCTGAAGAATAAAGATAAGTGGTAAAAGACTTCAAACATCCGGACCGACCCTTTCAACACTTGGAGAGTTCGGAACATAAATATATGGATATTTACTACAAGCAAAATATACGATCAATACCAGTATTCCAAAGAGATCTTCAACTCATATTCTCAAAACAAAAGAAGTATCTCGATGATATACCAAAAAACAGGAAACCACATATAGGTTCCAAAATCCATAAAAGTTTCATCCCATATAAAACCAAAGATCAAAGTCTACGAGGGGGTAACTGCCTTCTCAATTTCTTCCTCCGCGTCCTCAACGTCGTCATCTTCAGAATAAGAATCTTCCGCGACCATTTCCTTCTTTGAAAGTCCCCAGTCGGCACTAACCAGGCTAGGCTCAAACTTTTCGAGAGGAACACTGGGGTTATTTGCCGAACGTGTAACACTTAATTGGTTGATCTCTACAACCATTCCCTTCCGAAAATAGCTAAAGCACCTATCCTTTAAAATACTAGAGCCCTTTGATGTCTGGAGGCAAGCTTTAGCCACGAAGGACAGGAAGGAGATACCAACCTCAGGTTTTATCCACTCAGAAGATAGATGATTCAAACCTTCAGGACTCTGAAGCCATTGGAGGGCCACATCTTGATCTGAACGCGCCTTGATTGTGTCAAGTTCTTGTTTAGTGATGGACAGTTCTTCGCGAAGGATGGAGAAATCTTCTTCCATCTTATCAATGATGGCCTGTTGGGTTTGAAGAAGCTCCCGCGAAGCCCCTTCAGCAGCTTCCAGCTCTTTGACGCAAGAGACAGCAGAGCTCAAAGAAACTTTTAAATCATCATGTTTTTTCTGCAAAGCTACCATAGCCTCTTTCTGAGTTTGCACCTCCTCATGAAGGTCCGCCGACCTTTTCTTAAACTTCTCCACTGAGGTCGGGTCTCCCACAGTATTCCCCAAGATTCGAAGCTGATGATTCAGATTTTTAATTTCTTCTTCCTTCTTTCTAAGATCCTCCTCTCCACACACCATGCGTCTCTCGACATCCGGTTGAATTATCCTTAACTAGAAAAAAGCGAAGTAAGAGTAGGAAAGATTGAAAATAAACCGGGTTAAATTATTCTAAAAAGTGAGAAAGGAATGTTAACCTACCCATTGAATAATACGATCCAGGTTAGTTGAAAGAGTGACGGGATCCAATCGACTGATATATCCTTGCTCTGGGAGACAACGCTTCTTAGCCGGAAAAGCAAGACCTTGTAAGTCAATTGGATCGAAGCCTGGAATAGGGAATTCACGAAGAGTCGCTACACCCTCCAAAAAGAGCCCCCTTTTGTCTGTAGCCGATGGCCCAACAGCAATGGCAACCTTCCTCTTTTTTGATTTAGAAGTCTCGGGCGCGGATGGACAAACACGTTTCTCTCGAGGCACATAAACCAATGAAGAAGATTCAACTAAAGCCCCAGTCTCATCCGCAATTCTCACATCAACAGTCGATGCCACTTCCAGAGCTGGGGGAGGAGCAGGAGGATCATTGGCTACCGAACTTGTTTTCTTCTTGTTCCTAGATCTGGCCTTATGCCGTTTCAAAAGTGCATCCAAATCCATTTTATCTAAACACAAAAACATTCCACGATAAGTCATCCATCGGAGAAAGACAAAAGATGAAGACACAAATTTATATACCAAAAGAAACAAATAAACAAAAGAGCCACCTAGTCGCGGATGAGGCATACTCAAGCCAGCCATCTCAAGACGAAACGCGGATAGCATTTTATCCCACGGAAATCTAGGAGTATGAGAAAACGATAGCTTGAACTGAGAAAGATTGGAAATTTTTGGTTTCATCACAGGGCAAAAAAGCCCCGGAACAGTTCGACAATTGAAGCCTTCCCCGGATCTATCGCGGACCAAAAACCACTTGTACTTGCAATTCGGTTTGCTAGACAACCTTTCCATATACCCACAACTTGAGTTGCACTGATAAAACCTTGAATCCTGAGTTCCCTTTTTTAAGGAAAAAATGCTGAACATTAACTTCAAAGAAGGAGCAACACCAATCTCCTTACACCTCATAATAAAACTGGTAAAAAACATCCAACCATTAGGGACGATCTGAGCAGGACTCAAATTGTACTCATCCAAAAACTTCGAGAAAAAAGGATGTAAAGGAAGTCGGAAGCCTTGAGATAAGCTAGCTGCATATACAACCAAACAATCTTCATAAGCGTCCAGGCAACCACCCCCTTCCTCAGGAAGACAGAATTCTACACCTGCTGGCCAGGGGAAGACTTGCGAAAGAGCATCAAGATCTTCCAAATTCAACAGAGTAGTGCAACCCCTCAACTTACTCACAGGAGACCTCCACGGATGAATCCTATCGGTCACAACTGGTGGACGACTGGATGGAGGCGGAAGAGGTTTAAAATCTCCCAAGAAAAGGCAAGTATCTAGATCCCTTAAATTATATACTGGGGTGTCTAAATCGCTCAAATTCTCTTTAGAACGGATCTTCTTCGGATTTTCTGCTAAACCAATTGGGGGAAGCTCATAAAGAATCCAAACATCCTCCGACTCTTGATCCGCAGACTGAGAAATAGATGAAGCCCCCGTGTCCACCAAAGAACTAGCACCCGACTCATCCACGTCCCTTGGATTTTCATCTTCCGCACATCCCTTCGAAGAAGAAGAAACTGTGTAAGGAGAAGAATAGTAATCAGGGTCAGAACACTTTCGGCACCTTCTCACCTTAATAGGACTACCAGTAGGACCAACTCGATCCGGAGTAGACGCGGATGTGGAAGAAGATGACTCCGACGAAGAATCATCAGAGCTGGAAGAAGAACTCCCAGAAGAAGAAGAAAGAGTCTCTGCGGCCGGGCGCGCCTGAGAGGATGAAGCGACATCGCTTCTCCATCCTTCACCTCTCTCAAGATCTTCTAACAAATCACGCTCCTCGCTGAGACTAGCCATTTCTAAAGAAACTAGAAGAAAATCGTATGAAATTTCACTTACCCAAAGCAAAATCTCATCCAAAAACACATTCAGAGACAAACTTGCACCCAAGTTTACGATCTAAACGTCAAGAAGTTAAAAAACTTAACAGGGAAAAATCAAGAACAACATAGAACAAGAAAAAATACCTTGAAAAGTTGAAGAAAACCGCCGGAAACTTTGAGCAAACAACCGGAAACCTAGAAAACCGCCGCCGGAAAACCTAGAGATGGATAAGGATAAAATCTCTGGAAAAGCAGAAGAAGACAAGTGTGGAGTAAAAAGAAAACGAGATGGGGTAACTTATAGGAAATTACTGACGTTTAGACTTCCGAGCATAAATGGGCCTAATGGGCCCGAATTGGGCCAAAACCCGTAAAGAAAAGGCCCACCGCCTCTAAATCAGAACTATACTAGTAACGAAACTACTGATGTTTACTTAAGAAATCTTTATCGATCCGCGTCAATCCCTGGTTGGAATCAACTCGGCCCGAGGAGATGTGACTAAACCAATATTAAAAACATCTGTAAGAATATAAAAGTAATAAAATAAAGAACACCAACCGATTAGCAAAAAAGGAAATCACATTATCCTAAATACCGTCCGCAGACAAATATCCAAAGGCTGACTCAGGCAAAGTCATCAGCGGATGGAAAAGAGAGGGCACGTGGCGGCCATGCCCACCCCACACTAGTAGAACACGTGTCGAGTGGTGGGCACCACGTGGCACGATATTCGAGACCACCCAGGACATATAAAAGCGAGAAACTTCACTATTAAAAAGGGGACTTTTCGGAAAGGAGGAGGAAGAGGGAGCGGATCAAGGCCAAGTGAACTTAAGAGAGAAATTGGAAAAAAGGAGAATTAGGAGAAGAAGTTGTACGCATCACAAAGAATCTATTTCGTAGTAAAATCAAAGCTGTTCACTGGACTTACTCCGCGGATATAGAGCTTGTTCATCCTTAGTAAAACTTTCTATTAAGAAAAAAGATTGTTGTTATTGATCCTCAAGATAGTCAACGACGACAGGTAAGCGAACCAATTTTCCGAATTGTCCAGAAAAAACTCGACAAGGGAATAACATTTCAGACTCATAATCAGATTTCTTCCCGTGGCACAGGTTGGGCCGCGTCGATTATTTCGATGCGGGTCAGGTAAGCCCGTTGGGAATATTGATCACTTTACCAGGTAGATTCCCGGGTCCCACTAAAAATGGTGGCCTTGTCGGATCGAGCTTTTTCACGAACAAGGGGTTTCATCCCTTGAAACGTAACTCGGAAATCATAATTTTGGGCCGTTACATTTATAAAATGATCTAAAATTTATAAATACATTTTAGTAATTAAATACTAATATATTATTATAATCATATTATAAACATGTTGGAAATAATTGTTATAGAAGAGTATATTCGTAAATTGAATTGGTAAAAAAAGATGGACTGTGAGATGTAGGGATGCTATTGTTAAATGAAAAAAGTGAGAAAGAATGTTATGCTGATGTGGCTGAGAGAGATGAATAAAAAAATAGTAATTTTTGTATCTTAATAGTAACTGGCCTAACTATTTAAGACACTAAAATTAACATGTTGGACTTAATCAAAAAATAAAATTAACATGTTGTACTTAATCAAAAAATAAAATTAACATGTTTTTTTACAGTAAGCAAAAAATTGGATGTACTTCCGACATCCATGATCATCTCGCAAGATGATGTTCTAGAACTCAGTACAACATGTACTCAAAATAAAATCATAATTTAACTGAGATTTAACAATAAAGTCAGTTGCACCATTGGCCTCTCTATAGCAATGTTGAAATATGACGCTCTCAAAATCTCTCTTTGAGGACTGGATCTCTTGCACTATTTGAGCGACTTCCCATGGTATGTTGTTCGCATGATTGATGACGTCGATAATGATAGCACAATCAGTTTCAACTATAACTCTTCGAATTCCCATCTCTGCTGCCATTCTTATACCTGTATATATAGCAAAAGCCTCCGCTAGAATGACCGAACCCCTCCTAGCATTACATTTATGTATTCGAATAACTTGACATTTATTATTCCTCACAATACAACCAACCTGTGGTTGAGTATCAATTTTCACCGAAGCATCGACATTTATCTTAATTACATTAATTGGAGGGCATTTCCACATCAATTTATCAAGAGGCCTAGCACGTTTAGGTAATGTCGTTTTTACATGCCCTTTCCTCCAGCATGAGATATTATCAATAGCTTGAGTTAAAGCATAGATAATACTCTTATTAAAAGTATTGCGAAAAATAATTCTATTTCTAAGCTCCCAAATTAAATGTCATAAATAACATAAGTCTGTAAAATCTGGATTGAGAGCCCTAGTATTTAGAATATTTTCATGGACATCACATGTTAAATTTGGAATAATAAAACATTTTTTCAACTTAATCCCCATATTTTGAATAAGGGATCTTGTAATCTGACAGTTAAACAATAAATGATTTGTATCTTCTATATCAGAATTACAAAGAGAGCAAGTACTAGGAACTCTATTTATATATCTATTTAACCGGGCAGTAGTTGGCAAAATATCTAAAATAATTTTCCAAATAAAATTTTTAATATTCGGAGGGATATTAAGTTTCCGAATCCAGTCAGCTGGGATTTTCTTTGTGTTCCTTGTATTACTAAGAGATGATGTGGATTTGACAGAGAATTTTCCTTTATTACTATCAATCCAAATTAACTTATCTGGAATATCAGTTACTGGAATATGGATATTAGTAATTGTTTGAACAATTTGAGCGGGAAAAATGCTATTTAACTTTACCATATCCCAGGAGTTGGTATTCGTGAATAAATCACAAACTCTTAAATTAGGATCACGATCATTACAAAAGCTCTGAAGATATTGCGCATTTACCTAAATGTCAGACCATACATTTATGGTTTTTCCATTACCAACTAGCCAGAGCAAACCTTTAGAGAATAAATCTCTAACATTAAGAAGTCTTTTAAATTGCCAAGAAGTTTTGAATCTTCCTCTTTCCATTAGAGACTCTGTCGAGAGATATTTATCCGTAATTACCTTGGACCAAATATTATCAGGATTAGCAATAATTCTCCAAAGAAGTTTCATTTGCATACCAATATCAATTTGCTCAGCTGATTTAAAACGTAACCCATCATCTTTTTTAGGAGTACACAAATGTTCCTAGCTGATTAGATGATGATAGTTATCAGATTGAATTTTATTCCAAAAGAAATTTTTATTGATTTGATCAAGTTTTTGTAGAACTCCCTTTGGAAGGAGAAAAGATTGCATTAAATAATTTGTTTTAGAATTTAGGTTTGCTTGAATTAGTACAAATCTACCAGCTTGAGAGAGAGTGTTTGATTTCCACTTTGACAGCTGCTTTTTAAGGCTATTTATTGCCTCATCAAACAAGACATTACAAACCCTACCACTAATAAGTGGTATACCTAGGTATTTTTCCATTGATTTAGTAACTGGAATATTTAGCTGTTGAGCAAGGGACTGGGCTTTACTGAAAGCAATATTTTTGGAAACATGTAAAGAACTTTTATTATAATTAATAGTTAATCCATACATATTAGAGAAAGTATTCAGTAGATTTCTAATCATATGAAGACTTAATTCATCAGCACGTCCAAATATTAGAGTGTCATCTGCAAATGAGAGAAATGGAATAGGATCACTATTATTTGTAACTTTGATTCCAACCAAAGGGTCACATTCCAATGACTCCTGTTGTAACATTCTCCCTAATATTTCCATAACCAAAACAAAAATATATGGTGCAAGAGGATCTCCTTGTCGAAATCCCCTATAAGTACGAAATGTACGACCCAGTAAATTATTAACTAAAACTGAGAAACTGGTTTTAGTTAGACAAGTCATAACCCAATCAATCCATCTAGAATCAAAACCAAATTTGTTTAGAATAATACGAATAAAGCTCCACCTTATTTTGTCATAAGCTTTTTCCATATCTAGCATTAAAGTCATCCACCCAAATTTACCTTTTTTTTGTTATGGAAAGAGCGAAAAACCTCATGAGCTATTAGTATATTATCTTGAATATTTCTACCTTGTACAAAAGCTCCTTGAAATGGATTAATAATACGTGGTAAAATAGGATTTAAGCGATTAGCCAGTAGTTTCGAAATGACCTTATAAATAGTATTACACAAACTAATCGGACGGTAATGATTAATGTTAATAGGTGTGTCAATTTTCGGAATAAGTGCAATAAAAGTTGTATTTACTGCATTGAGTAGCACACCAGAATGAAAAAAAGATTTAACAGCTTTGCACACTAATTTACCCACAATATCCCAATATTTTTTATAAGAATTCTGGTGGAAAACCATGAGGACCTGGAGTCTTGTTGTCTGTCATTGAGAATAAGGTATCCTTAATATCTTCATCTGAGAAAGGTTGTGTTAAAACTAAGTTTTCTGATTTAGTAATGGTCTGATCAATTAAATTTAGGAAATATGGATTACTACTAATTGGTGCGTTATTAGAAATGAATCTCTCAGCCAATTCAGTTGTAATTTCATCTCTAATTTGATCCTCATCCTCAATTAATAACCCATGTTTATTTTTAAAATTACGAGTGACGTTTTTTGAATTTCTTATTTTAGATATGGATTGGTAGTATTTGGTATTTCTGTCTCCAAACCTTAGAAAATTTGATTTTGCTCGTTGTTTCCAAAAAGTACTATTAAAGTCTATGAGAGCTTCACGCTTACTTAGCAATCTACCACGCTTAATGTTTATTGTATCGTTTGAAATCCTACTAATTTGTTGTGTTTGTAGTAACAGAAGTTGATCTTCAATCTCTTTTATCTGTCGGAAATTATTATTTGGGTGAGACTTACACCAGATCTTTGAATTTTTTTTAAGAAGTTTCTGTTTTTATACTAGTGTAAACATAAACGACCCATGAAGCTTATTATGCCAAGTTGATTTAACTAATCTATTATAGTTATCATTACTAGCCCAAGACATTTCAAACTTAAACGGAGAACCAACCCTAATTTTTGCGCTTCCTATTGACATGGTCATTAAAGAGTGATCAGAAGTTGTAAAAGGATGATTGTGTACTGATAAATTAGGGAAATGAGTTAAGATATCTGTATGCGCCATTACTCTATCTAATCGTTCATAGATATTATAAATAGGATTTTGACTTTTCCTCCACGTAATTGAACTACCTGTATAAGGGATCGTATGAACATCTAATTCTTCCCTAATCTGTTGTATTTGCAGAAATCTATTTGCATGCGGAAGTACACCACCAATTTTGTCAGAGCCTGTTTCAATTTTATTGAAACCTCCCATTAACAAGCATGAGAGAAATTGGTTGTGAATGACAATGAATAACTCATTCCAAAATTTTTTTTTTTTTCAATTTGATTAGAAGGAGCATAAAAGAAAATAAGAATAAAACTAAAGTTATCAATTTTAACCAGGTAAATAATATACTTAAAAATTAACATGTTGGAATTAGTAACTGATAGAGAGGATAAGTTAGATTGAGCCACTTTCTATTTCCTTTGTTTTTCTCTTGGAATATTTCTTGTATTGACCTTTTTTTGGCGTTTACATGTTAATGCTTAAAAAATTTCAAGTAGTCTCTTTTAGGATTTGTTAAGTTGACCTATTTTATACTTGTAATACCCCGTCCATTCAAATTTAACTATTCAACACGCTTATAAAAAAATCATTTTTATATTAATTTTTTAAAATAATTTTATATTTATTAGTAATAAGGGTAAAATTATATATAAAAAATTAATAAAACTGTTGACAATTTAAATAGTTTATAGTTGTTTAAAAGATGTGTTAAAAAATAAAAGAACTTAAATCAATAAAATTATTGACAATTTAAATAGTTTATAGTTGTTTAAAAATGTGTTCAAAAATAGAAGAACTTCAACTTTTCCGCGTGTAAAGATGGAAATGGTGGAAATGGCGTGGAACCATTCAGAAATGGTTCAACCGGAAATAACTTGCTGGTAGTACCCAAAGGTCCCCGGTTTGAATCCCGGATGACCGCTCTTTATTTACCAATTCAAGGTGGAAATGGTGTGGGTTATGTGTCAAATCCAACATCGAGCCATCTCGAGGGTGTAAACAGTCACCAGTCTAGGGGTGTTTAGAAAAATCCAACACGATTGATACGACACGGAAAACACGATAACATGACACGAAAAAAGAAGAAACCGAAAAGACATGATACAAAAAAGGCACGAATTGGTAAAACATGATATTAAACGGTTCATGTTCGGATTGGGTATATCCTCTTGTCGGATACCCGACACGAAGCATTTAATTTTTTTAATATATAAGTAGAGTGATATAGTATTAGTATTATATAATCCCATTAGAATCAAATATTTTATTAAGTAAAAATTCAAGCTCAAATATACATGAAACTCGAGAGGCCGACGAGTGGGAAAACAGAAAATACAAGAAAAGAAAAAGGGCACAAGCATCACATAACATGTGCCCTGAGATCAAATCCTCACAATTCAACCAACCATGTCTTCGAATCACATGTGAAACTATGAGTTTACCAAATCATAGCCAAAGTAACGCTCATCTCTCTATTGTCTCTCAAACGGCACATCCAAAACCACACACGGCTGTATTATCAAATCCCCGCACACTTAAGTTGTTGCTTGTCCTCAAGCAATCATGAAACATAAACATAATGAATGCGTCCCACAAGAGATTCCTTCATAACTTTTCCTCATCAAATGCAACTTCAATCAATAGTGCAAAAATGAACAAGGCATAAACACGTCATAATATGTATATGGGTGATCAAGTAGCCCGCATGCTTATCAATCCAACCTCACAACGGAAAAATATGTGTTTATCTCACTCTCATGTGTTTAGGCTTTAAGCATACACTCAACTCAATTCTATATGAAAACATCAACATTAAATATTGAGACTTATATCACAAACTCTCCACCAGATACATCAAAGCAAAAACAAGAACATCAATAGGACTCTCGCTCAATGGAAACCTTCAAAGAAGATTCCATTTGGCGGGGTTGTAATGGGGCTTGGTAAAAACATAAGGGTAAGGAATTGTATTTGGTCATGTGGTGCTATTAATTCTGGGAAATAAGATTCCTAAATCTTCCAACATAACACAAATCAACTCAACAATACGTACATCAAGCTCACATAAGAACACAACTCTCACAAATAACCAATAACTCTAAAAACAAATATAGCAATAAGCTCATAAACTCTCAAATAACATCAACTCTCATCAACTAATCTCAAATAACTCATCCAACTCAATTAACTCTCAACCAAACATCTATCCAACTCCTCATATGCAAAAGTAGACAAAAAGGCTCTTTATTCTTTCGTTTTTTTTTCTTTCGGCATTTTTTGTTTTTTTTTTTCGAATGTTTTTTTTTCTTTTCTTGAGCCACATAAAATGCAATATAAATATGAGCAAAAATATAAGCACATAATATTACATCTCACTCAAAACCATAAACAATAATAACTCACTTTAGCTTCTTTCTCACTCCAAATTGACTTCCATAACCAACTCTAAATCTTAATTCCCGGCAGGGTAAGACTTATCATAGGCTAGGAATTATGTTTTTTGTGGAGCTATAAATAAAATAGGCTAAAGGCTCAAATTGGCTTCAAAGCAAGATATAACATATGGTAGACATGGATAAGATGTGGCTAAAAGGTCCTCTATCATTTTAAACTTATCCAGCAATGATCATGTATATAATCGGCCTCGAAAATAGATAACCATCTCAATACTCATAGATAAGAGTAAATCACACAACAAAAGCAAAAGGGAGTATAGATGTAATCCCTTATAAGGCCAAAAATTCTCACTAGGACAAGGTTTTGTTGGATATCAATCATGCCTAAGAACATAGATCATACATCCTCAATTACCTATGTCAAATCATATTTCACATAAAACAATTTTAAGACAAGGTCAAATAATCCAGAATTCCAAGGGATTTATATGATCATGCTAGAATATAGTAGAGGACAATCTCAAGCTAGATGGGTATTTGAATAACACATACATATGCAATGCATGATATTTTAGATATTTTCGACATTTTCCCTATTTTTTGGTTTTTATTTTTGTAATTTTAAATAAGAAATAAGACATAAACATGATGCATAAATTAAACTAGAAACTTAAACATAAAAAAAATCAAAATAAATATGAAACATAAAATATAAACATAAAATAAAATAAATGATCTAATAGTAACATAAACCACTCCCGCCACACTTAAATGTTGCATTGTCCTTGATGTCCATGTTTTGTGCCATGTTTTATATTGACTTTTATATCGATTTCTGTATACATTTCATGCATTTGGGTCAGATTAGTACAGAATCTATGTAGTTTTTTCTTATTTGCCAAATTATGGAGTCTACATTAGTTTCTGTTTAATTTCGCAGAAATCGGACGCACTTTGAAGCTTAAAGGAAACTCATGAAGAAGCTAAGGATGGCGCAGCTGGAGAAAACGCCATTTTTCACCATTCATCGTTCTAAATCAAGCTTTGATATCTTCATGAGAGTTGTAGACCTTGAAAAGAGCTTTCCAACGCATACTCATATGCGTCAATCCGACAAAGGATGACTCGGGAAAGTGCGTTTCAAGAACATAGCAAAATGCTGAGAGCTGACATGTTTACTCGACGTCGACCACACCTTACTCGAGGTCGACTAAGAACTGGGTGGCTATCCGAGCTCGACGAGTAGAAGCACTCGACAAGCTGAAGAGTACTCGAAGTCGAGTACACCCTACTCGACGTCGACCAGGCTTGGTCGAAGTCGACTACGCAACTTTGGGCCGCGAGACTGTTGGGCCATTCCGAGCATATGTGGACTACTTGCGCACGAAGCAAGGTTGGATTCATCCTATTCTATCAAGATCTATCTATGGAAGAAGGATTTTATCCACTTTTAGATATTTAGATAGTTTTCCTTTTAGATAAATGTTCCCTTTTATTTAAGTTTTATCTTTAGAAATTAGATATACTTTCCTTCCTTGATTAGCAAGGATTGGAAGCCTAAAAATAAAGCCTATAGGGCTGATTTTTATTCATTCCAAGCTAGAGTGGAGAAGTAGAGAGAGAGAGTGGAGGCCGAGAGGAGCTAAGAGGCGAGAGCGGAATTGGGTCCGATCGGTTGTAAGCTTTTATTTAGTTTATTAATGCAAAGTTATTTCCTTTTATTATTGATGAGTTTCTGATGTCTCCAAAGTAGCCATGTTTTTAAGCATATTTTAGTTCCATATTCTTTACATTTTGCATATTTCGGATTGGGGAATATGTCGAATTTATGTAGTATATGCTTATTTGTCAGAAATGGAGGTCTACATAAGTTTCTGTTTAATATTGCAGAATATGGAAACATTTCGGGAGGAAATCAGGAAGCAAAGACAGAAGCAGCAATTACTCAAACATCGATAGAGCCTTAGTCGATATCCGCGAACCATGCACGAACACCCTCTGATCAGACACATGTCGAGGAGCCAAGGAGGGATTATCCGGAACCTAGGAGAGATTATCCGGATCTAGGGATAAACTATCCGGAGTCGAGGAGAGACTACCCGACCATGCCCGGACAGCTTCCTCGAGATCGAGGACCGGTCCTCGAGATCGACGAAGCCCGTGAGCCTGTGTCCGAGCATGTTGACAAGAGGCTACCCGATGCACCAAGCCGGCCAAGTCGATGATCCACCCCTACTCGAGATCGAGGAGCTCTCCTCGAGATCGACGAGCGCCAGGAGCCATGTCCGAGCCTGTCGAGCACCAGCTAGCCGAGACGACGAGCCAAGCCCAGTCGACAACACTCCTACTCGAGATCGACAAGACCCTTGTCGAGGTCGACGACGATTCCAGAAGCTGTGTAACGCAATTCTACTCGGTTTGGGATTCCTTGGGCTCGAAGTTTGCCAAAGTCTATCCGATCTATCAAGATACATCATGAAGAAGAGAGTTCTATCCACTTGAAGACACTTTAGATATATTTCCCTATTTTAGATTTAATTTCATTATAGCTTTTATTTGTCTTTAATGCTTTTAGATATAGTTTTAGATATAGATAGAGATTTCTATCCTTGAGTAGCAAGGATTAGAAGGCTATAAATAAAGCCCATGGGGCTGATTTTAGATGCATGCAATTTTCGGGGAGAAGTAAGTAGGAGAAGTAGAGAGAGAGAGAGAGTGAGCGGCCGATTGGAGTTTTGAAGCGAGAGCGGAATTGGCTTCAAGCGGTTGTAAACTTTGGTTTATTTGAATGCAAGTAGTTTCTTTTCATCAATCAATGTGTGAGGTTGCGATGAAGCGCGAGTAGTCCACCCACTTCTAGGGTTGGGGCGAGCCCAACGATAGCCCTGCATAATTGAGGTAAAGATCCGACTTTTATCATGTTTTGAGCATCTACTACTTGTTTATGTGTTTATTACCCATTTAATGGAGATCCATGTTAACAACTTGAATTGTAAACATAAAATCAGTAGAGACAATTAGGGTTTCTTGAAAGAGTTGTCTAATTGTTGGAAAAGGCGAAAGCTTAGTCCTTTGATGCGATTCACATGATTATCTGTTTTATTTCTGCCTTATGCATGCTTGGTTATCGTTGTTGCAAACCCCAATCTTGGAAGTCCTTTACATAAAGTTTATTTTCGAATCCCAAAGCATTTGCCTCTACTTTATTTCTTTTGTTTCGTTTTCTGCCCTCACTCGATCTCGACCAACACTGGTCGACCTCGAGTTACTGATATTCGATCTAGCATCGCTGTAGCTTCTGTGTGCAGGTACTCGACAAGCCAAGCCGATGTCGACAAGGGCCTTACTCGATCTCGAGTAGCCTCTGGTCGAGATCGACTACACCCAGTACCTGTGACTGCTGCGCTGTTCGACTTGCCTGATCTCCTGTCGACTTACCCTAGTCGAGATCTAGCACCTGTGGTCGACTTCCGTGAGATTCCACCGCTGCCTAGGGTCTGCTGACACACTTCCTCGTGGATCGATCCTGACTTCCCACTACTGCATCAGGAGGAAGTCTTGTAATTATTTGCAAGGGACGGAATCTGGTTTGCCTTAGTTTATTTACATTCTATTTTGCATACTCGATTTCCTCTTACAACAAATTGGCGTCGTTGCCGGGGAGGCTATCATTCGCGCCTTAGGTAGTTGAATCTCACGTCTACTCTGAGTTACTTTTCAGGTATATGCGCCGTTCTGGTCAACCACCTGAGTTAGACGACTTAGACAACCCATAACGCCTTATACAAGCCCACGCTAGACTGAAAAGAGCCATGGCCACCGCTGAGACACAAGAACAGCTAATTGCGAGGCTTACAAGGGAGCTAGCTGCAAAGGATACTACTATCGCCAATGAAAGGGCAGCGAGGGAACAAGAAGCTGAGCGCGCAAGGCAAGCAGAAGCTGAGCTTGCCCAATATCCAACTACTGCAGAGGATTATATGCATCCAACTCTCGTCGTGCCTGAATCGGCGATTCTAATCCCTGATAACTCTTTTGAAATTCGCACTCAGTTTCTTAAAGAGCTTAAGAATAATGCTTTTTATGGAAAATTTAATGAGTGTCCTCTTGAACATATTACAAATTTTTCTTACATGTGCCGTACTCTTATTGAAGGTACAACTCTGGAATATGTCAAGATGAAAGCTTTCCGCTGGTCTCTCGCTGGGCCTGCACTGAAGTGGCTTGAAGGGTTGAAACCAAGATCACTCACAACATGGGCCCAGGTAGAGCAAGAGTTTCTGAATAAATTCTTCCCACCTGCCAAGACAGCACTTCTCCGCCAGAAAATCACCGCCTTCAAACAGAAGCAAGGGGAACCGCTGGCAAAGGCATGGGAACGCTACAAAGAACTGCTCCGATCTTGCCCTACTCATGGACAACCACCCTACGTCATTCAGGAAATCTTCTTCAACTCTCTTGATCAAGTCACTAAGGATAGAATCAATCATTATACTCGCTATGAGTATCTGACGATGCCGCCAATCGACGCCTGGGGTGTGTTGGACAAGCTCACCAATTATGACAACAAATATGGGTCTACTACAAACTATGAGGAGAACTCCTATGCGAGGCCAGCACCATCGCAAGCTCCTCAAGCAAGTCAAATATCTATCTGTCAATCAGCCTTGCATCGAATGCGGATCACAGAGGCACACCACTACTGAGTGCCCACACACTGAGCAAGTCAGAATGGCAGAGACACATGAAGAGGCAGCTTACGCGGGGGGTCCCAATCGCTATATGGGAGATCAAAGGTTCTATCAGCCTCAGTGGAACCAAGGTCCTCCCTGGAACCCCCCACCCTACAGAGCTCCAGGACATCCAGAAAGGGATCAAAAGAAGGACGATCTACAGCTGGTCCTTGATGAGATGCGCCGAAATCATGCACAGAACCTGCAGGCTACAAACACCATCAACAATCAGCTCCAGAGTTTCAACACAAAATTTGGGGAACTGGACATCTGGAAAAAGGGAATAGAGACGCAGATGGGCCAAATCGCTGCACAGATCCCACGACCATCCGGACAGCTCCCTGGGCAAACAGAACCAAATCCTAAAGGGAAAACCGGACACGTCGCAGCTATCAAACTCAGAAGTGGGCATCAATTACACGAGCCAGAGGTCAGGAAACAGCAAAGCAAGGCAGAGCAGCAACTCGAGACAGAGCAGAGCCTACTCGATCTCGAGGAGACCCTAGTCGACCTCGACAAGAAGCTGCCCGACATAGACCAGAAGCTGAGCTCGGACTCCACTGCGCAGCCCAGCAACGGCGCCAATCTCGATCTTGAGTAGGGTGTGGAGTCGGGTTTTTCGTCTTCAGTTTCTCGACATAGGCTCCTCGATGCTGGCTGGTGTCTAGGCATGTCTTGTCGAGATCGACTAGGGTTAGTCGATGTCGAGTAGCTTTGTGCTCTGGTTCTTGCTTCTTAGTTTTCTCCCGAAATGTTTCCATATTCTGCAATATTAAATAGAAATTTATGTAGATCTCCATTTCTGACAAATAAGCATATACTACATAAATCCGACATATTCCCAACCTGAAATATGCAAAATGTAAAGAATATGGAACTAAAATATGCATAAAGACATGGCTACTTTGGAGACATCAAATCACCCCATACTTAGACTTGCTTGTCCTCAAGCAATAACCAAACAATAACCAAGACCTACAACACATCCTTCAAGTCTTCGCCTTTGTCAAAAGCAACATCTCAAGTAGTAGCAATGTAAGACAAGTGAATTTAACGTCATCACACATATAAATCCAACCTCACAGGGATAATGTGTTTAAACTCAACTCTAAAATGTGTTTAGGCTATGAAGATCAACTCTCAACTCAATTCCATATACAATCTCATAAACATTGCAATTTAAACATAAATCCACTTCGCAACCAATTATGTAAATGAAACAAGAATTATCAGGAGGACTTCGCTCAATAGAAGTCTTCAAAGAAGATTCCATTCGGCGGGGTTGTAATGGGGCTTGGTAAGAAATATAAGGTATGGAATTATTTGGCCATGTGGTGCTTAAATAAAATTCGGGAATCAAGACTCCTAAATCTCCAATACAACCAAACCATAACTTTCAACCAAACTCTCCAATTTATCTAAATGAAGTATGTAACCTTTCAAACTTTCTCAACCTCTCCAAAGTATGTATCTTGCAAAATAATGAAAGAAATAAGGTAAATTTGGCTCATGCACTTTATTCACAAACATATGTACTTTTTCTTCCTCTTTTTTTTTCTTTTTTTTTTCGAAACGAAAATAAACTAATGGTGCATTTATAAAGTGAGCCAAAAATCCTTTTACATAATATGTATAGCAAGATAAAAACGTAAAACCAACCCATGTTTCAATAATTTCAACAATCCTTCCTACTTGAAATGCAACATAAGCTCATTCTTTCCACAAATCATCATTCCAACCAACTATAAGTCTTAATTCCCAAATGGGGGCCAGGCTCAATTTGGCTAAGGATATTTTTGTGGAGTTCACAATAAAAGTCTCAGGCTAATGTTCTGGCTTCAAGCAGGGATAATGCAGGGTAGGTAAAGAGAGGATAAAATTGGCTAAAAAGGTGCCTCCATCACTTAATTCTCATCAACATAAACATATAAATGCATTGGCTTTGAATAACTATCACACCATTTAGAGATGCATAGGAAGAGTAAATACACTCAAGAAAGCAGAGGGATTTTTAATGCTCTCCCTATAAGGCCAAAATTCTCACTAGGACAATTTTTGTTGGATTTTAACCTTTAGCTTAGGATCATATGTGCTCAATTTCATCACAAGTTCACAATCCACATAAAAACCAATTTGAGGACTTAGGCTAAACCTTCCAAACATGCCATAGGATTTATATGATCAAGTCAGTCATTATTTATCATCATGGGACATCTAAGTTAGGGTATAAAAACTAAAGCAATGCAAAAATTTAAACATGCATATTTTTTCTTTTTTCGACATTTTCTATTTTTTTTATTTTTTTTATTTTTTTTTAATTATTTATGCAAAAAGAAACAAGACTAAAGTATGACAAAAACTTAGAATGCATGAAATTTAAACATGAATGCATAACATAAAAAAAATAAAAATTTCACCATGTAAAACCAAAAAGCAAGACTAAAACATCTGATAATGATAATGAGCCCTTCCCCCACCCCATACTTAAAATTTACAGTGTCCCCACTGTATAAAATCAAATAAAAACAAGAGTAAAGGAAGGAACTCACAGAATCACATATCGAGGAGGGCGAATCAGTGCTGGTCGAGGAAAGGGTCTCGTTGCCGGAGAAACATTTCGGGAGGAAACGGAGGTCTACATAAGTTTCTGTTTAATATTGCAGAATATGGAAACATTTCGGGAGGAAATCAGGAAGCAAAGACAGAAGCAGCAATTACTCAAACATCGATAGAGCCTTAGTCGATATCCGCGAACCATGCACGAACACCCTCTGATCAGACACATGTCGAGGAGCCAAGGAGGGATTATCCGGAACCTAGGAGAGATTATCCGGATCTAGGGATAAACTATCCGGAGTCGAGGAGAGACTGCCCGACCATGCCCGGACAGCTTCCTCGAGATCGAGGACCGGTCCTCGAGATCGACGAAGCCTGTGAGCCTATGTCCGAGCATGTCGACAAGAGGCTACCCGATGCACCAAGCCGGCCAAGTCGATGATCCACCCCTACTCGAGATCGAGGAGCTCTCCTCGAGATCGACGAGCGCCAGGAGCCATGTCCGAGCCTGTCGAGCACCAGCTAGCCGAGACGACGAGCCAAGCCCAGTCGACAACACTCCTACTCGAGATCGACAAGACCCTTGTCGAGATCGACGACGATTCCAGAAGCTGTGTAACGCAATTCTACTCGGTTTGGGATTCCTTGGGCTCGAAGTTTGCCAAAGTCTATCCGATCTATCAAGATACATCATGAAGAAGAGAGTTCTATCCACTTGAAGACACTTTAGATATATTTTCCTATTTTAGATTTAATTTCATTATAGCTTTTATTTGTCTTTAATGCTTTTAGATATAGTTTTAGATATAGATAGAGATTTCTATCCTTGAGTAGCAAGGATTAGAAGGCTATAAATAAAGCCCATGGGGCTGATTTTAGATGCATGCAATTTTCGGGGAGAAGTAAGTAGGAGAAGTAGAGAGAGAGTGAGCGGCCGATTGGAGTTGTGAAGCGAAAGCGGAATTGGCTTCAAGCGGTTGTAAAATTTGGTTTATTTGAATGCAAGTAGTTTCTTTTCATCAATCAATGTCTGAGGTTGCGATGAAGCGCGAGTAGTCCACCCACTTCTAGGGTTGGGGCGAGCCCAACGATAGCCCTGCATAATTGAGGTAAAGATCCGACTTTTATCATGTTTTGAGCATCTACTACTTGTTTATGTGTTTATTACCCATTTAATGGAGATCCATGTTAACAACTTGGATTGTAAACATAAAATCAGTAGAGACAATTAGGGTTTCTTGAAAGAGTTATCTAATTGTTCGAAAAGGCGAAAGCTTAGTCCTTTGATGCGATTCACATGATTATCTGTTTTATTTCTGTCTTATGCATGCTTGGTTATCGTTGTTGCAAACCCCAATCTTGGAAGTCCTTTACATAAAGTTTATTTTCGAATCCCAAAGCATTTGCCTTTACTTTATTTCTTTTGTTTCGTTTTCTGCCCTTACTCGATCTCGACCAACACTGGTCGACCTCGAGTTACTGATATTCGATCTAGCATCGTTGTAGCTTCTGTGTGCAGGTACTCGACAAGCCAAGCCGACGTCGACAAGGGCCTTACTCGATCTCGAGTAGCCTCTGGTCGAGATCGACTACACCCAGTACCTGTGACTGCTGTGCTGTTCGACTTGCCTTATCTCATGTCGACTTACCCTAGTCGAGATCTAGCACCTGTGGTCGACTTCCGTGAGATTCCACCGCTGCCTAGGATCCGCTGACACGCTTCCTCGTGGATCGATCCTGACTTCCCACTACTGCATCAGGAGGAAGTCTTGTAATTATTTGCAAGGGACGGAATCTGGTTTGCCTTAGTTTATTTACATTCTATTTTGCATACTCAATTTCCTCTTACAACAGTTTCCCTACGATGAAGAGCGAGTAGTCCACCCACTTCTAGGGTCGAGGCGAGCCCGACGATCGCCATACGTGTTTGAGGTAAAAGATCCGACCTTTATCATGTTTTGAGCATCTACTACCTTTTGTGGATCCATGCTAACAACTTGGATTATAAACATAAAATTGGTAGATACAATTAGGGTTTCTTGAAAGAGTTGTCTAATTGTTGGAAAAGGCGAAAGCTTGATCCTTCGATGCGATTTGCATGATTATCGTTATTTATCTTGCCTTATGCATGTTTCTTTATTGTTATTGCAAACCCCGATCTTGGAAGTCTTTTTCATACATTGTTTAAAGTTCGAGATTTTCATTCGTTAGTTACTGTTTCTACTCGACTTCGACTAGACCCTAGTCGACGTCGACCACTGACCTTTGATGGAGCAAGATCGTTGTTGCTTGTGTCTCTACAGTACTCGACAGACTACTCGACTACGACCAACCTACTCGACGTCGAGTAAGGCCTGGTCGACGTCGACCACCACCAATGACTTCTGTTGCTCGAAATCGGCTGTGCCTGACACCTGTCGACCATTCTTGGTCGAGGTCGTGTACACTGTAGTCGATGACCACTTGTGAGATTCTCCGCTGCCTAGGATATGATGACATGCTTCCTCGAGGATCGATCCTGACTTCCCGCTGCTACATTAGGAGGAGGTCTTGTAATTATTTTTGTGGGCACGAATCTGGTTTGATCTATTTTATTATATTTTAAACTCGATTTCCTCCTACAACAAAATTGGCGCCGTTGCCGGGGAAGCAATCATTTGCGGCTTAGGTAGTTAGATCTCACAATTTCCTTGAGTTTTCCTCTACAAGTGGATGCAGGACACCTTCGAGTGTTTTGAAACATGGGACGAAAGAGAAAGAGAAAGACGGTATGCAAAAGAATTGGAATATTTGAGATGGCTATACATGGTTGATGAGGAGGCATGACTTGAGGGAGTACGCGCATTTAGGAAGCTACAAGATTTGTCAAAATCACCACCAGAAGCACCAATCCCGCTAGAAGAAGGATCTGAACTTAAGGTCGACCTCGACCAACGCTTAGCCGATATCGATCTATCTCTAGTTGATACCCAGGTATGTCCCCCCGCTATCTCAATTCCAACTTTGCTATCTGTCTTTGAAAAATCATTTGAAGGACCCTAAGAAGAAGAAGAGCTAGAAAAG